>CAWUFW010001744.1:1310950-2621900 GCA_963921515.1 Calotriton arnoldi
GTAAGGTTGGGTTTTAATCCCAGGTAGTAACCTCTACTACGGGGTTGGGGATGGGTTATTTCCCATATTGAATTTAGATTATCATCACATACACGAGGGATGGTTGTGGGCTAACTTCCCCATTACTTTTGACTGTTTGTTACTCCTACATGGGGGTATGTAACCTCTACAAGGGGGTTGGGCATGGGTTAGTTCCCATAATGTATCCAGGCCAACCCTTACACAGGGTTGGGATATGGACTTGATCTCCATTTGCTGTGGCGCGCAGTACCAAGGTACATCCCTACACGGGCGTTTCTATGGGTGACGACCCATATACATGTTTGTTCCCTTACTATTGGGATTGAAGTTGCAGGGTATGCTACCTTTCGCTACTCTACGTTATGCGTTATAGTACATTAAGTTACAGTGTATTGTACAAAATTCTTGGACTGTATTTCTTGTAATGCTACACTTTTGCTTACGCTTCAAAATGTTTTATAATCTCTTATTAGGGAGGATGGGGGGATATTGTTGGTCAATTGTTTATTTGCTGTATCTTTACCATCCTTTCTTGCTTTAGTGGTTCTTTCTGCTGCGATGTTTTGTCTTTATTGCTGCATCTGAGAGACTTGTACCATTATTCATTTTCCTTGTTTATAGTTCTTGCTTGATGTTATATTGTATTCATCTTTCGTTTTCTTTGAAGAAAAAGGGATAATGTTATACCCTACTTAGTTGTATAACATGTACTGCAGCCCTGCTGCCTCTAGCTGCTCAGCCAGAGTGTGAGTTGGTTATGGAATGTTGGTGTGCCTGTGATGCGTGGAATGCCTGGGTGTCTGAGTGGATGAGTGTTGGGAGTTAGAGATGGGCTGAGCAGCTAGGCAGGCTGCTCCTGGTGGGGCTGGTACCACACCAGTGCTTGCTGGTTACAAGACTGATGTAACATGGACTGATGGATGAAATAAAGACGACGTGAAAATGCATCCTGGCTCCTGGTGTCTACTTGCTGAGAACACAACAGAATTCTTCTGATGAAAGATGGCAGCAGGTTCCAGATTTTTGGTGCGGCCCAGAGAAAGCACGATTATAAGGTTTTTCCTTTCGGAAGCGGGGTGGCTGGAGCACAAAGTCTCCAGCGGACCGGGAATTTTCAGCTCCTCCAGAAACCATGATTTTCTGGGCGAGATATGCAGGGGATTTCGTGTGTAGCGCTTTGTGAGTGATACATGCAGTTGGAGTTGGATTCTGGCTTCAAGAGGAAGCCAGTTCAGCGCCTTCAGATGCGGTGAGATGTGATCGAACTTGTTTGAGCCTGTTAAGAGTCTGGCAGCGGCGTTGAGGCAAGCTTTTAGGGTGGCCGTGGAGATCTTGGGCAGGCCTGAAAGGGTTGAGTATCTGTATTCGATTCTGGAGATAACTAAGCCTGGACTGCCATTTTTAGGTCCGAGGCATCAAGGAAAGATTTTAGTTTCCTCAGATAGCTCAGGTGAAACCTGGCAGTTTTAGCCATCGAGTTGATGTGGTCTCGCATATTCAGGTTGCTGTCCAGGATTATTCCGAGAGATTTGGCAGATTCCACTATGGTCAGTGTGCAGTTCAGTGCTGTGATCGACTTGGTCCATTCCCGGATGTCAGTGTTACTTTTAGGGGGGAGATTAGAAGGAACTCCGTTTTTTGTGCATTTAGTTTGAGCTGGTTTCAGGCGAGCCATTGAACAGTCAGCTTTAGGGCCTTATTCAAAGAGTAGATCTCCTCTAGAGATGAGATTTTGATGTAGATCTGGGTATCATCGGCATACATGTGGAAGGAGATGTTGGCGGTACGTAGTAATTCAGCTCAAGGTAGAGATTGAAGAGAGTTGGGGAAAGAGTTGATCCTTGGGGGACTCCGATCATTATTGGGGAAGGAGCAGATGGATTACTGTTGACTAAGAATCTCTGGGTGCGGTTCCGGAGGAAGGATCTAAACCATTCGAGAACGGTTCCCCTTACTCCCATCCTGAATTTGAGGCATTCAAGTAGTTTCTCGTGGTTGACTGTGTCAAATGCCGAAGATAAATCCAGTAGAATTAGGAGACATGTTTTGCCTTGGTCAAGGGCTTGAAGAGCATCATCCACAATATGGAGAAGAGTAGTCTCCGTGCTGTGCCCAGGCCTGAAACCGGATTGGAATTTGTCTAGCAGATTAAAGTTGGTGATATGTTGGCTCAGTTGAAGTTGCACACATTTCTCCAGAGCTTTGGCTAGAAGTGGGATATTGGATATTCGTCTGAAATTGTCTGGAGTAGCAGGATTCAAGGTGGGTTTTTTTAAGATGGGGATGACTTGACAGGCTTTTAGAGAGTCAGATATGGACCCTTGCAGTAGGGAAGCGTTGATTATTGTAGTCCAAATGGGAATGATAAATTGGGAGGTTGCGGCCACACAGCTGGAGGGGAGTGGGTCATTAAAGTGGTTATTCGGATTTAAGGAGGATAGAATTTTCGAGATGGAATGGTCGTCATATAACTTGAAGTTGTACCAGTGCGCTTGGTTCTTGGGTGTTGTCTGGGGGGGAAGAGAGGAGAGATGGAACCCAGCAGGAAGAGGTCGGATGTTGGTGGCGGAATTAAGTTCTTTTTCTAGGGCGGTAATTTTGGCTGTAAAGAAGGAGGAGAACTCCTCAGAGGCTATTAGGGATTTTGAGGTTTCTTTGGAAGTTTTAGCCAGTTTGTTAGATTGATGTTTGACCATTTCAAAGAGCTTACGAGGTCTGTTCTTAGTGTTTTCCAGTTCCGATCTAAAGAACTCTTTTTTAGATTTCAGGCTGTTCCTGTTGTAAGCATTTCTGGTCTGTCGGAGAAGTTTTAGTTGGGAGGCTGAGGGGTGCTGTCTCCAGGTTCTTTCTGCTAGCCTGAGGGTTCTCCCTTAATTGTTGAGGGATCCGTCGAACCAGGGTTTTTTGACTTTGATTCTGGATCTTTTTGGCTTTAGGGGGGCAAGATCATCAATTATGTCAGACATAGTCGAGTTGTAGTGTTCTGTAAGGTCATTGACCTTTGAGAGATTTTGGGGGGGGGAGGAGGTCATTCTCGCAACGTGCAGCCAGCTTCTCAAGATCTAGGCTCTTTGTGTCCTTGAGCCAGAGTTTCGGTTTCACAGGTTGCGCTGGCCTTGTCTTGTGGGTGCCAGGCAATAGGAAGGTAATAGCATGATGGTCAGACCAGTCGCATGGATCTATTGAGTTAAGCCTGACCGCCGTTGCATTAGCAATGATCAAATCCAGCATGGTGCCTTTCATGTGAGTTGGTAATGTGCAGGCTTGAGTAAGTGATTGGTCAGCAAGGAAGTCTTTGAGGGCGTTAACCTGAGGGTCATTGAGGTCATTCCAGTGCAGATTAAAGTCGCCGAGGAAAATGTCATTGGAGTGGGGGGAAACCTTAGCTGTAATGATTTCCATGAGGTGGTCGATGAAGGTGTCGTTCTTGCCTAGGGGGTGGTAGAAGATGTGCAGTTTGCACAACTGGGTAGCATTGTTACATATGGAGAGTGCAAGATATTCGCAGGAGTCGGTAGGGTCAGGGTGAAGTTCAGTGACGAGGAGGTCTGAGCGGTAAATGCAAGCAATGCCTCCCCTTTTTTTAATTGCCTGTCAAGCCTTTCGATGCTATAATTTGAAGGGACCAATAAATCTAGGTAAGGTGACGATGATTCATTGAGCAATGATTCAGTAAGGATTGCTACATCAGATTTTTGGCTCAGGATGAGAGCGAGCGATGTTGGAGGCATGCTTTGCTGCTGATTGGCAGTTAATTAGGAGGCCGGAGAGAGGAGGGTCGGTGCATGTCTTGTGAGTTAGGGAGGATAAGGGTACTTGCGCTAAGTTTTTGCTGTTTACTCCTCTGTTACGGAGAGTTGATGGTCTATTAGAGTTGATCGCAACCGTGTGAATTAAGTATTCATCTTTCTTGTCTGGAGGACTGGGGGTGTCAGGAGAGGACTTATAGGATAAGAGGAGTGTTTGAATTTCGTCCTTGTAGTTGGGAAGCTTGCGAAGGTGTCTAAAGGCTAGCGGCAAGGGTTGAAGGAAGGGCTTGGTGAGTGGGGGAAGAACTGAGTTCTGGCAGAGATTGATATTCGAGATAGATTGTTCCGTGAGGTTAAGGATGCTTTTCAGTTCAAGAACGGAGTTATGAATGCTCTGAGCTATGTTGGCTGCTCTGAGGTTCATAGTTTCAAGGTCCATAAGTGAAGGTTGAACTTGCGGAAAGGCGACCAGTGGGTCAGGACTTGTTCTGCTGAAATGGTCGGGTAGTCTGGTAGTAGAGCTCGACCACCCTGCATCTAGGTTTCGGAGAGGAGGGGTGTGCAAAGGGCTAGGCGCGCTCAGCAAGGTGGACATAGGGCTATTGGGGCGGGTGTCCACTGTGCTGTGAGTGACTAGTCTGTTAGTCACTATGAGTGATGGAGAGGAGCGAGGGTTGGAAGAGGGCAGCGGTGGCATTGTCTTATTGTGAGATGATGGAGGTTGGGGGGAGTGGAGGGAGTGGAGGGAGGTTCACTAGTAGATATAGGGGAGATGCTGCCCAAAGTGTCGTCTTGTGTGGGGAATACCATGGGTAGAGTCGGGTCAGTCTGAACCTTAGGAGAGGGGGTGCAAGTGGGAGTGGCTGTAGCTTTGGTGGACATTAATGGGAAGCCCTTCGTCTTGTCCTTAGAGCTGCATTGACTATGAGAAGAGTCAGATGGCGACAGCAGGCGCTGGGGGAGCTTAGAGGGATGGGAGTCATGCACATGTTTTTTAAGGAAGGTGAAATAGTCAGAGAATTTGTTGAGATCTGTGTTTGGCGCTTGGATCAGAAGGGTGCTGTTTTTGTATAGGGTAATAGTAAGGTCAGCCCTTAGATTATGGGAGGACACGATCGTGAGTTTGGCTCTGTACGGAATGTACCTGGATTCATGTACGTTAAATAGGTTAGATATGGCTGCGCGCCTTAGTGCTGTTTTTCTTGAGTAGAAAATAGGGTCATTGATAATTGTGCCCTTGTCGGTGTTAAAGTACAGGTCAAAGATCAGAGTCTCAGGGTGTCTTCTCAGGAGGGTATGTTTGAAGGTTTTAGCAGCGGTCCTGGAGAGGTTAGGAGGGTAAACAATGGTGTAGGAGTTGCCCCCTGTTGCATTCAGGCAAGAGCCTGCCATACCGGTGAGAGAAGAGGATCGGTGAGGCCAGGAGGGCGAACTTTGACAGGCTGCCGGAGTGGTTCTAGCGTCAATTCGGAGTGATTCCTACTTTGGGGCACAGTCAGGGATGGCTGCTGAGTTGCAGGGCATCTGGAAGAGGGAGAACCTCCATTAGTTTCTGAGTCCAGGTAGCATGGGCGATACCCATTCATGGTGCTGGTAGATCATGAGCAGGGGCTGGGTTCAGTCAGTGAACGGCTATTCATGTAAATACCCCTTCAACCAATCATGAAAACAACCACAATACACACATATAACTACAGTCCCCTATCTGCTGAACACCAACAAACAGCTTCCACATAAATGCAGATCAACAACATTAGCCATCACATCAGACAATAACAAGTTTGCTGGAGATGGAAACTCACATTGGTAACCCCCCTCACCTTCACCTTCACCTTCACCTTCACCTCACTGCCTTTAGGAAAGAGATAACACCTACTTGGATGAAGAATATTTTGGGGACAGTAAATCAAGACATGGCCTCAATCCAATGCACATGCCATATATCACGCCTGAAATGTAATACTTGCACCAGTACTTCTATGCAAGTGCCTAAAGATTCTAAATAAAAATCACCATTGACATGAAAGACCCATGTCTCACTCTTAAGCCTTACCTTTCCCTGGAAAACTACGAATCCTCAGAAACTGTCCTATCAGTAAATTTTCCCTAAGTGACTGTGGGTGTACACTTTCAAAATCAAGGAGACTATTGCTGTCAGTAGGTTATTTAATACATGCTTGTTTTTAGTTTCCCTCCTGTTGCAGTTCCATAGAAATTGTTCTGATCCCACAGACTATAGGATAGAGGCAAACTTCCTCACTGAAAAACTTACGGCTCGACATCACACTAAAAAGATCGTAGATAGGGCTAACGTACGGGCATGTAACAACCACAGAGAAGCACCGTTAGAGGACAAACATAAACCGGTCAAGACACAACTAACTTGCATAAGTACTTACAATAATAACACTAACGCAGTCAAAATGATTATCATAAAACACTGCAGGATCCTGAATAGTGGTAAACTACACTATGAAAAAACATTCTCCTTTAAAAGGAATGTGAGTCTTAGTGACATGCTTGTCCACACAATACCAAAACAGGACAATAATGTACAAAGCACTCTACGGAATCTGCTGGAAGTAATGGTGCACTTTCCCTGCAGCATTTGTTCTGTGTGTCGCTTTACAACACCCACGAAAACCATTGACCTAGGCCTAGACACCCCATGGGAGCAACGGAGCCACACTAATTGTAATTCAACATATGTGATATACCTCATTAGGTGCCCCTGCAACAAGAAGTACATAGGCATGACTTCAAGAAAAGTAAAGATTCGTGCAGGCAAACTTCACAGTAACATTTGATGGCAACACACTACAACTCGCCTTACAGCACATTATTTAGAAAGTAACCACTCAGAGGAAGTCCTTTTTTGGACAGTTATTGAAAAGATTAACTTTAAAGCCAACATGTTTAAAGTATCACTAACCCGTTAACAATGATGGGGGTGCAGATTGCTCACCCACCTTACAGGACTAAATGATGACATCCCATGGAAATCATTTGTGAGTAGTAAGGGGTCGCAGCTGCGACCTCTAGCTTGCTCGCTGCTACTACTGACACTTTCTTTGTGACCCCTGGCCTCAGAGGGGGGCAAATGGCCTCCCACGGTCCCAGATCAACTCCTCATTATAGAAATGGTTTTTGCACTGTAGACGACTAATAAAATGTTTCCTTTGACAACTGTCTGTCAAGTATCCTATTTTTTACCAATTTTAAGAATCTGTCACAATGAGGATGTATATGCACCAGTTTCGCTATAGTTCTGTACTCCTGTGCTCATGGTATGTGTATTACAGCTGAACTGAAGTACTCACACTGCTGCACTTATAATAATTTTGCGCCAATAAAAATATTTCTATAATATCCTTTTAAGTGATACTAAATAAAAAAAATTATTCAAAAGGCATAGAAAAAAGTTTTCCTTGAAACATATCCAACTGATGTCGCAACATTACGCTATTCCATAAAATATATATGCGTTTTGTTATTGGGCATTAATGACAAAATCACCTTCCTGTTCTACAGTGTTGTTGTGCTCCCATCTCTCATTGCTTACTTGTGAATCATCATATCTCTGATCACACGTGCCGTGTCCGTGGCTAGCAAGGTGTTTGTATGGTGAGCACCACTACTTAATATAGACCGCTGTCACTAATAATTTCAGATTTGCATGACTTCAGTCATAAAAAATTTGTCTTGGATGTGCAACTCCTTCCCAACTGCTACTGCTGTAATAGTTGGCATCCCCAGAGCCTTTCAAGAACCATGCTTTCAAAAATCAAAAGTCTCAAGTAGGCAAGAATCAGACTTGTACCTGTCTTACCCTCTGCTATTGCCCTCCTATTTACCCACCCAGAGGATTTCCACCCTACACTGAGGGAATTTTGTGCCCTATTACCATTGCCTCTCCTCCCCGAGACACCCAGGAATGTCAGTGAAAATTAAGCATGTGAGACTAGACACGATGTAGACATAAACACAAAGATGCACACAGTCCCCACTCCCATACACAGACACTCTCACACGACCTTGTATGCCCAGAGGAATGTCAGACAAAGAGAAATACCTCTGTCCACAAGAAAGCCTGTAAGCCTGCACGATGAGAGAATCGTAAGCTTCTTAAAAACCACCGGAAGTGTCGCCAGGTATAGCAATTGACTTTCCAATTTTGCAATTCGGTAAGTGTGCAAAGTCCCTGATTTGGATATAGCACACACTTGATACACTGCAAGAGGCAGAAGAGTGCATGCAATGATGTCACGGAGAACACTCACACTCAAGAATAGCACAACAGAAACATTCTGGCAAACAAGAAGCTTACATTTTGATTGCATTTAAATAGAGCACCTCGCAGACCTTAGTCCAGGGCCATCCACTAATAATGTAGAGTTAAAGCGGTGCTGAAAAGTAGCAGTAATAGAAGCCTCTTAAGTTAAAAGTAAGCAGTTAACGTGTGCTATAGCAAGCAAATCATGGATGACGTGGCATCTGCTGACAGGCATGCCGCCACAAAATGAAAAACACATACAAATCATTGTTCTCAGTAGCAATGACACTAGCATCATCTGCCTTTGCAAAGTCTATGTCTGGCTGATATTTGTAGATCACCAAGTCTACTTTCTCTCATAGATCAATCTCCCAGTGGGTCTCACTGTCAAAGCCTCGAATATACAAAATCGCCTGTCCCTAATGTAAAATTATGGCCACGTAATATGTGGTTTAACACTGGTCCACATATGCAAGGTGCATTGGACATATGTATATTCCAACCAATGATCATCTTGATGCACAAAATAAGTAAAAATGAATTTGCCAGCAAAAGTCAACATTTTCCATTAGCTCTCTAAATGCATTTATTTTCGACAGACAAATGTTGCAGAAAGCCAATGGCCAACATGATTGCCTCTTTAATATTAACCGAGCATGATCTAGTCGTTTCAGATATATCCAAGAGTAACAGACTGGGAATTGGCACATATGTGGTGTAAAGTCTTGCAAGTTTTTATGATGGAAACCTTTCGGTGCCTCCTGGACTCGGTAGAGCTGTGATGTAAGTGTTAGAGTGGAATGCAGTGAAAGCTTGGTTTAGAATGTTGGGTTTGTGGTTACACGCAGAAGAATAAAGACGCGTTATATCAAGCTCTGTATGTGGCGTAATCATTGGCGGGTACCCAGGATGGGGTGGACGTTACAACTGATGACAAGATAGGAGATACGTAACCTGAAGAACGACTGTGCTCTCTAAGAGAGTTTGCCGTGGTCCAGGCAAACTGCTCGTATGCGCCACATGTGTCGCTGTTGAGGTAAGGAATCGCGCTCCATGCATGTGGAGTCAAAGCACAGCTGCAGCTGCTGTGAAGCAGGTGAACATTGTGAAAAGAGTGCAAAGAATCTTCACGACGTTAGTCGAGAACCTGTTGGTCAGGCCATACATGAAGGTACCGCACTGTCACGCAAGATAAAGTTGAACATTATACAAAGTGTTAACACTTGTTAGAAATGGGGGTCTGTAGTTGACAATGGTTTGCACCTTTGTCCAAATAGGGACCCTTCCTTATAGTAAGGATAAGGGAGATACACTACTGAAATATCCCCTTATCACCCCCTTGGTAGCTTGGCACGAGCAGTCAGGCTTATCTAAGAGGCAGTGAGTGTGTAAAGCATTTGCACATAACCAACAGTATTTCAGTGAAAACACTACAAAAGGACACCACACCAGTTTTAGAAAAATAACCAATATTTTACCTGTGCAAACAAGACCAAAAATGATAAGAATCTACCGTACAGTTCTGAGAAATATCAATAAACAAAAATAGGCTTACATTTCAGTTCCTTGAAGTCGATAGCTCCGTCCGGGGCTATCACGACATTGTTAACAACAAATCCAAACAGTTCTGGCGGACCGCGTTGTCGCGGGCCAGCTACAGTGTTGGGAAGACCTGCAAAACTGTACCTTTAGAAATGCAGGGCGTCGGCGACCTCTCGTTGAGCTCCGAAGAGCCGGCGTCGGCAGGCATCGGTTCTGCGAGTCGGTGCTGAAGTCATCGGGCCCTTGAAGTCACATGTGTTGCAGATCAAACTCCTCGCAGTTGAAGTCAGGAGCGCCGGCGTCGGCAGGCGCCAGGGCTGCAGTGCGAAGTGCAGCGGTGCAGCATGTGGTGCCCTCAGGTTGCAGTGCAGGCAGCGGGTCGGTGATGGTCGTCCAGCAGCGTCGTGAGACAAGGGCTGCGGTGCGAAGTGATGCGGTGCTCGTCATGGTGCTGGCAGGTAACGGTGCAAGCAGAGTCATCGTCGTTGCTAAAGCGCTGTCATCGGCTGACAAACTGAAGTTGGCGGTGCCGGCGTCGGTAGGCCAAGGCTGTGGTGCGGGATGAGGACGGTGCATTGTGTAACTTACAAGCGGCGCCCTCGAACCTCGGTGCAAGCAGCGGTGTTGATGTCGGCGTGGAGGGATGGAGTCTGGGATACCAAGGCAGCAGCGTGAAGCGAGGCGGGGTGAAGTGCGATGCCTACAGGTCGCGGTGCAAGCAGCGGCTCGGTGGAGACATCGGGCGTCGGCGTCGGTGAGACCAGGGTTGCGGTGCGGCGGTGCCCTCTGGGGTGCCTTCAGGACACGGAGTCGGCAGCAGCATTGTTGACGGCATCGGGTTGCTTTTTCTTCTGTTGCAGCACAAAACATATAGTTCCCAGTGCTGGTGGCAGATGAACTTGAAGTCTTTGCTGTTCCTAAGACTTCTTGAACAGGGGGTAAGCTCTACCTCAAGCCCTTGGAGACACTCACAGAAAGAAGTTGCAGAAAGTTCAGTCCAGTCCTTTCACTGGCCACGACAGAAGCAGCCACTGGAGGCCCACACAGCAAAGCACTCAGCAAAGTGGTAGTTCCACCTCACTGCTTCTCCAGCTTCTCTTCTTGGCAGTCTTCTTGGTCAAAAAGAGTTCTCTGAAGTCTTTTATCTCCCTGAGACTTCCAATAGGAGGCAAGCTCTACTTCAAGCCCTTGGAGAAAACTCTAGCAGCAGGATGATGAAAGTACATTCCAGTCCAATTCCCTGCCCAAGACAGAATCAGCAAGCAGCAGGCCAACACAGCAGAGCACGCAGCAAAGTGACAGTTACTCCTGACAGCTTTTCCAGCTCTTCTTGCTGGCAGGTTCCTTAGTTCAGCAGTAATCTAAAGTTCTGGGGTCTGGGCCCCAATATTTATACTCAGTTTCTCTTCGTTCTTTTGGGGCAGAGAGTGTCTGTGCTCGGCCAAAACCAGTTCTGTCCTCTCTGGTTCAGCTTCCTGACAGGAGGTGGAGTCAGCATTGTGCAAGGGAGACAGGGCCTATTAAGGTGCAAGGGAAATCTCCTCCCCCTACTCTAAATACAGCACAGGTCTATTCAGCCAAGCCCTGACTCATCCAGGAAAGGCAGGACACACCTCGACCCCCCCAGTGGTCTGAAGAGAATGCACATCCCCAGCCCCTGTCACACCAAAGCCAGACAGTCAATCCACAAACCCAGCAGAGGCACACAGGATGGCTAAGCAAGAAAATGCCATCTTTCTAAAAGTGGTATTTTCAAACACAGAACACAAAAATAAACTTTACTAAAAGATGCATTTTTATATTCTGAGTCCAGGCATACTAAACCCCGTTTCTCTGTCTTGTCCCAATGGGAAGATATGCTTAGAAGATGTTATAAGTAAACTCCCATTCTATCCTATGGGACAGATAGCCTTTTCATAGTGAAAAACAAAGTACACTGTAATTCACTACCAGGACATGTAACACACCAGTACATGTCCTATCTTCACTATACACACCACCCTGCCCACAGGGGTACCTTGGGCCTACCTTAGGGGAGACATACATGTAAGAAACGGGACACTTAGGGCCTGGCAAGTGGGTGCACTTGCCAGGTCGACATGGCAGTCACAACTGCACGCAGACACTGCAGTGGCAGGTCTGAGAACCCATCAAAAGGCTGCTTGTGTGGGTGGCACAATCAGTGCTGCAGGCCCACTAGCAGCATTTGATTTACAGGCCCTGGGCACACACAGTGCACTGTACTAGGGACTTAGTAGTAAATCAAATAAGCCAATTATGGAAACACCAATCCATAATAACAATTTACCAGTAGAGCATATGCACTTTAGCACTATATAGCAATGGTAAAGTGCCCAGAGTCCTAAAACCAACAACAACAGGGTCCAAAACAGGAGGCCAAAAAGTAAAAAGTCTGGGTGTAAACCCACTGAAAAATCCAAGTCTAACAACACTGAAGGCGGATTCAACCAGGTTTACGAAGCCATCTACTGATCAATCAATCAATCAAGAATTATAAAGCGCGGCTAATCACCTGATACGGTATCCAGGGGCTTGCAAGTACCGGACGCTTATTCGAACAGCCAGGTCTTGACGGCCATTTGGAATTCCGGAAGTGAGGTGATGGTCCAGAGGTGCGTAGGGAGGCTGTTCTAGGTCTTTGCTACAATGTGGGAGAAGGAGCATCCTCCACTTCTGCTTTGGTAGATGCGTGGAGTATGGGCAAGTGAAAGGGAGGCAGAGCGTAGTCTTCTCAACAGTTGGTGGAAGATCTGGTGGTGGTTAATGTATGCAGGTCCTTGGTTGTGTAGATCCTTGTGGCATGGGTCAGCAGCTTGAACTGGTATCTCTTCTGTATGGAGAGCCAGTGAAGTTGCCTGAGGTTGGGTGTGATGTGGGTTAGTCGAGGAAGGCCGAGGATGAGTCTGGCTGCGGTATTCTGTATGGTATGAAGTCTCTATAGAAGGTGTGCGGTGATTCCAACATAGAGGGCATTGCCGTAGTCCAGTTGGCTGGTGATGAGGGCCTGTCTCACTGTGTGTCTCGTGTGTAGGGGTAGCCACTTGAAGATATTACGTAGCATGCACAGAGTGAGGAAGCAGGCAGAGGAGATGGCGTTGATTGTGGTTTTATGGTGAGCTTGTTGTCAATAATTCCGAGGCTTTTGGTGTGGTTGGAGGGAGTGAGTGCTGGTCCTAGGTCTGATGGCCACCAGGAGTTGTTCCATATGTTGCTGCTGTTGCCAAAGATCAGTCCTTCCATCTTGTCTGTGTTCAGCTGCAGGCAGTTATTCTTCATCCAGTTGATGACGTTTGTCATGCATCTGTGGAAGTTGGTTCTGGTGGTGGTGTGGTCGTCGTTGGGTGTCGTCTGCGTGGTAAATTATGTTGAGACCATGGGATCTGACAATGTTCACCATCATGGTCATATATGCATTAAAGAGCATTAGGCTGAGGGATGAGCCCTGGAGGACACCGCAGGTGATCTCCTTGGGTGCAGAGGTGAAAGGTGGGAGGTGGATCCTCTGGGTTCTTCCGGTGAGGAAGGAGGTGATCCATCTGAGCATTTCCCCTTGGATGCTGATGTGGTGGAGTCTTTCGATCAGCGTGTGGTGGGTTATGGAGTGGAAGGCTGCCCAGAGGTCGAGGAGGATCAAAGCTGCTGATTCTCCTCAGTCGAGGAGGGTTCAGATGCCGCTGGTGGCTGCAATCAGGGAAATTTCATGCTGTGATTGCTGTGGAAGCCAGATTGGGAGGCATCAAGTAGCTGGTTCTTCTCCAGATGTGTCATGAGTTGATTGTTGATGATATTTTCCAGTACCTTTGATGTGAATGGGAGCACGGAGATTGGCTGGTAGTTTTTAAATTCGCTGGGGTTGGCAAAGGCTTTTTTGAGCAGTGGTCTGACTTCAGCATGTTTCCAGGCATTTGGAAATGTTGCTGTGGTGATGGAGGTGTTGAGTAGGATGGTGAGTCCCTGGCAGATCCTTTGGTTTCCGATGTTGAAGATGTGGTGCGGATATGGGTCTGTGGGAGCTCCTAAGGAGATGGATTTCATGGTGAAGGTGGTGTCCTGGGTGGAGAGGATGTTCCAGGTGGTCAGTGTGTGGTTTGTGTTGGTTACGGTGGTGGCGTATTTGTCAAGGAAGTCCATAGGTGTGGGCTGGGGTTCGAAGCTTCTGTATATAGTTGTGATCTTGTGGGCAAGGTTGTCACACAGTTCCTGTTAGTGTCTGATGTTGTTTTTGCTGGCAGCCGGGTTGGAGAATTCCTTAATATTGTTGAAAAGTTCTTTGATATTGTTGGCTCTGGTTTCGATGCTTGCGGCAACCATGAAAAATAACGCTGCAAACAGAAGTTCTGCCAGGCAGAGATCAATTAGGTGTCAGAACATGCAAACTGACATCTAGAAGAGAAGAAATAAATGACTTACTGAATCCATCATCGTACAACAGCACTCAGTGAAGTGGCTCTGGGAGAAGTTCCTGGGGATGTGTTTACTGAGCTATGCATACCTGAAGTGGCCAGCCACCAAAACTGCTGAGTGGGGCTCAGAACAACTTCACAGGTCATTGAAGAATAAAGAGCCGAGAGCAACTCTAAGAAAGAGTGACATTTTTCAGATGGCAGCGAAGAAAGGCAAGATTCCAGCTATCACTAAAGATGATTCTGAGACCAGCACATCGCAAGTCCTCACAGATGAGTTGCGTAATCATATGTCACAGTGATCCATCAGCAGTATCATCAGTAAGTTCCACATTGGTCTACAATGCTGCTGCATTCCTCAAACCACCATCACCTGATACAGTCAAAAAGCTAAATATTGGTGATCGATGGACTGCTTGGTTAGAACCATTTGATGATTTAATTGATGCATTTGAAGAGAGTGATAACAAAAAGATTATTAAGTACCTCAAAAATCTTGCTGGTCATGCTGTGAAAGAAGTCATAAAGAAAATGCTGCGAACTGATGAAGAAATCACATACCATCAGATTAGAGAAATGTTGAATCTCGTACAAAATATTGATTACGAAAGATATATGTTCAGGAAAAAACAACAAAGAGTTGGTGAAACCATTGTTAACTTTGTGGAGGGACTCAAGATACTCATCAAGCACTGTAAGTTCAATGAATTCAATGATTAAGAAGCTATTATTCTTAGAGTTATAGATGGATGCTTGTCAGATTCATTCAGATGACGAATGCTGAGAGAAACTCTTAGGGGCTTATTTGCAAGCCCCTTGCACCACCGGTAAGTCAATGTTTCCCATTTTAAAAGTGATGCACTGGTGAACCAAGGGGCTTGTAAATAAGCCCCTTAGTTTGAAGCGAGTGTTGATGACTGCCAGAACTGAAGAGCGTGCTGAAAGTCGAAGTACTGACATGGAGGCTGGAGGTGCTCCGAGTGAATCAGTCATGTGGATAAAAAGTAAGCCAAGGCAAAAGACAGAAGGACACAAAGTGATGTCTACACATAAAAGACGCTGTATTTTAAATGTGGATTTTCATTTCCACACAAAGGTAAATGTCCCTCCATTGGACAGATATATAAAGGCTGTGGGAAGGAGAACCATATTGTGAAGCGATGAAAAAAGTAAGTGCGTTATAGTACATTGACAAAATGGCCACAAGGACTTTCCAGAAGCAACGTTCGATGCACACCCACAAGGCCAAGTTGATCGTCATCTAAATCATCGTCAAATTGTTCATCTGTCTCAATATTGAGTGAAAGTGAAGAAGATGGTTGCGCCATGTTGATGTTTACCTCAGAGAAATGTGCGCTTGTTGGACTGGCTGCATGTGAGATAAAATGTCGGTCACATACAAGTAGACATGCTAAAGCACCAAAGTCATATAAACATTGTCCAAAGATTACATTGAAAATAAATGGATGTTTGATACCTTTTATCATCAATTGTGGTGCCTCAATAAACATAATGCCTGAAGAGAAAGATAATGCATTGTCTCCATAACCGCGACTCATGTCTTCGAAAACAAAAGTTATACATGGGCTGCATCAAATCCCATAAAAAGTCAAGGTTCGTTTGCCACGACGATGAAACACGAATTGCAATATGGATGCTCATCACAAAATAGTAAGTGAATTCCCTTCATTATTTTATGGGTTAGGAAGGTTTAAGACTATGAAAGTGAAATTGCCTATTAATTAAGATGTCCGACCTGTTGCTCAGAGACATAGACGAATTGCTTTCCACCTATAAGTAACTGTTGTAAAAGAACTTGAACTGTTACCAAAGCATAACATTATTGAGCGTTCCACTGGTCTGACGCCATGGGTTTCTCCCATAGTGGTAGTGCTAAAAAATGAAAGTAAGGAGCTGTACGCATATGCATTGACATGCATCAGGCAAACAAGGCAACTGAAAGAGAACAACATCAAGGTCCACATATTGCTGACATGATAACACAGTTAAACGGTGCAAAAGTGTTCTCTCACCTAGATCTACATAAAGGTTATCATCAGTTAGAACTCAAAAAAGATTGCAAGTTCATTGCAACCTTTTCTACACGTTGGTCTGTTTCATTACAAGAGACTCTGTTTTAGTGTGTCATCGGCTGCAGATCTTTTCCAAGACATCATTCAATGTATCATACAGCCTATTGCAAATGCATTCAATTATGGTGATCATACATTTATTTTCAGAGCTATAGAGAAGGAGCTCAACAAAGCTCTCACAGAAGTGTGTCATTTACCCACACATGCAGGTTTGACATTAAATGTAGACAACTGAGAGTTCCACAAGAGGAGGTTGAAATTCTTTGGCCATATCTTTTCAGATAAGGGCATGACACCTGATCCTGCAAAACTACAAGCGCTATCAAATGCTGATCGCCCACAAGATGTTTCTATTCTACGCTCATTTCTTGGCATGGCCAGTTACTGTTCATGATACATAATAGACTTTGCTACTGTAAGTGCTCCATTGCGAGAGTTGATGAAGAAAAATGTTTCATTTGAGTAGCCGCTAGAATGTGCAAAACGTTTAAAGTAAATAAAAAAAAAGCCATTGAAAGTGCTACTGAATTCGCCTACTTCAATCCAAAGCTTCAAACAGAGGTTGTTGGTGATGGTAGCCCTGTTGGGTTAGGTGCTGTCCTTGCACAGAAGAGTGGACATCCAAATGGATGAGGAAATATTGTGGCATATGCCAGTAGAAGTTTGCCCCAGACAGAACGCACTTATCAAGCTTTACTGACTATATTTGGCAATCCAAAATCCATGATGCCTCCTCACCTTGAAAGATGGGGATTACGATTGCAAGAGTACAGTTATACCATTGTGCATCATCCAGGAAAGGATCAGAAGAATCCCGCTGACTACTTTTCCAGAGTGCCTGTACAAGGTAAAGGTACTCCATCCAAGATGGCTGAGACCTATATCAATTGAATTGTCAAAACAAATACACTAGCTGCCATATCTCTAGCCCAGAACATCACTGCCACACATCATGATAGTGACATGCTGAAATTGAAAGAGATAATTACACAACAGTCATGGAACTGACACACTCGACTCTTCTCCAATGATGGTGCATATCAAAAATACAAGAACGTTAAAGATGAACTGTCATAATTCAGGAAGGTGTCAGAATGAGTCATACTAC
The DNA here is from genome assembly GCA_963921515.1 of Calotriton arnoldi. Lineage (NCBI taxonomy): Eukaryota > Metazoa > Chordata > Amphibia > Caudata > Salamandridae > Calotriton > Calotriton arnoldi. The sequence goes on from CAWUFW010001744.1 coordinate 1,328,161, forward strand.
GAGGTTCAAGAATCCTAATTCCTAATTCCGGAGAGTCTGTGACAGAGAATGTTTGAAGTGGCTCACGAAGGACATCGTGGTAAAGTTGCTACAAAGAGAGCTCTTTAAGATTGTGTTTCATTCCCTTACCTAGATGAGTGAGTCAAAAGGAACTCAAGACTTGTCATCTATGCAACTTCCTTTCTACAAATGTGACTCAACATATGTTGAATATGTCAGAACTCCCTTAACATGTTTGGGTGAGAATAGCCATTTATTTCTTGGGTCCATTTGATAATGGATATCATTTGCTAGTAATTGTGGATGAATATTCTCACTTCCCACTCATAGAAGATCTTTGATCCACTACTCATGAATGAGTCATTGGGAAACTTGATGACATCTTTGCGACATGTGGCATTCCATGAGGTCTGACAATGGCCCGCCCTATAATAGCCGGGAGTTTAAGGATTTCCTACGGCATCTGAACATAAAGCATCAGAAGAGTACACCTCTAAGGCCGCAGGCCAACGGATTTGCTGAGCATTTTATGAGTGCGCTAAAGAAAGCGGTACTGCATGCAAGTCTTGAAGGGCTCAAGTTAAAAACGGTACTGAATCCTACCCTACGTGCGATCATTCAACACCACATTCGACCACCGGCGAAGGTTCTGTGACTTTGATGTTCTGGAGAACAATGACAACCAAGTTACCTCAATGGACCAACCAACAAGAAAGCAGTGAAAGTAGCACTCACATGAGGGACTCGGTTAACAAGCAGAAAATAAAAGTCTATGCAGACAAGATGCGATGGGGAAAAAGCCTCCTATTCCAAGAAGGAGATCTCGTGATCAGCCAGCAAATGCAATGAAGGAAGTCAGATGCTCCCTATGATGTTAAACCCTTCCGTGTGGTATCCACTAATGGACATATGGTGACTGCCCAGGTCCTGGGAAGTCTGTAACCGGAGACTCTTCTCACTTTAGGCATTTAACTCATCGGTCTCCTGTTCGAAGTGGTGAATGAAAGATTGAATCTGAAAAAACAATGACTGTTATTTCTTCACCGTCTTTGAAGGTCCTTGACACTGAAGACAACAGCTCCTAGCTTCCAGTAACCAGATTAGGTCATATGATTAAAGCACCAAAAGACTAATTGAAGAGATGTAAATGCATGTATATATATATATATATATATATATATATATATATATATATATATGCTGATCTGTAAAGAAAAAGATTGTACATTTGTATTTAACAGAGAGGGAGATGTTGTGTCTTGTGAGTTTTTATGACGAACCCTTTTGGTTTCTCCCAGACTCCTTAGAACTGTGATGTAAATGAAATCTTGGTTTAGAATGTTGAGTTTGTGGTTACATGCAGAAGAATAAAGAGGTGTAATATCAAGCTCCGTGTGTGGCGTAGGTATTGCGGGTACCCAGGCTGGGGTGGACGCTACATGTGGGTCAGTACTTATTCCATGCTGTTCATTGTTCTACGACTGCTAGTACTAATGCTAATCACAAGTACATTCAGTTGACCTATGAGAGTCTGTGGCATGCTGATACTGGAAAGTGTCAGCATGTTTGCTATTTTTTATTGTTGGTTGGTTGGCTACTGTGCATGTTACTACGATTTGTATGGATGACTTTGCCTTCTATGTTGTGCCTAAAGATTCTAAGGAGCCACAAATGTACAGCACAAAGCTGAGATGGCAACGGCAGCCATTGATATTCACCTTGGATAAAGATAATCCATAGAGCGGATGTATGCTGTGGAGTTATTGGGGCAACCAAAGACGGGAAACAGCCTTTACTTTGCAGGACCTTTACTACGCAGTCTTTATCAGGCAGATAAGTACCCTCAGGTTAAGTAGTTATACCTTTACCATTCAGTACTTTATCACACATGTATGTATTTTTTTTAATAGCATACTTTTATATCATTTAAAAACAATGGTTTACGTATGCATGTAGCTAAAGGGAGGTAAAGGTGATTTTAGGATTTAGGAGTAGAAATAAAGAGATGTACGGATCATTTTAGGGATTCGGGTGGGTAAAGGTAATGCAGGGTAAGTGCAATTTTAAGGTGATGGGTGGGTAGAGGTAAAGGAAGGTAAGGGTAGGTATATGGTTTAGGGATGGGAAGAAGTAAAGGGTAAAGGGAGGTAAGGGTAAAGAAAGATTGAAAGGGAAGTTAGCAGTTAAAAAGGGAAGGTTTGGTAAAATTCACCCCAAAAATATAGTAATCTCTCAAAGGTTATAGGCTACAGTTAGTAAATTATATTAAAAAATGTTGAAATTCACTGAAAAAGCAAAGGCTACAGGGAGGTTATAGTTAGGAAGGAGAATATAAAAAACCTTGGAAATTCACTGGAAGAAAACAAAGGTTGCAGGGACATTACAGTTAGGCTCAGATTTCACATGTGCAAAACCATAGAAATTCAGCAGTTATAGTTACATGAGCTAACTATAACTCAAGCCCCTGCAATGCACTGCTTATGACCTCACATATTACATCACACATGACATGGTCAGTGACATCAATGATGACTTCATTGATGACATCTCAAATTACATCATGGATGACATCAGTGCAATATAGGGATCTCTGAACGACCCTTGGTGGGCCAGAAAATACCCCACAAGTTTTTTTCCACGTGCAAGGATTTACAAATCTGACATGACACTGTATAACTTTGAGGCAGGATTCGCAAATTCTAAAATGTACACTCACACCACACTTAGACGCTCATGTACCTACTCACAGACAGACTCAGACACTCTTGCATCCACTCACAGAGCCAAATAGACACTTACATACCCATTTACAGATCTACTCAGACTATCTCATATCCACTCACAGACCCACTCAGATGCTCATGCACCCACTCACAAACCTACTCAGACACTCATGCACTCACTCACAGACCCACTCAGAGACCCACTCAGACACCAATGCACCTACTCACAGACTCACTCAGACATTCTCACACCCACTCACAGACCCACTCAGGCAGGCACACACCCACTCATAGACCTACTCACTCAGGCACCCACTCATAGATCCACTCAGACAATCTCACACCCACTCACAGACCTGATCAGACGCTCATGCACCCACTCACAGATCCACTCAGGCAGGCACACACTCACTCATAGACCTACTCACTCAGGTACCCACTCATAGATCCACTCAGATAATCTCACACCCACTCACAGACCTGATCAGATGCTCATGAACCCACTCACAGACCCACTCACACATTCACTCACAGACCCACTCAGACACTCATGCACCCACTCACAGACCTCCTCAGACACTCATGCACCCACTCTCAGGCCTACTCAGACACTCGCATACCCACTGGCAGACCCACTCAGACACTCACACAGCCACTCACATACCCACTCAAACACTCATATACCCCCTCACAGACCCACTCAGACCCTCACACATCCACTCATAGACCCACTCAGACACTCATGCACCCATGTACAGACCCACTCAGACACTCATGCACCCACTCACAGACCCACTCAGACATTCATGCACCCTCTCACTGACCCACTCAGAGACTCATGCACCCACTCAAAGACCCACTCAGACACTCATGCAAACACTCACAGACCCACTCAGACACTTATGCACCCACTCAGAGATTCACACATCTACTCATACCCTCATTCAGACACTGATGCACCCACTAACAGACCCACTCAGAGACTCATGTACCCACTCAGTGACCCACTCAGAGACTCATGCACCTACTCACAGACCCACTCAGATACTCATGAACCCACTCACAGGTCCTCTCAGATACTCTCACACCCACTCACTCACTCATACAGCCACTCACATACCCACTCACTCATCTATATACCTACTCACACACACACACTCATTCACACATACAGCCACTCATGCACCCACTCACTCACCCATACAGCCAGCTACACACCCTCTCATTTACCCATACAGCCACTCACACATCTACCCACTCACCTATACAGCCACTCACACACTGACCTACCCATACAACAACTCATCCAATCACTCACTCACCCATACAGGTACTCATGCACCCACTTACACACCCATACAGCTACTCATGCACACTCTCACTCACCCTTACAGCCACTCACACACCCGCTCACTCACCTATACACTACTCACATTGCCACTCCCTCACTCGTAAAGCTACTGACAGATGCACTAACATATAGTCACTCACACACACTCACTCACCCATATAGTCATTCATACACCCACTCACTCATTTATACAGCTACTAACACACACAGTAACTCACCCATACAGCCACTCACACACTCACTTACTGATTTATACAGACAGTGATATACTAACCAACATGTAACATATAGCTTGTCTTTTTTAAACCAGAAAAGGTGGTTCCAACAAAAGCCTTTTTTCCCTTAAAGTTTTGTAGGTGTTTTTTGTTTTAAATGTTATTTTTTGGGTGTTTTTGTTAAACTTTCAACAGTAGGAACTGTAAGAAAATGCAGAAACACAACTTGCCCAACTTGTGCAACAGCTCTTCAATGGCTAAAACTTAGGGGCAGATTTACAAGCCCCCTGCGCCACCAGTACGTCACTTTTCGTGACGTACTGGTGGCGCAGGGGGCTCCTCCATATTTACAAGGACAGGAAAAGCCACCCTGCATGACTTTTCCTCTCCTTGTAAATACGGCCCCTTCACACGCAGCACTTTGCGTTGAAGGGGCGTTCCATGGGTGTTGCTCTGGGTGTTCCCACGCAACACCCATGGAACAAAACACATCTCCAGTTTTACGAGAAATCATAAATCTGGAGATGCGTCTGAATGCTACGCCACCCTAGAGGTTGCGTAGCGAGGCGTAACGAGGAGAAATTTTTCATTTCTCCTCATTTTTTCCTCTTTCAATGCGTGCTGCATTCTACAGCACGCATTGAAAGAGGAAAATGCCTGTAGTGATTGTTTTTGTGCAGGAAGGTGCCCCTTCCTGCACAAAAACAATCTCCCCACGACGCAGGCATCCTTGCACCATGGTGCAAGGGTGCCTGTGCCAGCGCATGGCTGCAGTTTGTGCGCCAGCGCAGGAGGAAGCACCGAGATGCGACATATTCTTGTAAATATGTCGTATCCCTGTGCTTCGGAAGTGCCGCAGCGTGGCGCAGCCAAAGGGCTTGCGGTGCCACACTGCGGCACTTCCTTGTAGATCTGCCCCATAGCATTTGTGATTTTTGGCAGCATCAATAATGCCCAGGATAGATGTCACACCAACTGTTAAACTTTTATTGCAGAATTAGCAATGGGATCCAATATTTTCCTGCTTAGGAGCTCTTGCCAGGATCATGGGAATCGCAGGAGCTGATATATTCCATAGAGGTACCCCAAGATAGGCTCAGGTAACATTCTAACCTTTCACCTATATTCTCCCCTACATTACACACATAACAGATTTTGGGACTGACCTTTTACCTAGATCCGGCACTGCACACAGGACATGGGGTTCTCCCTAATGAATAGCCTCATATATTATGCAAGAGGATTCTTGGAAACTCAGCAGGACTACATCTCCTGCATAATAACTCTGTATAAGGTTCATTCCCTATGTCATCCTAAGTCCGACAATGGCACAGCAAGGTAGAACCCCTGAGGGTACCACTTTGGGTATATAAACATCACATCTTGCTGAGATAGTCAGAGGAGAACAAGGACTTCCCTGCTGACACACTGACGCGAGACGCTGAGGTTCCTGCATTCAGATACTCAAGCTCGCAATGGTCGGACATCCCTTGCGGGGTGTCCATCTCGAGACCAAGACGGGGTCCCACAGTCTCTCACTTCAGGTAATAGGGTTGACTTTATCCTAGAGGGATTCTTGGCACTACACCTACATACATGCTAGGTACACTTAGGTACATCTAGTTAGGACCGCATCGTAAGAGTACGCATTCTACTGTCATGTATTTTATATACTTGCCTGTATTCATTGTTTTAGCACAGTGGTAGAAATCTACCATCCTTTTACTCTGTTAGTGCTTATAATCATTTATATCTGTTACTGTCTAATGGTTGTTGCAGCACACCTATTTTACACTAGAATGACGCTGGTTCAATAAATGCTTATTGAAAACGTTCCTACCGTTTAATCTGTGTATCTCTCTGAGACACAGTGAGCACGAGTGAATGAGCTAAAGTAATGCACTGTTTTCACAGTCCTGAGGGATCAGGGTTGTCATGTTCGATAGTTGCCAAGAACTATTCTCTCCTTGGTAAGAGGGGTTTCTAGTGGCACTGTGAGCTAGCTGGTATACAGGCTAACATACCCGGTGGGTGTGTCTAGAATCAGTCTGACACCAATCCCACAGTCTACGTTGTCTAAACGCGCAGATCCTATATAGGTTTATAGGAACTACACAACATGGCGCCACCAACGTTGGTTTGGTACTTATTTAACGGTCAGATCTGAGTAGTTCAGTCGTGCTATTCTCAGAGACCCCTACTCACATACCGCCAGAGACGTCTGAAGTGGGGAAGGGAACAGTCCGCCACAGCTGAGTAGGCATATTCTATGTATTGGCTGTGGGTTAATCAAGCTTGCAGGACAAATTGTTCCTATATTGTGCATAAAACCTTATCTCAGTTTCCTTGAAATTCTTCTTTCAAAACAATGGCTGACGAAGACGCCACTGTACTAGCACAACATACTGCAGTCAGGGAAGAAACAGAGGAAGATTAAATAAACATTTCAGAAAATGTTAGAAATGCCCTTACTCTGAAATTAGCGAATTTTGGATTAACAGCTAGGGGTGGGACAGTAACATTCGTGATTGAGGCACACGAATCATATAGAACAGAGGTATTCTATTCATGGGTTAAATTCACTCAAGCAGATGCACAAACAAAGACATTTCATTCTTATATTGAGGATGAAGTACCTGATTAATACAGTCCGTATGAGGACATTGAAGTTCCGCTCACCTACCAGGAGCACATAAACTAGTTTGAAGGTGCCCTCCAACACACAAAAGAAAAAGTGAGACTCGGTCCACTCGGAAGAGATGGAGCGACTTGGCCTGTCCTAGCGGCCAACACACCACATCCCGACATTGACATAATGCCAGCAGCAAACTTACGTCCACTTTATAGAGAAATAGTAAAACTTCACAGAAACCTGATACAATTTGTGATGCGAACACTCACACTTCAGTCAACAAATGCTATACCAAGAGGTCAAAATCAGGCATTCACAACTAAAATTACACCACAAACACTACACTCAGTGATGGGTAAAATGCCCACTAAACGTGAACAAATGCCATTCTGGATAGCTAAAAAAATAACACAGCTAGAGGCAGTATTTCCACACACTAGCCCTCAAGAAAAACACTGAATGCTGACAATCTGCTTGCCCATGTGGATAGCTCCCAAGATAGAGGATTGTACCGCTTGGGGTACAGTTTTCGCTGCCATATATACCAGGACTCATGGTATCCCTTCATTAGCAGTAATACCAGATGTATTGAGACAAATACAGAACGAGTATGGAGCAGAACCTGCTCTGAATTTAGGGATGAAATTACTAGGTAATTTTGCCCAGGTAACAGCTATAATATTAGCAAACATTAAAGGGGAGGCAGCAGCGGTGGCAATACGCCAACGCCTGAGGGATTTCCCTCCTTTACAACAGGAACGTGAATTACCTAAAATTATTGAAGACACCTATGCAGAGTTAGGTAGAGATAGTTTGGGAGCTGGAGCAGTAAAACCTCAACTGATGGGTGGTCCCGAAAAGGATAATACCAAACAAACACCTGCTTCTTCAAAGAAGAAATGGAATAACAACAAACAACAAAAGAATAGAGAGAATAGATCTAAATCTAGAGGTAGGTCTCCTCAACAGGAGCCCTCCGAAAAGAGGTATAACCTTAGGAATAGAGATAACATTAAAAAACCTGACAGGTATCAGGATACTGATACACGTTCCTCTCGTTCCTTTCAGGGTTCATCAAAAACTCTGAGAGGGAAGGACGGTCAGAACACAGACAAGAAGAGCGTACAAAGTCCAGAGACACGCAACGTGCTCCGGAATACACTTCAAAGAAAGAAGAAAAACCAAAATCAAAACCTCAATTTAAAAAGAAGAAAGTAGCAGGTCTGAAGATCAAACATGCCCAGAATTCTGAGGACTCAACAATTGAACGGGGAATGGGCTCTGATGATGTTAGACAGAGCAGCAGAAGTAACAATAGCTCACCAGAACCTGATAGAATTTCTGATGACAGCAGAGCTGAATGAACATATAATGGTGGAAACACCTGATACTAGGGTGAGCGTCCCACATAGGTTACATGAAATAACACTCCAAATGGAAGGGGACAAGCCCAGGAAAATTAAAAGACTTTTTTGGAAGAACCTGACTTTTGGCTATGACATCCTTTTAGCTTAAAGAGATTGGCCGCCTGAAATTGTTATGAATTGCCCAAAGGGAGGAACGGTCATTTTTACCAGCTTTTTCCGACCTCATTCCAATATACTTAAAACACACATACGCGCGGGAGTGGGCGGAAGCCCTTGCTCCAGCATTATATCGCAACCATGTTGGGTGGGATGAAGAGTCACCTCACCATGTAATCCCAGTAAAAACAACTCCAACTCCACAGAGACAGTACCTAATAAAACAAGAAGCTAAAAAACAGGTCAGGGAGATCTTGGATCAACTTGAGTACCAGGGTGTAATTGAAAGTTGCCCCTCTCCAATGAATAATCCTTTGTTTCCTGTAATGAAGCCTGACAATTCATATCGTCTAGTTCTAGACTACAGACATCTGAACACATGCACAAAAACATTTGCAATACAGAACGCACACAGTGCCGCATTAATGAATAACATTGTGCGGAAAAAATACAAAACAACACTAGATATCTCAAATGGATTCTTCTGCCAAAATATAGCACCTGAGAGCAGATATTTGACAGCATTGTCAGCGCTGGGGTCCCAGCACCAATTTTGTCAACTCCCCCAGGGGTATAAGAACAGCCTGGGGTTGTTTTCCGCTAGGGTAACAGAATTGCTTCAAAATTTGGATGAGGAGGCATTGTCCTATGTGGGTGATATTTATCTGATGGATGATGACTTAAAGGAGCACTTGACCAGGGTGAGCAACATAATTTTTGGGTTTGCCTCTGAGGGTTACAAATTTAACTTAAAAAAATCAAAAATAGCCCACCTCAATGTCCTATTTTTGGGATATGAGATTTCAAGTGAAGGGAAATGCCTTGCAGCTAACTTTTTAGAAAAGTGTGCTCTGCCCCAACCTCCAACATCATTGAAAAATTTACAATCCATACTGGGATTCCTAAATTTTGGTAGAACATACATTTTGGATTACGCAGAAAGGGTTAAACCATTCTACGACCTCATAAGACCTGATTTCTCAGTTAGGCAATGGACACAGGAACACACAGATATCCTTTGTTCCCTACAAGCTGACATGATAGCATCAAAACACCTGCAGACACGCGTAAACGTACGCAATCTAGTGCTCCGTGTTATAGAGGGCCAATCTGGGTATACTTACCTGACCTTCAATGAAGGCGAAACAGTACCCATAGCATACAAATCGCACTTGTACACGAACGCTGAGATGTGTTTTGCATACTGCAAAAATTTTGACAGCAGTACCGACTGCTGTAGTGAGAGAAAGAGCACTGGCTCAGGGGAAACGAATAATTGTCGTAACTCCAGTACCGGCCTTAGAGGCTGCTACAAAGGCAAGCGTTCCAAATGCTAAAGCCTTACATCTGAGATGGATACAATGGGCTAATTCGCTCACTGCAACAGATGTTGAATACAGATACGACCCAAGTCTAAAAACACAAGCATTTCTGCAATATGAGCAAGAATATCCTCTCCCAAATGAAATAATGCTGCCTAGATCAGTATGAATACATTATTTACACTGACGGATCTGCTCAGCCGGCCATTGGAAGTAAACAACAATACAGCGCTGCATGTGCGATTGTAAAAGGTCGTATGCAGGACAGCAAGTTCCATCCGAGCTGTACAAAAACACAGCCTCTAGGAGACTGCACGGCTCAGCTGGCAGAATTTAAAGCTCTGATACTGGCACTGATAAATACGGATCAATAATTTCCCACACTGATTGTGTGTGATTCTTTTTACTGTGTCCAGTCATACAACAAATACCTACACTACTGAGGACAGAATGGGTTCAAGGACTCAAAAGGTGGCACAATTAAAGAATAAATTGCTATGGGAATAGGTAGCTGAGTTGAAAAACAGACTACCAAGAGCTCACGTGATACACACGCTGAGTCATCAACGTTATGACGTTCACGTTGAAGGGAATTCATTGGCTGATGAAGCCGTAAAGGGGGCAGTACGAACTGCTTTCATAACGAGAATAGACGGACAGATAATGGTAGCTTTCATTGCTTCACGCAAAAACAGCAAGGCCTTGCCAAAAGGTTTTCCACTCAAGTACTCCTACAAGTTAGATGCAAACAACATTCCATATACTCAGATTCCAGGAGTGGGGGATAGAGTAATACCAAACATGGATCGTAGATTGGGTTTAATACTAGCTGCACACGAGGGTCTGGGTTCTGCACACGCAGGAGCTACGGTGACGGTTTCTTTATTGAAACAACGCTATTGGCGGCCATGGTTAACTAAACAGATGAAAGATTTTGTCTTAAAGTGGGACATCTGTCAACAGATGAAGGGTTCCACCGTAGCACGCCCAGCGCAGACACCATTATTAATAGCAGACAGACCACTCGCGTGTGTCTATTTGGACCACTGTGGCCCCTTACAATCTGATGGGGCTTACAGGTACATCATGGTCACAGTGGATTCCTGCTCGAGATTCCTATGGGTATGGCCTCAGCACTCGGCTGACGCTCCAACTGTTATCAAAGATTTGCGAGTCTTTATAGGGACATACGCAGTTGACACATTACATTCTGATGAGGCCCCACGTTTAGCTCTAGGGCTTACAAGGAAGCCATGTGAAGTTTCGGTGTTGCATTGCGGTATTCCTCTCTGTACCATCCAGAGGGAAATTCGGTTGTGGAGAGGAAAAAATGGGGCTTAAAGCAGTCTTTAACAGCTAGAGTATTAGGTTCGGCTGGTAGTTGGGTCAATCATTTGTATGGGGTACAACGAGGCCTCAATAACATGCCAAGAAGTTCTCCAGGTGCTGTCACTCCTTACGAGGTCCTATTTGGGATGAGGATGAGGGTACCTGATCTCGATTGTGAAAGCACAGTGCCGGATGAAAAACCATTTGACATCAATAAACGTTTGCTGTTTTACAGGAGCTCAATGAATCCCGAGCACTACTAAGTAACGTGCAAGTAAAACGGACCGCCACTGGGGAAGTCAAATCAGTCACGGCAAGACCTGCCTGGATCCCTAAAGTCGGGGATCTGGTCAGAGAAAAGATTGTGGACAAGAAATTTGGGCCATCCTACATAAAGCCTGTACCTGTCCTGGCCGTTGAAGGAACAAGAACTGTACTTTTTCCGCCTCTTGCCGGAAAAAGAGATTCGTCTCCATAGATCTGATCAAACCACACTATGTGGCCGATACTGAATAGTGGGCCTCATGGGCTCCTGGGTAGCCGATGCCATCCTCTCGCTACCACACAGGAAGTTCAGAAGGAAAGACTCATCACGTTCGAAGAGTCTCCCATACGGAATGATTGACTATGCAACAATGCTATGGAACCCGTTCCTCTTGAAACAGAACTTCAAAACCAAAATGAAAGACAAATTTCAATTCAACCAAACACCAATGTCTACATCAATATGCCTCAACAAGAGACATCTATAAGTTCAACGAAACCTGCTGAGCTACCTAAAATACATCGAACTGCATCTGGCTATTTCATCCACTTTGATACCTTTTTTCTGGATCCAAGTGACCCTGAAACAACGCCAGCCCCAATATCTCGTAAGCAACTAATCATAGACTTCTTTGTTTTTCTGAACAAGACATACCTAGTATCACCTTGGCTCCAGCTTTGGATAATTACTGGTATATTGTTTTTTCTGTTCTGGATTGGCTTAGTAACTGTTTTCTGCTTACTTATTAATGGAACATATCTCCGAAAAAGCTCTGCAGTATCAAAAGTGAACTTGATCCTGAAACCTCATATTTCATCACATCGTGAACAAAGAGACTTGTCCTTCGTGAACATTACAGCTGTTCCTATTCCTGATGTGGTATAGTTTGGGACAAGGTTGATTATGATATATTTGGCCCGACAGAACTTTTAAAATTACCTCACTGATTTAAAATTTCCTTAAATGATATCATTACCTCCAGTACATTTTCTGATGATTGGGATTTTGAAACTGTAAATAATATGTTGTCTGATTTAGATTAATCTGCTGCGTTTCCAAGCAATGAAATGTTAGAGAACACATCAGACTTTAACACAATGTACTGTTAGCAACATTATGGCCATCATTTTTTATATAAATCTAATTCCCCTAGAAATTTTTTCACAAATCACCAATGGGAACATTGCCCAACACCATCAAAAATAAGTTCGAAAACATTAGCACAGAAATTTTAATATGTTTCAGGGTTCAACACTTCTGACCCTACCTCGTATTATTATAAGGTTGCACCTACACCTGCACAGAAAAATATGCTGACTAGCACCAAACAGATATATTCTGCATCCTTTCTTTCCCAACTGTCTGAACAAGGTTTCGACCTTAGGAAGGACACTATAGACATAAAATCAGTCTGGGGTTCTAAAGACTGGCAGGTCCAGGGAACAGAAGTGCTATTTAGAGCATGCCTCATTCCACAGCAGATGATATTTCTGAATGATACTGTGAAACAGACTTCCTGTCTTGGAATAGCCAAGAACAAGGATTTGAACACACCTCAGATTCCAGCACCATCACATACTGAGGGGTTGCAAAATTTTGCATTGCAAGAAGGGGCAACAATAGATGTCATATTACAGTACAATAGATAAGACCCCGATTGGAAGGGATGGTTGGTTTGGCCCACAGACACAAACAGATGTCAAGCAAGATTCAGGGGTACCACTGAAGGGTTCGGTATCCATAGGCCAGACCCACGCTATGTACAAAGAGAACATCCGGGGGTGGTGACATCATACAGTGTTGGGAAGTTATGCCTCGATTGGCTAAAAACTAGGGGTGGGCGGAATTTGCGTAGTCGCGCTACGCAAAGCTCCGCGAAACGGTAAAAAATCTCAGCGAGCACGCAAAAGTTCAGCGAACACGCGGAATTGCTTGTTCCGCCCGTTCGCGATGCTTTTTTCCTGTTCGCGAACGCTGTTTGCGTGCTCGGGGAGAAATATCTTGCGAACGCGCATTTTGAAAGTGCGAACAAGCAAAAAAGTCCGCAAAGCCGCGGATCGCGGAATTTTGGGCAATTCCGCGTTCTCCGCGGAACGCGAAATTACCCAAATTCCGCGAGAGGAACGGAATTTACCGCCCAGGCTTACTAAAAACCTCAACACTGTCCCAGGTGAAACAACAGTTAGCCTTACTCTCAGATGAGGTGGATTTAAGGGATTTTTTTACTAGGTCCCCGAAAGCCACGTCAGAAACGTTTCTATTACGCTGTCTATAAAGAAATCTGGAAAATCTCCCACCAAGATGTGGTGGAGAGACTTCGAGAAATAGATAGAATTAACCTAGAAAAGGCATTAGCTGTAGTTGACAATGGTATGACTACGTTAACATCCATGATTTATTCTCTAGGCAACATTGTATCTTCTGCTATTGATGTACTAGAACAGGATTTGTCCATATTACAACACGGACAATCACAGTTACGTTCTATTATGCTATTAAGCTGAACACAGCAATCATTGTGCGTTGGTTATGTGCCTTGGCGATTTATCAACAGCCCGTCCCTATTTTCTGCATACAATCTAACTAACAAGCAGATAACGATGGCACAAAGGGGAGCAAAATATACAATGCTGCGTATTGAAAAACTGAACAAATTACCTTTTACTGTGGCAGAATCACCATCCACAGAGTGGTTAATCCATGGCCATATAACATTATCGGTCACAACTTTCCAGTTTCAGTATTGCCTAGAACAACAACAGGCAGGCAGAAATGAAGAGATGGGTATGGAATTCATCAAGGAATCTTGGGAATTACCATACAGATTTCGATGCAGGATTGGGGATCTGGAAGTGTTTCTAAGCGGTACAAACTGTGAGAACACTTTAAGTGCATCTCTCATATGCCAGGATATTATGCTACACGGGGCCTGTAATGGTTCGGTAGCGAACCTGTCCTGTCAGTTGAGAGGTACCCCAACAGCCGTGATTAACCCGGTATTCAGGTTAGTTTCAAATGGGAGTTACTTGATGCTGAACGATCAAGGTTGTTGTGGGAGGCTTCCGGGCATCGCATATCTAGTCACCGTGAGCTCCAGGGTTACCTGCTGTATGCAAGTACTGTTTCCACCGACCCACACAATCAGGGAGGCGCCGCTATGGCCTTTGTTGAATGTTTCCTTTATACAGTTTGATATTCTGAGCAGAATGAAAGCCATGCTTCTACAGCAAACCGTGCCCTTAACCTCCACCCGAGAAACTTAAGATCGCCAGGTTGCAAGGTCCTCGGCTGAGATACAGGCACTCATACGTACGAACTGCCCCTTCCATTTCACAGAAATGGTAGGTTGTATCTTTAACATGTCTGATACGATGTGTATTGTACACCTATTTAGGACCATAGGTTCGGGACTGTTAAGCACCTTTCAGACGGTCCTCGGAGTTATACCAAACTTTATATACTCCGTATTCGGAAGCATTTTTCAAGGGTTCCGCTGATCCTGTTTCTAATAGCAGGTATCCTGATTGTAATTTTTCTGCTACGCAATGGACGTCCCAGTCACCAAGGAGATGGAAAAAGCACTCCTGGAGCGTAAACACCGTGATCGCATGGTACAACATCTGGGCACACCTCGCCTATGGGAACTGAGCTCCTCTTGGTTCCTGTCATTTACACCAGTGTGGATGGACTGAGTTCTACCTGTTCTCCGATGCCTGTTCTGCGGAGAAGAATGCGTGTTGGATCTCTGTCTGACACTTCCATCAGTTGCGCAACCAGACGTTGATGCTGTACTGGACCCGATAACGACCCATGTTCTGCAGTGTCCCCAGCGTATTCCCATGTTGATGGCTGCATTCTTAGAGCCACCACAGGACGTCTCAGCTCCTGTTGGATTGGATACCGGCTCCTCCACCAAGACCCAGGCCTTGGATGTCACACAGGCTGCCCCAGCATCGGCTGCAGGCAGTACAGAAGATCATCTGTGCTCAATTGACATAATCTGCGAGGTGTTACAGGGATCGTCGTCTGCGATGGCAGGCAACAGCAATGTTGCGTCTACCAGCCAGGACACATAAATATTTGGCTCGTCGTGCGCTGGGAAAACAATTGGCCTTTTCTTAAACAACTCAAATTAAAATTTCAAAACATTTGACACTTTTATGAACTGCATGGCTTTACGATGCTTGTAGTTTTTCCAACTATATATATGGACACATTAGAGCTATTGCTTGAGTGACAATTTTTTTTGCATTTAGAGTTTTTTAACATTTTTTAGCAAAACTATTGTTTTTACTGTAGTTGTTTGTGAACTGATGCCAAGAAAACCTAGCAGTATGTTTGAATTTAATTTTAAGTATGGAAATCTGGGAAATCACTTGGGAGATCTCCTTGTTTTGGTCCACTCTGTCCACGTTAGTAGTATACAAATTTGTTCCCACATTTTGCCAGGATGATGGATAGCTTACCAAAAGGCCCCCAGCACTTTTCCCACAGATTTTAGTGATGCATTCTTGATGTCAAGGAGTATGAGGAGATCTCTGTCAAACAAAGAAGCACTTACTTTAAATAATTAAGAGGAAATGCCCTTGTTTGGTGGAGAATCACCTCTTTGTAGTGTAGCTCTCTTCTCTATACCACAATTCATGTCACCAAAAATTTGTTGTTGAAAATGTATGTGGAGCAATCACAGTAACAAATTTAAATGCACAAATGGTCACTGGAGACACTTGCTCATGGTCCATCACGCAGTTGTACTGTAGAATAACCACTAGCGTTTACACTACGAGGTAGGACATACTAATTAACCAGTGGAAAGAACTCCAGTGAGGTTGACATTTTGTGCAAAAACTGTGGACTCTTCTTGGATAAAGGTACAGGTGGGGTTCTGTTCTGGCCCACTCACTCACACAGCTATTGACACACCCACACAGAGAGTGAATCACCCACTCACACACTCATTCTGCCACTCTCACATTCATTCACAGACCTACACAGCCACTTACACACACCCACTCACAGACCTACAAAACCATTCACATACCCACTCACAAAACCTCACAACTACTCACCCACATTCATACACCCATACAGACACTGACACACCCAGTCACAAACCCATACGCCCACTGACACACCCAGTGATCGACCCACACAGCTATTCGAACACTAACTGACCCATAGAGACACTCACACAGCCACTCTCAAAGGTTACAGGCTATAGTTAGTAAATGAAATTAAAAAATGTTGAAATTCACTGAAAAACCAGAGGTTACAGGGATGTTATAGTTAGGAAATAGAATAGACAAATAATCTTTGAAATTCACTGAAAATAACAAAGGTTACAGGGATGTTATAGTTAGGCTCAGATTTCACTTGTACAAAACCACTGAAATTCAGCAGTTATAGTTACCTGAGCTAACTATAACTTACACCCCCGCAATGCACTCTTTATGACCTCGCATATTAAAACACTCTTGACATGGTCAGTGACATCACTGATGACATCACTGATGACATCATCCAGTCTTCACTATCCTGTACTCCAGTAACACTCAACATTATTCCACTCTACACCAGTCCACTCTACACCACTCCACTCGACACTATTCCACTGTAAGCCACTCCACTCTACAACACTCCACTCTACCCAACTCCACAGTACACTATTACATTGTATGCCACCACAGTCTACCCCACTACACTCCACCCTACTGTACTCTACAACACTCCACTCTCCGGTATTGCACTCTACAACTCTCCACCCTATGCCACTACACTGTATGCTGCTCCAGTTTATGCTTTTCCACTGTACAGCACTACACTGTACCTCACTACACTCTATGCCACTCTACTCTACATGACTGCACTGTACACCACTTCACTCTACGCTATTACACTGTATGCCTCTCCACTCTAGGGCACTCCACTCTACCCCACTCCAGTGTATGCTATTCCACTGTATGCCAGTCCAGTATATGCCACTCCACTCTATGGTATTCCAATGTATGCCAGTACACTGTACCTCACTCCACTCTATGCCAATCCTCTCTACAACAATCCACTCTATGCCACTCCACTGTATGCCACTCAACTGTACACCACTCTACTGTTTGCTATTCCACTGCACACCACTCCACTCTAACACACTCCAGTGTACACCACTGAATTGGCCACCGCTCCACTGTACAATATTCTACTTTAAGCAGCTCAACTGTACGACACTCCAATGTATGCCAATCCAGTGTACATTACTACACTATACACCAACACACTCTACACTATTCCACTGTATACAGCTCCAGCGTATGGCACTCCACTCTATTTTATTTCACTCTATGCAGTCTACTGTATGCCACTCTTATATATGTTATTTCACTGTAAACCACTCCATTGTATGGCACTCCACTCTACACCACTCTTCGCTACACCACTCCATTCTACCCCACTCCACTCTGTCATTCTACTCTACATCAGTGAACTCTTGAACACTCCACTGTACGTCACTCCACACTATGCCACTCCATTGCACGTAACTCTACACTGCTCTATTCCACTGTACGTCACTCCACTCTAACACACTCCACTGTACACCACTGCACTGTACACCACTATACTGTATGCCAGTCCACTCTACACTGTTCCACTGTATGCAACTCTACTTTATGACACTCCACTCTATGCTACCCAACTCTATGCCACTCCACTGTACCCCACTCTAATATACGCTATTCAACTGTATGCCACTCTACTGTACGCCACTGCAGTCTACGTCACTCTACTCTACCCCACTCCACTCCACTCTATGTTATTCAACTCTATGCCACTCCAATGTACCCCATTCTAATATACACTATTCAACTGTACGCCACTCCACTGTACGCCACTGCAGTCTACGTCACTCTACTCTACCCCACTCTACGTCATTCGTCTCTACGTTACTCCACTCTATGCCACTCCAGTCTCTGCAACTGCCCTCTACACTAGTCCTCTCTACTCTCCATAAGTCTACACTATTCCTTTGTATGCAACTCCACTATTGCCACTACACTCTAGGCTATTCCAGTCTATGCCACTCCACTATATGCCACTCCACTGTCCACCACTCCACTATATGCAATTCCACTCTACGCCACTACAGTCTACGACAATTCACTGTCCGACACTGCACGCTACGCCACTCCACGCTACTTGAAATTCAATAAACAAAACAAATGTTAAACCTTATAAAACGGTATAAGCTGTGCATGGAGAAGATGCAAGGTATAGTTAATGTAGTGTGGTTACAGAGTTGAATACACTCTATATACCCCCTCGCCATGCACTGCTAAGTACCCCATATATTACATCTCTCATCATATCTTCTATTACAACATTGATAATATCACTGCAACATTTTCAATTAAATTATTGATAAGAAAACTGTGCATGGCAGTAGCGTGAGTTACAGTTTCCTTAGGGCATGAATTATAGTTCCAGAGCTAACTGTAACTGGTGAATTTCAGTGGTTCTGTACATTTAAAACATTACGTTGTCACTGAAATTCTCACCTAACTATAGCGTTACTTTTGGCAGTCACCACTGGGTAATTATGTATAGGTATTTTCCATAGAAAGATTTTTTTTGTTTGCTTATAAGTATGGCGCCTTTTGACCATGCGCAGTGTGGGGTTGGCTGTACAGAGGGGGAATGGCTGCAGGGCCTGGTCTGCCATTGTGCAGCATGGAGTTGGCTGTATGGGGGGGTTGGCTGCAGGGCCTGGCCTGAAGCCAAACTCCCGCCACGAAGGCCATGCTCGGCCGGGGATTGCATTTACGTATGGTAATTAGGTATTACGTTACGTTAAATAAAACCTAGAAATTCACTGAAAAAAACAAAGGTCAAAGTATCGTTATAGTTAGGTGTGATAAAAAGATCTGTTTTCGTTTTTTAAAAACCTTAAAAAATTCACTGAAAAAAACCAAAGGTTAAAGTAACATTATAGTTAGGTGAACTTGTCAATGACAACAGTAACGTTTTAAACTAAAAATAACACAGAAAATCATCAGTTATAGTTAGCAGCACTAACTACAACCTGCTCTCCGCCATGCACTGCTTATCACCTCACATTTGACATCACTCATGACATGTTCTATGACATCGTTTATGGCATCACTGATGACATTTCAAATGGGATCTTTGATGACATCACTAATGGCATCACTGACATCATCCAATTCATGCATTTGTTTTATAGTTTGCATAGTGGCGGGTGACTACCAGATTACTTTTCTACCTGAGTTTGGACAGCCTGTGTCCAGCTAATGGGTATCAGTATTTACAAAATGCATGTGCTTCTAATGCATCATAGATGTGTGGAGGTATTAAACACATTATAAATCTTTCTATCGAAGAGTAACTCTGTGCGCAGACGACAGTTGATGACTTGTGTCCAGTATGTTTCGTACAAGTTTTTTGTTTCTACTGAAAAAGATTCCAACAGGACAAAGATTCCTCATAGTAGATACTAAGGGGCATATTTATCAACATGTTGCATTGCCCTTGCACCAAGAAAGAGGATGCAAGAGTGATGTGAAACCTAAATGAGATTTATCGAGCCATGCAGGGTCACCTTGCATGGCCCTGAGAGGCTTAATAAGTCTAGTATAACGCAAGGCAGCGCAAATCACTACCCAGTTACTCTGGGTCGGGGAGATGTGCCATGGGTGGAACGTTGGTGTTCCCACACATCCACCCATGGATTCTGACACAATCCCAGAATTACCAACATTGGAAGACCTGGGATTGCATCTCAATTGTACGCCTTCCCACCAGAGGCACAACAAGGAGAATTCTGCAGCACACTGAGAAAGAGGAAAATGCCACTGGGGATAGTATTTGTGCAGGAAGGTGTCCCTTCCTGCACAAAAAAAATCCAGCCTGCAATACAGGCACCTTTGCAGCATGACGCACAGGTGACTGCGTTGGCCCTGAAAAGCCAAAAGTGCATCAGCGCTAGGAAAGGACAGGAATGCGCCATATAATGGTAAATATGGCACATTCCGGCCCTTTCTCTTTCACGCAGCAGATGGTGGCTTGCTGCGTTGTGTGAATGTTTGATAAATGTGGCCCTAAGTACTGTAAGCAGCCTTGAGTTATTACACAGAATCATCTCAGCATGACAATTCTACAGAACATAGAAGACCGTTTGCACCAAGTGGCGTATTATAGAAGTGGCATAGGGGCGCAATGGGCGTTTATTACATTTTTGTTCAGTCTTTGCCACTGGTGTCCTGTTTTCAATAAAATTCCCCCGACGAATTCCAACATCCAGCTACTTGCTTACCAGAAAATAAAACATCCCTGATAGTGCAGCGTTAAGTAACCTGCACCTATATATATATATATATATATATATATATATATATATATATATAATAATTTAATTATTCATGGAAGGGGGTGTACGGCCCCGTCCCTGAGACGAATTTGGCCCCAGAAACCCCATGCCCGGGGTCCAATGCTTTATATATAAAAAGCCCACATTAACATTCAGGCGGGCCTTATCAATGAGATCCATGTTGGTTAAAAACAGTCCAGAGATCTATTCCAACAAATCATGGCTGAAACCAAAGAATGTTTTTTTAAATGCACTACATGCAGGGCGTGCAAATTGGGGGTAAACACCACAGAATATTTTACCGCATTCAACATGAAGCCTACTGTGTTGAAAGATAATTCCAATTGCCGCACTGATTATGCAGTGTATGTGCTGACATGCACCTGTGGCTTACGATATGTGGGCAGCACAAAACTACAGGTGCATGTCAGAATACTTCAGCACTTAAGAGCCAAAGTGAATTCTGACCAAACGTGCCCGGTGGCCAGGCACCTTAAGGCAGTACATCAGAATGATCTCAAATGTTTAACCTATTTTGTTATTGGATCCATACCACCGCTCAGGCGAGGGGGAAACAGAGAAAGGTTGTTAAGAAAATTAGAGTCCAAAATGATTTTAGAACTGGACTCTACATCACCGTCTGGTTTAAACAACAGAGAAGAGTTACATTATTTTTATAAAATATTCAGACATGTAACCCCTCTGAAATACACATATATTCTAAATTTGAATTGTAGAAAGAGTTTTATGATGTCATTTATGGAGTCTGTATAAAATCTTGCAGATTGTGAAATTTCTGTAATTTTATGATATTGTTATGAAGTTTTTGTGGAATGTTGTGGAGGGATCTTTGTAGAATTTTATGAAATTTTATGAAGTTTTGTGAAGTTTTATGAGGGTTTCTTTGGAAGGTTTTATGAAGATTTTATGATGATTTTAGGGAGGAATTATGATGTCTCTATGAAATTTATTTTAGACATTATTAGCATTTTTGCACAGACATTATGACATAAAATCAGTATACATATAGAATTATCTGCATATAATGAGAGAATTTGGTGTAGGATTACACAAATTATTTCTTCTAAAAAGAATAGGGGAAACACTTGCGAATAAATAATAACAAGAGCAACAAAGAATCATAGAACAAAGGAATATTATAACATGAAATGAGAGTATATTTCTCTCTTTTCATGAGTACACAGATGGGACATAAGAGGGTCTTGCGGATAGATTTTATCAATAAGAGAAGAATAGAGCCTCTGCACTGAACATCTAGCTGCTATACAAATGTTTTGTATCTGTCTTGTAAACAGTTGTACAACAGTTTTTTAGCACAAATATAGGAGAAAAACTAGCACTTTATAAAAATAGTAGACACTATGCACTTTAGAAATTATAGGCACTTAGGACTTTGGGCAAACATAGCACTGTATGACAGTAATGATAAAATGTGTAAATTGCACATAAGCACTTGGTGAGCAAATAAAACGACTCTAATTTAAAGCCTTAAAGCAGTTAGTAGCCAAGACAGAGGGCATATTAGGCAAGACCATATTTAAATCAATCAGACACGGGGATAGCTCAGCAGTGAACATTCATGTTTATGAAGGGGAGACAAAAACAGTATCAAGCACTATGCAGTGAGACCATTAGTTTCCCCAAGCAAAATATTTGAAGTTCATAAAAGAACAAATGTAAATAATTTTTTTCAAATAAGTTCATGTATTTATGTATTTGAGACTTATTTAATTATTTATTGAATTGATTGATGAAAATAGTTTGTATAAATGTATTTAATGATGTATATTTATATATAAGAATTAACTGGTTAATATATTTTTACATGCCCTGTACACAATGACTGGTCTTTATCAAAAAATCAAAAAAACAAAAAACAAAACAACAGCAATTACATAAAGCAATATATTATAGTTATCGCAATGTTTGCCTGACCAACACACAGTCTGTCTTTTATGGTGATGTTAGTACTCCGACCATGTGACAGGATGACACAGAGGTTAAAACATTCAGATTTGCGACGTTTCATCATGTGATCAAGGTCACGTGAAGTGACCGAAACGCGTAATGGCGAAGTTGGAGTGGGCTAATAAAGGATATTTAGCACAATTTCGGAGTCCGTTCCCTTCTGTCCATGCGAGGAGGATTTTGGTTGGGAGACACATTGAAATATATATATATATATATATATATATATATATATATATATATATATATATATATATATGTATATATATATATATTCACTGAAAAAAACCATAGGTTTCAGACACGTTATAGTTAGAAATTAGCATTTAAAAAACCTTTGAAATTCACTGAAAAAACCATAGGTTTCAGGCACGTTATAGTTAGAAATTTGCATTTAAAAAACCTTAAAAAATCACAGAAAAAACCATAAGGTTTTAGGGACAGTTATAGTTAGTTGGACATTGCACTCGTACAAAACCCGTGAAATTCCCCGTTATAGTTAGTTCAGGTAACTATAACTCGTGCCCCGCAATGCACTGCTGATGACGTCACATATTACATCACTCATGACATGGTCAGTGACATCACTGATGACATCACTGATGACATCTCAAATGACATCACTGATGACATCACTGATGACATCATCCAGTGACTGTGTGTTTGTGTAAAGTTTAAATATGTTTAATATATATAGGGAAAGGCGTATTGAAGAATGAGTGGGTGTATAAGTGTCTGAATGGATGATTTAGTAGGTGCGTGACTGAGTCTATAAGTGAGTGATTAAACGTATCTTACTGGATGCATGGGTGAGTGACTAAACTGTGTGAATGTCTGTATCCGTCTGTCTGTTGTTGTGTAAGCAGCTGCATGGGTTTCTGACTAGCTAAATGAGTGTCTATATGGGTTATGGATTGGTTCTCTGAGTATCTGTATGGGTGCCTCAGTGTTTGTGTGGGTGGGGTGAGTGTGACTCTGTGCATAGATGTGTGAGTGGGTGATTCACTGGGTGCATGGTTTCAAGAGTGCGTCTGTGATGGACTGTATGGGTGGGTGAGTGTGTGTATGGGTGTGTTAGTGATTGAATATATATCTCAGTGGTACATGTGTGAGTAACTACATATGTGAAAGGCAGTATATATGTGTGTTGGAGTATATAAATGGCCATAAGTGAGAGTGTGTGATTGTGAGAGTGGCTATATGGATGAGTGTGTGCTTGCATCAGTGATTGCATAGGAGCGTAAGAATGTGCTAGTATTTTTATGAGTAAGTGAGCTGGTGTGTATAACTGTATAGGTGAGTAAATTGGAGTGTGATTAATTATTTGCATGACTGACTAGGTGTGTGAGTACCTCTATGGATGAGTTGCGTTGTGTGAGTGTTTATATAGGTGTATGAGTGCATATGATAGTCCTGTACTGAGTGACTGTAAGTATGAGTGACTGTACGGGTGAGTGAGTAGATGTGTGTGTGTAGACCTAAGAATCAGTGAGTGGGTATGTACTTATTGGTATTGGAGTGTGTATGGTTTTGAGAATGGCAGTCTGTAATTTAGAGTGGGTGTTTCAAAACTTATATTAGGGTGTGAGAAGATGCATTAAATTCTCACATGGATGATGTCATCAGTGATGTCATCAGTGATGTCATTTGAGATGTCATCAGTGATGTCATCAGTGATGTCACTGACCATGTCATGAGTGATGTAATATGTGACGTCATCAGCAGTGCATTGCGGGCGCGAGTTATAGTTACCTGAACTAACTATAACGGGGAATTTCACGGGTTTTGTACGAGTGCAATGTCCAACTAACTATAACTGTCCCTAAAACCTTATGTTTTTTTCTGTGATTTTTTAAGGTTTTTTAAATGCAAATTTCTAACTATAACGTGCCTGAAACCTATGGTTTTTTCAGTGAATTTCAAAGGTTTTTTAAATGCTAATTTCTAACTATAACGTGTCTGAAACCTATGGTTTTTTCAGTGAATTTCAAAGGTTTTTTAAATGCTAATTCCTAACTATAACATGTCTGAAACCTACGGTTTTTTCAGTGAATTTCAAAGGTTTTGTAAATGACAATTTTTAAATGTATTAATTGTTATATTTATTTTTTTCATACTGGTTTACTACATTTTTAGAAACATTTTTTTTAACATATTTTATTTTTTAAATTACATTGTAATTACATTATACATTACAAAAAATACTTTCTCAGAATGAATTACTTTAGTTTAAATACTTTGCACATAGGCAATAGACTTTTAAGTACAGTAGTTACAGTTGTTGCAATGGGCAACACATTTTCAAACTCAATGCAACATTCAGCTCAATGTGAATTTCTAGTTAAATGCAATTAGTTACTTTATGGATTACTTTTCTAACCACAGGACTGGATCCTAGATTCAGTCCTGGGACATCTCCTGTAAACAGTTGAGTAAAAGCGTTTTGGTTACATTAGTGATTTTTAAGGAATATTATTGTATTTTAAAAGTTGACACTTTGAAACTTTTTCTCATAGAATCACCAATGTTATCCTATGGAAGGAAATTCACTTAGCAGGTAAAAACTGTTATCGT
This sequence comes from Calotriton arnoldi, assembly GCA_963921515.1. Taxonomy (NCBI): domain Eukaryota; kingdom Metazoa; phylum Chordata; class Amphibia; order Caudata; family Salamandridae; genus Calotriton; species Calotriton arnoldi. Next base: position 1,353,460 of record CAWUFW010001744.1, read on the forward strand.
TACTTTTTCTTACTCAGTGTTGGATCCTGGATCCAGCACTGGTGCATCTCCTGTAAACAGTTGAAAGAATGCGTTTAAGTCATACAGGCGATTTTTAAGGAATATTTGTAGTTTGTGAAAATCGACACTTTGAAACTTTTCTGCTGAAAACCAGACAATGGATTCCTATGGAAGAAAATATAAGTTACTGGTAAGTACGGTTAAAATTACTTTTCAGGGTCAGTGCTGGGCTAAAAGATGCAGCACTGAGGTCTCTCCTGATAACAGGTGAGTAAATCGGAATTCGTATTTCGGCTGATTTTAGAGGAATATTTTAAAGTTCCAAAACTCCACACTTAGAAGAATTTCCAAGTGAAACCAGTCAATGTTAGCCTATGGAAGGAAATTCAAGTTACTGGTAAGTATGGTTAAAATTACTTTTCAGGACCAGTACTGGGCTGAAAGATACAGCACTGAGGTCTCTCCTGATAACAGGTGAGTAAATCGGAATTTGTATTTCGGCTGATTTTATAGGAATATTTGTATGTTTCAAAAATCAACACTTAGAAACTTTTTCAGCAAAAAGCAGACAATGATATCCTATGGAAGGAAATTCAAGTTACTGGTAAGTACGGTTAAAATTACTTTTGAGGATCAGTACTGGGCTGAAAGATGCAGCACTGAGGTCTCTCCTGATAACAGGTGAGTAAATCGGAATTCGTATTTCGGCTGATTTTAGAGGAATATTTTAAAGTTCCAAAACTCCACACTTAGAAGAATTTCCAAGTGAAACCAGTCAATGTTAGCCTATGGAAGGAAATTCAAGTTACTGGTAAGTACGGTTAAAATTACTTTTCAGGACCAGTACTGGGCTGAAAGATACAGCACTGAGGTCTCTCCTGATAACAGGTGAGTAAATCGGAATTTGTATTTCGGCTGATTTTAGAGGAATATTTGTATGTTTCAAAAATCAACACTTAGAAACTTTTTCAGCAAAAAGCAGGCAATGATATCCTATGGAAGGAAATTCAAGTTACTGGTAAGTACGGTTAAAATTACTTTTGAGGATCAGTACTGGGCTGAAAGATGCAGCACTGAGGTCTCTCCTGATAACAGGTGAGTAAATCGGAATTCGTATTTCGGCTGATTTTAGAGGAATATTTTAAAGTTCCAAAACTCCACACTTAGAAGAATTTCCAAGTGAAACCAGTTAATGTTAGCCTATGGAAGGAAATTCAAGTTACTGGTAAGTACGGTTAAAATTACTTTTCAGGACCAGTACTGGGCTGAAAGATACAGCACTGAGGTCTCTCCTGATAACAGGTGAGTAAATCGGAATTCGTATTTCGGCTGATTTTAGAGGAATATTTGTATGTTTCAAAAATCAACACTTAGAAACTTTTTCAGCAAAAAGCAGGCAATGATATCCTATGGAAGGAAATTCAAGTTACTGGTAAGTATGGTTAAAATTACTTTTCAGGATTAGTACTGGGCTGAAAGATGCAGCACTGAGGTCTCTCCTGATAACAGGTGAGTAAATCCGAATTCGTAGTTCGGCAGATTTTAGAGGAATATTTGCACAATGGTGAAGGTAGGGGGCGGGGCCTGAGGTGACATCTGTGCAAACGCGCCCCGTGGCGCGTTTTAAGTTGGGGGATTAAGTCCCCTTGAATCATGAGGGTCCCTAGGGGCCAACTAGCCCACCAGGAACCTCCAGTATGCGCCAGGGGCTGCGTTGCAGAGACGTGTAGAGAGGCCACACCCCTTTTACACCTCTCCGCAATGCAGCTCTGTGGCGCTTTCTGGATGTACCTGTTGGGCTAGTTGGCCCCCAGGGACCCTCAGGATTGAAGGGGATTTAATTCCCCATCTTAAAACGCGCCACGGGGCCTGTTTGCACACATGTCACCTGAAGCCCCGCCCCTCCCTTCACCACTGTGCAAACGCGCCCGTGGCGCGTTTTAAGTTGGGGGATTAAGTCCCCTTGAATCCTGAGGGTTCCTGGGGGCCAACTAGCCCACCATGTACCTCCAAAAGCGCCACAGAGCTGCGTTGCAGAGAGGTGTATAAAGGGGCGTGGCCTCTGTACACCTCTCTGCAACGCAGCCCCTGGCGCATACTGGAGGTTCCTGGTGGGCTAGTTGGCCCCAGGGACCCCAGTATTCAAGGGGAATTACTTCCCCATTTGCAAACGCGCCAGGGGGCGCGTTTGCAGAGTGGTGAAGGAAGGGGGCGGGGCCTGCGGGCCGATCGTTATTTTTTATTTTTTTTTGTTTTTTTTCCCTGAAGGGGGGCTGTGTGGCCCCCCTTCCTTTTTCTTATTTTTGGGCCCTGGGGACCCCATCCCCCAGGGCCTTACCCCCTTTTTTTTTTTTTACATTTAAAAAAATTAAATTATTTCTGGGGAGGGGGGCCGCGTGGCCCCCCTCCCGGGCCACTACTTGCCCCGGGGACCCCATCCCCCGGGGCCTGGACTCTGGTTGGGGACTGTGGGGGGGTCCCCAAACCCCCCACAGTCCCGCCGGCTCCCCGTGTCCTAAGGGAGCCGGCATTGCTTTTCCACATGGGGAGCAGCTAACATGCTGCTCCCCGTGTGGAAAAGCAATTGTCTTTGGATATTGGAAGCGAGAGCAGGTTTCCCTGCTCTCTCTTCCAATATCCAAAGCAGTTTGCAATGACAGGACGGGAGCCGCGAGGCTCCCGTCCTGTCATTGCAAACAGCAGTGTCCCGGGGGTAGGCACCCCGGGACACTGCAGGAGCCGGCCCTGGGGGTGGCGGTCCCCAGGGCCACCACAGGCTCCAGGAGGGGGCCGCGCGGCCCCCTCCCCACATCAGCAAAGCCCCGGGAGGTGGTGGTCCCCGGGGCTTCGAGGGTCCAAAACGGACCCCCATTTTAATTTGTTAGTGCCCCAGGGAGGTGGCGGTCCCCGGGGCGTGTGGGGGGGCTCGAGCCCCCCCCCCCCCACAGGAAAAAAAAAAAAAAAAAGAAGCCCCGGGGAGGTGGTGGTCAGAGCTCAGAGCCCTCCCGCACCATTTTAAATAGAAAGCCCCGGGGGGTGGCGGTCCCCGTGGCTTGGGGGGCCCTTAGAGGCCCCCCATACATAAAATAAACACCCCCCCAGCATGCCCCCGGGACTTGGCCCACCCGGGGGCAAATTAACATCGAAGTGCGGGAGACCGCGCTTCGATTTTTTTTTTTATCGGCAGGATCCGCGCACCCTGAGCGCATCCTGCCGATTTAAAAAAAAAAAAAATGCTTTTTTTTGCCCAGGGGGTCCTTGTGGGACCCCCAGAGCAGACCTAGGGGGTCAGGGTGTTTCTACCCTGCCCCCTTTGTGCGTTTTGCGCACTTTTTACTGCTTTCTTGTTCCTCGGTTCTACTGAGGAACAAGATGGCTGCCAACACTTCCTGGTTTGGAGTGTTGACAGCCAATTAGCAGACAGCTCGTGATCGGGAGGGTGCGCGAATCCGACACGGCCATAGATATATATGTACTTTTACTTTTGATTTTCTCAGCAACTACTGAACGGATTTACACCATTTAACAAAAGGGTTCTTTCTGAACCAAGAACTACCTCTTTGCCAAATTTGGTGTAATTCCGTTCAGCAGTTCGGGCTGTAGCCGTGTCTAAAGTTTCCTATGGAAAAATGAATGGGGAAAACGCGTTTTGGGGCCCCCCTTTTTTCTCGGCCCCCGCTTGACGAATCACCCCGAGACTTTCAGGGTAGGAGCGGACCGGAGCGCCCCACAAAGTTTGAAAATTTTGCGAAGATACGTCAACCGGCAAGAGAGTTATTTCAAATAGAATGTCGCGGATTTCCTATGGAAAATAGGTTCTAACTATAACTATCTACTGGCGACCGCCAGTAGATAATATGGCGGTGGTGCGTGGCAGCAAAATAAATTTACCTTAGCACCAGAAACCTTTGGGTCCGTGTTCGTCTTTTCCAGGGGAAACTGGAGGTTGTTGAGACGAAGCCAACAATATATATATATATATATATATTCACTGAAAAAACCACAGGTTTCAGGGACGTTATAGTTAGAAATTAGCATTTAAAAAACCTTTGAAATTCACTGAAAAAACCACAGGTTTCAGGGACGTTATAGTTAGTTGGACATTTCACTCGTACAAAACCAGAGAAATTCGGCTGTTATAGTTAGTTAAGCTAACTATAACTTGCGCCCCCGCAATGCACTGCTGATGACGTCACATATTACATCATTCATGACATGGTCAGTGACATCACTGATGACATCTCAAATGACATCACTGATGACATCACTGATGACATCATCCAGTGAATGTGTGTTTCTGTAAAGTTTAAATATGTTTTATATATATATATGCCAACGTGTATTGAAGAATGAGTGGGTGTATAAGTGTCTGAATGGATGATTTAGTAGGTGCGTGACTGACTGTATAAGTGAGTGATTAATCGTGTCTTACTAAATGCATGGGTTAGTGACTAAACTGTGTGAATGTCTGTATTAGTCTGTCAGTTGGTGTGTAAGCGGCTGCATGGGTTGGTGAGTAGCTACATGAGTGTCTATATGGGTTATTGATTGGTTGTCTGAGTATCTGTATGGGTGCCCGAGTGTCTGTGTGGGTGGGTGGGGGGTGTGTGACTCTGTGCATAGATGTGTCAGTAGGTGATTCACTGGGTGTATGGGTTCAAGAGTGTATCTGTGAAGGGCTGTATGGATGGGTGAGTGTGTGTATGGTGTGTTGGTGAGTGATCGGATTTCTCAGTGGTACATGTGTGAGTAACTACATATGTGAAAGGCAGTATATGTGAGTGTTGGAGTATATAAATGACTATATGTGAGAGTGAGTGATTGTGAGAGTGGCTGTATGGATGAGTGTGTGCTTGTGTCAGTGATTGTAGAAGAGAGTAAGTATGTGTTAGTATCTGTATGAATAAGTGAAGTGGTGTGTGTATAACGGTATAGTTGAGTAAATGGGAGTGTGATTGATTCTTTGCATGACTGACTAGGTGTGTGAGTAACTCAATGGGTGAGTGGTGGTGTGTGAGTGTCTGTATAGGTGTATGAGTGCATATGATAGTGCTGTATTGATGAGTGACTGCATGTATGAGTGACTGTATGGGTGAATGAGTGGATGTGTTTGTAGACCAAGGAATCAGTGAGTGGGTATGTAGTAACTGGTATTGGTGTGTCTATGGTTTTGAAAATGGTAGTCTGCATTTTAGAGTGGATGTATCAAAGGTTATATTAGGGTATGAGGAGGTGCATCAGATTATCACGTGGATGATGTCATCAGTGATGTCATTTGAGATGGATTCAGTGATGTCATCATTGATGTCACTGACCATGTCATGAATGATGTAATATGTGACGTCATCAGCAGTGCATTGCGGGGGCGCGAGTTATAGTTAGCTTAACTAACTATAACAGCCGAATTTCTCTGGTTTTGTACGAGTGAAATGTCCAACTAACTATAACGTCCCTGAAACCTGTGGTTTTTTCAGTGAATTTCAAAGGTTTTTTAAATGCTAATTTCTAACTATAACGTCCCTGAAACCTGTGTTTTTTTCTGTGAATTTCAAAGGTTTTTTAAATTTAATTTCTAACTATGTCTACAGAGGTAGGACATGTGCAGACAGAGAAAGAAAGGCGCAGAAAGAAGCAAGAGAAATGCAGAAAGAGGCAACAGAAGTCCACAAAGACGAAGAAAGGTGCAGAAAGAAGCACGAGAAATGTAGAAAGAGACAACAGAAGTCCAGAAAGACGAAGAAAGGTGCAGAAAGAAGCAAGAGATGTGCACAAAGAACCAACAGAGGAGCAGAAAGAGGCCTTCTTTCAAAGTCATCCTGTTGCCCCAACTTTTTGCTGACGGGTACTGGTGGTAACTGACTCTGACTAACCAGGCCTAGAGCCAGTGCAATGCTAAAAGACACTTAGAATACAGTGAAAACACCTACATACACTAGGGAACACTATGCATTGGGGTACCCCTGTGATTGGCATGACATCCTCTGTAAGGCCCTAGTACATAATAGGGCAGGGGGATTAAAACTACCTCTAAGTCAGAGGTGCAGAAAGATGCTTCTTTAAGTAGTAGTCACGTTTGCAGAACGGTGGAGAAAGGGTGCTGGGCCTCCGACCAGCACTCAGGAATACCGCTGCATAGGACTTAGAGGAGGTACTAGGAGGGCTTATTGTTACCCAAAGTCCCTCAGGAGTAAATTGGACTTCATCCCCCATCCCGTAGTCTGCCAGGAGGCGCGTTTGCAGAGTGGTGGAGAAAAGGGGGCATGTCCTCCGAAGACGTCTTAGCAATCCTACTGTGTGGGACTTACTGGAGGTAACAAGAGGGGTAGTTGGCCCCCAAGGACAACCTTGGGGGTCAACTACCCCTCCTATTACCTCCAGAAAGTCCCACACAGCAGGATTGCTAAGTTCTCATAGCAGGCCAGGCCCCCTTTGCCCACCACTCTGCAAACGCGGTCCCTGGTACACTCTTGGATGGGGATTGAAGTCCCCTTCGCTGCTGCTGGGGGTCCTTTAGGGGCCAACTAGCCTACCTCTTACCTCCAGTAAGCCCCACTCAGTGGGATTGCTGAGAGCTGGACAAAGGCCACGCCCCCTTTCCCCACCACTCTGCAAACACGCCCCCTGGCACGTTGTAAGTTGGGAAATTAAGTCCCCATGAATACTGAGGGTCCCTGGGGGGCAACTAGCCCACCAGGTACCTCCAGTAAGTGCCACATAGCTGGTTTGTAGAGAGGTGGTCTGAGACCACACCCCCTTTTTACACCTGGTTTGTAGAGAGGTGGTCTGAGACCACACCCCCTTTTTATACCACTCTGCAAATGCAGCTCCTGGCGCACTGCTGCTCGGGGGATGAAGTCCACTTGTGTCCTGAAGTCCTCAGGACACAAGAGGACCTCATCACCCCACCAGCAGTGCGACACAAGGCGCGTTTGCAGAGTGGTGTAAAAAGGGGCGCGGCCTTGGACCACCTCTCTGCAATCCAGTTCTGTGGCGCTTACTGGAGGTACCTGGTGGGCTAGTTGCCCCCCAGGGACCCTCAGTATTCAAGGGGACTTAATCCCCTAACTTAGAACATGCCAGGGGGCGCGTTTGCAGAGTGGTGCAGGGAGGGGGTGAGGCCTCCGGCGAGATGACATCTTTCCTATGTTTTAAATATTTGTAGAAGGGGGCAGTGTGGCCCCCCTTCTTTTACTATTTTTTGGGCCCTGGGGACCCCATCTCAAAGGGCCTGAGCATTAAAAAAAAAAAAAACGGGAAGGGGGCCGCTTGGCCTCCCTTCCCTGGGCCACTATTGACCCTGGGGACCCCATCCCCGGGGCCTGGCCAGCATTTTGTATACTTTTTATTGGAGGGAGGCTGCGTGGCCCCCCTGCTGAGGCCTATAATGGCCCCGGGGACCACATCCCCCGGGGCATTGACTCATTGTTTTTTTATTTTAAATATAATAGTACGAGAGGGGGGCCGCGTGGCCCCCCCTTCACTTGGCCACTTTTCGCCCCAGGGACCCCATCCCCCAGGGCCTGGCCAGCCTGTGTTGGTTTTTTTAGGAGGGGGGCCCCCCGACTTAGGCCAAATATGGCCCCGGGGACCCCAACCCCCGGGGCCGGCCTTTCTGTTTAAAAAAACAAAAATTCATTACAGGGGAGGGGGGCTGCGTGGCCCCCCTCCCGGGCCATTTCTGGCCCCGGGGACCCCATCCCCCGGGGCCTGGCCTCACTGTTGGGGACCGTGGGGGGAGCCCCAATGCTCCCACGGTCCCACTGGCTCCCCGCCTCCTGCGGGAGCCGGCATTGCTTTTGCACACACGGAGCTGCTGACATGCAGCTCCCCCTGTGCAAAAGCAATTCTGCTTCGGTTTTTGGAAGCGAGAGCAGGTTTCCTGCTCTCGCTTCCAAAAACCGAAGCAGAGTTTGCTATGACAGGGCGGGAACCGTGCTCCCGCCCTGCCATAGCAAACAGCAATGTCCCGGGGTGGGCACCCCGGAACATTGCAGGAGCCGGCCCTGGGTGGTGGTGGTCCCCAGGGCCATCAAGGGCTCCAGGAGGGGGGCCATGCAGCCCCCCTCCCAATGTTTGCAAAGCTCGAGCCCCCCACATAATTATTTATTACAGCCCCGGGGAGGTGGCGGTCCCCGGGGCTTGAGGGGGGCCACGAGGCCCCCCGCCCTTATTGACATGAAGCCCCGGGGAGGTGGTGGTCCCCGGAGCTTGGGGGGCCCGCAAGGCCCCCCACCCTTATTTCAATTAAGCCCTGGGGAGGTGGCGGTCCCCGGGGCTGCAGGGGGGGCCGCGTGCCCCCCGCAAATAAATTATAAATCCCCGGGGAGGTAGCGGTCCCTGGGGCTGCAGGGGCCCCCACGGGCGCAAATCAATTTGGCATTGCCCCCGGGACCTGGCCCACCTGGGGGCTTTCAAAAACAAAGCGCAGGAGCCCGTGCTTCGTTTTAAAAAAAGAAAATTGTCTGGATTCGTGCACCCAGCGCAAATTCGGATGTTTAAAAAAAATATATATATATTTGGGGGGCCTGGGGGTACTTGTGGGACCCCTGAGCAGGCCTAGGGGTCAGGGTATTTCTACCCTGCCCCCTTTTCTTGTTTTTCATCTTTGTTTTACTGTTTTCTTGTGACTCGGTTACCGAGTCACAAGATGGCTGCCAACACTTCCTGGTTTGGAGTGTTGGCAGCCAATTAGAATGAAGCTCGTGCTCGGGAGGAGTCGCGACTCCTCCTCGGTGCTTAGATATCGATATTTTTCTTTTTTTAATTTCTCAGGAACTACTGAACGGATATACACCATTTAAAAAAAGGGCACTTTCTGAACCAAGACCTACCTTTTTGCCAAGTTTGGTGTAATTCCGTTCAGCAGTTCGGGCTGTAGCCTGTTCCAAAAATTCCTATGGAAATTAACATGGGGAAAACGTGCTTTGGGACCCCCCTTTTTCTCAGCCCCCGCTTGACAAATCACCCCGAACCTTTCAGGACAGGAGCTGACCAGAGCGCCCCACCAGTTTTGAAAATTTCGCGAAGATTCGTCAAACGGCGCCAAAGATATTGGCAAAAGAAAAAAATGCTTTTGAATAGAATCAAGGTCCTAACTATAACTACCTACTGTATATATATATATATATATATATATATATATATATATATATATATATATATATATATCCCACAGCAATTGGTCTCAAAATTGGAGCGCTGTGACTGCTGGTGCCAACATTAGGGCTAAGACCACAGCCCTCCTTATTTGCATGCCACGAAGAATAATCACACTGCACTCCCGGAAACTCTACTGGTGAATTCATTTATTTGTCAGAAATCATGCTGGCAGAGACCACTACGTGTTTCAACTTTACATCTTCTTCATGGTGGTATAGTCTGTTTACACTTGTTGTTCATTGCTACCATAACTTTTACATGTTTGACGGCATTATGGGATATGTAGTCCATTCTCTTGTGTGTTGGGAGTCTTGTTAATGTCATTATTGACCGTTTATACAGTATATATGGCTGCCTGCACGATTCTACACCCTCGGATTATTATTGCCACTCAGATGGGTATCGCATATTTCTTGTCCATTTGTGCCTATACTCTGCGCCAACAGTTGTCCTAACAATTCAATGCTTCCCAGCCATAATGTTCACACTGACACTGAAGTTATGAACTGGCTTGACCCCCTTACCGATTGCAGAGCCGCATCAGCAATGTGGATACATTTACACCAGACAGTTACATATCATTGTTTTGATGGCACTGTCTGGTCACTTACAGAGATACACATGGTGCCTTAGGAGAACCTAAGAGAAAGGACACAAGACAACTTAATTATTAACCTTTCCCCATAAATGTTGAATGAGAATCATATCAAGCTCCTAAATAAAGGACTCACTTCTTGCCCTAGGGATAAACTGGACCTAGTTAATGCCAGAATGGATCTTTACAAGTTTGCACAAAAAGTTAAATTCAAGAACTATTTTGCACAAAAAGGGCAAAGAATGCAGAAGAAATTAAATAAACCTACACTACCCATTTCCACCGCAAGGGAGATAGGTCCATTAAAAGCATTGGCCAACCTTGAAATAGAAGCAACAGGAAGGGAAGAAAATAATGAAATAGAATCCCTATCAGGGGCGTGGCCAGCAGCCGGAGAAGATGGCCTCATACTAGCGCAGCTCCGGCCTCCTTCACTCCTTTAATGTACTGATCCGCCTCATATCCATGTTAACCTCGCACCATTGAAGCACCCGAACAACAGTGAGCAGCGTCCAGACGATCCAGACTAATATCGGCTGCAGACAGGGCTATCAGAGGCCCGCGAAGGGAAAGGCCTGTAAATGCCGGAATGCCGTGGTGTGCCGTGCGAGCGTGCTCGGCAAGGAGGAGCGGGCCCATCGGCGCGGGCACAGAAAATGCAGCGGAAGTGAATCGGAGGGCGGCCTCAAATCAAAAAGACACAGTAGACCCTGCGGCGACCGGGTGTGGGGCTGGATGCGTCTCGGCGGACCTGTCGGGAGCTGCGAGAGGCGAAGGCGACAAAAAGACGGCGCCCTGGCCGTCACTGAGCTGGTGACACCGATCGTGAGGAGCAAGTGGGCCCCTGGGCCGGGCGGTACTGATTCTGCCTATGGCCTGGAGTGGAAGGAAAACTATTGAGGCGGCCGATCGTGGCCGGGTGTGTTGCGGTAACACTGGGAACAACGCCGGGGGGGCCCATACAGCCTATATACACCCTGTACTGGGTAACACAAGAAACGACCTTGTACACAAGCAGGGTGAACCAAAAGGGCAAAATCAACCAAGGCAGAGGCCAACACTTAGAAAAAGATCAACACGGCTGCCCCGATTGACAGAGCACAGTGCCTCCCGCGTGTGTAACGGTGACCCGGCCTGCTAGAGCAAGGTGCCACGGGCTCGGGCAGGACTGAGGGGTGCAAGGGGCAAGACAGTGGGGGCAGACGGCGAATCTCGTTTATGGGACAGGTACACAGTGACCCCCTGGTGCCAACGGGCCATGGACGTGTGGCAAGTTTGGGGCCCGAAGGTGCAATTGAAGCAGGCATAAACCGACTAGACATATTAGTGGAAAAAGGGGGAAACCGACAGGCCGCGGAGGTGATCCCCGGCAGGCGCCGGCGAGTACCCTGAGCACCTTCACGCAACTCTAGTGAGATACCTCTGTCCCATGCAAACATGTCGACCAGCAAGGGCGGGCGTGGCTCACACCAGTCCAAACTTGATAAGTTCTCTTGGCAAAAAGCACAAGAAGTGGCTGCGGGGCCGCCGGACCCAGTGCAGGAGGAACTGCCGAAACAGACCGACAAGGAATCCCCTACTTTGCAAGACATCATAGCAGCCATAAATAGTGTACGCACATCTCTGGAGGGGCGGTTAGACTCGTTGTCCACAGATAGCTCCTTGCTAAGAGCAGACCTGAGGAAAATGGACTCAGGGGTCAAGGAAGTGGAAGACGTAGCCCTCGGCCTGGTCTCCGATACGACGAACCTGAAGAAACAAGTCTCGGACCTGCAAGCTATCAGTGAGGGGTTGGCAGCGCAACTCGACGACTACGAGGGTAGATCAAGGAGGAATAACGCTAGGATTTTGGGAGTGCCGGAGCGAGTGGAGAGTCCAGCTGCAGACCTATTTGTGAAGGAGCTCATCACAAAACATCTGAAACCCCGCAGCCTCTCTAATTACTTCTCAATAGAGCGGGCCCATCGGATACCGGGAGGCAGACCTAAGCCGGGAGCGCCCCCTCGACCGATCCTGGCGCGAGTGTTTAATTTCAGAGATCGAGACATTATTCTCCAAACTGCCCATAATGCACCACCTCTCAAATATATGAACAGCACAATAACTTTCTTCCCAGACTTCACAGTCAAGGTCCAAAAAATGAGGCGCAGTTTTCTGGACGTCAAAAAAGCCCTTAGGGAAAAGGAGCTAAAATATGCAATGTGTTTCCAGCGAAGCTCAGAGTTGAGGCAGAAGGCAAAAGCTGGTTCTTCACCGAGCCGGGAGAGGCATGGGACAGGCTCGACGGCTGACGAAGAGTGGGACACCGAGACAACCCAAACTGGTGAGAATGGAGGCAAGGGACAACTCAGAAGAGACAAGAACTGAATCATGAGGAGGGGACCCTTGACAATGAAAACAGCAGCAAGTAAGACACTGTGATGTAGCCATGGTGGGGGACTTGATGCCCCTCGGTACACCCGGGACTGCTGAGAGGCCTTCTACAGTTGATGCTACACAGACTCTGGGAACGTCGTAGCTGCCTCATCGGTAGCAATGAAACCACATCGGTGGGAGGGGAATACTGTGGCAGCAGGGGACGAGATGGCCTCGGAGCTAATGCTGCTGATGTGACGCTAAGTATACCACAATCCACATACAGCTCCTATTGGCAGCGAACTGTCCGGTTGGTGCAAATGAAGGGGCGGAGGGGGGGACTGGCACATGGTTCCTCCAAATCAGGGTTGGGTGGGCGACAGGCACTCTGCCAAATTGGGGAGGTAGGAAATGTACACACCATCATGCAGGGAGGCAGGGAGGGGGGGGCAGTTGTTCTTAGGGGGAGTTGTAGCATAGTTTGTTATATGAGAGTATTTCTGCTGCAACATTATAATTCACACACAGCACGACAGAGATTTCACTGGGTACTGAAGATTATTGACTCGCACATACAGCACAGGGCACAAACCAATCAACCCCTTGCAATGGGCGGGGCCACCTCAAAAGTGTTGCGCAATGGATACACAGGAGACCGCTAACAAAACACCGGATACTCAACTGTGCGTGGCCGGGGAGGGGTCAGAAACATCGTTCCACATACTGTCCTGGAATGTCAATGGGCTGGGGGACAAACTCAAGAGAGCGATAGTGCTCCAACATATCAAAAGGCTGACCCCAGATGTGATACTGCTCCAGGAAACACACCTAGTTGGGAATAATTGTGTGGCGCTTAATAGATGGGTATATAGACTTATCACACACTCAAGGTTTACCTCGGGCTCCAGAGGGGTGGGGATCCTGGCGCGGGGCTCGTTCCCTTTCACTGTCGAAAAGATACACACAGACATACAAGGTCGATTTGCAGGGGTAACGGGCTTCTGGGAAGGCAAAAGGATTAATCTGGTATCTGCCTATGTTCCGCCGGCACTTCATAATGTGGCACTGCCAGACTTAAACAAGATGATCCTAGATCTCCAAGGAGGGGGCACTAGTGGTGGGGAGGGATCTCAATATGACCATTGGCGACCGAATAGATAGGCTCCCGCCTAGAGCTACTTTGCGCACCCGTAATATAATGGCAGAGTTCTTGACTGCACTTGGCCTCGTTGACATGTGGCGAGAAACTCATACGGAGGTGAAACAGTTTACGTTCCACTCACGGGCACATAACTGCCTGTCACGAATAAATCATATCCTAACCGTCTCAGAAGATAACCGATATTTTACGGACGTTAAACTCTTAGCTAGGGGAATCTCGGACCATGCACCTCTGTGGGCAAAATTTGGCCTAGGTAAGAGATCTACCCGTAGATCCCTGTCAATCAGTCCATGGTCCCACAAAATACCAAATATCAAAAACGACATTATTAAAGCAACAGATTGCTTTTTTAAAGAAAATGTAGGGTCGGTCCGGTCTTCCCAGACTATTTGTGAGGCATATAAGGTAGTACTGAAAGGGCACGCCCTCTCCCTAATGGCCTGCCATGGGAAAGAGAAAAGGGCTCAGCTAGAGACCCTGGAGCGAGACATAGTGACATTGGAGCAGGCTCCCAATCCCCTGCAGGAGGATAACAGGTATGTCCTAGAGATAAAACGATGGGAATATAAGAATCTGGTGACAGAAACAGCTAGAGGTAAAATTTGCGCGATGCAACACAGGATCTACGAAGTAGGAGACAGAGCGGATAGGCTATTGGGATGGCTTGACAAAAAAAAAAAGGCAGATAGATGGGTTATGACAATTCGGGATGCGGAGGGAAAGTGGGTACGAGACCCACAAACAAATCGCAGAGGTGGTCGCGGCCCATTATGCGCAGCTTTACACCCCAGAAGCACCAGGGACAACCGACGATGCTAGGGAACTATTGACGGACGTCCCAATTTGGGCCCTCTGAAGAGCAGATAGGGACTCGCTTGAAGAGGATATTATGGCAGAGGAAATAGATACTGCTATTAGTAGTATGCAGTCAGGTAAGGCCATGGGGCCTAATGGCATTCCCATTGAACTTCTCAAGTTGATGGCCACCAAGGTGGTGCCACAGCTCCTCAGTATGTACAAGGAAAGCCTGCAGGCAGGTTTGCTACCACGTTGTAATCCTCACACGTCCTCAGGGCTGGTTTTATGCTCAAATGGGATCCACCTCTCAATAGCTTCAAGTCTGAGAGCTATTACAGCACAGACTATTGAAGAGATTAAGCGGGGGAAGGAAAGGTAAGGATCAGCGGGGAGGGAGATCTGGAAACAAACAACATACAATTACCTAATTGTAACAGTATCAGAAGTACAGTCTTAACTCTCTCCGTAACCTACCCTTCCCATCTATTCTATGGTGCAATAGTAATACCTGTAATGAAAGATAATATGCTGTTGAGATAGTCTGGTACCGATGGGTCGCCTCTGTATGGCGGGTAGCACGTAAAGGTACCACTAAAACGAAGGAAAACACAAAGGAACATGAAGTACCTGCTGTATTAAGCAAAGCATCAAAACCCTCTGAATATGTGTTTACAAACCCATCTATTTGTTATGCGAAGCGTCACAGGGGAGGTGAGAGCAATTCAGCTTGCCTTTCCACACAGAAACGCTGTTATATGCACAACAAACAGTAAGAAAGAAAAAATGGTAAAACATCAGCGTGCTATCAGTCCAATAGCTCCTGAATATATGTAGGGGGGGTATACGTTATGTAGCAGAAGCAGATATCCCTCTGGAGGTCAGAGGGCGCAAAGCAAATGTCACTAGAACCAAAGTTATAGATGCCACATCATGGAGTTAACATCACTCCCCAAAGGAATTGTAGAGTACTTTTCCTCTACCATCAGCTGAAATACACACAAGACAAGAAGACTGTGCGTGGCGTTTCACTCTGCAAGAGTCCAGAAATGCGACTCGCCAACAGAGAGAAAAGGAAGAGAAAACTAACCACCAGCAAAGGACCAAAGGAATGGAGGCGTCTTCACCTCCCCTGTCAATCCTCCGCAGAGATCGTAACCAGGGAAGAGAACCGAAGGAACTGCTGACAAATGAGTAAAGACGTGCGGTCAAACGAAATCCCCAAAAATCCAATAGGGATCACAGGTTCAGGCAGCGGGGAGAAAAAATGCCCAGAAGAGATCGCGGTGTCACCGATACCCTTACCAGACCGGCTCCTCTGTTCCTGCTCCGTCGGGAAAACACACAGAATAATCGGCAGCGCACTGGCGCCCCGGAAGTGCTTAAATGAAGTTGTCCCTGTGCACGCGATGACGATCACGTCGCAAGGCATCACAGGACATGTAGTCCGGAAACACTCCTGATGGCAGTGTTCATCGGTGCGTCCACCGGCGCTCTACTATGGGATCTGACAGTACATCCCTCTCCAAGAGAACACTGACAGGGACAAGGTTTCAGCGGATACTTCCTATGGAAATCCCTCTTTAGTCTATCTGCATGGATATGGGAGGAAGGTTCCCAAGAGTTTTCTTCAGGTCCATAACCCTTCCAGGAAACCAAGTACCAAAACCTTCTCCTGAAGATTTTGGAGTCAAGCAGTGTCTTGACTTCATATTCCTGCTCATGGTTAACCCAGACAGGTTCGGTGTCTTCTTTATTGGTGTAAGGGAGGGTTTCAAAAGAGACACATGAAAAACAGGGTATATGTGGAGGCTGGCTGGTAATGCCAAATGGACAGCAACTGGATTTACCAGTTTTGTTACCTTGTAAGGGCCAATGTATCTCGGGTTGAAAACGCTATACCGTTTAAACTGAATGTTCCTTGTGGATAGCCACACTCTATCCCCTTTCTTGTACTGAGGACTAGGCCTTCGGTGTTTATCTGCTTGTTTTTTGTATGCTGTTTTCGCCTGCTGCAACTGTTTCCGTGTGCTTATTAGTGTTTTTTGTTTATGCGTGATTCGTTTCTGTACCTCAGGAATTGTTTGAGCCTCTGCTGGTTGAATGAACGGGATAAACCGTGGGTGGAACCCATATGTGCAATAAAAAGGGGAATTATGGAGGGACGCATGTGCCGCACTGTTATAGGCTCCTTCCGCTACCCACAACCACTCCACCCATGCCTCTGTGTTCTTATCCATGTAACACCTAAGATATTGTTTAAGGGTTTGATTGAGGCGTTCCGTTTGTCCGTCTGTCTGGGGGTGGTAACTAGTGGACAGAGCTGCGGAGATTTGTAATGCTTGACACCACACCCTCCAGAATTGCGCAGTGAATTGCGACTCCCTGTCTGACACTATAACATTTGGTAGACCATGCAACCTCACAACATTAATCAGTAACAAGTGGGCCAATTGTCCTACCGTAGGAAGTTGTTTACAGGCAATTAAATGTCCTAGTTTAGTTAAATAGTCTACCACTACTAGTATGGTGGTGTACCCCTGATCCTTCGGTAACCCCACGATAAAGTCCAACGAAATGTTTTCCCATGGAAGGTTGGGTGAGGGAAGAGGACGCAACAGACCTTGCTTTTTCGTGGTGTCTGTCTTGTTTCTATTACACACCTCACATTTCTTAACCCACATGACTATGTCCATGCGTACCCTGGGCCACCAAAATTGACGCATGACTCGTTCTTGAGTCTTTTCTATGCTGTTATGCCCAGCACAGGGACCCTCATGACACCATTGAAAGACTTGTTTTCTTAGGGTTATGGTTGGAATTAACACTTGTTGACCCCGGATGGGGATTCCATTTTTGACTTGCCATTCTGAATGACTTTTGAGCCAAGTTCTCCAGGTGAAGGTTTGGATTCCCCGAGCAACCTTGCTCAAAAAAGGATCACAATGAAGAGCACAGAGCACCTGTTGTGGATCAATTACTGCTCTTTCCGACTCCGCTTCTATTTCTTTTACTGTGTCTTGTCTCGTGAGGGCATCCGCTTTCCGATTCTCGCATCCTGGTCTGTAGGTAATAACAAAGTTGTATCCCGTGAAGAATAGCATCCAACGTAGTTGGCGTGGTGTAACTTTTCAGGCTGCCTGCATGAATTGTAGGTTGCGGTGATCAGTGAAGACTGTTACCACATGTTTGGCCCCCATTAGCCAATGTCTCCACTCTCCAAAGGCGTCTTTAATTGCCAATAATTCTTTCTCGGCTATCGGGTAATTTCTCTCAGCTTCGTTCAGTTTTCTGGACATATAGGCCACAGGATGCATCTGTCCAGTGGTTATGTCTCATTGGGATAGCACTGCCCCTACTGCCACTTCAGAAGCATCTGCCTCTACTATAAAGGGTCTTTCCGGGTCTGCGTGGGTCAAAACAGGGTCTGTAATGAATGACTGTTTCAGATTGTGGAAAGCCTTTTGCGCCTCTTCCGTCCAATGGAAGGTCACTTTCTTCCACAGTAGTTTCGTAATAGGGGCTACCATGTGTGAGAAATGACTGATAAACCTCCTGTAAAAGTTGGCGAAGCCTAAAAAACACTGGACGTCACGAACTGTAGTAGGGTTCGGCCACTCTTTCACTGCTAACACCTTCCTTTCTGTCATCTCTTGTCCTCTCTGGGAAAGAATTACCCCCAAAAACTCTACTGATGACATGTGGAATTCACACTTTGTGAGTTTACAAAATAGAAGATGCTCGCAGAGAGTGTGGAGGATGGTTCTCACATGTTGCACATGGTTCTCAATGCTGTTGGAATAGGTGAGAATGTTGTCGATGTATACCACCACATATCGATCTAGGTATTCTCTCAATACATCGTTGAAAAAGAACTGGAATGATGCGGGAGCGTTGCACAACCCAAATGGCATAACCAGATATTCGAATAATCCATATCTGGTTTTGAAGGCAGTCTTCCATTCATCTCCCTCTCTCATGCGCACCAAATGGTAAGCCCCTTTTAGATCCAGCTTGGTATAGATCATCGCTTTCTTCACTTGTTCCAGAAGCACCGGAATGAGAGGGAGAAGGTATTGATTCCTTACAGTGATGGAATATAATGCACAAAAGTCGATACAAGTTCTTAACTCCCCATTGGCTTTCGGGATGAAGAACAACGGAGAGGCTGCAGGAGACTTGGAATGTCGTATGAAACCTAACTCTAGGTATTTGTCGAGATATTGACATAAATGCTCATTCTCCTTTTCCGCCAACACATAGATCCTTCCACACGGCACCGCTGATCCTGGTACAAGATCAATTTGGCAGTCATATAACCGATGTGGAGGTAGAACGTCTGAACTCTTGTCGCAAAACACATCCACATATTCCTGATATTGAAACGGGAGAACGGTCTCTTTCACCGCCGCTGTAGCAATATGATAGAGGTTTGCGAGGGCTCGAGCAGGTGGTTCAGATGGCTTCAAGAAATGGTTTTGACATTAGCCAGAAGTAAACTTCAAACTGTTTCCCGTCCAATTGATTTCTGAGTTGTGTTTCCGGAGCCATGGTAAGCCAAAAATGATCCCATATTGAGGGGCCTGTATGATACTGAAGGACAACGTCTCGGTATGTATAGATTGGTAGACGATCGTCAACTCTTCGGTACTATGGCAAATAGGTCCGAAGTCCAATAACTTGCCATCCACTGCGAACACCTGTTCCGGTATTTTCTTTTCCACAAGACAAATCCCTAGTCTCTGGGCTTCCGTATAATCCATAAAACATCCAGTTGCTCCAGAGTCGATCATGGCACGCACCATCCACCACTCCCTCAAGGTATGCAGCTGTATGTCAACGTATAAATGATCAGGAGATGACATGGCTGGTTGATTGATTGAAGGGATGCTAAGACAGCTCGAGGGTATCCCTCCACCTGATCCCGAGCTTGTTAGTTTTCCGATGCCTTTAATCCTGCTACGGTTTTCACTTGTCCGTTTCCGGATCGAGGGCCTCTGGGTCTGGCTAAACAGTCACGAATGAAATGCCCTTTCTTCCCGCAATAAAGACATAGCCCTTTCTTCCGCCGATCTTCTCTTTCTTCTACCGTCAGGGATGCTCTCACTGTCCCGATTTCCATGGGTTCTTGAGGCGGAAGGGAGGAAGCTTCTGTGGGTCTTTGTCTTTCGAATCGATGGAATGTACGGTCTTTTCTCTGATTGACCCCCTTTCTTTAGTTAAGACGATGATCTAGCCGTAGGGTAAGATCTATCAAATCTGCACATGTTACTGGTTGTGGGTCTACTTGAGCAATGACGTCTTTTAGGTCTTCCTTCAATCCTGAATAATATACTGCTGCTTGTTTGGATGGTGGCCAATTGGTTTCTGCTACTAGCCTTCGAAAAGCATTTAAATACACCACCAGTTCTTTATTGCCTTGTCGTAACTCTAACAGTTCCTTGTCTGCCGACAATGAAGCAGCTCTTCGATCGAAGACTTTTTCAAAATCATGTATAAACGCCTCCCAGTCATATAGGAGGGGATCGTCTCTCCTTACCAAGGGGACCGCCCACTGTGCAGCTTCTCCCGCTAGATATGATATGAGGAACGCCACCTTGGCGTGATTGGTGGCAACAGCTTTGGGTTTACAGGTGAAATGTAACCTAATTTGCGTAAGAAACACCTGGACCTTGCTAGGATCCCCATGAAATCTCTCTGGTGAGGCAAACAGGATGGATGGTGGTACCTCCACTACCACTGGCTGTGGGTGCATTTGTGATCCACCCCCTACCTCAAAAGGATTCTGCTGCATTCGCTCTACTCTGGCCTGTAGAGCAGCAGTCTCATTACGTGATGCCGCAACTTCTAATTGTACTGCAGCGAGAGCTGCTATCACATCCTCTAAGGTGGCCATTCTTGCTCAACCCAACCAGGAGGACAGAATTCGTGGGCCGATTATTCTGTAATCCTCACACATCCTCAGGGCTGGTTTGATGCTCAAATGGGATCCACCTCTCAATAGCTTCAAGTCTGAGAGCTATTACAGCACAGACTATTGAAGAGATTAAGCGGGGGAAGGAAAGGTAAGGATCAGCGGGGAGGGACATCTGGAAACAAACAACATACAATTACCTAATTGTAACAGTATCAGAAGTACAGTCTTAACTCTCTCCGTAACCTACCCTTCCCATCTATTCTATGATGCAATAGTAATACCTGTAACGAAAGATAATATGCTGTTGAGATAGTCTGGTACCGATGGGTCGCCTCTGTATGGCGGGTAGCAAGTAAAGGTACCACTAAAACGAAGGAAAACACAAAGGAACATGAAGTACCTGCTGTTTTAAGCAAAGCATCAAAACCCTCTGAATATGTGTTTACATACCCCTCTATTTGTTATGCAAAGCATTACAGGGGAGGTGAGAGCAATTCAGCTTGCCTTTCCACACAGAAACCCTGTTATATGCACAACAAACAGTAAGAAAGAAAAAATGGTAAAACATCAGCGTGCTATCAGTCCAATAGCTCCTGAATATATGTAGGGGGGGTATACGTTATGTAGCAGAAGCAGATATCCCTCTGGAGGTCAGAGGGCGCAAAGCAAATGTCACTAGAACCAAAGTTATAGATGCCACATCATGGAGTTAACATCACTCCCCAAAGGAATTGTAGAGTACTTTTCCTCTACCATCAGCTGAAATACACACAAGACAAGAAGACTGTGTGTGGTGTTTCTCTCTGCAAGAGTCCAGAAATGCGACTCGCCAACAGAGAGAAAAGGAAGAGAAAACGAACCACCAGCAAGGGACCAAAGGAATGGAGGCATCTTCACCTCCCCTGTCAATCCTCTGCAGAGATCGTAACCAGGGAAGAGAACCGAAGGAACTGCTGACAAATGAAATCCCCAAAAATCCAATAAGGATCACAGTTTCAGGCAGCGGGGAGAAAAAATGCCCAGAAGAGATCGCGGTGTCACCGACACCCTTACCAGACCGGCTCCTCTGTTCCTGCTCCGTCGGGAAAACACACAGAATATTCGGCAGCGCACTGGCGCCCCGGAAGTGCTTAAATTAAGTCGTCCCTGTGCACGCGATGACGATCACGTCGCAAGGCATCACGGGACTTGTAGTCCGGAAACGCTCCCGATGGCAGTGTTCATGGGTGCATCCGCTGGCGCTCTACTATGGGATCTGACATGCGTGATTAAAGACTAGCATCAGTGGTTGTAATACATAAGAAGGGCAAGCCGGTAGAGGACTGTTCCTCATACAGACCAATTTCCCTCCTTAATGTAGAAATTAATATCCTGGCAAAGGTTCAGGCCCGGCAGTTGATCCCGGTGGTCTCCAAACTTATACATCCGGATCAATCCAGTTTTATGCCTGGCCATAACACAGCACTTAACCTGAGGCGGCTAAATGCAGTTTTGGGCCGGTGGGGAACCATCCGGGAAGGCGCAGTGATATTATCATTAGATGCGCGTATGGCCTTCGATACGGTTGAGTGGCCATACATGTTTGCAGTCCTAGAGCAAATGGGTCTGGGGTAAAGTTCACTGATTGGCTCCGGCTGCTGTATACTGCACCACTGGCCGACGTGGTAGTAAACGGGCGAGTATTAAATACTTTTCCGCTGATCCGGGGTACGAGGCAGGGTTGCTCGCTGTCTTCATTTTTGTTCGCCATGATTCTGTAACCCTTAGCAAGTTGGATACGAGGTGACCCAATTATTCAGGGACTGCGTTGGACAGACGGACACGGGGACAGAATTTCACTTTATGCAGATGACGTGCTTCTGTATGTGGCGTCGCCACTGTCCTCTATAGACAGGATACTCCGGATATGCTCTACGTTCGGGTGGTCTTCAGGATACACCATCAACTGGTCCAAGTCAGTGGTGTTCCCCCTGCGGGGACCTGCTCCGGTCCTACCTGCAGGTGTGAGGCAAAGATTGAAGAGGAAGGATTCACATATTTAGGAATTTATGTCACTACCCATGAAAATCTTTTTTATGAGCACAATCTCCTGGGCCTGTTGTATCAACTTAGGGGGGACGTGCGACACTGGCGGGCTGTGCCGGGCGGTGCTGTTCAAAATGATGGCACTGCAGCGATTCCTGTATGCTCTGCAAAATACACCATTTACAGTCCCTGAGGTGTACTTCGGAGCCATAGATGGGGAAATCAGGGGCCTGCTCTGGGACGGGAAGCAACCTCGAATAGCAACACATAAACTCTTCAGGGGCTGGTATGACGGAGGAATAGCGTTGCCCAATATCTGAGCGTACTACTGGGCCTCTCAACTGGTCGTTACAAATAAATGGGTACACCGAGAGCAGAGTAATCCATCGTATCAAATGGAAGAGTGGCTGATGGGGGTCAGGGGGTACATGGAAGCACTGTATATCAACCCCAAAAAACAGCAACTAATAGGGCCCACGGCACAAACAGTCGCCATCTGGCACAAAGTCACCAAATACCTTGGATGGGGAGACAGAGTGACGCTTGCCACACCTCTTTGGTGGGCAGAGAACCTGGGTAAGCTGGGCCGCTATCAGGGGTTTGACAAATGGGACACTATTGCCATTTCCTCGATCGGGGATATGTGGGCAAAGGGAAAACTGAAATCATTCTTGGAACTACAGAAAGAGTACGAACTCTCTGATAAAGAACTTTTTTGATATTCCCAAATACGACATGCCCTCATGGGAGTGGTCCAGAGAGGGAGGGATGTACTGGAGGCATCACCACTAGAGGACAGACTCCTGACCGACTGCCTGCAGTCTAAAGCTATATCCCTAACATATAAAAAAAAATCATCAATAATCTGCCTGACCTGCTCCTTGTCCTTCATGGGCGTTGGCAGGTGGACTTGGGGCTGTTGGAAGAGGAAGACTGGAGGGAGGCACTCACATCGCCCCTGGAGGTGGCAATCTCCTCACGACTGCGCCTTGTACAGTTAAAGATATTACACAGATCATATATCACGCGCACCACACTGGTCAATATGGGCAAGACAGAAGATGCTGAGTGTAAAATAGGTGTGATAATGTAGGCACGTTCTTCCACACGATATGGGAGTGTCACCTGATTCAGGCGTATTGGGGGAAAATAATCAAGTGTATGACAGATGCCGGGGGTGGAGTCATCCCTGTTTCCCCGAAACTGTGCTTATTGAATATATGGAAGGCAACCGTCATGAACCGAACTAAACAACTTTGGACTACTATGGGTCTCATGATTGCTAAACGTAACATCGCCCAGAGGTGGGGGGTGGCAGAGACGCCGACCCTGAAAGACTGGGAGCGAGATATGGACTGGTGCATGGTCGCGGAAGTGGAAGTCCATAAGAATAGAGGGTGCCCTCGGAAATGGGACAAGGTATGGGGCAGGTGGAATTCGTTCAGGGGGAATATTTGCAGTCCACCCAGTGTAGGGGTGCTAACGCTCTTGCAATGAATGGTGGGAGGGGGAGTCTAGATGAGGTGGACATTGAGACTCCGAATGTGTAAGCGTATAAGATGTCTTGGTGGTTGTAACCTATTGCTTTATATTGAAAGTCGTGTCTATTCAATCTTGATGTTATGTGTGATGCTAAGTTCAATAAACAGAATATTAAAAAAAGAAATAGAATCCCTATCAGACTTGGAATTGTGCAAATGCCTAGAGATTCCAACAGATGAGGCGACTGGGAGCAGTTTCAAGTCAAGTTCAAAGTTTTGTCTCCTGCTTCCAGCTGGTAATAAGGTGGAAATTTGTCAAGAGATGATGATTGAGAGTCTAAACAATATCAGTTGGAAAGAAATTAAAAGAACTGAAGATGAGCACAAAAACATGACATAGAATGACTGGGAAGCACTAATAGAATTGCAACGTGATGAGAATATCATTATAAAAGCAAGTGACAAAGGAGGGAATATTGAGATTCTAAATTTTGATCAGTACCTGGCGGAAGCTAACAGGAAATTGAATACAAGAAATGGTATGTTATGTTATGTTATGTTAAGATAACTTGTAGAGCGCACAGCTGCCCCAGCTACGGGGCGTCCCGGCGCTATAGCAAAAGAGAGGCTCAAACTGCGAGTATCCCAACCTAAGAGGAGAGAGGAAGGGCCATGAAA
Organism: Calotriton arnoldi; assembly: GCA_963921515.1. NCBI lineage: Eukaryota > Metazoa > Chordata > Amphibia > Caudata > Salamandridae > Calotriton > Calotriton arnoldi. The sequence continues at coordinate 1,377,627 of CAWUFW010001744.1, forward strand.
GACAAGTAGGACAAAAGAGGGGGAAACCTAGTGAGGGAACAGATGGGTCTTTAGTGCTTTACGAAAGGATAAGTAGTTGTCCATACTCCGGATGTGAGACGGAAGATCGTTCCAGAGCTTGGCAGCCAGAACGCGGAACGAGCGACCACCAGCACGGGCCCTCTTAACCCGTGGTATAGAAACAAAATGTTTGCCAGTAGAGCGCAAATGACGCGAGGGAGTGTAGATCGAGAGCAGGCCGGATATTATACCAGAGGTGGAAGGTTTCAAGATCTTAAAAGCAAAGCAGAGACACTTGAACACCAGCCGCCTCTCCATTGGCAGCCAATGTAGCCGTCGAATGGTGCTAGAGGTGGGACAGCGGCTGGGCATGGCAAGGAGAGTTCTGGCGGCGACATTCTGGACCCTCTGAAGTCTTGAGATCTCGGTCTTATTGACCCCAAGATTGAGCACGCTGGCATAGTCCAGTCTAGATAGGACAGATGATTGCACAATAGTCTGCCGAATGGAGGGGTCAAAGAAACCCAACATGGGTCTAAGACTACGCAGAATACCAAGACATGTCGCCGCCACCTTCTTAGTTTGAGCTTGGAAGCTCAGCGCCGAGTCAACCCATACACCCAGATTTTTCACCACCTTTTTTGGAATGGGGGGAGGTCCCAGGGAGGAGGGCCACCAATGCTCGCTCCACAGCTCATGATCCTTCCCGACCAGCAGGACCTCAGTCTTGCTGGCGTTGAGCTGTAGGCAATTGGCAGTCAACCACTCTGCTACATCCGCCAAACCACTCTGAAACTTGGCCGCATCATTTTGACAGTCATTGGAGAGGGCGACTACAAGTTGAGTGTCATCTGCATATGACACAATCGTCAGCCCTCTCCTTTTGGCTAGATTAGCCAGCGGCTGGACATATAAGTTGAAAAGTGTCGGGCTTAGCGCAGAGCCCTGTGGGACCCCCTGTTTGATGGAATACACCCTAGATGAAAAAGGGGGAGCCGAGACTTGGAAAGACCTGTCTGAGAGAAAAGAAGTAAGCCAGGTCAAAGCAGCGCCTACAATGCCGGCCTCCTTTAGTCTTTGAATCAGGATCTGATGCGAGACCGTATCAAAGCGGCACTCAGATCCAATAGGATCAGTGCCGAGGTCCGTCCCTCATCCAAAGCTGCTCTCAGATGTTCAGATACAGCTAGGAGGGCTGATTCAGTACTAAGGCCGCGAAGGAAGCCACACTGGGAGAAATCCAAGATGTAATTTTCCTCCAAGTAGTTAGACAGAATAGAATTGACATGCGCTTCGGTGATTTTAGAGATCCACGGCAACAAGGAGATAGGGCGGAAGTTCTCCAGTTTAGTCGGGTCTAACGTAGGCTTCTTTAGAAGAGGCAGGACAACGGCCTGCTTCCATGCCCTGGGGACAATGGCCCTGGCCAGAGACAGGTTAATGATCTGGCCCAGTGGTGTGAGTAGAACAGACAGTAGCCTCCTCAGATGTTCCGGCTTCATAGGGTCAGTCGGGGAACCAGATTTAACCTTCCCGCAAAGTGTAGTAAGTGCTTCTTCGGTGATGGGTGGAAAGGTGGCTAATGTTTGGGTAGAGGGAGATGGACCCTCGGACTCACTACCCAAAACCGTCAAAGGGAAGGTTCACTATAAAAAACATGCAAAAGATCCCACCTTTGAACACATACAAGTCTTCCACCTGAAGCTGAAAGAATGGCATGACAGAGGTCTTTTGGACCAGGAGAAGTATCATTATTTAAAAACAACTCATACCATACTAATACCATACTACCAACAATTTATTTCCTCTGAAGATATACAAAGACCACGTAAATCCTCCAGGAAGACTGATCGTGAGTTCGCTAGGCTCATTACTTGAAAACACCTCAAGATTTATAGAAATGTTTTTATTCTCATATGTAGCCAATCTCCCATTGTACATTGGGGATTCTCAAGATTTTTTCAAAAGAGTCAATAATGGGCCCTGGAATTCAAACTATTTAATGGCCACAGTGGACGTGGTCTTACTATATAAATCCATTCAGCACAGGGATGGAATAACTGCTTAAACCCTGCTCCATATCTCTTCTAGAGCATTCTAATATGTTATTGGAGATGATGGACTTCTGCCTGCACCATAATGCTTTTATTTTTAACAACGAGTACTTCCTACAAGTTCAGGGAATTGCAATTGGGATATCATTCGCACCAACTTATATGAACCTAATGATAGGTTGATGGGAAGCAGAAGTCGCATGGAACAGACACAATTTAAAATATATGGAACAAGTCATCTTCTGGGTCTGTTTCATAGATGACCTATTTATCGTCTGTGAAGTAGATAGAGATGACCTTGAGAGCTTCCAATACTTTTTAAACAACAGTGTGCAAGGCCTGAGATTTACACATGAAATCAACAATAAGGAAATAAAATATTCGGACATTGGAATCTATGTAAATGAGAATAAAATCTGTACAAGGATTCATAGAAAAAACAACAAGCACCCACAGCATCCTACATGCCAACAGTGGGCACCCACGGAGTTTAAAATGGAGTGTCTCTTATGGGGTGTTTCTCTGGGCTAGGAGAAACTGCTCGGAGGAAGAACAATTTGAAATACAGGCCAGAGAAATGTATGATCATTTCAAAGTGAGAGGATATCCAAGTCAGGTGCTAAATGATGCATTACAGAGGGCAAGGGAGAGGAAGAGAGATAATCTCCTGACTGTAAAACCTAAAAATAAAAAGAGAACTATGAAATCACCATGTAGCTTATGGATTTTGATATGTCAAATTTTCACGTCAAATCTTTGCTGAAAGACAATTGGAAAATACTCAGGATGGATAATGACCTCAGGGATCGGTTACCGGAAACACCAAATATTGCATACAGGAATACAGCATCACTTGGGGACCTTTTAACAAAAAGTCTTTTTAATCCTGATAAACCAACAAGATCTGGAATTGGGAATTGGCTGCCAAATAGAAAACGAGGTTTCTGGAGATGCCAAAAATGTAAAGCATGTGCCCATGGTCTCAATCTAACAGAATTCAAGACACCCCAAGAAAAAGTCAGAAAAGTGAATGATTGGATAACATGTGAAACGTCTTTTGTAGACTATGTTGTAGATTGTATATGTGGTAAAAAATACATTTGAAGCACTCTAAATACGCTTAAGCGTATTATCCTACAAAAGTTACTTGCAATAAAGAACAAGGACTTCTCCTATAATATGGCCAAGCATATTTGGGATGTATATAATGGAGATATTGGCAATATGAAATTTTATGGAACACATCATGTGACAATTAAACCGAGGGGAGAAAATAGAGAACTGGAACTTCGGAGAGCAGAATCAAGATGGATAATACTGATAGGCACAGAGCATCCTTGGGGTTTAAATGCAGATGCGGAGCTCCATGTTCATCTATAACTGTTCCCAATAGGGAAAAAGAGAACTGTAATCTTGAATAGTTTTTTGTCCAGTCTTTTTATGTGATGAAATCAGGTTACATAATGCTTTTTTGCTGTTTATGGTGACACGTATATTTCTTAGAGATGCACTCACTGATACATATCTTTTATCTTCTTCATCCTTTTTTTACCTCTTGGTCTGGACTGATGCCACCCTTTATCTTTTGGGTATCAAATTTGTGGGTCATACTAAACACGGGAGGAGCTAGCGGCAAGATGGCTGCTTTCTAGGTGGCTCTGCCGGCCTGAGCATTATAATCCGTCAGGCATCCGGCTGCAACCTACACATCGGAACCTAAAAAGCACGAAATCCAGCGCAGCAACACATGCGGACTGCACTGATGTGTTTTGAGCTACGGGATGCTGTGGCACATCGCAGAACGCTCCACCGGCCCTGATGACCGAGCTCAGGAGGGAAACGCAAAATGGCGCCTGGAAAGTAAATAGTGCATAGCCCAGTCCTACCGTACTTGCAGCGGCTGGGCTCTGAAACCTGTCGAAGTCGGAGTGCACCTGAAGAGCCACAGCAGTGAGAATGTCCGTCCGGCGTCGAGGGGTGAGTCTGCTGGTGGCTGCGGCGGACTGCTGGGCATATTGCTGGGGGAAGGTTGGACGAGCGCTGGCCGTGATCCCCGCCCGCGCCACCGGACGCCGCTGAAAGGGGGAAAGTGGTCCGTTGTGGAGAGATTGCCGGTGCTGCGGAGGTGCCTCCGGTGAAGCCCGTACTGCAGAGGTGAGTGGCAGAGCTGTATGTGAAGGCCCAGTCAAGAGTGACTGCATCGGCGAGCCGCGGGAAACTCCGCGGCTGCTTACTGCTGCGGCGCGAGTGCTCTGGCGGCTGGGACTGCCTGCTGGATTCGCGATACTATTCACTGTTTTACAGCCTCAGACATGGCTCTGGTGCGGCTGCCGCCTAAGGGACGGCGTTAGCCTGCTCAGTTTCTTGCTGGGTCTGTCTGATCTATTACCGTCGCTGCTTCCTGGACTGGAGCCGCTGTTAGGTGGGTCACCAGGACGGTTAGCGCTAGCTGTATACATCACAGGACTAAATGGACTGCTGTTGTTGCTATGTCGTGCACTGCTTTACCAGAGAATAATGGAGACCGACTGAATTCGAACTTCAATGACCCATCCCCCTTGCCTGACTTCAAGATGGCCGCCTCCGTGGGACCCTCCTCGATGCTTTATCTCTCCTGGTCTAAAATCTTTGCTCATCGTCCCGATGTTGATCAGCCCTCACCCGACCCTGTTCCTGCTCACCTACTAGGACATTTACTATGAGAACTTTCCCCCGACAGCTGAGACATAGCCACTTTGTCTGATGCCCGGTGGAGCTACCTCGCTAGCTATAGGGGAGATGGGCCATTGATTCCCTCCTTGACCATCACCTACCCAGCCGATCTTTGGGCAAACTCTCCTATGTCTCTCTGGACCTAATCTCCCTCCTCCCTTCACCCTACCCCTCTCCGCTCTACTCTTCTCCTCTTTGTAGCCATTGACCTTTGCCCTCACCCGTCCTTGCTCATAGTTCCCACCCTCTTTTATCCACCTGACTTTCTTTTGTGAACTTTTCCTTCGTCAGTTGAGACCTAGTGATTTTGACTTATGCCCGATGGAGCTACCTTGCTTAGCTATAGGGGAGACGGGCTGTGGATTCCCTCCTCGGACGTCACCTACCCAGTCGGTCTTTGGGCAAACTTCCTTTCGTCTCTCCTGCCGTCTCTTCCCCCATCCTCCCCTTCACATTTCCCCTTCCCCCTCCGCTCTATCTGTCTCACCTTTCCTTCCTCTCTCAATCTGTTGCTTATTTTTGATGTAAAGTGTCATCTGTTATCATTGTCTGTAACATTGTGTAACCTAATGTAAAGCACTCTGATACCTCCGGGTCTAGCCAGCGCTATATAAAACTCTTGAAATAAAAAAAAATAAAATAAAAATAAAAATAAAAAAAAAATACTGATTATGGCTTAAATTGTAAAAAGAAAGGTATTCTGAGACATAATGAATTGGGAAGGGACAATGACAGAAGATGCGTGCAATGTACCATTCAGAATATGAAGAATTAACGGGAGATGTGAATAATGCAAACTTGATAATATAAAAAAGTGGCATGATCCGAAATTGTGGAATATGAAAATGGACATGGTGAAATATATGTATTTCACAGAGATAGTTTGAACCAGATCAGTGCAGACCTCTTGGTCACAAGCTCAATGCATTTGCACTTTACAATAATATGTCTATGTACTGTAACATGAGTCTATGTACTTGCACTTTAAGATTGGACAGGAATCTGTTGCAATTGCACTTTATATTTTGTATAGATGTACCTCGTTTTTCATAGTATAAGAACAATATATGGGAATGAGTGAACTGAAAATTATTTATACATTCACACTTTATATTAATATGATCAGGTATTGTGATAGTATTTAAGGCAGTTGCACTTTAAGATCAGGAGGTCAATTCTGCATTTGCACTTTACATGCTCCTCAGTTCAAATGAGAAAGAGCAATAGGTGAATTGGTAGATTAAAAATGTGTTTACACTTTAGGACCTGATGATACTTGACGCATTTTGCACTTTATATTACTCAGATTTGCACATTCGTTCTATTGAATAAGGAAATGAACTGAGTGGGTTCTGAAATCCATATGATCTTTTTCAATATGAAACATGGGTCCACTGCTGTCATTTTGTTTCTGGATAGAGATATACTGTGCATTGAAATGACTCGCGTATGTGTATATTGTTGCAGATTATGAGTACTTCACCAGAAATAGTTTTAAAGTGTTTCAAATTACTTTGAAATATGGTGAATAGAAAAGACTACCACATGTGTGCATTATGGTTCCTTTACCATAATTAATTTTAAAAGTGTTTTAAAGGTGTCTCAAATGATGTCATAATGCCTTTCAATAAGTTCAAAAAGTAAAAAAATGTAAAAAAAAATTGAAAAAGAACTGGATGATACTCAGAAAATCATGAGATATAATAAGAAATTCCTTCTTACTAACAGTTTTTTCGTATATATATATGTTTTCTAAGAGTGAACAAATTGTATTATACACATGCCTAATCTTGAAAAAGAAAATGATAACCGAACTGTGCCACGTTTAAAAAGAAAAAATATGTGGTTGATGCTACAGTTGCTGGAATGTTTTAATTGGTAATGGGTAAAGGATTTTTCCTTTAAATGGACACACTGGGGCCGATTCCGATCTGGGATGGAAATCTCTCTGACCGAGCCGGACCCGGAGAGATTTCCGACCGAGCCGGACTCCCGCAGTCAGACCGAGCGAGTACGATGCGGCCGCATGCTGCCCGACTCGATTCGGTCGGACTCCCATTGAAGTCAATGGGAGCCGGTCGTACAACACGTACACGGGCTCCCATTGCCTGAATGGGTACGTCGCGAACAAGGGTGCCCCCTACAGCGGGTACGCGTCAGTGCGACTTGCCCCATACATGCATGTGTAGGGGGGACCCTTGGATCCCCCCTGTGTGCGAGCCGTGCGGCTACGCGTGCAGGGGGGTCTGACACGGACCCCCGAAGTTCGGCTCCGACAGCTCTTTGGAGCCGGACGCTACGAGTCTGTCGGGCGGTTCGAAGCGCGCATCGTACTTGCTCGGTCGGGAAACGTCTCCATTGCGTGGTGCGAGCCGTGTCCGTACGAGTCGGTCGGAGAGGTTCGGACCCGGGAACGAGTCGGTCGGCGATTTCGCGTGCGCTCGAATCGTACTTGCTCGCTGGGACGACTGTACGAATCGGTCGGGAAAAAGGCCTCCGAATCGGATCCGGTTCAGCCGAATCCGATTCGGAGCCCTACCGGCCGAGATCGGAATCGGCCCCTCAGTCTCACAAAACTCCATGACCCTGTTGAAGGCTACAGCTGAAATGCGCAGGTCCCATCTTCTTGCACCTTGATGCAAACAAACAAATTTATAAAAAATTGCTGATGATGACCGGTGCCACTTACTCTCTGTCCATTGGAAAATCGTTTGGGGATGTCTCGAAGAACGTGGAAGTTGGTAGAGTGTAAATGGGTATATATATATATATATATATATATATATATATATATACATATATATCACTTCGATCTTCACTCCTTTCAATTCTCCTTAATCGGGAAGGATGAATACGGACTCCAAATAACTTGTGCAAGATGTTTTTACAGCAAAAAGAGGGGAAGGGGCCAGTGGCAGAAAAAACAGAGCTAATAAACACTACAGAGAAAACCATAGTGAACCTGTCAAATGTCAAATTGACTAAAAATGAGGAAAATATACTTTGCTTAGGACTATCATATGCACCTGGCACAGATTTTGACTATGCTACCACCAGATTAGATATTTACAAATCGGTCAGAAAACTCAAATTGTGGAAATTTCATCTACAGAATCAAGTTCAAACCAAGCCGATTGAAACTAACAGAGGTATAAATCTAACACAATCAGATATACCCATTCTAAGAGAAATGACAGAATTATGGGACACAGAGGGAGCAGGTTACGATGAATCCACTGTCTATAGAGGAAACGATATAATTCATAGTGAGGTCAATTTGGGCAATAAAGGAAAGATGCCCATTACACCTTTTAAGCCATTATCGACCTTTAACCCCATTATGCCTCGAGACTCCATAGATATTTTTCACGAGACTGTTACAGCTCAAATTAAAAAACTAAACAGAGATACCCAAAGAAGGAGCTACAAATATAACAAACGAAATCAACGATATGAGGCATTGGTTAAAAAATTGCGAGACAATAAAAACATTGTTATAAGAGCTAGTGACAAGGGAGGCAACATTGTCTTGTGGCCACTTGATGAATATAAAAAGGAGGCGTTTGCTCAACTTAACGACAGGGAATGCTATACTAGAGGTACAGCTTTAACCATCAAGGAGGCTAACAAAGAGTACCACACAAAACTATCAGTTTGGAAACAAAATGGGCTCATCACATCTGATGAGTACAAATTCTTAAAAAAAGACAACCCAGTGACGCCATCGATATATTTTATTCCAAAAGTGCACAAAGACTTTAACAAACCTCCGGGTAGGCCCATTATATCGGCGAAAAATGGACCATTGGAAAATACATCTAAATATATTGACTTTTTCCTTCAAGACTACGTGAAATCACTGCCGTCATATGTGTGTGATACGAGTGATTTTTTACATAAGATAAAAGACATTACCTGGGAAGAGGATAATTGGATGCTGGTATTAGACGTATCATCATTATACACCAGCATTAAACATCAAGATGGAATACAAGCAAGTCAATACTTCCTCTCAAAAAGACCCCAGAATACAACGAACATAATGTGATGCTAATGGAGATGTTGGAATTCTGTTTGAGGAACAACAACTTTATGTTTTACAATTTGATCTATCAGCAAGTCAGGGGTGTGGCGATGGGGGCCAGCTTCTCTCCTAGTTATGCCTGTTTGCATATGGGATACTGGGAGGAGCTGGTCCTCAGACAGAAATTCAGCAAGATTTTCAGTGAAAACATCGTGATATGGCTATGCTATATTGATGACTTATTTGTACTCTGGAGAGGCATGAAATACCTAGCCATTAATTTTGTGGAACAACTAAATGACAATGATATTAACTTGCATTTTACTGTTATGATGAGTCAAACTGCAGTCAATTTTTTAGACACTGAAGTATTTATAAGAAACAACAAAGTCGAGACTAGACTATTCAGGAAAGCAACCTCTGGTAACTCGACCCTACATGCAAGCAGTGCACACCCCAAACATCTTATAAACAGTATCCCCTATGGGGAGATGCTGCGCCTCAGACGCATATGTAGTAACCAACAAGATCTGAGAGAGGCACAGGAAGGCAGTAAAATAAGATTTCTAGAAAGGGGATATACAGAGGAAGTGATTAACAGAGCCATGATTAAATCTAATGCGATGTGTAGGGAGGAGCTTATCAAAGATATACAACCTACTCTAACTACAATAACAGAAGACCACACTAAGCGAGAATCCAAACAAGTCAGATTTATCATGAGGTACAGTCATCAACATAATAATATACAAAGGATCATTAATAGAAATTGGCCGTTAGTCTTAAGCGACCCTATGTTGGGACCCACATTACCACATAGAGTATCCATCACTTACAGTAGGGCACCTACAATGCGCGACTCTTTGGTCAACACTAGTCCTGATATTATTGAAAACACTAGCTGGTTTTTAAACAATAGAGGGTTTTTTAAATGTAAAACATGCAAGGCTTGCCAGCATGGGACTAATACCAAAACCTACAAAACACCGTTTGGTAATAGGGAGTACAAGATATCGAAACTACTCACATGCAAGACGGAATATGCTGTGTACGTGCTGGAGTGCCCGTGTGGCCTCCAGTACGTGGGCAGCACGAAATTACCAGTACACAAGCGCATTCTGCAGCATCTCCGTGCCATTACCCATCAGGACAATACCTATCCGGTGGCACGTCACTTTAGGGAGAAACATCGGAGCAGAAATGAGGGTCTAAGATATTATGTGATTGACTCCATACCACCAAGCAAGAGAGGGGGTGACAGGGAAATCAAATTACGAAGATTAGAAACAAGATATATTATCCAATTAGACACAAAAAATCCTGTAGGTCTGAATGCCACAGAAGATTTATACACCTGTTTGGGATAAGCAATAGTTTTACCATTCTGGCAGTCATAAAGCAAACCCTTTTTATTCCAGTTTTATCCATTTTTAATATGCATTTATTATTGACCAGCCTTTATACCTCAATCTGTTTTACATTAACTTTGGATCAGTTTTAAATCAATATATGAATTTTTTATTGGTTTTTACTGCAAGCTGCAATGTAGTATGTATTTATGTATATTTATATATTTATTTATTTATTTATTTATACTTGAACAGATTTTAGCTATATACCTCTAGAGGGGCAGGTATAATAAGAAAGGCAGGATAAAAGCATATATGATATAAGCATTTGGTCATTGATAAGATCATTAATATAAATTCTGAATAGGAGAGCTCTGCCACGCAACATAAACAACGCAGTCATTGAGGAACATTACTAGATCATGACAGAGTAGACAATCTGAAAGCGTAGAGTAAAGGGTGTGATGAAGGATAAGCGCACGTAATTGTACTAGCCAATCAATTGATTTTAACAGTTTTACATTCATTGATAGATACATCACTAGTTTTATTCATTGCACATTTGCACATTTCTAAACCAATTAGACATAGCCAAGCGGGAGAGAAGACAAGGTAAAACATATGGAGGGATTTATCCACTCAATACGTGCACAATTGGGATACCAGCACAATATAGGTACGTTATTTAGATTGAATAATAACGACTATGCTGATCTGATGTAATCCAGATTACGGTAACATTGATTTTACTTAGGCATTTTTGAGGTACAACTGGGTATTAAACCTGTAATTTAATTTGTACTATTTTATTGAAAATGATTTTAGCCCAGTGCACAATGTGGGTAAAGTTTTAAGGAATCAGTAATAATTATTACATCTATTTTCCTGCAATGTCTTCTATGTCTATGCATGCACTTTACACGTGATTTGTAAAAATCAGCACTTGTCACTTTAAATATTTGAGCACAACTGATGCAAGATGTCATGTGAGCCGAAACATTTTTGGCGCGACTGCAATTAAAATAATTCGCTGAGCACGAAGAAATTGGTCCGTGTCCGTGGTGTAAGCTGAGTTCCTGAGTTCTTTAACAGGAAACACTGTGTTTGGAGATATATATATATATATATATATATATATATACATATATATCACTTCGATCTTCACTCCTTTCAATTCTCCTTAATCGGGAAGGATGAATACGGACTCCAAATAACTTGTGCAAGATGTTTTTATTTACTCCTTTACACCGCCATGACGCGTTTCGGCCTAAAGAGGCCTTGATCACATGACACGCTGCAGAGTGCATTTCCCCATTTTAAAGTGACGAGTGCATCAAACATGTGATTAGCAATTCATAGACATTGAAGACATACTTATGCTGCAATAGCGTGATGTCTATTCAAAGGTTTTTAGTAGGACACATCACATTTATATTATAAAAGATGCTAAAATATAACATAAAATATATACAGTGAGCATTGATATACTTCATTAATCCAGTTAACCATAAAAACCAATTTCATACTTTCATTGTTTTGGGAACTTGAATGGTTTATGGTTACTAAATACATAGTGTATTATATTTGCTCACAGGGGTAGTCGCCTATATTTCTAAATACATCAATGTTTAACCCCACGATTGTCCATACGATTTATGACCTTGATGGGTTGATTTACCTCAATCATGTCTATAGGTTGTTGGCTTAAAGTGCTTGAGTGCATTAGAAATATTAGTGTGCCACCCTAAAACAGTCATTATTGCTAAGTGCTAATTAAAAGAAATCATATGTGTAAAATTACAATTTTTCATTTTACAAAAATGTATCTAAATACGGGATTGGGCAAATTGCAGATTGGGACATGTGTAGTTGCTGATACTGTCATGTATTAATAAAATCTCCTGTCATAATCCAATATTTGAATATAATTATAGACATATATAGAGATCCTCACTGGAATTGAGCCCTTGTGGGCTTTTGATGTCGAGGTCGATGCGTGTCGAGCGTGTTTTCAATTTTCTCAGTGCAGCCTCATGGTTGCCCACTCGTCTAGGGCTGGGGACCGAATCTAGTACGCAGTACTTAAGATTTTGTAATCTGTTTTCATGGACATCTTTAAAATGCCGTGCCACTGGATAAGTTGGATCCAAATTTGTAATTGCTCTTATATGTTGGAGTATTCTCCTGTGGACCTGCAGCTTTGTGCTGCCCACATATCGCAGTCCACAAGAGCACTCCAACACATAAATCGCATATTCAGTTTTGCACGTTAAGAACTTCGTCATAGCAAAGGATTTGTCCCTAAAGGGTGTTGTGTAGGTAGTTTATTTATTTTATTTATTTAAGAAGTTTTATATAGCGCTGGCCTGACCCGAGGGTATCGGAGCGCTTTACAACAGATACATTGCAGAGAATCACAAAAAAAAAAAAACAATTAGCAGTGCAGGTCGATGGTGGGGAGATCTGTTTCGAAGTCTTGGGGACAAGGAGTCAAAGCAGTGCGAGGTGTCTGCTTTCCCGCTCCGACTGCTCCTATCAGTTCCCTAGGGAGCGGTCGAGGAACAGGGTTTTGAGTTGGCTTTTGAATTTTACAAAAGAGGGAATAGTTCTGATGTGGGGGGGAATAGAGTTCCAGATTTTAGGTGCGCTCCCGGCGATGGATCGTGTCGCAGTTTTTTGTTTTCGAGTTTTCAGCGGGATGAGTAGGAGGGAGTTTGAGCTTCTGAGGTTCCTGGCCTGACCGGCTTTTTTGAGTTTGGCCGCCAAATATTCGGGTTTGCCGGTGTGCAGGGCTTTGTGTGTGAGGCAGGCTGTTCTGAAGCTAACCCGCATTTCGACTGGGAGCCACTTAAGTTCTCTGAGTGCAGGAGAAATGTAGTATAGTTGTATTTACCCCGAACTTACATGCAAAACACATGGTGCATTTCACAAAACCCTTTCTTTGTGTTAACCAATTGGTTGATGTTGTTACCTCAGGGCTGCTACTGACTAAGGCATCGCTCATGGAGGGGCTTTTCTAAAAGTAATGGCCGGGATCTAGGTAACAGGCTGCCTATTACTGGATCACTTAAAACAATAGGCCAATTTCTAATGATAATTTTACGTAATCTGTTTTCTTGTTTGTTGAATGTGAGTATCAACCTAGTTTTGTGAAGATCCCTGTCTTGTGTGGTTGTATTACTCACATTCTTGTTTGGTTTGACTGTCAATAGATCTGATCTTTGTAGTGCTCGGGTTTTTCTGATTGCACTATCAATTGTTTTCTCCGGGTACCCTCTAGCTAGAAATCTTCTTTTGCTATCATATTGGGCCTGCAGTAAGTCTCGTTCATTGCTGCATATGCGCTTGATTCTAAGCATTTCCCATAGGGGATGCTGTTTATAAAATGCTTAGGGTGAAAACTTGTGGCATGCAGTATTGTGTTGCCCGCTGTCTGCTTGCGATATAACCTGGTTTCAATTTCATTATTTTCAATGAATACCTCTATATCAAGGAAATATACTGCCTGTGTGCTCAGTGTTGCTGTAAAGTGCAAATTTAAGTTATTGTCATTGATTTCTGATATGAATTTGTTCGCACTTTCTTCTGAGCCACGCCAAATCAAAAATAGATCGTCAATGTATCTAAGCCATACAATTACATGCTCATCCAAAACATCTTTAAACTTTGTTTTGAGGACCAACTCCTCCCACCATCCCATATGGAGACAGGCATAACTAGGCGAGAAGCTGGCCCCCATTGCGACACCCCATATTTGTTGAAATGTCTGGTTTTGGAACATGAAAAAATTGTTCTCTAAACAGAATGTGATCATGTTAATTATCATCTTGTTATGCTGGTACAATACAGTGGCCTGGTACTTAGATAGTAGTCCACACCTTTTATCCCATCCTGATGGTGGATACTAGTATATAATGTTGTGACATCCAAGGACATTAATCGATAATCTGAGTTTCATTTATATTTATTAATATGCCTGAGGAAGTCACTAGTATCCTGGATGTAAGATGGCAATGATCGAAGATGTTCCTGTAAGAAAAAATCAATATACCATGAAGCGTTTTCCAGGAGACCCTTTTGAGCTGAAATAATCGGTCTCCCTGGTGGTTTAGTGGCATGTTTGTGTACCTTAGGTATAAAGTAAATTACAGGCATGTTAGGGTGGTCATTCTTAAGATATTTATATTCGTCCGTGCTAAGGAGACCTGCACTTTTCCAGGCTAGTAGCTTAGAGTAGAATTCGTTCCATGAGGCTCGAGTTGCTTGGATGATACATCTTTTATAGCAATCTCGGTCGTTTAGCTGTTTCATAGCTTCCTCCAAGTAATCTTCTTTGGGCCAGATTACTACATTTCCTCCTTTATCTGAGTTACGGATGATTATTTGATCATTGCTTTGTAATTTCTTTATCAGCTGACGATAATTGGAATTTTGATGGTTATATCTTGTTTTTGTCCTTGATAGCTGATGGTTGAGTTTTTTCACTTCGAGGTTATTTGTTCGTTGAAAATATCAAGTGAGTCTCGCAACATGATAGGCTGAAATGTTGATTTGGGTTTGAATTTTGTGCACACAGTCCCAAAAGTATCAAGCTGCTGTCGCATCATCATTGTTTGTGTGGATGTTGCCTCTGTTTCTGGTAAGTTGTAATTTTCTAGTTGCTGTAAATCTAGCATTAATTGTGCGTCTGCAACTGTCAAAATACTTGGGCTCGCAGGGAAAGCAGGATCAGTTGCTTGTTGGCTAGTGTTGCTAGTGTTATGGAGGAGATTATATTTTTACAATTTTAGCTTGCAGATAAATTTATAAACATCTATTCGTGTTTGTGCATAGATGAAATTGCTCTTGGGACAGAAGGATAACCCTAAAGATAAAAGTTGTGTTTCAGCTTGGCTTAAGTGTACTGGTGACAAATTGATTAGATTGTTTGTTTCGCTGTAGTCAATATTTATTTGCGCTTCCATTTGTTGTTCATTGGTTTCTTGCTGCTTTTGTCGCCTGCGGCACTGCTTCCTTTTTTCCCGCCGCTTTTTGTTCCGTCTTTGTCTTGCTTTTGATTTTGTATCCTGGGACGCAGTGTTTGGTGTCTGTCTTGGCGCAGAAAATGTAATTCCTCTGCTAATGATAGCTTTGGGTATGATTGCCCTGCACCTCCTTTAGCCTGTTCAGAATCCGATTCACTTTCCAGTGCGGAGCTTAAATCTGATGCAGACGTAGATATTTGTGTGTTGGCGCTAGTGCTGGCAAAAGTTCCTTGTCTTTTATCTCCAAGCTGGACATTTTTTCTAACTGCTTTCATTGTGTCATATTTTTTCAGAAAATGTGAAAATTTGACCGGTTTCATAGTCCCGTTTGTCAATTTGGAACTTAAATGCCTTTTGTTTTTTAATTATTTCCTCTTTCCTATGCAAACTTGTCACCGTCTTCTCACGATATTTAGATGCTACATCCTTTGTTCCTGCTTTACTTTTTTCTTCATTGAGATCATCAATTTGTTTTTGTAGTGCACTCCTGTCAATTTCAGCATATTTTACTAGAATCTGTATGAGTTTCCTTGAAGATTCTAAGTTACATTCTGCCCACTCGTTAAGCATATTTGGATTTGGATTTTCAAAGCTAGGGGCGATCTTGATCCTCAAACCCCTAGGAATCCTGCCCACTTCCAAGTATCTGTGGAGCTATTTGTGCTCCCACCACTTAGCTTGCTCATGTTTCATGAGCTTTTCCAGTTGTTTAAACATGTCCCGTAAGCTTGAATGACCTCCCGCCGTTGGACCACTGGATGCTCTTATTTGTTAGTCCATGCTAGGTAAGTCACTGAACATTTCGTCTGCTGCAGCCTCCCGGTTCCGCACGCGTCGGCGGACATGATGCAATTAAGGAACACTAAACGCTCAAGTGTTGGTTATTGGTTTACTTGAGCACTGCACACCTCCCAACTAGACTCTCGTTGGTCTCCTACCTTTCGGGTTGCTGGCGTTACGCTTGTCCTACGACCCGGGTCTCGCCACTCCCACAATCGGTGGATGCTCCTGCTGTCCGGGGGCTACTGCGATTTTATCCTTTTTGGAGAAGTGAAGGGCTTCCGGCGCAACGCCGGGTTGAGCTTCCTGCTGCTCGGCCCAATGAGGGAGGGGGACCGTAGTTACCGAGGAAGCCGTCTCGGTACAAATATCACTTCGATCTTCACTCCTTTCAATTCCCCTTAATCGGGAAGGATGAATACGGACTCCAAATAACTGGTGCAAGATGTTTTTATTTACTCCTTTACACCGCCATGACACGTTTCGGCCTAAAGAGGCCTTGATCACATGACACGCTGCAGAGTACATTTCCCCATTTTAAAGTGACGAGTGCATTAAACATGTGATTAGCAATTCATAGACATTGAAGACATACTTATGCTGCAATAGCGTGACGTCTATTCAAAGGTTTTTAGTAGGACACATCACATTTATATTATAAAAGATGCTAAAATATAATATAAAATATATACAGTGAGAATTGATATACATCATTAATCCAATTAAACATAAAAAGCAATTTCATACTTTCATTGTTTTGGGAACTTGAATGGTTTATGGTTACTAAATACATAGTGTATTAAATTAGCACACAGGGGTAGTCGCCTATATCACTAAATACATCAATGTTTAACCCCACAATTGTCCATACGATTTATGACCTTGATGGGTTGATTTACCTCAATCATGTCTATAGGTTGCTGGCTTAAAGTGCTTGAGTGCAATAGAAATATTAGTGTGCCACCCTAAAACAGTAATTATTGCTAAGTGCTAATTAAAAAAATCATATGTGCAAAATTAAAAATTTTCATTTTACTAAAATGTATCTAAATACGGGGGATTAGGCAAATTGCATATTGGGACATGTGTGGTTGCTTATACTGTCATGTATTAAAATCTCCTGTCGTAATCCAATATTTGAATATAATTATAGACATGTATAGAGATCCTCACTGGAATTCAGCCCTTGTGGGCTTTTGGTGTCGAGCTCGATGATATAGCATGTTTCTAATTTTCTCAGTGCAGCCTCACGGTTGTCCCCTCGTCTAGGGCTGGGGACCGAATCTAGTACGAAGTACTTAAGATTTTCTAACCTGTTTTCATGGACATCTTTAAAATGCTGTGCCACTGGATAAGTTGGATCCGAATTCGTAATTGCTCTTATATGTTGGAGTATTCTCCTGTGGACCTGCAGCTTTGTGCTGCCCACATATCGCAGTCCACAAGAGCACTCCAACACATAAATCGCATATTCAGTTTTGCACGTTAAGAACTTCGTGATAGCAAAGGATTTGTCCCTAAAGGGTGTTGTGTAGGTAGTTGTATTTACCCCAAACTTACATGCACGGCACATGGTGCATTTCACAAAACCCTTTCTTTGTGTTAACCAATTGGTTGATGTTGTTACCGCTGGGCTGCTACTGACTAAGGCATCGCTCATGGAGGTGGCTTTTCTAAAAGTAATAGCCAGGCTTCTAGGTAACAGGCTTCCTATTACTGGACACTTAAAACAATAGGCCAATTTCTATTGATAATCTTACGTAATCTGTTTTCTTGTTTGTTGAATGTGAGTATCAACCTAGTGTTGTAAAGATCCCTGTCTTGTGTGGTTGTATTACTCACATTCTTGTTTGGTTTGACTGTCAATAGATCTGATCTTTGTAGTGCTCGGGTTTTTCTGATTGCACTATCAATTGTTTTCTCCGGGTACCCTCTAGCTAGAAATCTTCTTTTGCTATCATATTGTGCCTGCAGTAAGTCTCGTTCATTGCTGCATATGCGCTTGATTCTAAGCATTTCTCCATAGGGGATGCTGTTTATCAAATGCTTAGGGTGAAAACTTGTGGCATGCAGTATTGTGTTGCCCGCTGTCTGCTTGCGACATAACCTGGTTTCAATTTCATTATTTTCAATGAATACCTCTACATCAAGGAAATATACTGCCTGTGTGCTCAGTGTTGCTGTAAAGTGCAAATTTAAGTTATTGTCATTGATTTCTGATATGCATTTGTTCGCGCTTTCTTCTGAGCCACGCCAAATCACAAATAGAGCATCAATGTATCTAAGCCATACAATTACATGCTCATCCAAAACATCTTTAAACTTTGTTTTGAGAACCAACTCCTCCCACCATCCCATATGGAGACAGGCATAACTTGGCGAGAAGCTGGCCCCCATTGCGACCCCCGTATTTGTTGAAATGTCTGGTTTTGGAACATGAAAAAATTGTTCTCTAAACAGAATGTGATCATGTTAATTCTCATCTTGTTATGCTGGTACAAGTACAGTGGTCTGGTACTTAGATAGTAGTCCCTGAAATCTATGGTTTTTTCAATTAATTTCTAAGGTTTTTTAAATGCTAATTCCTAACTATAACGTCCCTGAAACCTATGGTTTTTTCAATGAATTTCTAAGGTTTTTTAAATGCTAATTCCTAATTATAACGTTCCTGAAACCTATGGTTTTTTCAATGAATTTATAGGTTTTTTAAATGCTAATTCCTAACTATAACGTCCCTGAAACCTATGGTTTTTTCAATGCATACAAATAAACGTTAACTTTTTTTCACGTTAACATCCATATTATTTTATGTGTTCTTACCTTTTAATGAATTTACATACATTAGTCAGTAAAAGTATTTTAGAGTAGTATTGTCCTAAACAGCACTAAAAATGTTTACAGACTTCACCAGTAGCTACTATAAACAAGAAGAAAAACTTTTATTTAATGTAATGTATTACAGAAATTATAACATTATATTTTTAAGAACATAAATTTACAATGACATAATATTTTCAGTTTCCTTTTTTTGCTGTTCTCAGATTCCACTTAACTTCACCATACACAGTGATTTCAATGTAGTATCATCATTAAACAGCGGGGAAAAAACAATCAAATTGATTGTAGAAAAAAACCCCACATCAGCATAGATCATCATTTTCAATATGTGTAGCTATGTGTTTTTCTGTGTACACTTTGTTAATTACTTCCTTCATCTACATTAACTCTCCTATTTATGTCAAATACATTTGCCAAAATGTAGACTTTCATTTACATCTGGTAAAATACACACAACAAATATATAAACTATTTCCTTTTAAATACAGTTTTCCAAATGCAATATCAATTAGCGCAAATAATACTCCAAACACTAATTATAAATGCTAATTGTTTGCATTGCACTCTACTTTCTGTTCACATCTTCCCAATAGGCCGAATGATATATTCAAAACTTTGGCTTCAAAAATAACAAATATGAATTTGGTAATTCATAAGGCAATCTAGGTTTGAATTCCAAGTGAGCATCATTGCAATGTGTCCATCCTTTATCGCACTTTAAATATACAGTATAGTGTCCAGATGTTGTAGTAGGTCCATTATGGAAAATAATAGCCACTGAAATATATGTTTTTTCGGGAATAGATATTTGACTTGCATTAAAAATTTTAATTTTGGTTTCCAATTTTCTTCCATTTGCTCTATAACGTTGTAGCATTAAAATGAAATATTTTCCAAATTTTTCTATATGTAATGTAGACAACATCTCTGATCTACAATGTGAACATTTTATGTCCTGATTGGCTGTTTTTATCAATTTGTTAAAAGGTACTGATTTGCAGTCTGGTATCGTCAAGTATATGAATCGTTCTGTTTCTATCTCTGTGGTAGAAGTAAATGAACACTCTTCACATTTATGATCCCATCTGTAACTTAGTCCAAATAAGTTTTCAATCTGTATTCCCTAAGGGCCTGATTCACAGAACTAACTTACGTCAAAAACGTAAAGTTAGTACTTTTTGGTATTCACAGAATACACTTACTCATTTTGGTATTCACAGAAGGCACTTACTCATTTCGGTATTCACAGAAGTTAGTAGTCCTAACTTTAGGACTCCTAAATGCCTTCTGTGAATACCGAAAGTCTTAAAGGTAGGATTTTTCTCAGTTTTGGAGTAGTAAAGTTAGTAGTCCTAACTTTAGGACTCCTAAATGCCTTCTGTGAATACCGACAGTCTTAAAGTTAGGATTTTTCTCAGTTTAGGAGTAGTAAAGTTAGGACTCCTAACTTTACTACTCCTAAACTGAGAAAAATCCTAACTTTAAGACTTTTCGGTATTCACAGAAGGCATTTAGGAGTCCTAAAGTTAGGACTACTAACTTCTGTGAATACCGAAATGAGTAAGTGCCTTCTGTGAATACCAAAATGAGTAAGTGTATTCTGTGAATACTAAAAGTACTAACTTTACGTTTTTGACGTAAGTTAGTTCTGTGAATCAGGCCCTAAATTTCTAACACTCCAAGCATAAGTATTAAAAATTCTTGTGAATCTTGTTGTACATTAAGAGTAAATGTCAATGAACCAGTACATATATCCAAAAGATGCCGAATGCCAGAAGCAGCATGAATTTTACTTCTGTCAGTTACCAACTGTTGAAATACTTAATGTAGTAAGGAACAAAATCTTTTTTCATGATTTCCCATAATTTCACAATGAAGATCTTCTAGATAAAACACAACATTCAGAATCACATTAGCATAGCAGTTGATAGCTGAACTATTTTCCAACTGGTATCCTACAATCTCATCAACAATTTCCATTTTCTTTTTCTTTACACCTATAAGTTTCTCTTCAATTATGTTCCAGCTTGACCACTGATGTACATTAGAATTGGTTTAAATGATGAACATTGGCATTCTTTTTTTTCATGCAGCAAACCATGTTGTATCTGTTGTGCCACTTTTAGATATATTTCTTTTTGTTCAATATTTAGTTGTTCTTCCAACTTTTCCAACGGAATAATATCCTGTTGTGCTTTTTGCATTGAGGTTTCTACCTCATTCATGGCTATTGCTGCTTCATTTTCGATAATTGGTTGTCCAGTGGATCTTGTCCTAGTAGACCAGAACTTTGACTATCTTGAGAACTGTCTCTTGCTATTTCAGCTGCAATAGTACTTTCTTGTCCAATCTCATCGTTTAACATTTTTAGATATGTAGGGGAAATTGTGCATTGAATGCTATCTTTACTTGCATTAAAATAATCTTCATAGTAGTCGAAATCTCCAAGCAATTTTGTTTCACTACGCCATGGCTTGAACAGTTGTAGAAGTGCTAAATAGAAAACTTCCTCTTATCTGGACTTTTGCAACTGAGTTTTCTGTGGTTAATAAGATTTCCTTTGGCATGTTTTACTAAACATCCGTCACATCCAATTTCTGCATGTTTCTTCTTTTATATTTTCTGTAACTTTTCTTTTAAAGCTGTAATGTTGAAGTATTTCATACAGACAAAGGTTTTATGGATGTGGACTCCTTTTGGGATAGTATGTATCCAACATATTAGTTTTAACAATATCTGTACTTTCTGGTTCATTAAGTGCTAAGTATTCAATTTCTGTAATGTTTTCAATACTCTATTTCGTGTGGAGGCAAGACCTAAATTTACCCATATGATTCCTCTTGACTTTGAATATAAACTAGCAGAGCTCAAGCGATCCGAACATTCATAGGATCCAATCTCTAGATGGGAAAGCATTTTCAAGCTAAAGCTGTGCAATTTCTTGCTAAGACTCTTCTCTTGTGAAATTTCTTCCCACATTTCTTTCATCTCTGTCTTTTCAGATTTGGTTATATATGATATAACATATCGAGCAACAGCAATTGAATTATCTGCAACATATTGGATATCCATGTTTGCATTCCACATTTTCAAAATCACTGGATTGTAGTCATTAATATACTTTAAATCTTCAGTTCTTTTTAAGTTGTATGTATTCTTTGGAGATTTCCGAGTTATTGTATGCCTTACTGCTGACATAAAACTATTTTCTCTTCCTTTAGAAATTATTTGACGTGGGAATCCAAAACGACATTTTGTATAAAATGTCCCTTTAGACTTGTATTTTCGTCGACAGTAGATTTCACATCGATGAGTTTGAAACCGTAAAACTTGTTGTCTCAATCTTTTTTCTCCTCCTTGTCTTGGAATGGCACAGGTAACATACTGTTTGATGAAAGACAAAACACTTTCATCAGTATCACTTCCAAATTATGGAGCATTCTTTATCCATAATAGCATGTGTATATGAGGAGCACATCTTCCTTGGTAATCTTTTTGCCAAAACAAAGCAGTAACTTCTCCAAGTGTAGGAATATTTTTATTGCAGATAAATGACATTATACTTTGAAAGCTATGGTTAAAATACCTGCAGGCATTTACAGGATCCAAGGAACAGAGTTGTCCAGGTGTCTTCAATTCAATATTTTTTACATTTGAATTTGCTTCTTGTAGAAATTCAAGTAAATCTTCCCACGCCTATTCAGCAAAGCTAAGTGTTACAAACCATGTAGGTGTACCTAAGTTTCTTAACATACATTTAAGTTCACTGTGACGACGAAACCAATATTCATTGGTACCACGTTGACATGCCATCAAATTAATTAACTGTGATTCTAAATTTGCATCTCTTTGTTGAACTTTCTCCATGAATTCTTTTGCAGAAAGATGTGGAAGATGAACTTTAATATGTGGTTAACTGCATATGAAAGTGCAGACAAATCACTTTCAAACAGAAGATGAAATATGTGTGGAATGCACTGTCGAAATCTTGGATCTTCAGAGTACAATCTTGTCGGGCGGTATTCTGAAGCTCGAATCCGTACAGTTCGTGCATCAAATCATCCACCTTCTCCAGTGGGGAACAACTGTGGAAAACAACGAGCTTCTAAACTTTTTTCCCATACACTCATGGAAGTTCCCTTTGCTTCTTTCATTTGAAATAATTCAATACTGTTCCTATCACTTCTTTTGAATGTAGAGGATGTATAGTATAATGTTCATAAATCTCTTCACTCCTAGACTTATCCACTTTTTATATTTGGCCACTTGAAATTTCTGTTTCATCTTCTAAGCATATTACCTGTTCATCAACATTTACATTCTTATAATAAATATTATTCTGTACCAGATATAATGTAGCCTTTTGAAGTTTATTAACATCTACAAACTCTTGCCATATTTTTCGACTCTTTGTTGGTACACCATTAACTAGAATAACTACTGCCTCATTCTCCTCCCTGTCTACACCAACAGTTTCAATATTTTTCTTAAAATCTAAAGGTAAGTACACAACTCTTCCTTTCAGACCTCCTTGTAAATCTGTTGGAGGCAGCTTACCTGTTTTAGGCTCCATACGAACTGTAGCCTGAAATGGGTGCACAGATTGAATAAGAATGGACTCATGCATTCAAATCTGCCAGTTCTGGAGGAATAGCTACCAATTCTAATTTGTTATATACTACTCTAGCTGGCATTTTGTTCTCTTCTAATTTGTTGTAACAATATTTACAAATAACTTGATCAGCAGCCAGTTCAAACCGACCTTCTAACAACAAATAAGCACCAAATTGCTGCCACTTATCATTGTTTTCCTTTTCACTCTTTAAATATAAATCTACATTCCTAGTTTGACTTCTATAAGTACATCGACAACAAATACAAACATAGTTTAGTTTTTCACATTAATCTGTCATAAACTTTGTAATTTCTGCTGCAAACTCATCAATACTAATGTCTTTTGCAAGTTCTTCAACACCTACACTTATCAAGCTCTCACTTTCTCCACACTCCTCTTGTGAACCAAAAAAATGAAACTGTATATCATCACAAACCTTTTGTACATCTAAAACTAAACCGTGCAAAAGAGCTGTGTTCATTTCAGTTAAACATAATGCAGGAGTTTTTACATAGTAAACTCTCCTTACTAACTTCCACATTTCTAAGTGGTGTACTGCTAACATTCTTAAAAGATGAAAAGTACTTTTACACACTTTTCTTGAAAGACAAGCCAGAGAATGACCTGCAGCATACTATATTTTCTTATTTTACATGGATCTAGACCTTGTAACAGCTTAATTTTCTGTTTAAGACTATTTTTGCATACTCTCGTAAAAAAAATTGCAATATGTCAATAGATTCCTGTCGAATACTTCAAATACTGCTACAATCCCACTTATATACAGGACCTTGTGCACCCTTCCCTTGAACTTCTTGAGCTATTACTTCTTCCACACTCCTAACAACCATTTTTTCTTTAGGAATGGGACAACCATCTTTCATCTCATAGCATCGACCACTAGTATCAACTGCATGCACTAATGTGTTCTGTTGAAAATAGCTTTCTTCATTAAAGAAAGGCTCAGTAGTGGAAGTGTGCTTCCATTCACCAGTAAAAGTTTTACAAAAGTTA
Source organism: Calotriton arnoldi (assembly GCA_963921515.1). Taxonomy (NCBI): domain Eukaryota; kingdom Metazoa; phylum Chordata; class Amphibia; order Caudata; family Salamandridae; genus Calotriton; species Calotriton arnoldi. The sequence goes on from CAWUFW010001744.1 coordinate 1,402,037, forward strand.
CTTCTATTAACTAGTCTTTTTCTGTTGCTTTTCTCCTTCATAAACACCATTGTTTTATCCAATGTTCTCATTCTCTTCAATATTAATATAAATAATTATCGTTTCAATTCAAAAGCAGTATCTACTACACTTTCAATGTGTTCCTTCTTCTTATATGCTGCTGATCTTTTTTTATACTTTTTACAATGTTTTAATACATTTTGAATTACTCTACTTTGAAAGATACGTCTGCGTATCTCTTTAAATTGCTTTTCTCTTCTTGAAGCATGTGTTGTTTTCTTACTATAATATATCTTCTTCTCCTTCTTCTTTGTTGTAAAACTTTTCTTTTTTCTTTCATTTATTTTTATTCTCCTTTAATTTCTCTACAACTGTGTTAAGAAACTGTTTAGTCCTCTTACCAGAACAGACTTTATCCTTGGTAAAATTTTTGTCTTTTTCTAATACACTCTTTTTACTTTTGTTTAAGTAGATCTGTTTTTTTTGTTGTCTTCTCTTTTCATGGTTTCTTGCCATCTTCAATTTGTGATCCAGAAAAAATAATTTTCTAAAAAACAAAGAACAGTTTCAATAATTAGCTACATGAATTACCAATTTTAAATTAAACTCATATCAATATTCATATTAACTAGTAAACAATTAATTACAATTACATTGCTATTCTCTTTATTACAAATAAAAAAACAAAACTATAGAAACAAGCAAGAGAACTGCAGAAAGAGGAAAAAAAGGTGCTAAAGAGAAAGAAAGGGAGAAAAAGAAAAAAAAGGTTTAGGTACACCAAAAAGAAATACACAAAAAAGAACACAGTTTCGAAAAAAATGTGAGAAATACAAAAAGAGGCAACACAGGTGCACAAAGAGACAATAAGGGATGGACAAATAAACAACAGAGGTGCACAAACATGCAAGAGAAGTGCACATAGAAACAAGACAGATGCAGAAACAGGCAAGAGATGTGCAAAACAGGGAACACAGGTGCACAAAATTGCAAGAGGGGTGCAAAAAGAAGGAAGACAGCTGCACAAAGAGGAAACAGATGCTCAAAGAGGCAAGAGAAGTGCAGAAAGAGAGAAGAGGGATACAGAAACAGACTACATGCGTGCAAAAAGAGACAAGATGAGTGCCAAAACAACCAAGAAAGGTGCAGAAAGAGAAGACAAGTGCAGAAAGAAGCAACAGACATGCACAAAGAGGCAAGAGAAGTGCATAAAGAATTAAGAGGTGCTGAGAAAGGAAAGTGAGGTGCATAAATACGGAAGACAAGTGCACAAACACGTAACAGAGGTGTAAAAAGACACAAAACAGCTTCAGAAAGGGGAAAGAGAGCTGCACAAAGAAGCAAAAGAGGTGCAGGAACAAACAAGAGAAGTGCACAAACAACCAAGAGAGGTGCAGAAACAGACAAGAAGGATGCAGAAAGAATCCAGAGAAGTGCAGAAAGAAGCAAGAGAACACCAGAAATTCAAAACAGCAGTCTTTGCAATGTTACTCTTGTAAGTCTCACCATATTCTTGAAAACATGCATGCATGCGTCTCTAGCTTTTAGCGGACGCATCATATAAATAGTAGTATACCTGTACTACACACGTATAGCATGTTCAGATGCATAACACATATCAGAATATGTTTGCAAGTACACGCATACCTCAGTCACAAGACCATGCAGACCTTTAAACTTGACAAACTGCACTTCCCATTCCAAGCAAACACCTAAAATTATACCGCATACTCCAATGATACCTTTCCACAGACTCATACAAAATAGCCTAATGACTAATCCGTCTGCCACCATGTCTTAAACCTGACTTTTATCTCGCAGCTTCACTATTCAGCGACTACGAATGTTGGGCCTAGCCAAATATAAAGCAGCAACATTTTCATGTCTCTGTTGTAAGTCTCACCCAGTAGTCGAAGTGGGGAAAAAAAGGTAGGGGAACTGTCGGCGGAGAATCAGAGGGCGGGAACAACCTGAGGATGAGATCAGTGGGCAGAGTCAGAGGTGTGTCCAGAATGCACATAATATTCCATTTTTAAGAATTTGTTTGACATTTCACTGACCAGTTACAGTTTGTTATGTTATTTAATTCAACCACTGGATACACATGATTATTTAAGCTATAATATGACTTATTGACATTAAAATACATTCACAAAATGGGAAATGTTTCCAATCACAGAATGTCCCAAATACTCTTAAAAGTAAAAGCACAAGCCATGTGCTCCGAGCCATGGAGTTTCTGTCAGCAATTCTCCTCCCTTTTGCCACAAGATCAGTTCAAACATTAATGGCAAAATATCCAAGTATGCAAATGTTTTCCATATAATTATGGATCTGCCATATTTGCCACATAATACATAATCTGATGCAGAATCTGACAATTTCAACTAATAAATTGTTTGTAGCTCAAACAGATCAAAAGTTACTAAAAAATTTGAATTGTGTTGCTGCGAAGTGGACGGCCCTTTGCAAAGGTTGACTAATCACCTTTCTCACTGCTTCATTTGTATGTTACACTGGTACTAATAACGCAAAATCTTTCCAGGGACTGTTAGCATGTGTACAAATGTCAAGATAATAAAGTATCAAAATATATTGCATTACGCTGCAGCTTTTTCATGCTACATAATTTAGTCAATACTGCTGCATCCTTTTGTCCTCCTTTGCTGCATAATTCCAGTGCCCCCAAAGCAGGCAGCACATATTAAAAGTGCTTGTGCATGAAGCAGAGAGACTGTGAAGGTTGCTAAATTAGTTCGGCGTGCGTGCAAATCCTGCATTGCAGATCCCTGGTGAGTTGCAGATACTACTGCTGAAACAAGGCCAATGGAGGTAATATATGGGTGAGGCAGACTGGCCTCAAGGGCAGGGCTGGCTTTAGCACTGGTGGCTCCCTGTGCAACATTGTTTGTTGGTGCCCCCCAATGACCACCTCTGGCACGGATTCCCTCACTACCCCCCTTTAACAATGCCCTTCAAGTCTCCATAACCACACTCTCTCTCACATGCATTTAATTTGATTTACAGCGCTACTCATACCAGTGTAGGGTGTCAGAGCACTTTACATCAGACACATTACACAGAGACAATCATTTATACATGTGGAAATCACTGTATAGGAAAGCCTACATATGACTAACGACTACAAGGTGTAGCAGTCACATGACAACCATACTAGTTGGCAGTATAGTTTAATAGTCATTGATCTTGAGAAACACAAACTCAAAATTTAAAACATAATACCATGGTTGGGGGGTCCTCTTTAAACATCAGAATTAATTTCTATCCAAATGAACACTTTTTGCAACATTACGATAATCAAAGACTGAGGGAGAAAACCATAACACTCTAATTTATACCTTGCAGTTTGCATGCAGATCTTATATGACAGTTAATAGCTCAAAACTGTTCTATGTTCGCTTTTAGCTTATAAATTACAAGTAACAAAAGGATCTCTCTGACAAAAGCAGTAACCCACTGACCTATTTACATTATGTGCACTTTGTGATCTGCATGGTACATGTTCTTTACAGCAGGCACATTAACTCTCCGCGCTACCTTTCTATGAGTCAAAATTCCACTAGACAAAACTCTAATCTCTCTCTCTAAGAAGAACATTAATCACCTGAGTTATCATGACATTTTTATTGTTGCTGATGCCCGCACCCAAACTCAGCGCCCGTGGTGGTCACACCAGTCGCACTGCCCTAGAGCCGGACCTTCTCAAGGATCCTGTAACCTCATGCTCTAGGGTGTGCTGCTTCATAGGCTACCCGCAACACTGGAGGTGAACTTCAGTATGAATTTTGGTGGACAGGCCTTCAAGGTTAATCCACACTTGCCACTGCTAGGGTCCACCTGCTGGTGCTAAGACACCAGGGCTTCTAAGCTCTTGCGGAGCCTTCTAAAGTCTAGCATGGGAATGTGCTCCCTCAGAAAAGTGGTCTGGGGGACTGGTCATAAAGGCTGAACCTGGTTCCCCAGTTCTAAATTCAGCAACTCTCATCATAGTGCCACATCCTCTCTCCCACTAAACACCATACTCCCCAACTAAGAGAAACTCGCACTGCCTTCAACTACAACCCAATTCTACCACGCTATAAACACCTGGCTATGCCTCAATTCAAATTACGTACTAGTCAAGAGCAATATGCTGCATAAAAAAAAGTAACAACATCCTGGAAAAACAAAACCCTCATAGGGAATGCAAGATTAAGTAAAGCATGTGAAATGTAAGCAACATGGTTACCTTAACACTTTTACACTCACTATTCAGAAATCAGTGAGTGGTTTTCCCTAAAATGTTAAGGACATGACTACAGGGCCCGGAAGGGACCCATTTCAATGTCCATTGCTTACATTCTTACAAAATGTAAGAAGTATGGTTTAAAAAGACCATATCCATGAACACAGAGCTGCGGTACACATTTTGTTTTCCAATTCACCCAACAATCAGGTATTGAAGTACCTCCAGGATTGGTGCACATCCCCACCGGGGGAAAACAATGCTGTTCAAAGAAAGACAAGAAAACAAAAGTAGCGCTTCACTGGTAAATTCTGTAAAGTGACTCTAATGTGTTTGCGTGTGAATAAAATCATTCTGGCCACTTTGCGACCACTCTGCCTTGCTTTATTTTGTTATTTATTTAATTTTCATATTTTGGACCATTTCTTCCCGAGGCTGCACTTTGCAATAGGAAAATGTCAAAAAGACGACATTTCCACCAAAACAGTTTTTTTTTTTACCCATTTCTCAAGTGAGCAAAAACGAACGGAGGAAAGAGAGGGTCGGAATCGTTTCTTAAAGTCACGGTTTTCAGTAACTGAGGAAGAGCTAGACTGAAAGAGAGTTAAGAAGAGGAAGAAATAGAGGGAGGGAGCAGCTGCCAGAGGCAGGGCATAAGTGGACGCTGTACTTGTCTTCTCTAGGCAAGAATGAAAAGACAGAGTCCTTTTCCTTCTCTGCCCACCCTGCCCATCCCTGAACGGCCAAAAACACCAAAATGTATCTGTAGGCCTCCGCTATTTCTGCCGTCCTGGAACGCATGTTTAAATTTTAAAAGTAGGGGAACGGAACATATTGATTTAAAGAAGTAGGGGCACGCCGTGCCCTGCCGATCCCACCCACTTCGACCACTGGTCTCACCATATTCCTGAAAGCATGCAGGCATGTGTCTGTGCCTTTTGCTAGTAGCATCAAACATAAAACAAACATACAAATAGATGTATACCTGTGTTTTATAGCTCTAGCATCTTCAGATGCAGAACACGTATGAAAATACATGTACAAGTACAGACATACCTCAGTCACAACTCCATGCAATTCTTTCAACTTCACAGACTGCACTTTGCATTTCAAGCAGATACCTAAATTTGTATGGCATACTTGAAGTGTACCTTTCCACAGACTCATACAAAGTAGCCTAATCACTAATCACTCTGCCAGCATGTCTTAAACCTCACTTTTATCTTCCAGATTCACTATTCAGCGGCTACTCAGAGTGTTGGAAAAGCAGAATGCCTCTGTTGTAACTCTCATGATATTCCTCAAACCATCCAGACATGTGTCTGTGCCTTTTGCTAGTGCCATCATATATAAAAGAAACATACAAATAGATGTATACCTGTGTTTTATAGGTCCATCATTGTTGCAGGGATTTTGCACAAATACAGAACTATGCGCAGAAGTATGGGACCATGGTATATACGGAATGGGTCTTCCTACCACCTTAGAACCCACGAACCCATGACCGACTAGCTATACTGTCTCCCTTGCTCTCCTACATAATTCCTAGAGAAACAAATCATTAGTGGAGAGGTGTGGTGCAGTGGCCAGGGCAGCTGACTTCGGAGCACAGGGCTCACGGTTCGATCCCCGGCTTCGGGGGCAGCTCAGCACCATGTGACTCTGGGCAATAGCTCACTTAATTTCCACGAAGGCCCCCAGCGCCTTGAGACCCATAAGGGTGAGTAGTTTGCGCTTTACAAATACGGATTTTTATATTAGACACCCCAGAACACAACACTCCCAGATATCTCAGGAATCCCGGTAACACGGCACACCCTTTCGCTCACATTGTTGTACTTGTCCACAATAAGATCTGACAGAGACACGAAACAGTTTCAAATATTTATTTTAACTAATGTGCCCTAACATGCAGTATACGTGCCACAACAAGCAGGAAAATGCATAATACAAATATAGACAGCATAGCAGCAAGTCCATACATCATGAAGGGAAATGTCATCATAAAAAGACAATGGAGAAAAACACTATGGTGCCTAACCTCCCTCTCCTTGCTAAGAAGAACTATTATTATTTACTACAAGATCTCTGGGCTTTGTCACCACACCCCATACCTTTGCCTATACATGGTATATCTATGTCATAGGTCTTCTCCCTGGAAAGGTCCCTCTTCAAGTGTGTCTCACCTCTTCATGTACCCTACTAAAAAAACAAATACGCTGTCCAGACAACAGCTGCATCAGTATGTTTTCTCTAAGAGATAAGGTCTGGCCAGAACAAAATAACAAGGGGCATTGTTGTTCGACCCTGCACATAATGTTCAGTCAAAATCCCAGGAACTTGCAGAAAGCGAACACAGCCATGACTTCCCATGTGAAAGCAGTCATTGAAATATTGCAAAAATAAAGATGTGTAGTAACGTGCGCAAAAGCAGCAGGCAAGCTGCGAAGTGCCCATGCTAACTTAGTGAAAAACGACAATGTCCCTATAAGCCACGTGACACCCTACCCTTGGCCAGGGCGTTAGCCATATGTGGAATCACAAATCAGAGATAAGCAGAGGTAAAACGTCTTAGTCAGAGTCCAATTGAGATTGGCAAAAAGGCCCAAACAATTTTGTAATTTCAAGAGTATATTGTTTGGATAGACAACATTTTGCCAATTGGGGGCTCAAAACCCATCTATTTACATGTCGTCGTCAGTGACCAAAACGTTGCAGGAAAAGCGGAATGCCATAAACTCCAGAATGTTGTCTGTTTCTTCCATTGCAAAAAAGTTTGCCATCCAGTTGATGAGATCAAACGAACACACATGCTCCTCAAATCCACAGGCTCTTAGGAGCATTTCAGGGCAACCTGCATCAACTTCGATGAAACTCTGAGTAATGAGGCGCTGCGCACAGACTACGGTACTCAAATCTGCCATTGGTCCAAGCAAAGGATCGCACGACAGGTGCCTACCCATAGCACATTCCTGGTCATGGGCCTTTAAGGGACCCATTAGCAGATCGTAATCCAGGGTGGCTCATGTGGTATTGGAGAGGCAGACATCCAGGGCCCATTGAAAGGGGCACCGCAGGCAGTGGAACACAGGTTGCATGAAGGTGAAGTAGGCATAGCGGAAAGTCAGCCAATAGTCCATGGCAAAGGACTTCACCGGCATAGAACCAAAAAGCTGCCACATTCGATCACGGTACAGCTGCAACTGGATCGCGCCTGGCAGTTCATCAAATCGAGCAGCCATCGCGAAACAACAGTAGAAGAACCAGCATGCTGCAAATCAACAGGAGCAACAGGGGAAACCCTCTGAAGGCATTGGAAAAAACAGAATGAATAAAGGCTGGTATTACTCCAAAAATAGTCTCAAAGGAAGAAACAAGGCCACATCTCACAAGTTTAAAAAAGTGAGTGAGGCCTTCCGTAATAGACGCATACATTTTTGAAGTATTAATTCTCGAAAATAGAGTGGGACATTCGTGTTTAACAGAGAGTTTATCTCACTTGCGGTTCTCCCCAACTGCAATTCGAAGGTCTCTCGAGCCGATCTGAGAGCGACTTCTTGTTGAAACAAAAGCGCTTTGAGTCTGCCTAGTTTGTTGAAATCTGTTTTCAAAGTTGGAATTGAAGGCCAAATGGAACTATCTACAATCCCAGGTGGGGACGGAAACAGGACGTTGCTGCAACATGTAACTCGTTGACAAACAGTTACTGTATACGGGACACCAGCCCGTAAGCCGCGGCACTCGTGGTTATTCAAAATAAGATAACCGCCATTACAAAGCAAAGTAAGCGTGGAAATAACAGTTGGGACCGGAATACCTTTTAAAAAACAAGCCAGATTAGGAGCCGAAATGTTACAAGCCCCGTGCAACTTAACTTGTTTGTATACTAGGGAATGTCCTACTGTACAATCGCAGTCCTCCCCTGTAAGAAAAACGTCCCTTTCCACGCGCTGACATCTATAGGTGAACGTTAGCGATCACAGTTCGTGAATATAATTATTGCCAAAGGGTTTATATCCACCAATTGCGTACTGTTTCATGCAGGGCGTGAACTGAAAAAATGAGATGGGCAGTGAAATAACCCCATTTATTAATCACACAGCTGAATCAGTCTCCGCTACGGAAAAAGGTAACTGTTCTAATTGCTCAATATGTAATAATGTGTAAGTACAGACATACCTCAGTAACAACTCCATGCAATTCTTTCAACTTGACAGACTACACTTCCCATTTCAAGTGGATACCTAAATTTATATGGCATACTTGAAGTGTACCTTTCCACAGACTCATACAAAGTAGCCTAATCACTAATCGCTCTGCCAGCATGTCGTAAACCTCACTTTTCTCTTGCTGCTTCACTATTCAGCGCCTACTCAGAGTGTTGGTCCTAGCCAAATATAAACAAGCAACCTTTCACATGTCTCTGTTATAAGTCTCACCATATTCCTGAAAGCATGAATGCATGTCTCTGTACCTTTTGCTAGTGGTATCATATATAAAAGAAACATACAACTAGATGTATACCTGTGTTTTATACGTCTAACATCTTCAGATGCATAATGCGTATGAGATTACATGTGCGAGTAGAGACATACCTAAGTCACAAGACCATGCAGACCTTAAAACCTGACAGACGGAACTTCCCATTTCAAAGAGACACCTAAAATTATGCGGTGTACTTCAACTGTAGTTTTCCACAAACTCATACAAACTACCATAATCACTAATCCATCTACCAATGTACACATATTACTATGCACAAACTATTTCAATCATTTCAGTACAATAAAACAAACTACAATACAAATCTGTACATTTCGTAATATATTTCAAACATCACACTTCTCTAATAATTTAAAAACTTTGAAAATAATGATTTTCAAATCTAAAAATATCACTGCAAAGAGTGAAGCACTACTGTATAATACATAACACACCTTACATATGTGTAACTCGAATATGTGACGTTACAACGCGATCAAAATGATTGCGGTACGTTACATCGCAGTTTTTACATCGCAAGTCGTCACAATGACTTGCGCTGGAGGGCGCTGGACTTAGGAATAGTATGATTTACTATTCCAACACCAGTCTACGTACAGTAGGGAAGGTGGTGGAATAGTAAATCATACTGTTCCTTAGGTTAGAGCTGAAAAAATGGCGCCCTCCAAACGAGGAGTAAGCGAACTCAATGAGCACTCATAGCGGCATGATTGCCGCTTTCAAATCTTCATCCAAAAACGATAATCCATGTTATATGATTATTATATTCCTTTATTTTATCTATGTATCTTAATTTCATACTCCATTTTTCAAAATTTGGTTCATACGATTCTTCTCATATGCATACCAATAGTGAGGTAAATTATCTCATTACACAGGTGCCCCAATGCATTTCGGGCGGCGGCCCTTCGTCAGGGGGATCGGTCCTACAAAAAATATATAATGTGATTTACTAATCCAGGAACACATATGTACATTGCTTTAATACAATGTTCAAACCACCAATTCTATGCGTGTTGTGTCTAAAACTAAAGAAAAAGATGTGAGTACTGCAGAGTGAACAGAACCTCATGTCTCATACGAGGAATTTCATTCAGTAATAACTCGGTAAACACCCTGTGCCAATGCTACTTTGTTAAACTGCGTGCTCCAGTAAAAACGTCTTCAAGTGCATTATCATAAAACGCTATATACAAAATGTGACAAATCCATTTAACCGGTGCATAAAATCACTGACATCAGTCCCATTATAACTGCTCTAAACACGCGTGCATCGTTCGTATACCAAAAGTGTCAATCGGTCGGCCACTACACTCTTAAAAATACCTGTTGTAATGTCGATCTTCTCTCCCTCTATCCTCTGCTCGTTAAGCTTTCTTAGGTTAGAGCGCCATCCAGCGCAAGTCGTTGTAGCGACTTGCGTTGTAATACCCGCGATGTAAAGGCATTGCAATGCAATGCCCGCGTGGTAATGGATGTCTCCCGTGTAACTCACCTCTGTAATAGTATGCAGAATATGAAATATCAGAAACTCATAAAAGATTTTCTTTCTCACACAATAAATGTAATGCACCACTCTCAACAAGGTAAAGCCAGTAATGGCAAACTTTCCCTCTCTTTCTCCACACAAATAAATGTAAGTGACAAATCAAATTGCTTCCTACATTATTTCAAATTGTGAAACACATTTCTATTGGTTAGACATATTAACCCTTTCTAAATGTTATGGTGCCGGTGTGTAGCGTCCCAATGGAGCTGCAAACCCTTATAGGAGTTCAAAAACCTATTTCCAATAATACTAGCATTATTTTTTTAACAGCACACCACTTCTAAACATAGTACTTATTTGGGAAAACTCACTGTAGCAGCATATCACTTATATATGTTAGCATTTAATATTATAAAACGACAGTTAAGTTTCAACCCTTCCCCCATTCTGCTTAATCCTAGTTTCCATAGTAACACTTTTTGCAACATTGAACTCTACCAGAAGGTCACAGGTTCACCATATTTTCAAGTTCAGCACAGTAGCTTACTAAAGCAAATAGCAGGTGTGGTTGACTTTTGCAACATATTAGCTTATCCTATCTACCGTACCTTTCAAACATGTTTCTATAACCAATCAGAATTATGCTTCTTGAGCAAAATAACATGCATCCTATTTTGAGTGCACAATGGTAATAAGCAGCCAATCACTTATCGGCTTTGTCAAAAACCGCATCTTCTCCACCGTTTTAGATACCTCTCTTTCTACCAACTGACTACCTGAGCTACAGACATCTTTTCATTCCTTCCAGACATCCCTTCAAGATGCTTACAGTATGGATTGTAGGGCACAGCTATGTTTTCTGGTGCAAAAGGTATGCTGAACACAGAGGTAATGACAAAGACCTAGGTTTGCAAAATGTGGATATTAAATTGTTTGCACAGAGAGGACTAAAGTGGCACCAATTGATGCCTTTGGGTAAAACCTTTTTGCATCTCTAACCCCCTGACCTCATGATTGTGCAATGTGGTGGCAATGACCTAAGCACATTGACTGGGGTAGGACTGGAAATGCTATTGAAGGAAACTTTTGCACAATTGATGTTGCTTTTGCCTCAAACTGTCTTTGTATATTCTAATATATGTCAAAGACAAAAATGGAAGTGGTCAAATCAATTCTGTCCACAGATTGAGAAAGCTAGGAAGGATGTCAATAAAGCTGTTTCTGCTTACCTCAGAGATCATAGGATGGGCTCCATCTATAACAACAATCTACGTTTTGATATGGATGACATCTACAGAAGTGATGGAGTTCACTTCACAGATAAAGGAAACAGAGTTTTTCTCAACAACCTCAAGCTGTGCATCCGCACTTACATGTAGCTCAAACACAGTCATAATGAACACAACGGCTCTTTTTAGAGCCAGCCTATAACCCGGGGCCAAAAACGGATCCTGAAGGGGGTCCACAAGGCCCCCCTCCCAACAAGTTTAAAGACCTGGGGAGGAGGTGGTCCTCTGGGCGGGAGATCTGCAACGGACCCTGGTTAGACATATAAACCCGTTCTAAATGTTACAGTGCCGGAGTGTAGCAACCCGATGAAGCCGCAAACCCTTACGGGAGTTCAAAAACCTATTTCCAATAATACTAGTATTATTTTTTTAACATCACACTATTTCTAAACATAATACTTATTTGGGAAAACTTACTGTAGCAGCATATCACTTATATGTAAGTTAGCATTTCATATTATAAAACGACAGTTAAGTTTCAACCCTTCCCCCATTCTGCTTAAGTTCAGCACTGTAGCTTACTAAAGCAAATAGCAGGTGTGGTTGACTTTTGCAACATATTAGCTTATCCTATCTACCGTACCTTTCAAACATTTTTCTATAACCAATCAGAAACATGCTTCTTGAGCAAAATAACATGCATCCTATTTTGAGTGCACAATGTTAATAAGCAGCCAATCACTTATCGGCTTTTTCAAAAACCGCATCTTCTCCACCATTGTAGATACCTCTCATTCTACCAACTGACTAACTGAGATACAGACATCTTTTAATTCCTTCCAGACATCCCTTCAAGATGCTTACAGTATGGATTGTAGCGCACAGCTATGTTTTCTGGTGCAAAAGGTATGCTGAACACAGAGATATTGACAAAGTCCTAGGTTTGCAAAATGTGGATATTAAATGGTTTTCACAGAGAGGACTAAAGTGGCACCAATTGATGCAATTGGTTAAAACCTTTTTGCATCTCCAACCCCCTGACCTCATGATTATGCACTGTGGTGGCAATGACCTAGGCACATTGACTGGGGTAGCGCTGGAAATGCTAATGAAGGATGCCTTTGCACAATTGATGTTGCTTTTGCCTCAAACTCTCTTTGTATATTCTAATATTGGCCAAAGACAAAAATGGAAGTGGTCAAATCAATTCTGTCCACAGATTGAGAAAGCTAGGAAGAATGTCAATAAAGCTGTTTCTGCTTTCCTCAGCGATCATAGGATGGGCTCCATCTATAACAATCTACGTTTTGATATGGATGACATCTACAGAAGTGATGGAGTTCACTTAACAGATAAAGGAAACAGAGATTTTCTCAACAACCTCAAGCTGTGCATCCGCACTTACATGTAGCTCAAACAGAGTCATAATGAACACAATGGCTCTTTTTAGAGGCAACCTATAACCCAGGGCCAAGAACGGCTCTTGAAGGGGGTCTGCGCGGCCCCCCTTCCATCAAGTTTAAAGCCCCGGGGAGGTGGTGGTCCCCAGGGCAGTGGGGGGCAGGAGCCCCCTTCACACTTCTTTTCAAAAACTGAAGCCCTGGGAAGGTGGCAGTCCCGTAGCTTGGGGGGGCACGCAATGCCCCCACCTATAATAAAGAAATGGCCGGGGAGGTGGCAGTCCCTGAGGCACCATGGGGGGACAGAAGCTCCCCCACACATTTTTGATAAAAAGCCCCAGGAAGGTAGCGGTCTCCTGGGGCTGCAGGGGGGCCGCGTGACCCCCCACATATTATTAACAATTATAAAAATATTTTACACAATGACAATCACCCATGTGTAGTTATAGTTAGGACTGTGTTTCCAATGAGGAAAGGATTTTTTGGCTTTCTAATATTTTTGGCACCATTTGATGAATTTTCACAAAGCTTTCCATGACAAAGGTGCATTCACCTCAGCTCCTTTCCAGGAAGTTCAAGGGTGATTTACCATGCAAGGGCCGAGAAAAAGGAGGTCCTAAAAAGCATTTTCCCTATGCAATTTTCCATAGAAATTTTAAGCAATGCTACTGCAAAAACTGCTAAATGGAATTACTCTAAATTTGGCAGAAAGCTAGTTCTTTATCAAGAGAGCATGCTTTTTATGATTTTGTGTAAATTTGTTTAATAATTTTTGAGAAATTAAGGTTTAAATTCATAGGTATCTAGGTACATGGTACTACTGCAGTACTATTGTGGAGTACTGGGGCACCACAAGTTCAAAATATGTGATCTGATTGGTTGGTCGCAACATGAAGAGAAAGCTCCAGGTGCCATTTTATGACATGAAGATTAGGTCCAAGTATCATCAAAAATAAATAAAAATAAGTAATAATGGGGAAGGGTAGGGGTACCTTGACCCCTTGACCCCTGGCCCTTGTGGGGGGGTCCCAGAGGCACACCACCTGGTGTCACATTAAAAATATTTTTGGGTTTCGCTGCCATATGGTACCTTGATACTACCATGACATTCATTGCAATGCCCAGAGAAAAAAAACTAACAGGACCTTAGCGCGCTGCAAGACCATGGGGATTGACCAGCAATGGGGTCTTGGCAACCCATGGGTGTTGGCCGCCCGCCCGCTGGGGTGTGCCATGCACTGCTTATTACCTTACAGATTACATCCCTCATGGCCTGTTTTATGACATTATTGATAACTTCAATGCAAAATAGAATCATTGTGGTCAACGTACAATATATATAAGACGGCCGGCTTTAGTGAAGTGTCTTACTCAGTTGGTCAGTGATAAAAGCCAGCATAGTACCTTCCAAGTCTAGTGTTTGAATGTTCAGTGTGTGTGTGTATGTGTAGCTATGGTCAGTTTGTTATTTCTATTTGTGGTTGATTGCTCTGCCATACCAAATACTATCCACTTAGTAGATTCTACAGGAAGCTGTCCATTGCTTCTAGTGCTACTTACTCCAACTCCTTCCATATTTAATTTCTGTGGCATGGTACACAGTGTGTGTGTTGTGTTGTCTCTCGTAGCCTAAAATGATTGCATCTTTGGGTTTTCTGGTTCGTAAAATGTAGCTCAATTTGGTCAGGTTCCTAGCACACTGTTTAATGTGTGATGAGTAATGCATATGGCCAAAACCCTAAAGTAAACTGCTACTATCCACACTCCAAAAATTCTATTTGCACCCTCTTACCTCCAAGAAATCTTGCAATGGTTCTTTTAATCTATGGGTCATTTTTCCTAGCTGCATATGATGCTTCATCAGACAATATGAAGAGCCAATCCTAGATTGCAAATGTTTTGAAAAAACGCATAGGGATGTAAGTCGGGAGATGTTAGAATAGGAATAATAATTTCAAAAACATTGCCATTTTTAAATAGTTTGTTCTAAGTTGCAGAATTTTTGTTGAGAATGAGCATCATTTTTATATGCTTATGATGTGATCGTAATTGGAGCGTTACCCAGTTAGTATGTCAATATCTTTCTTTTTACTTTAAGCTTTGCTGCAACCCCCACCCACTCACTTACTTTCTCTATAAACAGAGAGAAGAGATGAGAAGTGTAAACAAATAGAAACTTTGTTGGGTAGCACCTTCAGGCCTATATTTACACAGATCTGTGTCAGGGTTGCATCCCTTTTGGGGGGCAGCCCCAACGTGAAATCCTTTTTGGCATTTACTATACCACGCAAAGTTGATTTGCGTGGTGTAGTAAATACAGAGTAGAGCAATGCAGTGCCTAGCATTACCATGTAATTTGATGTCAACCCAGATTTACAAATACTTGAAAACCTGGGTTTGTGCCAAAATGGTGCGGCTACCTGAGGCATAACCAGGAGAAAAATATTTATTTCTTCTTGTTACTTCCTGTTTCCATGTCTTCTGCATTATGCACCTGAATATCTAATTACATATAACCCTTTTATCTGTTCTGCCATTCAGCTTTTATGTTGTGACTGATTTCGATACATGGTTTGGTCACCCACAGTATATTGAAATGAAAATCATGATAACAATGATGAAAACATTTTAACTAACATGTCTGACCTGACAATTTGTGGAAACCTCACAAGAGACTTTTATGTTTACAGAATGTGATAAGCACATGGTTAGATGTTTTTCAAATATGAGGAGTTACAGGTAAGCCTAGGAGGATGCCTTTTGCAAATCCTCCCTGAAATCTTGGTCCTTGTTTGCCCATTAAAGGAATTTTAACCTAAATGTAGAACCCCTCAAGTAGACCAATGCAAGTGAAAAATAAACTGTTCTCTGAAATGTGTACTCAATGTTCATCAAAGCCCTGTCCAGAGAAGCTTTCTCACCTCTACTCACCTTCATCAGCACTTTCCTCACCTAAGGCCTCTTCCTTAAAACTATCAAGTCCAGTCAGATCCCACGACTGCTGAAGAAGCCAATACTAGACCCTGATGACCTTACCAGCAATTGGCTCATCACTCACCTACCCTGCATTTACAAACTCATTGAAAAGACAGTCTACACACAATTCCAATGTTGCCTCAGTACCAACCATCACCTGCATGGCTACCATTCCATATTCATACCATGTTACAGCAGGAAGACAGCAACATTTGAAATCATTGACAACACCCTCTTAACCACAGATAAATATGATGTATGCACCCTGATACTGCCTGGATTGTCAGTCTCCCTCAACACCATCAATTATCCCATCCTCATATACACCATGAAGTATTGATTGGGACTGGCAAAATCCTTCACTGGTTTGCTTCCTACCTATCCAACTCACACCAGTTTTTTCACATGGGCACTTCCACGTCCCAGAATATCGCTATCATCTGCAAAGTCCCCCAAGGCTCAATTTTATCCTAACATCCACATATAACCCCCTAGCACTCTTCTCACGATAATAGCATCAAAATTCACCAGTAAGCTGATGACACAACTTTACTTGAAATTCTCCTCCTCTTCAGACATTTAAAGCCACAAACACGGTCTGCAGCTCATCCAGGCCGGATGTTCAGAACCTACTTGAAGCTCAAACCCACCAAAACAGTCTTCTTTCTATATGCCAAGAACAACAAGCAACAATGAGCGCAAATATGGATCAATGACGTGAACCTTGATGGACATGAACCGCAACATTCACCCAATTCCAAGTCACACAGATTCATCTTGGACATTGGCTTCACCCTTAAGGGGCACATCATCAAGAAAACCGAGATGGCCTGAAACCAGCTCACACAACTAAAGAAAGAGAAACCATTCATCCCTAAGAGAGGCTTTCGAACCTCCATTCAAGCCCACATACTCTTCCATCTCGATGGTGGCAATGCCCTGGTTCTTGGCCACCCAAACTTCACACTGGCCCTCCTTGGGCATACTAGATGCAGCAGCATGCCTCATGAAATGACCCAATCACCCCAACCAAATGGACTCCATCTGGTTCTCCTTCTACCCCACACCATCTTCAGAACCATTGCCATTGAAAGGGCCATTTAGTCATTGTGGAACTTTTCTAGAGACACACTCCGATGGGTCTTTTAAGCATCTTGGAAGTGTGAAGGGAAGAAAATCATTATTGCACAGTCAATTTAAGAATACCGCTTCCTGATGCATAATAACCAAAGGATAATTTAGGAAGGTTAGTTAAATGTTTTACAAAGCCAAAATAAACACACCTCAACACGAGGGTATAGAAATACAAAGGAAACAGCATAAAGCCAAATCTACACTCCCAATTCAGATGGTGCAACATGAACAGAACTATTAGCTCGAGAAGGAGGATATAGACAATCACGAAGCAAGAATCCAAATTTCCCTGCATCGAGGGCTGATGAATGAAGAGCATTTACATCTATTCCTACTTTATCTCTATAGTGACACCCCTACGATAATGAGCAAGCATTTCAAATAAGGAGGAAAGGTGTCAGTCGTGGAGTCTTCCTAAGAAGTCTCTCCACCGTTGAGATGGGTCAAGCAGCATAAAGCCACTATCACAAGAGGAAGAGCTTGTTCTGAGATGCTCCCTCTCCAAAGGCAAGGATGATGTGTGCACTATCCCTAACTCCAATAACCAGTTATCCACAGGTAGAATTTCCATGATGCACTTCTTGCACGTACTCCACAATGGGTACTGTCATGAGCATACTTTTTCACAGTGTTCTCCATGTACATCCCATTGCAACAATTCGTCCTTCTTTCCTGTGCCTTCGCCCGTGTGAAACCTACTTTTTCCTTACCGCCTCCAAGCCATGTAATTGTAACTTCTTCTCTCCTTGCTTAGCTGCTAAAACAAAGACATTAGTTTGCTTAAAGAGTTCTTCTCCACCTGCAATGCAAAACATGAGAAAGAACAGCTTCCACAGTGCACGTGAAATTCAGAACATTGATCCTAAAGTGAGAGTTGTCAAGGGGTTTGCATTTTCAGGCCTACAGCTTTGGCTAACATAAGAACGTTTCATTTAAACATTTACTAGTGACATAATTAATTTTGCATTTCCACTAACACATTTTACCTTATTATGGAAATTATTATTATTATTGAACACATCTAATACATGAGTAATGTCAAACTTCACAACACTGTTTCTCCATGTTAGTGTTTTCTGCTAGTTACATTTATTTCCTACGTTAACTCTTCATACTACTTGTCGATCACTAAAATATGTCACGTACATACATTAACGTGGTTCACAATTCAAGCGCTCATATTTACACAAGACAAGATGCGCTCTACATGTGTTTATGATGTACCCCTAAAAATGAGAAAAATACAAATACGAAACTTCCACTCCATCACCATCATCCATAAAACTATCACAACCGGCACTCCCGCCTATCAGGATGGCAAGCTCACCTGTGGTAGCACTTGTCACATCCAGAGACAGGACACCGTCAGACTGGACAGTAGTAAGAATTGCAATAAAAGGAGAAGCAAGGCAGCATGCTTTCTCCATTTATGCCCCCATGAAGTGGAAGCACATCCTCATATCCACAAGGACCACTCCAGCCCTGCTTCAATTTAGGAAAGGCACACCTCTTTACGGAATGGTACATCACAGTGAAGTAATTGTTCATCTACACCGAACCTAGATAACTCTCTAATAACCCATTGACGGTATCTATGCCTTGGATCCTGACCAGCGCTCATATGTCTTTCTGCTAGATTCACATTATACAAATACCACATACATACATAAATACACACATACATACATGCATAAATACATACATATACATACAAAGAAGCACCTAGGGCGCTACACCTGAAAAGGAGGTGTTCCATCATGTATCATGCAAGCTGCTTATCCCTCAGGTGTTGGGTATTTCGATACTCACCAAAACCACATGCACATACACACGCACACACACACACACCCACACACACACACACACACACACACACACTCAACCATGCAGACACTTACGCAGGCACACACATCAGCATCTGAATCTTTACTTTGAGGAAAGTAATGTAATTAAGTATTACCAGTATGTAAAGCAGCTAGAGAACAGGACTCTTCAGACAACATTTAATTTCTGAAGGTAAATACGGGGTCAAGGTTAAGTGAATTTGATAAATAGTGATCAATGGAAAATTCATTTTTACTGTGCAGCGATTCCGCATTCCATAAACATAAGGAATTGAGTGCAGAAGGTTGAAGTTGTTTGCATAACTTAGTTACATCAACGACAAAAAAGCACAGGGAATTTGATAAATTGGCATGATTACGAGAACACACTTTATGAGGGGAGGACAGAGGGCAGACCATAAATGATGTCATATAAATATGTCTAAGTCGTGTGAAAACAAAAATTGGATCCAACTCAAGGCTCCATCATTTCAGTTGCATTAAGAGTTCCAGTATTCAGGAATGAATTTAAAGTTGAGATCTATAAAAAAACTTGATGACCATAATTGACCTATTGTTGACTAATTACGAGCAATGATTTGGAAGCATTCATCACACTGTTTTTCTTCACTAAGAGCCATTTTTAGTGAGAGTTAACTTGAAAGTGTTCTCTTTAAATCTCAGCGATTCTCTGAATTATGCTCAGGCTATTTTGTAAATTTCTGTATATATCATTCATATACATGTAAATCATATATATTCGAGTAGCGTATATGATCTAAGAATTAACGTGCATAAAAGTAACTGTTGTTTGTTATTTTTATACTGCACACTTGCTTATTTCATTTAGCATAGAAGCACGGGGCAAGAGAGGTTAAACAGCTGCACAGATCCACTGGCTGTCTTTTTCAGCCTCGGCTACAACAGCTTTAGCTGTCTTTTGGCCAGATTTATTTTTTCTAATGCACCTATAGTGGGCTTTGATTCAACCCCTGCTTATGATTGGATAGCTTTGTTTCCAGATAGACTTTCCATTTATTTCCTCCCTTTTCATATAAATGTACCACCCACAAAGATTACGGTCTCACCGTAATCTGATTGCTTAATTTGCATCCTTCTACTGCTGAACTAGCTTCAGTGCTTAATTTGTAACAGAATGAGCGCAGGTGTCCAAAGCTGTGCTGAGAGGTCTGCAACCGGCACCATTAAATGTCAGGGCGCCGATTATCAAGGCCACCAAATGCTCCTCTAATTCACTACCAGATACTCCCTGTCCTTTTATCTCACTCTCGCAGGTCACTGTTGTCTCCTTTGAGAAGGTTTTGCCTTCTTTCTTTTCCCCCTCTGTCTCCTTTGTATGCGTTTCCTTTCTTACGCACAGGAAATGTTTGATGAGGAAAAAGTAAGTGCCGGTCCCCAAAAATGAGTGCCGGTGGCCCCCAGCTCAAATTAAGCACTGGCGAGCTTGCATTCTGGGAGCTACTTTCTTCTTTTCTATAAGCGTTCTGTGGAGGAGCATGCATTTACTTGCTCTCCCCCTGGCGCTATTTCCCCCATTCAACCCTTCCATTCACCATGTTGCTTTCCCAGCACCTCTCCATCACACTCATCTTTTTAATAACCTCCCACTCCACAGACTGCTGTCTGTTTGATCCCTCTCCCTTCACTCCCCAAAAGTGGCTTCCAATGCTGCTTCCCACCTGCTCCCTCAGTGAATTCTTTTAATGTCTTTTTATTTTTTAAGAGGACCCAGGAGCTGCAAAGTGCTGCCGGTTTGCTTGCAAATATGTTTTACACTTTGTGCACCTTTTTTCTTGTTATCAATATTTTAATTTACAAATCTTACATGGGCGTCCACCTTGCTAGATTTGTGAATTAAAAACGGCTGCCAGCGTCACCTAACAACACATGAATGAGAATGTGTCAGACGCCTGTGGTGCTAGTTTGGAATGGCTTTTCTTTATTGGAAAAGCTATTTCAAATTGTCATTGCATGCTTTTATATGCTTATTGACACATGCACACGCAGTCAGAAGCAAATGTGCATTGACAAAGCTCGACATTTTAGACCCAAGACCTATTGGCGTTGCTAATGTTTGTATTCTGTTTAACCCCTTCGATGCTCATGACGAGCTGGACTCGTCATGGCACACAGTGGTCGTGTGCTCATGACGAGTCCAGCTTGTCATAAGACCACCCACGGGGAAGCGCTGGCGCTCCCCGTGGGAATCCGATCGTCGGGTTTTTGGGGGAAGGCAGGGAAGGGCTTCCCCTGCCTCCCCCGCCCTCAATGACGCCAACGCGCGAGGCGCGCTGACGTCATTGGGGGTTTTCTTGTTCCCCGACGCGCTGGAAGCCAT
This sequence comes from Calotriton arnoldi, assembly GCA_963921515.1. Classification (NCBI taxonomy): domain Eukaryota; kingdom Metazoa; phylum Chordata; class Amphibia; order Caudata; family Salamandridae; genus Calotriton; species Calotriton arnoldi. The sequence continues at coordinate 1,423,196 of CAWUFW010001744.1, forward strand.
TTGCTTCCAGCGCGTCGGGGAATAAGGTTAGTTTTGGCTCTGGGGAGGGGGATTTGAAACAGAAGAGGCATCGAGGAAAGGAAAACCCTTTCCTTTCCCTCGATGCCTCTTTATGCATTCCTGCTGCACGATCATGCGATCGTGCAGCAGGAATGCCCACTAGACGCCAGGGAATTTTTTTGTAAAATGGAAATACTGTTTTGGTGAGCGGCCCCTTGGGCAAGGGTCGCTCCCTTTGGGGGCCTTATGTTTTGGTGCTCTGCCCCCTGGGGGGGCAGTTTTATTTATATAGCGCGGGGCTTTACCCGACAGGTGAGAGCGCTTCACAATAGCGCGTCGGGGAATAAGGTTAGTTTTGGCTCCGGGGAGGGGGATTTGAAACAGAAGAGGCATCGAGGGAAAGGAAAACCCTTTCCATTCCCTCGATGCCTCTTTGTGCATTCCTGCTGCACGATCATGCGATCGTGCAGCAGGAATGCCCACTAGATGCCAAGGAATTTTTTTTTAAATTGAAATACTGTTTTGGGAGCGGCCCCTTGGGCAAGGGTCGCTCCCCTTTTGGGGGCCTTATGTTTTTGGTGCTCTGCCCCTCTGGGGGGGGGGCAGTTTTATTTATATAGCACGGGGCTTTACCCGAAGGTGTGAGAGCGCTTCACAATAGGAACAGTAACATTACATGGATGAGAAGGTTACAAGTGACAATTGTGCATGATACATGAGATACAAAATACAAATAGAGGTATAATACTGCAATAAGTGGCAGAACACACTGGGAAGGCACTTCTATAGGCATGGAGTACAGAATTTCCTATAGTGGAAGAACTTCCTTGAGGGAGTAGAGAGGGCGTGAATTAAATGAAGGGTACACAAATCCAGCACAGCACGCAAGGGTGAGGAATGTACAGGAAAAAGTACAAATTTACAATGAAGAGCGAACTTCCTAGAGGGGGCTGAGAGTGAAAGTATTAGTTCTGAAAGTGTCTTTGGAAGAGAAGAGATTTGAGGTCAGCTTAGAAGATCCGGGTAGAGGAGGTGGCACGGAGCAATGGGGGAAGCGAGTTCCAGATTCTCACCGCATTGCCTGAGAAGGATTGCGCCATCGATCTTTCCCTTTGAAGACGGGGGGCTCAAGCAGAAGCTTTTTCGCATTGCGAGAAGGGCGAGAGCCACCGGACAATTTCAATTTATTCGCCAGGTAAAGAGGGAGGACGTGTGTAAGGCTTTGTGTGTGATGCAGGCAGTTTTGTAAATAGATCTTGCCTCGATCGGAAGCCATCGAAGAGAGGACAGGATAGGAGTGACGTGGTCGCTCTGCTTAGACCCTGAAATGAAGCGAGCTGCTGAATGGTGGATGGATTTGAGAGGGGAGAGGTGGGATTTGGGTAGGCCCGTCAGAAGAGAATTGCAATAATCCAGTCTTGAGAGAACCAGAGATTGTACCAAGGTTTTTAAGTCTTTCTCCGGGAAGAACCGACGGATCCCCCATAGAAGGCGCAACTGGTAACGTGCGTTCTTAGCAATAGAGTTGATGTGGGAGATTAGGTTGAGTCTTTTGTCAAGAATGACACCTAGGGATTTAGCGCTGTCGACATTGATGGGTTTGTTGTTGAGTAGGTTCAGCTGATCCATCCAAGATTGAACAGGAGGAGGTGAGAGAGAGGTAGAGAGGAGGAGGAATTCAGTTTTGGCGGGATTCAGAATGAGTTGGTGAGCTAACATCCAGTTGTGAATAGAGTTGAGAGTAGAGTTGAGTAGTGAGAGATCGTGTGTGGAAGATAAAGGTATCTTCCCACTAGTCCACCAGGCATTTATTTGTGGAGAGTGACCCCTTGGGTGGCAGAATAGCAGTATGTTTTTAGGCCCATCTGCCCCCAAGGAGGTCTGAAGTCACTAGACACCAGGGTTTTTTTAATTTTTGTGTTGGGGAGTGGCCAAAAGGGCAAGGGTTGCTCCCCTTTACGGGGGTGAATATTTTATTTATACTTTTGGCCCACCTACCCCTTAGCTTGGCTGGTGGATTGTGTGTGGACTGGTGCATTATTTGCATATGTGATTGTAATGTTTTTTTCTCCTTTTTATTCTAGTGTAAAGCTTTTGATTCCTGTTTGCGGTTTCGGCAGAGGTTGTTCTGCAGTTTTGCGTAATTGCATTTATTTGGTAAGAAAAATATTTTTGTTGTGTGTACTCCAAATGAGTATTATTGTCATGCATGAATGAATTTTTTGTAAGTGGTGTCATAATGGCAGCATATTTGTTAGTGTTCAGAGCATGAAATTCTTTGCGATGTTTTGCATTGTCTTATGTGTAATTTTTTTTTCTTCTTTTTAGTGGGATATTGTTGATCCTTCCTCTGTCTGTGCAGAGTAGGTGGTGGTGAGTCTAGCTGCTTCTGTCACATGAGTGGTATAGTGTTGGAGTATATAGGTCTTTGTGATAAAGCTAAATTTTGTTTATTTCTTTTTTACAAAGGGTTTGTTGTTGTTGACTTTTTTGACAAGTAACCTTTATTAGTAAGCATTATGGCTAGCCGTAGAATTACTGCTCAGCAGGTGGTTGGTTTGCTTCTTGAATCTTCCTCTGAGCAGGATTATGAGACTGACAGTGCGTCTGAGGGAGAGGAGGGAGGGGAAGATTCAGGCAGTGAGTTTTCTCTCCACATGGAATCATCGGATGATGAAGGTACTCTCAGTGCAGATGAAGTGCCTGTTTTAGAGGAGGATACTACTGTGCCGATGGTGCAAGAGGCATCTGGATTGCAGCCTGGGGCTTCTAGGCTTCCTACTGGAAGTGCTGGACTCTGGGTTGATCCAAACATGGTGCAGCCGGTGTTGCCTGCCTTTAGTGGTTATGCAAGGTGTAGAGTGGATTGTGAACATTATTTGCCTATACAGTATTTTCAGTTGTTTATGGATGATGTATTTTTGGGTGAGATTGTTGAGCAGACTAATTTGTATGCTGAACAGTTTTTGAGGGACAACAGTGCCAGACTTAGGCCCCATTCTAGAGCTACCCGGTGGAGTCCCACAAATCTGGAAGAGATGAAGACGTTTTTGGGTTTGACTTTTTTGATGGGTTTGATAAGGAAGCCGTCCATGGGTTCATATTGGTCTACCAGTCCCTTGATGGCAACGGCCATATTTCCTGCAGTTATGACTCGTGATCGGTATTTACTTTTGCTTCGGATGCTGCATTTTGTTGATAATGGTTTGGCGTTGCCACGAGATCACCCTGAATGTGACCGTCTTTTTAAGATTCGGCCTGTTCTTGATCACTTTGTAGATCGATTTTCAGAGATCTATACTCCAGGGAAAGAAATATCTATTGATGAGTCTTTGGTCCTGTTCAAGGGCCGTTTGGTTTTTAGGCAGTACATTCCTAGCAAGGGGGCACGCTATGGAATTAAGCTGTATATGTTGTCTGAGAGTAGGACAGGATATGTTTTTAATTTGCGTGTGTACACTGGTAGGGATTCCACTATTGACCCCCCTGGTTGTCCGTCCACTTTTGGAGTTTCAGAGAAAATTGTGTGGGATCTTGCTAGAGGACTGTTTAACAGAGGCCACCATTTGTACCTTGATAACTTCTACACTGCTGTGCAATTGTTTAAGGAATTGTTCAAAGTGGACACTTTTGCTTGTGGCACAATCCGCTCTAACCGTAAAGGTTATCCAAAAGAGCTTGTTTGCAAAAACTTCAGAGGGGACAGTGCAGTGCCTTGCGTAGTGAGGAACTGCTAGCTGTGAAATTTGTGGACAGGAGGGATGTGTACATGCTGACTACCATTCATGATGAGAGTACTTCACCTGTGGCTGTTTGGGGTCAGATTGCTGAAGTGCGCAAACCTGTGTGCATTTTAGACTACAATAAGCACATGGGTGGTGTTGATAGAGTAGATCAGAGGTTGGAACCTTACACTGCTATTCGTAAGGCTTACATTTGGTATAAGAAGTTGGCCATCCATCTCTTCAATTTAGCAACTTTCAATGCTTTTGTTGTGTTCAAGGAGTGTTCTCCTGCGTCAAAGTTGACTTTTGTTCAGTTTCAGCAGTCTGTCATAGGCAGCCTTGTTGTTGTGGAACAGGCAAGTGTTCCTAGAGTTGGAGTGGTGGAGGATGTGGCTCGATTGAAAGATCGCCACTTTCCTGATCACATTCCTCCTACACCCTCAAAAGACTTTCCCACTAGGAGATGTAGAGTCTGTTGGCGAAGAGGTACGCGGAAGGAGACTCGTATGTACTGCCCTGAGTGTCCTTCTAACCCTGGGCTGTGTGTGCCTGCTTGTTATAGAGCGTACCACAAGCAAAATAATTATTGGGAGCAACCATGAGTGGTAAAGTGAACTGCCTGGTCTGTAATGTTTAAGAATTGTTGTTCTGTTTCAAGGTTGGCATTAGTGCAATGTATTTAGTTTCTGTTTTTGTGTTAGTAGACTTGTATCTATTTGCAATTTGTTTGTGTTTTCTTTTTTGTATAAAAAAATCCTAAATGTGATGGTGGTGTGTGTAGGCTGGTGCTTGGCTGGCAGTGTGCGTGGAGTGGCGCTTGGCGGGCGGTGTGCGTGGAGTGGTGCTTGGCTGGCGGTGTGCGTGGAGTGGCTCTTGGCTGGCGGTGTGCGTGGAGTGGCGCTTGGCTGGCGGTGTGCGTGGAGTGGCTCTTGGCTGGCGGTGTGCGTGGAGTGGCGCTTAGCTGGCGGTGTGCGTGGAGTGGCACTTGGCTGGCGGTGTGCGTGGAGTGGCGCTATGCTGGTGGTGTGCGTGGAGTGGCGCTAGGCTGGCGGTGTGCGTGGAGTGGCGCTTGGCTGGCGGTGTGTGTGGAGTGGCGCTTGGCTGGCGGTGTGCGTGGAGTGGCGCTTGGCTGGCGGTGTGCGTGGAGTGGCGCTTGGCTGGCGGTGTGCGTGGACTGGCGCTCGGCTGGCAGTGTGTGAGTAGTGACTTGCTGCTGGTCACTACACACACTGCTAGCTGAGCGACACTCCACGCAATCCATCAGCTTGTGTGGTTGCTGTGTTAGGAATGTGGGCGTGTGAAAGTGATGGGCCCTTGAATGGCGCTGTCTGCTGGTGTGAGTGTTGTAATGTGATGGGCCCGCGGCTGGTGGTGTGAATGGTTTTGTATTTGTCACACGTATGAAATGTGTATGAATGGCCTGTAAAGAGGTTGGTGCCTTGTCGTGGCTTTACAGCTCACGAGCTGTGAGTCAATGGTTCAGTTTCTCGTCCTTTCAATTATTAACAGTGCATTTCATTTTTGTGAAATCACTTGTTAATACAATTGTATATACTGAACCATCACTCACCCTCGTGCCAAATCCAACCAGTATGTGTGTGTGCTTGAGGATTAGATGGCTGTGCAGTAATATTTTTTTTTGTCTTTCTCAAGCAGGGTGTACCTTGTCCCTTTTTGTGAATGTTGTAATGTGTTTGTTTCGTGCCTGGTGGTGTGAATGGTCTTGTGTGTATCACGTATGAAAGGTGTGTGAATGGCCTGTAAAGCGGTTGGGGCCTTGACGTGGCTTTACAGCTCACGAGCTGCGAGTCACTGGTTCAGTTTTTTGTCCTTTCAATTATTGACAGTGCATTTCATTTTTGTGAAATCTCTTGTTAATAAAATTGTATATACTGAACCATCACTTGCCCTCGTGCCAAATCCAACCAGTATGTGTGTGTGCTTGAGGAATAGATGGCTGTGCAGTAATCTTTGTCTTTTTAGTCTGTCTGCCAAGGTGTACATTCCGTCTAAGAATAACCTGCCAACTGTAGATATTGTCGTAAACGAAACACCCATGGGAGTACATGGTGATATCTCTCTTGTGGATCCCAACAAGTTATGGTACCCACAATGTCCTGCAATCCTCAAAATGTCTGTCACATTTTCCTTGCAATATTGTGCCAAAATTTTCACGCTGCAGAAATAAACAACACATTATCTCAAAATGACCTGGTTTTGCAAGGGGGGTCACCTGGGTTTTTGGCCCAGGGCTCGGCGGCCACCTAGGGAAACCTACCAAACCCACACATTTCTGAAAAGTAGACACTCGGGGGCTTCCAGGGAGGTATGGCTTGCATGGATCCCCCAACATTTCCTTACCCAGAATCCCCTGCAAACCTCAATTTTAGCTGAAAAAATCACTTTTTTCAGAAATTTTTGTGTGGGAAAGTGTGGCTTCACACAAATTTCCTACCACCCAGCGTTCCCCCAGGTCTCCCGATAAAAATGGTGCCTCACTTGTGTGGGAGGCCCAAGTACCCGCGACAGGCAAGGGCCCAAAACATAGTGAGGCGACATCAAAATTGCCTATCTCAAAACCACCTGGTTTTGCAAGGGGGGTCACCTGGGTCTTTGGCCCCGTGCTCGGCGGCCATCTAGGGAAACCTACCAAACCCACACATTTCTGAAAAGTAGACACCCGGGGGCTTCCAGGGAGGTATGGCTTGTGTGGATCCCCCAACGTTTCCTTACCCGTTTCCATAGATGGCCACCGAGCACGGGGCCAAAAACCCAGGTGACCCCCTTGCAAAACCAGGTGGTTTGAGATAGGCAATTTTGATGTCGCCTCACTACGTTTTGGGCCCTTGCCTGTCGCGGGTACTTGGGCCTCCCACACAAGTGAGGCACCATTTTTATCGGGAGACCTGGGGGAACGCTGGGTGGTAGGAAATTTGTGTGAGGCCAGTGATGCCACACTTTCCCACACAAAAATGTGTGAAAAAAGTGATTTTTTCAGCTAAAATTGAGGTTTGCAGGGGATTCTGGGTAAAGAAAGGTTGGGGGATCCATGCAAGCCATACCTCCCTGGAAGCCCCCGGGTGTCTACTTTTCAGAAATGTGTGTGTTTGGTAGGTTTCCCTAGGTGCCGGCAGAGCTAGGGTTCACAAACTACAGCTAGGCACTTTGCCAAAAAAGGGTCATTTTTCACTGCAAAATTGAGGTGTGACCACGTTGCGTTTTGCGCCGTTTCCTGTCGCGGGCACTAGGCCGACCCACGCAAGTGAGGTACCATTTTTCTCGTAGGACTTTGGGTAATGCGGGGTGGGCGGAAATTTGTGGATCCACGCAGATTCCAGAACTTTCCAGCACAGAAATGTGGGGGAAATGTGTTGTTATTGACAATTTTTAGGTTTGCAAGGGATTCTGGGTAACAGAACCTGGTGGGAGGAAGTCAAGTCACCCCATCCTGGATTCCCCAGGGTGTCTAGTTTTCAAAAATGTATAGGTTTGCTAGGTTTCCCTAGGTGCCGGCAGAGCTAGGGTTCAAAAACTACAGCTAGGCACTTTTCCAAAAAAGGATCATTTTTCACTGCGAAATTGAGGTGTGACCACGTTGCGTTTTGCGCCGTTTCCTGTCGCAGGCACTAGGCCGACCCACACAAGTGAGGTACCATTTTTCTCGTAAGACTTTGGGGAACGTGGGGTGGGTGGAAATTTGTGGATCCACGCAGATTCCAGAACTTTCCACCACAGAAATGTGGGGAAAATGTGTTTTTTTGACAATTTTTTAGGTTTGCAAGGGATTCTGGGTAACAGAACCTGGTGGGAGGCAGTCCAGTCACCCCATACTGGATTCCCCTGGGTGTCTAGTTTTCAAAAATGTATAGGTTTGCTAGGTTTCCCTAGGTGCCGGCAGAGCTAGGGTTCAAAAATACAGCTAGGCACTTTGCCAAAAAAGGGTCATTTTTCACTGCGAAATTGAGGTGTGACCACGTTGCGTTTTGCGCCGTTTCCTGTCGCAGGCACTAGGCCGACCCACACAAGTGAGGTACCATTTTTCTCATAAGACTTTGGGGAACGCGGGGTGGGCGGAAATTTGTGGATCCACGCAGATTCCAGAACTTTCCACCACAGAAATGTGGGGAAAATCTGTTTTTTTGGACAATTTTTTAGGTTTGCAAGGGATTCTGGGTAACAGAACCTGGTGGGAGGCAGTCAAGTCACCCCATCCTGGATTCCCCTGGGTGTCTAGTTTTCAAAAATGTATAGGTTTGCTATGTTTCCCTAGGTGCCGGCAGAGGTAGGGTTCAAAAACTACAGCTAGGCACTTTGCCAAAAAAGGGTCATTTTTCACTGCGAAATTGAGGTGTGACCACGTTGCGTTTTGCGCCGTTTCCTGTCGCGGGCACTAGGCCGACCCACACAAGTGAGGTACCATTGTTCTCGTAAGACTTTGGGGAACGCGGGGTGGGCGGAAATTTGTGGATCTACGCAGATTCCAGAACTTTCCACCACAGAAATGTGGGGCAAATGTGTTTTTTTGGACAATTTTTTAGGTTTGCAAGGGATTCTGGGTAACAGAACCTGGTGGGAGGCAGTCAAGTCACCCCATCCTGGATTCCCCTGGGTGTCTAGTTTTCAAAATTGTATAGGTTTTCTAGGTTTCCCTAGGTGCGGGCAGAGGTAGGGTTCAAAAACTACAGCTAGGCACTTTGCCAAAAAAGGGTCATTTTTCACTGCGAAATTGAGGTGTGACCACGTTGCGTTTTGCGCCGTTTCCTGTCGCGGGCACTAGGCCGACCCACACAAGTAAGGTACTATTTTTCTCGTAAGACTTTGGGGAACGCGGGATGGGCGGAAATTTGTGGATCCACGCAGATTCCAGAACTTTCCACCACAGAAATGTGGGGAAAATGTTTTTTTTTGGACAATTTTTTAGGTTTGCAAGGGATTCTGGGTAACAGAACCTGGTGGGAGGCAGTCAAGTCACCCCATCCTGGATTCCCCTGGGTGTCTAGTTTTCAAAAATGTATAGGTTTGCTAGGTTTCCCTAGGTGCCGGCAGAGGTATGGTTCAAAAACTACAGCTAGGCACTTTGCAAAAAGGGGTCATTTTTCACAGCGAAATTGAGGTGTGACCACGTTGTGTTTTGCGCCGTTTCCTGTCGCGGGCACTAGGCCGACCCACACAAGTGAGGTACCATTTTTCTCATAAGACTTTGGGGAACGCGGGGTGGGTGGAAATTTGTGGATCCACGCAGATTCCAGAACTTTCCACCACAGAAATATGGGGAAAATGTGTTTTTTTGGACAATTTTTTAGGTTTGCAAGGGATTCTGGGTAACAGAAACTGGTGGGAGGCAGTCAAGTCACCCCATCCTGGATTCCCTGGGTGTCTAGTTTTCAAAAATGTATAGGTTTGCTAGGTTTCCCTAGGTGCCGGCAGAGGTAGGGTTCAAAAACTACAGCTAGGCACTTTGCCAAAAAAGGGTCATTTTTCACTGCGAAATTGAGGTGTGACCACGTTGCGTTTTGTGCCGTTTCCTGTCGCAGGCACTAGGCCGACCCACACAAGTGAGGTACCATTTTTCTCGTAAGACTTTGGGGAACGCGGGGTGGGCGGAAATTTGTGGATCTACGCAGATTCCAGAACTTTCCACCACAGAAATGTGGGGCAAATGTGTTTTTTGGACAATTTTTAGGTTTGCAAGGGATTCTGGGTAACAGAACCTGGTGGGAGGCAGTCAAGTCACCCCATCCTGGATTCCCCTGGGTGTCTAGTTTTCAAAAATGTATAGGTTTTCTAGGTTTCCCTAGGTGCGGGCAGAGGTAGGGTTCAAAAACTACAGCTAGGCACTTTGCCAAAAAGGGTCATTTTTCACTGCGAAATTGAGGTGTGACCACGTTGCGTTTTGCGCCGTTTCCTGTCGCGGGCACTAGGCCGACCCACACAAGTGAGGTACTATTTTTCTCGTAAGACTTTGGGGAACGCAGGATGGGCGGAAATTTGTGGATCCACGCAGATTCCAGAACTTTCCACCACAGAAATGTGGGGAAAATGTGTTTTTTGGACAATTTTTTAGGTTTGCAAGGGATTCTGGGTAACAGAACCTGGTGGGAGGCAGTCAAGTCACCCCATCCTGGATTCCCTGGGTGTCTAGTTTTCAAAAATGTATAGGTTTGCTAGGTTTCCCTAGGTGCCGGCAGAGGTATGGTTCAAAAACTACAGCTAGGCACTTTGCAAAAAAGGGTCATTTTTCACAGCGAAATTGAGGTGTGACCACGTTGTGTTTTGCGCCGTTTCCTGTCGCGGGCACTAGGCCGACCCACACAAGTGAGGTACCATTTTTCTCATAAGACTTTGGGGAACGCGGGGTGGGTGGAAATTTGTGGATCCACGCAGATTCCAGAACTTTCCACCACAGAAATGTGGGGAAAATCTGTTTTTTTGGACAATTTTTTAGGTTTGCAAGGGATTCTGGGTAACAGAACCTGGTGGGAGGCAGTCAAGTCACCCCATCCTGGATTCCCCTGGGTGTCTAGTTTTCAAAAATGTATAGGTTTTCTAGGTTTCCCTAGGTGCGGGCAGAGGTAGGGTTCAAAAACTACAGCTAGGCACTTTGCCAAAAAAGGGTCATTTTTCACTGCGAAATTGAGGTGTGACCACGTTGCGTTTTGCGCCGTTTCCTGTCGCGGGCACTAGGCCGACCCACACAAGTGAGGTACTATTTTTCTCGTAAGACTTTGGGGAACGCAGGATGGGTGGAAATTTGTGGATCCACGCAGATTCCAGAACTTTCCACCACAGAAATGTGGGGAAAATGTGTTTTTTGGACAATTTTTAGGTTTGCAAGGGATTCTGGGTAACAGAACCTGGTGGGAGGCAGTCAAGTCACCCCATCCTGGATTCCCTGGGTGTCTAGTTTTCAAAAATGTATAGGTTTGCTAGGTTTCCCTAGGTGCCGGCAGAGGTATGGTTCAAAAACTACAGCTAGGCACTTTGCAAAAAAGGGTCATTTTTCACAGCGAAATTGAGGTGTGACCACGTTGTGTTTTGCGCCGTTTCCTGTCGCGGGCACTAGGCCGACCCACACAAGTGAGGTACCATTTTTCTCAGAAGACTTTGGGGAACGCGGGGTGGGTGGAAATTTGTGGATCCACGCAGATTCCAGAACTTTCCACCACAGAAATGTGGGGAAAATCTGTTTTTTGGACAATTTTTAGGTTTGCAAGGGATTCTGGGTAACAGAACCTGGTGGGAGGCAGTCAAGTCACCCCATCCTGGATTCCCCTGGGTGTCTAGTTTTCAAAAATGTATAGGTTTGCTAGGTTTCCCTAGGTGCCGGCAGAGGTAGGGTTCAAAAACTACAGCTAGGCACTTTGCCAAAAAAGGGTCATTTTTCACTGCGAAATTGAGGTGTGACCACGTTGCGTTTTGCGCCGTTTCCTGTCGCAGGCACTAGGCCGACCCACACAAGTGAGGTACCATTTTTCTCGTAAGACTTTGGGGAACGCGGGGTGGGTGGAAATTTGTGGATCTACGCAGATTCCAGAACTTTCCACCACAGAACTGTGGGGCAAATGTGTTTTTTTGGACAATTTTTAGGTTTGCAAGGGATTCTGGGTAACAGAACCTGGTGGGAGGCAGTCAAGTCACCCCATCCTGGATTCCCCTGGGTGTCTAGTTTTCAAAATTGTATAGGTTTTCTAGGTTTCCCTAGGTGCGGGCAGAGGTAGGGTTCAAAAACTACAGCTAGGCACTTTGCCAAAAAAGGGTCATTTTTCACTGCGAAATTGAGGTGTGACCACGTTGCGTTTTGCGCCGTTTCCTGTCGCGGGCACTAGGCCGACCCACACAAGTGAGGTACTATTTTTCTCGTAAGACTTTGGGGAACGCGGGATGGGCGGAAATTTGTGGATCCACGCAGATTCCAGAACTTTCCACCACAGAAATGTGGGGAAAATGTTTTTTTTGGACAATTTTTAGGTTTGCAAGGGATTCTGGGTAACAGAACCTGGTGGGAGGCAGTCAAGTCACCCCATCCTGGATTCCCCTGGGTGTCTAGTTTTCAAAAATGTATAGGTTTGCTAGGTTTCCTAGGTGCCGGCAGAGGTATGGTTCAAAAACTACAGCTAGGCACTTTGCAAAAAGGGGTCATTTTTCACAGCGAAATTGAGGTGTGACCACGTTGTGTTTTGCGCCGTTTCCTGTCGCGGGCACTAGGCCGACCCACACAAGTGAGGTACCATTTTTCTCATAAGACTTTGGGGAACGCGGGTGGGTGGAAATTTGTGGATCCACGCAGATTCCAGAACTTTCCACCACAGAAATATGGGGAAAATGTGTTTTTTTGGACAATTTTTTAGGTTTGCAAGGGATTCTGGGTAACAGAAACTGGTGGGAGGCAGTCAAGTCACCCCATCCTGGATTCCCCTGTGTGTCTAGTTTTAAAAATTTATAGGTTTGCTACGTTTCCCTAGGTGCCGGCAGAGCTAGGGTTCAAAAACTACAGCTAGGCACTTTGCCAAAAAAGGGTCATTTTTCACTGTAAATTGAGGTGTGACCACGTTGCGTTTTGTGCCGTTTCCTGTCGCAGGCACTAGGCCGACCCACACAAGTGAGGTACCATTTTTCTCGTAAGACTTTGGAGAACGCGGGGTGGGCAGAAATTTGTGGATCCACGCAGATTCCAGAACTTTCCACCACAGAAATGTGGGGCAAATGTGTTTTTTGGGACAATTTTTTAGGTTTGCAAGGGATTCTGGGTAACAGACCCTGGTGGGAGGCAGTCAAGTCACCCTATCCTGGATTCCCCTGGGTGTCTAGTTTTCAAAAATGTATAGGTTTTCTAGGTATCCCTAGGTGCGGGCAGAGGTAGGGTTCAAAAACTACAGCTAGGCACTTTGCCAAAAAAGGGTCATTTTTCACTGCAAAATTGAGGTGTGACCACGTTGCGTTTTGCGCCGTTTCCTGTCGCGGGCACTAGGCCGACCCACACAAGTGAGGTACTATTTTTCTCGTAAGACTTTGGGGAACGCGGGATGGGCGGAAATTTGTGGATCCACGCAGATTCCAGAACTTTCCACCACAGAAATGTGGGGAAAATGTGTTTTTTGGACAATTTTTAGGTTTGCAAGGGATTCTGGGTAACAGAACCTGGTGGGAGGCAGCCAAGTCACCCCATCCTGGATTCCCCTGGGTGTCTAGTTTTCAAAAATGTATAGATTTGCTAGGTTTCCCTAGGTGCCGGCAGAGGTATGGTTCAAAAACTACAGCTAGGCACTTTGCAAAAAAAGGGTCAGTTTTCACAGCGAAATTGAGGTGTGACCACGTTGTGTTTTGCGCCGTTTCCTGTCGCGGGCACTAGGCCGACCCACACAAGTGAGGTACCATTTTTCTCATAAGACTTTGGGGAACGCGGGGTGGGTGGAAATTTGTGGATCCACGCAGATTCCAGAACTTTCCACCACAGAAATGTGGGGAAAATGTGGTTTTTGGACAATTTTTTAGGTTTGCAAGGGATTCTGGGTAACAGAACCTGGTGGGAGGCAGTCAAGTCACCCCATCCTGGATTCCCCTGGGTGTCTAGTTTTCAAAAATGTATAGGTTTGCTAGGTTTCCTTAGGTGCCGGCAGAGGTAGGGTTCAAAAACTACAGCTAGGCACTTTGCCAAAAAAGGGTCATTTTTCACTGCGAAATTGAGGTGTGACCACGTTGCGTTTTGCGCCGTTTCCTGTCGCAGGCACTAGGCCGACCCACACAAGTGAGGTACCATTTTTCTCGTAAGACTTTGGGGAACGCGGGGTGGGTGGAAATTTGTGGATCCACGCAGATTCCAGAACTTTCCACCACAGAAATGTGGGGCAAATGTGTTTTTTGGACAATTTTTAGGTTTGCAAGGGATTCTGGGTAACAGAACCTGGTGGGAGGCAGTCAAGTCACCCCATCCTGGATTCCCCTGGGTGTCTAGTTTTCAAAAATGTATAGGTTTTCTAGGTTTCCCTAGGTGCGGGCAGAGGTAGGGTTCAAAAACTACAGCTAGGCACTTTGCCAAAAAGGGTCATTTTTCACTGCAAAATTGAGGTGTGACCACGTTGCGCTTTGCGCCGTTTCCTGTCGCGGGCACTAGGCCGACCCACGCAAGTGAGGTACCATTTTTCTCGTAGGACTTTGGGTAATGCGGGGTGGGCGGAAATTTGTGGATCCACGCAGATTCCAGAACTTTCCAGCACAGAAATGTGGGGAAATGTGTTGTTATTGACAATTTTTAGGTTTGCAAGGGATTCTGGGTAACAGAACCTGGTGGGAGGAAGTCAAGTCACCCCATCCTGGATTCCCCAGGGTGTCTAGTTTTCAAAAATGTATAGGTTTGCTAGGTTTCCCTAGGTGCCGGCAGAGCTAGGGTTCAAAAACTACAGCTAGGCACTTTGCCAAAAAAGGATCATTTTTCACTGCGAAATTGAGGTGTGACCACGTTGCGTTTTGCGCCGTTTCCTGTCGCAGGCACTAGGCCGACCCACACAAGTGAGGTACCATTTTTCTCGTAAGACTTTGGGGAACGCGGGTGGGTGGAAATTTGTGGATCCACGCAGATTCCAGAACTTTCCACCACAGAAATGTGGGGAAAATGTGTTTTTTTGACAATTTTTAGGTTTGCAAGGGATTCTGGGTAACAGAACCTGGTGGGAGGCAGTCCAGTCACCCCATACTGGATTCCCTGGGTGTCTAGTTTTCAAAAATGTATAGGTTTGCTAGGTTTCCCTAGGTGCCGGCAGAGCTAGGGTTCAAAAATACAGCTAGGCACTTTGCCAAAAAGGGTCATTTTTCACTGCGAAATTGAGGTGTGACCACGTTGCGTTTTGCGCCGTTTCCTGTCGCAGGCACTAGGCCGACCCACACAAGTGAGGTACCATTTTTCTCATAAGACTTTGGGGAACGCGGGGTGGGCGGAAATTTGTGGATCCACGCAGATTCCAGAACTTTCCACCACAGAAATGTGGGGAAAATCTGTTTTTTTGGACAATTTGTTAGGTTTGCAAGGGATTCTGGGTAACAGAACCTGGTGGGAGGCAGTCAAGTCACCCCATCCTGGATTCCCCTGGGTGTCTAGTTTTCAAAAATGTATAGGTTTGCTATGTTTCCCTAGGTGCCGGCAGAGGTAGGGTTAAAAAACTACAGCTAGGCACTTTGCCAAAAAAGGGTCATTTTTCACTGGGAAATTGAGGTGTGACCACGTTGCGTTTTGCGCCGTTTCCTGTCGCAGGCACTAGGCCGACCCACACAAGTGAGGTACCATTTTTCTCGTAAGACTTTGGGGAACGCGGGGTGGGCGGAAATTTGTGGATCCACGCAGATTCCAGAACTTTCCACCACAGAAATGTGGGGAAAATGTGTTTTTTGGACAATTTTTTAGGTTTGCAAGGGATTCTGGGTAACAGAACCTGGTGGGAGGCAGTCAAGTCACCCCATCCTGGATTCCCCTGGGTGTCTAGTTTTCAAAAATGTATAGGTTTGCTAGGTTTCCCTAGGTGCCGGCAGAGGTATGGTTCAAAAACTACAGCTAGGCACTTTGCAAAAAAAGGGTCATTTTTCACAGCGAAATTGAGGTGTGACCACGTTGTGTTTTGCGCCGTTTCCTGTCGCGGGCACTAGTCCGACCCACACAAGTGAGGTACCATTTTTCTCATAAGACTTTGGGGAATGCGGGGTGGGTGGAAATTTGTGGATCCACGCAGATTCCAGAACTTTCCACCACAGAAATGTGGGGAAAATCTGTTTTTTTGGACAATTTTTTAGGTTTGCAAGGGATTCTGGGTAACAGAAACTGGTGGGAGGCAGTCAAGTCACCCCATCCTGGATTCCCCTGGGTGTCTAGTTTTCAAAAATGTATAGGTTTGCTAGGTTTCCCTAGGTGCCGGCAGAGGTAGGGTTCAAAAACTACAGCTAGGCACTTTGCCAAAAAAGGGTCATTTTTCACTGCGAAATTGAGGTGTGACCACGTTGCGTTTTGTGCCGTTTCCTGTCGCAGGCACTAGGCCGACCCACACAAGTGAGGTACCATTTTTCTCCTAAGACTTTGGGGAACGCGGGGTGGGCGGAAATTTGTGGATCTACGCAGATTCCAGAACTTTCCACCACAGAAATGTGGGGCAAATGTGTTTTTTTGGACAATTTTTTAGGTTTGCAAGGGATTCTGGGTAACAGAACCTGGTGGGAGGCAGTCAAGTCACCCCATCCTGGATTCCCCTGGGTGTCTAGTTTTCAAAAATGTATAGGTTTTCTAGTTTTCCCTAGGTGCGGGCAGAGGTAGGGTTCAAAAACTACAGCTAGGCACTTTGCCAAAAAAGGGTCATTTTTCACTGCGAAATTGAGGTGTGACCACGTTGCGTTTGCGCCGTTTCCTGTCGCGGGCACTAGGCCGACCCACACAAGTGAGGTACTATTTTTCTCGTAAGACTTTGGGGAACGCAGGATGGGCGGAAATTTGTGGATCCACGCAGATTCCAGAACTTTCCACCACAGAAATGTGGGGAAAATGTGTTTTTTGGACAATTTTTTAGGTTTGCAAGGGATTCTGGGTAACAGAACCTGGTGGGAGGCAGTCAAGTCACCCCATCCTGGATTCCCCTGGGTGTCTAGTTTTCAAAAATGTATAGGTTTGCTAGGTTTCCCTAGGTGCCGGCAGAGGTATGGTTCAAAAACTACAGCTAGGCACTTTGCAAAAAAAGGGTCATTTTTCACAGCGAAATTGAGGTGTGACCACGTTGTGTTTTGCGCCGTTTCCTGTCGCGGGCACTAGGCCGACCCACACAAGTGAGGTACCATTTTTCTCATAAGACTTTGGGGAACGCGGGGTGGGTGGAAATTTGTGGATCCACGCAGATTCCAGAACTTTCCACCACAGAAATGTGGGGAAAATCTGTTTTTTTGGACAATTTTTTAGGTTTGCAAGGGATTCTGGGTAACAGAACCTGGTGGGAGGCAGTCAAGTCACCCCATCCTGGATTCCCCTGGGTGTCTAGTTTTCAAAAATGTATAGGTTTGCTAGGTTTCCCTAGGTGCCGGCAGAGGTAGGGTTCAAAAACTACAGCTAGGCACTTTGCCAAAAAGGGTCATTTTTCACTGCGAAATTGAGGTGTGACCACGTTGCGTTTTGCGCCGTTTCCTGTCGCGGGCACTAGGCCGACCCACACAAGTGAGGTACTATTTTTCTCGTAAGACTTTGGGGAACGCGGGATGGGCGGAAATTTGTGGATCCACGCAGATTCCAGAACTTTCCACCACAGAAATGTGGGGAAAATGTGTTTTTTGGACAATTTTTAGGTTTGCAAGGGATTCTGGGTAACAGAACCTGGTGGGAGGCAGTCAAGTCACCCCATCCTGGATTCCCCTGGGTGTCTAGTTTTCAAAATTGTATAGGTTTTCTAGGTTTCCCTAGGTGCGGGCAGAGGTAGGGTTCAAAAACTACAGCTAGGCACTTTGCCAAAAAAGGGTCATTTTTCACTGCGAAATTGAGGTGTGACCACGTTGCGCTTTGCGCCGTTTCCTGTCGCGGGCACTAGGCCGACCCACACAAGTGAGGTACTATTTTTCTCGTAAGACTTTGGGGAACGCGGGATGGGCGGAAATTTGTGGATCCACGCAGATTCCAGAACTTTCCACCACAGAAATGTGGGGAAAATGTTTTTTTGGACAATTTTTAGGTTTGCAAGGGATTCTGGGTAACAGAACCTGGTGGGAGGCAGTCAAGTCACCCCATCCTGGATTCCCCTGGGTGTCTAGTTTTCAAAAATGTATAGGTTTGCTAGGTTTCCCTAGGTGCCGGCAGAGGTATGGTTCAAAAACTACAGCTAGGCACTTTGCAAAAAAGGGGTCATTTTTCACAGCGAAATTGAGGTGTGACCACGTTGTGTTTTGCGCCGTTTCCTGTCGCGGGCACTAGGCCGACCCACACAAGTGAGGTACCATTTTTCTCATAAGACTTTGGGGAACGCGGGGTGGGTGGAAATTTGTGGATCCACGCAGATTCCAGAACTTTCCACCACAGAAATATGGGGAAAATGTGTTTTTTTGGACAATTTTTTAGGTTTGCAAGGGATTCTGGGTAACAGAAACTGGTGGGAGGCAGTCAAGTCACCCCATCCTGGATTCCCCTGGGTGTCTAGTTTTCAAAAATGTATAGGTTTGCTAGGTTTCCCTAGGTGCCGGCAGAGGTAGGGTTCAAAAACTACAGCTAGGCACTTTGCCAAAAAAGGGTCATTTTTCACTGCGAAATTGAGGTGTGACCACGTTGCGTTTTGTGCCGTTTCCTGTCGCAGGCACTAGGCCGACCCACACAAGTGAGGTACCATTTTTCTCGTAAGACTTTGGGGAACGCGGGGTGGGCGGAAATTTGTGGATCTACGCAGATTCCAGAACTTTCCACCACAGAAATGTGGGGCAAATGTGTTTTTTGGACAATTTTTAGGTTTGCAAGGGATTCTGGGTAACAGAACCTGGTGGGAGGCAGTCAAGTCACCCCATCCTGGATTCCCCTGGGTGTCTAGTTTTCAAAAATGTATAGGTTTTCTAGGTTTCCCTAGGTGCGGGCAGAGGTAGGGTTCAAAAACTACAGCTAGGCACTTTGCCAAAAAAGGGTCATTTTTCACTGCGAAATTGAGGTGTGACCACGTTGCGTTTTGTGCCGTTTCCTGTCGCGGGCACTAGGCCGACCCACACAAGTGAGGTACTATTTTTCTCGTAAGACTTTGGGGAACGCAGGATGGGCGGAAATTTGTGGATCCACGCAGATTCCAGAACTTTCCACCACAGAAATGTGGGGAAAATGTGTTTTTTTGGACAATTTTTTAGGTTTGCAAGGGATTCTGGGTAACAGAACCTGGTGGGAGGCAGTCAAGTCACCCCATCCTGGATTCCCCTGGGTGTCTAGTTTTCAAAAATGTATAGGTTTGCTAGGTTTCCCTAGGTGCCGGCAGAGGTATGGTTCAAAAACTACAGCTAGGCACTTTGCAAAAAAAGGGTCATTTTTCACAGCGAAATTGAGGTGTGACCACGTTGTGTTTTGCGCCGTTTCCTGTCGCGGGCACTAGGCCGACCCACACAAGTGAGGTACCATTTTTCTCATAAGACTTTGGGGAACGCGGGGTGGGTGGAAATTTGTGGATCCACGCAGATTCCAGAACTTTCCACCACAGAAATGTGGGGAAAATCTGTTTTTTTGGACAATTTTTTAGGTTTGCAAGGGATTCTGGGTAACAGAACCTGGTGGGAGGCAGTCAAGTCACCCCATCCTGGATTCCCCTGGGTGTCTAGTTTTCAAAAATGTATAGGTTTGCTAGGTTTCCCTAGGTGCCGGCAGAGGTAGGGTTCAAAAACTACAGCTAGGCACTTTGCCAAAAAGGGTCATTTTTCACTGCGAAATTGAGGTGTGACCACGTTGCGTTTTGCGCCGTTTCCTGTCGCAGGCACTAGGCCGACCCACACAAGTGAGGTACCATTTTTCTCGTAAGACTTTGGGGAACGCGGGGTGGGCGGACATTTGTGGATCTACGCAGATTCCAGAACTTTCCACCACAGAAATGTGGGGCAAATGTGTTTTTTGGACAATTTTTTAGGTTTGCAAGGGATTCTGGGTAACAGAACCTGGTGGGAGGCAGTCAAGTCACCCCATCCTGGATTCCCCTGGGTGTCTAGTTTTCAAAATTGTATAGGTTTTCTAGGTTTCCCTAGGTGCGGGCAGAGGTAGGGTTCAAAAACTACAGCTAGGCACTTTGCCAAAAAAGGGTCATTTTTCACTGCGAAATTGAGGTGTGACCACGTTGCGTTTTGCGCCGTTTCCTGTCGCGGGCACTAGGCCGACCCACACAAGTGAGGTACTATTTTTCTCGTAAGACTTTGGGGAACGCGGGATGGGCGGAAATTTGTGGATCCACGCAGATTCCAGAACTTTCCACCACAGAAATGTGGGGAAAATGTTTTTTTTGGGACAATTTTTTAGGTTTGCAAGGGATTCTGGGTAACAGAACCTGGTGGGAGGCAGTCAAGTCACCCCATCCTGGATTCCCCTGGGTGTCTAGTTTTCAAAAATGTATAGGTTTGCTAGGTTTCCCTAGGTGCCGGCAGAGGTATGGTTCAAAAACTACAGCTAGGCACTTTGCAAAAAAGGGGTCATTTTTCACAGCGAAATTGAGGTGTGACCACGTTGTGTTTTGCGCCGTTTCCTGTCGCGGGCACTAGGCCGACCCACACAAGTGAGGTACCATTTTCTCATAAGACTTTGGGGAACGCGGGTGGGTGGAAATTTGTGGATCCACGCAGATTCCAGAACTTTCCACCACAGAAATATGGGGAAAATGTGTTTTTTTGGACAATTTTTTAGGTTTGCAAGGGATTCTGGGTAACAGAAACTGGTGGGAGGCAGTCAAGTCACCATATCCTGGATTCCCCTGTGTGTCTAGTTTTAAAAATGTATAGGTTTGCTACGTTTCCCTAGGTGCCGGCAGAGCTAGGGTTCAAAAACTACAGCTAGGCACTTTGCCAAAAAAGGGTCATTTTTCACTGTAAATTGAGGTGTGACCACGTTGCGTTTTGCGCCGTTTCCTGTCGCAGGCACTAGGCCGACCCACACAAGTGAGGTACCATTTTTCTCGTAAGACTTTGGGGAACGCGGGGTGGGTGGAAATTTGTGGATCCACGCAGATTCCAGAACTTTCCACCACAGAAATGTGGGGCAAATGTGTTTTTTTGGACAATTTTTTAGGTTTGCAAGGGATTCTGGGTAACAGAACCTGGTGGGA
This sequence comes from Calotriton arnoldi, assembly GCA_963921515.1. Lineage (NCBI taxonomy): Eukaryota > Metazoa > Chordata > Amphibia > Caudata > Salamandridae > Calotriton > Calotriton arnoldi. The sequence goes on from CAWUFW010001744.1 coordinate 1,443,699, forward strand.
GGCAGTCAAGTCACCCCATCCTGGATTCCCCTGGGTGTCTAGTTTTCAAAAATGTATAGGTTTTCTAGGTTTCCCTAGGTGCGGGCAGAGGTAGGGTTCAAAAACTACAGCTAGGCACTTTGCCAAAAAAGGGTCATTTTTCACTGCGAAATTGAGGTGTGACCACGTTGCGTTTTGCGCCGTTTCCTGTCGCGGGCACTAGGCCGACCCACACAAGTGAGGTACTATTTTTCTCGTAAGACTTTGGGGAACGCGGGATGGGCGGAAATTTGTGGATCCACGCAGATTCCAGAACTTTCCACCACAGAAATGTGGGGAAAATGTGTTTTTTTGGACAATTTTTTAGGTTTGCAAGGGATTCTGGGTAACAGAACCTGGTGGGAGGCAGTCAAGTCACCCCATCCTGGATTCCCCTGGGTGTCTAGTTTTCAAAAATGTATAGGTTTGCTAGGTTTCCCTAGGTGCCGGCAGAGGTATGGTTCAAAAACTACAGCTAGGCACTTTGCAAAAAAAGGGTCATTTTTCACAGCGAAATTGAGGTGTGACCACGTTGTGTTTTGCGCCGTTTCCTGTCGCGGGCACTAGGCCGACCCACACAAGTGAGGTACCATTTTTCTAATAAGACTTTGGGGAACGCGGGGTGGGTGGAAATTTGTGGATCCACGCAGATTCCAGAACTTTCCACCACAGAAATATGGGGAAAATGTGTTTTTTTGGACAATTTTTTAGGTTTGCAAGAGATTCTGGGTAACAGAACCTGGTGGGAGGCAGTCAAGTCACCCCATCCTGGATTCCCCTGGGTGTCTAGTTTTCAAAAATGTATAGGTTTGCTAGGTTTCCTTAGGTGCCGGCAGAGGTAGGGTTCAAAAACTACAGCTAGGCACTTTGCCAAAAAAGGGTCATTTTTCACTGCGAAATTGAGGTGTGACCACGTTGCGTTTTGCGCCGTTTCCTGTCACAGGCACTAGGCCGACCCACACAAGTGAGGTACCATTTTTCTCGTAAGACTTTGGAGAACGCGGGGTGGGTGGAAATTTGTGGATCCACACAGATTCCAGAACTTTCCACCACAGAAATGTGGGGAAAATGTGTTTTTTTGGACAATGTTTTAGGTTTGCAAGGGATTCTGGGTAACAGAACCTGGTGGGAGGCAGGCAAGTCACCCCATCCTGGATTCCCCTGAGTGTCTAGTTTTCAAAAATGTATAGGTTTGCTAGGTTTCCCTAGGTGCCGGCAGAGCTAGGGTTCAAAAACTACAGCTAGGCACTTTGCCAAAAAAGGGTCATTTTTCACTGCGAAATTGAGGTGTGACCACGTTGCGTTTTGCGCCGTTTCCTGTCGCAGGCACTAGGCCGACCCACAAAAGTGAGGCACCATTTTTCTCATAAGACTTTGGGGAACGCGGGGTGGGTGGAAATTTGTGGATCCACGCAGATTCCAGAACTTTACACCACAGAAATGTGGGGAAAATGTGGTTTTTTGGATAATTTTTTAGGTTTGCGAGGGATTCTGGGTAACAGAACCTGGTGGGAGGCAGTCAAGTCACCCCATCCTGGATTCCCCTGTGTGTCTAGTTTTAAAAAATGTATAGGTTTGCTACGTTTCCCTAGGTGCCGGCAGAGCTAGGGTTCAAAAACTACAGCTAGGCACTTTGCCAAAAAAGGGTCATTTTTCACTGTAAATTGAGGTGTGACCACGTTGCGTTTTGCGCCGTTTCCTGTCGCAGGCACTAGGCCGACCCACACAAGTGAGGTACCATTTTTCTCGTAAGACTTTGGAAAACGCGGGGTGGGCGGAAATTTGTGGATCCACGCAGATTCCAGAACTTTCCACCACAGAAATGTGGGGAAAATGTGTTTTTTTGGACAATTTTTTAGGTTTGCAAGGGATTCTGGGTAACAGAACCTGGTGGGAGGCAGTCAAGTCACCCCATCCTGGATTCCCCTGTGTGTCTAGTTTTCAAAAATGTATAGGTTTGCTAGGTTTCCCTAGGTGCCGGCAGAGCTAGGGTTCAAAAACTACAGCTAGGCACTTTGCCAAAAAAGGGTCATTTTTCACTGCGAAATTGAGGTGTGACCACGTTGAGTTTTGCGCCGTTTCCTGTCGCAGGCACTAGGCCGACCCACACAAGTGAGGTACCATTTTTCTCGTAAGACTTTGGGGAACGCGGGGTGGGTGGAAATTTGTGGATCCACGCAGATTCCAGAACTTTCCACCACAGAAATGTGGGGAAAATGTGGTTTTTTGGATAATTTTTTAGGTTTGCGAGGGATTCTGGGTAACGGAACCTGGTGGGAGGCAGTCAAGTCACTCCATCCTGGATTCCCCTGGGTGTCTAGTTTCCAAAAATGCATACGTTTGCTAGGTTTCCCTAGGTGCCGGCAGAGCTAGGGTTCAAAAACTACAGCTAGGCACTTTGCAAAAAAAGGGTCATTTTTCACTGTGAAATGTGGTGCGTCCACGTTGCGTTTTGCGCTGCTTCCTGTCGTGGGCACTAGGCCTACCCACACAAGTGAGGTACCATTGTTTTCAGAAGACCTTGGGGAACGCGGGGTGGGTAGAATTTTGTGGATCCGCGCAGATTCCAGAACTTTCCACCACAGAAAAGTGAGGAAAATGTGTTTTTTTTACCAATTTTTTAGGTTTCCAAGGGATTCTGGGTAACAGAACCTGGTGAGAGCCAGTCAAGTCACCCCGTCCTGAATTCCCCTGGGTGTCTAGTTTTCAAAAATGTATAGGTTTGCTAGGTTTCCCTAAGTGCCCGCAGAGCTAGGAAAACTACAGCTAGGCACTTTTCAAAAAAAGGGTAATTTTTCATTGTGAAAATGTGGTACGTCCACGTTGCATTTTGAGCCATTTCCTGTTGTGGGCACAAGGCCTACCCACACAAGTGAGGTACCATTTTTATCGGGAGACTTAGGGTAACACAGAATTGTAGAGCAACTGTTATTACCTATTGACTTTCGATGCATTTCTGCCTTCCAAATGAAAGACAATGTGTAAAAAATAAGTCATTTTGAAAAATGACCTATAATTCTCATGCTAGTATGGGTACTCCCAATTTCGGAAATGTGCAAATATCTACTGTTTCTAAAATCTACATTTTGTTCCCATTTCAGAAATACATAGGTGTCTTTCATAACAATTTTTCCATGTATACATTTTCCCAAAATAATTGCTATATACCCGGTACATAATAAAAAACCATTGCAAGATGCTGCTCAGTTATTGGCTCTGGGTTTGTCGGGTTCTTGGTGAACCTACAAGTCCTATATATCCCCACAACCAGAAAGGTCCAGCGGATATAACGGTATATTGCTTTCAAATAGCTGTCATAATTAGAAGAAGTTACAGGTGAAAACGTTGACACAAATGGCTGTTTTTTTCAACTAATTTTCAATTTTTCCTTCATTTAACTGTTAGTTTCTATAAGGAAAACGTTAAGGATCTACACAAATGACCCCTTGCTAAATTCAGAATTTTGTCTACTTTTCAGAAATGTATGGCTTTTCAGGATCCATTATTGGTTTCATACCCATTTCTACCATTAACTGGAAGGAGGTTGAAAGCACAAAAATAGCAAAAATAGGCTATGTCCCAGAAAAATGCCAACACTATGTCATTGTATAAGAACTTTATTGTTGGTTAATTAAAACCCTTACAATATAAAAACGCGAGCAACATATTCTTAGAAAAGACATTAATTAAAATTATTCAAATTACAATTAATATTTTACTTAAAACTGTGCTGAATTTCTCAGCAGTGATGATCGACTCGAGGGCCGGGTTCTGATCAACAGTTTATTGATGGTCGACAAACTGTTACTGTGTCCAATGGTGGAATGTCGCGCTGCTTAGCAGCGCCAATGGCTTCCAGCAGATTTAACGCCTTGATAACAAATTTTGTTAACCCGATATTCAACTTCGTGTTGTCCGGGTTAAAGGCTGCTATTATGGCTTGACGGCATGATCGAATTCCAAGCCTTTTCCATTCTTCCCGCAGTAAAAATCGTCTAGAAGTAAGCATTGCTGGGCATAAACAAACTATATGTTCCATTCCTTCGGTGTGGTAGCCGCACAACCTGCATTGGGTATGATTGTCTTGGCGGCGCCATTCTGGGAGATTCTTTAGAAAAGGCCATTCACCCAACCTCAGGGCCAGGAACTTTCGTTTCAAATAAAGTGCGAACGTGCTTGATAAATAAAAGGGTACAACTCCTGGTTTAAAATTGGTGATCACTGCCCAAGCGTGTTTCCTTTTTGACAGTATTGCCCTATCCGAGTGAAAGGACCACAACCTAACACTCTTCTTGATTACTGCTTTTAATGCTAGCTGGGAGGGTTTGTTCCCCAGAATTCCTTAATACCAAGTAGTTGTAAACTATGGTTCAGGTGAAGCCGATATTTATGACTGGCATGACTTTTCTGGATTTCTTGCCAGAGTCTGGCCTCCAGGGAACCCTCCCGGGCATGACGCAGTCTATTGCAAAACTTTATAAATGCTCCAGCCTCAACGCCGTGATGGTCAAATAGACCAAGTTCAAGACGGACTTGTGCCGGCGATGCAGATTTGGGCAGGTGGAATGCACGTTTAAAGATTTTGATTGTTAGTTTATTTAAAAAGTATTTGTGGTTCCCTTCATGATCTCGTGGCCATACGTCAATGAGTTAATTATCTTCGCCTTCATCACTTTCAACATTGGGATTAAACTGGGACCAAGTAATTTTTGGACAGTTTTGTAGCAGCAGCCTCTAATGCCAAGGCTTTGGTCCTCAGTACTTCTTTTGCTTGACAAATGAGCTTCTGGTGTCAAGGAATATTCCCAGGTATTTGTAGTGAGGTGTTGAATCGATTTTTACGTTGTTAAAATGCCACCCTCCACGCGTCTTCTTTTGCTTCCCAAAAGTAATTGTTTTTGTTTTTGATAAATTCAGCTCTAGAAGGTTGTTTTTAGTGTAAGGGAGCAGTTCATCAAGTAGCCTCTGTAAGCCTACCTTCGTGTGACTAAGCAGCACCAGATCGTCGGCGTATAGGAGGTTACTGATACGTACTCCATCTAATTGAGGGGGATGGCAATTAACGCTGTCAAGGATTGGCGAAAGGTCCGATATGAACAAATTAAAAAGGAGTGGAGCCAGCACGCACCCTTGTTTTACTCCGCTTCTGGTCTCGATCTTCCTAGAAACATGGGAACCTTCACCCAGCTTGATTCTTACCCATGTTTCGGAGTGGAGTTGAACTATTGCAGTTAGCAAAGATTGGGGAATGCCCCAGCCCTTTAATTTCTGCCACAGTAGGCCCCGGGGCACACGGTCGAAGGCTGCTTTAAAATCCACAAAGCAACAGTGCAGTTGGATTTGTTGAACTGTTGCTTTCCCTATTAAAACGGATAATGTTAGTAGATTGGTTATTGTGCCAGAATTGGCCACAAAACCCGTCTGATTGAAAGGGAGGCGCTTTGTTTCGTTTGCCCAAGTCTGCAGGTCTTCCAATAGGATACTGGCATAATATTTGGACTCCACATCTAGGAGTGCTATCATTCGATAGTTGCTGGGATCATTTCTCTTCCCACTTTTATAAATAGGGTGAATGATAGCACCTCTCCAGGATTAAGGAACTACGTTGTTTAACCAGCATTGAGAAAACAAGGGAACCAGATGGTCTGACCAAAATTCAGCTTCTGATTTGAACATTGCCTGGGGGAGACCGTTTGGCCCAGGTGCACCATCTGCCCTAGCTTTCTTTATTGAGCGTAGAATCTTATGTTTTAGTTCTTCGGGTGTCACTATTGTCACAGGGGATGAGTCGCTATTGTTCCCACTGGCCACGTTTGCAGGCTCTTTGAATGTGCTAATGGATGGGGAGCTGGAGCGCAGCCATGTTTGTTTCGTAGCCTCCGGTGATAATAAATTTGCATTATTTATGTTTAGAAGGTTGGGGCAGTTTTCTTTGTTGGTAACGATATTGAAATGGGATGTTAAAAAGTGGGTCCATTCGTCAGCACTAATACTTGCACTGCCGTAGAAACTTCCACCTCGCTGTCCCCTATTTACCAGAGACACTATGTAAAAAAAGTTGGTTTTCTGACAAAAGTCTGCTTGTCCCTGAAAGCTGGGAAGATGGTGATTTCAGCACCACAACCCCTTTTTTGATGCCATTTGCAGGGAAAAAACAAGATGCTTTCATCTGTAGCCCTTTTTTTGTATTTTTCCCCAAAAAAACAAAATGTTGCTGTATTTTGGCTAATTTCTGGGTCCCCTCCAGGGGAATCCACAAACCCTGGGTATCTTTACAATCCCCTTGATGTTGGAAGAATAGGACGCAAATTTGGCGTGGATACCTTATGTGGTCAAAAAGTTACAGGGGCCTAAGCGCGCACTACCCCAAATAGCCAAAAAAAGGCTTAGCACAGGGGGGGAAAAGGCCTAGCAGCCTAGCAGCGAAGGGGTTAAGTTCACGTGGAATGGAACACCATTTCCAAAGAGATTCTCTTGTCAAATACAGTTGGCCAGCTAAATACCGTTTAAATACTGTTTGAGCCAAATGGCTTCTGAGCATCTACTTACCTGCTGTGGAGAAAAATCCAGTTGATTCCAGTTGCACCTTGAACAGATCTTTCCATCTAATGGAGGCTAATGGTTGAAGCTGGTATTTTCTAACCACTAAAATTGTCCTTGTTCTTTTCCAGGTAAGCTGTGCTTGAGCGGATTTGGACGGCTCCCGCTTCTCCTTCCACTCTGGACCGTAGTTGACTGATTGAGGCAAAAAGGGAGTTATCATTCAATAGAACAGATTAACTTTCATGGAACCAATTTGGTTACAAAAGGAAGGCTAGGAATCGGAGGATAAAGTTTAGTAGATGTTTTATACATTTGCAATTAGTCCAGAATTTAGGCAACTCATGATAATATCAATGAGATACAAAATTACAATAGATAAATTCAGGTTTTGAAATAAGTTCGGTCTTTGAAGTAGAAGACATGAAACGAAGGTAATCATAAAGATACAGAAGGCAACAAATAAAATGTAGTCTTCTTTAAGGAAACTCCGATTCTTTAGGCAGTTGTAATTAACTACTCTGAGCTCTAAACGAGGGTAGGGACAGTTCTAAGCATGGGTCTCTAGAAGGATTAGGAAAAGTAGGAAGGTATCAGCATTGCAGAAACTTCTGTCTGGGAATAAGTGTCAGCATAAAGATACACTCAGAAAGGACTAAGGGAAGCAGAGAGGTCTGTACCTCTCAAAGTCCAAAGAAATCTGCTCGCACAGTGAACTGTGAGAACACACCACCGTCATCCAATGAGAAAACAGTGTTCAGGTGCTTTGCAAAATGGCTCACAGTTCCCAGCTCCTTAGCTAAGACAGCCGGTCTCAGCCTTGAACATCTTGCCACTCCTGGTACATGCTGTATAGGAGGCGTTCTTGTAACATGTCAGACCATCGTATTCTTGCCAAGATTTCTTTTCCAGTCTTGCTAACACTAATACATTGTCCTCCTAACTCTTACTAATGAAGTCATGAGAATGCACCTTCAACAGAAAAAGTTATTGCAAGCAGAATGAAAAATGACAACTTCACTTTGAAGAAATGCAGGCCTAGTCAAGCTAACGTTAATATGGAACACTAAATGTGCATGTTTAATATGTGGCTATATGTGAACGTACAACTACCAATCAATGTACAATGTTATTAATAATTCATGATTACACTTGTGTTATACTTTCAGTAAATACAATATAATTCCGAATATGTAAATATAAATGTGAATGAGAACTACATGTTATAAATTACTTATGAAAACATTATGGCATACGTATATGAATGAATATCTATAGTTTCTACAGGGAATATGTTTCTGTTGTGAAGATGGTTCTATTAAGAACTACATGTTACATTTCACATCAATAATGTTAAAGCACTCAGTGTATATACTTTGTCAAGTACATGTAAATAATGCACTTCTGTGATGTGTAAGGGATGAGCGAACCTTACACTGCTCCAGTTGCATACTTTACAATAAGTATCAAAAGGATGCTTATATTTTGGTGAGCTGTATGATACTAAGTCCAATCTTTCCCATCTTATCCAAACTCAAATATAATGTTAATACATCCAACAGAGGTTAAAGGTATAATTCCTCAAAATTATTTATTACTAAAAGGTTCAAATTTCCCAAAACTAATTCGATTTAACTCGAAAAAGAAAAATTAAGATAATTTAAAAAAATCATTCCATTTGAAAATACCGGGTAACAGTAACATTAATCTTCTCTGTAAGTGCCAATGCATGTTTTACAGTACTACATGGGTGACGCTCTTTTTCAAATCATGGTTAAGAATATTTGAACAATAAATTCATAAAATTTTATATCTGCATGTATTTTCCATTAATTTCACTTCCAACAGAGCAACATATTCTAAGAAATCACTATTCAGTATACATCATGGACCAGTATGAGTGCCCATCTGAACATTATTAATTTCAGAAATAGTTCCAAACAGAAGAATAATATTCTAAATGGATGCTAACTTGATTCCTTCACATTCTTCTTAAATACTGTAAAAGACTAAGGGGCCTATTACGATGGCCGTCGGGAAACCTCCCCGACCGCCATGGTAGCGGGAAAAGACCGCCCGCATGGACCGCGACATCACCGCCGGTCGAATTACGATGACCCGCGGTCGAAATCCGACCGGGGCGGTCTGATCACGGGCCTTAACATTGCGGCGGTTGCTGCTGCCCGCAGCACCGTCACGATGCCGAAAGGAGCATGTCCCGCATTTCCCTGCACTGCGTGGCAGGCACTGCACAGTGCCTGCCACCTGGTACAGGGAAATGTAGGGGGGACCATGGGTACCCCCCCAGTGCACCCCCCCAAACACATTGGGGGCCCGCAGCAGGCCCCTGGAAGACAATCTCCGCATGCCTTTCCATGGCGGTCTGACCGCTGAGGAAAGGCTGGCTACCGCCGGCATCATAATCCTGCCGGCGGAGCCTGCTCTGCACCGCCACCATTATCCCGGTCCTGCTCCATCTGCCAGGCAGGAGTGCGGATGGTAACCGGCGGAAAAGCGGCGGTCGGAATTTCCCACGCCGCGGTCACCACCGCCATCCTAATTTGACCGGCGGTTTTCTTGGTTTGCGATCGCGGGCGGATGTCCACCGCCGGTCCTGCAGGTGCCACCGCCGGCCCGGCGGTGGACATCCGACCGCCATCGTAATAGACCCCTAAGAGCCAACCAGCCACCACAACCACCACTAGTGTGACTCTTGAACCACGTCTAGTGGTTGTGAATCAGTTACTTTTCAATGTTACTGTTATCATGTATTCTCAATTGAAATGCTTTTAAAACTTTTTCCTGGTGTTGAAAAGTATTAAACAATTTTGTTGAATTATACCTTTAACCTTAGTTGAATATACTCACATTATACTTGATTTTTGATAAGACGAGCGAGAATAGGCTCAATGTAACACTCCACACCAAAATATAAGTATCTTTTTGATATGTAGTATAAGTTATCTTCGATTAATAGGCCAGTTTTAGGCTGTCAGACCTGGTAGGTTTGAGTTTGTGCAGAGCCACTCGCACTTGTATGCATGCATGTACGTTTTATTCTCTCATCTACCCTGGATAGGACCTATTTGCTACAATGTGAATGAATTCAAACCAGTGCTTCAAGTGGGATGAAAAAGCTGCAGGGGTCTCTAAAAAGGGGCATGGGGGCGTAGCCAAGATGGCGTTCCCTCCCACCTGAACACTAGTGGACCCTGCTAATCCCCCGGGATCTGCGGCAAGAAAGAGCCCCATTGTGCCCCCCATAAGATGGGAAGCCTTCTGCACACGTGCAGAACACAGAAACTGGGGGTGGGAGCTCCTTAATTGGCTGAGAAGAACCACTGGCGCTCGCTCAGGTGGACAACAAGATGATGACAGCCACAAAGCAGTGAAAGAAGGTTGGGCCGTAACAGCCATTCTGCCTCCATGATCATCGCCGGGGTCCTAGTGACATCGAGCTGGGCATAGCCTTCCCACCTCCTGAAGCCCACACCGCAGGACGACTGAAATAGCTGAGACCTGCCGGTTTGGTCCCTGGGTGCAGCCTTGTCGTCCCGATCCAGCTGCGCGGTGGCAGGGCAGCCCGGACTGCGAGTGGGGCCTGGTGGACCACAAATGACCTTTTCTGTGCCGGTGGGGCGGTGTGAGGTCACTGAAGGTAGGATGCTGCCACAGCACTCCCCCTCTCAGACTATTCATTCAGCTCATCTTGAGGGTTAGCGCTCCCAGGTTCAGGCGACACACACGGGGCCCAATCACAGAAATATGAGCCGATACCCCAGAGCGCTTTACCGACTGACCTGTGCAGCGCCCAGCTGCTTTGGAGGCTCTCATTGTCAAGTTGCCAACTAGTGGTAATGCCTGGGGAGATTACGCTGGTTTCCCCCATTTTTTGCTAATTAATAGACTTGTGGGGGCCCACACCCCTGAGGCGCTAGGAGTGTTCCACACCATCAAATAGTTTCAAGCCTGCCTCTTGTTGACTTACCCAGCCTGTGCGAGGCAGGGCCCTCCTGCAATGTCCGGGTAGCTGTAAAACTGGGACTGAAGGAGGGAACTCACTGATTTACGCTCCCCTGGTGCAGCCCCCAGGGGGCCAGTGTGGCCCTGCCCTGAGCTGATAGAGCCACCTCGGTGTAAGGGCCTGAGCCATGGAGACCCACTGGTGTCAATCAACCCCAGAAGCTATGATTGGAGGCCCGCCTCAGCTCTGGCAGGCATGGTGAACTGTTGTACAGAGAGTGCCCTGGCTCTGACGTGGCCTCATGCACTCCTTGGGGGAATATATGACGTTACGATGCAAACCATTACAACGCATACTTTTACATCGCAGTTTTTACAACGCAGATACCATTACATCACATGTTTTTACAACGCAAGCCTTTACAACACAAATACATTGGGTTGTATTAAAAGTGCCATTAAAACGCCAACCATTACATCGCATACTAATACAAGGTTTACCATTACACAACGCATAATAAGTCTACAATAAAATATTTTAAAAAATATGTTTTTTTTTGCCACAGAAATACTCTGGGATGGGATGCAAGGGAAACAGGGGTTTTGGGTGGGGAGTACATTAATACCCAGGTATTCATTTTAATACTTGAGTATTAATTCAAATATCAAAATATTAACATACATAGGTATTAATAAATATCGTAATTTCCAAAAATTGGTTTAATAATTTTCCGATAATAAAATAAAGAATTTCAATGATATATACAAACAACATTTTCTTTAAAAACACTCTACAGTTTCTGTCATAAACAGAATGTACATACGAAGCGCAGAAGGCATAGAAAACGGGTGTCCATCAACTATTTCCATTACAGCCCCTGACCCATCATCTACTCAAAATGGCTGACATAAAGAAACGGAACGTAAAAACCGACATTTCACACAACACATAATAAATATACATTTTGTCAGGTTCTGATTCAAGAGAAAAAAGTCGTTTCCAGAACATATTTTGTTTCAAACTCTCGTTAACCCCTAAAAAAGTATAAAAGAAGCCGTCCACCTTTTTGTGCTCACTGGTGCACTGACTTCCATGGTGACCCCACGGAGCAGAAGTAGGAGGAGACTTGACAAGACTTTCTAGTCGTACACTGCCATCTACTGACAGAAGTAAGTGAACGTTTAACACCAAACACCTTCAGAATGAAAACAAATATTTCAAGAACTTAAAAAATGTCTTTAATATTAATTACAGCACTTCAAAATCAGCCAAGTACACTACAGACATTCCGGAACCTATATTTCCATTTAAAAGTAAGTGACTATCAAACGACATTTTTAAAAAACAAAAAAAACCACAAAAACAAAAGCGAAAATATGATTCATTTCTAATTTGTCAATTTACTACACAGATTGAACAAACAACAGCAATTACAAATCGAAGAAACCAATCATTTGGCAAATCAGCTGTAAGTAAACATTTTAATATTTAAAAAAAAAAAAAAACTTTATTAAAAAGCCAAAGTAAATTGGCAAGTAATAGTCAGTAAAAGAAGGCAATATTTTAAAGGCAAAATCCACCAGGTGTTTGCCTCAGGAAATGTGCTGGACATTGTGGGGGCCCAAATTGCTATTATAACTTCGCCAAGTGATTGCCACATGGAAGCTGCTGGACAGTGGTAGGAGGCAAAATAACTATTCAAACTCCATCAAGTGAATGCCTCAGGGAAGGTACAGGACAGTGGTGGGGTGCCAAATTGCTATTCTAACTCCGCCAAGTAAATGCATCAGGGAAGATGCTGGACAGTGATGGGGGCTAAAATACTATTCTAACTCCACCAAGTGAATGCCTCAGGGAAAGTGCTGGACAGTGGCGGGGGGCAAAATTACTATTTGTACTCCACCAAATGATTGCCTCAGGGAAGGTGCTGGACAGTGGTGGGGGGTAAAATTACTATTCTAGCTCCGCCAAGTGATTGCCTCAGGGAAGGGGCTGGACAGAGGTGGGGGGCAAAATTATTATTCAAACTCCACCAGGTGATTGACTCAGGGAAGGTGCCGGACAGTGGTGGGGAGCAAAATTGCTATTCAAACTCCGCCAAGAAATTGCCTCAGGGAAGGTGCTGGACAGTGGTGGGGGGAAAAATTACTATTCTGACTCTGCCAAGTGAATGCCTCAGGGAAGGTGCTGGACATTAGTGGGGGGCAAAATTTATATTCTAACTCTGCCAAGTGAGTGCCTCAGGGAAGGTGCTGGACAGTGGTGGGGGCAAATTTGCTATTCATACTCCACCAAGTGATTGCCTCAGGGAAGGTGCTGGGCAGTTGTTGGGGGCAAAACTGCTATTCTAACTCCACCAAGTTATTGCCTCAGGGAAGGTGCTGGATAGTGGTGGGGGCTAAATTACTATTCTAACTCCGCTAAGTGAATGCCTCAGGGAAAGTGCTGGACAGTGGTGGGGGGCAAAATTACTATTCTAACTCTGCCAAGTGATTGCCTCAGGGAAGGTGCTGGACAGTGGTGGAAGCAACATTACTATTCAAACTTCGCCAAGTGATTGCCTCAGGGAAGGTGCTGGACAGTGGTGGGGGCAAAATTGCTATTCTAACTCCGCCAAGTGATTGCCTCAGGGAAGGTGCTGGACAGTGGTGGGGGGCAAAATTACTATTCGAACTCCACCAAGTGATTGCCCAGGGAAGGTGCTGGACAGTGGTGGGGGGCAAAATTCCTATTCTAACCCCACTAGGTGATTGCCTCAAGGAAGGTGCTGGACAGTGGTGAGGAGCAAAATTACTATTATAACTTCGCCAGGTGATTGCCACAGGGAAGGTACTGGACAGTGAAGGGGGGCTAAATTACTATTCTAACTCCACCAAGTCATTGCCTCAGGGAAGGTGCTGGACAGTGGTGGAGGACAAAATTACTATTCCAGCTCCGCCAAGTGATTTCCCCTAGAAAGGTGCTGGACAGTGGTGGGGGGCAAAATTACTAATCTAACATGAAAACGTGCTTGACTCATGGAAAGAGTTGAAAAGTGATGATGTACAAAATGCAAGTTAATTGACATTTGCTTCTTCTATCAACATATTCATTATAGAGTTGAACATATAATCAAATAACTTTTTTTATCACAGCCCTAGTTATTCTGCAAAAACAAACAACCAAGAATAACCAGCAGCTGAACTTTCACCAAATTTCTCCAGCAATAACTAAAACATCAAAAGGCCTTCCACAGGTAAATTATTCGCAAGCCCTCGTGAAACAGCCAAAAATAACTAGCCCAATTCGCATAAGTTTTAAAAAAAATAAAGCAAAACAAAAATCACTTTGAAAGCCAAATAACAAATTTCAAAAGCAGACTAACCAGAGATAACTTATAAATATTCAACAAATGTCATCTTTATCTTTCAGACAAACCAAACAACAACCAGAACTGTAGAAACCAATATCAACCCAACCACCAGCAAGACATCCAAAACCATCAAAAAGACGAGCAAATAAACAATAAAAACCTTGAAAAAGTGAGTAAAATTAAAAAAAAGACAATAAAAGCCTAATATTCTTTTTGCAGGACTCAACAACAAAAGAAAAGCACGAAATCTTAGCATGCATAATAAAAGGCAAACAATCTAATAAACAGCATGTCATTTCAAAATACAATTGGCAATCAATAAATAATTAACCTAAATTTTTTATTTCACAGGATGCAATCAATAAAAAATGTCAAAATTCTAACATTTTACGCTTTTTTTTCCAGTAAAATATCACATTGGCAACTGGAAGACAAGCAAGATACCTGAAATCCAACCTAGGCAATAGGTTATTAAAGTACAGTGGCTACGTTTATTGTAAGGAGAGATCAACTGAGCCAAGGTGTCATTGGAGGTATGTGCAATATTACTCATCCCATTGCACAGGCAGAACGGTTACTCTTGGTGACACTGTTGAAAGGACCAAAGAGCATAACCACTTTGCCTCTGCAATGGAGATTGAGGTTAGAGAAAACATAAATCAAATGAAAGACCTTGCATCTGCCTCCAATGAACCCATGTGGCTCAGTTTTGAGGGAGGTATCCCAAAACATTCCTATGCATGTAGCAAGTTGTATGCCCACAATCCCAAACTTACACAGAATTATACAGCGTAAAAAACAGGCAAGTAACCCCCTACATATAACACCCCAAACATACTCTGATATTAACATTCCTCCTGAGCTAACTGTCACTGTTACTAATGAAACCTTTCTTTTGCATGATAACAAAAACCCTCTGAAAAGAATACTAATATTTAGCACAACCCGTAACCTCGTGAAATTAGAGACTAGTGATATTTGGATGATGGATGGCACTTTTAAATCTACACGCCATCCATTCAAACACTATTCATGCCTACATTAATAACACAGTAGTACCTTTAGTGTACAGTTTACTCCTTGATAAGCAAACCTCAACATACAATGAATTTGTATCAGTGGTAAAAGCTAAAACCTTGAACAAATGTCCTAGAAAAATGTTATTTGACCTTGAATTACCTGTGATTAACACCATCACCAAAATGTATCCAGAAACCCAAATTCAAGGATGTTTTTTTCACTTTTCACAGGCATTTTGGTGAAAAAAATCAAAGAACATCCTTAGTTGAGGATTACATGTCAGACAGTAAATTGCAATTCAAGTTAAAAAAACTAACAGCCATGTGCTTTGTTCCTCCTGAATGTTTAGATGAATACTACACATCTATTACTGAATCTGACTATTTTTCAACAAACAATGAAAAATTGGCACCCCTACTAAATTATTTTGAGGATACATGGATTGATCATCTAAGCAGGTCAGGTCGCAGGAGGAAACCACAATTTCATGTGGAGTGGTGGAACTGCTACAAGACATGCTTAGAGGGAGGAGCAAAAACAAGCAATGTCATAGAGGGATGGCATAACTCCTTCAACAAATCTAATGGAAAACCTCACCCAAACTTGTATCATTTTTGGGAAATTTTGAAGAAGGAGCAAAATGTCCAAGAAGTGAGAATAGCGCAATCATTGACTGTTAGTCTGAACCCACGAACTTCTAAAAGAACAAGAGAAATGTCTGAGCGATTATTGGGTCAAATTGAACAATTTTCGTTTATGGTGGCTTCAGACTACCTACACAATATTGCACACATCCTACATTACTAATCTACACTAACCCCTATTCAACCTTACTTGCCTGTTTTGAAAAATTATTTTTACTAATTCAATTGGCTTTTTTCAAAATTACATTTTAAATTTAAAATAAAAGTCGGGTTTCCTAACTTAAGTCTTCTTTCTTCGGCTCTTGGACTTAGGTAAAATACCACATTTCACCTAGATACTTGTGCAGTCCGTAAATACAGAGAAAGTAATCCAAACACCATGATAAAATCCATAACCCGAGTCAAACTTTCGAAAATAGACCACAGTTTGGCATAGCCATATTGTTCAGCAAAATTAGTGCTGCAAACAATACTGTGTCCACCTAAAAAAATGCATCCCCCCAAAAAAAATCCTGAAAAAAATAAAGTTTTTGGGCAAAAATCGCAACAAGCAATCCATCGATGCAATCCTCTATCCACAGTAATCGACCATTTCATTAAAAATCCAATCAGAAATACTTCTAAAAAGTCCATACAATCAATTGTGCCATCCATGCCATCTGTGTTCTTGAACGTTCCATCTACTCAAAAAAACCAAATTATGCAATACTTTTTTTTTAAACAACGCTTTAAAAATATTTACAAAAGATTGCTTTCTTTACACTTTGGGGGTGATTAGGATGTAGGGCGGATCGCCCACCATTTTCCACCGCCCGCCTCACATTTCCCCACCGCCATATTAGTATGGCGGTGGGGACCCAGGCGGACGGAAAGACCATCCGCCGGTTTTCCGCCGGTAGGCAATCTGCCCGATTGCCTACCGGGCGGAAAAGGCCTGCAATATGGAGGTGGTGCCTTGCAGGCACCGCCATCCATATTAGGATGATGGCGGTCACATGCCTTTCCATGGCGGAGACTCCGCCATGGAAAGGCATGCAGAGCCGTTGCGGGCCCCCTGGGGGGCGGGGGGTGGGGGGCTGCACTTGGGGGGTACTCACGGTACCCCCAACATTGGCATGCACAAGGTGGCAGGCACCGCGCGGTGCCTGCCACCTTCTGCATGCCAATGCACACAGTGCATTCCCAGCATTGTGGCGGGCGGTGCTGTGTGCACCGCCCACCACAATGCTGGGAATGGAGGATGCCACTGCCACGGTGGAGGTGGCATCCTAATCGCTGGTGTGGGACCGCCGCACCACTGGCGGCCAGTCCCAGCACCGCTAGGGTGGCGGGCGGACGAAAGTCCGCCCGCCATCCTAATAGGCCCCTTTGTTTTTTTTAAAACAAATAAAGCCTTCTTTTAAAAAATAATTCTAAAACCAAAAGTGTCAAGAAAGCAATTAACCCGACGTGGTCCTACAACTGCTACCTGTGTAGGAATGAAATTGTGGGTTAATACATTCAAAACCTACAAAATAATACTAACCTATTTCTAACTACCTCATTCCTGTCTCCTTACAATAAACTTAGTCACGTACAAACTATTTTTTTAAATTTTAAATTGCCTTACCTGAGCGCAGCTCTTCCTTCCATCCGATCTTGACCGCAATGCTAAACCAACTGTAGAAAGTTACGTAAAACTGGCAACGTCATCTTTGTTAGTAAAAATGAAAAAAGGACATTTTCTCCCATTGATTTCAATGGGAAACCGTGGGAAAACGGACAAAAAAATAAAAAATATGTTACAGTACAGTACAGTTGCAATGTTGATTTTTAAAAATTAATAAAAATCGAAATATATTCTTGTAATGTTTTTTGACATTTAAATTAAATGTCATATTTTTAATAAAACAAATAAACTTTTTAAAAATGCATTTTGTGTTGTGTTTTTATTTTAGATCTATATTTTATATTTTTATTACTCTTAAATAATTAACTACATATACTCTGACTTTAACATGTTTACATTTTATTTATTATTTTATTAAATATTGTATTGATTTTAATTCTTTACATTTGTATTAAAAAATGTATTATAAATTAATACACAAGTATTATAATTAATACCTGGGTATTAATACACTCCCCCACCCATAAACCCTGATACCCAAGCATCCCGCCCCAGGGGAAAAGTAACAATACTTAAAAAAATATATATATTTCTATTAAAAATTGTAATAATAGTACAAAAACATTTTTTAAAAAGCTGTTAACAGTAAAAATAAATACTCAAGTGTTAAAATTAATACCTGAGTATTAATACACTACCCCACCCAAAAACCCCTGTTTCCCAGGGAATGTGTGTCAAACCAAAATATATTTAATTTTAAATTTATAAAAATTTAAAAAATAGAAATAAGTATTAAAAATACTAATAATATTAAAAATAAATACTTAATAAATAAATGTACTACCTGGGTATTAAAACACTACCCCACCCAAAACCCCTGTTTCCCTAACATCCCGTCCCAGGGGTTGGCTGTCAATCCCTCTCAAAAATAAATTTAAACATTTTATAATAAGAAACATATTATTTTAAAAAATACAAAAACATGTATTTAAAAAAATGAATACCCAAGTATTAAAATTAATACCTGGGTATTAAAACATATTAATAAAAAATAATGTGTAAACAAATTAAATACTTACATTAAAAATGCGTTGTAATGGCATGCGATGTAAAGGCATATGGGTTGTAATGGCATGCGTTGTAATGGCACTTGTGATGTTATGTCTACGTTGTAAAGGCATTACGATGTAATGCCTGTGTTGTAATGAATGTTTCCCACCTGGTGTGGCCTCCGGAGAGGCCTGTCATGAACCCTCATGGCAATAAGGTGAGGTCCTGTGAAGTGTGGGGACCTCAAACATCTAACTGAGCCTCAGCAAACATCACACTCTCAGATCCCCACCTGCACCTTTACGAAGATCTGCCTTACAGGACCGAGCGCGGCCCTCACTTAATTGTTGCTTTCAGGGGAAGTCACAGACATTATGCCTGGCCATGGTGATAGCACAGGCCAAAAAGGATCACTCCCTCACGGACATTCTCATGAGGCCAATGGGGGGCGGCGGGGGACCGTTCCTTCCCGGCTAAGGGCCCGATTATGATCTTGCTAGGAAAGCCCTCCATACAACTCTGATCCGGAGGGCTTTCCAAGCAAATTGCGCTGTGCGAGTCCGACCGCACGAGTACGATGCAGCCGTATGCTGACGGACTCTGTTCACTCGGACTCCCATTGAACTCTATGGGAGCCCGTGTACCAACGTGTACACAGGCTCCCATAGCAAAAAGGGGTGGGTGGGGAAAAGCTTACACCCTGTGGCGGGAACCCCATGTTGCCTGCCACACTGTGCATGCATGGATCGGGGGAACCCATGGGCAACCCCGCAACCGATTCGAAGGGCTCTGGGTGAAGGGGGGCCTGCTACGGCCACACAAACTCTGCTTCCGACAGCCGTTCCGTCTCGCTGAGACTGAGGCGATACAGCTGACCTAAACGTGCATCAAACTCGCTCGGTCGGAATACGGCTCGATCGCGCGGCACGCTTCGTCGGAAACATAGGCGCTGATTTGGATTTGCACGTTCCGGTACCCGTCAGGAGGCCTTCCTAGCAAGATCGTAATCGGGCCCTAAGTGGGACCAGCAGTCGGAGGAATTGGAGGCAGAGGGCCCAGTCACCCCCTCCCTTTTGGAGGCCCTGTTCATGACTCTAACAGATGATCTCCAAACAGTTAAAAAGGATCTCTCTCAGAATCTAAAATTGGTTTTTAAAGATCTGGCTGAGATGGGGGACAGAGTCATCACCTTGGAGGAACACGAAAGTAGCCAGGATGAGGACATCGAGCAACTCCAGGAAGAAATGATATGCCTTAAAGACCAACAAATTGACTTACAATGGCACGCAGAAGAAAATAGGTCAAGGCATAACAACATAAGAATCAGGGGTGCTCTGACCACAGCAGAGGGAGATGATGTCAGATCCTATGTGAAGGCGCCCTCTTTGCCCAGATCCTAGATTCTACATCTGAAACAGACATACGTATGGATAGGATACACAGGGTGGGGCCTCCACCCCCGGGAACCTCCCGTCCGGCTGACATCCTAGTGTGTCCCCATGTCTTATCCCTTAAAGAGGTGATTCTGCATAAAGCGGAGAGGGAGCAGCATCCCCTGCAGTTCCAAGGTCACCCCTTGCTGCTATACCAGGACCTCTCAGCTATAACACTTTAAAAAGATGAGAATTCTGACCGGTGACCACTTTTTTGCGGGATAAAGGTGTCCTTAATCCGAGGGGCATCCGTTCCCCCTCATCTTTCGCTGGGATGGGAAACTGCATCAGCTTCTGTCCCTGGCAGTGGCTTGTGAGGTGTTGCAGTTTGAGAGCACCACAGACACTGAGGTCAAGTCTGATCCAGGGGCACGGTGAATCAAGAAACAACTCCAGATGGCAAAGAGGCCCGATCCCGCAACCATGGCGCAGGAGAGATGAGCTGTGCTAGAGACACTATCTGGTGACCCGGACGCCTCTGATCCAACTTGAAGCTTGATGCGGCTCACTAATTGCTTTGCTCAAACCCAGGGAGGGTCTGCTGGGGGACGGAGGGGGGACAAGACGGTTCGAGATTCGTCATGGACCTCTTTACCTGAGATTCCACTGGGATGTTGCTGGCTTTGACAAGCCATTTTGACCTACCAGGGACATTGTTCTGGTTCCTGTTCATTTTGGGTGTTGTTCAGGGGGGTACTCACACAGCCTACTGATACATTATGTCCTAGCCTCTCATTAGAAAGTAGGTGTCCACAGAGCTGGTAGCCCCTACGAGATAACATATTGGCCTTTGTTCCTGATGTTCACTAGAGCAATTAACACTTCCCTCTATGCCGCCTAATAAACTGAGGGTTATCACCCTTAAAGTGAGAGGGCGCAACAATCCTATCTGGAAAGGGCAGATGCTGATATATGCCTCCTCCAGGAGACTCACTTGGTCTTGAGTGAGTGGCACAGGCTCGAATCCTGGGCCTTCCCGCAACAGTACTTCTCCACAACAATCAAAATGGCAGGGATAGCCATTCTAGTTTCATGCACCTTCCGCTGGAAAATTGGTCCCAAACTCACCAAAATTAGGGGCAGGTTACTTGCACATCACATCCAGGTGGGAGGACACACCATTGTCTTAGGCTCTTTGTATGCCCCCACTTATGGCCAGGAAAGCATTCTTCGCAGGGCGGTGACGAAGATCATGGCTTCGCAGGGTAGGCTTGTGCTGATTGGAGTGACCTCAACCTAGCCTTTCACAATGTCCTAGACCACTCTGTACATAGACAGAGGGGTCTGGGGCAGTGTCCAAAGAATTGCCCAATGGGATGCGGCTGCGGTACCTGTGGAGAGACCACCATCCGCAGACGCAAGAATATACATATTATTCTCACACCCATATGACCTATGCACGGCTTGATCATTTTTGAGCACTAAGGAGCTGCAGGCCCTTGTTACCCCCATAGACATTGAATCACGCTCACTATCTCACCATGCCGCGATATCATTAGACCTTGCACTGTCCCCGGTAGGACGTATCCCCCAGCCATGGTGTCTAAGGGAAACCCTACTTCAGAGACCCATGGTTATCAAGCAGATTACCCAGGCAATCAATAATTATTTAACCGTAAACAGCACAGCTGACACCTCTGCCTCACTCTTATGAAACACTCATATGGGGGGAATTTATCATGATCTCGGCAGCAGATAAAAAGCTGTGCTTAGACAAATGGGAACAGCTACAATGCCAGGTGCGGGAGAACGCATACATCATCGCACGGGTGCCCCCCCAGTCTGGTGCCAGTTAGAATCAGCCAGAAACCAACTGGAGAGGCTAGATCTCGATACTGCTGAATACTCACTACTTTGCCTCAAACACTCCTTCTATGTGGGTGGGAACAAATGTGGGACGCTATTGGCTCACAGGTTGCAAGCACAATGGCAGACGGTGGGAGTTGAGTCCTTGTTACCGAAAGATGTCTCCAAAATCTTGGGCAATGGTCCCATAACCTCCCATTTCCGCAAATTCTACAAATATTTTACTCAGAGCAACCTTGCCCTTAGACAACCCAACCCTCTATCTCTGGAGCTCCCACACACCTTGCTTCAAAGAGGATCAGGTGACAAGGCTAGACCGCTCGATTCATATAGAGAAAGTTGTCTCTGCTGTTGCCGGCCAAAGGCTTCTTAAATCGCCAGGACCGGATGACTTCCCGGCGTTGTTCTACAAGACCTTTTGTAAGGAGTTCGCCCTGCTACTTACTAGACTTTTTAACTCTATAACCGGACTTCCCACAGTCACACCTTCAATGATGGACACATCTATTGTGGTCATCCCTAAGCCGGGAAAAGATAAGTGGCAATGCAGGTCCTACTGACCCATTTCCCTTCTCAACGTGGATGCTAAGCTGTTTACCAGCATTCTCATGGCCCGTCTGAACCTCCTGATGCCTGGCCTGATAGCCCCAGAACATGCAGGCTTTGTTTTGCAGCGGCAATGCAGCGACAACACCAGAATCCTCCACTGCTTGACAAGGCCAAATGTTCCAATAGAGACATAGAGCTCCTGGTTCCCATCGCCAAGCTATGCGGAGAGTCGGTGAGCGCCGGAGTGGGTTACCTCATGCCATTCGCACTGTTTTCTTGCCGGTTGCTAACACCATTTCGCACAGTGCAAGAGGGCGCTGCTTCTTTCTGCCGCTTGAGTAGAAGTTCTATTCGAGCAGCAGCTTCCTCAACGCGAACGGAAGGTTTCTCAACGCGAGAGGTTGCGACCATCCTCGACTGCCCGCGTTGAGAAATCTCGCTGGGAAGAGGTCTAGCATTGGATTTTCCTCGCTCACGCTCAACAACTTACCTCTGGCAAGCGAGAGCAAGGAAAAAACTCTGCAAGCTCCACAGAGTTCAGAGTGCGAAAAACGCTGCAAATTCCACAAACGGAGCGGGTTCTTCACCCAGGCTTACCATAGATGCCAAGAAAGCATTTGACTTCACTGGTTGCCATACCTGGAGGTGACACTTGCTCATTTTGGCTTAGGGGTGTCAGTCACCTGGAAGGCAACCTTTGTCAAGTGTCTGACTGGAGGAGTGCTGATTGCCGGGATGTCCAGAAAAGCGGCCTCCTCCCTACCAATGTTGTCAATAAGTGGGGAAGTTTCAAAACAACGTTGAAATCACCTCCCATTATAATAGATTTATTTTTCTTGGCTAACTTTAAAAATTGGTACAAAAAGCATAGTGTGGGAGAATCTCTTTTACTGCTAACGGGTCCATTGTATACATGGACCAACAATAAATCTTTGCCATTGCACAGAGCTACAATCAGAATCAAAATATCCTGGCATGGGCAAATGATCACTTTGACTGAGCCCTGTACAGAAGTTTTAACCCGTGTGCACAGGCCTCCCGCTGTCCGACCTGATAAGGCACTCTTCGCCATAACCTGGAAGCATCTATATCATGGCCTAAATGCATTGGTGGTCATCCAAGGTTCCTGGAAAAAACATATATCATAGCTATCAACCAAAAAACTCCAGTCCCCCTCAGATAGTCTGCTTTTAAGTCCGAAGCAAGACTCTCTGGGTGTGCAGAGTGGATGCCAGAAGAATTATTGGCAAGAGTTAAAATGTCATCTTGGCACGATGGAAAGCGAGTTTCGACAGCAGCGGACTTACTCAGAAGAAAGTGGGGCTCCGGGTTACACTCTTCCCTGCAAGGGGAGTAAGGCCAAGGGTTTGAAAGCTTTTGAAATAGTTGGGGGGTTGATGGTGAATGTCATTGGTTTGTGCTCATATTGTACACTGCGTTAAGAGATGATGTTTGTGGTTGAGTATCCTCCCTTCCCAGGCCCTATAGCACCACCAGATTAGGGCTAGTTGTAAGAACAGATTTGAATTGTGTCTCAGACCTTGGGGGCGGGCCCGATCTAAGACAGAGGGAATAAAGGCCTATTTGCTATGGTGGCACTGGTCAAAGTGATTTTAATGTAATACCGATTAGTACTTGGGAAAGGGTGGTGTTTTGTACACACAATATCATCCAGGATTACCAAATAACAGTGCCTCACACTCCTAATCCAGTGACTTTCTTTAATAATGAGCGATTCCAAAATCTGAGCCCGGGGAGCTTTATATATATTCTTAATGACCTCCCTGAAGACATCGCCTAAATGGTTAATGGCAGCCTTACCGCGGCGATCACAATAGAGCGTGGCATGAGGCAGGGGTGCCCGCTGTCCCCTATTCTTTTCGATTTGTACATAGAGCCTTTGGCCCAGAGCTTAAGGCAGAATGAAAATATCACCCCTTCACAGTAAATGGGTTTACGAGGAAATTAGCATTATATGCTGATGATCTGATTTTATTGTCATCAAATGTCAATCTTACGCTATCTGAGTTACTCATTGAAGTTCAGGCTTTTGGGAAGTTATCTGGCTACGAGGTCAACAACGATAAAACAGAGATCATGGCCTGGAACATCGTAGTTCAAGGGGTGAGGCTCTCCAAGGAGTTAAGATACCTTGGAGCAATAATAACCCGAGATCTCAGAGATATTCCCAAAACTAACTTGGAGAGAGTCTCCAAGGAGGTGGAAGTTTTATTAAAAAGGTGGCAGAATATCCCGCTATCCCATTATGGGCGGGTTAATCTAATTAAAATGTGTGTTCTCCCTAAATATACCTATCTTTTTAATAATGTCCCCCTGGAGTTCGGTAAAGGTGATCTGCTTAAAATACAGGGCAAGATTTCTTCTTTCATCTGGGCAGGCAAAGGGATCAGGTTGTCCTGGAAGAAATGAAGATGTAAACTCTCGCACGGTGGTATGAGCTTACCAGATCTCCAGTTGTACTGTTGGCCGTATCAATTAAAAAATTGTAGGATGCTACTTCTCAGGCCAGACAGCTCGCTGATTGGCAGCATGTTTAAAGTCATGCTGTTGGAGGTAGTGGAGGTAGGATATATGTATAAATTTGGCGCTCCTAAATCCTTTAAAAAAGTCCGGCTGAAGACGTTGTATGCGGCGGCCAAACTTTGGTCTGACTGTCGGGCCTGTTTGGGATTGTCCTATTATAGTGAATGGGCCCCAGTGTGGGACTCCCCAGGGACACCAGAGTGTCTTTTGGACGCTTTAGTTCAGCCATTAAAAGACGCTGGTGTCACACACTGGAAGGACATTGTGGTTGGCAATAAATGTTTCCCCTGGGACTTCTGGAGGAATTTTACCAGCGGAGCTCTCTCCAGATTTAAGTATTACCAAATTTCATCATGGTGTAAGAGCCAATATAGGCCATCCTTAAAGGACAATTCCATGGAAGGAGAGTTACAAGACCCGACTTCAAAAAAGAAGGAGGTAGCACAGTGGTATAATCATCTCCTTGCTGCTGCGGATAGGAAGCTGGAATATCCATACTTGGTCTGGGAGAAGTGCTTGCCGAGCGAGGAGCTGAAAAATATTTGGCAAGTATCTGTAGACACACTTTATCCAGTGATTAAATCTGCCTCACTAAGGATAAACCACTTTTTTACGCCCCACAGGATATATTGGTCCCCACTTAAACTATCCAAAATAAAGGGCAGTGGAGAAGCTAGATGTATAAGATGTGGTGCTCAGAAGGCAGACGATATCCATGTGTTTGCTTCCTGCCCCATGATTCAAGAATTCTGGAGCAACGTGGGTAAGACTTTGTCCGATGCCTTAGACATTGAGGTTAAGGAAAGCCCTTCTCTTATCTTGTTTGGCACTGTATTGACGCCCGAAGGGGAGTTGGGCTTCACAGGGATAAAGAATAAATTGGTGTTTTATTTGATCCGTTTGGCAAGGAGGGAGATCTGTAAGTTATGGCGTCAGGCGGTACCCCCAACATGGAGAGCCTGGTGGAACTCAGTAAGATACTATAGAGATTTAGACCAGAAAGTAAATGTATATAGAGAAAGAACAGAACTTGGGTTATTTTGGAATTTGTTAGATGATATAGATCCTGATTAGAATACTTTACAAGGTCCAACATACCTCTTGGTCAGCTCACGATGTGTGCTGCGGGTGGTTCCCGAAAGAACATCAGCTGAGATTGGAATCCCCAAGTTATGAGCACCAAGGGTGGAACAGGCCGAGAGGTTGCTATAGCTACGGAGGTCATATGAGGACAAAAAAACGAATAAAAAAAAAAACATTAATGAGCGATTACATGTCTTCAGAAGGTTGTTGAGTCTGGGTTAACTTGGGGACATTTACCATAAGAATCTCACTTTTAACCCAACCTGCAGGGCGGGATATTTGCTTGAAGGAAGGCAAATCTTGAAAAGGAAATGTCTTTTATTGCTAGCAATCGAAGTTCCTGGGAGGGCAAGATAGATTAGTGGCATTAGTAATATTCTGAGGGTTCAGAAACATATTGATATCACTTGGGCTTGACTCCGAATGCTCCTGGAACAATTCTTCAAGACGTGTTGGACTGGAGAACAGCAGTGCTGGCAGAATGAGGAAGGGGCAGAAGGAGTATATCAGACCTAGTGGGAGCTCAGGCAATAACTTCAGGGGAACACTTGGCCTAGGGTGAATGCTTCTTGGATGGCAGGAAGCACAAAAAGGAGGTACACCCCCTTGCTCTTGTTTCGACTCCAAGAAGTGAGGCAAGTTGCCGATGCTTAGGTATTTCGCTGCATCAAAGACTTTAGAGACCACAGACCTGAGATCAGTTATTCCTGATTGCAATTGTTGAATTGAGATGTCATTGGAACAAAAAGTAGCAGCAAGAGCAGGAAGTACTGCAAGGTCAGTTTGTGTTTGCATGTCTCTTGGAGGTAACTTATCTGTGGGGCAGGGAGGGCAGCCTATTACTCCAAGTGGCTCATATCTATTACTGCATGGAATTTGCAGGGCTCTTTGCAAATCTGGATCAGTAACGCTAATAGGGTGGCATTTGGGCTACCACAGTTAGGAGGAGTTTTTCCCAGATGTGCTGCCTGCAATGTTCTTTTTCGTTCAATGGAGTTTGCTAGCTTCTGTTGCCCATGTGACTCCTTTGAAGTGGATGGGGGTTTATCTCCCAATAGTGATTCTACTTCCTCTATTAAATTGTCTATGTCAATGGTCAAACAATTTTCCACTGAGTGTTTTGCTGCCCTCTTGTGCCCTATCTCCCCTTGCAGGTTAAGTGGCGCTTTTCTCTTGTTCATTTTTCAAGAGGGTTCTCCAGCAAGGGAGGCGCTCGATGCCTTTTGTATTAAGCAAAGGAACTTCACAAGACCACTTCAACACAGGCTCAGCTACAAATACATCAGGGATTAAATAACATGAAGAGAGGGTTCAGGTCTCTTACCCACTTAGAAGGGAGTAGCTGGGAGGCTTAAAAATGTTTTATGCTCGGTGGGCCAAGAGGGTTGGCCCAGCACGGCCTCTTCTGGCCAATGATGGGCGAAGACTGGCCCTCTCTTGGCTCAGTCTTTTCGTAGTCACGTGCCTGGGCGAGTCCCCTGAGCATCCTGCACTGTGGGGAGTTGAAGGGTTTTATGTATTCAACTGGCGCCAACAGAAAACACCTGCAGCCTCCCTGACACATTTCATTCTGGGCGCTGTAGTTAAAGGGCTCCCACGGGATGAATGCAGGCAAGTAGAACAGTCACTGTAAGTACAGTACCCCCATGGGCTGTGAAGGTGTCCTGCGCTGCGGGTAGTTAAAGGACTTTTTGTACTCAGCCGGCACCAACAGAAAACACCTGCAGCCTCCCTTCTGCAATATACTCTGAGCGCTCTAGTTAGAGGGCTCCCACTGGATATATCCAGGCAAGTAGAACAGTCACTATAAGTGCAGGGCCCCATGTGCTGTGAAGGTGGAACACATTATTTTGATATTTTGCATCCTTTACATAGTGTTTATTACTATTGTGTACTTCATAATACTTAAATTTAGAATACTTAAGCACCTGAATATTATGGCTGTAATAATATATTTCCTGAACCATTCTCAAATGTGTTGATTGATGATTGACTAATAACTAATAAACATTTATGGTTGGAATACAATCCTCTTTGTTATCATTGTGAATCCTTTTGGGTTCTCTGTACTTGAAATGCATTTCCGATGTTAGCTCCCTCTCAATGTTTCAAGTCGACAACTAAAGGTCCATGCGGCCAGTGTGGAATTCTGTTTGATGATTTCACCAAAAGATTGAGTTTCCAATACCGCCGCTCCATCAAGGGTCCTAGTCTTGAAATGTAGATTTAATTGCCAGATATTCTTTTTTTTTGGCAGAGTTTTTTATAGCGCGAACTTGACCCGAATCGGGTATCAGAGCGCTTTACATAGCACCAGTTACGTTAGATTAGGACACACATTCATTTTTGTTAGGCACGGGGAGATTAAGTGATTTGCCCAGAATCACAGGATGTTCAGTGTCATTGCCGAGACTCGAACCCAGTTCCCCAGGTTCGAGGTCCGACGCCGTAGCCGTTAGGCCAACTCCTCTCTCCCAATTCATATTCACAAAGAAATCTACCTCACTACTAGAATTTCACTGCAATAGTGAGAAACTGCAAACAACAAAGAGATGAAAGGTCTGTTGAAATTAACTGTTATGTTCCCCAATGTACCCCAATATAGGCCTCGGAAGCTACACAACATATTACCTACTTTTGTCCTACCTTGCTCTGCATAACGGTTCTAGCACTGACCTTTTACCCAGTTATGTGCTGAATAAATGTTGATCGGTTTCCTTGACACTAGCCTCATTTATTATGCATGAGGATTCTTAGAAAAGTCCCTGCACATGACGTACGTAACAGCATGAACATACTCTGTGTAAAAGTCATGGTCATCTTCATCCTAGGGTGAAAGAACTGCTTTGCATAATCACAGGTATTATTCTAGGCTTATTTGCCTAATCGTATTCACAACATATCGATTATGTAAGGAACCCCATAGCTATCTTTATGGTATAAAAGACCCATACCACCATTAGATAGGCAGAGGAGAAGCTTTCACGCTGACACTAGATGCTGAGGTCCCAGCCTGCAGAAGCTGCAACATGCAGTGGTCTGACATCCCCTGCGGGGTGTCCAGCTCAAGACCAAGACGGGGTTCTTCGTTCTCTCCCATCAGGTGACGGGGTTGGCTCTTTCCTAGGGTATTCTTGGCTTTACACCCACATACATGCTAAGTACACTTAGGTACACTTAGGGAAGGTTTGCGTCTTAGGAGTACCCTTGATTACTGTCATGTATCTATATGCCTGCATATATTCACTGTTTTAGGGCCATGGTAGAATTCTACCTTTTATTTACTCTATTGGTGCTTCTAATCTTATATATCTGTTTCTGTCTATTGATTGTCGCAGCAAACATATTTTATACTAGAATGACGCTGGTTCAATAAATGCTTATTGAAAACCTCCCCATCGTTTATTCTGTGTATCTCTCTGAGACCAAGTAAGCACGAGGGACTGAGCGAAAAGTACTGTACTGTTTCCACGATCTCCGAAGGATCAAGGTTGTCATGTTCGATAGTTGCCAGAAACTATTTGCTCCTTGGTAAGGTTAGGGGGATTATGGTGGCACTGTGAGCTAGCTGGTCTAAAGGCTAACATATCTTTCGGGGGTGTCTGGAATCAGTCTGGACACCAATCCCATAGTTTATGTTGTCTAAACGCGTAGGTCCTATGTATTATTAGGAACTACACTTCATGGGGCCGCCAATGTTGATTTGGTTCTTATTTAACGGTCAAATCTGAGTAGTTCAGTTGTGCTTTCTCAGAGACCCCTACTCATATTTAACCAGAGACGTCTGGAGTGGGAAGGGAAAAATCAGCTGTAGGTTTGTTCAAGCTTGAAGGATTATAGTGCCCTACGTTGTGCAACATTTTATATCATTTTCCTTACAACTTCCTCCCATATTGTCTAACAACGGAGACGCTGGTATGAGTGGTGGTAGTACAGAGGAAGCTAAGCAGGAAGGTGCTCTTAACATTTTAGAAAATTGCAGACATGCACTTACTATGAAATTAGCAGACTATGGTCTCTCATCAATAGGTGGGACTGTTACCTTCGTGATAGAGGCACACGAGGCATTCAGGACAGAGGTATTCTATTCTTGGGTCAAATTCCCACCTGCGGATGCACACACACATTTGTTTCATACTTACATTCCAGATGAGACACCTGAAGAATACTCTCCATACGAGGACATAGATGTCCCATTAACTTACCAAGAGCATATAAAATGTTTTAAAGGCACCCTCCCCACACAATAGAAAAAGTGAGACTCGGTCCGCTCAGCAGAGAAGGAGCAACCTGGCCGGTTCTAGCTGCTTACACACCATATCCAGAAATTGAAACATTGCAAGCAGCAGAATTACGTACACTTTACAAAGTGATAGTAAAGCTATACAGATATCTTACACAGTTCGTAATGCAAACACTTACAATTCAACCTACAAGGGTCACTCAAGCTGGTGGACTGCGACAAAAATTAGCCCACAAACGCTGAACGTCACTATGGGACGAATGCCCACTAGACATGAGCAGATGCTGTTCTGGATAGCTCAGAAAATAGCACAGCTTGAGGCAGTGTTTTCCCACACATTCCCGCAAGAAAAACACAGAATACTAACAATGTGCTTGCCAATGGAGATAGCTCCCCCGATAGAGGATTATACCACTTGGGGTACAGTTTTCGCTGCAGTTTATACCAGAACTCATGGTACCCCCTCATACTAGAAGTATTGGAAAATATACAGAATGAGTACGGGGCAGAACCTGCCCTAGACTTAGGGATGAAATCGATAGGCAATTTTACCCAGGTTCCACAATTATGATAGCTAACATAAAAGGGGACGCAGCAGCGGTGGCTATATGTCAATGCCTGAGGTAGTCACTCCTGCACAACAGGAGTGAGAATAACCTAAGATTATCGAAGAAAACCCATGCTTCACTTGGTAGAGGTAACTTGGAAGCTAGACTTGTGAAACCACAAGTAGTTTGTAATTCTGAAAAGGATAACTTGAAGAAAGCAACTGATTCTTCTAAAAAGAAATGGGATAACAAACAATCAAAAAATAATAAGCAGAATACATCACAATCACGGGGTGGGTCTCCTCAACAGGAGCCCTCTGATAGAAAATACAACTTAGAAACCGTGATAATATTTAAAAAAACTGACAGGTATCAGGATACTGATACACGTTCCTCTCGTTCCTTTCAGTGTTCATCAAAACACTCAGGGGCATATGTACAAGGACTGTTAATGCCGCCGTAGTGTCAATTTTTTGACGTTACGGCGGCTTTTTTTAATCGCCGTATGTACAAGTTGCCGCTAACCGCAGTTTGCGACAGTTTCCTGGCGAAAACTTTAATTTCTACAATCGCCACTTCTGTTAGCGATAGCTAACAAAAATGAGATGCAAGGTAGGCGTTCCCGTGTAAAAACGGCCACCAACCCCACTTTGCGATATTTACAATGATTTCCCGGTCCGGCGATACTTTTCAAAAACAGCTGCTAAGGCCCGTTAGCTGCTAGTTTTTAAGACCAGAAAATAGTTGGTCTAAAAAATGGTGCTAAAAAGAACAGTACATAAGGTAGACTACCCCAGACCCTCATTTGCTTACCTACTGATGCCATGGAGGTACTACTCTTGCAGCTTGGAGCCCCAAGAAGACCACAACCACCACCGCCACCAGGACCACCACAGAGGCAGTGGCAAAGAAGAGAGCGGGTCTACCGACAACGCATCACCCTGATAGACCTCACGCCAGAGGATGTGATAGCCCACTACAGGCTGAAAAGGACCTCCATCCTACGCACACTGACCCAGATAGCCCCCAGGCTGCAGGCACCATCACAGCGTAGCACCAACATCCCTCCACAGACAAAGCTACTAGCAGTGCTGCACATGTTGGCCTCTGGTACCTTCCAACCAACCACTGCCAGAGTTGGTGGAGTCTCCCAGTCATCCTTCTCAAGGTTCCTCCCAACTGTCTTGGATGCCATTATCAGCCTGACGCCACAGCACCTATGCTTCCCCAACACTGCACAGGAACAAATTGTGAACAAACAAGGATTCTATGACATTGATGGTTTTCCGCATGTGTTGGGGGCAATCGACTGCACCCATGTTCTACTTGTGCCTCCTGCGGACACTGCACATATCTACAGGAACAGGAAGCACACACACTCAATTAATGTGCAGGCAATCGTGGACCACCGGGGCTTGTTCATCAATGTTGTTGCAAAGTTTCCAGGGAGTGTGCATGACTCCTACATCTTTCGACAGTGCATCATCAATCAGGGGTTTGAAAATGGCACATATGGAAATGGACTGCGTGTTGGAAAGTACAAACTGAACACACCACACTCCTCAAATCCCCAATCATGTAGCTCAAATATGTGATAATGCACATGTAACAAATGTAATACGACATGCCTTGTAACAGGTCCACCTATTATACACAAGCACACAATGCCTAATGATCAAGACATATGTCAGACAGCACAACAAGGGAGTAGCCTACAAAATCCAACCCAAACAGTATGGCACACATGGAATATAGATTTTGCAGAACTCACCTGATATTTTTTCTTAAAAATATATGCAGCACATGACACAGAACATGTGCTCCTGCTGTGCTACATACATGTTGAAATAAACACATGTGCCATATGTACAAAAAGGTGATAGATCCCCTGCACTCACATGTGATGGTGCACAATTAGCTGACATGCAAAAACATAGTCAGACATGCACCAGGCAACATGTGTTCCTGCATCATGGGATTGCAAGTAGTGCTGCATGAGGGGAGCACCAACTGCACACAAATATTCTCCTAAGTATATTAAACCACTCTGTGTCATTGCAGAATGGAGCATGCAACGGAAGAGCATGCAAACAATGCAAATCACAATCTCACTACATGTTGTGCATGCGTATGACTACCAATTTGGGTGGATTTAATGTGTCTCAAGGGACTGCGGTTAGTGGGGGTAGCCTTGTAGTCAAACTTTCCTCAAAGGTCCTGCCCCTCCGTCATACATTTGCAAATGCCGGGAGAGTCTGGAACCAAGTAGGTGTGACGGAGGGTCAGGACCTTTGAGGAAAGTGTGAATACAAGGCTAACCCCACTAACCGCAGTTCCTTGAGACACATTAAATCCACATGAACAGTGCACACATAATACACTACAGAACTGGATGTGAGATAAGTATATCTTTCACCTTTTCACAAGAGGGCATCTGTCTGCGCCCTCAATTGAGAAAAAGATAGGGCAACACTAAAGACCCAGGCAGGGAACCCCCTTTCGCCGTGAAGAAAAACCAGGACCCATGTGGGCCACCTAATAGGGATGAAACAAGTTGGCATGGCATTAGGGTAATAGGACCATCTCTCCTGACGACACCCGTTTATTTTCTTTTTCATATCCCCTGCGACTCCATTATTAAAGGGATACCTAAAGATGGAGGCGGATTTATAATCTTCAGACCCCCTGGCCTCTCTCTCTTAAGTGCACCCTGAAATATGGTTGAGCCCACCCTGACCTTTAGGAGTCAGGGTGAACCTGATGATGAAGCATGACCCTACTAGAGTGTGTGAGGGTTATTTAACAAAAAGGAATTGCTTCCTACACCGCATTTGAGCGGTTGACGAGAGTTCAGTGCCGAGCTTTCATTACACTGGATGGGATACCTCTGGTGAATTGTAATTGATTTGGGAGGACGTATACACACCCAGGAATACCTCTCTACCCTTGCGGCTTAGGTGAAGGGCTCTTCTACCTTAGCCTAGTATTTCATGCATATGACTACCCCGGTGAGGTGTAGCAATATGATGCACAAAAGCTGAAATAACAATGTGTGTTGATTGTGAACTGACACACACTGAAATATTGATGGGTATTACTCAAACATGCATACATGCAGAGTCAAAGTCAATTCATTCACAAGGACATCAATGCATTTGTCATCACATGTCCTAGTGAGTCCATTGTACCAGGTAGCAGTGCCACTGTCACTCTAACACTGATCCACCTTTGGGGCAAGGTGGATGTAATTAGCCCACAATTACTTCAACGTTTAGCAGACAAGGAATCTCTCTCACAGCTACCCTCAGCACAATCACTCACAATGAGGTATATAGATGATGTTCCAAAATAGTAATCGTTAAAAACTTAAGGGGGATGTTTCAGCAAGCACATGTGCCAATGGTGCACCCCATGAAATATGCGCACATGAGAGTATCAGTATGTGCAATGGCCCTGTAAAGATACGGTAATCTATGTTTGAGTTAAACATACATCCTGACAGTCACAACATGGGGGCAATACACAGGATACAGACAATGCCACCATGGCGATGTGTAGGCTGTCAATTATAGGCAATTTAATTTGCAGTGATGCTAGTCAATTGTCTGAAGCTACACATGACCAATCTGAATATCCAAACTAGCACAAATCCCACACACCAAAATAGACACTCTGCAAACACAGCAGGCACAAATAATAATGGACACATCTCTCCATTATATGTTTCAGGTGATCAAGGATATGAACTCACTCCATGGCTGATGACGCTCCTCAGAGCAACACACACACAGGCACAGAGAGTGTACAACGTTGCCCTTGGACGCACCAGGTCCATTGTTGAAAGGACATTTGGAGTGCTCAAGTCAAGGTTTCGGTGCCTCGATGTATCAGGCGGCAGACTGCTGTACTTGTCTGCAAAATCATCATGGCATGTTGCATTTTACACAACATATGTGTACGCACAAACACGCCATGGGCTGAAGAGCTGGAGGATCCGGACAATCCAGAGGATGACCAGGAAGAAGAGGCAGATGCTGCACATACCACAGCTTCTGCTGCTGGAACAGCACGGAGGGATCTAATAATCACAAATTTCTTCACCTAATCACAATGTCCAAAGATGCACATGTTTACATTTGTTCATAAAAAGCACATAAGCCTAGTTTGTGCAATAAAATTTCACTACACAAAAATCTTGCGTGCATGTTTATTCTCTGCATAAGTTCATATATCTGGCAAGTGAAAGGTAAACATTGTGAGGTTAGTAATGGAGCTTTTTGTAAGTTTTAGGGTGTGTTTGGTGGTCAGAGATGAATTTTAGGGTGTGTTTTGAGGGTCAGAGATTAATTTTAGGGAGTGTTTGGGTGTGAGAGATGAATTTTAGGGTATGTTTAGGGGTCAGAGATGAATTTTAGGGTGTGTTTTGGGGATCAGTGATGAATTAAGGGTGTGAGAGATGAATTTTAGGGTGTGTTTGGGGGTCATAGATTAATTATAGGGTGTGTTTTGGGGGTCAGTGATGAATTTCAGGGTGTGTTTGGGGGTCAGAGATGATTTTTAGGGTGTGTTTTGGGGTCAGAGATGAATTCCATGAAATCCTATTCATCTGAGGAACAACTTGCACTTAGCGTCCAAATTGTTTCCGCTTTAACGCAAAAGCGATATTTTTTCATAACCGCTGTGGAAAATAATCGCAAAATACATGTAACAACACGGAATATTACCGCTAAAGCCAATTTGCGTGCAGATTCTTACCGCATAGTCAAAAAACCGTCCGCAAACACACAGGAAGTGATGTCAGCCTGCATCCTGTGTACTGGAGGAGTACTGTACACTTTCACTTTCTCTTTTGAGCACACTGCTAGTGAATGTGGAGAGTGTTGGAGGTTTTTGGAGTTGTGTGCTGGTGTTTTTGGAAGTAGAGAGTGTTGTTGTGTCCTGTGAACTGTCCCTAGTGTCTCTGTGAAGTCTTGTGTACTTGTCCTTACGTGTTTTTTGCGTCTTGTACCAAATCTTGTCGGGTGTCTGTCCAAGGGGTAATTTTACATTATTAATAGTTTCTGGGGTATATATTTGGGCTTAATTGTCTTACTAGTGGGTTTAGGTGTGTTCTGGGAGATGGTGGGTGTGGGTAGGGAGGGCAGGGTGTCAGAGGGGGTATTGGGGGCTTCCTCTGGCTGGTAAAATTCTACCTGCCCTTGATGGTTGAGAGTGGGGGTAGGATCCTGCAGCGATATTCCGTACGTGAGCGGAAGGTGAGGTGGGAGCATGTAAGAAGTCAGATGCTGAGGATCCTCGGTGTGGACAGGACTGTCCAACAATGGAAGCACCTATGGCAGGATTGCGTGGGCTGTGAGGGTGACATGTTGGACCACCTGGGAGTCATCATTGGCCTACAAGTTGGTAACTACAACCTCATAATTGTTTTAAATGAACACTTCTGTAACAAATTCTAAAATGCAGTCTGTAACACAATGGGGCATATGTTCAAGAAAGTGGCGGAGTGAGGAGTTAGCCGTCAATGCTTAACGCCTCACTTTGCCACTTCAGAAACGCAAGGCTGCACCATATTTACAATGATATGCTCCAGCCTTGCGTTTCCCCCTGTGCTGGCGCTACACTTAGCAGTGTAGTGCCAACGCAGGCACCCTTGCACCATAGGGTAAGGGTGTATGCATGCAGGGGAAAGATTGTTTATGTACAGGAAGGGTGACCTTCCTGTACATAAACAATCAAAGGCATTTAGCTTTTTCCATGTGTGCTGCACAAGGCAGCACACATGGAAAAAGCAAAAAGGAGGAGAAATAATGCATTTGTCCTCGTTTCGCAAAGTTAAGATCAGCTTTCCATGATCTTAACTTTTGGCGCAGCCTCCTATGTATGCTGCCCTTGTACATAGGTTTTGTGTAACGTATGCTGATATAGGAAAAACTGGTATTTTAAAATAGGCCATCTCCGGAGTGTCAGTCTGCCACATACAGAAGGTGTGATCATACACCATCAATTGTTGTGACACACCCTTGTGAGATCTGCAGCGATGATATTGTCTACAGACCATGGAGAACATGATGTTGTTGGGAGAAACGTGGCCTTGGGAATGTGTCACACAAGTAGTGTGTGTAAAATGTGCAAATTTGCAAGCAGGATTGTCTTGTGTTGCCAAATTCAGCAGTGGTCATGTCTTGTGGGAACAACAGGCAAAGTAGACACAATCATGTATGCAACCTGAACTGCAACAGTACAGTTCCAGGGCATTGTCATTGATGTAGATGAATCTGATGATGAATAGGACACATGTGTGAATTTACGTCTGATACCAACACATGTTTCTTTTCACGTCTCACAGCTGGCAGACCACTGATAACTCTGGGGGACATCGACGCCTTTAGGGACCCACACGCCACTGGTGAGTTCATCCATTAAATATTGTCATTGTGAGATGTGTTGAATGACTGGGTAAAATCCTGTACGTAGTAGTATGCAGTATGGGTGTGTATCACATGTACCTTGCCTCCAGTGTGATGATGTTTCAAAGAAGTGTGAGATGTGAACAAACCAGTAAGTGAAGATGGAGCAATGCATATGTCTTCCGGATGTAACTTTGCTCATCCCCAGTCAGTGATACCCATGCAAGAAATATCAATGGGTTATGTCATTCCAGCACATGCATGTGGATTACACAGCGTACAGACAGGAGAGGAGACATGTGAGTGGTGTTGGTGATGACTATGACCAGACATGGAATGCGTGTACATCCTTGACTGAGATGACTGTCAATGATGTTCAAATCTTTGTTGCACCAGGTGTCATTCACAGAAACCACTACAAAGAGTCTGTCACATCCACAATATGTAAGCTTGGGTCAGTGATAACAAATTTGTTGCAGCAGGATCCAGAGTCACACCTACTTTGTATGTGTTTTGGTTTTTTTTTTACGGAGCTTTATATAGCGCGAACTTGACCAGAAGGTATCGGGTATCAGAGCGCTTTACATAGCATCAGTTGCGTTACATGAGGACACATTCTTTTTTTTTTTTTTGTTGGGCACGGGGAGATTAAGTGATTTGCCCAGAATCACAGGATGTTCAGAGTCATTGCCGAGACTCGAACCCGGTTCCCCAGATTTGAGGTCGACCGCCCTAATGTAAAGTTAGGTCACAAGCTAGGATTGCTGGCAATAGTGATTGTCTTTCATCTGATGTGTCATATCTTTGCCATGTTGGTGCATATCACAAGCACAACATTTAATCATCAACGTCACATTGTACAGCATTGTGGGAGCACGATTACCTTAGCCTGAGTCACAATGGAGCGTTTAGCTGGCTGCCTGAGAATGAAGCACAAAAGGGCTCTAAACCATCTTTTCACATCATATATTGTGTGCCAAGGTTGGGCGCTGAATACAGGCACAAACAAACCTTTAGAGGTTTGGACACTCTCTCCAAGGCCAGCTAGAATGTTTTGGAGTGCATAATGTGTGATGCCCTTGGCATATTGTATCAGTTTATGCACAGTGGTGAGATTTCTTGATTTGGTTCACAAACATGCTGTTCGAAAGTGTTCTGCGTTGTGCGGTACACCTGGAGACAACAGGACACCATTGATTGTTGAAAGTGCAACTTACATCACATGAACAATCAGTGCTGAGAATGTCATCATGTGAATTCAACATGTGCTGCATGAAGCAGCACACATTGATTTGTCTATACATATTGTAAGGAATGGTCATGTGCAGGAAGGGCCACTCTGTGGCCCTTTCTAATCTTTCACATCAACGCAGATGGCAGCAACCACCGATGGCAGCACACATGCACCATTGTGCAAGGGTGTCTGAGCTGATTTGAAGATTGTACATGTGCATGAAGGAGGACCTTACTGCACATACACATTCTTGCACAATACTCAGACACCATTGCACAATGCTGCATGTGTGCTGCCATCGTGGTGGCATGCTCACTTCTGCCCATGATCAGTCTCATACATGGTGCATCATCATATTGTTGTCACAGAGATGCAGCCCTGTGCAGACAATTTGTATGTGTGTGGTGTTGAGGCAAGGGGCCATTTTGACAGCCTGCCGCGTCTCCAAGCAATGTGCCCCTTTGCTTGCTCATGTTTGCCTTATTTTGTTATCTGATGTAAATATTTTATTGTCTGAATTTTTGATTACTTTTCTGTGCTGATTTCCAAGTCTGTGACACCACCAATATGGGTATTTCAATATGTTCATTGACTAGAGTGATATGTGGCTGTACCCCCAGGGACAGGAGTATCAGGGACAAGATCTGCAGTCAGTGTGGGTGTGCACTGAGTGATATTTATTTGGGCATAAGTGACATTGGTTCCATCCACCCCCGTCCCCCCGGTCCCTGGTTGGTACTCACCCTGTTGGTGATGTAACTGGTCTTGTTCAGCACTATCCTGTCCCTGGACTCCAACCACCGACTCCTCACAGACGACTGCGGACACCTGTTCCTCCAAGGCATCCAGCTCCTCCTGTGGCGCTGGACTCCCACCTCCGGTCTGCAGTGCTGCCTGGTGACTGTTGGCCAGTTTATGCTTGGTCTTGCGCTTAGCATCATGCCAGCGCTTCTTGCAGTCGGTCACTGTCCTCCTCACATGTACAACAGCATTCACCCTGGCTGCGATGGACTGCCATATTGCATTTTTGGTCCCCAATGACACAGTGGAGCTGACAAAGAGCTGGTGTTGTTTCTATGTCGCCTCCACAATCAGGATCTGATTTTCCTGCTGGCTGAACCTGGTTTTCCTCTTCCTCTTCCCCTTTCCCTGGGTCTCTGGCTGGTCCTCCTGGCTATTTGTGGTGTTAGGGGGGTTGTTCTCTCCTGCAGTACTGAGTCCAGCTTCCTCCATAGTTCTTCTATTTTTAATTTTTTTTGGGGTGTTTGGGATGCTTCGTGGGTGTTTTGTAGTTGAATCTTGCCGCTAACGTGAAAAAAAGTGGCGTCATGCTGATTAGTGTGCAGTTCCAGGCCGCTGACTGGCCTGCCGCCACTTTTTTCACGTTAGCGGCAAGATTTTTATCGCCGTAACATTGTTGTTTACATCGACAAAGACCGCTGCGATGAGAAACTATCGCCATGTAGCGACGTGTTGTACATACGTCGGTATCATGGTGATAGTTTTCAGCGGTACGCGTCGGTAAAAAAATTGCAGCTAACTAACGTTAGAGTTAGTTAACGCCAGTCCTTGTACATATGGCCCTCAGAGAGGGAAGGACTGTCTGAACACAGATCAGAAGAGCGAGTCAAGCCAAGAAACACACATCACACTTTAGACTACATTATCAAACAAGAAGATAAACCCAAAATTAAACCTCAATTTAAAAGGAGGAAAGTAGCTGGCCTTAAAATACGAAATGCCCAGGCTACTGAGGACTCTACTACTGAACGGGGAATGGGCTCTGACGATGCTAGACAGCACAGCAGAAGTAACAATAGTTTGCCAGAACCTGATGGAATTTCTGGTGACAGCAGCATTGAATGAACATATCACGGTGGAAACACCGGATACAAGGGTAAGTGTCCCACATCAGTTATACGAAATTACACTCCAAATGGAGGGGACGTACTGAGAAAAGTGAAAGGTCTCTTTTGAGAGAACCTGACATATGGATACGATATCCTTTTGGCTGAAAAAGATTGGCCGCCTGAGTTTGTCATGGAGTGCCCAAAGGGGGAAGATGTAATTTTACCGGCTTTATCCAACCTTGTTCCAGAGTCACTTAAACATTCATACTCGCAGGAGTGGATGTTAGCGCTAGCTCCTTCACTTTACCACAATCATTTTTTTTAATTTTATTTTTTATTTTTTATTGAGCAGAGCATCGAAAACATGTCAATCACAAAAGAGATTTAAAACAGAGAAACATTGAAAGATCAACATATGGATAAGATCGGTTCATAAAAGCATAGAGTATGAGCGGGAAACATTTTTTCATCAGAGGTTCGAGAACAATACCATTTACATAAATACCAATAGCGAAGCAGCTTTAGAAATATCTGCCATTCATTCTTGCAGAAATACTTAAAGTGCTAAAGTATGAAAGTGCTAAAGTGCTAAAGTGCCAGAGTACTAAAGTGCTGAAATCGCCCCGGAGTAGACCTCCAGACCCCTTAATCATATACCCCTATACCGCCAACCTTTAAAGTTCAAAAGGACCTAAATTCCTTATCGGGATAAGACTACTGATCTATCTGATTTTCCAGACTCCTAAAATACTTCCAGATTTCATTAAACGTTTTGGAAGCCCCCACCCGCCTCGCATAGGCTTCCTCAAAAGCCCTGGTCCGCTTCATTTTGTTTAACCACTTCTCGTAAGTGGGTGCTTCCGTCGACCTCCAGTTCTGGAGAATCAAAGAGCGGGCAACCAAGGAGGAGATAGAAAGAAAAGTCTCCTCTGCTTTTATCAAATTTGCCCTATCTTTACTGATTCCAAAAAGGGCAACCTCGGCCTCTGACTGGACCCTCTTCTTAATTGCCCTATTTAAAGCCGAGAAAATCTCACTCCAGAAGGGCCCTAGTCTAGGACACGTAAAAAAAATATGTAGCCAGGCCCCTTCATCTTCTGCTTGGCAACGGAAACATCTATTTTCAACTTCTGGGTATTTTTTATTGAGTGCTTTAGGTGTAAAGTATGCCAGCCACCGGGATAGAAAGGGCATTCTTTTAAAATTAGCTGCTCTCAGGGCCTTGCTCCCTAATTGGCATATGACTTGCCATTCTTGGCCAGAGAGGGTGCATTGCGTTTCCCGAGATACCCTTTCTAGATGTTTCTCAACCGATAGGGGTTGGCCATGATTGCGTAAGAGACGATACCAGTTCCCCACCCCTCTTAGCTTTACTCCAAAAAGGGCTGTCACCAATTTAGTTGGCGTACTAAGAGAAAAATTTTGTCTATTTAG
Organism: Calotriton arnoldi; assembly: GCA_963921515.1. Lineage (NCBI taxonomy): Eukaryota > Metazoa > Chordata > Amphibia > Caudata > Salamandridae > Calotriton > Calotriton arnoldi. The sequence continues at coordinate 1,485,027 of CAWUFW010001744.1, forward strand.
GAAATATAAAATCTGTAAATATTCGAAAAAAGCTGGCTTCCTTCGGTCTCCACTCCTCATCAGCACCTCTTGCCAGGTGATTACCCTGTTGTGAATTAAGAAATGCCTTAGCTCTTCTAACCCACAATACTTCCAATTTCTTAAATGTCTAACTTGGATTTGGAGGTCGAGATTTTTGCATTCTCCTAATTTTAAATAGTGGAACCCGGAAGAGCCAGCGTTTTAAAAAAGGATTGAAGTCTAATAGAGTAATCCTTCAACGTCTTATATCTCGTCCTTTTGGGAAGTTTAGAGGTTTTTAAAAATATTGGAATCTGAGAACCAGCTGCCTGCACCATTTTATCCATAAAACAATTGTCATTTAAACCGGTAGAAACCAATAAACGAGCTGTTATGTCTAAAAAGGCTGCTTCATAGTATGAACGAACATGAGGTAAGGCCAGTCCACCCTGGTCGATGGCTAATTGTAATGACGAGAGCTTAACCCTTGATCCCCCTTTGATCCCTGCCCTGTCTCAGTGATGAAACACGCCCCGGCACCCGTCGCCCTTGCACTCACCTCCCTCTTCAATGCAATTTTTGAAACAAGGTATTTCCCAAAACTGTGGAAGCTCGCTTCAATACTACCCTTGCTAAAGAAACCTAGCCTTCATCCCAAGGACCCCAACAATTTCCGACCAATCTCCCGCCTTCCGCTACCAGCAAAAATGATCGAGAAGACAATGAATTTGCAACTCAGTGCCTTCCTATGTGAAAACCAAGTGTTAGACCCTACTCAATACGGTTTCAGAGAAGGTCACAGTACCGAGTCTGCCCTTATAAAATCTAGGGAAGCCCTGGATAAGGCGGCCTTTGATACGGTCCATCATGATTTATTGATGGACCGTCTGCTGGCATGCGGGGTTCAGGGTAAAGCGTGGAAGCTCCTAAAATCATTCTTATCTGGTTGATCACAAATAGTGGCACTGGACGAATTTAACTCTAAACCTTTCACCTTGCCTTGTGGAGTACCACAGGGGTCTTCGCTTAGCCCCTTACTCTTCAATGTGTACATCTCATCCCTAGCCTCACTAATCAGCTCCTTTGGTTTTAACCTGACCTCCTACGCTGATGACACACAGATTGTCGTGGCTCTGCGGCCTGGTCAGGGAGTTGAAATAGACAATCAGTTCCACGACTGTATGGAAGCTGTTGGGAGGTGGATGTCACAAAACTGCCTAAAATTAAATTCAGGCAAGACGGAGGTCATCCTCTTCGGAAATGATGCCAATTTTTGGACCCCAAACTGGTGGCCAGTAGCAATGGGCACTCTTCCTACACCATTGAGGAAAGTAAAAAACTTAGGTGTTATGGTTGATGACAAGCTTAACTTTGGCGACCAGATTAATGCAGTGTCGTCAGCCACCTTCTATGTGCTTAGAATGATTAAGAAAGCTCTTCCCTTTTTGCCGGTTGACAGTCAGCGGACAGTGGTCACGGCGCTTATCCTGTCTAGGCTCGATTATTGTAATAGCCTTTATCTGAGCCTGCAGGAACGCTTCATGAACAAACTCCAACTGTTGCAAAATGCGTCAGCGAGATTGCTTTCTGGCACATCTAAATTTGCTTCCATCTCCAAGGAAATTAAAAAACTTCACTGGCTGCCTGTTAGGAAACGGGTGCGCTTTAAAGCCCTTTGCACCGTTTTCAAGGCTCTCCAAGGCACAGGCCCAGATTATCTGAAACAGCATCTGCAGTGGTACTTGCCTAAAAGAACCCTGCGTTCCCTAGAAGCCAAGTTGGTGGTAGTACCACCCACAAAAAAAGCCTCTTGGGGTGGAAGAAGCTTTATTGTGCGCGCTGCAAAAGCCTGGAATGACCTTCATTTTTTTATGAGAAACACCACGGACCTCCTGACATTTAGGAAGGGATTAAAGACTTGGCTTTTTAACCTGTAATTGCTGTCTACCACTTATTTACCCAGGGGATATTAGCTAGCGCCAGGACACCCTCGGGTAACCGTTGCGCTTTACAAGTTCCTATACCATAACATAACATGGCTTTTTCCCCCAGACAAACTGTCTAAACATAGTTTCCAGCTCCTTAAAGTAATTAATGTTGATCTTGATAGGTATATATATAAAAAGGAAAACAAGTAGCGGAAATATGGACATTTTGATAAGGGATACTCGGCCTATCACTGTTAAAGGTAATAGCAGCCAGTTATCCAACAATTTCTTGATTTTACCCTGCATGGCTACATAATTCAGCTTGTATAGCTGTTGATGTTGATCGGAAACATAGATCCCCAAATAGCGTATAGGGTCAGGCTTAGTGGCTTGGTACTTAAGATTGACTGGAAGAAAATTCGTATCAGAGTTCAGTACGAGGATTTCTGTTTTATTTTGGTTTATTTTATATCCCCCAGTTAATTCAAATTTACTGAATTCCATTAAGGCCAATTCGAGATTCTGGCTATCGGGTTTAAGATATAAAATAATAGCATCCACAAATAGCTTTAGTTTGGACATACCCAGAATTGGAGCGTTGATTGCAACATTTTCTCGAATTCGGAAGGCTAATGGTTCAATGAAAAACGTGAACAGTAAGGGGGAAAGCGGACACCCTTGTCTTGTCCCCCGATTTATTTTTACTGTACCCACACGATTTGCATTGATTACCGCCTGAGCCCCCTGATAAATGTTCCGAAGCATTAAAATAACCTGGGGAGGAATGCCAAACCTGTCCAGGCCAAAAAAGAGGGTATTCCAGTTTACCAGGTCGAACGCCTTTTCGGCGTCGACCATCATGATACAAGCCGGGGTTAAGTTAGTACAGTAGTCAAGAGCCTGTATTAAACATTCAGTATTTGACGACATAGATCTCCCTGCTATAAACCCAGACTGATCCTTATGGATCATTTCCTGTGCAACGGGTATAAAACGCTGCGCCCAGGTCTTCATTAGGATCTTATAGTCAGTGTTGAGACTAATGGGTCTATAGGAATTGACATCTTTTGGATTCTTACCCTTTTTCACGAAGCTAACAACGATCGCCTCTTTAAAAGGTGAGGGCACCACACCGCCATTTTTGATATGATTAAATAGCTTAGTTAAGGGTGGGGTCAATTCTTTTGCAAATACCTTATAAAATTCTATAGGGAGCCCATCCTCTCCACAAGCTTTGGCTCCAGCAGTTGATTTTAAGGCTGCCAGAACTTCTGTACTTGATATGTCTAATTTTAGCTGTTCCACAAGGGAATCAGACAGTTTCGGGAGGTTTACGCCGTAAAAATACTTCTGTATGGTATCTTGCCCAACTGGATATTCCATTGTATAAAGCTGTTGGTAGTGTTCCATGAAAGCCAAAGCAATCTCGTCACTATTTGACACTACAACTCCAGTCTTAGGATCTGCCTCCTTTGAAATTAGGGCCGCTTCCTGTCTAGTTTTTGTGGAGCCAGCTAACAGTTTACCCACCATTTGGCTTTCCTCATATACCCGTTGTTGGTAAGTTCGGGAACTACTAATTTCTTCTAATAAGAAGAATACCCTCAGTGCCTTTTGGCGTTTTCAAGGTGATGTAATTGAGACACATTTCTCATATTTTGTGCCCTTTCCACGGCCTGCTGGAGTTCAGCTATTTTAGCCCGTCATGCTTTCGACTGAGCAGCTGAGAAGGAGATAATTTGTCCTCGAACAGCAGCCTTGAACCCCCCCCAAACTGCGAAGGGTTCTGCCGTCCCCTCGTTAAGCCTAAAATATTCAAGGATCCATACTCTTAGGCTCTCGACCCATTGTTGATCTTGAAGGAGAAGACGATCCATCTGCCACCTGGATCGCTCCCTTCTCTCCTCGTCTATTTCTAGGTCGAGCTTGATATAGAGTGGTCGGAGAAAGAATTAGCCCTGATATCTGCCTTTAAGATATTTAGTGATCTAGATGTTTAAAAAAAATCAATACGGGATGCCGTCTGGTATTGGCGAGAGTGGCATGTATAACTATTTGTAACCGGGTTGGCATTACGCCATGGGTCTATCAACTGATAGTCGTGCTTTATCACTTCAAAAATTCTTTTTGTATTTGGTTTCAATTGCTTTTTATTTTTATTGGTGGTATCTTTTTTTAGATCCTGAATATAATTGAAATCCCCCCAATAATGATCTGACCAGGGGCTCCCCTTAGCAGCTTGTTGATCTTGGCCAACCCAGAAGCATCATCCTTAATCGGACCATAATAGTTCAAAAAATTCAAAATCCTCCCATTTAATTTTGCCACTACCCATAGCCATCTTCCCTGGGGATCCCTGCGAACTTTCTCAAATTCCCAGGACAGATTTCTCGAAAAGTAGATGGCTACGCCTCTCATTGCTAGCCCAGCTGACGCAAAAAAAGCATCAGAGAATGTTCTCAGCAGATAGAGCTTGGGTGATTTTGACTTAAGATGTGTTTCTTGAAGAAAAAGAACTTGGGGCGTAAAGGAAGCAAGCCATCTTATAAGCCCACCATATTTCTGTTTGTTAAGCATACCATTCACGTTCACTGACAAAATGCTATATTTGCTAGCCATATCTATTGCTTGAATCAGCATGGTGTTCGATCAGATGCGAGATCCTGTTTTCTCCTCTCTTTGTTCCCTTTGCCATTGCTCTTTTTACTGCTGAGTAACCCCCCGGCACACCCCACCACCTTCCCTCCTGGAATGTGGGCCCCCCCCCTGAAATGTGGAAAACCACACTAGCCACATTTCAGCCCACCCTACTTTCCTGATGGGTGTCATGGAACTACACCCTTGGTGACCTCCCTCCCCCCGGCAATGGAAAACTTTAACATCTTGTTATATACACGTATGGTTTCAGATCTTAGAAGAGATCTCTTTCAGTAGGTCCTGGGCATCTTCTAAGTTTGAAAAAATATGGAACTTCCCCCTCACTAGGACACGAAGCTTAGACTGCTGCGCTATTGAGGCCTGGGCACCCTGAGCTTTAAAAAGATATAGCAGCTTAACAAATTCCTTTCGCCTACGCGCAGCTGCAGCTGACATGTCTGAAAATATGCGACATTTGGTAACTTCATTTATTGAAAATTGTCTTTGTTGTGTCGCCTTCGCCAAGATTCTCTCCTTAATATGGAAATCAGCAAAATTTATCAAGATGGTACGTGGTATCTTTGAATTAGGCAACGGGTGTGAGGGAACTTGATGTGCCCTTGTAATAGTTAGATCTCCAGCAAATTCAGGCAGAACCTTTTGCTTGATGAACTCATCGACCCATTGAAGAGTTTGGGATCCCTCACTCCCTTCGGGAACCCCCACTATTCGTAGATTCAACCGTCGAGAATGGTTCTCGAGTTCCTCCAGTTTGCTCTCCAAAATGGTTTTATTTTTTGCTGCTTCGCTCGCCTCCAGAAGCATATAACTCATCTGATCTTCTAACAGAGCGATCCTTGATTCAGTTTCCTGCAATTTGGCTGGAAAACAGGCCACTGCCTCTTCAATTTTCCCTAGACGGAGATGGAGGGAGGCAATCTCATGTTCTTGTGATTTTTTCATCTCCCTTATCTCCTCCAAGATAAGGTTCAGCATGTCCTTTATATCGATCTGTTGCGGGATTGCTCCTGGTATCGAGGAATCTGGGTTATCTTGTGATGTCTTCCCGGCTGGCTTTTGGTTCCCCACAGACTGTCCCTCAGTTTCCGAGCCAGTTCTACCAAACATCTGCGACTGAGACTGAGACTGGGACTGCGACTGCCTTTGAGCCTCTGATAACGGCATTGTAATATCTTCAGGAGAGGACAACACCGGCTGGGTCTGATTCTGTGCCATTAATGATATTTGGATTGGTGATGTAGCCTGTCCATCCAAGGATTTGCCGAGGTCTTGTGCGGCCGTGACCATCTGTTGAAGGAGGAGATGAAACCTGCCCCTGCCCGGGCTCGTGGTGATTAAACCAACACCTGTAGAGGACTATTTAGCGCTTCTTCAGGCACTACCTGTGGTTTTGTTATTGGTTTAGGGGGGGCCGGCAGAGATGCTTTTTTAAATATAGAGGAAAGTCCTTTGAGCTTTTCAACTCGTCCTTGTTGCTCCCAGTTGTGGGCTCATCTTGTTGTTCCTTCGCTATGCACGGTGATCCATCCGTTGACTTTTGTTTGGCAGGTGTCTCCCCTTCTAACTGTACCAGTGGCTCAGAATGCTCTTCTTCTGAGCTCTCAAAACTGGAATTGAAGCCGGGACGATTTAAAGTGCGTTCAGCTCTGGCCGCTGAAGAAATTGCCTTTGCCTGGGCTAAGCGGGTTTTGGCTTTTAGCCCGGCCGCTGAGTCAACCTTGGCAACAGCATTAGTCTGTTTTAAATGCTTTCCCATTTTTTTCCCCTTTTTTCTTTAACCCCTTGCGTGCGCGGCGAATTTTTGCGCTGTGCGGGGTTTTGCATTAGCGGGCAGGGATTCTGACGGCTCCCGGCCGTCGTGAGCACACGCCCACCGTAACGCATGACTGCCGGGAGCCGTCATGAGCATACAAGGGGTTAATGCTTACTCCCTTTTTTCTTTCTTCAAGTTAGGGCAGGTTTTTGCAAGGTTTCACATAAAGGGCACTAAAACTGCGTGATTTGGAGCACCCTTTCTAGCACTCGCTCACCCCTCCATTGATTTAGCAAAATATTATTATTATTTTTTTTTCAAATGAGAAGGTTCTCAGTTCTCAGTCCCTGTACCAAAGTGCCTCACAGATCGCTCCAAGCAGCTTCAACTTCCCGGACACAGCTTTGATTAAATAGTCGCATGAGATATCCGTGGATAAAAATCTTCCTACCTCCTGCTTCTGGTCTCAGAGCTCCCTCAGCCAAACAGCCAAGCAGCCTCCGTTGTTGTGCTGTTGTTGTTTATGGCGCCCTCAAGAGTTGCTTCGATGCCAGCTAAGTGCCGGCCCGGTGGAAAAGAAGAGGCCGCAACGAACGCCAGTCGCTGAGCGCCGGCCGTGAAGGGGAGAGAAAGACTGCCAGCAAGACCTATGTTTTCCACAGTGGACCTCGCTGCACTTCGCTTGGGTACACTGAATACGCCGAAACTCCATTACCGGGGGCGGAGCGGCGTCACCTGTGGCTACACGGAGGCGTGGTTCTCCGCAGCCATTCCCCCTGAGAGAGTATGCTCTGCCTCACTTTACCGCAATCATGTAGGGTGGGATGCTGAGTCACCTCACCATGAAATCGCAGTTAAAACAAGTCCTACACCACAGAGGCAGTACCTAATAAAACATGGCACAAAGAAACAAGTCAGGGAGATCTTAGATCAACTTGAATACCAAGGTGTGGTTGAAAATTGCACCTCCTCCATGAATAATCCTCTGTTTCCCGTAATGAAACCTGACAATTCATACCGTCTAGTTTTAGACTACAGACATTTGAACACATGCAGGAAATGCACACAGTGCCGCATTAATAAATAACATTGTGAGGAAGAAATACAAAACAACACTAGATATCTCAAATGGATTCTTCTGCCAAAATATAGCACCTGAAAGCAGACATTTGTCAGTATTTTCAGCGCTCGGCTTTTAACGCCAATTCTGTAGACTGCCCCAAGGGTATAAGAATAGCCCTGGGTTGTTCTCAGCAAGAGTAACATAGTTACTTCAAAATTGTGATGAGGAGGCATTGTCCTATGTAGATGATATTTATCTGACAGACAGATTTTTGGATCACTTGCTCAGGGTGAACATCATAATTTTGGGGTTTGCCACTGTGGGCTACAAATTTAACTTTAAAAAATCAAAATTGCCCACCTCAATGTCCCATTTTTGGGATATGAGTTAACAAGTGAAGGAAAAAGCCTGGCAGTTAATTTTTTACTTATAACAATCTGGTAACCAGGTCAAAACAACAATAGGGGCTCTGCAATGAGTATGGGAAAAGTAATAGAAACCCAAGTGTCTTGAATGGTGCTCAAAGGAAAACAGGGTTGGTTTCCAAGCAACTCTAATATGCCCCTCAGAAGGAGAAAGAGGGTCAAACTATGTCAACAGAATGATCTGAGCACTGAAATAGTAAGAAAAAAATCAATGTTCATCCAACAGTAAATTAATATACAAGTCCACTTTAATCCATGTTCGGGCCAAAGGAGGTGTAATCCAATAGTCTTCAAATCAGAAAAACGTTGACTTTCACATAGCCAATGAAAATTCCAAACATTAATGGAATTGTACATCCACCAAAGAGAATCCAGCCAACAAGTGTTTCATCAACAGGTGAGTAATACCTCGACTTCCTCAGGGCTGATGAATACGTAACAGTTCGATCAAAAGCAAGAGTTCATTTCAGGATGACCAGCTCAGTAGTGCCGTAATCATACACCATCCAGTAAGTACATTGTAGCACAGCAGCAGAGTGCCTCATATGGAGAGTACTCCCGACTAATTTTTTAGAAGAATGTGTGCTGCTCCAACTTCCAAAGACTCTGAAAGGTTTACAATCCATATTAGGATTCCTAAATTGCGGCAGAAAATACATTTTTGATTACCCAGAAAAGGTCAAACCTTTCTACGATCTAATCAGACCTGATTTTTTAGTTCAACATTGGACATATGAACACTCAAAATTCTCCATTCGGTACAAGCTGACATGATAGCTTCCAAACACTTAAACACATGTGTAAATGCTGCGAATTTGGTGATCCGTGTATTTGCGGGTCAATCAGGGTACACTTACCTATCCTTCAATTAAGGTGAAACTGTACCCATTGCATACAAATCTCATTTGTACACAAACGTTGAAATGCATTTTGCATCCACAGAAAAGATACTGACAGCAGTACAGACTGCTCTAGTGAGAGAAAGAGCACTAGCACAGGGGAAGCGCATAATTGTCTCCAGTACCAACCTTAAAGGCTGTCACCAGGGCAAGCGTTCCAAACGCAAAGGCACTGCATCCGCGATAGATACAATAGGTTAATTCTCTCACTGCAACAGATGTAGATTACAAATTTGACTCTACATGAGAAACACAAGCATTTCAGCAGTATGAACAAGAATATCCTCTCCCAAATGAAATAATGCCTCTATATCAGTATGAATACATCATTTACACTGACGGATCTGCCCAGCCAGCCGTAGGAAGTAAACAGCAATGCAGCACAGCATGTGCAATTGTGAAAGGACGTATGCGGGACGACAAGTTCCGTCCTAGCAATACACAGATGCAGTCTCTAGGAGATTGCACGGTACAGCTGGCAGAACTAAATGCCCTGATACTGGCACTAAAAAATACGGATCGGGAACTCCCCACACTCATTGTGTGCAATTCGTTTTACTGTGTCCAGTCATACAATGAATATCTTCACTATTGGGGACAGAATGGGTTTAGAGAATCCAAAGGTTGCCCAATAAAGCATAAATTGCTTTGGGAACAAGTGGCATAGCTGAAAAAAGGCTTGCCACGGGCTCATGTAATTCACACATTGAGTCATCAGCATGTTGGCATGCACGTAGAAGGGAACTCACTGGCTGATGAAGCCGCCAAGGTGACAGTGTAAACTGCTGCCGTTGCTGCAATCACTCGTTCTAGCACGAGCATAGATGGACAGATAATGATACGCATAACAATAGCTCAGCCTAACCAAAAGGTTTTCCACTCAAATACTCCTACAAGTTAGATGCGCAAAACATTCCGTATGCTCAAATTCCAGGAGTGGGGGATAGAGTAATACCAAACATGGATCGCAGATTAGGATTAATTCTAGCTGCACATGAGGGTCTGGGTTCAGCACCCGCAGGTATCGCTGCAACCATTTTGTTACTGAAGCAGCATTATTGGTGGCCAGGTCTTACTAAGATCAAGGGTCATGTCCTTAAGTACGACATCTGTCAACAGATGAAAGGTCCACCGTAGCACGTCCACCGCAGACACCATAACTGATATCAGACCAACCCTTCGCATCTGTCTATTTGGACCACTGCGGCCCTTATAATCTGATGGGGCTTACAAGTACATCTTGATGGCAGTGGATTCATGCTCTAGATTCCTGTGGGTTTGGCCTCAGCGCTCGGCTGATTCCCGAACTGTTATAAAGGATTTGCGAGTCTTCATAGGGACATACCAATTGGCACATTACATTCTGACCGTGGCCCTGCGTTTAGCTCACGGGCTTACAAAGAAGCCATGGGAAGTTTGGGTGTTGCATTGCGGCACTCCTCTCCGTATCATCTGGAGGGAAATTTGATTGTGGAGAAGAAGAGCCGAGACTTAAAACAATCCTTAACAGCTAGGGTTTTGGCTCGGTTGGCAGTTGGGTCAATCACCTATATGGGGTCCAGAGGCCAATTAACAACATGCCAAGAAGTTCCCTGGGGGGCCGAACTCCACACGAAGTCCTGTTCAGGATTAGAATGCGGGTACCTGACCTCGACTGTGGCAGCACAGTGGTGGATGAAAAACTATTTGACGTCAATGATTGTTTGGCTGTTTTACAGGAACTCAATGAATTCCGGGCATTACAAAGCAATGTCCAAGTAAAACGCACCGCCACTGGAGAAGTAAAAGTTGTACCGGCAAGACCTGCCTGGGTCCCGAAGATTGGGGATCTGGTCAGAGAAAAGATTGTGGACAAAAAAGAATTTGGGCCATCTTATAGAGCGCCTGTACCTGTCCTGACTGTCGAAGGAACAAGAACAGTACTTCTACCGCCCCTTACCGGCAAGAAAGAAAAGAGATTCGTCTCAATTGATCTGATCAAACCACACTATGTGGCCGATACTCAATAGCAGGCCGCGTGGGCTCCTGGGTAGCACCAGCTCTCCTCTTGCTACTGTACAGGAAGTTCAGATGGAAAGTTGAATTACGTTTGAAGATTCTACTCCACAAAGTGAAGGAGTTACCAACAATGGAATGCAACTTGTACCTGTCTAAATTGAACAGCAACGAACTACAAATGAAATACAGATCTCAATTCGGCCTAATACCTAGATCTATGTGAACATGTCTCGAAATGAATCATCTGCAAGTTCCACGAAACCTGCTGAGCTACTAAATATAGACCGAGCCGCGTCGGGCTACTTCATTGATTTTGATACTTTCTCATTGGATCCAAGTGAACCCGAGTTACCGCCACCGCCTTTTACACACAAACAAAAAATTCATGATTTCTACCTTTGGCTGAAAAATACTTACTTTGTTTCTCCCTGGATACAGTTCTGGATTGCAATTGGTCTACTGTTCCTAGTCCTTTGGATAGGTGTAGTGACAGTCTTTTTCTTGCTCCTGAATGTACATTGCCTCCCAGAACGCTCTGCAGTACAACAAGTGAACTTGGTCCTGAAACCGCATGTATCATCACACTGTGAACAGAGAGATCTGTCCTTCGTGAACATTGCAACAGTTCCAGTTCCTGAAGGAATAGTTTGGGACAGAGTTTCCTATGATGATTATGGTCCTACTGAACTTTTAAAAATACTACACTTATTTAAAATTTCTCTAAGTGATATCACCTCCAGTACTTTCTCTGATGATTGGGACTTTGAAACTATAAATAATATGCTGTCTGATTTAGAACGATCTGCTGTATTTTCAAATGATGAATTGTATGATGATACATCTAATTTTGACACCATGTTTTGTTACCAAAACTATGGTCATAATTTCTAACATAAAGCAAGTATCCCATGTAACGTTTTCCCCTACCATCAATGGGAACATTGCCCAACACCACCAAAAGGTAGTTAATCCACATTTGCACAAAAGTTTGCTTATTTTTCTGGGTTTAACACTTCAGACCCAACCTCATATTATTATAAGGTTGCACATATATCTGCTAAGGAAAATATGCTCACTACCTCCAAACTGATATACTCTGCTTCTTTTATTTCCTCACTGTCTTTACAGGGTTTTGAATTTTGGAGGGACACAATAGATACAAAATCTGTCTGGGGGACTAAAGATTGGAAAGTTCAGGGAACTGAGGCCTTATTTAGAGCATGCCTCATACCACATCAAATAATCTTCCTGAACGACACAGTGCAACAGACTTCCTGTCTTGGGCTAGCCAAGATTAAGGATTTGAACCTACCTCAGATTCCCTTACTTACACACTTTGAGGGATGGCAAAATTACACACAAAACAGTGGGGATACATTAGATGGCATTTAACACAATGGTTCGTACAATTTATCTGATCCCAATTGGAAGGGATGGTTGGTTTGGCCTATTGACACAGGTAGGTGTCAGTCAAGATTCAGGGGTACCACCGAAGGGTTTAGTATCCATAGGCCTGACCAGCGCTATTTACAAACAGAACACTCGGGGGTGGTGACATCTTACAATGTTGGGAAGGTATGCCTAGAGTGGCTAAAAACCTCAACACTGTCCCAGGTGAAACAACACTTGTCCTTACTCTCAGATGACATGTATTTTATGGATTTTTTATTAGGTCCCTAGGAGCCACATCAAAAGTGTTTCTTATATGCTACATACAACGATGTATGTCAAATCTCCCAGCAGGAGGCTGCTGAGAGATTGCGTGAGATTGATAGGGTTAACCTAGAAAAGGCTTTAACAGTGGTTGACAATGGTATGACCACATTATCAGCCAGAATTCATTCTCTGGGCAACATTGTGTCTTCTGTAATAGATATAATGGAACAGGATTTTCTATTTTACAACATGGACAATCGCAATTGTGATCCATTCTATTATTAAGCAGGATGCTGCAATCATTGCGTTCTGGCCATGTGCCCTACATCAAAAGCACAACTCTGTTTTCTGCATACAATCTAACGGAAAAACACATCTTAATGGCATGAAGAGTTGCAAAATATACAATGCTGCACATTGAAAAATTGGACCAATTATCTTTCACCGTGGCTGAGTCACCTTCCGCAGAATGGTTAATCCATGGCCATATTACACTGCCAGTCACGACATTCCAATTTCAATACTGTCTATAGTATTATCAGGTAGGCAGGTATGAAGCTTTGGGAGAGGGATATATACATGAGTACTGGGAATTACTGTGCAGATTTAGATGCAGGAATGGGGACACTGAAGTTTTCCTCAGCAGTTCAGACTGTGAAACTGCTTTAAGTGGGTCTCTAGATTGCAAGCATATTTTGCTTCAAGGAGTCTGTATTGCTTTGGTTGCTAACTTATCCTGCACTTGAAGGGTTCCCCAGCTGCTGTGATTCATCCGGTATTCAAGCTACTTTTGAATTGGAGGTATTTGATGCTGAATGATCAAGGCTGTTGTAGGATGGTACCAGGCAACGCATATCTAGTCACAGTACGGTCCAGGGTTACTTGTCTTATGCAAGTATTGTTTCCACTGACCCACCCAGTTAGGGAGGCGATGCTATGGCCTTCATTGAATACTTCCTTTATACGGTTTGATTCTCTGAGCAGACTGAAAGCCATGCTTTTGCAGAAGGATGTGGCCTTAACCTCAGCCCGAGAGACTTTTGATCTCCAGGTTGCAAGGTCTTCATCTGAGATACAGGCGCTAGTCCGTACGAACTTCCCGCTCCATTTCGGGGAAATGGTTCATCGTATCTTTAACAAGTCTGATGGGAGGGGGATCGTGCGCCTATTTAAAAGCATAGGTTTTGGACTATTAAGCACCTTTCAGACAATCCTCAGAGTTATCCCAGCATTTATACACTCCGTATTGGGAAGCATTTTTGGAGGGCTTCCGTTGGTCCTATTACTTGTAGTGGGTATCCTGGTTTAAATTTTCCTGCTACGCAATGGACAGCCCAGTTCCTTCAGAGATGGAAAAAGCACTCCTGGTGAGACGTTGCTGTGAACGCATGGTACTCCATCTGGGCACACCTCGACTTCGGGAGCTAAGCGAGCTTTGGTTCCTATCATTTAGACCAATTTGGGTTGACTGCATCTTGCCTGTGCTCTGCTGTTTATTCTGCAGATACAAATGCGTGTTGGACGTATTTCTGACTCTTCCATCGGTTGCGCCACCGGACATAGACCTACTACTGGACCCCTTAAAGGACCACGTGTTGCAGTGTCTTCAGTGTATTCCCATGTTGATGACGGCATTCTTAGAGCCTCAACAGGATGCTTCAGCTCCTGTTGGAACGAACAATGGCTCTACAACAAGCACACAGGTTCCGAGTATTTCCTCAGCGGCTGTTGTAGGAACTGAAGATGATCACCTTTGCTCCCTTGACCTGATACAAGACGTGTTTCAGGAACTGTTGTCTGCGAATGCAAGCAATAGTGATGTTTCGTCTCCCACACAGGGCACATACACATTTGGCTCTTCGTGTGATGGGAAGAATTCGGCCCTTTTTCCAAAACAACCAAATTGGAATGCGAAACATTGTTTTGTTTTATTTTTCTCTGCTCCTCTCACTTAGCACCACAGCTTTTGATGTGCTCAGTTGGTCTAACAGTATATTGACTATTTAGCGGACTTACAGAGCTTTTTTAGTTTTTAGCATTATTTTTTACATGTCCCATGTTTTTAGATGTTTTTTTAGACACCGGTTTTATGACAATGTTTTATGCTTTTTAAACAGGCATATTTTAGCTTTAGTTGACCTTATCGTCCTTTGGATGACGAGTGGGTGTTATGTACCCCAATGTACCCCAATATAGGCCTAGGTAGCTACACGACCATTTACCTACTTTTGTCCTTCCTTGCTCTGCATAACGGTTCTAGCACTGACCTTTTACCCAGTTATGTGCTGAATAAATGTCGATCGGTTTCCTTGAAACTAGCCTCATTTATTATGCATGAGGATTCTTAGAAAAGTCCCTGCACATGACATACGTAACAGCATGAACATACTCTGTGTTAAAGTCATAGTCATCTTCATCCTAGGGCGGAAGAACTACTTTGCATAATCGCAGGTATTGTTCTAGGCTCATTTACATAATCGTATTCACACCATATTGATTATGTAAGGAACCCTGAGGCTATCTTTATGGTATAAAAGACCCATACCACCACTAGATAGGCAGAGGAGAAGCTTCCACGCTGACACTAGATGCTGAGGTCCCGGCCTGCAGAAGCTACAACACGCAGTGGTCTGACATCCCTTGGGTGTGTCCAACTCTAGACCAAGTCGGGGTCCTTCATTCTCTCCCATCAGGTAATGGGGTTGGCTCTTTCCTAGGAGATTCTTAGCTTTACACCCACATACATTCTAGGTTCACTTAGGTAGGGTTTGCATCTTAGGAGTATGTTTGATTACTGTCATGTATCTATATGCCTGAATATATTCACTGTTTTAGCTCCATGGTAGAATTCTACCTTTTATTTACTCTGTTGGCGCTTGTAATCTTATATATCTGGTTCTGTCTAATGATTGTCGCAGCAAACATGTTTTATACTAGAATGATGCTGGTTCAATAAATGCTTATTGAAAACGTCCCCATCGTTTATTCTGTTTATCTCTCTGAGACCAAGTAAGCATGAGCGACTGAGCGAAAAGTACTGTACTGTTTCCACGATCCTTGAAAATCAAGTGTTGTCATGTTCGATAGTTCCCAGAAACTATTCGCTCATTGGTAAAGTTAGAGGGCTTATGGTGGCACTGTGAGCTAGCTGGTCTAAAGGCTAACATATCCTTCGGGGTGTCTGAAATCAGTCTGGACACCAAAACCCGTAGTTTATGTTTTCTAAACGCACATGTCCTATGTATTATTAGTAACTACACAACATAATCTCAGATACTTATGATTGTTTGGGTAGAAATTCCAGTCTAACTGAAACAATAACAAGGTGATGGATGAAATGTTTGAATTAATCTCAGCCTCGGCCATTGCATGGGCCATAATCCAGTTCATTTTTTCGAGTTCCTTGTGTTCAGTACAGCGAGGACCTGGCCTGGCAGTTCAGGCTGGAATTGGACCAGGGTCAATACTGATTTGCATATGGCTGGTTCCCATGTGGTGACATGGGGTTCAAAATAATGATGGACTGGAGTGCGCCCTGAGTAATTAGCAATGGCTGACATTGATTCAAGCATTCTACCTATCACTTTTTTGTATATTCCAGTCTAAAGCAATGTTCCTAGGCTTTTCAAAATTCCTTTGAGTGAAAGCTGATAATGTTCTCCCTAATTATCTTCCTATTCCTTCTCTCTCCTCTCCCCTTCTATATGTACGTTTACCTGGCTAGAGAGTGACCCCTAAATCTGTGGTGTAAGAGAAATGGTTGAAACACAGAGATTAAAAGAAATTGGTATATCGACAGAGGTGAAATAGAGGAATAAGGGAGCTATAGTTGAGGTATGTAGAGACTTAAGGTAAATAGTGAAATGTGAGGTAGACAGAAAGAGAGAATGAAATATAAAGATAGGTACGGTTTTATACTGAGATGTAGAGGAAGAGGAAGTTGGAGGCAGGGAGACAGAAATGTAGAAAGGAAGAGGAATAGTATGCACCGAGGGTTCAGGGAGAGAAAGGTAGGGTAGAAAGAGAGGTGGTTTAGAAAGAGATAAAAGCAGAGAGAGGTAGCCATATGTGATAGTGACAAGTGTATAGAGCAGAGATGTTGTAAGGCACAGGCAAAGTGGGCAACTGCTCAGGGATCCCACCTTCCAAGGGGTCACCTGTGAAAGTAAACTCTCTCTCTCCCTGTCTCTCTCTCTGGCTCTCCTCTGCCTGTTTCTATATCTAAAACTTGATCCTTTTCTCTTCTTACCTTTACCTTTCGTTGCTCAGTGTTGCCTTAAGGATTTATGAAGTCGCCGGAAAGACATATTTCAGCTGTTTTACCCCACAGGGCCGCAAAAATCCTTAGGACGACACTGGTATAGAATAGATATATAAGGTAGAAAGTGATGAGAACAAGGAGTAGGAGAAAAGGTGAGTTGAGACACAGCAGGAGGTGCAGAGAGCTGATAAAGACAGCGAGAGAGAGAGGTAATGATAAAGAAAAGGAGGTTGAAGTAGAGAAAGAGGTTATGAGAAAGGAGCAAGGTGTAGAGAGATAATGTACAGGCAAAGGAGGTGGAAAGTAGATTGAGAGGTTAAATGGCGAATAAATGATCAGACAAAAGGGTTAGGAATTGTGAGTGAGAAAGAATTGGGGTCATGAGAGAGAAGCAGAGAAAGGTGGGATGGAGGGAAGTGTATTGAGAGAGAGAGAACTGAAGTAGACATAGGTGAGCTAGAGTTAAGACAGCAAAAGCGAGAGAGGGAAAGTACATAGAGGCGAAGAGATTGGAAGTAAAAAAGAAAGGAGTGATGTAGAAGTAAGGAGAGGGAAACAAGACAGATTTGTTTTATTTATTTAATTGTCTTCAATTCATGTCTTTAATTCAATCAGGTGCCTTAGATTGATACTGTTACAGTTGGGCAGGCTGTGTTTGTACATTAAGCTTCTGTCAAGCTTGCATTGCCATCAGTCAATTATAACTATAATCAGTTTTGTATGCTCACTGTCAGTAATGTCAGACTTCTGGAAATTTCTGATTGCTTTACTAGGGGTCCCTCAGAAGGTGGAGGCTCTCAGCAATTGCCCACATTGACCATACCTTAAAACGTCTGTGGCTGCACACCCCTGTCCATCTGAGTGGAAAATCAGTTGGCTTCATTGAACTGTTACTTACTTTTTCATCACTCTTTATTTAGCTTTTCAAATAGCCTCTGTTATGTCTATCCAACATTGAAACATTTCAAAAGGGAAGCTAAACCCAAAAATGTATTCCCCAGGTTTTCAATAATGTATATTTACCACGTTTAGGGTTTTAAAGAATTTGCTAATATTAAGTTTGCTGAAACAGGAACTAATTAATGAATCCTTTCCAACATTTTTTTCAAACACACAAAAGGTGATGGGTGGCTGCTTGCAATAGGCTCAACCAATGGCAATCACTTGGGGTAGGATTCCAACCCATTATTCCTTTGCCCACCATGCCACCTCAGAATATACCCAGCTACATGCAAATCACTCTTGACCTTGCTCCAATAGGTAGCATTCCTACCCATCGTCTGATTATCAGTGGTTCGATTATTGCAAGCATTCCTTCCTTCACCTTTTGTGTCTTTGATGTAACAACTTAAGTGGCCAAGGCTATGCCTAGATATGGGTCCATTACTCACTGTGCCACTGGAGTCAAGCTACACTTGACGGAAACGCCCCAATCAGGGAGAAACTGGTCTTGGGCTGCTTGTGTTCTGGTTCAGGAAAGACCTGGACTGGCAGCTCAGTCTGGATGTTCCTATTGGAGCAGGGTCAACAATGATATGTGTATGGCTGGGTCCAAGCTGAGGTGGCATGGTGTGCAAAATAAAGATGGACTGGGATGCAGCCCTGAGTGATTGCCAATGGTTAAGATTGCAAGCATTCCTCTAATCACCTTTTGTGTGTTTGTTGCAACATGTTTTGGCACTTCTAGATATACGTCTCTTGCTCTAGTCTTTAGATTTATCAGTGGTCACTTTATTGATTGAGTAACTCTCCCTTAGCATTGCTTTGCCATTCCCTTCACTAGGACATTTTAACCTCCCTCTTGACCCTATGAAATCAGTTGCCCTCTGTATCTTCAAGATAAACATTAAGATGCTCAGACTCTGGGATACCATGATGATGCTCCTGGGGTGGCCCCACGGCTGATGCCCTGTCTAGATTTACTTCACGACATGTCCATATTCCCAGACTTGACTCATCACGGCAAGCGATGGTTGGGTATGGCTCTGGCAGTAGTGAAGGTGGAAATCTTGCGCCACTGGAAATCAGGTATGCAGCCGTCTCACAATACATGGCTCGATGACATGCAGCACATGCCCACTTATAAGTGACTTATTTATAAGCTCAATGATCAACTACAGACGTTTTAAGAGGTCTGGGGTCTCTTCCTCCGTCGCTAGGTATGGCTGTTGCCCATGCTCAGCAGGGTTTTGCACTTCACACCCGTCCCTTGACTGTTCCAGGGTGGGTGAATACTTCATTGTTGGAGGGAAAGGGGATAGGTAAATTGCAGCACCAGGCCCCCAGTCCACCACCTGGGTACCTAGCGCCACGATTTACCTGTCCCATTCCCCTCCTTTACCCCTCACTCTTGTCCTCACTCTCCCTCTTGGTTCCCCCACAGAACCTTCTGGTTAGCATCAACTTGGTTAGGAGGGGCTTGGTTATGTGTTAACGGATATTTTTCATGCTCTCACTGTCTTTTCAGGTGTTCACCTTCATACGATGTCTTGAACATGCCTGATCTGCCATATCTGTATCACGGGTGCATGATGTATGTATCTGAAAATTCGGTGCAACTTTAATAAAGAATTGAGATATTAAAAAAAAGTGTTCACCCTCCTACTTTAAAGCTTCACTTCTAGGTCCTTGTACCAACGTTTTTGTACCTGGCTACTCATAGGAACCTAGATTATAATTGACAGCTATTTGATCTGCATCTACTTTGCTGCCATGTTCATTTGCCTTTTACCATCTCCGCCGTCATCAACCTATCTTCAGTCTCCTCTAACTAGTATGCTCTCATCTACTGTCATTCACCGGAGACCCGAACAGTGATACTGTAACCTTTAATCATTGGGTCACATCGGCCCTTGATCAAATAGCTCCCATGAAAACAACGAAACAGGCCAGGAACACATCTTCTGCCCTCTGGTTTACACCAGAACTTCGAGCAGAAAAAGCCGCTGCAAGAAACTTGAGCGGGCCTGGCGTGCTGCTTACGACCCTGAAGCAAAAATCACATACAGAAAGGCAATAAAACAGTTTCATAAACTAAAACGCAATATTATCAAGAATCATATTGCCAATCAAATAAAATCAGCAGACAACTCAACTAAGGAAATTTTTAAAATTGTTCAGGGTTTCCTTAAACCAGAGGCAATGAAAAGCAATATAGTTCCCTCTGCCACACTCTGTGAGGATCTCTCGATCTTTTTCGAGAAAAAGATCCATGACATCTATGCAGCCTTTCCTGAGACAGATCCGTTCAACACATCTATGTCTCGCCCCCTCCCCACAAATATCTGGTCTGAATTTAGCCCTTTAGATTTGGCTACCTCCCTCAAGCAGTTGGACAAAACCAAATCCGGGTCTCCACTTGATCCTTGCCCGGCTAGGTTTTTTAAAATATTAGCTCCACTGCTTAACCCTGCGCTAAACCAGCTCTGGAACACCTCATTGGAAACTGGCATTTATCCATCTAGCTGGAAAATCGCTACTGTCCAACCAATCCTCAAAAAGGAGAATGCAGACCCTACAATATTAAAAACTTTAGACCCATCTCCCTTTGCCAGTACCTGCTAAGATTCTCGAAAAGAAGTGCAAAAACAACTGTCCACATTTCTTGATTCTAATAAACTGCTTCACGACACTCAGTCGGGATTTAGAGCAGGTTACAGCACGGAGACAGCTCTACTCGAAGTAGCAGAAACTGTCCGGGAGACAATGGATAATGGGAACTGTGCCATGCTGGTGCTGTTGGATCTGTCAGCAGCATTTGACACAGTGTCTCATAAGATTCTTTTAGATAGGCTTCAACAGTTGGGAGTGACGGGGACTACTTTAGCTTGGTTCTGTTCCTTCCTAGAGGGCCGCTCCCAGAGAATTCGGTTGCATCCTTACACTTCAAAGTCTCGCCCTGTGATCTGTGGAGTGCCTCAGGGTTCAGCCCTTAGCCCGACCCTTTTAATGTTTACCTCGCCCCCTGGCCCCTTTGGTAAGGCAATGTGGAGTAGATGTTGTTTCATATGCTGATGACACGCAGCTTGTGTTCTCCTTCCAAGATTGCTCCGAGGCCGGTTTTTCAAACTTTAGGCAGTGTCTCATGGACATCTCAGCTTGGATGACAGCTAACTGCCTAAAGCTGAACACAGAAAAAACGGAAGTGCTATTTTTCAACCAGCCCTCACCTCCATTATCAGACTTCTGGTGGCCCGCAGAACTTAATCCTCCTCCTCTTCCAGTCTCGTCTGCAAGGAATTTAGGGTTCAAACTAGACACTTCCCTGTCATGTAGAACTCAGATAGCTCATGTTTCCTCGTCCTGCTTTTGGAAATTGAAGGCCCTTCGGAGATTCCTCTACTTCCTACCTATGGACTGTAGGAAAACAATAGTCCATGCGGTGATTACATCACAGCTTGACTATGCAAATAGTCTCTACATCGGGTTGCCAGCTTACCTGCTTAGGAAACTGCAAACTGTGCAGAATGCAGCAGCCAGGCTTATTAGGAACATCCCACTAAGACATCATATATCCCCTCATTTGCGTAGCCTCCATTGGCTGCCTGTTAAGAGAAGAACTGAATTTAAGGCACTTACTCTTGCATACAGAGCACTTAATGATATTGGTCCGCAATATCTAAAGAAGAGAGTTCGCAAATACCATCAGTCCAGGACCCTAAGATCCAATCATCATGAGTGCCTTGTCATCCCCCGTTTTTCTAAGTCTAGAATAGGAGGACGGTCCTTCTCCGTTAAAACTGCGACCCTGTGGAACTCCATGCCTGATCATATTAGGAAAGCCAAGTCGGAATCTATCTTTCGGAAGGATTTGAAGACCTGGCTTTTCAGTCCTCCTTTAGCAAACTAGGACTCGACAATTTTAACTTGCCTTCACCCTCCACTGTATCTGCAAGCGCCGGGACACCCCCGTTGGGGGTAGCTGAGCGCTATATAAGCTTAAATACATACATACATACATACTGACGTTTGTTTTTATACAATGAAATTCTTTATGCCACATTTCTATTACAGATGCATCATGAATAAATAAGAATAATGCATTAATAAAACCACATTGTCACCAGTAATGTGCCCTTTAATTATGGCAGCTAACCTTCACAATGATTGTGGACTCTCTGAACTGGTCTGAAGTAGTAATGTGCTCACCTCATAGCAACACATGGAAAAGTCACAATGACAAGTTTGAAACTTTGAATGCGAACTTTCGGTTAACAATAGTCCTTGCCTGAATGAAGGTCATACAGTGGTATGATTTGTTTATGATTTACAACAGGAACATTGGTCAGCGTATGACTGGTGGCCTATTACATGGAGAAGCCTACTTACCTTCCAAATATGTTAATATACAGTTTGTTTGGTCCTCCTTTGGTTTCAAGGTGGTTTATCAAGAGAGTGATCACTTATTTATATCTTGTGGGAACTGAAGAATTCACTTATTTAAATATAGTGGTCCCAGAGAAGAATACATTGTAAATGAACAATTAAGGGACGATTGCGAAATTAATCACATTCCCACGGATGCTTTTACTCCAACCTTTGCCATATCAGAGAGTCATATTCTCCCATGAAAGTCATCTACTTTTTTCTTTCTACCTTTTATTGAAAAACAATGTCATAATACATCAATAATAAATTCATATTATATTCTTCAAATACACATGATAGAGTGCTCAACGCTCTTAAATTTGTAGAGGTGCATTCTATTCATGTACGAACTGCACTCGCATATATTCTATTGTTTTGCTGAAATTTATGTTACTAGAATGAAGTTATATCACCATATTAAAATCAGTAGAGTGAAATTGTTATGTTATGTACAAGACAGATCAATATTTCGCACATATTCAGAGAAATCATGTAACTATGCACGTATATTATGATTATTAGGTAAAACAAATGTATACACTGTTATAAATGATGCATATAGAGGCTTGTGTAATGGGTGAACATTAAAGAACGTTCTTAGGTTAGCCAATTGTAGGCCTAACTTTCGTTTCTCTTAAGTTTCGTTTCTCCTCGTTTGCTCTCGAGTTGGGAGTTAATAAAAATTTAAGTGTGTTGAAAGATTTCCTTTCGCCCCTACTGCAGGTGCAGGAATTCAACCTCGTTATTTTAGATTTAAGAAGATTCATGGGAGGAGAGGAACGTCTTTGAAGACTGTGAACAGAGAGAAGGGAGGACACCTTCCGTGCCTGGTGAAACCTGGGAACCAAGGTCGTCGTCCAAGACTGAGAATTAATTGGAATCTGTGGAAAGTTACTCAAGGAAGGTGTTCACGGAATAACTCACCATGTGACCTGTTAGGGGTGTAACTTTGTCTTTTTGTATTAGGCACAGGGACAGATTTGCAGGACTTTTGGCTTGACTGAGTAAGAAGAGCATCTTAGAACGAGCTCTGTAGCTTCACCCTACTTGACCCATTTAACGTGAGTGCACTTCTTAGAAAGTCAACACGTGCTGACACCTTTTGGAAAATTCTTCTGGGGAATTAGGAAGGGATGCCACTTTAGAAGTAGAGTAGGGACAGATTATTCTTTATTTCAGAAATACAAATGAAAAGGGAATTGGACGCAGTGTCTATACTCAGATGTGTTCTCATATTGGAATTCCTTGTTCTGTGCCTATTGTGCCGAAAGAACTATATTCGTACATTGGTCTCTGTATTAGTATTCATGTAGCTTTACGCTCTGATCTTGAGGTGTGTCTATATTCTGTTGTTTCTGGCTTTGCAATAAATCAACAAAACCTGAATTCCAAGCCTGTAGTCCTTTAGCCTGGGAGGGAAATGTATAAGTGGTCATTTGTTTTCTTCCCTCCACACTTCTTAGCAGGCAATAAAGACCATCGGCCAGGTATTCCTAAGTAAATTTAAGATATGGAATCCGGCCCCATCACACATAAAGAACCTCATTTCGTGTTGGTTCATTGCACCTAGAGCAATAACCCAAGTCACTGTTACAAGTGTGTCTGGGGCCAGAATTATAGATCTCGAAAACTTCAGAACCTGATAATTCCAGCCCAAGAGACATCAGGCCTGTAGGACTTGCTTTAGGCCCAGAGGTTGTGGCCAGCTGCATTGCTGGGCCCCCAAATGCCCCCTGCAGCTGTCAGAGGAGAGCAGATAATGCTCTTCCACAGGCAGAAGTGTGCCCTTCACCCCAGCTCCTTCACCCCCATCTCCCTACCCCTACCAGCAGCCCCACAAAAACTATACGCCTTCTCAGACCAGATGGAAAATGTATGTGTTTTTTTGCTGAATGGTGAAAAACTACCCTATAAAGCACCCTGTAAAAGCAGATTTTAGCAGTCATTCCCTATTTCAGGGCACACAAATCATAGTAGCCAGACTCTACTGCTGAGACACCAGCCAGTAATTTAGATTTTAGCCCTCTGATATCTTCACTGCAAAGTCTGACAACCTCATAAAGAGGCCCAAATTATACCCTCATTCAAACAGTCATTATGTAATCATAAATAGCTTAAAAACAAGTTCCTTTGAAAAACAAAATTTTAAATCAATGTTCATGTCTAGGACCACAACAGCACTATAATCTCTGAAAAAGGTTTTATTATTACTTATTGATTATATCCATGGCACCGATTTCATTCAAGTTGTTGAGTACTTTGGATTCTGCACATTTGTTTTTCAAATATAGTTCCCCAAATTAAATTTTTTATCAGTTTTCAAATTGAGGAGAAATAGTCAATCCATGTCAGTCTATAAAGTTGTTTGCCCATAGCTTCTACAGCACAAACTTTACCACAGACTGGCGGTCCACCCGTCATATTCCGACTATAGGAGTCGGATCGCCGCAGAACCACTGCTACCGTCAGGGATCCATGATTACTGGTGGTCTTGCAGTGGAGTGAGGCTGGTAATATGCTGGTGGTGCTGCCACAGCACCTCCAAGCATATTACTAGTTTCCTCACCACCACAGATTTCATGGCGGTGCGACCACCATGAAAAGTGTGGTGGTGAGGAAACTAAGGGGGCGCTATAGAGCCCCCTGTTGCCTCTGGGCCATTGGATGCATGCAGGGGAGCATATGGTGTGCCCCCCTGTATGCATGCACCCCCAGTTCCTGCAGGGCATACCTTGCAGGAACATGCAATGGCGCTCCTATTGCCGTGCCTTGCTAGGGCACACATATGAGCCTTAGCATGGTACCGCCGTGGGCCAGTCACCGCAGTGCTGCCCGTCCTGGATTCCAGTCAGAATCAGGCGGGTGGTCTCATTATGGGTTTGCCAGTCTTGGAACAGGGCACTGGCGTAGTGGCCCGCTCCAAGACGTAAAGCTCATAATAAGGCCCTCAATCTAGTTGAAAAAAGGCGTATTGGCACTTAACAGAAGATTCTAAACAAGACCAATCACTCTACTTCTCAGCTATTACAATTGTTTATCATTGCTGAGTGTCACACAGTTGTGAAATAGCTTCATACTAACTACTCATTACTAGTCTAAACAGTAATATTGTATTATTTTGAAAACTAATTTAAAAGATCTAGGGCCTCATTTATGGCATTTTGGCATAGGGCAGATCACCAAGGCACCTTGCTGCACTGCCCTATGCCAAAGGGAAAGGGCAGGAATGAACCGTATTTAAGCAATTCGGTGCATTCCTGTCCTTTCTGCCTTCGCTGGCACCGTTTTGGCAACCTGGTGCCAATTTAGGCACCTTTGCATCAAGGTGCAAGAGTGCCTCCGTTGCAAGCAGAATAGTTTTTGTGCATGAAGGGCTACCTGCCTTCAAAAAAAAATCCAAAGAGTTGTTTTCCTCTTTCTATGAGTGCTACAGAATGCACAATAGAAAGAACAAAATAATGAGGAGAAATAGACCTCAGGAGGCGCATGGATTTGGTGCTTCCCCAGGTTTACATCACTTTGTAAATCTGGGGAAGAGTCAAATTCCATGGGTGTTGCGTGGCTTCATAAATCTTTATGAGAGTCCTGCGTCACGCATGTACCACTTTACATAGTGAAAAAGTGATGCAGGGCTCTCATAAATAAGCCCCCTAGTGTCCATTGTAACACTCTAAATGCACCATTAAGTGCACATTTTCAGGCAATAGAATGTACTCCAGTATGTCTGACAAGGTGGTCCAACTTGTGATTTGTCAGACAGGTGTGCCAGTACTAAAGAATGTAGATAGATGTCCTAACTAATAGGCCCACCATATTAAGTTATTCAACACAATAGAATGTGGGTTACAAAAAGTTGTATGGCTATAAGGCTTGAAGCAGTGCCTGAGATAGAGGGAGCCTTTGTGGTGGTAGGCCAATTAGAGCAAAGATGAGTGCCTTGGACTCAATCTTTTTTGTCACTGGGAGCCAGTGTAGATGCCGTAAATGGCCTGACACCGCTGGCTGGGGTGGGAGGGATCTTAAGAATTAACTGGACAGTAGCATTCTAAATGATTTGAAGACACTGTACCAAGAAAGCAGACAGGGCCAGATGCTAGCTGTTGGCATTATCCAACCTGGAGGTGATCAAGGCATGGACAATTGTCTTGCACAACTCCATGGGAATAAGATGCAGCATCATTCTTAAGGATTTAAGAGTAAAGAAGCAGGTGGCAGAGAGGCATTTGATTTTGGGCTCAAAGATTTGTTAAGAGTCAAACCTCACCTCGAGATTTCTTACCACTAATGTCAGAAGGAGTGGGGCCCATTTCCGATGGCCACCAAAAGCTGGGATCAGGGGAGGTCTTAGTGCCCAAAAAAAAAATCTCATTCTTCTCTGAGTTAAGCTTTAAGCACCTTACATTAGTCCCATCAATCTCTGATTTAAGACAGAGTTTAAAAGAATCCAAGGTAGTGGGTGCTTTTTCCTTAAAGGCTGGTATGAGTTGGGTGTCATCCGTGTAGGAGTCAACACTCACTCCCCACGACTCGACTAGTTTTGCTAGTAGCTTGAATACATATCATCTTTAATATATTCTGAGACCTCAAGCAAGGCCTTCTCAGTGCTGTATCCTGCACAAAATCCTGATTGGGAGTCATGGAGCAGATGATTAGACTGGAGAAAGTGAGACGTGCTTATTTTCATTTTTCTCAATTAGCTTAGCAACCATAGGAAAAAGTGAATTTGGTCTTGGAGCAGCATAATTGGGCTCCACCCTTTTATGTTTAATTAGGCCACATGTATGTGTACGTATGGCCTCATGTACTCGTGTGATGTAACATTATTAATGTAATGTAGTGAACTTAAACAGATTCAGAAAGTGCATCTACTATGTAATCTCGACATTTATTAGTGTGTACATTAATGTTTTTCTTTACGGTTACGAGTTGTAGTTCTCACTTATATATACATTTATGTGGTTTGAATAACACTGTTTTCTTTATATGTTCATGTATTTCTTTAAATAATGCTCTCTTTATTTTATAACTGAAAATGTATCCATTTGAATAGTACTCTATATCTATACTGTAACTGTATATCTGTAGTCTTTTCTTTCAAAATCTTTATTCGGCTATCAAAAAAACCAGCAAAAAAAGTACATCTAAAAGAGACTAAAACATACAGTTTACAATGCCAATTATTAAGATCAATTAATTTCTTAGATTATAACAGAATGCTTTTCCTCGCGTTAATTGGTTTTAGGATGAACAGGGCGACATTGTAACATGTTAGAGGATCCTCTAGTGTCACCAAGAATTTCATAGCTGCTTTGTGCGACCTAATATTGTGAACAGCAAACAAAGGTTTGAGATAAAAACATCTAAAATTACGATAGAAATTACAGAATAATAAAAAGTACAGTGTGCTTTGTTTACTTTTGCTGTCACACGGACATGGAACCACATCAGATGGACGAGACTTTATTTTGGGAAATGCAACAAGGTAATGGGCAATGCCGCATCTCAATCTCAATAGTACAAAACGGTGCTGTACATAGGTCACATATAACAAATAGTTATTGGCTCCCTCCTTTAAATTAAAAGATTTATATAAGGCGACGTTCTGTTTATTCTGCTCAGTTTTTAATCTAAGGTCCAGCCTTTGTTGCAGGAAGGAGTCTTTGATCTCTTTCTTTGTAAGGGACAATATTTTTGTAGTATGGGACTACACTGATAAATTGAGCAGATTTCCTAAAGTGGAGTTAATATACGATAACCATGGAATTCTTAACATCATTCAATTTTAAACAATCTAAAATAATTGACCTAGTAAAAGCAGTCTCTTCTCGCCTCCAAAGTGAGGCCAATAATAATAGTGGTCCAGCCATTAAAGAGTTTACTAAAAATCGGAGCCCTACCTCATGATGTACAATGGTATTTGATACAGAGGATGGTAAATACAATAGGCGTTTTAAGAAGCAATTTTCTTCTGTTTGCAGGGCCAAGCTATTAGCTTTGCCCCAGAGACCTGCCCCATAGAGGGCTGTGCTTACTCCTTTAGCTTTATAAATGGCTACCATTTTGTTGGTTGATCGGTTTCCTAATTTTGAGGAAAATTTAAAAATCCCTTGGATGACCCTGCTCATTTTAGCTCTAGTATTTAAAATATGTTGGGACCATGTGCCATTTCCGAAAATAAAATACTGAGGTAGCAAAAGGCGTTCACTGTGTGTATTGGGGTACTATCAATAAAAAAAGACTTACAAGGTTTCTGTTTGGCCCCACAAACCATGGTGAATGTTTTCAATTTGTTGATTACTATTTTCCTTTGTGTCATAAAATATGAGAAACCATCCATCAGTCTCTGGAGGCCTAATAGGGTCCATGCTAGTAGTACGGCGTCATCCGCATATAACAATACGGGTATCGGACGACCAGCCACCCTCGGAGCGTCAGCCTGTATCAATTGCAAATGGTTGTCTACACCATTAATAAAGAGGGAAAATAAAATCGGCGCTAACACACACCCTTGCCGTATGCCCGGCCTACTTTGAATTTGGGTGAACGTTCAAAGCGGACTTGGCTGGTTAGGTTCTCATACAAACGGGAAAGGAACCCGACGATCGCCCTGGGAGCTCCCATAGAGATCAGAGTTGGCCAGAGTAGATTATGGTCGACTAAATCAAATGCACTACTTAGGTCGGCAAAGCATAAGTACAAAGTGCCCGCCTTTGCCCTAGTATACTTGCCGATAAGTAACTCTAGGTTAATGCATTGTTCAATTGTCCCCAGCCGTTTTCTAAACCCGTACTGCACAGTGGTTAGGATAGAATACTCCTGCGCCCACTCCTCCAATCTAAATAATAAAACACTACTCATAACTTTCAAGGCGGTATCTAGGAGCGAAATGGGGGGGTAATTTTTAGTTTCTGTTGTGTCCCCTTTTTTATACATGGGTACAATAATAGATTCTCCCCATGTCTGAGGGATTGCATTGGTTACAGCTGAATTAAACACTCTAGTTAAAATGGGTCCCCATAATTTAGGTGCAGTTTTAACAACATCAACTGGGACACCATCCAGGCCCGGTGCCCGTCCACCGGCACTTTTCTGAATGGCCTGAAGTACTTCTTCATTGGTAATATTCAGGGGGGGGGGCTCCCTTCACAGTGCTCCCAATCAAACCCCCCAATGTCTCTCCATTGTTATTAAAAATCCCGGTAAAATGTGTCACCCATTTATCTGAGGGAATAAAGGAACAAAACTCTGGGATATCATCGTTCTTCAGGAAGGGGGCATTTACTGTATCCCAGAAGAGTTTGTTATCTCTAGTTTTTACAGAACTAGCCAGATTTTCCCATGCTTCAGCCTGTAGTATCTTTTTCTGGGCAGCTATGGCCAATTTATACTCACTTCGTAGGGATTTAATGATTGATAAATCTCATGGTGATTAAGACAATGCATACTTTAACACCTGCAGCGCTTTAGTGCAAGTACCATCGAACCATCCCTTTTTATTATTACCTGATGTACCTGACTGCCTGGTTAAAAATGATTTAATGGATGTTGTAATACAGTGAAAATTTGCGATCACTATATTTGGAGTGATTTCATCCTGACAGTAAGCTAGTTCTCGGTGATTAGAGGCTAATATTTTCTGCATAGTCAAACATGGGTCAACACCCGTCCACTTAATTCTAACACTGTTAGTCCTAAAAGGGTTGATATAATTGACTGTGTCAAGTACTTCGCTCCTTTGGCCCCAGAAGAAGAACGATAAAGTGAGTAGGTTATGGTCGCTAAATATGGAGGGGGCAATACTAAGGTTGCCACACATGCAGGTAGCAGAGGCAGACACTAGTATATGATCTATAATGGAGTGCATATTTCTCCCTGTGAAGGTTGGCAGCAAATCCCCATTGGGACCACGGCTCCCCCTAAGTAGATGGAAATCATATTTGGAGATTATCCAATTTAGGGCTTCTCCATACTCATTATGGCAGAAATGATCATTTCCCTCTCCATCCATGTAAATGTGACTGCATGCCTGATTGTAAGATACTTCGCATGCCTGTATATTAAAGTCTCCAGCCCAAAGTAATACATAATCGGTGCTAAATGGGGCTAACAATGTTTCGCAGGCACGCTCAAGAGCTGTTGCCACATTAGTGCGTGTGGAATCAAAAATGTTGTTGTAGAAATTTATAACTATCAAATCTTTCCCTCCTTTTTTGCTAAGCAACAATATCTGTGCAGGGGGGCCAACTGATGCAACTTTTTTGACCTTAGTAGAGATTTTATTAGTGATGAGTATCTGCAGTCCCCCTTTAGCTCGCCCCGGCTTGTGACCCTATGGCTATCTGTAGTCATGCATTTAAATGTGTATTGAAATGCTTGCCATACTAAAGTTAGCCAAAGACCTTTAGCTTTTGGATGTCGCAGTATTTAACTTTTACCGTGGATGCTCGCTTTGGATGCAATGTGTTATCTCTACTCTGCAGGTGCAGTTGCATTATGTCAGGATTAAAGAAAGGCACATTGTGTGAAAGGAGTATCTCTTGGCAGGGATAAAAAGTTTTAACGAATGAAGGGAGGACTATTGTCCAAGTGGCATAAGGAGATGGGAGGAATCTAAGGAAGTTCTAATGACTGAAGAAAAGAAATCATGAGTATAGTTGCCAAGTTTAGTTGTTTGAAGATGGGAAATAACTGGATATGTGTCACGGAATTCTCGAAGGTTCTTTTGGTAGGTATAATTGGGCATTGCACTTTAGCTTTATTCAGATTACCCTGTATATTCAAAGAGGTACAGAGTTCTTTGTGACATTTCTGTTGTGTGGCTTTATGCTTTACAATATTCTTTACTTTTATAACTTCTACAGAAGTTCTGCTATGCTGACACCTTTCTTTACTTCCCTGACTTAATTGGGTTTACCTGATTTCTAGCTTAGAATAGGGTTTAGTAGACTTATTAGACAACCTCATGTATAGAAAGGAGGATCGAAACTTTCAATCTACTCACCAGACTTTATTCCTTATTCTTTGAATAGCACCAACTGAATTCCTCATTTGCGTCCTGTTGTTGAGGATAAACTTTGTACTTTGGTTCGGCTATCCTCTAGTGATTCTGTATTCTTATACAATGTCTCTAAGATTGACTGATTGACTTTGATTTTGTAATAAATCTACATTTAATCTCATTAATCGACTCTGAGCTTTACTGAGTGGCCAAATGGGTTACACTGTAATTGTTAACTTGTAGTAGATCCCAACTCTTTTTATTCCTCAGGAACTTAGAGCTTTCCATTGCAGGGGGGCCAGGAAGAAGGAGTCCATGTTTTATGCATTCTCAGTCTAAAGTTGCTAAGAACCTTAGGGTCAGCTGAAGGCTTCTTAAGCAGGGGGGGCAGTAAAGCATGTTTCCAACTGGAAGGGACCAGTGCCTGCTCTAAGGATTCATTTAGCACTTCTGGTCAGGGTAGGATTAACCACAGGGGTGGCACATTTAAGTATGGTTGGGGGCAGGGATCCTGGGGGGGGGAGCCAGACTTGCACTTTGCAAGTCCAGCTGCAGATTCCTTTAAGGTTAACGGGACAAATACAGAAAGTGACGGGTCGGAGTGGGGGTAGGACGACGCTCCTTGAGTAGTGGGACACTGTGCCAGAACTTGCTCATAGATGGTTTGGATTTTTTTTAAAGGAGAAGTCAGTGAGGTCCTCGCATAACTCCATAGAAGGAGAGAGGGTGATTTTAGTTGCAGAAGGAAAAAAAGAGTTGATGAGCCTAAACAGCTCACTGAGTTTCTTTGCTGCCTCTAATTTTGATGAAGCCATAATGTTTTTTGGGCCATTTGAATGGCTGCATGGTATTTTTTCAGAACAGCCTGGTAAATTGCTTTTGTGTCTTTGTCATACTTCGATCTCCATTGACTTTCTCACCTTTTGTATGCAGATTTCTCTGACTTTTGGGCATCAGAGAACCAAGGTGCAGAGGGTTTCAGCCGCTTTGAGGAGTGGGATTTCTGCGAGGCACTGGTATCTATAACATCCGAAAACCATCCGTTACACACCGATGCATCCTGCTCTAAGTCCCCTGCCCTATGGCATGTTAGGGACTGAAGTGACTCCATCAGTTGGGAGTCAGAGATTTTATATCAAGGTCTTGATTAAGTTTTAGACCATTTTAGGTGCCGCAAGGAGTTGGGGAGACCATCTTAAAAGGGACCAGAGCATGGTCCAACCAAATCAAATAAGTTTCTGAACTAGATTTACCACTACTGTTGAATGGTTTGCTAAAATGAGGTCAAGTCTATGACCTACTTTGTGAGTGGGCTCCATGATGAGTTTTCTAGGTTAAAACCTTCCAAAGAGGACAGAAATTGCTGTGCGGATTTATTGTTAGGCTCGTCCACATGTAGGTTAAAGTCACTCAGTATTCAGCAATAGCAGAGCTGAATAAATGTTAATTTATCCCCCTATGAGTGATAGTCAACCCCAAGCCTATCTATGGACACGCAAAAAATTGTGACAGGATGTCCGCATACGCCACCAAACATGTTGACGGTCTAAGCGGGGATGGGTTATTGTTTTCCCTAGTCTCCACACTGGGTTTTAATGCCAAGTGATATCTCTCTCAAATTAAAAGGTAGTTTTGATGTATCACATTGGTTTTTATATACTCATATCACGGGTTCAACATTTAGAAGTGCCTCCTTTACTATAAAGATTTAGAAGGATGAGTAATTCTGAGGCAGCGCCAAAAACGAACTCCATGCAATAGCAGGCGTTAGAATGGTGAAACGAGGTGAAATACTTTTATTTCTCCTTGTTTTAAATTTTTCTTTATGTGCTGCATTCTGCAACACACTTAGAAAGAGCAAACACCATTAATGATTGTTTATTTGCAGGATTGTTTCCCATCCTGCACATAAACAATCATTAAATAATCACGATTTGCTACTTCTATGTGCGCGCAGCACACATAGAAGTGACAAATTGCCATTATTGATTTTCTATGTGCCAGAAGGGACACCTTCCTGCACATAAACAATCATTCCATGTAATGCAGGCACCCTTGCACTACGGTGCAAGGGTGCCTGCGTTGGCACTAGGCAGCTAATTTTAGCTACAGCACTAGGGAATGTACAGGGGTACGTCATATTCTTGTAAATACGGTGCATCCCTGCATTTTGGAAATGTCGGATTGAGGCCCTGCCAAATTTAGTGCAGCTCCGCACTCCGACATTTCCTTATACATATGCCTGCTAATGTTAAACAAATATCGCCTTGAGTGCCTGGAGTAACGTCTTGTAGAAAGGATTTGTTCTCTTTAACATTAATGAACATTCCAGAGGGCATGGGATAATTGCCGGCCAGGGTCACAAACGTTTTGTGTCACATCGTAATAATCACCTTCAGAAGAGAGTAGAAGCAGCAACAGTATGAGTCACGTTTAGATTGTCAACTGTTCCAGTATGGCACTGCTGCCCATAGAGTTTAGAAAGCAGGCCGTTATAGTCAGTTAGTACACTGTCTGAACGAGCAGTTTTGGCAGCACAACCGCGGCATTTCATTGCATGCACCAAGTTGACAATAGTATTAAAATAGTTTCAACTAGCACACTCATTCTCTGTACATTTACCTCCAGATTATATAGAATTATGCCACTTGCTTCTATTTTGCCTGCAGGTCCCAAAACCAGAGCGGGTGCAAGGATTGTCACCACTACAAGCGAGCTGGTATTTTGCCAACCTTTCCCTCCCCATCTGCTTCTGTTAGGGCTATTCTGCTTTCTCTATGTCCAAGGTTCCTTGAGAAGCCCCTTGCTCTAGACCCAGCTCCATCTCCAACTGGAATTATTCTTTCAGAGTGAAATCGACTTTGCCAGTATTCGTGTGACTTATTTTAAGCCAATGTGCACCTTGCATAAAAACGCCTTGCAAAATACTGGTAGGAGACTGGTTCGACCCGAAAACGCCTATCGACCAGACATTTTCTGTTTCACTCGTATTTCACAATAATTTTTGTTTGCGGTGCGCTCATACTTTAAAAAGTTAAGCAAAATTGCATAATGCGAAATTCAGATTTTTTATTTTTTGGGGTAAAATTTGTTAATTTCACATAAAACAACATCTAGGAACTTAACAACTTTCACTAGCATAATTTCAATTTCAACCAGACCTTCTATTGCACTTCTTAAGGGCTGGTCTTGCAGCATAAATGCACACACGGGATGTCAAATCCATACAAACATAAATTTAAAAAGATAATTTTACTGGGAATGAAAGCTGTAGCTAAGCAGTGAGTTTGACAGTTACAGCGATCTGTATGATAGTTTATCTTCTAGACTGAAGCAGAAAATCGATTCAACCAGTGCAGGACATGGTTCTGTGATGTAAGTTACTATTAATAGTATGTCATATTTGCCTATTGCTATGTAATAACTTTTTCTCTCTGAAGAAAACATCATTATATTTAAGAAAATCTGGTAATGGAGCGAGTGTCAGTGGACTAGCAGTCAACTGATTTACTACCGACTGTAAACCCTTCACTCTAGATTTGATTTGTCCCTTAGAGTAAACCTACTCATTAAATATTGCAGATGAAATTATATTTTGCTATTCATTACACAAAAGCAATTTAGTATATGATGCTGCCTTTCTGCTGAGAGATCTTCTTTGATGCAATCAACGAGCAGACAGCAATGATTGATTAATCAATACACAGGCATTGCCTTATCACAGTGAACAAATGAGACAGCTAAAGACATACTGCTAAATAGACAAGGTTTCACTTCTTCGAATCAATCTCGTAATTGATAGTGGTGCCCTTTTGGTTGCACTGAACAACTGTCGTGAAATTAATGCCCTGCCTCCAAGCTGGCCAATCCCCCTCTCCTCCGAGCACACTGTCCCCTCGCTCTCTGAGGAAGAAGAGGCTGTGCAAAGCTCCAAAGATTGCAAAATGAAAATGTTCATACTGCAATATCATAGCGAAGTATGCACAGCTAGGAAGGGTATTCGTCTTGTATTAACTATTTCCCAGTGCTACTAATGAGTAAAGCTTTGTGTAGTCAGGATTAAGGCTCAACAAAATTGGTTTCACAACATGAAAGATTATTTGATTAGGTATGTTAAAAACAACACAGAACACTGCACATTTAGAAACATTTAGAAATTTGTGTTATGAAGGCATCATTAATTTATGCAGGGCATAATATGTTTATAATGTTCTGATTACATACGGCAATCTTTATTGTTTGTAAAGTCCTTACATAATGAGATGAATCCTCACCCCGGGGATAGGAAATCCACTCACCCGCTTAGAAAAGGAAAAAACTCCCATTTTTTAAAATTTTATTTTAGCCCTGTCTCCACCACCCTGCACTTCATGTTCCCTCAAAAACGTTAAGGCCTCAGCAGATATTTTGAGCACTATCAAGCAGAAGACAATCTGCGAAAACCCAAACTGGTCCTTTAGGATGGGAAGCAGATCCAAGGACTCTCACAAAAATACAAGGGCTCAGAGTTTATAAAATTGCCGGGTACGTAATCAGGACATTTCCACCTCACCCACCTTACTTGTCACAGTCCTTACATAATGAGGCCGTACCAAGCATTGCATTGACCACTGCCTCCACTTTTGAATATTAAAACAGAAAAGAAACAAATATATATACATAGAGAGGGAGAGAGAGAGAGAAGAGGGGGGAAGGCTGAGAGATGATTTTTTTTGCAGTTGCATCTTATTCCTTGGTCACCTGTTTTAACTCTTGGAGTTCGTTTTGACTGTTCTACAAGGAAGTTTTATTTTATGATAACTATTCACTCCCCTACAATTAGGTAGGTTGTATGCATTATTAATTGTACTTTGATGATGATGGCTAGGGAAACGGCGCACACTCTATACTGGTATAGTCAAAAGCAAGTAATATTTTATGTCCATGTATTAAGCCGGTGCTCAGGAGGAGGAAGAGCCACCCAATCTTCCTCAACTGGAAAAGAAACTTCTCCTCAAAATTCAAAATTACTCCAAGCACTCAAAATCACGAATGAGTATAGTAATATGTAAGTGAGTCCAATGTCTTTTATCTACCTTCTTTACTAATGCGAAGAATTATAATCTCATTTCGGCGCGTCAGAATATCTGAACGCCACAGAGCGACCATACCACGGGGAGTACTCTACCCACTGATTCGCTGAATGGCAGATTATGCCCTACAATATTCCTTATGTTTGAACTGGTGAAATTTTGATATTCTGATGCACCGAAATGAGATTATAATTCTTCACATTAGTAAGGATGGTAGTGATCATTGACATGCCCTGATGAAGTCTTGTTGTATGTAAACAGACGAAACACGTGTTGGCAAGGAGCTGTATTGGCAAAGAGCTGTATTGATGACAAGGAATGATATGTACAACGGATAACAATTACAAATAAACCTGGATGTCAAAATAAAAGACATTGGACTCTCTTACATATTACTATACTCATTCGTGATTTTGAGTGCTTGGAGTACTTTTGAATGTATTATTAATTCTTTCTACCTGTGAAATTTTTCAGATTCCACTATAATCAGCTAGTAACTGAATTATCTCCATGGTATATGTTAGTTGTTCCCTCCCTATTTTTAGCATGAGTGTACTCACAATTTTAGCACGTGCACTGACTCACATTTTTACCTGGTTGTTCTTATCCTAATTATTCTATTTTCATTAAATTGCAGGCACAGTGGCCTTTGGATACATGGTAAATATGGGAATCATTAATTTTTTTGACAACCAGGATGTAAATGTTACTATACTTTTGGTATCCGTAGTCTCTAGTTTTCCTAAGTCCTAGGATCTACATTGAGCTCAAAATTTCGTGTCCTGATGAGGACCCAAGAACAACCTTAGGGTCGAAACGCCATCAACATTCAATGGCAAAAAAGAGTTTTGGGGTCCTATTGGTGGCAAGGAAGCATTGAATATATTAAATCATATGTCTACAGATGCACCTTTGAATTTACTTTATCAAATGGACATTTTGGCCGGTCTTGTCCTTTGTCATTTTTATATTGATCACACCTCATTGGGCACCTTGCATGTTGTCTGCTTCACTTGCACCGAGTGACCACTTGCAGAGCATTATTTTGGTTGTAAACCATTGTTTATTTATTTACATTATGTTTAATGGAGATTCATTGTTTCATAATGTCTCGGTTGTACGTAAGCCTGTAAAAAATTAACTTATTGCAGATACAGTCACTTGAAATCTGTACGTAAATATTGCAACTATTCTCCTTATCTAGGTAGAAGTAATTCATATATTTGAATGTTTTCCAAGCTTTCTTTTTGTTAATTGATATCTGGTTGGACATTTTTGTTGTTGATATTGTTGATATCACTCTGTCCTTTTTTGGTCTAAAGGTTGCTCATGTGGCTACTTTATATACTACAAAAAACAGCATTGATCTATAACATATAGCATGGAAAAGCCTGAATTGCAGGGAACCAACACTGGCTTTAGCTTGCCATGTTGATCAACAGAGGACACACATCTATAATAAACTGGATTGTCTACCGACCCTGAAATGCACGTACTGCAACGAGACACAGGAAAGAAGCTTGGAAAGAGAAACACCAGCTCCCTACAGAAATGACAAAGTGATACAAAAACAAAACATGACCAACATGAAAAGTATCCAGGAAACAAACACACATGAATAAGTTCAACATAGCAAAAGATTTTGAAGAAACCAAGCATATTCCGAGTGCAACAGGCAGACACATGGTCTTAGCATGAGCAATCACTCAGAGAGGCAAAGAACAAAGAAAAAAGTACCACAATTGACACCCAGAGCAGATGATTTACCAATAGGGTATTCCATCACCATCATGGGAGGACTGAGCATTAAATCACTGATTAGCTAGGAAACAGCTTTACTTGTAGAATGGTCACTACGAGATATCCAGCTCAAGCCCACATTATATCTCAAGCAGTTACTGTAGTGTCATGAGATTATGCGAGCTGGAACCCTTGCAGTTCTGGGGGGACTCTATACAGGAATTACGTAATCTGCTGGGAGGTGTTAAGATGTAGTTATAAAAGTTATGATGCAAATGCGTGCAGTATGTGATTGGATGTTGAGGAATAAAGACATCTGTTACAGACCTCTGTGTGTGGAGTATTCATTTGCATGCTCCTGAGCTGGGGAAGACGCTACAACTTGCGACAAGTAGGAGATATTTGCCTCGAAGAAACAAGGCTACTCTCTCTGAGAGTTTGCAACAGCACAGGGAACTGCTCATGCATGCCACGTGCGCACCAATGGTTTTGTAGTTTGCGCCACCGGAGCGTCACAAAATGTGACTCTCCTGCAGCGCAATGGGCTCATAAATATCCCCCTAATTTTAGAGAAAGTGCTAATGGCTGCGAGAGCAGAAGAACAAGCAGGTTGACACGCTGCTATGGAAGCAGGAACAGTGCACAATGAATCAGCGTTGATAATGTAAAGCAAGCCTAAGCAAAAACATAGATGCACACAAGTCAACGTCTCCAAAGAAAAAGAGTTATGCTTCCGATGTGGGTTTTCGTTTCCCCATTAAGGTTAATATCCAGCCATAGCACAAATATGCAAAGGAGGTGAGAAAGAAAACCATTTCATAATGGTCTGCAGAGCAAAAGAGAAACCAAGAGCGTCACAGCAAGAAGAGAAAATGGATGCCAGAAGGTTCCAAAAGCATTCTCGCCATGCCCCAAGGTTAAAAGGCAACATCAGTTACGACAAGTAGAAACCAAGCAATGTCGATCGTTATCAAGTTCGTTATATAAAGGCCCTTCTATATCATTATCAAGTGCTAGCAAAGAAGATGGATGTGCATTGATGATATCGACTAAAGACGACATGCACATGTAGAAGTAGCTGCTTGCAAAGAAGATCAGAAGTCAAACAAGAATCACAAAATGAAGTGGCAAGATTCATTTGGACGCTGTCCCAAAATTACGTTAAAGGTAAACGGTCGCCCCATAACCTTCATTATAGACAGTGGAGCGTCGATTAATATCATGCCAGTAGAAAAGTTTAACAGCCTATCTCCTGTGCCACGCCGTACCCTGTCAAACACGAAGGTATACACATGGGCTGCGTCTAAACCAGTTAAGGGCTGTTCATAACAACCATGTGACATAAAACGACGTCAGTGCAAGCTCCAATTCATATCTTTCATGGAACTTCATCTAGTGCATGCCTACTTAGTTTTGCCACTGTTGCTGACTTGGGACTGATATCTCCCAACTACAACATCCGTGCTCAATCTGAAATCGTGAATCATTTCCCGTCATTGTTTCATGGCCAAGGAAGACTCAAGACAATGAAAGCACAACTTCATATTAATGAGTGCATTCGCCCTGTTGCCCAACCACACCGCAGAGTCACTTTTCATTTGCAAGAAGCCATTGAAAAAGAGCTAGAAACCGTGTTGAAGCATGACATCATCAAACTCTCCACCAGTCCTATGCCATGGGTCTCGTCCCTTGTCGTGGTGCATAAAAATGGCCAGTGGAGGTGTAGTGTACAACTGTGTTGATATGTGCCAGGCCAACAAAGCAATTTAGAGAAAAAGATATCCTGGTCCCCACATAGCCGACATGATCATGCAACTGAACAGAGTCAAAGTCTTGACCTGCACAAAGGATATCATCAACTCGAGTTGGAAGAGAACTGTAGGTACATTACTACTTTTTTGACTGATTTGTTCAGATACAAAAGACTAGGCTTTGGAGCGTCTTCGACTGAGGAGATATTTCAGGATGTTACTCACCGAGTAATTCAACCTGTTACACATG
Source organism: Calotriton arnoldi (assembly GCA_963921515.1). NCBI lineage: Eukaryota > Metazoa > Chordata > Amphibia > Caudata > Salamandridae > Calotriton > Calotriton arnoldi. The sequence continues at coordinate 1,524,846 of CAWUFW010001744.1, forward strand.
TTTTCAATTACAGTGATGACATACTGGTATTTGAGACAAAACAAAAGGAGAATGACAAGGCTCTTACACAAGTGTGCCAGTTACGTGCTGATGCAGGTCTCACTCTGAATGCAGCAAAGTGTGAGTTTAGCAAAAACCAAACTTAGATTCTTTGGGCACATATTGTCTGATGGGGGAATGACTCCTGACCCAGAAAAAGGTGCAAGCACTGTCATCTATTTGCCCCCCACAAGATGTAACCATGGTGCGATCCTTCTTAGGCATGGCCATTTATTGCTCAAGATACATTTGTGACTTTGCTACAGTGAGCGCCGCATTGAGAGACTTAACAAAGTGAAATGTCTCATTCCAGTGGTTTCAAAGACATAAAACATGCGATTCAGAATGCAACCGAATGGCCTATTTTGACCCCAAGTTACATACTGAGATCACTGTAGATGTGAGCCTAGTGGGGGTGGTGGCAATTCTTGCTCAACACAATGGCCATCCAAATGCTCAGAGACACATTGTGGCCTATGCCAGTAGAAGCCTGCCTGAAACAGAACGTGCCTATTCTCAGCTGGAAAAGGAGAGTCTGGCCATAGAGTGGGCCTGCGAACATTTTTATGTGTTTATATGTGGAAAACACTTCACTATCATGAAGGACATCGTGGCACTGTGGCCACCAAAAGAGCTCTAAGAGACCGAGTGTGGTTCCCTCACCTAGATGAACGAGTTTAGAAAGAATTTAAGGCATGCCATCTTTGTAACTATGTATCTCCCAAAGTAATGCAGCATCCATTAACAATTTCTGACCTTTCTGCACATGCTTGGGAGAAAGCTGCAGTTGACGTCTTTGGGCCTCTAGAAACGGACATCATCTCACGGTAGTCATTGAAGAATATTAGCATTTTCTGTTGGTGGCAGACTTGTCATCGACAACCCATGATAAAGTCATAGGGCGGCTTGATGACATATTTGCAGCGCGGGGCATCCCTGCTATTCTCAAATATGATGATGGTCTGCCCTTCAATAGCAAAGAATTCAAGGAATTTCTTGTTCAACTCAATGTCAAGCATCAAAAGAGTACGCCTCTTTGGCCCCAAGCCAATGGTGTTGTTGAACGATTCATGGGCACTCTCATGAGGGTAATTCAATGAGCAGCGATAGAAGGAAACAATTCAAACCAAGCCATGTGTCAAACCCTTAGTACCTATCGATCAACTGCTTACTCCACAACTAGTGAGAGTCCTGCCACCTTGCTATTTAGTAGAGCCATGAGAACCAAACTACTATGATGGACGTAGGACTGATCGACGAAGACTGATAAGGTTTGTGTCACAGACACTTCTCTAAAGTGCAAATTCAAAACATATGCCAATCAGTGCCAATGCGCCCAGGAAACAGTCTTGGACAAAGGGGACTGGGTAGTGCTAAAGCAGAAACGGAAGCAGAAAACAAACACTCATTTGCTGTCGACCCCTTAAGGGTTGTAACATGCAAAGGACACATGGTGACAGCGCATCCTCCCGGAAAGTCAATCACATGGGACTCATCACACTTTAAGCATCTACCTCGATGCTCATCAGCTCCTGAGATCAATAGTGAGGCGTCCCTGCCTAAAAGTCCATATCAAACAGTTGAGCCTATGTCATCTGTGCATAATCAAGGTGCACCTCAACTACCTCCTACCACCTGATCTGCCAGACCAATGTGAGAGCCTCGATGACTCATTGAGGAACTATGATATGCTAATGCTATCTGTACTTTTTATATAAAAAAGGGGAGGATGTAGTGTTGCAAAATTATGCGCGTTAGGACCCTTGTGGTTCTGGGCGGACTCTAAACAGGTATTATGTAATCTGCTGGGGGGTGTAAAGGTGTGGTTATAAGATTTAGGACGCAAATATGTGCAGTGTGAGATCTTATGTTGATGAATAAAGACATCTGTTACAGACCTTCATGGGTGGCATATTCATTTGCGTGCTCCCAGGATGGGGAAGAAGGTACAGTTACCTAAATTGATCTGGAGAATCTCAGAAGTACAGAAGATACATAGGACAGAGGCCACACTAACTGTGGCCAAAGCACCATACCGAGTACTTGAACACTGTTTTGAAAGCTATTGCTTTTTCGTTCTAAGGTCCTCATTATGATGTCGGGCGGACCGCCACTGACAAGCCGTCACCCTCTGCGTCACTAGCACAGAACCAGACTGAAATCGCAGGAACTGCAGAGAAACCTTGTCAAGGCATGACTGACCTCAGAAGCAAATAAATCGCCTTGCTCCACAGAAGCGTAGAAGCAGAAGCCAGGGCCAATGCAGGCGGAAGTCTCCAGCTGATAGAACCAGAACCACCAACCACATTGATCAATCAATGGGAATGTGGATGCCCCAAAAATATCTGCAGGCCCTAATGCAGTACAACAAGGTATTCAGCAAACCTTTCACATAATCATTTTAAATTCATAAGCATAGAGAAAACATTCCAAATGGCAGCACATGATGTAAATGAACATTGTACAAAAACACTTGACTGTATACCAAAAGAAGAAAACATTTCAACAACCCCCACTGGCCTCCTGGGTTTTGAGGTCAATTTGTATGTAAAGCCTTAAATGTGGTAACAGAGTAAAAAAAAATAGCTATGACAGCAACAAACGGTATCTAGTTAATCACTAAGAGCCACCCTTAGTGAGTCCCAGATAATTTCTCCTACCAATCACAGGTATCACGTTTGTCAAGTAGAAGCAGAAGTGAACAAACGTCTCAAAACCCACAACGCAATAGATCAAAAACGGATATATAGAACCAAAACCGAAAAACAACACATAACCTAGAAAAGAATGAGTCCCAGGATAAAAACAATGTAGAGGAATGAAGTGCAATGAGCCCACACACCAAACAGAAGTGTGACACATACAGAATGTCATTACTAAACATGCCCAAATCAAAACCAAAGAGGGGGTGGTATCCCTGTGGAAGCACACTCAATCAAACACTAAAGTACATGCAGAAGAGAAATTTAAAACAAAATACCTTTGAAACCATTCTCAAACTGCCTGCAGAACATTGATCCCAGCAAGCATTAGTTCCCTCGGGTAGGGTTAAGAATACGAAACCTTTCTGTAACGCTGGCTTAGTGCTGGGACTGAGGTGCGGTGTTAAATTCCAACATGCTGTCAGCAAAAAAACATCCGTCCTTTTATTACACAGTACTCTAAAAAATCTAAAACAATTTTATTTGTGGCCAAAGCACTTACATTAGTTACTGCAAACATTATTGGAGAACCTGAACAAAGATTTGAACCCAGATAGCAACATAACCATTAGGCTAAAAAATGAATGTTTAATTAAAAATGAGCCCAGGAAGTGGAAAATGGAGCCCAAATCGCACCTTGAGGAAGAAGCGTTCCTACAACAGGAAAAGCAGAGTACACATTGGTCTGTGCTAAAGTACAAGCAAGAACACATAAACACTTCTCCCTTTCAGTGCCTTCGAGGGAAACTTGAAGTAAAAGTCAAGCAATTCAAAGCTTCCAAGAGACCTCAAAGCAAGTGTTTGAAAACATCTTTATTATTGACCATATAAACCCGACATGAAAAACATGTTTGTGAGCTGCAGTTCACTTCATCGTCCTCCCTAGAGAAGCACACCAATTACCCAGCTGAACTGCTGATCTTCATCACAGCAGGAGGAACCTTAGAGCAATAAACACAACGGGACAGAATCTTATTCATGGTAATAATAGGCTTTTCAGAGAAAAATGGTGCTACCCTCAGAGGTCTCACGACTGACTGACTCATTCATTCGAAATCCTGGTCTGGCGTTCCGGAAAAAGGATAAACACCCCCACCTAATTTGCATGTATAGTGAATGAACCACTGAGTTTATGGGGCAGTAAAATCACAGGGAAGAGCACCCATGGGCAGGGCCTCTGGTACTATATGATTTTGAAACTGTGGCGTTTTCCGAATAGTTATGGATTTGCTGCATTTGTCTCATAATCCATCATGTGCTGCATAATCAGCAGATTTTCAACAAAACATTTTTTCGAGTTCAAACGGCTCCAAAGTTACAAAAAAAGCAGCAACACCATTGATCCAGCGCCAAACCGGGGGTCTCTGAATGACACAGCAGACAACGGGCCCCAAACATACAAATTCACAATTTCTCACCATTTAACAGACCCTACGAGAATGACGCTGAAATGCGGTTTGTGTGTCGTTGATTTGTATTTTGCTCATCTAAAGGGGAAAACAGATTATCTAATCGTTTCTTCTCTATTATAGCCCTTTTAACCTATATCGTCAACCACTTTCCTCTTGGGTGCTGAATCATATTGATTGAGTAGTATAAATTAACCAAAATCTTAACAGTTGTCATGAGGAAATAATCACAAACTCAAAAATCTCGTTAATCTGTTTATCTTCAGTAATTATAAGGAAATCTCAGGTACAAAGTTACAGGGAAAGAAAATATACATTATAGGAGAAATATCATAAAATATGTAGACAAGATCACAAGCATCTGAATCACAGTGAATATTATTGAGTGGATAGATGAAGAGACATAAGAGTCATGGAGAGAAAACATTTGCAGACATTTGAAAATGTCCCTATTGATACATACCTAACAATAAAAGTTCGGAAAAACCACCACCCCCTGGCCACGAGGACAGTGGAAAGGGAACCCGATAGAGGAAAACGGGAAAAGATAGGATCAAGAAATGGGTAGGCCTCTAACCCACGGACAGCGACGATCACCCTCTGCCTCTCTGGACCTACGGAAAGCTGCCTAAAAAACACAGCCCCTAGAGCATTCCAATTATACCCTAATTCAACCTGTCCGTCCCACTAATCTGCAACATTCGGGGAAATCTCAACATTTCATTGGTCAATTTGTGGGGTGTTGCACCACACCTCTATTACTTCATTTGGCTTTACATGCTCTCCTTTGTTCTTAACTCGTTCTCACTTTTTACTTCACTGCTTATGAATCGATTCTCTATCCCTCATCACGTCACATTCTCTGATGAATAGCTTGTCCCTGTATTAGTAACTTTATTTTAGACAATGTATCAACTAGACATAAAATGTTCATCAGCTTGAGCTTTCCCAGGCATCTCGACGTCCTCAATATTGCACGTCTTTCTTTCCCTCTTGAAGGTTTCCTTCATCCGCCGCTGACACCCACCACAGTTCATATACGGGGCAGCCTTTTGCGGCCTTTTAATTTATTCAGGCTAATTTAACACGCGTATCTATTTGTTCACCATAGGCCCATTTTAAAACTGCGATGAAAGAGAAATATAAAGAATCTTAATAACAGAAAAATGGAAATTACACTGTGAAGAACCGGAATAACCCACTCACTGGGTCTCGGCGGCAGGGGAATTGCCCAAGTCTTCCATACCCTTCATACGTAGTAAAAGGAGACACAGGAGCCTTCGTCTGCAGGAGGAACCCAGATTTATTCAAATAGCCCGGGCTATGGAACAGAGTCCCAAGCTCGTTAGAAACAAGACAGAGGAGGCTGCTGCTTTACTCCGCAGCTTACAAGCCTTTTATACTTTTTCATTCCAGTCTTTTGGCTGTTAGTCCATTGTTCAATCAGGGCAGTGTTTGCAGTTGATAACCAGATCCAGACGGTGTTTGTAGTTGGTGACCTGATCAAGGCTTGGTACTCAAATTATTGTTCACTCAGCTTGATCAAAGCACGGTCATTCAGGTCATTGTTCGATCAGCTTGATCAAAGCTCGGTCATTCAAACCATTGTCCAATCACCCTGATCAAGGCCCAGCAGTCAGACCATTGTCCAGATAACCTGATCACGGTGTCAAGGATGTTTACCAGGCAGGGAGCAGGAGATGGGAAACAAATCATTTACACAGGGCGTGAGTGTCTCATGGTTTTCTGTCGAACTGCAAAGAACAGGGGGTTGGGTGTGCGACAGTTCCTGGGCAGAAATGCAGGCTGCAAGATGGTTTTTGTCGTGTTAGTTAGAATTTCCTCAGGCATCAGCAGAAACGACCAGGTGGGTCGTGTGGAAGTGTTTGACACGAAATGGCAATGAAAAAACAATGGAGTCCTGGTACAAATGATACCGATCAGAAGAACACTTTTCCTCAGACCCTCCTTTTGCCATTGAGTGGCAAATACTTTAAGAAATGTCAATGTTCATAAGGCCATCGGTTTCTTGTTGGAGCATCATCATCATATTGGTGTTGCGAATGTTGGAGGGTGGAGGCTGGATGGTCTGGACACACATTGTACAGAGCACTGGCAGGCACTGAAAGCACAAACAGCAGGAGACCAGGACAGTTATTCCCAAGGCAAGGAAGATGAGGACCCTCCACCCCCACTGGGAAAGGAGGCCCCAGATCCAGCCTGTGAGGGACCAGTTGCCTTTATCCAGATGAATTTCGGAAGAAAGGCGATGCAGACGTTGGATGGCATAGTACACTGAAGGTGCGTTGTCTGGGATGTACACGCAGCAGCTGGAGCCGATCAATTTACACACACCACCACGATCAGCAAGGAGGACGTCTAGGACCATGCGGTTCTGCAGTGTTATAAGGCGGTCCGCCTGTAGTTCTGCAGTGATGTTGGAGAGGGCACCAGCTGTTACTGTGATGGTGGCTTCAAGGACCCTGGTCAGTCCTCGTACAGCCCGACTGTTTGCCATGGGGCCCCAGAATGGAAGGAAACCTTTAAGGAAGTCCCCTGTTTCCTGGCCTGCTGTATCCTCGGCTGATATGACGCCCCTACGTGAGCGACGCAGAGCGCCCTTCATCAACAGGTGGTAACTCCCATGGGTAGAATACGTTGGCGGAAGGAGGAAGGCCAGATAGCAGGTACCAGACCAGTTACGGGGGAGCCAAGTGTAGGCGGCAGTGCCACAGATAAAATAGGTGTTGGGGGATGCCACCAGCTTCGGAGGAGATGTAGAGTTTAAAGATTTTGTGATATTACAAGTACTGGTACCAACTTTCTTAGTCCCTAGGCCATGGATGCAGACACGGCCTTGCACATTTATGACATTCACAGTGTCTCGTTCATCGGGCAGTATCCTTCTTGTGCGGAATCTGGAAAATGTTCGTCGAGTGGTTGAGTTGAATACTACCATCTCACCGAGTTCATCTGGTGATAGTAGCGATGTGGATGAGCTGGTCGGGCAAAAAGGAGCATTGGCATGGCCAGATCTGTTCCGCCAGAAGTCATCCTGAAATGTTCCAAGGGCAGAATTGGCAGTACCATTGACAGTGTAGGCCTCCTGTATCAACATCCACCATGCAAGACAAGACCCAGAGATGGAAAAGGGGTAGGGAAAGAATGGGACAGGGTGTATCATGGAATGCGGCATCAGTCCGCAAACCCAGCAGTTGGAAATGTTCATGATCAGCTGATGATGATGCAACATTTGGATGAAGGTGTTATTGAAGAATTCTGCACGGCGGGGTAACTCGTGGGCTGGTAGCGTGTAATACTGGTGCTCTGCAGGAGTTGGGGTAGGGGTTGGTGAGGTAACAGGATGGTAGATTAGTAACAGCCAACCAAGAATAGACAGGATGAGGGAGACAAACAGCGTCACCACGGTGGCCATGAAGCATTTACTATGTCGGAGACTGACATATTGTTTCTGGATTCGAGTGTTTTGGACGGCAGCCATTGTGCTAAGCCAGGGACCTCTAGTGGCTGTCTGTGATTGGTGGTTGCTTCACTGGGCGCAGGTGCCAAGAGCCCTATGGCGTACCTTAGTCTGACACACCAGCACTACTCTCGGCCGGGGAGATCACAGCCCTACAGCCTATAGGCACTTGGCGAAGTCAAAGGCAAGCCTTCCCTCGGGGGCGCAAGTTATATCGGTCGGAAGTAGGGTCAGTATGGTCGGGAAACAATTGTTCTGGACGTTGAGCAGAGTTAAGGGAGGGTTCCACCCTTCCTTTCAGTATGCTGTCACTCTCTGCTTCCGTAGATGTAAAATGCAGTCTGGCATCGCTGAATGGGACAAACGTCGGGACTGTTTCTGTTTCTGAGTCTCCTTGTCCTTCCCTCACCCACTGATCATAGGGGAGGGGCAGAGGCACACGCCTACAGTGGGACGAATGCACCCAATTCTTCCGACCTTCTACTTTCACGGCGGTGCGGGTGGCCAGCAACACCTGACGGGGCTGTGTCCAGCGGGGTTCGAGGCTCTTAGTCCGTTGAAAATTTCTTACTAAGACCCAATCACCAGGTTGGATAACGTGTCCTGGGCCCTCGCTTTTGTCAGGTATGGCCTCATGCACCTGGTGATAAAGAGTACGAAAGGTATTAGTTAGACTGTACAGATAATCAGTTAATACAGGGTATTCAACATCAGACAGTTTCTTAGGCCGCGGGACACCCCATACATTGGCAGGCCTCCCGAACACAATCTCATGGGGGGATAGCCCTATCCTGGTGTGGGCTGTTGTTCTTGTAGACAATAGGGCCAAGGGCAGAGCATCAACCCAAGTGACACCTGTCTCGGCTACTATTTTGGCCATTTTAGTTTTTAGGATGCCATTGTACACCTCCACTAGACCTGCTGACTGGGGGTGGTTAGCTGCATGAAATTTTTGTTTTATACCCAATGCTGTACAGATATATTCCATAATTTGAGCCGTAAAGTGTGTCCCGTTGTCACTCCAGACCAAGCGGGGCAAACCGAATCGTGGGAGGTACTCTTTTAATAGCATTTTGGCGGTAGTGATAGCGGTGCAGTCTTTGACGGGGTAGGCCTCCACCCATCGGCTGAAGGTACAGACCACCACTAGGACATATTTTAAATTGTTACATCGGTCCATCTGGATGTAATCTATTTGGAGGACTTCAAAAGGGAAGGTAGGAGGAGAGAATCCTCCCTTAGGAGTAACTGTGCCTTTTCCTGGGTTATACATTAGGCAAATCATGCATGTTTTAACCAGCTTTTCAGCATATGTTGGTATCTTAGAGTTGTACCATGTAGGTTCCAACAGTTTACATATCCCTTTTGCACTAATGTGAGCAGGACCATGGGCCATCGTAACTACTGGTAGCACATGACTGTCAGGTAACATCCATTGTCTTTCCATAGTCGTGCGGACCCAGCAACCATCAATTCCCTCCTTTGCTAATTGCTCCTTCCACACCCGTAGTTCCTCAGGAGTAGTATGGGACTGAATATCGATCACACTCTGTACTGTGTTTTCAACCATGCCCTCGTCTGCCACCCACCTAGCGGGACCTCCTACATACATTCCTTCCCTTTTTCTAAGAGCTGTTTGTCTGGCCGTCTGGTCAGCCAGGGCATTGCCTTTCCCAACATCATCTGTCACTTTCTTATGGGCCTTACATTTTATAATGGCCACCTTTCTGGGGAGTGTCAGGGAGTCTAACAATCGGTGAATTAGGGGGCCATGTTGAATCTTGGTCCCATGGGAAGTAAGGAAATTCCTTTCTTTCCATAACCTCCCGAAGTTGTGGGCCACCCCGAAGGAATATTGGCTGTCAGTATAAATATTTACCGTCATCCCTTTGCTTAACTCACAGGCTCTAGTGAGGGCCACTAATTCTGCTGCTTGAGCAGAGCACTGCGGAATCTGAGCTGTTTCTACTACTTGTCCTAATGTCGTGAGGGCATAGGCGGCTGAGGTGTTACCATCTGGCCCTCTGAGACATGATCCGTCCACATATAGTGTACCTTCTGGTTCTGCTATCGGGGTATCCTGTAAGTCAACCCGTCCCTTCGTCTCCTCCTCTGTCCTTAATATGCAGTCATGTGGGTCTAAGCGGGCATCCTGAGTATCCAGTGGGAGTAATGTTGCGGGGTTCAGTACAGTGCATCTCTTGATGTTAATGTGGCTGGAAAAGAGTGTCAGTTCATATCCTGTGAGTCGTGCGCTAGTGAGGTACTGTGTCTTGGTGTTATTAAGGAGGGTATCTACAGAATGGGGGACCATCAGAGTCAGGGGGAGTTCATGACGATCCCCGCACTCTGACGGACCATGAGGGCGGCCGCAGCGGTCGCCCGTAGGCATCCTGGGAGAGCCCTTGCAACAGGATCTAAGGTGGCTGAAAAATAGGCACATGGCCGATGGTGACCTCCGAACATCTGGGTCAAGACAGCGCATGCACAGCCGTCTGTCTCATGTACAAAAAGAAAAAATTGCTTGCTATAATCAGGAGTACCGAGGACTGGAGCAGTACACAGAGCCCTCTTTAAATCTTGGAAGGCCTGCGCATGCTCTCTAGTCCATGGAAAGGAACTGTCTGATATGTCTTTAGTGGTGAGGGCAAGAAGAGGTTTGACCATGGCCGAAAAGTTGGAAATCCACTGTCTACAGTATGAGGTTAGGCCTATGAAGGCTCGCACCTGCTTTTGTGTTCGTGGGGCCGTCATAGCATTGATAATGGCTACACGATCAGCGGTGAGCTGCCTTCCCTCCTTCGAGAGGAGATGACCTAAATAGGTCACCTTCTCTTGACAAAACTGAAGCTTTTTTAAAGAGACTTTGTGATTATGGAGGGCAAGGTGGCGTAACAAACAGAGAGTAGCTTCTTTACATGATGGGGCAGAATTTGCAGCAATGAGGAGGTCATCTACATATTGTAATAGTGTGGAGTTATCAGGGAGTTCCAAGGAATCTAGTTGACTTTTGAGGGCTTGACTATAGATACTGGGGCTCTCGGTGAAACCTTGAGGGGCGCGGCAGAATCTAAAGCTTCGCCCACCAAGGGAGAAACCAAAAAAATGTCTGCTGTCAGGATGTATAGGAATGCTGAAAAAAGCATTCTTCAGGTCTATGACAGAAAAGTGCGTTGCGTCAGAAGGGACCATCGTTAAGAGGGCTGTAATGTCGGGGACAACAGGATATTGGGAGATTGTTATTTTGTTAAGGGCTCTCAGGTCAATCACGAATCTGTATATTTTAGGGGAGAGAGCATCTCCATTGGTCTTTTTAAGAACGGGAATAATGGGACTGTTACAGATATTGCCACGTGTTTCCTCCACTACGCCCTTGTCCATTAATTCAGATATTATTGTTAAAAGGGCCATTTCTCCTTCCGCGGGTAGTCGATACTGCCGGAGGCGGGGGAGAAGTGCACCTGGCTCGATGCGTACCACATGAGGGGATATGTTGAGACACCCTACATCAGTGTCTGATGATGCCCAGAGGGAGGAAGGTAAAAACTGCAATTCTGGTGGGAGGGGACCAGACAGATACATATAGGAAGCTGCGGTGGGAGAAATTGTTAGGGATACACCTTGGGGACTACATGATATGGTCGCATACAGAGCTTTCAGTAAATCCATGCCTAACAAGTTTTCACTGCAACCTGTAGTAAGGACCAAGGGAGCGTCAACATGTGCAGGGCCAATATCGAGAGGGAGGGGTTCAGAGACAGGGCTCGTCACAGGTGTTCCTGCAAAACCCACGGAGACATTTATTTTGCCAGAAAGGGGTGCCTCCGGGACTGACAGACGTGCAATAGAAGACCTGGTGGCCCCAGTATCCAAAAGAAAATTCTGATCGTTCCCCACAACTGACATTTGAACATACGGGCCCCTTTGATCCACTGGAATTTGCACTCTGGTAATACCCCTTTCCTGGCTGTCCTATGCTTGGTAGGACCCTATCTCATCAACTTCGTCATAATCATCATTGTAATAAGTGCGTGTTGCTTCGTACCCATCAAACCTATTGGCCGGGCGCGGCCGGACGGGAACGTGATCCCTGGGCCTACGTTCTTTATCCTGTGGATGGGGCGGGCCATGGTCCCTAGTCGGCCTTCCCTCCCTGGGAGCGCGAGGCCGAGTCTTCCCTGTTCGGATGTTTTCAGCTAACACGGGACACTCGTCTATCCAATGGCCGTACCCCTTACAATAAGCACACTGATCTGTTTGGAGGGCTCCCGTATGTTGAGGGCTGGAGGGGGTAGACTGGCGAGCCCTCGGAGGGTGTTGGGGTTGAGGTCTGAAATTCCCGCGGGCATCGGGACCTCGGGGAGGGTAAGCCTGCTGCAGAAGTGCCTTAGTCTTAAGATCCCTAACCTTCTTACTCTCCTTGTCTCTATCTTCATTCTCCCTATTCTCATGATATTGTGCCATAGCCAAGATACCAGTCATAGTTTGGGCAGACCACGTACTTTCAACTTTCTTAAGCCTGGTGGAAATCTCAGGAAGCAAGTTGCTGACAAACTTATCGACAAACACTGGGCCAGAACCTGGGGTCCGGGGATCCAAACCACTATGTCCCTTGTATTCTGTCTCAAAACGGGTAAAGAAGTCAGCCACATTTTCATCTTTTCGCTGCCTACAGGCGTTTATTTTATCCCAGTTAATGACAGTTTCCGGCAAAAGTGTTTTCATAAACGTTATTATTTTACCGGGCAAAGTCAGGATGGCAGCTTCTGGTTTAGTCCCTCCTACCCTTGCTTCTTCCATAGCCTCTAGGTCAGCCCATTTACCTCCCAACGCCACTTCATGATCAGTATGTCGAATCTTGTCCCAAATTTCAGTGGGAACAACCGTACCAAAAAGTAAATCTATATCCTCAAGAACGAGAGTACCTGCAGATATAATCTGACCTAATTCTCTGTAAAAGGCAGCCGGATTCTTCCGGGGATCTGGTAATTGTTCTTTTAACTGCATTACTTCTGACCTTTTCCAAGGAACATGAACCCAAAGCCTGCGCCAGTGTGCCTCAACAGCCCCTCGGCCATTATTTTGGGCATCGGTAAGTGCGTTAACAAAGACAGGGGCCGCCTCTCTCATTGGCATAGCTGTCTCTAGAGGGGTGTTGGAAAAAGCGGTCATATCACGGTAAGCCATTAAAGCAGACACAGCACCAAACATCCCCTCTCCCTGAACATCGCCTCTTCTTATTTGTGACCTAAGGTCCATTAATCCAGTGGGTATCTGCATAAGCGCATTCTCAAATTTTTGCATGACCAGCGTACACATGTATTCAGCCCAGGTGGTCTGTTCCATAATCGTCCACTGGGAAAAGGTGGACCATATGTCTTTAAAGGCATAAATATTCCCGTTCTTTATCCAACATTCACACTGTTGCTTCTGTAGGTCATTTTCTCGAAGGGACGAAAAGCTGACTGCAGAGCGCAAGGAGGCCAGTCGGGGGGAATTGAACATTTTATATAAATCCTGCTTAACTGTAGACCACGGGGAAGTAGGAAAAGGGCGGGTAGGGGTAAAGCCGCAGGGGTTGGGCGGATGGAGACTTGTTGTCATTCCCGCAGTGAGGACAGGGTTAGCGGGCGTGGTCGGTGTCATAGGAAAAATCGGGAGGGTTGGTGTGACAGGAAGAACAGTAGGAGGGGCAGTGGGGGCAGGAGTGGGCGGTGGCGGGGGGACATGTGGGGTGTGAGGCGTCAGGGCAGGGTACATTGGGGCATATGCAGGAGGGCTTTCTAGCATGGTATCAAGCAAGGAATCACCTTCTTCTCCCCCATCCATATGGCCCTTTCTTTTCTCCTCACGAGCTGGATAGCATTTTTGTACCCGGGCCCCATGCTCCCTGTTGGCTATTTCTACCGATTTTGTCATTTGATTTTGTAAATTTACTCTGGCGTGGTCGGCCATTGACATGCGTTCCTGTTTTCTTTCTTGAGCCTTCTGCTTTCTAGCTCTCTGCTCTATCTCTTTCCTCCAAAATCGGACAGATTCAAACATAGACGGGCGCGTTTTTCTTTTCATTAATTGTTCCTCTAAGTTGGTGAGAACTTGGGAATTAAAGGAGCCGAAAAGTGGCCACTGTAATTCCGCGTTACTTTGTTTCGTATATTTTACCCAGAATGAGGAAAACATTATGGCAGAAGGGCCATGTTTAACATACATCGTATGGCCAGGGGTCCCTTCTGGAGGAAGCGGACAAGCCGCCTCCAGCTGGGAGTCCTGCGTACACATACAACAACATAATTTCTTGAACTTACTACTGACTGGCATGCTTGTAAATAGGTAACAGACACCGGCGGGTTTTAAAATTCACCTCGCCTGCTTGGCTTTTGCAAAGGTCAATAACAGCAGAATCATACAGACTTGGTGGGTGATCAGTCCACCCTTACCTTACAGGGGTAGTTCTCTTCTGCAGACGTAGGGCTGTGTCCTGCTCCAGAAATTATTTGCTAGGGGACTCCAGCGAGGACGCGGTCATGTGGCCCAGACCGGGTGGGGAGGAACAGCGGGCGAGTCGTTCGGCTTACCGGATTGCAAGAATCCCTCGGGTAGGGCGCCTCCGTCGGAGTCTCTCCGTGCACCTCCTCACATCCACCGGGCCTGACCTTCGTACTCGTGGAGTCCCTGTTCGGGCGCCATTTGAAGAACCGGAATAACCCACTCACTGGGTCTCGGCGGCGGGGGAATTGCCCAAGTCTTCCATACCCTTCATACGTAGTAAAAGGAGACACAGGAGCCTTCGTCTGCAGGAGGAACCCAGATTTATTCAAATAGCCCGGGCTATGGAACAGAGTCCCAAGCTCGTTAGAAACAAGACAGAGGAGGCTGCTGCTTTACTCCGCAGCTTACAAGCCTTTTATACTTTTTCATTCCAGTCTTTTGGCTGTTAGTCCATTGTTCAATCAGGGCAGTGTTTGCAGTTGATAACCAGATCCAGACGGTGTTTGTAGTTGGTGACCTGATCAAGGCTTGGTACTCAAATTATTGTTCACTCGGCTTGATCAAAGCACGGTCATTCAGGTCATTGTTCGATCAGCTTGATCAAACCTCGGTCATTCAAACCATTGTCCAATCACCCTGAACAAGGCCCAGCAGTCAGACCATTGTCCAGATAACCTGATCACGGTGTCAAGGATGTTTACCAGGCAGGGAGCAGGAGATGGGAAACAAATCATTTACACAGGGCGTGAGTGTCTCAAGGTTTTCTGTCGAACTGCAAAGAACAGGGAGGTTGGGTGTGCGACAGTTCCTGGGCAGAAATGCAGGCTGCAAGATGGTTTTTGTCGTGTTAGTTAGAATTTCCTCAGGCATCAGCAGAAACGACCAGGTGGGTCGTGTGGAAGTGTTTGACACGAAATGGCAATGAAAAAACAATGGAGTCCTGGTACAAATGATACCGATCAGAAGAACACTTTTCCTCAACTGTTTCCCTCCCACCTTTGCACTAATCCCATGTTAATTCATAGGAGCATTAATGTGCAAAGCATTATTTTGCAATAGCATTATTCCACTTTGTCGGTTTTAATATGCAAAAGCGATATGCGGCCTAAGCATTTCATGCATTAGTCTTAATTGCAATGCACGCGTGCGCGAAGCATCTCCCCATGTTTGTGTGTATTATTGGCATTTAGTACAAGACACACAATTAATAAATGTTATCTTGGGGCGTTGATCCGAGCAGGTTTACATGACGCAAACCCTGCTCCATCAATTCCCCCCTTTGATGGCTTTTTATGCCATCATAAAATATCCATCACCCATTGCCCTTTCTTGTTTCCTCAGAAACTCGTACTTCTTTCACTTCTAAGTTTCTTCTTTTCACCTAAATCTTTCATTGTTTCATAATATTTGTCTTTCATATTTTCTAACTCTATTTCTTCTATTTTTCTTTTTATACCTTTACATTTGTTATCTACCCCTAACATACTCATCCTTTCTCTTCTTTTCTTGCAACATTTGTAAGTCATTATTATGAGCATGATTATTATCACTATAGATACTATTGGTATTATTACTCCACCTAATAAACTCTTACCAAAATTAGTGAACCATTTACCTATATTTGAAAAACTCTTATTAATTTTCTCCCAGACACCATCAACCTCTTGTTGTGTTAAATCCCTATCTAAGTTCGTAATATTTTTAATATACCCTTCAATACCTTTGCTTTTGTCAGGAATATAAGTGCAGCAATGTTGCACTTTTAGCATTCCACAGACTCCACCCTCGTTTGCCAATAATATATCAAGGGCAAGTCGATTTTGCATAACCATTGATCTAATTGCAATCATTTCTGTGTCAATCAATAAGAACCCTCCAGCAGTATCAGTTGATAATCGATCAACCACTGTGGATAATTTTCGAATTTTGTGTGAATTAAGAACCACTCCAACTGAAGGTATTATCGCACCAAATATATCACCCACTATTTCTGAAAAACTTGCTCTCTTTTTACGTATTAGTCCATGTTTCATCTCATTAATTCTATTATTTCTATCTACGTGGTATACTTTAGGAAATACAATCCCAAAGTAACAACTACCGTACCAGTGAGCAGGCGGCCTATAATAAGCATTCCTCCCACACACATAATATACACCTGGGAAGACAGGGTCGGCTCCTCCCTTTAATCCCCATCCTCATGTTATTAAGAAATTATGTTCACATTTACTAGTACCTAAATAATAGTTGTTATATTTAGTCTTTAGTCTTAGCAAGAAAAGCTTCCCCTTGTGATTCCAATCCAGAGACATTGCAGCATAATTCTCGCCTTTTTCATAATTTCCTTCTCTAAAAGCCCAAGGTGGTATATTAGTTTTCTGTTCAGCAGCCTTTTTATGGAATTCTTGTCTTCTATTTTCTACCATATTAATGAAATCCTTTTCTTCTATTTGTAAGCTACAGGTGAGATTATTTTTGTGAGCATATATTAAATCCAAAGTTTGTGTAGTATGAAAACATTCTCCCATATATTCAGCATCTAAGCTACTAGATACTTTATTTAAATTCTTTCTAATAGGAAGTTCGGAAAAAACTACATCTATGTTAGAATAATCAAATTCTAATTTTCCAGTTACATAGAACAGACTAGTTAGTACACTACACGAAACACCATATGTTAAAGGAAGGTGGTGATATGTCACCCCCTCCGAGACAGACGATGGTAATTGCATGCAAACATAACAGTCACTCACATTCATTGTATTAATATATTCATACAATAATTTAGTAAACGTGACGTTTAATGGAAAATCAGTAATTGATCTATCTTGATGATAAATACTTCCATCATTATGGACTATATTAGTTTGACTTTTGGTAATAACTTCCACTCTCATACTTATTGTATTATTAGTTTCATTTTTGTCATTAGTCACCATCAAAACAGGAACAACAATTGTTAGTATTAACAAGTATTAACAAGTTAATAAGACACCACATAAGCAAGCTCTAATACATTTACGTTTTAAACTAGGTTTCGGACGTTCAGTCACTGTAGATTCTACCATTTTTTCTTGTTAATAAAAAAATTTAAAAATTAAAAATCTAACTTACTATTATTTTTCTTATAAACCTAATTCTAGGGAAAAATCCAAATTAATTTTCTTTTGTACAACCACACACTTAGTTATTTTTCTTCGGCCTTTTTTTTCTTCTTCCAAATCTTCTTGACGTATCAACTTAATTTGACTGGATTATGTTGCACCTTAATTTTTGTTACAGTCTCTTTTAAGGTGGTTTCAATTTGCTCTCATCAGTTCGTTCTGTATCATTTGTAACTTCTCCTTCTGTTTGATCAGGGCTTTCAATTTCCTTTAAGATAACGTAAATCCACTCAGGTCTGGTATACTTTCGACTTGCAACTCTTGGGCTTGTTGTTCTGCGTACTATTTTCTTTTGAGAATCTTCTTGATCTGACTGACTCGAAATTTCATTTATTTGCTCTGGCCCTCTTCTTTCTAGGATATATCTCAGTCTTTTTGCTCCACTTTGCCAGTTATCATTATACCTCAGTCTTTTTGTTTGAACTTCTTCTTCACCCTGATTTTCTGGTTCTACATTTCTTTTGCATAACCTCTTTCTTGGCTGTTCTTCCTTTTCACTTTCAAAGTGTCTTTCTATTTCCAGTTGACTAGTACCCTCGTTTACTTCTTCTCTCTGTTGACTTTGTTCTTGGGTTTCAATAGCTTTTTCTGTCAGTTGATTGTCTTCCTTAATCAACTCTCTTTCTTGTTGGCCTTGTTCTAGGCTTTCAGCAACCACTTCTTCTTTTTGGATATCACTCTAAATCCATCCCTCTGTATGTTGGCTTCCTTGTTGATTTTCGGAAGCTTCTTCCTCACTCTCTCCAACAGCAGTCTTTTCTGTCCCAGTATCTGGTGCCCACTCTACTCGGCTTGTACTTGGTTGTTCATCATCCACAGGCTCAGTGACATTTGCCTCTCTTGATTGTTCAGGCTCACAACCTCCGGCTTCTGGTCTCTCTTCTTCCTTTTCCAGTTGCCGTTCAGCAGCTCTTTCAAGTGTACTTGGGACTCTTCTGGTATGGCTGGCGTGTATCCAGTTTGGTAGGCCACCACACTTTACTGCAGTTGTTGTTATCAATATGATCTGGTATTGTCCATGCCACCTGGGTTCTAAACACGACTTCCTCATGTGTTTCTTGACAAGAACCCACTCTCCTGGACTTAGATCATGCACTGGATTCAACTGTATTTCATTTGCGTCTGCTCCAACCTGATGAGACACAGAACGCACCAAATCAGCCAGTCCTTTCCAATATTCAAGAATCAGATCATCAGAAATGCTCATCAGTTTGTTTGCTGGTACAATTGCTTGTCTCATGACTCTTCCCATGAGAACCTCGTGTGGACTCAATCCAGTTCTCCTGTCAGGAATGCTTCTGATACTCATTAAGACCAAGGGCAAAGCATCAGGCCATTTCAGTGTTGTGGATGCACAAACTTTTCCTAATCTAGATTTTATAGTGCCATTAATTTGCTCCACAATTCCAGAAGCCTCTGGTGGGTAAGCACAGTGTAGCCTTTGTTCAATTTAAATGCTGCGCAAAATATTCAAATTATTTCATTATTAAAATGTGTTCCCCTAGCAATTTCTAAAGTGACTGGAAATCCGTACCTTGGTATTAATTCTCTCAAAACCAATTTTGCCACAGTGAGGCTGTCATTCCTCCTTGTAGGATAAGCCTCTACCCAACGAGAAAAGAGACACACAATGACAAGTACATATTTCAAACCATTACATGGAGGCAACTCAATGAAATCAAGTTGCAAACGTGTAAATGGTCCAGCAGCCTTTCCGATTGTTCCTGTACCCACCACTGTCCTTCTCCCTGGATTCTGCTGCTGGCAAACAATGCACCTTTGGCACAAACTCTCTGCAATGTACCTGAACCTGGGATTAAACCAGGTCTGCTTAAAAAGTCTGATCATGGCATCCCTTCCAACATGAGTGATCCCATGGTAGACTCTTGCCATATGAGAAAGCGTGCAATCGGGTATAACTGGCCAGTCATCTACATATACCCAAATTTCACCCTCTGGTGTTTTTGTACATCCTGCTTTTCTCCAAAGCTTCTTTTCCTCTTCACTAGCTTCTTCTTGTAACTGTTTAATTTCATCCCAATTGTTTATTGATGTAAACATTAAATGGCAATCAGTGATTTTTCTTTCTGTTTTTCTGTTAAGTGCAGCTGAATTCTCCTCACAGAAACGTGCTGACTGATCTGCTTATCTGTTGCCACTGGTCACATAATCATTTCCTGATTTATGCGCAGAGCATTTTACCACTGCAATTTGTTTTGTCAATTGCAGGGCATCCAATAAATCTTTCACAATTTTTCCATTTTTAATAGGGGAACCTGATAAAGTCATGAATCCCCTTTGCATCCATAATTGGCCGAAATCGTGCACCACCCCGAAACCATATTGACTGTCCGTAAATATGGTTACCCTCAAATTTCGGGAAACTTTACAGGCTCTAACCAGAGCGTATAATTCCGCAATTGGTGCTGATTTTACCCCAAATAGGAAGGATGCTTCCACAGTTCCAGTTACCGTGCATACTGCATAAGCAGCGCTCAACTCTCCTCTTTTATTCCTCAAACATGATCCATCAACAAACAGTACATTATCAGATTCTTCTAAAGGCACATCTTGGATGTCTGCCCTAGGTTTTGTACAGAATTCTGTCACCTCCAAACAATCATGATCTGCTTCTTCTGTTACCTCCTCCTCATAAGGATTTGGTAGTAGTGTTGCTGGGTTTAAGGTGGTACACCTCACAACAATCACATTTTTAGCACCCAAAATCACTCTCTCATACCTAGTCAGCCGACTGGGAGTCATGTGCTGAGTTCGTGTTTTGGTTAAAAGTATCTCCACAGAATGTGGAACATACACTTTGACAGAATAACCCATCACAATTGCTTCACTTTGTTCCAAACTCACACACGTAGCAGCAACTGCTTTCAAACATCCTGGTAACGCTGCAGCCACAGAATCCAACGTAGCAGAAAAATATGCCACTGGACATCTAGTCAATCCGTGTCTTTGAGTTAACACTGCTAACGCACATCCATCTCGCTCACAACAGAACAATGCAAATTCTTTTGTATAATCAAGCATTCCCAATGCTGGTGCTTGGCACAAACTGTCTCGCAGATTTACAAAAGCTTCCATACTCTCATCATCCAGATCAATCGGATCAATCACATCTTTATACGTTAACCTCTGTAAAGGTTTTGCAATCACTGAAAATCCATTTATCCATTGTCTGCAGTAACCAACCATTCCCAAAAACATTCGCACTTCTTTCTGGGTTCTTGGAGGTTTCATCTGTTGAATTGCCTCAATTCTTTCTGGTGTCACTTTTCTTACTTCTTTCTCAATCCTGTGTCCTAGGTATTGTACTTCTTCTCTACAGAACTGCAATTTTGCAGGTGACACTTTATGTCCCCCTTCTGCCAGATGGTTCAATAAGGCAATGGTATCTATCACACATGCTTTCCGAGTTTTAGATCCCAACAGTAGGTCATCTATGTATTGAACCAAAACCAAATCCTCTGGCATTATCAATGTTTCTAGACATTTTTTCAGAATTTGGTTGAAAATCGAGGGGCTTTCTGTGTACCCTTGAGGAACTCGGCACCATGCCAAGACACGGTTTCCAAACCGGAATGAAAATAGAAACTGACTGTCTGGGTGTAGAGGGATTGAGAAAAATGCTTGGCACAAATCAATTACTGTGTACCATATGGCATCACATGGAATCTGGTAAAGGATCACTGCTGGGATTGGCACGATTGGACAACAAGGTACCACTATCTTGTTGATCTTTCTCAAATCTTGCACTATTCTGTATTTTCCACTTGGCTTTTTAATTCCCATAATAGGTGAGTTACAAGGACTGCTCAGTATTTCTTTTAGAATGCCTTGTTCGATCATTTGATCGATCACAGGAGCAACTCCTGCCATTGTCTCAGGACTCATTTTATATGGAGGAGTGTTTGGGTAATGAGCACCAGATTTCACTGTAACCTGAATAGGATCCACATTTTTCATTAACCCTATTTCTTTTCCTGTAAAATCCCATACATCTGATCTTACTGTCTCTCTCAGCTCCTCAGGCAAGTTCTGTTTTGTTAAAAGTGAATATAGTTCATCCACATCCGTCCCTTGCTTTGCTAGCATCATCTTCAATTCGACATCCTCATCAGGTGTCTGAAATGCGATACCATCAGGTGTACAAAAGATGGTACAATTCATTTTGCATAGGAGATCTCGTCCCAATAGATTTACTGGGCTCGAATCACATACCACAAATCAATGCATGTCTTTAAACCTCCCAATGTGAACCTCAATTGGTTCTGTAACTGGAGTTTTAATCTGCTTATTTGACACTCCCACAACTTGGATAGTTTCTCCTGAGAGGGGTAGGTTAGGAATTTGTGCTGCTCTCACAGTAGAACGGGTAGCACCAGTGTCCACTAGGAATGTAATATTGTTACCTTCCACCTTCCCATCAACAAATGGACCTGACTGATCTACCTCCAGAGTTGCGCCAAACACGCAATCTTCCTCCCCCCTCAGGCACCGTCATTGGCTACTTTCCGAATCACTCTCATTACACTGCAACCAATATTGTGGAATCATCTGCACATTTGGGTTCTTACCATGTGGTTCCATAGGAGTAAATCCAGTATTCACACTGTATCTCTGTACCTGAGCACCTACATTACTCTGCATAGGAGCTTGGGGCACCTGTAACTGTGGTGTAACTATCTGCTGCGGCTGTTGTTGTTGTTGAGTCACAACCACTTCATTCTGCACCTGTGAATTTAAATTTTGGTTTGTCCCATTAATTTTTACAGTGCTTTTACACTCGTTCTTCCAATGTCCAAGCTTACCGCACGCATGACAAGGAAATTTTCTTTTCAAATCATCTTTAACAAATCTTCCTTTACCCTTTCCAACACCTGGTACCTGACCATTTTGATTCTGATTATTCGTCTGCTCGACACTATTTGCTTCCTGTTGCTCTGCTACCTTAACTTGCGCCCACATCATTTTCGCCCTAAGCTTTTTGTGTCTTGAATCAATGTCATCGCTGCAGTACTTTGCATATCTCAAAATTTCATCAATCGTTTTGCTTTACCAGCAAATCAAATGCTGTTGAATCATATTACTATTTTCTGGTTTCAGTCCAAACGCAAACCGATACACAAAATGTCCCATATCCTTGTCACCTATATTCTCAAATCTGCTATACTGCTTAAACACCTGTAACAACCGCTCATAGTATGCATGCACTGACTCTTTTGGCTCCTGTGTTGTCCTGTCTATTTTTACCCAATCAGTTTCCTTTGGGGAAATTTTCCCTTTCAAGAAAGTAATGAAATGAATGAATGAATGAAATGAATTTGTACTTGTAAAGCGCACTGCTACCCTGAGGCATCCTGGCGCTGAATGCATACCGCTGTGGAACCCTTCCTGGCTTTTCCCTGTGAAATGTCCACTCCTGGGCACCCCCAAGGTGAAGCCAGGCATCCCAGCGCTGGTGGGGCCGTTGTGGAGATTAAGCAAGCTATTGCCCAGAGTTGCAGAGTGGGACCCATGATTAGAATAGGCACCGAGGCGAGAATGATCAGGTCCGAGGAAGTTGAGCCCAAGACCCGCCGAGGCGGGAATTGAACCCTGGTCCCGGGCCAGATCTCTGCATCAGGGTCTGCCGCTCTAACCATTGAGCCACACTTCTCCACTCTTCTCTCACCTGATTGTACTTTTTCATCACCTCATCTGAAGGTGCACCAGTTTTAGGGTCTCTTGGATATTCTTCTTTAGACCAATCGACAGTTATCTTACACTCTGTCCACAAATCAGCTGGAACTACAATCTCGAATAGACCATCTAAGTCCTTTAGCAATACCTTTGAAACCTTCACAAACCTTTCAACCTGTTTGTACCATTCCACAGGTTTTTCTCTCAATCTGGGGAAATCATTTGTAAAGGACAAAATGTCCTGTCTACTCCAGGGAACATGAACATATCCACCACCTGGAACTTCCCTCATTGAACACACCATTTCAACCCGTCCACTTGTTTTTAATGGATACATTGAGGTACCTTCTGTAGGGTTTAATTCATTTTTTCTTTTCGACCATCTTCCTTTCCAGCGATCAACATCTCCCCACTTCCTCAGAATCAACATCAATTCCTTTTACCAGACACATTCAAACTTTCCAAGTCCCTGTCAGTGAAATCCATCCTGTATGTTTTCTGCAATACCTTCGATCTTTCAACATCTATTCCGTATTCAACAGCAGCTTCTGCTATCTTCTCATGCAAATTGCTTGCTTTCCATGTAATATTCTTACACAAAAATAATAATTCCTCATCTCTATAAATACCTAATCTATCTGGACTGATCGTACCAATTATCATTTCTTCCAAATCCACCTTCAATCTACACACATCTATACTTTGTGGTAGGGGTTTTCGTTTTTCCATTCCCTTTATCCACTCATTCAGCTCTTCTGGTGTGGGACCTACTGAACTCTCAGATGCGGAATCACCACTCTGTGCTATTCTCCTAGGATCTCTTTGAACATTTCTTCTTGGAGTTTCATGTACTACTTCTCCTACGGGAAGATCCATTAAGGTAACATTTTCTTCCATTCGTTCAACTGGACTAGGTATAGTCATGGTCTCACTCCTCATATTACTTGTCGGAACTGTCAAAGCATGTACTCCTGATATACTCTGTTTATTCCCATACAACAGAACTATAGGTCCTATTGTTATGGGTACTGATAATGCTTCCGCACTCAGATTTAACTGTTTAACTTTCCGAATTAATTCTTCTCTTGCTTGGGTTTGTAACTCTGTCTCTCTATCCGGTACTACTCTCGTAATCACTGGAATTTGGGGAACTTGCGGAATCAGTGGAGATCTCATTATCGGGTCATTTGGAATTACTCCTCTTGGACTTTCCTGATATGGTGGAGGTCTTTTTGTTATTATATCCTCCAATAACTCGTCATCTGAATCATTCATGTTACAACTCCCTCTTTGCATTTCAATATTATTCTTTTTCTCCTTACTTTTGCCTCCTATTGACTCCTCATTAACCAAGACAGGATACAATCCTTCCATCACTACAGCTCTTCTCCATCTTTTCACTCTCTCTTGCCTACTCTCAAAGGGAAATCTCATCATGATATTTCTGTATTTTCTTCCACCCCTGTATTTCTCTCGCTCAAAAGCCTCATATTCCCATTCCTCGAGTGCCTCATACTCAGTCGGTCTAGGTCTAGGCTCCAACACATTCATCCGATCTCTTAAATTTTGTAAAATTCCTATATTAAATGATCTATGTTCCGGAAAAGCCAGAACACCATCGCTCTCAGTATACTTCAACCAATTCTCCAACCAAGTGCATGTATGGTATCCACATTCTAGCATCATATAGGATGCGGGGGTTCCTGGAGGCGGAATAAGAATTCCCTCCCTTGTCACTATCGGTCTGTCCTTTTTGAAGAAATTCCTGATTTTATTAATAAACTTCATTTTTTTTCTCAACTGCCCCTTCAAAATGTGACTCGGAAATCCCAACAAACTCTCTGTACTTCTGTAGTCTCTATTAGGCAACTGTCATCCAATACCAGCGCGACTCACACCAACCAACCAATCTGAGCACTGCTACGTCAGCAATGTCTCAACCAATAGAGATGCAGCTTACAATGGCTCCTCCAATCACAGCTTTAGGAGCTCCCGCTGCCTGACCAATGCCAGCGTGGCGTTTTCTGACGTCAGTATTACTCCTTCTACTGACCCTCCCTTTACAAAATGACTCGGCAAAATTATTTTTCTTAAGCTTTTTTCTCAAAGAAATCTTGTTAATAACGACATAAAAACAATGCTACCTTGTCTGTTTTCTAAATAAAGAGATAGTTTTCACTTTTCCAAAAATAATTTTCTCTACGAGCAAGAGTAACGACCCAACGCTATCTCACCCTTCAATCAAGGTCCGGGAGGACCTGTTACTTCTCCAGGGATAAGGCCAAAGTTTCTCAAGAGGACTTTTTGGTATGAAAAGGAGTCTTGGTACTTCTCTGGGGATAAGGCCAAAGTTTCACAGGTGGACCCTTTGCTATAGCACTCAAAATCTACTCTCATACGAATTTTCCCTAATGCAACACCTACAGCCTTTCACTGTTCAGTGTTATGACTTACAGACAAAGTACTTCCGTAGTGGGATACGTCTATCCACACTAATTCCCAGCCTACTTCCGGCTATGACTTTAACCCTGGGCAACCTTCTCGCCCCTATATTCAGGACAACATAAAACGCGACATTAACTTTTTGGGTTAGAACACATATAATCAAATCAAATAATCAATAATCAACTAATCAATAATAAACCATCATACTGCTACCAAAAACTGATCCAGCGCCAAACCAGGGGTCTCTGAATGACACAGCAGACAACGGGCCCCAAACATACAAATTCACAATTTCTCACCATTTAGCAGACCCTACGAGAATGACGCTGAAATGCGGTTTGTGTGTCGTTGATTTGTCTTTTGCTCATCTAAAGGGGAAAACAGATTATCTAATCGTTTCTTCTCTATTATAGCCCTTTTAACCTATATCGTCACCCACTTTCCTCTTGGGCGATGAATCATATTGATTGAGTAGTATAAATTATTGACATGACTAATTAACCAAAGTCTTAACAGTTGTCATGAGGAAATAATCACAAACTCAAAAATCTCGTTAATCTGTTTATCTTCAGTAATTATAAGAAAATCTCAGGTACAAAGTTACAGGGAAAGAAAATATACATTATAGGAGAAATATCATAAAATATGCAGACAAGATCACAAGCATCTGAATCACAGTGAATATTATTAAGTGGATAGATGAAGAGACATAAGAGTCATGGAGAGAAAACATTTGCAGACATTTGAAAATGTCCCTATTGATACATACCTAACAATAAAAGTTCGGAAAAACCACCACCCCCTGGCCACGAGGATAGTGGAAAGGGAACCCGATAAAGGAAACCGGGAAAAGATAGGATCAAGAAACGGGTAGGCCTCTAACCCACGGACAGCGATGATCACCCTCTGCCTCTCTGGACCTACGGAAAGCTGCCTAAAAAACACAGCCCCTAGAGCATCCCAATTATACCCTAATGCAACCTGTCCGTCCCACTAATCTGCAACATTCGGGGAAATCTCAACATTTCATTGGTCAATTTGTGGGGTGTTGCACCACACCTCTATTACTTCATTTGGCTTTACATGCTCTCCTTTGTTCTTAACTCGTTCTCACGTTTTACTTCACTGCTTATGAATCGATTCTCTATCCCTCATCACGTCACATTCTCTGATGAATAGCTTGTCCCTGTATTAGTAACTTTATTTTAGACAATGTATCAACTAGACATAAAATGTTCATCAGCTTGAGCTTTCCCAGGCATCTCGACGTCCTCAATATTGCACGTCTTCCTTTCCCTCTTGAAGGTTTCCTTCATCCGCCGCTGACACCCACCACAGTTCATATACGGGGCAGCCTTTTGCGGCCTTTTCATTTACTCAGGCTAATTTAACACACGTCTCTATTTGTTCACCACAGGCCCATTTTAAAACTACGATGAAAGAGAAATATAAAGAATATTAATAACACAAAAATGGAAATTACACTGTTTTCCTCCCACCTTTGCACTAAACCCATGTTAATTCATATGAGCATTAATGTGCAAAGCATCTTTTTGCAATAGCATTATTCCACTTTGTCGGTTTTAATATGCAAAAGCGATATGCAGCCTAAGCATTTCATGCATTAGTCTTAATTGCAATGCACGCGTGCGCAAAGCATCTCCCCGTGTTTGTGTGTATTATTGGCATTTAGTACAAGACACACGATTAATAAATGTTATCTTGGGGTGTTGATCCGAGCAGGTTTACATGACGCAAACCCTGCTCCATAACCATGATGCCACGCAGAGAAGGACTCTTTGCAATGGCTGACTGGTCCCCTTACCATTGCTTATTGCTGTATTTGGGTGTTAGAATGGTACTAATTGGTGAAACATTTGCCCAAATAGTGTTAACCAGTGTAAAGATGACAACATAATGTTCTAATACTATGACAAAATGTGCTGCATTATGCTGCATAATTTGTCTTTTCTTGCTGCATAATTTAGTCAAATTATGTCGCATAATTTAGTCCTCCCCTACTGCACAATTCTAGTGGCTCTGCCCACAAGGGATGGGGAGATTGTTTTGCTGAAACATAAGCTTCCCCTAAATTCTTTACTCGGCAGGGTCTATACAACATGCTCCACGCTGGCTCAGCAGAGCACCTGAGGAAGTTGCAACCTCGAGCCAGCCTGCTATTACAAATCTCCTATAGCAGGGAACAGGGATAAACTAACAGAAAAATAAAGTGCTTCCCTAAACCATAAGAAAACATTCACACAAGAACTATAAAACGTACTGTGATGCTGGAAAGAAGGGGCAAACATGACCTGCCTCCAATTAAGACAGGCAAAACAGAATGTCAGATGAGTCTTGAGGCTTTTTAAGGGACCAGAAAGAGTATATTTTCATTGTGAACCTTTGGTTTATGGTGTGCAGATGATACCTACACATAAAATAGGATTCAGTCTTTCAAGTTGTTGAGGAACACCCTGTTGCCTTATTCTGTGAAACGAACTCCATCATTTCTATATAATAATATTTTCAGATTTGTAAAGCACGACTTATCACCCCTAAGTGTAACCAGGCGCTGGAGGCCATCGGGGAGATTAAGTGATATATTGGACAGAATTTGTTTGACCACTTCCACTTCTGCCTTTGGCAAGTATTGGAAAACACAGAGACAGTGTGTGGGAAAAGTGCCATTAATTTACACAAGGTATCCTTCATTAGGATTTCCAACCCCGGGAATTATCCCTAGGCCATTGCCACCACAGTGCACAATCATGAGGTCTGGATGTTGGCAATCCACAATGCTTTCAAACAAAGGTAGCAGTTGATGCCACTTTAATCCTCTCTGGCCAAACCAAGTACTGTCTACATTAGGTAAACCCAAGTACCTGTTAATGCCACTCTTTCTAGCACTCTTTCACTCTTTCTAGCAATCTCTCTGGCCCAAAACACAAAACTATGGCCCACAATCCACACTCTAACCATTTTGGAGGCAAACTGGAGTAGCACACAGGAGAAGGCAGTAGCTGAATGAGGCAGTTTTCAAAATGAAAGGCAGTTAAAATGGAGGATAGTACCTAAATTAAAAAAGAACATGTTTGAATGGATGCTGTTAATATGCAGGTCGCTAAATGTAGGTAGTGATTTTGAGAAAAAAAAAATTACTTCTGTGATTGGCTATGGAAAAATACAAAAAAGTTATGCTATTTGGAATACGCTTAATATTCCAAATGCCAACCACACCTGCTACAGTTCAATTTGAAGGTAGTATGGTGCTCACAGAAAGGGTTGTGAACTTTTGACCTACAGCTAGCAATGAGTGTTCTAAATGTGGTTACTATGGAAATGGAGCTAAAAGAGTGTAAGTAAAAAAAAAAATGTAAGTCCGTTTTTATATAGCGCAGCTGCTCACCCTTACGGGTCTCAAGGCGCTGGGGGCCGTAGTGGAAATTAAGTGAGCTATTGCCCAGAGTCACATGGTGCTGAGCTGCCGCCGGAGATCGAACCGTGAACCCTGTGCTCCGAAGTCAGCTGCCCTGGCCGCTGCACCACACCTCTCCAGTGGGGGGGGGTTGGGAAATAAAAACATTGTACAATAACACTTTAAA
Source organism: Calotriton arnoldi (assembly GCA_963921515.1). Lineage (NCBI taxonomy): Eukaryota > Metazoa > Chordata > Amphibia > Caudata > Salamandridae > Calotriton > Calotriton arnoldi. Next base: position 1,553,871 of record CAWUFW010001744.1, read on the forward strand.
GGAGAGTAGTGTAGACACACTGCTTATTGTGGACTGTTTGCCTTCATAATCATTAGTATCTGTATATAATAAGTTAAAAGTGTATATAAGGTGAAAGAAAGTGAATAGGCTGTATACAATAATAAAAGGAAAAATATAAGGGAGGGTAGATGATGATGATAAGGTAAAGCATAACGAGTAGCAAAGGAGGTAGGAAAATGTCTAAAGAGAAAATAGAGGTATATTATGTAGGTACTGTTAAAAAATGTGTTTGGAAGAAGATGTGGGTGATTGATTATAGTAGATATTTTAATAGTACATAATTTTTACCCAGTCACAGAGACAGACAAGCACTGATACATTCAGTTGCAGTCTTTCAAAACACATACAAACCCAAAACAGATGTAGCCAGACAGTAACTGACATACTGGGAAAGACCCTTATTTAAAGAATTCACACACACATTTACTCACCTATAGATGCACTTTTATAGTCATACTCACTCCCATGTAGGCCCTGTCAGATTCACTGAGACACATATAAAGACATTCATGTATCCAGCATTGACTCTGTTACAGATAGATGAACACAGTCATATACTAAGTAATACACTTAGGGCCTCATTTATGAGGAATTGGCTTAGGGCAGCACAACAATTCTTCTTTCTGCACTGCCCTAGGCCAATGTAAAAGGACAAGAATGCACCATATTTATGAAATATGGTGCATTACTGTCCTTTCTCCCTGCGCTGGTGCACAATTTGCTGCCTAGTGCCAACGTAAGCACCCTTGCTCCATAGTGCAAGGGTGTTTCTGTTGCAGGCAAAATTGCTTTTGTGGAGGAAAGGGCACCTTCTTGCACAAAAACAATCCCAAGACGCATTTTCCTCTAACTATGTGTGCTGCAGAATGCAGCACACATGGAAAGAGGAAAAAACGAGGGGAAATCAAAATATGTCTCCTTGTTACACCTGCTCTGGGGAGGCGTAAGGTTTTGGCACTGCCCCAGGTTTACGTGATTGAGTAAATCTGGGGCAGCTTCAAAACCCATGAGTGTTGCACAGAAAAACCCACCGCAACACCCATGGAACGCCTCCTTGATGCAGAGTAAGGTAAGTCTCCGACTTGCACTGCTTTGCCTTACTCCATATCTACTAGGTCATGCAAAGCCACGCAGAGTAACTTTGCATCACCTCATAGATATGATTGAGAGGCTTGCGCCGCCGGAGCGTCAAAAAATGTGACTCTCGGGCAGTGCCAGCCTCTCATAAATAAGCCCCCTAGTCACCTACCCATACAGGCACTGACATACCTATTTACAAAACCTCAGAGCCAATCGCGCATTCAGTCAGAGGGCGACAGAGACACTTACGCATTCAGCCACACATCTGCACAGCACTTATGTATCCAGCACAAACACAGCCACTTGCACACACACAGTTACATACCCCCAGAATCACCAACACAGCCAGTAAGCAATCTATACAGGCACTTACATACCCATTTAGAGACCCATGGAGACATTTAGACAGCTAGTCACACACTAACATAGTTACTTACATAGCCAGTGGGACACCCACAGAGGCACTGATACACTCACTCAGATATCTACTCAAATACTGACACAACTATGTCACTCATCCATACACTAAGGGCCTGATTACAAGTTCGGCGGTACCAAGTCCATACTCGCAGTGCCGGTCCAACCTCCGCAACCTCGGTGGCCCGACCATCTTATTACGATTGCGGTGGTCTGACCGCAACCAGGCCAATAGAAGACCGCCACCACCACCAGGATCTTGGATTCTGTGGTGGTGTGTAAAGTGGCAAGGAATGGAGGCAGTCCCAATGCCGGCACCACCATACATATTACGAGTTACTTTTCCGACAGCATTTTCATGGTGGGGATCCTGCCATGACAAGACTGGCGGAAAGGCAAGAAGGGAGCCACAAATAGGACGCAATGGCGATCCGACGGTCGGACCGCCAATGTCATAATCGGGCCCTAAGTCATAAGCGCATTTATACATCCAAAGTGATAGACTTACACTACCTGTTACACACAGTATAACCACTGCAATTATACACCCAGTTACAGTCTCAGAAAGCGCTTATGTACCCAAAAGTGATGTAGCTAGTAGGCCTGGGCAGAGCTCGAGGAGTTCTGCCATGCGGAATTCCACAGAACAGCCGAAAAACTTTGCAATATTCTGTGGAATTCTGCAGGTGGGTGGAGCTGCATGGCGTGCCCAATCATGCTACGTTTTTGATGTTCAGTAGCGCGATGAATGTTCTCGTTCTGAAACTGTGTGCGAAAGGCTCCACCCGTTTCACATGGGCACACCCAATTTGTTTTCTGTTCTGTGCATTGTGCTGGGGCCTGTTTTTTAATCTACTCCTTATCTTTTCAATTCTTCCCCTATCTGACTCATCCACCACTCATTTTCCTTTCTTGATCAGTGTGTGTTCTTGTGTTTCTGTATTTTACGTTTTTGTCATTTTTTGTGTCTTTTGAGACTTTTTTGTAATTTTTTTTGTTTTCACTTTATTTCTTTAATTTTTCCTTTCTTCCTTCCTTTTCCAATGTATTCTCTTTTTTTTGACCACCCAGCGCTGTGTTGGAGCAGGGAGAGAGGAACTGGGGGGAGCAGTGGAGTCAGTACGGCTGCTAGCAGTACACCCTGCTGTAGTCAGCGCCACCAAGGGGTGCAGCTCTGTGCCATTTTTTTCAGAGGCAGAGGTGGCAACACTTGTTTTTTATGTGCAGCGCCACCTCCCCTCCATGCTGGCAGCAGGCGGCAGGCCTGGAAGCGGGTACACCCTGCAGGAGTATCCACTGTAGTGGGGAGGGTGTGCCTGTGTGTACACCACAGCACTTGAGTCCAGCGCACCAAACAGCAGTTGACGCACCCCTGGGCGGACATCATAGAGCGCAAGCAGGACATGCTCGACCTGCTAGACATTGAGATTGTGGGGCTCGGTGAGTCATTATTTGTTGTGTTTGTGTTCTACAATGCTAATATTTTTTTTCATATAACATGCTGCTCACACTCAGAGGTAAGTTACGTTTATGTTATGAATATTATGTGATCCAGTTGCTAGCCAGGTGCCTGGTGTTACCTAATTGTACTCATCGGCCCTTCCTTGGGCTGATCATTTAAGAAGCCTTGCAGACTCCTCCGTCCTATCACTAAGATAGTGATAGCAGTGAGTTAGAGTTCTCTGTGACTGTCTTTATGTAGCTCGTACAGTCCCAAGCAACAGTAGCGGCCGGTGATGGGAGTGCTGCCAGGCGGTGATGCGGGGCGGGGAAGGGGCAGGGTGGGGGTAGTAACTACGGATTTCGGCGACACTGAGGTACGTAAACAAAAAATTAATAAAACGAGTTTGTTGCGCGCTGCATCGCCAAATGCGATGCAGCGCGCGCAACGAAATTCGTTTTTTTTTTTGTTTACGTACCTCAGTGCGGCCGAAATCTGTAGTTTACTACCCCCACCCTGCCCCTCCCCGCCCTGCGTCACCGCCCGGCAGCACTCCCACCACCGGCCGCTACTGCCAAGCAATCTCACAGTGATTTGTAGTATGGAACTGTGCATTGAAAAAAAGGGAGTCTGAATTGGCCCATCAAGGAGGGTTGAGAAATGAGAATAAGATGAGTATGAAAGATCATTCATTGCAATGCATTAATCCTAAATGTAGTTTAAGCTTAGGAAATATGGAATAGGGCTTACGACGATTAGGATGATCAACTCGATAGATACAAGTGCTATAGGTGATCTGATTAAGAAAAGTACAATGTTACTGCATTTGCCTGTTAAAATATTTTTGGGGAGATTAACTGTAACACTAATCTATTTTTTGCATCTTTTTTATTTCTTAAATCTGCACCCTAGGGCAAGAAGAGGGATAGTTCTGAGGCGGGGCCAGAGAGCCACCAGCGCCGTGGCGGCTGTTTCTGCTGATCCCAGTAAGTCCTGTTATTATTATTATTTTCCCGACTTTTACCTCTTCCCCCTATTAGAATTATTTTAATTTTGCCTTGTTTTTTTTATACTGTCTCCTTTTTTTCCAACTCCACTATCTAATGTTGGTTAAGTTCTTGTTGTCCCTGCATTTTCCTTTTTTCTATTTTTCATGTTTTTGTAGCTATTTTCCTCCTGTCTGTACTAGTCTGTAGTTTTCTTTTGCTCTTTTAGTAAACATTTCCTCTCCCTTATACATCCTGTGGTACTATAAGACCAAAAGAACAGATTTTTGGCACTCTACTGTGAAGATTGCAGGCCCACATAAGCTAGTATTGTTCACCATGCATGTTTGTTGAAAAGGCTTTCTTTTCTTGCTCATGCTCAAACAGTTAAAACTAGGGAGTGCCTAACATCATGTTTAACCCCCCCAGTGTTGCGCTATAACATATTCATTTCTACTGTATACCAGCAGTTTCCATGACAGTGCACCATGGCAGGTAAGTATAAGAATGCATTTGCCAACCAACACCATATGTCCTTCATTGACCATTATTACACCCCTCTTTTGCGCTTCAATGACTCAGAGTCATCATAGCTCTGCTCCTCCATTACAAAAAGTTTTTGGTTTTTTGGTTGGCTTGACTACCTGGCTTTTCTAACAATGGCAACCAACAAAATGCCTAAAGTGATATTTTTTATAGAAGATACTGCTAACCGAACTGTAGTGATGTATCACGGTTGTATTTTGTTAAACAAAAATAAGGGCAGCCGTATATATCATCTAAAAATGTGTAATGTTTTTTCTAGCCGCACAGACTACCAGTGCCAAGGCCAGCGCCAGTTCTGGAAGTGTGGAGGCTGTTGGATGTGGAGACACAGCAGCGGCAGGGAAGGGAGGTGTTAAGTCATAGTGCTTGCTTACTGACAATTACTATTATACTCACTGCAAGGGTGTCATGATTCGTGAACCGCTGCTTTACAGCTACAGTGGTAGTTGAGCTCCTATGGTCTCTTCTATCTGCAACTCAATAGACAAAAGCTCATAATAAGTGCTTAAAAATGATCGGTTGATGGAAAAGGTAAAGAAGGATGGAAGGTTTAGAAAAGATGGGTGAAATGGTATATGAGTGAATGGATGCGTGGGTGGGTGAAAGGATGCGTGGGTGGGTAAATGTGAATGAATGGATGAAAGGATGGTTGAAAGCGTGGATACTAAATAGATAGCTATATGGATGGATGAATTGGAAATTTTGGTGAAAGACTGGATGAGAGAAAGTAAAGCCTAAATGGTGGGTATCAATGGCTGAATAGAACAATGAAAGACTGAATAGATAAATGCTTGGATGAAGAATCAAGGGAGCTCTTCCAGAGAGAAGCATGCTCACCTACTTTGCTTGGTTGGTTTTCAAAGCTATGGTTCAAAGTAGGGGCATTTTAATTTTTTGTCTACTCCCTTGACTCTCTGAATTTGTTAAGCAAGTCAGGTATGTACCCCACCCATCATCATTCATCACCTTCCTTTCTGCCCATGGCATTTCACCACTCATGACCTAAGTGCAGCATCATTTAATTCGCCACTGTAGTGTTGGCTGTCAATGTGCGTCTGCTTCAGGTAATGCGTCATTTACAAAGTTTTCAATGCATTGCAAACCGAATACAAGGTGTGTTTCCCTTCCCTCCCACTCCCCACTCAGTCATCTCCTATTACGCTGGACATGGTTAAGTAAACAGGTTTATTAAGGCTACATGGAGGAGGAAGAAGGCAAGCGCCAACTCCCACAGCAGCTCCAGCTCCAACTGAAACACAGCACAGTTGCTAGGAGCTGGGAGCATTCTAAGAACATTGTGAAAGGCATTGTAAATATAGTAAGGCAAAGTAATAATACATACATAAGATATAACATATCTTCTCTCTCCCCAAAACAAAACACAATACACCCAAAAGAAAAGACTTAATCCCTATATCTAGCAGGTCTAACTATTTGTCTGAAACTTCGTTTGACGATGGTTTGATCTGAGCAAGAAGGTTCAGAGGCTAGACAAGAGGAAGCTGAGGCTTTGGTGCGGACCTTCACTATTCTGTTAAGGTTCCACCAATGTCCTCCCGATACCATCACGGCATTCCCAACAATCTTAACAACTTTAATAGGTTCACTGAATTTGCAGTCTCCTTTCCTCGTATGCACTGGAGATTTTATTTTGACCATGTCTCCTACCACAAGAGGAACCACCTTGACTGCTTTCTTGACGTCAAACCATTCCTTTTGTTTCACCTGAGAATTGGTCATGTTTTCAACAACCGTAGACATTAATCTGGAAACATCAGAATCAGACTTTACCCACTTAGACATCCAACCAGGTCTGAAACTGGTATTGGCCTTTCTCCCTCTTAACAATTCGAAAGGACAAACTTTGGTGGAAGAATGAGGCGTCGTCCTATAGGACCAAACCATACTGTCAAGAGCCTTCTGAACGTCATGATTCCCCGCTCTTGCCCATTTTATGCACTCCCCAATCACACGATTCATTCTCTCCACAAGTCCGTTTGACTGGGGATGATACAAGGATGTTTTACAGTGTTTGACACCTGATTCTGACAAAAAAAATTGGAATTCATGACTCACAAATTGTGTGCCATTGTCAGAGACAAGGATCTCTGGACACCCTCTCTCAACCACACTTCTTTCAGAAAAGAGACAATGGCCTTGGTGTTAGCCTCCCTGACCAACTTAACTTCTGGCCATTTGGATGCATAGTCCATGAGAACCAACACAAATCGTAAACCACCCTGAAGATTGTCATAGGGTCCCATGATGTCTAATCCAAGCTTCAACCATGGTCCCTGCGGGCACTCAATCGGCATCAAAGGGGGAACAGATACTTTGAAACTTTTGTCAGCTGCACCACAGACATAACATTTGGAAACAAACTCCTCAATTTCAGCATCCATCCTTGGCCACCAGTAAGTGTCCCTTACGCGACGTTTAGTGAGTGTACAACCAAGATGCCCCTCATGAGCTCTCTGTATTATTTCAATGCGGAAAACATGGGGAGGAACAAATTTATCCCCCCTTAGGAGTAAACCATCCTCCAGGGTGAGTTCATCTTGTACCTTCCAGAAAGGTTGGACAAGAGAATTGACAACCTTCTCCCTAGGCCATCCTACAATCACATGAGAACACACCTCTTGAAGCACACAGTCAGACTCCATGGCTCGCAACCACTCTTTCTCTGAGCCTAGATTCATACAAGGTACCTCCAACGCTGCTACTAAACAATCTTCGCAGTCCTCATTGGAAAACTCACATAAATCGACATTTTCTGATTCATCTGATTTAACAGGGAATCTGGACAAGAAATCAGCTCGCCCATTTCTTCCCCCAGATATATGTTTCACATCAAACTCATACTGGAGGAGCTTTGAGACCATACGTAAGATCCTGGGAGTAGAACATTTACTCATTCCACCTCCAAGGATATTGACTAAAGGTTTGTGATCCGTCTGCAACAAAAACATTTTGCCCCAAATATACGAACGAAACTTCTCAATAGCCCACGTGCAGGCCAGCAACTCCCTTTCTATGACTGAGTACTGAAGCTCAGCAGATCTCAGGACTCTTGAAGCAAAACATATAGTGTACTCAACCCCTCTGTCGGTCTGGGTCAACATCCCACCTAGACCCATTTGGCTGGCGTCGACAGTGACGCAGCAAGGAAGATTCGGATCAAACAGCTTGAGTACAGATCCATCCCTTAAGGAAGATTTGACAGCATTGAGAGCAACTTCACAGGCATTGCACCATTCAAACTTCACCCCTTTTTTGAGAAGACTGCTAATGGGCCTGACAATTGAAGCAAAATTCGGAACGAACCTCGAGTAGTACTCGCACAGACCCAAAAGAGATTTGACCCCAGTCTTGATCCGCAGGAGCTGGAGCATCTATAATTGCTGTTAGCAAGCCAGATTTAGGACTGACGCCCTCATCAGAAATGACATGACCCAAGTATTCTACCTTGGAACGGAGAAACTCACATTTTTCTTCCTTAAGTACTACACCATTCTTTTTAAAGAGAGTCAGAACATTGTCAAGTGTAGCATTATGAGAGTCTAGATCCTCCCAAAAATCAATACATCATCTTGAAAGACTAAGACTCTCTCAACCCCTTTGAGGATGTTGACCATGATCCTCTGAAAGACCGAGGCTGCTGACGCCAGCCCAAAAGGCATACGACAATACCGGAAAGTGCCTAATGGAGAGACGAAAGCAGTTAGGTGACGAGAATCAGGGTCCAATTCAACCTGGTGGTATGCACTGGCTAGGTCTAACTTGGTAAAGTAACTGAGCACCCTTGGTGGAAGCCAGAAGATCACTTATTCTGGGTAAAGGATGGGAGTCTATCCAGATCTCTTTGTTCAAGGACCTTAAGTCAACACAAACGCGGAGATCTCCTCCCCTCTTCCTGGCCACGACCAAAGGCGACAACCACAAAGAGGATTCAGTGGGCTCGATGATACCTTTAGAACATAATTTTTTGAGTTCTTTGTCTAAATCCTCTCTTAACTGGCACGGCTCCGTCCTTCACAACAATTTTATGTTTGAAACCTTTTATTTTCCCCAATGCGTTCCCGAAAACCTCTGGGAACTTATCCTTCCAACCCTGACTCTCTTCTTCATTCCCCACCACTAAAACCTGTTCTTTGGCACCTGGTCTTAGTATCATGCCAAAAAGTCCCTGGTGAAACCAACCCAAAATGTTGAGCCCTTTGACAGCAACATATATTTTCCCTTTGATCCTTCTATCCTTGAATCCCAGCTCCTCTTCGAAAAATCCCAAGAGTTCAATTTTACGTCCTTCATAGGACACTGGAGACCTGTCAGGAGGAGAAAGAGTTTGAGACCCCTGCCAAACATCTTCAAAAAGTTTTTGTGTCATCATTGTTATTTTAGCTCCTGAGTCAACTAGAAGCTTAACTGTGTGGGGACCTATCCTAATGTCAACAACCGGATCTACGCATGAAGACGGATCACCCTCAACCACAACTTGAGAACAACCATCTGCTATGTTTTGATCACAAGTGACAACAGATATAATTTCTGAATCAGAGTTACTGTCTGATTCAACTGAACACACAGTAGGTTTCTTGAAGTTTCTTTTCTTAAGACATACTTTAGCGAAGTGCCCCATTTTTTTACAATAATTGCACACCACTTCCATAGCAGGACATTTAACTCCCTTTGGTGAAATGGGTTGCCACATCTCAGACACATGTTACTACTGGTTTTCACAAAATTCGAGTTTTGAGGTTTAAAATTAGAGGAAGCATTGGGGAAGTTAGCATTAGGCTTAACCCGCTGCTTAGATAAATTATTAACTTTAACGACATTGACAACATCATTAAGCTTGTCATCAAGTTCTTTGAGAGAAAACATTGATATTTCAATGCTTTTAGCGATTTTATAGTTTCTTCCAAAGGGGGATCAGCCATGCTCAAAGGTTTCTGTCTTATGTTTTTGTCTTTACACTGGCAGACAAATTGATCCCTAATTAATTGATCAGTGAAATTTTCGAATTTACAGTCAGCAGCTAATTTACGTAGCGTAGAAATGTAGGAGTCTACATCTTCAGACTCTGTTTGTTTCCTTTTGAAAAATTTGTGCCTCAAAACCATGAGACTGGGTTGTTTGTCGAACCTGTTTTTGAGCTTTAAAACAGTTTGCTGATATTCATCCAACTCTTGAGACTCTTCTTGTGTTAAGGGTGGTAAATGTTTGAAGATGGACCTTGCTTCAAACCCTAACGAATGGAGAAGTAGACATTTCTTTCTGTCTGCAACAAAACGAGAAGCACCAATGGCACCCAAATACGTTTCAAACGCGTCATGCCAAATTTCCCAACGAACAGGAGGATCTCCTGGCGAATCCAAGAAAGGAGGAGGAGGATTAACTGATTGCAAGGTGCACATTTTAGAATGACCTAAAAAAAAATCAAAATTTAACGTGAAATCTTAGACAGTAAAAGGACTACAAGAAATAAAAATATACAATAAGTGTCTAAGACAAATGTAGTGATGCAACAAACATTGGAAGCCAAGAGAAGGTAACTAGCATAAAGTGACATAAAGGTGTGTGTGTCACTGTAAGCATAAAGCAGTGCACACCCTTTGAGAAGGAAATCCATTTATTCTTTCCTATGTTTTGTCCCAGCCCGCCAAAAAATTGATTGAAATATCCGTTCCTTTCCATGTACTGCACTGCATTTGTTTTCCCACCGTCTACTTACTGCAGACAGGATAGGGTAGAATTGAAAGGCATTTGGAAAAGAGCAGGACCTTTGGAATTAAAGTAATATAATTGTCCATTACAGCTGCCCCAGCTGCAGACTGCAGAGAGTAGCAAAGTACCCGACCCACTGGTTAGCATACCTTCATTAATTTAGCACGACAACTTGTACTCCATAGTGCAGGTGTCTCCATCTAGTTGATTGCAAGCTACCAGTAGCCCCCTGACACCTTCAGAGTAGCTCACAGCCTTGAGTTCATTTTTAAATAAGCACAAAGTCAGATTTTCATTTTAAAGCTAAGGGAAGCCTGTTTTTATTTTACATTATTATCATCAGACTGCAGATAGCAGGGCCTAATAATGAGCAGTAGGCAGTCAGATTTATGACCCAGGCTGGGGATGGGGCACAGAGGCGAACAACTGAAGCACTGAGGTATTTAACTCTTAAACAAAATTCCTTATGATCTCGATATTGGAGCAATGAACAAAATGATGTTTCTGAATGCTTTCAAATTGAAGAAAATTAAAATGTAAAGTTACCTTAATGATTAAGTCAACTCTTAATTTTAATTTTCTCTCATTTCAAAGTGTTGCACTTACAAATAGTAGGCCTTTTGCTCCCAGTGGCCACTAGACACTGTGCGTATAGCTAAAAAATACAGCCATTTTTTTAATGAGAGAACTTTAAAGTGCAGAAAAATTTTCTTTATTATAAACATTTATGCAGTATATTTTTCTGCACTTAAAATTTCTGTATGTTTGTGTTATACTTGTAAAAGTGTCACAACGGTGAAAGGTATGTCCTGTGCTGCAAGTACATACAACACAGGCTCTCAGTCACCCATACAAATATATCCCATTCATACGCACACATGTTCATACATCCCCAAAGACCACACTCCCACTGACACACATGGCAACCCCCTAGTCAAAATAGTTTGTTCAAACCATAATATCTGTCTCTATGGACATTAGTATTAAAGTCAATGAAGGAGTGGGGGTGTCTGGTAACACAGCACAAATTGTTTAGCCTTCACTAGCTCATGATGATTTTCACTTTTCAGAAGTAGATCCACTACAGAAAAGGTTGGAGACCCTTGCCATAGTGCCAAAAGGCCTTACTCATTAATGAGATGTAATTTGTTTGTATTTTTCCACACAAAGTGGCTGTTTAGTTTTTACTAGAAAAAGCTTTAAAAGTAAAAAAAATAACTTTTTAAATCTGGTTTTATGTTATTCTGCCTTAATTCTTTTCAGCCAGTGAGTTCTTTTTATGGGAGGCATGTGTGGGTAAAAAATGGCCCTGGTACGCTCCTAATAACATCAAGTTCCAATGGCCCAAGGGGACCAGAAATGTATTGCTACTGTGCCACTATTTTATTTTACACTAGGCCCATGCGGCCAACTCTGCTCTGCTTGCAGAGTTTTCAGAATTTGGACATCTGTGTTCCGTGGTGGAGGGCGGAGTTCCTGAATTCCTCCTTCCGGTGCGAAGCGGAGTTTCTGTTTCTTTTCGTGCACATCCAGATTTGGTTTGTTGCCCGTGCCATGATACTCTCGGGCCGCTAGAGAGCACACAAGAGATTTTGCGCCTGCTTGCACAACTTCTGGCCATGACGGCGCCAATACAGTGCCACTCGCAATCACTCAAAAAGCAGCAAAATCTACTAAAAAATAGGTTTTCGGATCGATTTTCTTCTTCAATAGACCGTTCAAGTTGTTTTTTAATGCGTGAAGCCTTTTTTTCTTTCTTTTCCAACTGGAAGAAATGCCAACTTCCTGTTCCTGTCCAGCAGGCTTCTCCTACTGCTTTGTCCATCTCCTTGTCACTTTTCATTTGGATTTGGAGCTAGAAGGATCACTCTCTTTGTCTACTGCATATATGCCATTGGATTTAAGGACTTTATATTTGTGATTTCATAAGTTCGAAAACTATTGTTTGTTTGATAGAAGCATGCACTAGTATTTATTTGTACTTGTATTTGATTTTTCAAATTTGTTATGGTGGGTGGCCTGCAGTTTGAGTAGGGGCCTAGTTATATTTTTACATTTACATTTTCTTCTTTTGTAAAGGAAAAATGTTGCACAGTTCAGTACATTTTCTCCATGTTAGCTAAATCTACAATATTTATTTATTTTACTATGTGCCCTAGTCTGCAAATGGGCCACCCAGTCAGTAGGCCCAGGACAGCACTAGTGATGGGAGTATGAAACAACCATTTCCATGGTATTTGTTGTTCTAAAAATATCATTTAGGTCTGGGATGGCATTGGGTTAAATTAAAAATGTGGTGTTTATTTTTGTAGGAAGCTGGTTCTCTATATAGAGTACTAAAAGAAAGTACACTATGCAGAGAGTCCAGATAATCCCCAAATGGTACACAAAGGTAAAAGCAGATAATTCTAATGCTCTTTTTATGGTAGTGTAGGTGAGCAGTTAGGCTTATCAGAGGGTAGTGCAAAACATCTGTTGTACCCCACAGAGGCAATAAATGAGACATACTCAAGAATAAATCCGAGATCATTTTATAAAAATAATGTTGATTTTTATAAAATTTTCAATACTAAGAGCACAGTTTTAAGGTAAAGTTCGGAAAATATATCACTTTTTATGTGCAATTATGCACCATGGGAAACATTGGGGAAAAAGCAGAAAAAATGCATAGAAAAGCAGGCAATGCTTTCACGAAGTTCATCTTCTCGTTTTAGGTCGATGCTGAGGCCAGGTCCAAAGTTCCAGCAGGAGAAGTTTGGGAGTATCCCGGAATGGGAGGGAGCAGAGTGCTGAGGGTCATGGACTGATGCGCAAAGACGAAGGGGGCCACTTGAAAACACACTGCACAGGGGGACTTACAGGTAAGCCCAATGGAGCTCCTTCGAGGGAGGAGGCCGCAAGAGCTTGGGGACCATGGGAGCACAGCTAGTTAGTTGGTGCCAGGGCCGGTGGGGCCGGATGCAAAGCAAACAGGTCAGCCGGGTGTCGTGCATCTTGAGGTCCTCGCGGCCACCGACTTGTTTGCGGGTCCGAAGCGCTCCGACCGACTCGCACGGACACGATGCACACCGCGCGATGGAGACGTTCCCCGGCCAGGCAAGTACGATGCGCGCCGCGAGCAGTCCGACTGACTCGCGCCGTCCGGCTCGAAAGAGCAGTCGGAGCCGCACTTTGGGGGTCTGTGTCAGACAACCCTGTATGCGTAGCTGCGCGAGTCGCACTCAGGGGGGACCCATGGGTCCCCCCTACCTGTGCATGTACGCCGCGAGTCGCTTCGAGGCGTACCCGCTGTAGGGGGCACCCTTGTTCGCCTCGCACCCATTGGGTCAATGGGAGTCCGACCGACTCGAATCTGATTGCATGCGTGCGCATCGTACTCGTTCGGTCAGACTGCCAGTGTCCGATTCGGTCGGAAATCTCTCCGGGTCCGGCTCGGTCGGAGAGATTTCCGGCCTGAATCAGAATCGGCCCCTTTGTGTGGAAAAAAGAAAAATAACTCTGTTTAATGAGTATGGCATTCATGAGGATAACCATGCCAGGGTATGATAGGGTGATCAGGGCCAAGTTACTGATCCCATTCAAATCAGCAGGGGGGTCCGCCAAGGATGCGTCCTGGCCCCAACGCATCCAAAAACTGGACAGACCATGCAGGACGGGGGGAGGGGTAGCTATCATTTACAAAGACCCCATTAAAGTCTCCATCCTAGATCAATTAAGCAATGACAAATTAGAAATTCTGGTGTTTAGAATTGATCTGCATGCACAACTTAGCTGGAAAGGAGCTCTTGTATACCGCCCCCGGGACCACTCCTTAATTCCATCACCCAACTCATGGACCTTATCTCCCCCTATGTCATTGTGACCAAAAACCATTTGCTTCTCGGGGATTTCAATGTGCCCAGCGAAAATCCTGATAATCCTGATGCCTCCTCATTCCTGACACACCTGTCCACGCTTGAGCTGACCAAAATTAACAACAAACCCTCTCAAGTGGCAGGGCACACGCTAGACTTAATCCTTACTAATTCGCCCAACATTGTTTGTGGAACTACCTACCCTCTCACATGGTCAGACCATTTTAAGATCGAATTCAGATTACCGGCCCTAAGGAACACATAGCCCCTAGAACTAACACCACTAGGAGGTACAGACAGTGGAACAAATTAACGCCCACTCTCTTCCAAGACACTTTTGTTCCACCCCAGCTCTCGGATTCCGACAGCGTGGAGGAATGCTTAACCGCTTTTAAAACAAACCTGCAATCCACAATCGACATTCTGGCACCCTTGAAAACATCCCCTCTGGTCCCAAAACGCCCTCAGACACCTTGGTACACCCCCAATCTTTGATCCGAAAAAAGTCACTGCAAAAAACAGGAACGACGTTGGCGCCGCACACACGACCCGCTTGACAAAGAAAGGTTTAAATCTGCTTTGTCCAAATACCACAGCAACCTGAAAACTGCCCGAAAAGTGCATATTGCTCTTCAACTCGAACAGGCAGATAACTCCCCCAAAGCACTATTTCAGGTCCTAAAATCATTTACCAACCCCAAGGCGTGCAACACAGAAGAGGCTCCATCCCAGATCCTTTGTGACAATATTGCAGAACACCTTATACTGAAAATAGATAAAATATACAACAAGATCACTGCAGCTAACAGCTCTCGTTTAAGTCATATATCTGAACCCCCTACTACTACTCTCAGCACTTTTAAACTAGAGGAATTTCCAGCGCTCCTCTTGGAGGAGGCAGAATCATTAATAAAAACGGTTAAATCAGGATCCCCTTTAGACCTGATTCCAGCCAAGACCACCGGCTTGCTCGCCAAGCAACTGGCAGCGCCTATTCGCTCCATTTTAAACAGCTCCCTGAAGGAAGGCAAGCTCCCTATGGAGTGGAAAGCAGCGCAGATTCTTCCTATCAGGAAAAATCCCAAAATCCCCTCAGAAGATGTTTCCAACTACCGCCCTATTTCTTTGCTCCCCCTATTTAGTAAGCTTCTTGAGAAGCACATAAATGAGCACCTGTCGGAATTTAATGAATCCTCCAACTGCCTGGATCCCTCATAATCAGGATTCCAACCTAAACATAGCACGGAGTCTGCGTTGGTGACAGTTACAGATAACATCCGTTTGCTAGCAGACAATGGTCAGGCAGTGCTTCTGATACTGCTTGACCTGTCTGCAGCATTCGACACCATCTCCCACCAGACCCTGCTTAGGAGACTCAGAAACATAGGAATCCAGGGGAATGCACTAAAATGGATGACTGATTTCCTAGCTGAGAGAACCCAGACCATCAACCTGGGCCCTTTCAGATCCCAGACCACTTGTGTAACTAAAGGCGTACCCCAGGGCTCATGTTTGAGCCCTACCCTATTCAACGTATATGTCACCCCTCTAGCTGGTTTACTAAGGAACTTAGGTTTTATCCCAATTTCCTATGCCGACAACACCCAACTGCTTCTCTCCTTTGATAAAAATACCACTACCATCCAGACCACCTTTTCGGAGGGCATGAAAGCCATTACCGATTGGATGAGTAACAACTACCTGCAGTTGAATGCAGGCAAAACCGAAATTATGTTATTTAGAGAAGCAGAAGTGAGGTGGTCACCCAACTGGTGGCCAGAGGAACTGGGCCCGGCCCCCGCCCCAAAACGAGTGGTAAAGAATCTAGGTGTCCGAATTGACCAAAAGCTCACCGTAGAGGAGCACGCCTCCACAACAGCAGGGGCCTGCTTCCACACACTTAGCCTCCTCCGCAGAGTCTTCCCCCTCCTACCACTCTCCACGCGGAAGACCCTGATGCAAGCATTGATCCTGAGCCGCCTGGACTACTGCAATGCCTTGTTGATTTCAGCCAAGGAATCTTCCGTGAACAAATTGCAGGTAGTCCAGAATAAGGCTGCCCGGCTAGTGACCAATGCGCCCCCCAGAACAGCCTCCCTCCCCATACTCAAAAAGCTACACTGGCTCCCTATCCTCAAAAGGATCAAATTCAAGATTTGCTGCATGGTCTTTAAATCCCTAAACAACTTGGGGCCACGATATCTGACAGATAAGCTGGTCAGATACATACCAACCAGGACCCATTGTTCTGGGTCCAAGGATCTCCTCCACATGCCCCGTATACAACAAACTCGGTTGGGGGGAAAGCTTTCTCCTATCTAGCTCCACTCTACTGGAACCAACTGCCCACCCATCTACGGCTTTGCTCCAACTATCTAGTTTTCAGAAAGCTGCTAAAAACCACACTGTTTTAATGCTCTTTCCCCTAGTAGGCTAAGGCAGTCGCAGCGCAGAGATACCCCGGTTGGGGTGATTCGGGCGATCTATAAATGATATAAATAAATAAATAAATAAACGCTATTTTCCTTATATGTCAACCAAGTTTTTGACCATCTATCTAGGACCCCAGCGGATGCACCAACATTAGGGCAGGAGATAATTGCAACACTTCTTTTTGTGGATGATACCATTCTGGTCTCAAAAACACATGGGGGCCTTCAGACACTATTAATTCAATTCAGGGCTTTCTGTGATGGGAGAGGCCTAGAAATCAACACTACCAAGACAAAGCTCATGATGTTGAACCCCCACAAATCATACAAAGGGCGTCTAACCTTAAAGAACATTCCATTAGAGAGGGTGCATAGCTTTGAATATATGGGCATCAAATTGTCCGAAGACATGTCCTGGAAGCAACATCTAACTAAGGCAAATTTAAAGTTCAAGCAAATAGCTGGGGCCTTAAGGAAGGACAACTGCTGCTCGCACACTAAACCTGTTGCACCTGCCCTAAAGATTTATAAAAGCAAGGCCGTGAGTTACGCCCTTTACGGGGCTGAGTTGTGGGATTTTGAAAGGTTGTTTGACCTGACAATGACTGAGAACAAGTTTTTGAGGAACTTGGTGTCACTTCCCCCAAGTACACCACTGCATCCTCTTAAATTGGATATGGGTGTTAAATCCATCAAAGACCTAGTAAAACTCTGCCCGCTCCTCTTCTGGCAGAGATTGTTTTTGACCCCTGAACTGTCCTCGTATGCTTCAGCTTTTGATGAAGTTTGTACCCTAGATTCATTCAAGAAGATAGGTTGGATCAGAAACATCAAAAGCCAACTTGATAGTATTGGGGTAAAGGGCCAGTGGGGTAGCACTAATCGCCCAGGGCCGCCCACAAAGAAGCAAGTAAAAGCTATGTACTGGGACTGGGTAGCCCAGAATGAAACTAGGGATAGCAAGTTGGGCAGGCAGACTAACTGAGGAGTTTGTTGGTTTTAAATTGTTACCTTGACCTTATACAGTCACCAACAGTTAGAAAGCTTTATATTCAGGTCAGGCACGGTTCACTTCCCTTGAATCCTTTCACAAATTCATGGTCATGTAACATAGCTCAGAGTAAGGGCTGTCCTTGTTGCTCTGCTCCTTTTGAATCAACTACCCATGTTCTCTTTGGCTGTAAAGCATATTCTGGCCCAAGAAGAATGTGGTCAACTCCTATCTGTAAACAGCTGGGAACCAGAGAACACGGTGTAGCTCTACGCATCCTAAACTCTGAGGCAAGATCTCTATTCGCCTTTGCGCTTGCAAAATGTCTGGGCCAAATGTGGGGAATAAGAAGGAAGGCCCAAAAGTTAAAGTTACCATCCCATCCATTAGGCCCAATAGTATGAACCTTATTGGGCTTATTCAGCAGGGAATTTAAATATGTGCTTGGGAATAGCAGATAATTGAGTGGGTCCTACTGCCTTGGACGTTAGGTCACTAGAGATTGTTGATGTTCTTATTTCACTAACAAAATGTGAAGTTTTAACTTGTATAGTTTTTATATGGGTCATATTTTTAATTAATACATTTTATGAATCGATCAAATATTATCTTTTAAAGGAAAAGCAATAATTTTGTTACATGTAAATCTGGCAAAAAATGTACATATGCACTCTGCACTTTTATGGTCTGATGACCTAAATAAAGATTATTGATTGATTGATTGAGTATAGCATCATCGACTATAGAGTACAAATATTCTATTCTTGTTGTGCTAAATGACTACAAGACGGCTAGCTAGTTCATCAGGTACAAACTTGCTACTCTCTGCAGTGTGCAGCTGGGGCAGCTGCAATAGACAAATGATTATCTTTGATTCCAATGGCCCGCCTCTTCTCCAAATGCCTTTAAATTCTACAAAACTGATAATGGGTAGTGA
This sequence comes from Calotriton arnoldi, assembly GCA_963921515.1. Taxonomy (NCBI): domain Eukaryota; kingdom Metazoa; phylum Chordata; class Amphibia; order Caudata; family Salamandridae; genus Calotriton; species Calotriton arnoldi. The sequence continues at coordinate 1,572,303 of CAWUFW010001744.1, forward strand.
CGGTTTTCTTAGGCCGCACTACTATTTGGCATGTGCCCATATAGATTTTCAAAGGATTAGCACAAGAAGAAATTTGGTTGTGGTTCTAATAGGTACAGATACACCAAACTACCCAAAATGTATCAAATACATTGGTGAAACACACCTCTGTTAACATTTAGAAATTTGTGTACCAAAGCACTCAATGTTCATAAATCAATATTATTATTGTCATGCACAGTATTGTCGAAAAATTCCCAACATCAGAAGACAGGAGTCACGGATTTGTTGTAAATATTTGTATTGTGGTCCAAGATACAACCGACTTGTGTTTTGTCACACAAGTGACTTCTTCAAGGCTAAATGATAAAAGTCTGTTGTCACGGTCCCGTGGGTCAACAGGCCTGAGAAAGGAGTTGTTCCTTGAAGTAAAGGTCTGGAGCGATATGATAAACCAGGTCAGCAACGATTGTTCCGATATTCCATAATGCACTGGGATCTTGTGGTCCATCTGTGTGTGGTCAGTTAGGTAGCAAAGTGACTTTCATGTACTTTCAAAAAGTTCCCAGTAGATATGCTGGATTGTCTTCTTAAACAATTATTGTGATAATCCAAAATTTCAAAGGAAATTGTGCTGGTATGATCTATGTAAAGACCTGTTTGACCCTGAAGCGGTCTGTAATATTACCAGAAAATGATTAAAGTAGTTCTTGCCCTTGGATGCTGATGTAAGAAATAACAAAGATAGCAAAAATAGATTAGTGATACAGTTAATCTCCTAGAAAATATTTTGACAGGCAAAGAGCATTATACTTTTCTAAATCAGATTGCCTGTATTATCGAGTTGACCTATTCCTAATTTCCAAAACCTTACCTAAGTCTGTTCCGAATTTCTTAAACTACATTTGGAAATACTAATACATTGCAATGAATGATCTTTGCTTCACAAATCGCAACACCTTTGATAGGCCAACTCAGTCAGTTTCCCTTTTCAATCCATAGATGCATATTTTGCATGCTACATCACTGGAAGATTGCTTGGGACTGTACAAGCTATATAAAAGGAAGACACAAAGAAGTTAACACTAACTCACTGATAATATATCACTACTACTACCTCAGTACCACTATCTTAGTTACAGGAGGACAAAGGAGTCAGCATAAATTCTTAAAAAATCAGCCCAAGTGAGCGCCTACAGCAACAAGCAGAACTAGGAAGCACCAAGGACCTGGCTCGCTCAAATTGGATAACATACTATTCTTAATGTTACTTTAATTGAACTTACGTTACCTCTTAGTGTGAGCAGCATGCTATATAAAAAAAGAATTGCGTTATAGGATAGGACACAACAAAATTAGTAATAATGAATTACTAGTACTCACCAAGCCCTGCAACCTGGACGCCCAGCAGTTTGAGCAGGTCTCTCTGCCAGTCCAGGATATCGTCCCAGCAGTGCATCAGCTGCTGCTGGGTGCGCCGACCGCAGTACGTTGGTGAATGCAACAGCACCCCCTCCCCCATGCTTCCACAGGCTATACCCACTCCCGGGCCTGCCACCTGCTGCCAGTATGGCGGGAAGGAGGTGCTGCACAAAAAAAAGAGTGTGGCCACATCCTCCTCACTAAAAATGGCACAAGGCTGTGCCACCTGGCGATGCTGGCACCCGCAGGGTGTGCGATTCACTGCACCCCCTGCACTGACACCGCCTGTCCCACACACTCGATGGCGCTGAGTGAATTTGAGAAAAATAGAGAGACAGGAGGAAGAGAAGGAATAGACTAGAGAGGGAGAAATTAGGGAGTTAGGGGAAGATAGGGGACAACAAATAAAGGGACAAAAAACACAAACAATTTAAGAAAGAGGCAAAAACGTAAAGTACACCAACACAAATGCACACACCAAGGAAATAAATGTATAACAGGAGAGGATAAGTTGGATAAAGTAAGGATGGCAAAGAAATAGTAAAGAGTGAATAGTAGGCCCAGAGCTATGCATAGAAAGGGAAAAACAAAATGGCCGGGTGAGCGGGTGACCACATGGTGCCATTTACGCACGCGTTGCTATGTGGATTCTGGTAATCACACCAATCAGCATGTACGGGCAGCCCAACACAACTCTGCCCGTTCACGCAGAGTTAGGCAGATTCCGCAGTGTTTTCTTTTCACTCCACGGAATTCCATGTAGTGGAATTTCGTGAACTCCACCCTCCCCTTTTTAAACAAGTGTTTGCACAGAGCATGGTTTACAATTTGCCTCTTTTCTTTTTGTTTTTTTCTTGATATAGCTACTCCTGCTGGTCCACCACCTGTACCAACATGGCAGGAGATAGCAGCCTGGCTGCAGTGGCAGAGGCTGGAGACAATCCAGCAGGAGTACCATCAGATGATGGGGCTGGAGTAGGAGGAGGCTGAAGCAACTGCTGCTGCCCCCAGCCCCAGTTCCACCAGCCAGCGACAGCCTCCAGCCTCCACCCAACATCATGGCCAGTGCTGCCAGCAGCTGTCAAGTATCCAGTTGACCACCACTGCTGCCCCCCTCCTTCCACTCAGACCACCAGTTCCAGCACTGCATCCTTCAGCATCTGGTGCAGCTTGAGGAAAGAGATTTGCGGATGGAGCTGAAACTTGACCGCCACATGACCTGTATAGATAACAACGTATACATGACACCCCAGGCCAACGTCATCAAGAGCCATGGGCTCTAAATCATCTCCTAAGGCAACGACAACCAACTCATCCTCTTCCTGACCAACGACCACCAAGGACAAGTTCCAAAGATGCATGGAAGACGTGGCTGCCTGGATGAACTACTACTGCCTCAAACTCAACACCAACAAGACAGAAGTACTCATCTTCAGGAAAGGCAAGAATACCCTCTGGAACAACGAATGTTGGTCACCTCAGTTTGGCCCAACACCCGAACCCACCAAACACGCCTGCAACCTCAGCATCATCCTCGACAGCCAGCTATCCATAAAGAAGCGGGTTGGCGCTGTCTCCTACGCTTGCTTCCTAACCCTTCAAATGCTCAGGAAGATCTTCAGATGGCTCCCAATCAACACCAAGTACACAGTCATACAAGCTTTCATCACCAGCAGACTAGACTATGGAAAATCCCTCTACGTATGAATCACCGCTCAACTCAGGACGAAACTCCAGACTATCCAGAACACAACAGCAAGACTCATCCTCGACCTCCTCAGATAGACGCACATCACCCCTAACCTCAGGAAACTTCACTGGCAATCAGTAGTGAAGAGATGCCAGTTCAGGCTGCTCGTTCATGCTTGCAAGGCCCTACACAATGAAGGGCTGGCGTAGCTCAACAATCAAATGAAGTTCCACCAACCTACCAGGAAACTCTGCTCCATATTTTTCTCCCTAGCAGCCACCCAATGAATCCACTGGATGAACAGCGGACACCACTCATTCTCCCATATGGTGGGTAAGGCCTGGCACAACCTCCCCCTGAACCTCAGAGTCTCACCATCCCTCCAGCAGTTCAGAAAGGAGCTGAAGATCTGGATGTTCAACAAATAGGAGATCCTGCTGCCTTCTCACAGTACCTCAAGACCCTCATGGGTGATGCAGCCACGCTCTACAAATCCTGATTAATTGTTTGATTGATGACTCACATAGAGGATTCCCTCTTCTAAAGCCCTTTTTTAGCTTTTTTGTTTTGGTGGGAGAGACTTTTGTTGTGGGTGGAGAGGGTGGGAAAGGGAGTTGGGATCGGGGTTTGGACTTTGGACAGGTAACTTTTCTTTGGTCACTGGTTGGAGACGGGGTGATTTGTTTGGGGAGAGTGGTTGGTGGGTTTTATATTGTTCGAAAAAATAAAAGGGAAAAAATTATTTACTTTATTTATGCCTCAAATCTTTATTTTTGGTGTTTTACTTTGCAATGCTGCCTTTTAGTGTAGCCTATTTTATAAATCTGCTTAAAAAAGGGTATACCAATTAGTTATACCCTTTTCCTACTACCCTCTGTAACTATATTGACCACTAGGGGGGAATTGCCATTGCCTATATTGCCTACAGCAACATAGATAAACAACATCTTCAATAAAAGTTAGTTACTAACTAAACTAGTTCACTTCACTCCATAGTTCTCGTACTTGAATAGATGAAGCAAGGGATGCCACCTCTCTCAGTCTTCTTACTGCAGGGTTTCCCCAGGTGCCATCTTTTGGTGGTGGTAGTAGTAGCAGGCTAGCGCACTAACAATGAAGTAATCACAAGCGAGGTCCCACTCCCACCTAAGTGAACTCCAACCGTAGGATTAATCAAAATATTATCCATTACAGGCAACTAGATTGAAAGAAAACACAGAGTTAGTTGATGATATTATTTATATCATAACTTTAGAAAGACTGAAACCAGATCACCACCATGACACAGCAAAGAAGACCTGATATGATAATAAAAACTAGGAATAGTAACTTCTTCTGAGCAATGAGGAGCTAGAATTTAATTAAAACAAACTTACGAAATCCTCGAGTCAGGAAAAGTGGATACAGAGTCAGGAGTGGACAAGATTAAGCATTTACGCAACACAAGACCTGAATGATGATGCTGACGAATGATGCGTGGGAGTGTAAATGGGGTCGGTGTGGACTATTGTTCAGATAGTAGAAGATCCTGCAGTGAGTTGGTGTCAATTTCACCACATCTGCCCCACCAAGGGTGTGATCCATTTATCATGTAAAATTAAGTCACACCTCAATAATCACACAGCCAGGGGGAAAAGGGTTAGGGCTTCGATGAATGGATGGGAAAGGGGATTTGGGTAAAGGTGTGAGAAAGACAAACACTGCACAACAACAATATTCATCTGGGCGATAACTAGCACATCAATCTGTTGCAGAATGAAATAAAGGAATGAGTATGACACAGTTCAGTTAAATGCAATGCAAACAGACCTTCAGCCCCAGAGACCCATGTTATTATTTTATATCTAAATGTTCAGTATTCTAGGTTTGTAAAATACAAATTATGGAGGAGCAAAGTGAACCCACACAGTTCTAAAAATTGATTATTAAAAGAAAAATGATGCTGTATTGCCAAAGTGGGTGGTGCATCTGCATTCTTCTCAGATTGTCCGTCAATCTTGGGTGCCTGGCTGAAGCAGTCTGGTAAAGTAAGCAGGAGTGTGATGGAGCTTTTGCCTTTTGTGCAGGAGAAGAGAAGGCCTGTGGATTGTAAAACAGAAATTATATTGTAGAGTCAAGGAGAAAGACAGAAGGTTAGCTTCATGAGGAGTGTACAAAGAAGACTCAGAGCAAGAGCATAGTCTACTACAATCATTCATTTTATGACTCATGTGTGATTGATTAACTGAGAAATGAGAGCAATTTACAGCCAATCACGGACAAGTGGCTGCATGTACTGGGCTGATCAATCTCACAACTGTCATCATATTCATAACATTTAGTCAGAGTGCGTACATAATGTGATGATGTGACATCAAATGTCTGCCTCCAGTTACTTATAACAACGGACCCCCCACCCGACCACAACCACATAATAGCAGAGTTTCACATTCGAGTCAGCACACATAATCAGAAGCATTGCATTTCCTAAATTAATGCACCTCTCATCAGTCCCCATGGCTGACTAGGCCTCTTCGAGTCATCATCATGTTGGGTTGCCTGAAGTCAAAACCTTCCTTCTTCTGGCTGTTGTTGAGGAAGTTCCACCCTTAGTCCTTCCATCATCCTCCTGAATCCAAGTAACAAATCAGCCAAACTCTGCCCAATCCAAATGTGAGAGATTGAAACGTAGTGTACTGCTGTTGATGAAGAAGAGAAACATTTAGCAATTTTTTGTGTAGATTTGTGTTTGTTAACTAAATGGACTGGTCCGGTCTTTGAAGATTGAGTACCAGAAAAGGTTGTGGACCCGGCAAGCAAATCTCACTAAGTGTCAAAGGGGAAGGGCCAATCACCTTCAGGAACAATGATCACCCATCAGGCCCCAAACTTTACAAAACCTTACAATCAAGCTTACAAATTAGTTGAACACCCTCCCTCACTGTCTGCTATCAATCATCACTTCCAATCACTTCATAATTTATCACTCATTGGTGCAATAGTTACCTGTTCCAATCCAAGCACTGTGATACACAAGTGTATCTCCTCTTTGATGCAAGCAACACATATTGAGCAGTCTTGTAAATCAAATGTTCTGGGGCAGTCCTGTTAGGGGATGAAAAAAAGAATAGGCATGGGACGGAGGAAGGCATTGTCTCTCCAATGTCCTTGAAGGGAATGGGGGAGGCTTTTTCACTGCACACTGGTCCAACTCCAATCCAGCCATACATTTGCCTAATAGGACAGGTTCCATGATTGTATGGCAACAATCGGGAGCTGGATGTCCCAAAATTGCCTGAAATTAAATTCTGGCAAGACCGAGGTCATCTTGTTCGGTAATGATCCCACCTTTTGGACACCAAGGTGGTGGCCAGAAGGTATGGGGACACTTCCTACTCCTGTTAGGAAGGTAAAGAACCTCGGAGTCATTATTGACCAAAAACTCAACTTTGGGGACCAAATGAATGCAGTGGCATCTTCCGTCTATTTTTTAATCAGAATGATTAAGAAAATACTACCCTTTCTGCCCATAACCTGTCAGCGGACTATAGTCACGGCTCTTATTATGTCCAGACTCGACTACTGCAACAGCCTGTACTTAAATATACAGGAACATTTTGCAAACAAATTGCAGTTGCTGCAAAATACAGCTGCAAGACTGATTACGGGTACTCCCAAATACGCCCCCATCTCTAAGGAATTGAGAAAATTACACTGGTTGCCAGTTAAGAATCGAGTGCTTTTCAAATCTCTCAATACCGTGTTCAAGGCACTTCACGGAATAGGCCCAGAGTTCCTGAAACGGAAATTGCAGTGGTATATACCCGGAAGAACCCTGCGCTCCGGAGGAGCCAAGCTGGTGACTGTGCCACCCGTCAAAAAATCGACATGGGGAGAGAGACGTTTCTTGGTAGGCGCAGCCAAAGCTTGGAACGAGCTTCCCCCTAGTTTGAGAAAGGCCCCGGACGTACTCACGTTCCGGAGAGGACTAAAAACCTGGCTTTTTACCCGCTAGTCCAGGTCCCCTGTTTATGCTCTCAGTGAATTAGTGGTTCAGCGCCAGGACAGCTCCGGGTAATTGTCGCGCTTTATAAATAACGAAAAAATATATATATATATGGTGGGGCTGCATATGTAAGTCTGACACAAATAAACTAAATCTATAATGTTCCCCTAGCTATATCTATTTATTTTTGGCAAAGCAGTTCAGTGATAAAAAGTTTTATTGTGGCCTACTTGGTCAGGGAAGTAGAGTTCATCCTCAAACTCAGGTAGTTTACCCAGAAGTGGGTCAGCTAACACACTCTGAACTGATTCTGATGAATCACCATCATCATCCTCTTGTGGTATTTCAGGAATGGTGTAATTCGGTGGTATGGAGTGTTGGTTTATTTTGATCATGTTCAATCTCTCCACATTTGAGGCAAGAAGCTGGTCCTTCGCAATGTGACAGCTGCACCAGCTGCACTAAAAATACACTCAGCAGACGCACTGGTACTAGACAAGCTAGATCCTTTATTGCCGGCCTGCTGGGCACTGGCCATTGGTGCATCTTCCCAATCCAATACACCAATGGGTTTTGTTTCACATAGACCTCTTTTGGGTCATCCAAATACTTCTGAAACATCCTCTCAATGGTCATTGGTGCTGCAACTTGCTCATCATCGTTTGCCTTCACCTTTGCACTGGACTTAAGCCCTGCCACTTAATACCAAGCCAATGCAGAGGTTGGGGCCGATTCTTGTGTTCCCTTTGTTGTTGTTACCGGTGTTCTTGATGCTGGTGTTGGCTGGTGAATGAGACAACAGGACTGCCCTCTCTGGAAGTTGAAGGCAGCAACCCAGAACTTATTTCCGGGAGCTGGACTCTCATTTCCAGCCGTTCTTTGTCCAAGACTCAGGCTCACTCAAAATTCCACGTCTTGTATTGTGAAACATCCCCTTTTGAAAAAGGAATGAGAGTAGCAAATATTTTTATGCTTCATGGATCAAGTATTGTGGCACAGATGTACTCTTTAAATGGCACAATGTCATTTTGCAGCCTTGTATTATCAGCTAAGCGAAGGAATAAGCCCTCCCCCAACTCATGCGCATCTTTGTTTTCATTCTCACCTGCGATTGCGAACCTATGAAACACATTTTTTTAATTGGTCCTGTAGCAGATGCAACAACCGGAGAGCTTGGCCCATCGTACTGTCCTCCTTGCTGACTTCCTATGTGAAAACCTCAAAAAGAAGTAGAATCTCTGTTGGACATTTGACTAGGCTCCGTTTATCCATCTCAATGATCATGCTTTTCCCAGTTGCATCCCCTCTCTGCATGACATGCTCATGGATTGGTATGTACTTCTCAAACAGACGTTGAAACATGTAATAGGTTGAGTTCCAATGTGTTGGTACTTTCTATATGAGGGCTTTTACTGGTACTCTATTAGCATACTGAATGATCCTCAGCTGCTTTCAGTCTTTAAAAGAATGGCTGAAATGCATGCAGATTCTTCTGCAGGTGGTCAGTGAGTTGCTGATTAGATCTTCTTTTTTGAAAAAGTCCTGCACAACGATGTTGATGCAATGTGCCAAATACAGGACCTTGAAATGCACTCCATCTGCCATGGCTTTAACTATATTACTGCTATTATCTGTGGCAACAAATCCAATTCTGAGACCTCTGGGTCACAGTCATCCAAAGACCTTGCTGTTAAAGTCTTCCAAGATGTTTGCAGCTGTATGGGATTTCTACATAGCAAACATGGCTACTGTTGCATGCCGCAGAACGCCTTGAAAAGTTTATTTAGCTCAGAGACCTGTACATAGCTATTGCCTCACCCCCACAAAAGAGATCCTGTGTGCAGCAATGCACATGTAATCAGTAGCTTGACAACTGGTCGACATGTATGTTGTCAGGTGGAAAGTGTGAATAGCACTCCGCTGTACAGCCTGTCCAACCAATTTCAGTACGTCGTGATGGAGTGCTGGAACAGCAACTCTGACAAATAGGTCCTGCTGGGAACCTTTCATTTTAGGCAGATGACTGTCAAAATTTCTAAAAAGCCCACTCCTTCCACAAAAGAAAAAGGAAGGAGGTCAACTGTACAAAAGTGTTGTTGAGTGGTTGCATTCATAAGGTCCCTTCTGCCTAAACATGCCTGTAAGAGTAGCCTGGATTTTTTTCTCTTCTGGTGCAACTGATGCAGGCAACTTTCTGAGAGAAGATGAACCAGTAGGTGGCAGACTCAATGCGTGTCTTGTTGGGACAGTCACTGTATGCTGCTATGGTGTCTCCATCTGACTCTTGTGCCATTGTGAGGTTGCTGAGGCGGGTGATAATGGTGCAGTTCTGGGTACAGGGCTTCTTTGCTTAAATATGTCACCTTCTTCTTCCTCATCACCTTCACCTCCCACCATGATCAGAGTTGATTCCTCTCCCTCACCACCTTCACCACCACTACTACTTTTTTTTAAGGTGCACCTCCCAGCAGATTGTGTGATGTTTTTTCATATGGGTCGTTTAGCCTTCAGTACCATAGTGTGACCCAGGCTTACCTTGACGAACTCTTGCATGGCAAATTGGACATATTGCAATGTTCTCCTCCTGCTTGATAATCATAAAGAGGTCCCAAAATGGGGAGGTGTACTTTTTTATTGGGCACTGGTGCCACTGCCAGTGCCTGCAGAACTGGAGGTAGGCGGGTGTGCCAACAATTGCCTCTCTACAGGCAGTGAGTACTACTGAGGAAGTGGTGTATGCAGGTCTCAGCAGGGGTCTTATAAATATGGAAGCTGGTGGGAGTATCACATCCCTCAGACCAGGTTTGATAGGGGGGGTAATGTGGGTCCCCTCTGGGCCAGCTTCCATGACAATGACTGGCTCATCATCCTCCTGATCCCCTTCCATATTTCAAGGATTCAGTAACTTTCCTTTTCCTCAGCCTCTTCTGGCGTGTTCCAGACTCAGCTGGGTTCCAATCAGTGCCCAAATCATCAGAAGGGGGGCTTTGAAGAGATGGTGGAGTACGCTTCATTTTTCATGCTGGAGATCTGGAAGCCAATGGTTGTAAAAGAGGAGGTTCTTGCTCAGCAGGAAGCTCAACCTGCTGTTCTGCTCTTACTTCAGGTAGATCTATTGCTGGCTGCAGCTGTTGTCCACTTTCCTGACTTTCCTGCAACAATTGGGTACTACTTCAGAGAAGAGATTCCAATTCAATGTCACTGCTTGTCGGGGTAGACATGATTGCAGTGGCTGCCTCGCTGAGAGACTTGGCCTTGGGCTTAGGTTGGGGTGGTGCCGTTGATGTGGGAGTACTACTTCCAGTTTGTTCCCCGGAGGCTGGTGCGGCAGGCACACAACCCAAGAAAAAGATTTTGATCGACACACCAGTGGTGGAAATCTGCTTCTTCTTCTCCTCCCCCCCACTGCCAACTTTCTTGGCAGCTCCTTTCTTTGGGCCATCTTGAAGCTGTCAATTGGCAGTGGCATTTAGCTGCAAAAGTGGAAGAGATTGGAGGGCTCACATGACTGTCTGGCAGTACTGTTAGTGATGTCTCTTGTGCACTTAAAAACAAACAAGCAAGAAAAATATTTAGTGAATCGTGGCATTGTTGCAGTTTGAATTAGTACAGACAAAGAAAATATAATTTGGGGTGGTTACTTAAGTTATCACTATTATCGTAAATAATTTACAACAATAGTGTATACATTCCAAAGTCAATCCACACCACCAGAACATATTATTTCATTTCCAAACAGGATAACAACATACAAATGTAACTGTTTGCTTTGTGTGCATCTAAGGGAGACACCTGTGGCAGACAGGGAGATGCAGGGGAAAATTGAATAATGCTTAAAAAATGAATGTTGATGTGATCCTATGGCAGGCAAGGGGGCTCAGGGGGAAATAGAATAATCCTTAAGAAATGAATGCTGAAATGTGTGCACCTATGGCAGGCAGGGGGTCCAGAGGAAAATGGAATAATAATATTTAAAAAACAAATGCTGTTGTGCGGCTATGCAGCTGTGTGCCTATGGCAGGCAGGTGGTGGATAGATGGTGGGGAAATGCAAACATAATTTTTTCATGGAAATTAAAAAAATATATATTAAAATAAAAAAAATAATGAAAAGATAATTAAATGAAACAAATAAATAACAACAAATTAATTGATGGTGTACTAGGGGATTCTAGGGGACTATGAGAAACCCAGCAAGGAGGTACAGGTGAAAAATTAAAAAAATGCATATAATATAAAACACTGTTAATATACTAATATTATAATGATCCTCAAGCATAATATTAAACTGATATCAGGGAAAAGTACAAAAAAATGAACAAATACAAAAATACATAGCCCTCTCCTATCTATCTCCCTTTGAAAACTGGAAAAAAGAGTGGCTGCACAAAATAGCCGCCGGCCACATGGTCAACCAACAACAGCAAGCAAGTAGGCATGGCCACAATAAAGAACACATGCAGACCTATGGCAAAAGCACACTGGCTGGCTACACAAAATGGCCACCGACCAAATGGTGAAACAACAACAGCAAGCAAGGATGCATGGCCACAACAAAGAACACATGCAGGTCTATGACAAAAGCACACTGGCTGGCTGCGCTAAATAGTCCCTGGCCACATGGTCAAACAACAACAAGCAAGGAGGCATGGAAAACAAAGAACAAATTCAGGCCTATGGCCAGATGGCATTGAGAACAAAAACAAATGGTGGGCTATGGCAAACACACACACACACAAACTGGCCAGACAAAGGAGGCATTGGTAACACTATGGACAACACTACACTACCATTAATTCAGCAATGGCAAAAATGACAATTTACTGAGCTATAAACATTTTACAATACACATACACCCAAGACATCAAATATTACCCTGCCTATACACTTTTTGTAGAAAAAAGTGAAATACAAAAAAACGACATTCTTTATTTAATCCAATGCCATTTCAGCCCTACATGATGTTTTAAACCAACATATACCACAGAAAAAGTTGTTTCATGCACCCATGACTAGTACTTGGCTGGGCCTACTGGCTGGATGGCCCATTGGGTGACTAAGCCACATAAAAAATAAATGAATGTTGCAAATTTAACAAACATGGAAAAATGTACTGAACTGTGCAACATTTTTCCTTTGCAAAGGATGAAAAATTTAATGCAAAAAATAACTAGGCCCCTTCTAAATCTGCAGGCCACTACCACAATAAAAAAATCAAATAAAAGTACAAATATTACTGGTGCATGTCCTTTATCGAACGACGAACACAATTATGCAAGAGCTTTTAACATACTTGTGATATCTCAGTCCTTAAATCCAGTAGTATATATGCAGTAGACAAAGAGAGTGATCCTTCCTGCTCCGAATTCCAATGAAAAGTGACCAGAAGCTGGAGAAAGGACAGGGAGGAGCCTGCTGGACAGTACCAGGAAGTTGGAGTCTCAGGGGCACTTCCTTCTTGTTGAGAAAAAAAAGTAAAATACAAAAAGGCTTCCAGCACTAAAAAAACAACTTGAAAATGAACTCAAAAACATCTTTTCAAGTAGATTTAGCTACATGGAGAATTTGCTCGAGGTGCAGCCGTGGTTTCTCGCGTTCACCAATGTCACAAAAAAGACGAATTCGCACCCGGAAGCAGCGCTAGTGGACACCAAAATCTCACACGTGCTGGCTAGTGGTCCGCAGGTCTCATAGCGCTCGCCAGTGAGCACCAAAAGAAGTCTAGTGTGTGCCAACAAAATAAAAATTCCGCTATACGTGGAATTTAGTGGGAACTCTGCATTACATGTGGAGCGTGGAGTTCCGGAATTTTGCAAACTCCATAAACTGAGTGAATTTCTCTGGCCACGCCTAGTAGCCAGACAGTACTGTTGCACTGAGTAACATTTTAATAAAACCATTTGCACACACTCATTACTCACCTATATATGCACTTACATAGTTATTCACACCCCATTGCAGGGGGTGTCAGATTCTCAGACAGATATACAGCCATTCATGTATCCACCAATCACTTAGTTACCGACAGACATACACAGCTATACACCCAGTTAAACACCTAATCGCCCACCCAAACAGACACTGACATACTTATTTATAAAACTGTAGAGCCACTCAGACATTCAGTGAGAGGGAGACAGAGGCACTTACACATCCAGTCACACATCTGCACTGCACTTATGTATCCAGCAGTAACAGAGCTAGTTGCACACATAGACAAATAGAGTTACTAAGAGAGCCCATCATATAGTGACATAGTTACTTACACATCCAGTGACACACCCACAGAGGGTCTGATATAGTCACTCAAATATATACTCAAGTACAGACACTCCTAGTCACCCACCCACACAAGTAGCTCTTTAAACATGTCTCAGGCCTGCTGATGCAGAGCATGTGTGTGCAGTCTTACTGCTAGGTTGATTTGGCATTTAAAACCCCTTTACAAGCCTCAAACTCCCCTTTTACTATATAAAACTCACCCCTAAGGTAGGCCGTAGGTAGCTCATAGGATAGGGTGCTATGTGCTTAAAAGGTAAGACATGTGGTTTTAAGTTACACTGAGTTACATGTACACTTACACATCCATATGTCCAGTTATACATCCAGTCTCCCACTCATACTACGACTTACATACCTATTGAAAAAACATACAGCCACTCATGCACCCAGTCAGACAGTGACAGAGGTACTTACACATTCACTCACACACCCTCTGAGCACTTATGTATCCAGCAGTTACAGAGTCAGTTGCACACAGTTACATACACCAACGCTCACTAACACAACCAGTAAGCAATCCAAACAGTCACTTACACATATACAGACCCATAGAGATACTAACAGAGCCAGTCATAGCCGACATAGTTACTTACATATCCAATGACACACCCACAGAGGGACTGATACACTCACTCAGTTATGTAGTCAAGTACTGACATAACCAGGTCACTTATCCATACTCTAACTCATAAACTCATTTATAGATCCAAATCTGTAGATTTACACTGCCTGTTACACACTGCATAACCACTGCAGTTATATGCCCAGTTACAGTCTCAGGCAGACTCTATTACATCCACTCAGACACCCATGGACACACCAATAAAGGCACTGACACACCCAGCTGCACACCAATACAACTACTGATACACCCAGCCAAACACTGATACAGCCTCTCATATAGCCACTCACACAAATACAGCCACTGACACCACACCGAGGCACACACTGATGCAGTGTCTGACACACTCAGGCACACATTGTTAGATAGTGATACACCCAGGCACACACTGATACAGCCCAGACCCTTCCAGCCACATTCTGATACAGACACTGACACATCCATGCACACACCAATATAGTCACTGACACACCCAGGTACTGACGAATACAGCCACTGACACACCCAATCTCACATTGATACAGCCTCTGACACCGAGGGACACACTGATACAGCCACTGACATATCCAGACACATACTGCTACAGAAACTGACACACCCAGACACATATTCAAACAGCAAATATCAATACAGCCACTTACACATTCAGTCAAACACTGACACAGCCTCTCAAATACCCATACGCATACCGAGACAACCACTGATACACCCAGGCACACACTAATACTGACACTAACACACCCAGGCACATATTGTTACAGACACTGACACACCCAGTCACATATCAATACTGAGATTGACACACACTGATGCACCCACTGACACACCCAGGCACACACTCATATACACAATATCCGTGAATTTGTGTGGTTTTTAATGTTATTTCATTACTATAACGTCCCTGTAACCTTTGATTTTTTTTCCAGTGAATTTCTGAAGTTTTTAAAATTATATCTCATAACTGTAACATCCATGTAACCTACGGATATTTAATCAAATGTTCAGTTTTTTTAATGTAATTTTGCTAACTCTAATCTGTAACTTTACAGGATTTTAATAATATTATGATCACAGTAGAATTAGGTGTCCGATGTATTAAAAATTACCTGCTATGTTTATATTTGAAAGAAGAATTGTTTTATTTTGAGTGGTTTTTTTTTTTAAAGGATTTTGGGAGTTGTGGATCCATCACAAATGGTCCCATCATGTATTTCCGGTTCTGCAGGAGAATCACAAAGCTGGTGTGTTTTTTTTGGCAGAACTTACAAACATTTATAGACCCTTTAAAATTATTGTTTGAGGTAAGTGGTTTACTAAAAAAGCAATGAAAATATAATTTTAGAGAAAAAAGTTTCAAACTTTGCTTAAATATAGTTTTGGGATTCGTGACGACTTTGCAACATCACTGCAACATCATTGTGAATCCCATGTGACACAGGAACCAATGGATTTCAGTGGTTGAAATGCCTTTCAATCATTATACAGGAGGTCTCATCCCTTTTTTTGTCATGCTTTAGGTGTGGTTGTGAAAATTCACACTTCTACATCTGTAGTTTTGCCATTTCTTTGGTGTTTTTGACAGTTTTTTCTAATGAAAAAGATGCCATCTGTTCCAGAAAATCCTCAGCAGGAAATTGGAAGCTATTTATCCAATAAAGAAAGAACTCCCAAGAAAAAGAGTATTGCGTGGAAGTTCTTCATGATACCATCCTGGAAGAAAAAAGTCATAGCGCAGAAGGTTAAATGCATGCTATGTAATAAAATACTATCCAGAGGAATTTCGAAGAAGTACTCCTGTGGTCTTCTAGTATGCTGAAACATCTTAAAAACATACACTCCATACACCTTGTAAGTACTGAGAGAGAGTGTGAGAGGATTACTCAATCAACATCTGCAACGGCGGACGCACTTCCAGGCACCTCGACAACTACTGCAGTCACATCAGATGTTCCACCTACAGTTCCGCAATTTGCCATGTTGGGACAATTTCGTCTCAAGTAAGAAAATGTTGAGAATGGGAGTGCAATCCATCCCTGCTGTAATTTAAATTTGTAACACTCACAAATGTTAATTGATATTTTTCTTTTAAAACACTTGTTGCACAATTTTTGTGCATTTTGTTCTGAAACTCATTGTTTCCCAGTTTGTTTTAAAAACCCAAAAAAACTAAATTGTTTTAAAATAGAAAAAAAAGAAAAAAATACATTTAAAAAACAGTTCTTGTTAGAACCACCTGTTCTGGTTTAAGAAAGAAAAATGCTATGTTATATGTATGTTTGTAACAGTCTGAATATGTCTTGTTATGTCTGTGGGTGTATCAGTGAATGCATGGTTGAGTGAGTGGCTACGTTAGGGACTGTATGAGTGAGTGAGTTAGTGTGCAAGTGCCTGTATAGGTGAGTGAGTGACTGTGTGAGTGACTGTATAGGTAATTGACTGTGTGAGTGTGTGAAAGAATGACTGGTTGGGTGTGTGAGTAGCTGTATGAGTAAGTGAGTGGCTATGAGAGTGGCTGCATGAGTGAGTGAGTCTGTGTCTGAGTGCCTGTGTGGGTGAGTAAGTGTCTGCGTGAGTGAGTGACTGCATGTGTGATTGGCAGTATGAATGAGTGACTGGGTGCATTAGTGTCTGTATGAATGTGTGACTTGATGTATGACTGGGTGTATGGGTGAGGGACTGGGTGAGTGAGTGACTGTATGGGTGAATCAGTAGATGTTTCATTGGCTGTTTGAGTCAGTGAGTGGCTGTGGGGGTAGCAGTAAATGTGAGTGATTTCACATGTGGGTGGCTGTATGAGTGAGTCATTGGGTATATCAGGGACTGTATGAGTGAGTGATTGGGTGATAGGAGTGACTGCATGGGTGAGTGAATGGGAGTTTGAGTAGCTGTGTGTGTGAGTGAGTAGCTCTCTGAGTGGCTGTAAGAGTGAGTAGCTGTGTGAGTGGCTGCATGAGTAGGTGAGTGGGTATATGACTGTCTGTATGTGGAGGGAGTGGGTGTGTGAGTAGCTGTACAATTGAGTGACTGTGTGTGTAAGTGGCTGTATAGCTGAGTGACTGGGTTTGTGAGTGACTGTATGGATGAGTGAATGGGTGTGTGAGTATCTGTATGGGTGAGTGGGTAGCTCTGTAGTGTGTGCCTGGGTGTGTTATCGGATGCATTTGTGTTTGGATTGGTGTGTCAGTGTCTGCATTTTTGTATGCCTAGGTGTGTCAGTGTCTGCACTGATATGTCCCTGGGTGTGTCAGTGTATGTGTCAGTGTGCGCCTCAGTGTGTTATTGGATGCATTTGTGTTTTTCTGGGTGTATCAGTGGCTGCATTGCTGTACACCTGGGTGTGTCAGTGTCTGCTTTGGTATGCCCCTGGGTGTGTCAGTATAGGTGCCAGTGTGTGCCTGGGTGTGTTATTGGATGCATTAGTGTATGAGTTACTGTATCAGTAAGTGACTGCCCGTGTGAGTAGCTGTATGGGAAAGTGAGAGGGTGTGTGAGGCAATGTATAGGTGAGTGAGAGGGTGTCTGAGTCTGCATGGGTGTGTGAGTGCTTGTATGGATGTGTTAGAGGGTGTCTGAGTAGTTGTATGGGAGAGTGATTGTGTGAGTGGCTATATCAGTGTGTGCCTGGGTGTGTCTGTGGCTGTATCAGTATGTGCCTGCATGTGTCAGTGCCTCCATCATTATGTGCCTCAGTGTGTCACTGCCTGCATCAGTGTTTGGCTGGGTGTGTCAGTGTCTTTATAGTATGTGCCTGGGTGTGTACGTTTATTTTATTAATGCTTTAACATAACGCAGGCAAAGATGGCATCCGTGGCAACTACTGCCTGGCTTGCAAGTACCATGGACAAATTAATATTAACATCTGATAATACCATCTCTAATCTGACAATTTCCTTGCTCGAGCATTACCACATGTGGCCACCAATTAGAAAATGGCAGTACACGAAAGTCAGAGAAACTGCAATTAGCACCGAAATCAGCAAATTTAGATCGTCGTAATGAGTGCTGAGGGCATGTTGATTTGCCTGGTAACAGCAGCTGCCAACGTCATTGGGATTACAAGAACTGCAGTAATTTTGCACCCCCAGGGATTTACTGCAACAGTCTAGGGTTGGGCGGCAGGGGCAAATTCCACCATGCGGCGGAATAGGAGTTTTTTGATTAACTCTGCACTCCCAGTAGAGCTTCGGAGTTGGCAAAACTCTGCAAACACTGCTGGCTGAGCAGAGTTCACCGCCCATCCCTAGTGCCTGGTTGTGTGAGTGGCAGTATCAGTGTATGCCTGTGTATGAGAGTGCCTGTATATTTGTGTAGATGGATGTGTGAGTGACTGTATGGTGTGTGCCTGGGTGTGTCAGTAGTTGTATCAGTCTGTACTTGGGTGTGTACCCTAAAATGTGAGGTTATGAACAAACACTTCAAGAACTAATTAGTAAAGTACATTACTGCAATAGATGGTGCCATTGATCTGTCTAAAAAGAAAAATAATTAGCATTGCAATTTATAGAATTACAAAATTGTCTTACAATTTGAACAATGCATAAGAACATTATTTTTAAAAAATCACTTGATATTTGGCATATTGTAAAGGTATGTTAAAATATAAACAAGCATTCCATTTTCCCTTTTTTACTGTTCGCACTTTCTATACTTGTACACCGTAAATGATGTACTTTTGAAAGATGTGGTCTTTGTTGGCCATGTTTCTTGGACTTGCTAGGCAAACTGAACTCTTCAAGGGATAGTAGGTGAATGAATGAAGACATATGCTTTTCAGATTGTGGATGAGTCCGACAGACTCATGCATTAAAATAACTCTGCAAATGGTATATATTTGGTAAGTGTGAGGAGAGGTGAAGTAATTGTGGATAATCATGTGTAAGACTGGTGGCATGATTGAAATGAGATTTGCCCAAAACAACATGCTTTATACAGGAGCGGCTGGTGCATGTAAGTGTGGTGGGGTGGGGGTGGGGTGGGTTTTGAGTTGATAGACAACAACGAGGGAAAACGCCTTAAAAAAAAGTTGTCACTTACTTTGCACTTGCCACATCCCGGAGGCGGCGATGCGGTGAGCGCAAGGTTAGTCGTTTTCCTTTTTTAATGTTATTTTTCCTTGTTGTTATCTATCAACTATCCCCCCACCCCGCCCACTGCACTTACCTGCACCGGCCACTCCTGGCTTTATGATTGGGACATCATATCAAGAGGAAGCTGGAATGGTGGTATTTCAGTAGGAATATGCAAATAACGATGGACTATGTAACACATCATTTCCTAATGGTTGCTCATGGTTCATAATGGAAATGTTTGTTTTTATATATTTGCTTTATTATATATTTGTTTAATATCATTAATTTTTCTGAAAAATGTTAATGTCAAACAAAAATGCATTGAGAGATTATGGTCTAGAGATATGAGTCATGTTATTGTCTAATTTACTATAAGTGGCAAGAGGACCCAAAACAAACAGAAAGTGGGTAGATAAATATTTCTGTCTCCATCCACCTCAAGACTATCCAGACATATTTGATGGATCAGAACACAAATAATGTATTAATCTAATGACACACTCTGCACTATAATGCCCATACATTGAAACTAATGCATATTCATGGGCCTAACGTTGTGTTAATGAATGTGTGAGTGAGATGTCTGCGGTTTTTGTCATGTGCTCAAACGTTTGTTTGTGCTAGGACTGTAAAGAAGGAATCAGGCAAAAACAAACCTAAAGAAACCATTAACAGCCAAGGTGCAATTTCAGGGTTTTCTGAAAACTGCCTAATTGACCAACTGTGGAGAAGTGTGGCTCAATGGTTAGAGCGGCAGACCCTGATGCAGAGATCTGGCCCGGGACCAGGGTTCAATTCCCGCCTCGGCGGGTCTTGGGCTCAATTTCCTCGGACCTGATAATTCTCGCCTCGGTGCCTATTCTAATCATGGGTCCCACTCTGCAACTCTGGGCAATAGCTTGCTTACTCTCCACAACGGCCCCAACAGCGCTGGGATGCCTGGCTTCACCTTGGAGGTGCCCAGGAGTGGACATTTCACAGGGAAAAGCCAGGAAGGGTTCCACAGCGGTATGCGTACAGCGCTGGGACACCCCTTTGGGGGTATAAGTGCGCTTTACAAGTACAAATTTCAACTGTTGAAGACCCAGAAAAAGCTCATTCCAAATTTGGGGGCAAAAGTCTACCAATAGGGTTTCTGAAGCAGGGAAAGAGTATGCAGCTTAATGGGTCTGTGCAATTTCAAAACAATGCCTTTAGGTTTATCCCCATTAGCAACTTGATGAGCCATGCAAGACACCCTGAAATGAATTTGCTGGAAACCTTGGAGCCAGTGGAGTGAGTGACAGGCTTCAATTATGTGGTCGAATTTGTGGAGTCTTAAAACAAGGCTGACAGCCATATTCTGAACAATTTGCTGATGACAGTTTGCACCAACTAGGAGCACTAGGAAGGATGAATTGGCATAGTCAATCCTTGAATGAATTCATGCACTGGCCACTAAAGCTTACAAATACTCAGGGTAAATGTGAGGAGGAACTCAGAAGCCTCACATGGCGGAACAATGTTAGATGGTTCACCTGATATTTTATCAAAAACACTATATCAGAATCAAAGCCAAGGCTTTTGTCTTGGTTGCGTGGAATAGAAGTGATTCCAGCTCAATGGACCAGAGAATGTGGTACCCCAATCTGTCCTGGATAAAGATTAAAACCTCAGTATTGCTGGTTTTGAGCTTCAGCAGATTCCCACTTATTCACATAATCATGGTGATCCTGAGGATGACTCAAGTAAAGATTCTGCAGAGTCTAATTGGTATAGAAACCTCAATGCAGTCAGCATCACAAGATCTTACATGACCACCAGATGACGAATATAAACGTTGAAGAGGCTGGTCAATAATAATAGAATGGGAAACAGCCATTACAGTGCGGCTGTTACCATGCATAACCATATAACGTGGTCGTTAAACGCAGGTACTGTTACCACGCTCAACCATTACCACACTGGATTTTACAACGCATATGCCTTTACCACGCATGCCTTCACAATTACTTTTGTTGTAAAGGCATGAATGGTAAAGGCATTTGTGTTTTAAATGTATGTATTAGGTAAGTATTAAGCGTTTATGTATGTGTGTATTAGGGAAAGTTTTTTTTAAAGGGTTTAGGGTGGGCATTTTTAGGGTTTAGGATGGGTATGGGTTTTTGGGTGGAAGGGGTAATTTTAGGGTTTAGGGTGGCTATGGGTTTTGGGATGGCAAGGGAATTTTTAGGGTTTAGGGTGGGTATGGATTTTGGTGTGGCAAGGGTAATTTATGGTTTAGGGTGGGTATGGGTCTTAGGGTGGTAAGGGTAGTTTTAGGGTTTAGGGTGGGTATTGGTTTTTGGGTGGCAAGGGCAATTTTTAGAGTTTAGGGTAGGTATGGGTTTTTTGGTGGCAAGGGTCATTTTAGGGTTTAGGGTGGGTCTGGGTTTTGGGTGGCAAGGGTCATTTTAGGGTTTAGGGTGGGTATGGGTTTTGGAGTGGCAAGGGGAATTTTAGGGTGAGTAAGGGTTTTGAAGTGTTAAGGGCAATTTAAGCGTTTAGGGTGGGTATGGGTTTTGGGGTTACAAGGGTTATTTTAGGGTTTAGGGTGGGTATGGACTGAGGGTTGTGGGGTTTGAAGGATATATACATGTGTGTGTATATACTATATATGCACAGGCGCACATCCAATTCAATTCAGAAATCTTTATTCGGCTACATAAGCAACCATAAAAGTACACAAATAAAAAATAAATAAATAATTAAAAACAGACAAATTCTTTTGGGTTTCTCATTATCTTCCTAAATGGAGCAATCTAAAGGTCTCTAAATCTGTGTGCTGTTAAACCTATAAAGCAGACATTGATTGTCATGCCCGCACAGCGATTTTCAAGTACAGTCCAACACAATAAAAAATGTCATTGTTATTCAGCTGGAGCAATACATTATAAGCTTCTCTAAAATCAGTAATGTGTAGCCCCTTAATTAATGGTAATAAAATGTTTTTGGTGTACAATATATAAAAATCACAGAACAATAAAAAATGTCATGTTGTTTGACCTGACCTCCCATTACATGGGCAGTGGCGAGAATCTAGATTTGGTTGAAAACCTAGTGGGAAACTTAACAGGTACTTGTTTGTACTTTCCCTGAAACGGAACAACAGACTGCGCTCCCAGTGACCCATGGGGCTGGACAAATATCTTTGGGGTGGAATGTGCCCTTTTGGGTTTATTTCCAGATAGGCTGACACTCTGGATTTGCCAGACTCCTTCTTCACCGTCTCCGCATGTGCAAGTTTAAATCAAGTGGTCTGCGGCTGTTTTTTGTTAATGGTGTGAGTGCCCCCTGGATTCTCAAACAATTGTTTACAGCCTATCTTGTGCATGCGAGATTTAGTATACATTAGCCATGGGATTTTTCTACTTTGTCACAGGAGAGGCAATCGTTTATGGTATCTTTTGTGAGGGCTCCCTCCAAGTTGTTCCAAATTGCAAACCAATGAAGCAATGAGAGGGCACTGATATAATCCTCAACATAGGGGATACCCAGTTCACTGTGACATACATAGCTAGAGCTAGACATCGGCACCCCCAGGATCTTCCTACAAAATCTGTGCTCCTCAAGTTGGATTTGGTGGCAGTTCTCAATTCCCCAAACTTCGGCCCCATAGGTAACGATGGGAAGGCATTGTGACTTGTAGATCTGAAGTAAGGGGACTAGGGCTCTCCCCTTCCTAGGTCGAGGTAAGCTAAGTAGGGAGCCTATGGTTCTGGAAAGTATACTCCCACTACTAGATATATGTGCTTTCCAAGAGCCATTATCGCTAAAGACCATGCCAAGATAAGAAAAAGTGATTGTGCAATATAAACTTGAGTCACCTACTTTTAGAGATGACATGCTGTGTTTTTTTGGGCCGCACGACATAATAAAAGATTGATAAAAATGTGTTTGCAGATCTAATGATGCCATAAACTTTACAAAGCCACTCACTAAAAGAGAGAGCATCTTTGGAGTGAGGGCCATCAACACGGCATCATGAGCATATAGCAGTGCTGGTAAAAAAGAACCTTTGATCTTAGGGACATCAGGGATGGTGGTAAATAAAAAAAGGTAAAGGTCATTAATATACAAAATAAATAAAAGTTGGGCTAAAACACAACACAGTCATATGTTTGTTTTTTTCTTCGGTTTTTTTCAATTTAATTTTATTGATATAGATCTCTTACGAGATCAACAATTGTACATAATTCAATATATGTATTTATGCATGTGTAAATATATAAAAATATATATATATGACTAAAAATATATTTGCATATATATATTCACTTAAAAAACCATAGGTTTCAGGCACGTTATAGTTAGAAATTAGCATTTAAAAAACCTTTGAAATTCACTGAAAAAACCATAGGTTTCAGACACGTTATAGTTAGAAATTAGCATTTAAAAAACCTTTGAAATTCACTGAAAAAATCATAGGTTTTAGGGACAGTTATAGTTAGTTGGACATTTCACTCGTACAAAACCCGTGAAATTCCCCCGTTATAGTTAGTTCAGCTAACTATAACTCGTGCCCCACGCAATGCACTGCTGATGACGTCACATATTACATCACTCATGACATGGTCAGTGACATCACTGATGACATCACTGATGACATCTCAAATGACATCACTGATGACATCATCCAGTGACTGTGTGTTTCTATAAAGTTTAAATATGTTTAATATATACGCCAAGGTGTATTGAAGAATGAGTGGGTGTATAAGTGTCTGGATGGATGATTTAGTAGGTGCATGACTGACTCTATAAGTGAGTGATTAAACGTATCTTACTGAATGCATGGGTTAGTGACTAAACTGTGTGAATGTCTGTATCCGTCTGTCTGTTGCTGTGTAAGTGGCTGCATGGGTTTGTGAATAGCTACATGAGTGTCTATATGAGTTATTGATTGGTTGTCTGAGTATCTGTATGGGTGCCTGAGTGTTTGTGTGGGTGGTGTGTGTGTGACTCTGTGCAGAGATGTGTGAGTGGGTGATTCACTGGGTGCATGGTTTCAAGAGTGCATCTGTGATGGACTGTATGGGTGGGTGAGTGTGTGTATGGGTGTGTTAGTGAGTGAATGTATATCTCAGTGGTACATGTGTGAGTAACTACATATGTCAAAGGCAGTATATATGTGTGTTGGAGTATATAAATGGCTATAAGTGAGAGTGTGTGATTGTGAGAGTCTCTGTATGGATGAGTGTGTGCTTGTATCACTGATTGTATAAGAGCGTAAGAATGTGCTAGTATTTGTATGAGTAAGTGAGCTGGTGTGTGTATAACTGTATAGGTGAGTAAATGGGTGTGTGATTAATTTTTTGCATGACTGACTAGGTGTGTGAGTACCTCTATCAATGAGTGGCGGTGTGTGAGTGTCTATGATAGTCCTGTACTGAGTGACCGTAAGTATGAGTGACTGTACAGGTGAGTGAGTGGATGTGTGTGTAGACCTAAGAATCAGTGAGTGTGTATATAGTTATTGGTGTTGGAGTGTCTATGGTTTTGACAATGGCAGTCTGTAATTTACAGTGGGTGTATCAAAAGTTATATTACGGTGTGAGAAGATGCATCAAATTATCACATGGATGATGTCATCAGTGATGTAATTTGAGATGTCATCAGTGATGTCATCAGTGATGTCACTGACCATGTCATGAGTGATGTAATGTGTGACGTCATCAGCCGTGCATTGCGGGGACGCGAGTTATAGTTAGCTGAACTAACTATAACGGGGGAATTTCACGGGTTTTGTCCGAGTGAAATGTCCAACTAACTATACCTGTCCCTAAAACCTATGGTTTTTTCAGTGAATTTCAAAGGTTTTTTAAATGCTAATTTCTAACTATAACGTGCCTGAAACCTATGGTTTTTAAGTGAATTTCAAAGGTTTTTAAATGCTAGTTTCTAACTATGCCTACAGAGGTAGGACATGTGAAGAAAGAAGAAAAAATGCACAGAAAGAAGCAAAAGAAATGCAGAAAGAAGCAACAGAAGTCCACAAAGACGAAGAAAAGTGCAGGAAGAAGCAAAAGATGTGCAGAAAGAACCAACAGAGGAGCAGAAAGAGGCCTTGTTCCAAAATCATCCTGTGCCCACAACTTTTCCGACGTGTACTGGTGGTAACTGACTCTGACTAACCAGAGCCAGTGCTATGCTAAAACACACTTAGAATACAGTGAAAACACCTACATACACTAGGGAACACTATGCGTTGGGGTACCCCTGTGATTAGCATGACCTCCTCTGTAAGTCCCTAGTACATAATAGGGCAGGGGGATTAAAACTGCCCCGTGGCACGTTTTAAGTTGCGGGATTAAGTCCCCTTGAATCCTGAGTGTCCCTGGGGCCCAACTAGCCCCCCCGGTACCTACAGTTAGGACCACAGACCTGAGTTGCAGAGAGGCGTTCCAAGGCCACGCACCTTTTTCACCTCTCTGCAACGCAACTCTGTTGTGCTTACTGAAGGTACCTGGTGGGCTAGTTGGACTCAGGGACCCTCAGGATTGAAGGGACTTAATCCCCCAACTTAAAACACGCCACGGGGCCTGTTTGCATACATGTCACCTCAAGCCCCACCCCCTCCCTTCACCACTGTGCAAACACGCCCCGTGGCGCGTTTTAAGTTGGGGGATTAAGTCCCCTTGAATCATGAGGGTCCCTGGGGTCCAACTAGCCCACCCTGTACCTCCAGTATGTGCCAGGGAGCTGCGTTGCAGAGAGGTGTTCAGAGGCCACGCCCTTTTACACCTCTCTGCAACGCAGCTCTGTGGCGCTTTCTGGACGCACCTGGTGGGCTAGTTGGCCCCCAGGGACCCTCAGGATTGAAGAGGATTTAATTCCCCATCTTAAAACGCGCCACGGGCCTGTTTCACACATGTCACCTAAAGCCCCGCCCCTCCCTTCACCACTGTGCAAACGCGCCCCGTGGCACGTTTTAAGTTGGGGGTTAAGTCCCCTTGAATACTGAGGGTCCCTGGAGTCCAACTAGCCCACCATGTACCTCCAAAAGCGCCACAGAGCTGTGTTGCAGAGAGGTGTAAAAGGGGCGTGGCCTCTGTACACCTCTCTGCAACGCAGCTCCTGGCGCATACTGGAGGTTCCTGGTGGGCTAGTTGGCCCCCAGGGACCCCCAGTATTCATGGGGAATTCGTTCCCCCTCTGCAAACGCCAGGGGGTGCGTTTGCAGACTGCTGCAGGGAGGTGGCGGGGCCTCCGGCACGATGCCGGTCTTTTTTTTTCTTCTTTTTATGGGAGGGGGGATGCGTGGCCCCCCTTCCCTCGGCCACTTTTGGCCCCGGGGACCCCATCCCCCGGGGCCTGAGCATTTTATTTTTATTTTTTAAAAAGAAAAAAAACGGGACGGGGGCCGCGTGGCCCCCCTTCCCTGGGCCTCTATTGGCCCCGGGGACCCCATCCCTCGGGGCATGCCCACTGTTTTTTTTTAATGAAATACTCGGAAGGGGGGCTGCGTGGCCCCCCCTCCTCAGGCCATTTAAAGCCCCGGGGACCCCATCCCCCGGGGCCGGCCTTTGCGTCTTTTTTTTTTTTTTTATAATTCCTTTTTTGGGAGGGGGCTGCGTGGCCCCCTCCCGGGCCACTAATGGCCCCGGGGACCCCATCCCCGGGGCCTGGCCACTCGTTGGGGACCGTGGGGGTCCCCAATCCTCGCACGGTCCCGCCGGCTCCCCGCGTCCTGCGGGAGCCGGCATTGCTTTCCATAAGGGGAGCTGCTGACATGCAGCTCCCCTTATTGAAAAGCATTCTGCTTTCTTCATTGAAGCGAGAGCAGGTTTCCTGCTCTCGCTTCAATGAAGCAGCAAGTTTGCAATGACAGGACGGGAGCCGCGCGGCTCCCGTCCTGCCATTGCAAACAGCAGTGTCCCGGGGGTAGGCATCCCGGGACACTGCAGGAGCCGGCCCTGGGGGTGGCGGTCCCCAGGGCCACCACAGGCTCCAGGAGGGGGCCACGCGGCCCCTCCCAACATCAACTGAGCCCGGGGAGGTGGTGGTCCCCGGGGCTTCAGGGGTCCGAAACGGACCCCCACATTTCTTTCATTAGTGCCCCGGGGAGGTGGCCCCCCCACACAGGTTATTTAATTTAAAAAAAGAAGCCCCAGGGGGTGGCGGTCCCCGGGGCTGCGGGAGGGCGGAGAGCCCTCCCGCACCATTTTTTTAAAGCCCCGGGGGGTGGCGGTCCCCGGGGCTTGGGGGGCCTTAGAGGCCCCCCTATAAAATATAAACCAACCCCCGCATGCCCCCGGGACTTGGCCCACCCGGGGGCAAAATAGCGATTTTTTTTTATCACGGCAGGATCCGCGCATCCCGCCGATTTAAAAAAAAAATAATAATAATTCTGCCCAGGGGTCCTTGTGGGACCCCCTGAGCAGACCTAGGGGGTCAGGGTGTTTCTACCCTGCCCCTTTTTGCGTTTTGTGACTTGTTTCTGTGCCTCGGTTCTACCGAGGCACAAAATGGCTGCCAACACTTCCTGATTTGGAGTGTTGACAGCCACTTGACAGCCAATTAGCATGCAGCTCGTGATCGGGAGGGTACGCGGACCCTACTCGGCCATAGATATATATGTGATTTTACTTTTGATTTTCTCAGGAACTACTGAACGGATTTACACCATTTAACCAAAAGGCACGACTCTGAACCAAGGGCTACCTTTTTGCCAAATTTGGTGTAATCCCGTTCCGCAGTTCGGGCTGTAGCTGCGATGAAAGGTTCCTATGGAAAATTGCATGGGGAAAACACGTTTTGGGACCCCCCTTTTTTCTCGGCCCCCGCTTGCCGAATCACACCGAAACTTTCAGGATAGGAGCGGACCGGAGCGGGCCATAAGTTTTGAAAATTTCGCGAAGATTCGTCAACCGGCGCCAAAGTTATTTCAAATAGAATGTTGCGGATTTCCTATGGAAAATAGGTCCTAACTATAACTATCTACTGGCGACCGCCAGTAGATAATAAAACAAGTGTTTGTACCTACCTGTACATTTTTTTAGCAAGCATATGCTTTTATCACGAAAATGTAGGTACTTTACAGGAAAATATAAACCCTTTATCTATATATAGAAAAGGTTTAAACTTACCTGCAAAATACTTATAATTGCTTGTAAAGAAAATCTTTACCACGCACATGCCCTTACCATTCATGCCTTTACAATGAAATTCATTGTAAAGGCTTGCGTGGGAAAGGCATATGAGCTATAAAGGCATGCGTGGTAAAGGTTATGTGTGGTAATGGCATTTGCGTTGTAATGGCCGCATTGTAAGGGCATGCATTACAATGGAATGCGTGGTTCCGTCATATAGCCTAATGGAATACCACATGAAACTAACTTTTGACTTGAATGAAAAGTAGGGCAGGCCACAAATTAACTCTTCTCTGAAAGAAAAGAGGGGGACCATGCCAAGGCTTCTACTGTTGTCCCACCTTTGCTAAAAGATAGAGCAAATTTAACAATTCACCTAATCATAAGCAGTGGAGAGAGCAAAGAAGAGGAGACCTTTTCATCATTAGAGGGTCCAATTCTAAAGATGAAATGACAGAACAGGGAGCCTTGATTGTAGTTAAGCCATATCAACTCACTGTCACTTTGGCCTGAGCTAGTCACGTAAAAGTCTCCCAGAAGAAACATTCAACAGAGAATGCCTCATATGTATGAACAGTGTGAGAAGCTATGCAGAGACTTAACACAATGCGTCTTCAAAACATACATTTTCTCCAAGAACTAATACTTCTTACAGAGAAGTAGGCGTGGAGAAATTAATGTTTCAGAGCAGCCCAAGTAACTTTTCCTGTCCTATGTCAAGGAGAGCATTATGGTGAGACAAGAATATCCAGATGGCAGAATAAGCATAATGTTAATCAGAGGTAATGTATATACAAATTAAAGCATGTTGGCATAAGGCTAGGTGCTGGACTTGGTTAGGATACATAGCACTCTCATGCTTTTTGAGTAAATGTTACTATTAGACTCTTCTTCCTTCTCCGTAGAACATTGCTTTGCTTTGTAATTTGTCACAATGTGTGATTCAGGCATGAATTCCTATCACAATTTAATTATATACATTTTTAGTTTTCTAAATTCTACTGTGGATGGTTTGGAAAAAATGAAGCAAAACAACGTTTCGTCTTTCTGATTTCGCCGCATTTCCAGCAGTTAAAATAATCAATATTCCTTAAGCTGTTTCACATCATTTATACAAATACTGCTTTGGGAACTCACTACTAAGTTCTCCCAACTTTACTTCAACCTGCTTCCCTTCCTTCTTCCCCTCCTTGCCCAATTTCATCCTTTTTCCGCTTTCTATTTCATCTCCTCTTCCTTTCCCTTTCCGAACACATCGTCTACTCTTGGCATGTGTAATCTGAGGGGTGGAAATGGAGCAATGTTCGCTGTCACTTCTGCAGACAGGGTGAAGTGGGAATGTAAAGTATACTGGTCGATCTCATGTGATGTGTTTTAGAATTGGTTTCTCACCTTAAACTTCTGTTTAATCATATATGGGCAGCCACTCACTAATGGATACCTTCCACCAAGGAGCATTAATCATTTTCCCCAAACTGAAAAAATATTAGACTAACTCTAGATCGTACCAGCCCATCATGCTTTGACTTCTGATTGTAATATTTTTGTGAAGTTGTTGCGATAAACCTTGGTAAACATATACACAATCCAGTGGTTAGCAATGACTGCCAAGAATTAGAGTTTGAATCCGCTTCTATTACAGAGCATGAAGTGGAATCGGTCCACTATTAACCTAGCAGGGCAAATTAATCTTAATGTTGATAAGGCCATGGAAGATGGGGGAGGGAGGTTGACTCTGACTCATTTTCCAAATATCATCATCTTTGATTATCTCCAGTGATTTATTATGCTTGATAAATGTCTTGTAAAATACCTCAAAGCTGAAGCAGATGGTTGTCCTTTGGTTGGCTGTACCTTTAAATACTTACAGCTCCAAAACTGGATAGAGGAGTGAGACAACTTCATAAACACAGGAAAAATATTTAGCCTCTTGGACAAATCTCTTCCCGTGCAATCAATTTTAAGAATGTTCTCTGGCTGTTTCCACAATGGAAATTAATTCAGTGCTATTTCCACCATGGGAATGGATTCACTGCTGTCCTTGTGAAAAGTACATTTTCAACCTTTCCAATGTCAAAAGGGGTTGCAAAAAAGTTAATGATAAAACAAAAATGTGCAGGATCATGTGCTTTATGAATCCCAGATAAATAAAAACCCTGGAGTGTCCACTTCCTTTCCCTACAAGTAGTTTTTGTGTGTAAATCCTTTTATGAGTGCACAGCCAACTTTAGTGGTTTACACATGTGGTTTTATGCTTACACAAAAAAGTATATGGATTGTATGCTATTTTACATGCTTAAACAGTTTTGTAAATCAGGCCTCTAAAGCGCACTTAGGATGGTGAAAAATTAGTAATTATGGAAGATTTTTATTTATTGTAGTTTAAGGGTTGTACCCTTGAAAGAGGCTGAGGGGCTGACACTAAATAGTATTATTAAGCACCTACAAATTGTCACTTCATGGCGGTTAACTAACATTTCCAATGGTGTTTTCAGTATCATTTACACATGGAAAACAACTGCAAAATATGTTGGAGTAAGTGTGTATAAAGAGTTTAAATTAGCCCATCCACTCCCAGATTTTCAAAGGATGTAGGGAATGAGTTTTTCTCCACAGCATAAGTATTTTTTCCTGTGTAGTAAATGAAGTACAAATTTTAATGTGTAAATGTACAATCTAGCCACATTTAAGGACATATTTAGAGTTTAGTGGTGAAGGACATCACCCAAAAAATGTTAAATATCCCATCTACCCTACTTAGAGAGCCAGTGACCTCATTGCACTCCCTAATATAACAGATGGGACATCTGTCATGTTAACTGATGTTCCATATACACACAACTCGAAATAAACTCCCTATTCAAGTATATTTTCTGCATAATGAGCAAAATTGTCCTATGGGGGAGCTCCTGAAAATTGATGATTGTCCCTAGACAGCAATCTGCAAAAAGGGCCCTAAAGGACCTCCACTGGCCCCCAGTTAAGCAGAGGGTCTGGTTTAAAGCCCTCTGCATCCTGCACAGGTCACTCCACAAGAAAGGTCCTATTCTAATAAGACCGCTTTCGACTCCTTACATCCCTGAAAAGTCTGTCAGATTTTCTCAGAACACTTATTGCAGGTCCCCAAGTTCAGCAGCTCTCGTTGGGATGGCCGTTCATTTTCTCACCAGGCCCCCAAACTGTGGAACACTCTCCCCCTGGAATTTCATCTGCTTTCCAAGGAGCTCTCATTCCGTAAGGCCCTGAAAACTTCAGAGAAATTGGTCCTATCTGAGAGCTAACTAGTATGCTGACTGTTCTAGTGCTGGGAGGCCTTAGGGTAGGTATGCGCTATATATGACACACTTAATAGAATAGAAGGATTACTGTAGATTTACATGGTGTTGCTGGGAATGTTTGTAAATGTCAAAAAGTCAGACATCTATTGTATACATAGCAGGAAACCCACAGGAGTATATTTCTGTCTTTCTTGAACACTATTGTCAATAAGGTCCTATTTTATGCCTTTATTTCCTTACTGGAAGTACTTGCTTCATTCCATTATGAGTGGCTATTTCACCATCTATCTGCTGTCACTGTTTGTCTTTCCAATGTACACAAGGGCTGTTTCAATAAGAAAGTCAAGACTACATTTCCAAACTTCTTGGGATTGAATTAAAAAAGTATTCCAGAAGTCTGAAAAATATGAAACCTGCTATATTGTGGTTTACATACGAAATGATACTTCTGTAATTTGATGATTTAAATATTATAAATATAATTTTAAATAGATTTTGGAAGAATAGTGATTTCTGTTGATATTAAGGATTGCTTTATTTATTTTGTAAGAAAGTGAATTATTAATTGAGGTGGATGGTAATCCAGCACAGGTAATAAAGTCACTAACCTGTTTGGTCAGTCAAAGGTTTCAGTAATTTAAACCTGAGCTCAACTGCTGGTAGCTGAAGCACAGATCAGACACTCTTAGCTTAGAGAAAAGGCCTAAACTCTTGTGCCTTAAGAGTGTTGGAACATAAGTAATGATGGTTGGTCGCTCATAGCTCTCCCTTCTAGTTGCCTTAATATTTGGATTCATAAGGTATTCTAATTTTCTTGGTGTAGCGCACACAGATTCAGTTTCCATTTGTTACAAATATCAATCTAAGTACACAGCAAGTGTTTTAGCAACTTAAGCGATGACCATTCCATCACTAGGTGGTTCTTTTTTATTTTACAGAGTTTTATATAGCGCGAACTTGACCCAAAGGTATCGGGTATCAGAGCGCTTTACATAGCACCAGTTGCGTTAAAAGAGGACACATTAATTTTTGTTAGGCACAGGGAGATTAAGTGATTTGCCAGGAATCACAGGATGTTCAGCGTCCTTGCCGAGACTCGAACCCAGATCCCCAGATTCAAGGACGACAGCCCTAGCCGTTAGGCCAAGTCCTCTCCCTTATTGTGCGGAGCTTGTCGGGGCAGTTGTATTTTTATAATATTTCTCTAAACACCTTCATGTACTGCAAGGTTAAATGAAGACCAACCACGTTGTGTTGTGTCAAATTACAAATTTAGCACAGCATCAGATTCACCATGTGTTACACTGCGATAACATCATCCCTGATGCAAATATAAATAACACTGGGTTTGCTTGATGCTAAGTGTAATTTAGTGTTGCACAACAATGCGAAGGATATCAGGCAATATCTTGCATTAACCAGGTGTACATGAAGCATACCCTTCAATACAATTATCTGCACTAAGATGACTACCCAGAGGGACATTACACAGTGGGCCAGATGTATGACCATTTGATTTTGCGAGTCTCTAATTGCGAGTTTTTGCTTCTCGCAATTAGAGACTCACAAAATCAAATGAGCTAATGTGTCTCAGACACATTTAGTAATTCCCAGTGGGTCTCAAACGGACCTGCCTCATCAATATTCATGAGGCAGATAGCAATTTGCGACCCATTGGGAATGGCTACACTCACAGGGATGGTGGCCTGCTGGGGTCAGCAGACCACCACATCTGTGATTGCTTTTTTAATGAAGCAATATATGTTTTTTTGGAATGCAGCCCGTTTTCCCTAAAGGAACATGGGCTGTATTACAAAAATAAGACAGTGTTTTCTTTTCATTTTTAAGAGTAGGCAGTGGTCCGTGAGACCATTGCCTGCTCTTAAAAATGTTTTCACCCACATTCACAAAGGGAAAGAGGTCCCCAAGAGACCACTTCCCGCTTGCGAATGGGTTACCACCAACTTGAAGTTGGAGGCAACCGCAAATGTTCTGCGACCACATTTCTGGTCACAAAACATTCCTACATACCAGTGCAACTCGCTATTAGGAAGGGATGCCCTTAACACGCCCCTTCCTAATAGCGACTCGCAAACCCTGTTTTGCAAGCGGGTAATAGGTTACCGACTCGCAAAATAGGGTTGGTACATGCCAAAAAGCATTTTACCAGTCGCAAATGGCCCAATGGGCCATTTGCGAACAGTAAAATGCTTCACACATCTGGCCTAGTCTGTGTTATTTGCGCAGTCCTTACAGTCATATATTGCTCAGCCCAACTTTTCTCAGCTGTTTACACATGCTTACATTTGCCACTAGAAATATTCACAAACCCAATTCATGTTCCTTTGCACAAGTTTAGTAGATATGGGTGTACATTGACTCCTGTGGATACTTGGGCAGTTCCAATCCTTTAACACCTACTTCACACATATTATCAGATGTTTGCCCTACTAAGCGTAAGACCATAGAGTGTTGCGTTAGCAGAGGCTTTCGGCACACAAAAAAAAAATTTCGCTTGAAAGTTGTTTGACGCTATTGTTCACATCACTTTAAGCCATGCAAGGGCCACACAAAACTGTAGTAAACCAGGATCCTGTGAAGAACTCACAATGTAAATTATTTTACCAGGTATGTTTTATTTGGTTTCAATCCACCTGATCCACCTGCTCTCAAATATTTACACTTGCTTTTGATATTTGACCCAATTGAAACCTTTTGACCACCTTTGTACGATCTTCTAGTGGTTTTGGGCAAATCCACAAATTACAAATTGGAACACTTTTGCTTCACTCTATTCGCTCTGCTGCTTGCCTAACCTACGCAATCAGAAAGTAAATCAAACGAACTGAAGCAAAACTTAAATCACTGCAGGAACACAATTACAGATCAGACCCTCTGCACATTTGAGAGGCAGAGAACAACCTATTCAAACAGATCCTTTGTTTGCATTTGGCTGATAAAATTCTGGATGCATGTATGTTCCAAGCAAAAACTATTGCAGTTTTCTTTATTTATCATGGTAAATTGCTATGACACTAAACTTAACAAACTAATGATAACATTTTCTATGGCCTCCAAGCAATAATTCCAGTTATTTACACTGAAAATTGTAACTCTATGAACCAAAACTGCGATTCATTTACCATGCATAGATAAATATAACACATTGGCAAGTAATGCAAAGCCCTTGACCCACGCTTTCATTTATACAACCATAACATTGTAGTTTTTGCAGCATTCATTTTTCCAATCAGCATAATTCATTTGGATTACTTCAATGCAATTAGGTTGAAATTATTATGAGGAACCAGTCTTAGGCAGAAGATAATTCATTTTTCGTAGTCCATTGAATGAACGGTTTTTAATAGTGTAATCAGAATGAGTCAGAGAATGTGAATTGCTTTGCAGAAGAGCGATGGCACAAAGAAACATTTTAGTTGATACAATTCAAGCGGTAGAATCAATTTTATGACAAATGAAACAATCCCCCATATGGAAGTCAATAAATGTTGGGATTTGTTTTGTTTGCATCTGAAAAATGACATTCAGAGTTCTGCCATGCAGCGTTTTAATATTTGTAATGTTTGTAATGACGGTACGAGAATGGTACAGCATTATTCAGCCAGTTTTCATCATTTGTAGCATGCTGCCATCTCAAATCATGTTCAGTATTTGTACACAAAGGATCACATCGTAGTGCTTATTATCATTTTTGTTGTTGTTGTTGTTTCAAGTCTCATTAACAGAAATTCCTGCATTTGTAGCCTGCCCTGCACTATTTATCCACATTCAAAACTAGTTCTGAAACAAATGGCATTCAGTACTACACACAGAGACTGAAAGGCGTTGGCGCAGAATAAACACAAATGTGAATTTGCAGAACAATGCTTAATTTGAGCCAGTGCTTTCCGGTGCTCAGCACAGGCACTTAATTGCTTTCTGGTGCTCGGCACCTAATTGTCAACACCATACTTAGAACAGTGTACCACATGGTGGCGCTGCTCATCTAATTTAGAGATGAGCAGAACAACAGTTGCTTAGGAATACAATCTACATTACAAATTGCTAATACCTGCCTCCCCAGCCATTCCTTTAGCTTTGAGGACCTGGAATAATGTGAACTGTCGCATTTATATGCGAGAGAGATGGTTAGTAGTTGTTTTGGCAGTGACGACAGGGGCGATGGATGGGTGTTGCAAGCTGCAGTGGCCTCCTGGTCAGAGCCCTGGCACTTAATATTTTACAAATTAAGCACTGCAGAACATATAACACCTACTATAATGTAACAAAGAACGTGAAGGCAAATTTAGTTTTTTTATTCCATGTCAGGCATCCACAAAGGAATTCCAGGCTATCGTAAATGTGATCACAAATGTAGACCTCTCCGTCACAGTTGGGGAGAAATCCCATTTACGGGGTGGGAAATAGGCTTTCCAGAGAGTGGTTGATCTTGGAAGTTTAGGAATACTCACGAATATTTACATTTGTGGGCACTCCAAAACTCCTCTCTAATTTATTCCTAGCCTGGATGTGGTCAGAGTCTTACTCTAGGTAGGAATTTCTCCATTGGTAACATGTTTTCCTCAAGGTGAAAAAAGTGTTTGCAGATGGTCTCCATTCCCATTATGTGGACCTCTCCACTATGGACATCTCTGCACAGTGGAAATAGGATGCTAAGGGAAGACTCACAGGAGATTCCCCGAAGTATGCCTGGAAAACTGCTCCAGGTGTATGTTCCCAGGCATACTACTTGGAGTATCGGTGAATAGGAAAAAAGTAATCAATCTGCACCCACACCTAGGCGTAAATCAGAAGGTACAGAACTACTACATTTTTCATGAATCAGATCCAAGATCTCGACTTCGAAGAAAGCATGTAAGAGGGGTCTGCAATTAGATTAAAGACATGGAGAGACTTTGATGAGATGAGGAATTGTATCAATTAACTCAGAGAAGGAGAATATGAATGCCAAGACAATGTAAATTGGAACTATAGTAAGCTGTATACCGCCTTGCAATGCAATGCTTAATTTGAAAAAAGAAAAAATAAGAAAGTGCAGGTACACAGAATTTTTCTTAGGAGCTGGTGTGGTGGCTGGTTACAACTATCACTTGATACATCAAGGCACAGGTTTCCAGTGGCTGCTGAATTAGGCTTTATGAAGTCAGCAGCCAGGGACATAGTTCATCTCCTCATCAACAAGTGTAAGTGATAGTGTTGCGGGGATTCTGCACCTACACAGATATGCGCAGGAAACCAGGACCTCGGTGTTTAGGGGTGTACCAACCTACCACCTTAGTGCCCAAAATCCCAAAACCGACTAGCTATAGTGTCTCATTCGTTTTCCTCCAAATATCAAAGAGCTACAAATGATTAGACAACCCAGAAAACAACACTCCTGACTCTCTCAGGAATCGCGGTAGCAAGACATACTCTTTCACTCGCTCACTCGCACTTGTCCACAACAAGATTAGGCAGAGTCACTGTAATAGTTCAAAATGTTTATTTTAACTATCGTGCTCTACAATACAGTATACGAGCCACTACCAGCAGCAAAATGCATAGACTCAAAACAATTAGCATTGTTACAATTCCATAGAGTACAAAAGGGGAAGTCATTTTATAAAGACAGTGGAAAAAGGACTATAAGGCCTAACCACCCTCCCCTTGACTGGAAGAAGTTTATTTATATAAAGGAAGATCTCTGGGCCTTGACAGCAGACCCCATACCTGAAAGCCTAGATGTTAGGTTTACATCATAGGGACAGCGTAGCTCTTATCCATGGAAAGGGCTCTCTCCAAGTGTGTATTAAAACAACATGCATCCCCGTAATATCAAAGCACGAGTCTCCAGCATTTGCAGCTGTGCTTAGCATGTTATGTCTAGGTGCTAGGGACTGACCAGAACAGAATAACAAGGGGCATTGTTTTTCGACCTTGCACATCGTGTTCAGACAAAACTCCAGGAACTCAGCAGAAAACGTGAAAGGCAGACAGTTCTCATGTAAAAGGCATAAACAGAGGCTTGCAAAAATAAAGTCATGTAGTAATGTGCGCAAAAGTAGCATCATGGCAGCAAAGCTCATGCTAACTTAGCAATGTCGACAATGTCCCTAAGAGCCATATAACACACACCCCCTGGTAAGGCCATAGGACTAGAAAATGGGCCAAAACAGAGTTCAAAAAGCCAAGCAGAGTTCAAAGTGTCGGAGTATAACAAAAAAAAACAAATTGGAAAAAAACATTTTTATAAAATCGTTCCTTTTTGACATGTAAAGAAGAAATATTTTCGTCTCCAGGAAAACGATATTATGAAGGAAGTCGTTAATCCATCAGAGTACGTGAACTTAAGAATGCAATTCCCTCCAAAAGGTCATCCCTATCATTTGTGGAGAACAGGGATGCCATCCATTCAAGTAGGTCGAAGGAACAAACGTGCTCCTCGTAATCAGAAGCTTCCAGAAGCATATTCTATGAAACTCTGATGCAGGAGGTTCTGCGCAGCCGCACAGACATCCCATTCAGCCAATACTCCAAGTGCTGCTGCACGAACCATACGACCATCCCCCGAACAAGCCTGGTCATGGGCCTCTAAGGGACCAATCAACTGGATAAAATCCGGGACTGGACATGACGTATTGGAGAGGCATAAATCCACAGCCCAATAAAAGGGCACCATCGACAGTAAAAAACTGGTTGCACGCAAGTAAAGAAGGCAAAGCGAAAAGTTAATCCATAACTCACACTAAGCGTTGCTAGTGGCAAGCATCCAAAAACCTGTTGCATCCTATCATGGTACAGTTGCAATTGGCCTGGTCTGTGCAGTACCACAAGATGGGCAGCCATTGCGCAGCAGGAACAGAAGAAGCAGGACTCCACTAGCTAACGCCAGTAATAAAGGGAATCCGCCGAAGACACTGGAAAAAACAGAATGAATAAAAGCCGGTATTACTCCAAATATTGTCTGAAAAGAAGTCACAAGGCCCGCTCCCACTTGTTTAAAAAAATGAGCAAGGCCTGTAGTGTCAGGCGCGTTAAATATTTGATGTATAAGCTCCCCAAAATGAAGTGGGAGTGAATTTCGCTAGATGTTCTAGCCACCTTTAACTCGAAGGTCTCTCGAGCCAAAGTGAGAGCGACCTCTTGTTGGAATAGTAGCGCTTTGAGCCTGCTTAATTTGTTGAAATCTGTTTTCGAAGTCGGAATGGAAGGCCAAATGGAACTATCTACACTCCCATGCGAGGGCGGAAAAAGCACATTGCTACAACAAGTAACTTGTTGTGAGACCGTTACTAAATAGGGAATTCCTGCCCGTAAACCACAGCAGCCTTAGTTGTTCAAAATAAGATAACTACAGTTGGTAAGCAAAGTAAAAGCGGGAATTATTGATGGTACTGGAGTTCCTTTCAGAAAACAAGCAAGATTAGGCGCTGACACATTACAAGCGCCGTGCAACCTAACGTGTTTACAAACCAGGCAATGTCCCACTGTGGAATCGCAGTCCTCCCCTGTTAGGAAAACTTCCTTATCCTCCCCTTGACATCTGTAAGTGAAAGGCAGGGACCATAATTCATGGAGAAATGCACCACCCAGGGGTTCAAAGCGACTAATCGGAAAATGTTGCATGCATGATTTAAATTGAAACAACGAAAAAGGCAGAGAGATAACCCCATGAATTAACCAAACAGCAGAGTCCGTTTCCACTACCGAGAACGGCAAGGGCTCTAATTGTTCAATATGCAATAGTGTGTAAGTAGCATCCTTCATTGACATAAAACGTTGTTGATCAGTCAGATTAAAAGGTAAAAACAGAGCAGAAGCATTCAAATAATCCCAAGGGACTTTTCCCATTTTAAGGGTCTGTAACGCCCATGCAAACTGCATAACAGATTGTAATTGGCTTTGACCATGATACAATACAGACACATAATTTTGAACAATATCAATAACAGAAGAAACAATGTTATCCAATGTGTATATGCGTGAGGAAAGCGTATTAATGCTATTATCGACCACTGCTAGAACCTTTTCTAAATTAGCTTGGTCAATTTGATGTAGATGAAAGGCAGCTTCCATCTGCGAAAGTTTCCAAATTTCATTGTAAGCGGCATACATAAATCTTTTAGCTCTCGGAGCCCTGGGTCCCAAGAGAAAATCAGCCAAATTAATGTCACTCGACAAGAGCAACAGGTGTTGCTTTACCGACAATAGGGTTGAATGTCCCAACCATTGTTGGAATAATTTACCCACCGAGTATGTGGTTACCGAATGGGAACTTGGATAACGTGGGTCCGGTCTAATCTGGGTGAAACCAGATGTTAAATTATAAAAACGCATTTGGCATGCATTTGAATTAATTTGCCACACCAACCAATCGGATGGATCAATTTCTGAGACATTAAATGTGTCATTTTGGAGCAAAGCCCGCAATGTGTCTAGGGTATAATTTGTGCGAGCTCGCCAATTGTCATATTCCACTAAAGACGGAATGGAAGGGGTATTCAAATTCTTAACAGTGGCCAAGCCGAAACAAGTGGTTTGGTACACTGTATCATTTAAAAATAAAATATGAGTAGGGATTAGGCAGGCACGATGCAACGCTTCTGTTCCTTGAACCTGCCATTGCTTAGTGCCCCAGATCAATTTTAACTCAATGGTGTCCTTCCAGTGATCATAACCTTGTGTAGCCAATTGAGTCCTAAAAGAGTTGGAGTAAATCAATTTAGAGTGGGTTAGGATAAATTTGGATACCGGTTGCGATTGTAATTTAAAGTAATAGGATCCGGGATTAAATGTGTCATAATCAGTAAAATATGTGAACTTATCTCTAAGAGTTTTAGAACTCCCTTCTATAGGAGTTGGACAATGTTCCCATTGAGTGTAATTACAAACAGGTCTTAACGTGTTTGTTTTGTGCAAAAAATTATGCCCATAATGCTGATAACAGAAGAGATCAGCATAATTGGCAGAATTTAAATACAAATCTTCAGCATCAAAAGCAGCATACTAGTTTAAGTCAGGAAACAATGCATGTACTGCTTGCACATCCCAATCGTCAGAATGTATGTCCCGTGTCACCACATCTCCTAATGAGACGCGAAACACGTATGGCATGCTGAGCACCTCAGTCGGGCCGTGCACCTCGAAGGCTACTTTATCCCAAGCGATGCCATCTGTAACCGGGAATGCTGAAATGTTCACATGAGTCTGATCACGTTTCATAATATGGGACAAGTGTGAGGGGCAGGAGTTCCATCGATCAAGTTCACAGCAGAGCGTTCTGGTAAATAATGACCATTGATGAGTAAGAAGAACACTGTCACAAACCCAATTGACATGAAGAGGAAAATCAGGATGAGTACCAGCCAAATGTAGGTCCATGGCGGGACCAGGTAAGTCTGTTTGAACCAAGTGAAGAAAATAGCCAATTTAGTCGGTGGAACTGCCAAACTGGAAGTCGAGGAGAACGAGTCAGAAGAGAAGCTGGCATTATCTCTAAAGTAGCCACATGCAGTTCTGTTAATGAGCGATGGTAGAGCTGGGTCAGCTTGATGTTGTCGAGGACTGACCGGTACTTCACTAACGGACCCATCTGTACGATAAGAGTACTCGACTTCTGCATTGGAAGATAGAGGTCAAACGGAAGAAAGGTCAATAACAGTGTCCATCACCTTCCCAGCCTTACGAGTGTCAGAGGAAGAGGATGAAGTCAGCGGACTCAATGAAATTGCAGTACACGAAACAGCAGGCGTGACACTATTCAGAATCGGCCAGACGGTGTAGGTTGACATTGCCCACTGAGATATATCTGTTTTCTTTGCGACCAGATAAACGTGGTAAAATAACTGTACGAGTACCCTTCAGTCCAAGCACTGGAACTGGTGCACGATAGGAGGGACCAAATTCTTTCTTGTTCTACAGCTTTTCTCGTACAAGGTCGCCAATCTTGAGAAGCCAGCCGGCTACGGGAATCAGCAGCGCTGCATCATCGGAAGAGGGTAAATGTTCAGTTGCATAGCTGTCACGCGTCTTTTGTAGATTCTGTAACACAGTAGAATGATTATCTACGTCAAAGGTTGCGGCAGCCGCCACAACGTCTAGACCATCAAGGTCTGGCACAAACATTTTAATGCCAAAGAGCATTTCATATGAGGTCCGCCCACCCAGAAATCTTCTTGGGAGATTATTGAGTGCACTTTGAACACCATACAAATGAGCCAGCCAGTTCCTGCCAGTACCTAAGACTCTAGCTGTCACGGATTGCTTTAAGTCACGGTTCATTCGCTCCACAATTGAATTGCCCTCAGGCCTGTATGGACACGAAAACTGCA
This sequence comes from Calotriton arnoldi, assembly GCA_963921515.1. NCBI lineage: Eukaryota > Metazoa > Chordata > Amphibia > Caudata > Salamandridae > Calotriton > Calotriton arnoldi. Next base: position 1,614,067 of record CAWUFW010001744.1, read on the forward strand.
CCAGCACCCCCATGGACTTCATCGCGTCCTTGTAAGCCTTAGAGGCGAACGCTGGACCTTGGTCCGAATGAAAGGTGCCCCAGGCAAACATCCTGACAAAGACACACAAATCCCTGATGACATTTCGAGCGTCAGCACTGCGTTGTGGCCCAACCTAAAGGAATCGCGTGCACGAATCAACTGCAACTAAAATGTATTTATATGCAGTATCAGAAGAGAACGGACCGCAATGATCAAGATATACACAGCCAAATGGTTTATTAGAAATACATAGCTGTGTTTGTGGTGGGCGTGACACCGTAGATTGTTTGATTTGCTGACAAATGTCACAAGAAAGCACATAAGTACGAGTCTGTTTATATAAACCACGCCACCAATAACGTTGTTGTAAAATCGAGACTGTCGCAGACACCCCGGCATGAGCAGAAGCCATGCCCTCGTGTGCGGCTCTGATCAAAGCAAGTCTGCGGTCCATGTTGGGAATCAGCCGATCCCCAACAGATGGAATAAAAGCGTAAGGAACTTGTTCGGGAGATATATGATAAGAGTATTTCGAAGGGAAACCTTGAGGATAACCGGTTCCTCTCTCGTAGCAGCCACTGCTGCCAAAATATCATTATCTATTTTAGCCATGGACCTTGTAACTGCTGCAACGGAACACGTGCCTACTGCAGATTTGGCCGCTTCGTCAGCCAAAGAATTACCAAGAGCATGCGCTCCCACACGCTGATGGCCAAGAGTATGGATAACCTGTGCGAGGGGCAGAAGCTGTTTAAGCTCTGCCACTCGAACCCAAAGCATTTTATGCTTAATTGCGCTGCCTTTAGAGTCTCGATATTCATTTCGAGTCCAAAAGAATACGTTGTCATTAAAAGATTGAACACAGTAGTAAGAATCGCGTACAATAAGAGTATTCACATTAGGATCAGCAAACTCAAGTGCAAGAATAAGAGCGCGCAGCTCCGCCAACTGTGCGGTACAGTCCCCAAGTGCTTGAGTATGCACAGTGGAAGACTTAAACTCTCCATCGACAATGGAGCCTGCAACAATCGCGCAAGCCGCGGAATAGGTGTTTCTGGAATCGGTTGAGCCGAGCCATCGGTGTAAATGACACATTTGTATTCATCTAAAGGAAGCAAAGACAAGGGAGCTGGATGAACATGTTCATACTGTAAAAACTCCTGTGTCTGTAGTGCAGGGTCAAAGATAAAAGTGACATCTGACGACGTCAAAGATGTAGCCCATTGTATCCAACGGGGATGTAATGCTTTAGAGTTAGGTACAATTGCCTTAGTCACGGCCTCCAAAGCAGGGAAGGGCGTGACCATAAGAATGCGTTTACCTTGTGCCAATGAGCATCCTTTCAGTATCGCCATCTGGACTGCGGTCAAAACTTTCTCGACTTTGGAAAAACGCATTTCAGCTGCAGTGTACAAATGTGATTTGTATGCAATAGGTACTGTGTCCCCCTCATTGAACGTCAAGTAAGTGAAACCCACCGTCCCTGGTACGATACGTATCACCAGGTTCGTGGTGTTATCACGAGTCAATAAGTTATTAGTTGCAAGCAAGTCAGTTTGCAAAGAATGCAGAATTGAGGTATGTTCCGGGAGCCAGCTGGCAGAAGAAAATGACGGTTGTATCAATGCATAAAGCGGTTTGATACGCTGGGCATAATCGGGAATGTAAGCCCTCCCGAAATTCAAAAATCCCAGCAAGGACTGAAGTTTCTTCAGAGTAGAAGGGGGCTGCAAATGTGCACATTTCTCCAGGAAGTGGGGGGCTAACCCTTTTCCTTCATTATTGAACTCATAGCCCAAAAAGAGTACAGCTAAATGAGCCATGTGTGACTTTGCAAAGTTAAATTTGTATCCATAGTCGGCAAACGCAGAAATTATGCGGTCGACTCGGACAAGATGCGGTATAAGCTCATCGTCCGTGAGATAGATATCATCCATGTACGAGAACGCATCTGGATCAATGTCGTGTAACAATGACACAACATGCGCAGCAAATGCCCCGGGGCTATTCTTATACCCCATGGGCAATCGTATACATTTTTCTGATTTCCGACGGCTGTGAATGCTGTCAAGTCACGGCTTTCAGGGGCCAGATTGTGACTGTAGAAGCAATTGGATATGTCCAGTGTAGTTTTGTATTTTTTAAGAACAAGGTTGTTCACCAGCGCAGAGCTGTGAGTGTTTTGCACTGCAAAAGTGCAACAATGACTATTCAAATTTCGGTAATCCAATACATTCCGATATGAGCCGTCAGGCTTAGACACCGTAAAGAGAGGATTATTCATCTGCGATGTACAAGATTCAATCACACCCTGATACTCCAACTGCGTCAGAATGTCACAAACGTGAGCCTTTGCTTCGCGGTTGTGACTGTGGCGTAGGCCGTAAAGGTATCTCATGTGCCAGTGAATCTATATCCCAGCCCACCTGGTTACGGTAGACAGCGGGGGCAAAAGCCAATGCCCACTCTGCTGCTAAAGCCGTTGCATGCTATACAGGGACGTAACGCGAAAAACTCGGAAGTATCACGTCCTCCCCTTGAGAAGAGGCTAACACAAACAGTGGAGGCCAATCTGCCTCAGCCAACAAAATGTCGTATGAGGAGGTTAGATTTTCCCAGAAAACCGCCTTGATTGGACGTTTTACATCACCCTCAATTTGAAAAATAATGTCATACAGTCTATCCGGGGGGGGCAACCCGGGTATCTGCTGTTTCCACAGTTATGAAGGTATCAGTTGCTGTCGCCTCCAGACAGGGACGCAGTGCCTCCCGCACTATGGTAACTTCCGCTGCGTTGTCGAGCAGAGTCACTGCCCATGTCGAGTCCAGGAGTCGTGTTCTCACCGTCTGAAGCATATCTCGCTGTTAAAGCGGCAACTTTCTTCTTCTGATACGGGGGTCTAAAACGAGGCAGGTCCTCTTGTTTTGCTTTAACGTCAAACTGTCGAGGTTGATCTCATCCCTGTTGTGTGGTCTGAGTTTTGCCACGGTCCTGGCGCTCCCCACCTCCGACGTGAGACTCCGAAGTGTCCTGTAAAGAATGAGGAGAGCGCTGATCAGGGACCTGAAATCTATCAGGAGTCTTAAGTTTTGCGCGATCGCGCAAGTCATAAGTACGCTCAGAAGACTCAGGTGTCGGTGAACCAGCACGTGAATCTTGCTTCTGTTGTTGCTGTCCCTGTTTTTTATTCTTCCAGTTCTTTTTAGGAAAGAACGGACGCCCGTCTTTATCAGTCTGGGCTTTTTGTTGAATTTGAGATTGTGTTTGCGTTTGAGCAAAGAATTAAGTCTTTAGGCAAACTAATAGTCAAGATCCTGTATTTTTCCACAGGACTAGTATTCGGAAAAACAGCCTCTAGTTGTCCAAATTTTTCAGCAAGCCAATAAGGTAATTCATCCTTATTTTGTGGACGCTTTATAGGGCTGATAAGCATGAGGAAGGGCCGTGGGGGTGTATTCATGAAACAAATCATCTGTTCCATCTACCGCCGGAAAGGTGACCCAAGAATAAAACACCTCAAAGTGGTAAGCCGGATTTGCGTCCACTACAAATATAAGCTCTGCACCCGCATCAGGCACTCCAAATTGAGCTAAATATGCCTTAAGCGGGGCACAGCTATGAGGCGGAACATTAACCGCCATTATGAAAAACAAAGAACGACAACCTAAATCGAAAGCGTGGCAGCGCAATAATGGTTTAAGAATAAAGAGAAAGAACCTTTTAAAATTTCAAGCTTGAAAGAACCTATAAAACATCAATATAGGAGGTTACACCGTCACAGCTGTCTCCGGAAACAGAGGTGAGGTGATTGCGGACAAGCACAAGCACTACTCAAGCGTCTCGCAGATAAGAACCAGACCAAACTTTGGCGGCGCCATGTTGCGGGGATTCTGCACCTACACAGAACTATGCGCAGGAAACCGGGACCTCGGTGTATAGGGGTGTACCCACCTACCACCTTAGTGCCCAAAATCCCAAAACCGACTAGCTATAGTGTCTCATACGTTCTTCTCCAAATATCAAAGAGCTACAAATGATTAGACAACCCAGAACACAACATTCCTGACTCTCTCAGGAATCGCGGTAGCAAAACATACTCTTTCGCTCGCTCACTTGTACTTGTCCACAACAAGATTAGGCAGAGTCACTGTAATAGTTCAAAATGTTTATTTTAACTATCGTGCTCTACAATACAGTATACGAGCCACTACCAGCAGCAAAATGCATTGACTCAAAACAATTAGCATTGTTACAATTCCATAGAGTACAAAAGGGGGAAGTCATTTTATAAAGACAGTGGAAAAAGGACTATAAGGCCTAACCACTCTCCCCTTGACTGGAAGGAGTTTATTTATATAAAGGTAGATCTCTGGGCTTTGACTGCAGACCCCATACCTGAAAGCCTAGAAGTTAGGTTTACATCATAGGGACAGCGTAGCTCTTCTCCATGGAAAGGGCTCTCTCCAAGTGTGTATTAAAACAACATGCATCCCTGTAATATCAAAGCACGAGTCTCCAGCATTTGCAGCTGTGTTTAGCATGTCTAGGTGCTAGGGACTGACCAGAACAGAATAACAAGGGGCATTGTTTTTCGACCTTGCACATTGTGTTCAGACAAAACTCCAGGAACTCAGCAGAAAACGTGAAAGGCAGACAGTTCTCATGTGAAAGGCATAAACAGAGGCTTGCAAAAATAAAGTCATGTAGTAACTTGCGCAAAAGCAGCATCATGGCAGCAAAGCTCATGCTAACTTAGCAATGTCGACAATGTCCCTAAGAGCCATATAACAATAGTAGTGAAAGCAAAATGTCTCAGACTAACTAGATGGGTTCTTTGCAGTCAGGTGAACATGGCAGTCCAACCCCAGCTCTGCTCACCTTTTAGTCAAACACTGCAGCATCTCCAGCCAGGCAGTGAGTCCATGCTCCAGAGAGGACTGATAACGATTAGTAGAGGTCAAATGAAAGAGAATAGAGCTGGAGAGGTTGACTTTGAAGTAGACGGAAAATAGGCGGACAGAGAGGTGCATAGGAGAGGCTAACAAAAAGTTCATTGAAAAAACTGCCAAAGAGAGTAATTGGAGAGACTGATAAGTGGAAGAGAGTAACTGACAGATGTGGAATTGGAGAAGTTGAGAAGTAGTTTTATAAGACTGATGAAATGGGCTGTTGGAGAGACTGGCAGGGAAATGGATTTGCAGCACTGATAGAGAGGTGGATTGAAAAACTGACCGAGAGGATTTGAAACGCTAGCAAGGAAGATAGATTCAAGCAGGGGCGGCTCCTCCGCAATGGTGGAGGAGAGTCGCCCCACTGCCTGGCTCTGAGTCAGCAAATTAAAAAATAAAACGATGTTCTAGCTTCGTTTTATTTTTCATTTGCCGGCTCTGAGCCAGCTTGTGCAGGGAGGGGCGGGGCACAGGAGGAGGAGTGCTATGGGCATATGAGCATATGTGTTTGGCCACCCGTTTCAGGCCGACCAAAACACACATGCGCTCTTAGGCTTAACCAGCCCGGCTGCATTGAACAACTGGGCTGGAGAAGCCCCCACAGACTCCATGGCCTTAGCGGAGCGTCTTTTCAGCCGGCTTAGGCCAATCCCTGTACTGCTCTCCTAGGAGAGCAGCACGGGGATTGGATGGAAGTATGTCCCAGAGGCTGCCGGAACCAGGAAGAGAAGAGGGAGCGTGACACAGGAGGCAGCCGTTGGCTTTAGGTAAGTTTTTAAAATTTTTATATATTCTAACACCATCCCACCGTGTGCTCCCCCAAGGCTCCCCCTCCCACATTCCCTCCACCCGTCCTACCACCTGTTGCTTGTGGCGGCCACCATTGGATTCAAGAGGTGCTTGTAAGAAACTGAATGCCTGAATACAAGTGCTCCATGTTGGATGCATCAAATCAAATCTCACAACGAGGTGCGATTTATCAGGTGCAGAAATTATCATCTCTTACAACTTTTATTTGGAATAACATATATATGTTGGTGATTACTTTTGTTTTCTGTGAGTCCCATGCCCGGGCTGAGTGTTTATGTGCATGAAATGTGATGTGTGTGTAGGATGTTCCTGTTCCTTGATTCCATTTGTATCTGTTGCAAGGGTCAGAGAGAACCCGGAGGCTGAGTTGCAACCTAAAATGGCTCCTGGTATGGGTTAGTGTTACCTAAGTACCTGAATCTCATATGTAACCTGAATACATTAAGTCTACCTTTTTCTACCAATGTAACACACACATACACCAAAATCTGTTTATCCTGGTAAATACCATCAGATTGGACCTGCTGAAATTTAACAGAGGATGCAAACTTTCTCTCACCTGGTAATTACCAGATGCAAAAAACTTTGAAAATCTTATAACTGCAAGCCCTGTACAAACAGGGACCACAACTTAAGAGGCTATTTGTAATGCAGCCTTGAGAGAATGGTATAAGCTAGAGACAGATTTAGAGGGGGCAGCAGTAAAATGACCGAGGGTTAGGGAAGGTAGCTTGACAGAAAGTACAACTTGGAATGAGGAGAGAGGGCAGTACATTGAACATGGCTAAAAAGAATTCATAACATTTGGTGAAACTCACCCTTTAACTATAAATAAACAGGCTCAGTACTCACTGCTTGGGAAAACCTGTCAAAGCGTTACTAAACAGGTTTTGACAGGTGCAAAGAGCTTCTAATGGCCTATAAACCATTACTGCAACATAGGCTCTCTCCTGCCTTGGGGTGTGGCACAGATATGGTGCCAATTGATGAATGACGACACTTGTCTGAATATAGAAATCAATAGAAAGCCAACTGTCTGCCTGGTCATATGTGATTGTCTGTGTTAGACAGTGATTCAGGGGGAGTCACTGTAATCACCTTCCTGAACCTGGAAATAGGAAGTATTTCAGTTTTCAAACATGCATGCTGGTGGAGACCACCAGCAACCACCTGCATAAACTAATGCTGGGCTGTTCTGGGTAAAATATGTGACAACATTGAGACAGAGCTATTGAGATAACCAGAGGACATAATAGATGGCACTACTATTCAAAGAGAATTCAGGGAACTCAAGAGGGCTACACCATTATTAGGACAAGATCATTATGTGGAAAACATATATTTTTGTAATATATACCAAATCCAGCACACGTTGGTCATTCCTTTACCTTATCTTGGATAAACAAAATTAAGGTTTTTGTTGCCACAGGTGAGTATGTGAGCTACAAACAAGACATCCTAAAAAGGAGCCACATTATGGGATATGATTTAGAATGCATGAAATAAAGCACAGGCCAAGGATAGTTCCTCCAGAATAGAGGAACAGAAATGCAGATGAGGTGAATGTATTGCTTTCAGAAGATCGAAACGAGCTAGAGTACCCTTCGGAGGAACTCATCCCCTGAATGGTCTTACTTTGCCACAAGTGACAGAGAGAAAGAGTTCTGGGAATACTGGTATAACAGTGCAGATTCAGTTCAACTTCCTTGAGCTGAACATTTTGTTTTAACTGCAATTTGAATTCACATTGTCATCAAAAAGACAGACATTTTATTCTGGAGGTGACTATCAGTGATTTTGAACTGTGCATTTATACATATTGGTAGGAGAAGAAACAAGAATACTGAGGCTCGAGGCAGCTGAAGGAGCGTGAGGTTGTCACTCGGAAGAACACAGAGTAGGGCTAAGGAAGACTCATGAAGACCTTTGTACATAAATCTACTGCATATCATTTGCCTTGAACTTTGGTTTGCAATTTGCACAGGTGAAAATTGGCAGAGAAGACTCTACAGCTACTACATTCTGCCCAATGGTCTGATTTTAGAGAACTAATGGAAACCAGTACTAATACAGGTAGACTTAGGTACATAATGGCAGGGAGACCAGTAATCGTAGTTGAAGTTCCAATTATCTTGCTTGTAGTATTATATCCACCCACATCTAGTTCAGTGGAGGATAAACCCAACGCTAACACCAAATCCTCACGCTCTGCAGAAAACAGTCTGTACCCGCTGGATGTAGCTACATGTAGATTTATCCAGAGGAGATTACTCTTTAAACGCTTTAAGTAAATTTCTTTATGAGTATGTTGACATTATGAACAGGAGGGACTGTTATGTTTGCATGCAATCACCCGCATCAGTTGCAGAAGGTATTACCTATCCCCACATACCTTTGATGTATGGTCTCACTTGTAGTCTTCTGCTGAGCCGGTTATATGAACAGGGTCACATCTAATATTATTTTTCAAATTATTACTTGGCCTTTTCAGAAGTTCCTTTGTTTAAACATCTGAATAGACATTCTTATGCTCGAATCACTGACACAGCTGAAAGGTATTTCACACCTATGCTCATAGACATTATTTAACTTACATATTGACAAGCACTTCTTAAACCTAGTGGGAGATAGGAGGAGGGAGGTAAAGGTTAAATCATCAAACCTCACTAGGATAACTAAGTGGACTGAAGAAGAAATTGATCATCGAGCAGCAGGAAATCAAGGAGCATTGGCTTTAGATTGGCAACATAAAGGGAAGTTTTGTGTGCAGAATAATGAGGATGAACTTGACACACTATCTGTGGGAAAGAGTGAAGGTGATTATACATTTGAGGTTAGAGGAAAGTCAGAATTATTTTGAGATGGAAACGATCCTGTGATCTCTGGAGTTTACTTTATTTGTGAAAGGTATGCCTGTTTCAAATTGCCCAAGAGATGGTATGGTACATGCTATTTAGGTGTAGTTTATCCAACTATTTATTATGTGGAAAATTTTGACTATCCTGTTTGGGAGCAACAGTCTGACCCAAGTGAGAACCTAGAGCTGGTGAAATTATGTGAGATATTTTTGGTACAAAGATTCCCTCTGTAGGAGTGATACTGAATGATATGAAGATTAGGAAGTTGTCTACTGTAGTTGATAAGTTATCCATTAGCACTGCTGTAGCTTTGTTACTTGTAGATACTGAAATGGTAGCTATTAGGTCCATGGTTTTGCAGAATAGACTTGCGTTAGATGACCTTCTTGCAAAGGAGTGTGGAGTCTGTTGGATATTAAAGGTACAACAATGTTGCACCTATACTCCTGATAACAGTAAAGACTCAAGGAAATACATTAAGAATATTACTGATTTAAAGAAAGATTTGAAGGAGTTGGAGGCAACAAGTGCTTGGGAAGCGACTGGAAGTGGATTTGCTGCTGTAGACAAATGGTTTGGAAACCGGGGCAGTGAAATTTCGGGTGCTATCTTGAAACCCCATGTGATAATTGCCCTTTGTGTAATATTCCTAATTGTGATCTTTAAGGGATATAAGTGTACGAAAGTCCAACGGAGAGTGAAGAGGAAGAGAGTGGATGTAGAGCTAGTGGAGAGTCAGAGAAAATACTATGATGACATGAAACATCTGAAAGAATCAAGAGGGAACATTTAAAAAAAGACAAGGTTTTAGATGCTCCATCTAATAAGATTTAGATCTTAGATTGTGATAGCTTGATTCACCATTAGAGTGGGGACTGGAGCAGTGGAATTTTGGCTCCACCCTTTCATGTCACGACTATGGGCCTGATTACGATCTCGTTGGGAAGCCTCCAGGAACGTGCAAATCTGATTCAGAGCCTATGTTTCCGACCGAGTCGTCACCCGTTCCGAAAGACCAAGCATGATGCGAAGATCAGGTCCGCATCGACCGAATCGTTTCCGGAACCCAATCATGCCCGACCGACTCATTCGCAGACGAATCATGCCGCGCAATGGAACCGGATTCTGAACAAGCGAGTACGATGCACGATTCGGACAGCTGTATCGCCTCAGTCTCAGCGAGACGAAACGGCTGTCGGAATCAGACTTCGGGAGGCCGTAGCAGGCCCCCCTTCACCGGGAGCCCTTCGAATCGGTCGCAGGGGGGGTGCGCATGGGTCCCCCCGATCCAAGCATGCACAGTGTGGTGGGCAACATGGGGTGCTCGCCACAGGATGTACGCTTTTCCCCACCCACCCCTCTTTGCTATGGGAGCCTGTGTACGCGTCGGTACACAGGCTCCCATAGAGTGCAATGGGAGTCTGAGCGAACCGAGTCCGTCAGCATACAGCAGCAAAGTACTTGTTCGGTCGGACTCGCACAGCGCGATTCGCTTGGAAAGCCCTCCGGATCAGAGTCGTTAGGATGGCTTTCCAAGCCAGATCGTAATCAGGCCCCATGTCATATATACGTGCATGTAGTACCATATATTTGTGTACTTTAATATCATTAACATAAAGTGGTGCACTTGACCCATCTACTGAAGGTGCATTTGCTGTATAATTCAGACATTTACATGAGTGTGCATACTAAGGTTTTCATGTAGCGATATCAAATTGCAGTTTTAAAATATATCTGCATTTGTGCAGTTTGAGTAATTTTGCTCACACAATGGGCCCGATTCAGACCTTGTCCGGAAGGCCTTCCCAGATCCATCCGTAGCATTACCTTCCGACCGACTCATCCCGGGAGCCGGTCCATCCAAACGATGAAGTACGATGCACAAAGTTCTCCAATTTCCGAATGACTCGTACGCTCCGATTTGGCTCCATTTTTCCAATGAGCAGGCTCCATAAACACTTAATGGAGTCCTCTGGAGGCATTTCCCAATCAGATTCCAGCCGGCCAAGTACGATGCGTACTTCCTATGCGCCGAACAGGTCGCCACCTCCAGCACGTCAGAGCATCCGGAAGAGCAGTATTACAGCTCCGATTTGCGCCACAACACGATCCATGCGAACGTGATGGGGCAGCCATGTATCCTATCGCACATGTCATCCCTATACTGTACGCCTACGGTCGCTACTACAACCCTAACTGACGCGTTTGTCGCAGACGGTAAGTCAGACACCTACCGCACACAAAAACATCACTACCCAGCGAAAGGCAACATAATACACAGCTTGTGAGAAACCACAGTCAATATTGGGATGTGGTGAATTCTTATAGCAATGTAGAGGCAAGGGGGTGGTGGATGCCCATCAGTCCCACCGTTGTCCACCCTATAGGGGGGTGGATGCCTAACACTCCCACCATTGTCCACCCAATAGGGGGATGGATTCCTAACACTCCCACCCTTGTCTACCCCATAGGGGGTGGATGTCAAACACTCCCACCGTTGTCCACCCCATACAGGGGGTGGATGCCCATCAGGACCACCATTGTCCATCCCATAGGGGGGTGGACCCCTATCACTACCAGCGTTGTCCACCCCATAGGGGGGGGGATCCCTAACACTCCCACCGTTGTCCACCCCATAGATGGGTGGATGCCTAACACTCCCACCGTTGTCCACCCCATAGGGGGTGGATGCCCATCAGTCCCACCATTGTCCACCCCATAGGGGGTTGGATGCCCATCAGTTCCACCGTTGTCGACCCCATGGGGGGGATCCCTAACACTACCAGTGCTGTCCACCCCATAGGGGGGTGTATCCCTAACACTCCCACCATTGTCCACCCTATAGGGGGGTGGATGCCTAACACTCCCACTGTTGTCCACCCCATAGGAGGGTGGATGCCCATCAGTCCCACCGTTTTCCACCCCATAGGGGGGTGGATGCCCATCAGTCCCACCGTTGTCCACCCCATAGGGGGGTGGATGCCCATCAGTCTCACCATTGTCCACCCCATAGGGGGGTGGATGCCTAACACTCCCACCATTGTCCATCCCATAGGGGGGTGGATGCCCATCAGTCCCACCATTGTTCACCCCATATGGAGTGGATCCCTATCACTACCAGCATTGTCCATCAGTTCCACCTTTGTCCACCCCATAGGGGGGTGGATCCCTAACACTACCCGCGTTGTCCACCCCATAGGGGGGCAGATGCCTAACACTCCCATCGTTGTTCACCCCATAGGGGGTGGATACCTAACACTCCCACCGTTGTCCACCCCATAGGGTGGTGGATGCCCATCAGTCCCACCATTGTCCACCCCATAGAGGGGTGGATCCCTAACACTACTAGCGTTGTCCACCCCATAGGGGGGCAGATGCCTAACACTCCCACCGTTGTCCACCCCATAGGGGGGTGGATGCCTAACACTCCCACCATTGTCCACCCCATAGGGGGGGTGGATGCCTAACACTCCCACCGTTGTCCACCCCATAGGAGGGTGGATGCCCATCAGTCCCACCATTGTCCACCCCATAGGGGGGTGGATGCCCATCAGTCCAACTGTTGTCCACCCCATAGAGGGGGTGGATCCCTAACACTACCAGCATTGTCCACCGCATAGTGGGGTGGATGCCTAACACTCCCACCATTGTCCACCCCATAGGGGGGTGGATCCCTAACACTCCCACCGCTGTCCACCTCATAAGGGGGTGGATGCCCATCAGTCCCACCGTTGACCACCCCATAGGGGGGTGGATCCCTAACACTACCACTATTGTCATGCCAAAATGAGGTTTTGGGTGCAAACACCCAGCAATGTTTACCCATAATGTGGTATGGGGGACAACCCACCCCTCATTTTAGTGACAAATAGGTGCTTGTGGGGCTCAACCCCCCAGAATGGTCCAGCAATTAGGGGTTTGGGGGCTAACCCCCAGCATTGTTTTGTCAAAAAGGTGCTTGTGGGGCTCAACCCCCCAGCATGGTCCAGCAATTAGGGGTTTGGGGGGCTAACCCCCCCCCAGCACTGTTGTGTCAAAAAGGTGCTTGTGGGGCTCAACCTCCCAGCATGGTCAAGCAAGTAGGGTGTTGGGGGGCTAACACCACCAGCAATGTAGTGACAAAGTGGGGGATGGGGGCCAAACTCCCACAGCACTGCTGAGGCAAACATTGTTGGGGGTGTTACATACCCTCAGCCATGTGCAGCCAATCTCTGCTTTTGGGGACTAACACTGCCAGCAATGTTTAATTTGATTATGTGGCATATGACCATCCAAAATGCATCAACACACATTACGTGTATAAGCAGCAGCAAATACAAAGGATTCAATCCTGAAGTCCTGTTTTGATGAGATCCAATCCCACACTGTGGCAGCAACGTTAACTGCCAAGCCAGAGGAATGTGCAGAGTGGAGATGTAGGAGGCCCAGGGCCAGTAGAGAAAGAAACAAAACACACCATCCACTCAATGCCCTTCAAAGACAGTCGAAATACATGGGAGAAGATGCACAAAGACAACCGACCAGTTACATACTGCAGAACAAACACAACATGTGTGTGTGTGTGGAAATTGGCTTAGCCTGGGCCAACACACACAACGGGGGGCTGAACTCCACTGAGCCACATGTGTGTTGAGTCAAATAAGGAAGTCTTCCATATAGGGCTTGGATTGTCAATGTGGGCAATCAGGCATTGGTTGATGAGCGGTTGCACCAGAGTCACACGCGGGCCAAGCATAGGGGACCACCAAAAACCACATCAAGAGACTGATTCACTTCCACAGTTCCCTCCAGGCCACAGCACTGTGGTGCCAGTATCCTGTGTGCTGAGCCGCTGTAATGTAAGACTTTTGAGCCGACTCACTGTTGCGCACTGTGTCACGTGCCTTGCAAGAAGCACTGTCATCTCACATACCCAAATAGTACTCCTAGGGCATGGCCTGTGCAGGGAGGCCGCATTGTAGATAGGGGCCTTGAAGGGAGCCAAGTCACATTTGGCCAGTCTAAACCCCACCCACCTTGATCAGCGGCATTGTGCCTCATCAAAACCTCCCTTGACAGGTGACATTGCAGAGGCCACCATGACAGCCTGGATCACTAGATGTATGATGATGAATCCATGACTGACCAGCCATCATTGTGATTCCAATACAACCAGGTGTCCATGTACTGTTGTGTATGACCAATGGGGGAATCTCAGCATCAGGTAGGTACACCCAGCATGCCACATACTAGGACAAACACACATTTGATGGTGGAACAAGAGGTGCCAGACACACATATGTATGTGACACAAAGTCACAGCATCTGTCCACCACAACACATACTCAAACCCTGCAAGGCAACAGGAGTAACCCTACTCACAGAGGGATGACATTGTGATGGGTCGGTGTACAATGAAGCAAAGAGGATACTTGACCCGACACCACACAAGTCCACAGTCACACAAAATAGAATCATGAGCCTCCCACTACAACAAACCAGAAGTGGTTGTGTCACAGCTGTCAGCGCTACATGTCTAGACCACATTCCTACTTGCTGTGTAGAAAAGCATGGACCAAAACCAATGTAGGAGACAGTCACCATGTGTGGCCTGGGGGCGTTGCACACAACTCAAGATCAGAACATTTACACTAACAACTTGGTTGCATGTCTATCACAGCAACTCTACATCTAGCTACAAAAGCTGCAGTACATGCAGCTCATGACTAATGCCATTTTGCCAATGCAGAGTGTGTCCTGCTGAAGACTTGGAAGACACATGAGTCACCAGATAGAGGATACAACAACAGGGTTTGTAGGCTCCAATGCACAGCCAAATGTGTAGGAGAATCAGCATGCACTGGTGACAATGCCGGAGGGGGGGCAATCTGTGGCTCACAAACCCAATACACATAGCTAGCCACAAGCCATGGGACATGTGTACATGTGGTGATGATGGAGTACATGTGCCGAATGGAATAGGCTTTGGCCACATTTGTCAATTGAGCACTGTCTCTGAATCCTGAAATCCATCAAGGACACTTACAAATAAGACATGTTGCCCTCATGCTCCAGGGCAGGGTACAATGTGCTGATTGGGAGCACTCTTTGACACCTACAAGGCCCACATGTGCCAATCCCGATGACAGATTCAAAACATGCTGATGATGCTAACACAAATGGAACTGTGTGAAAGACCCGGAAGCAAGAAAACCCCTTGGTTCACCAACGAACTCAAGGAATCCAAGAAGAATTGCCGCACTCTCGAGAAAACCTGGCGACTCGACCAGACCACAGACAACAGGACCGCCCTCAAGCACGCCACCCGTAAACACCACCAGATGATCCGTGCCACCAAGAAGTCGGCACTCAAAGAACGACTGGACAACAACGCCCACGACAGCAAGGAACTTTTCAGCATCGTCAAAGAGTTCTCCAACCCCGGCGCCGGAAACAACGACATCACCCCCTCGCAAGACCTCTGCAACTCACTCGCCGCGTTCTTCCACCGCAAGATCACGACATACATAACAGCTTCGACGCACAAACCACGCACCCTACCGCCGAACCAATGCCCGCCACCACCACCCTCTGCAACTGGACCCCGATCAGCACCGAAGACACCACCCGCACGATGAACTCCATCCACTCCGGATCACCAACCGACCCCTGCCCACACCACGTCTTCAACAAAGCCGACGCCACCATCGCACCCCATCTCCGGGACATCATCAACTCCTCCTTCCACACCGCCACCTTCCCGGAGAGCTGGAAGCACGCCGAGCTTACCGCCCTCCTGAAGAAACCAACGGCGGACCCCACCGACCTCAAGAACTACCGTCCCATCTCGCTCCTTCCGTTTCCGGCCAAAGTCATCGAGAAGACCGTCAACAGACAGCTTGGCGCCTTCCTCGAGACGAACGGATCCCTCGACCCCTCGCAGTCCGGGTTTCGGGCCAACCACAGCACCGAGACCGCCCTTATCGCAGCCACCGACGACATCAGAACCCTAACCGACAACGGGGAAACAGCAGCCCTCATCCTCTTGGACCTCTCCGCGGCGTTCGACACCGTCTGCCACCGCACCCTAGTGAAGCGCCTCAGCAACATCGGAATCCGAGAGAAAGCACTGGAATGGATCATCTCGTTCCTCGCCGGAAGAACCCAGAGAGTCCGCCTCCCCCGTTCAGATCCGAGGCCACCGAAGTCATCTGCGGCGTTCCACAAGGATCTTCACTCAGTCCAACCCTCTTCAACGTCTACATGAGCCCCCTCGCAGCCATCGCACGCCAACACAACCTCAACATCATCTCCTACGCCGACGACACCCAGCTGATCCTCTCCCTCACCAACGACCCCACCACCGCCAGAGCCAACCTACATGACGGGATGAGAGACGTCGCCGACTGGATGAGGAACAGCCGCCTTAAACTGAACTCAGACAAGACGGAAGTCCTCATCCTGGGCTCATCACCCTCCGCCTGGGACGACTCCTGGTGGCCCCCGGCCCTGGGCACCGCGCCCAAGCCAACGGACCACGCACGCAACCTGGGCTTCATCCTGGACTCCTCCCTGTCAATGACCAGACAAGTCAACGCCGTCTCATCTTCGTGCTTCAACACCCTGCGCATGCTCCGCAAGATCTTCAGATGGATCCCCACTGAAACCAGGAAGACCGTCACCCAGGCACTCGTCACCAGCCGACTGGACTATGGGAACACCCTCTACACCGGAACCACAGCCAAACTTCAAAAAGACTCCAGCGCATCCAGAACGCCTCCGCACGACTCATCCTGGACATCCCCCGACACAGCCACATCACCGGACACCTGAAAGACCTGCACTGGCTCCCCGTCAGCAAGAGAATCACGTTCAGACTCCTCACCCACGCACACAAGGCCCTCCACGACCTGGGCCCAAAGTACCTCAACGACCGCATGACCTTCTACACGCCCACCCGCCAGCTACGATCAACCAGCCACGCCCTCGCCACCGTACCACGCATCCGCAGAACCACCGCCGGAGGAAGATCCTTCTCCTACCTGGCAGCCAAGACCTGGAACTCCCTCCCCACTCACCTTCGGCGAACCCAGGACCATCTCTCCTTCAGGAAGCAGCTCAAGACCTGGCTGTTCGAGCAATAACTTACCCCCTCCCCCAGCGCCTTGAGACCCTCCCGGGTGAGTAGCGCGCTCTATAAATGCCGTGATTGATTGATTGATTGATTGGTTTCAGTGTCAAATGTGAGTTTGCTCACAGTGCAGGCTATTGTTCTCAGCACAACCATGGATGTCATCACAATGACTCCACTCTGCTGGTGCCCCCACACCTTGGCCAGTCAAAGTCGCAATGCCATGAATACTCACATGTGTGTAGTCTACTGGGAAGTGCATGGATGCATATCTGGACTAGTTGGAGCACAGGTGGCATATCAACACACATACGTGCATTTAATACCCCCCTGAGCAATGTGCTGCCAGCTAATGTTCACATATCATGACTCAACATCAGAAGCAACCATCACCTCCATCTAAGGATACCATCACAGGGCATTGAGGAACAATCATTGTCCACTACTGATTAAAAAGTGCTACTTTGCACTTATGCCCACACATGACTCACACAAGCCAAGGCTAGGTGGAGGCTACTCCTCCTGTGATGCAAATAGGTACTGCACACACCAGTGTACTGACGGTGACCATAACAAAAGCATACATGAACATACATTTGCAGACAGCAAGCTTCAGCAGATACGTGACACAGCCACAGATTAACACTGGGAACTCTCACAGCCCACACACATGCATATGATCTACACATATGCACATGTGAACATCAAAACAAGTTGTGCATTAAATCAACACATGCAGGAATGATCCCTCCAATACCCATGTCACACTACATGTCCATCTCTCATAACTTACAAACACACAAGGATGTCATAAGCCACCTATGGTGCATCTAGATGGAGAAGCATGCCTGCCTTATGAGCCCCAGCCCACTACACATAACATTACAAGATATACAAACACATGTGTGTGGCCCTCATCACATCCACACCTACACTTGCAGCACCACTCTCCATCACCATGTACACAACATCTCTCAGATACATGATATTCACACAAGGTAGAGTACACATTCCCTCATCAGCAGATGACAAACGTTACATGTCAGATGGACCACTCTCATTACCAGCCGCACACTCAGTGATGCCTTGGACTGCCCTCAAGCCACACCATGCAGCATCACAGCACACCCAGACATGCACACTCCACACATGACCACATCTCACAACAAGACACATACATAGTGCGATGGCTTTGTACTCAGTCATTTGCATATCACCGCGTAA
Organism: Calotriton arnoldi; assembly: GCA_963921515.1. NCBI lineage: Eukaryota > Metazoa > Chordata > Amphibia > Caudata > Salamandridae > Calotriton > Calotriton arnoldi. The sequence continues at coordinate 1,632,040 of CAWUFW010001744.1, forward strand.
TCCCCCAAAACAGCACAAGTGTACAGGATTGTCACTTGCGGAAAATATGCATCCACACATTCAAACACAACATACTAAAACTTGTTAACACCTCACATTTCACCATCCAGCACAAATGATCACATCCCTTCACATTCACAAATCCACTCTGACCATATGACTAGTCAGACCGTGTCTCATCCACACATTTCTACCACACTTTGTGCAGGGTGGAAGCACTGAATCAAGCTCACATACTTGGATTCACCCCCCCCCCGCATGACAAGCACTCACATAGGGACAATGTGCACACTCCATGTCCCCTACACAACAAATAACAATGAACTTAAGTCACACACCACACCTCCTGACACCATCTCAAATAGTCCTGCTGCCATCACATAGGAGTCTACACTCCATGCATACCTACAGCACACCAGTCTCCATCAGCTCTACCCTTGTGTGTGCCAGCTCAGCACATGCAACATCAACCTTGCTAAACACACCTGCAGCTAGGGTGCAACAATAAATTTACTATCACTCCCCTGTGTGCCAATGAAGAGCATAGAAGTGACACAGGCTCCAGTGGCGTCTGCATTACAGAGGACACACTAGACACCTGTGCACCAACACTACATTCTGCACAACACATGTCGCACACGGCCAAACCACATACAACCCTGCAGCTCTCTGCCAGCTTGGTGTGACCAGGTACAACATCATGCATAGCTCTAAAGGACTACATTATTGGTCAAGCACAAATCACAACCCACACAAGATACATATGCCCAATTACATGAGTGGTGTGGGTGAATACATGAAGTCAAAGCACACACAGACAAAACACTTAATCAACATGATGTAGCCACACCAAAGCAGGCTGGCACAACTCCCAATAGTTTGAGAAAGCACTGGACTAGTCAGCCCACAGAAAGCTTCGCAAACAGGAACATCTGCAGGGACTTGAGTCTTTGAACTAAAGGGGGTTTGAAGACGGAGATTCCTGCTCACCTCACACACACCATGGGCTCAGGATAAGTCACAGATGAACACACTGCCATGAGGGGAATTCCCTACAGTGGAAGTCTACCTGCGGTAAGCTTGTTCTTGGCAGGGGTCTACCATGTCAGAAGGAGACTCAGACATGTCTCCGACACTTACAAGTCACAGAATACTTTGGTTCCATCAGCCTGTGCACATGGGTGTGTCCAAAGTCAGCTGCACGTAGGCAAACTTCATGTGTACTCAGTTGTACTGATGAGACAGCTGACTTGTTGCACATCACAGCGCCATACTGCATGGCCATCCTAGACGGTTGCACTGTGAAAGACTTGCACAATATCTACAAATATCAGCTTAACCTATGTGCAAAAGTGTAAGTTAAAGATGTTAGGTTGGTAAATGCATGTCACCCTCATGAGCCAAAATGATGTGGATGATGACACCATGCAAATGTAGCCAATGAGGACTCACATACATAATATAATAGGTCACATATGCCATGGACCACATGCAGTCCATGACATCACAACATCATTGTATACCCACGACAAGATTTGCACATTAATGACAGTTGACTTATTACCAAGTTGTGTGGCACTGAAAGCAACAGTTAAAAGAATGTAACATGCTTTATTCAGCATTTCACATATGGGAATATTTTTAAAAAAAAATAAAGGCCAATGGCCAGTCCATTTTTAAGAGTCCTGGAGGGGGTCAGGGCTAATCACCCTCCATCGCTTGCCTGCACGGCAACCACAAAGTGACACCTTCCCTCGGAGGGGCATCTATGGGGGCATGCCAGGCACTGCAGGGACAGGACTAGGGGGGACTGGTTTGGGTTTTGGGAGGGATGGGATCTTGTGTTGTGTGGGGGTCCACTGAAGTGGACTGGTCAGATTGAGGGGGGGTCCACTGCAATGGACTGGCCAGATTGAGGGGGGTCCACAGCAGTGGACTGGCCAGATTGAGGGGGGTCCACTGCAGTGTCAGGAACAGACTGAACGGGGGGCTGTTGGAGGGGAAGTGCTTGTGGTGGGGGGAGGGCTTGACCTTCTTGGGGATGGTGTAACGGTGGGTAGGGAAAACAGGGATGGGGTCTGAGGTGTGCCCTTTGGGAGGGGGGCCTGGGACCGGGAGGAAGTTGATTTTGTGGGTGAAGTGTGTGTTGGTGGTGGGGTTTTTGACTTTGCAGATCGGGGAGATATACCGGTGGGTGGCTCTGTGGTCTTCCTTTTAGGGGAGGGTGTGCGGGCAGGTGTGGATCTCCAATCTGTGTTGGGGGGTTTCCTCTTCCCCTTGCAAGGGTGGTCAGATGGCTCAGTGGGGAAGAGGCCAAGGTCACAGAGGAAGACCCGCTCAGAAGAGGGGGTTTCAGGACAGTCAAGGGTAGGGGTTGTGGAGGAAGAGGTAGCTGTGGAATGCGGAGTGGCTGTGGATGCGTGTTTGTCTTTTTTTGCCCTCTCCAAGGTGTGTGTGATGTCAGTCCCCTGAGTGTGCGTGTGTGTGTTTTGACTTTTGTTTGGGTGTTTGTGTGCTGCATGTGTCTTTTGCTGTGTGTGCACGTGCCTGTTTGAGTGTGCTTGGGTCAGGTAGGGTAGTGGGGACTGTGGATGGGGCAGATGAAGGATGGGTGAGGGACTGCTGCATGAGGGACACTGCTGCCGTCAGTGAGGAGGCCATGGCCTGATTAGATCGCTGTAGGGCAGACATGTCTGATGAGATGCCCTCCATGTATGACACCAATTGTGTCAAAAGACTGGTATGAATGCGCACAAGGATAGCAGTTGCACACCGTTGTTTGTCCATTTACTCCTTATTGTCCATTTAAACCTGTTTGCGTGCCGACTGGGACCGTACCTCACCTCATTGCACGGGTGTAATTAAAGTAGAGCAAATTGCAGCAACTCTGTGCTGCGTTACCAATCGCATAGCTTCAAAGAAATGATTTACAACCTTTTCATGTTCAATTGTGCATTCCATATTTTTCAAAGTTCATTCAACTTGACTTTCTTATTCACGATAATACTGTCCGAAGACCCATTTTCTTCTCATGAGGCAGTTGTGCCTATCCAGGCCTCTTACCGCTTCACGTAGGGACATTTAATTCACGTTTTACAGCTTAAAAACTTGATCCCAATACATTTCGGGCCTTTATAGTGCCCTTCGTCAGGGGAAGCTGTTTGAATATACAAATAACATAAAACCCATGTCAGTCTTCCATGCTTAGACACTGTAATAATTATACATAAACATGTTTGGTAGTGATCGAATCGATCTATTAAACATAACACTACCCAGTTCAAACACAGTGATTAACAAAACACCCCCAAGTGCTGTCATAATATTCTAACCTGCTCAAGAGTTTACTGCACGCGGAAACCTCCCCCACTCCATCCTCGATGATAAACCTGCCATACTGCCCGCATTGCTAAGTAAACGGTCAACATGCCCAATATTCTCTGCATTGACCTAATACTGAACATGACTCTACCCCCTACAGACAAACTAATGATGGTGACAATTTAACCTTATAGCTACCCTCCATCCCGTTTTGGGAAAAAGTTTACCTGCTTATGGTACGTGCATGGAGGACATTCAGCATGGATTCAGCATGGATGTCTGCCCCACATGGATTTGCCTCAGTAAATCCACGGCTTCCACACTCAGGGCAGCAGGGGAGACTAATACAGGGGGTACAGTGCCTGGCCCGAAGGAAACATGCTCCCTAACATGGGAGTGTCCACAGACACTCTGAATGGGAGCAGCTGTGAGGGTAGAGATGTTGGTGGTGGTGGTGGGGGCGGACTCCGATGTTGTGGGATCCGAGCTGGGAACACCCACCACCACAAGGGAATCACCACTGGAGCTGGATTGGTCTTTGGTTGTTGTCGAAGTCTTCAACCTGCCCTCAGTGTGGCACCCCTCACCCTCTGAGCCACTGGGTCCCTCCTCCTCCTCCACACTGGACCCAGTCTGGCTAGCCGCTTCCCCTTGGTCCGTGGAACTGTCTCCTCCAGTAGCTGGTGCTGATGCTGTGAACAAGGATGACAAAGAGATTCACACGAGCCATATGCATAGACTTGACACATGAGTATCATTACAACACATCACAGAGCAAGCATATGCATCATTTTGATGGCAGGTTTCTAATCATTACACATATGTGAACATGGCACTTGTCAGTCTACCAGCAAACTATGGCTTACAGATACTTGATGTCATGTACAACATCGGTTAGATCAATGTCAAATAGCACAACCACTATGTAAACTAATACACTATGTAGCAGGTGGTCTGATCTGTAATGCTCCTGATGGTCTTGTGTCATTACATACCTGTCTCATCTCCTGCAAGGGAGTCTTGAACTGACAATGCAAATGGGATGCACACATTTGAAATGTGACATGGTAAACATTCTTCCACCCTCAGTCATCATGATTAAGCCTGGGCGTAGTTCGCGTAGTCGCGCTACGCGAAGCTACGCGAAGACGTCGGAGCGCTACGCGAGCTACGCGTAGCTTCGCGAGCGTGTGTAGCTGCTTGTCGCGCCCGTTCGTGATGCGTTTTTCTTGCTCGGGAACACGTTGTGGTTGTTCGGGACGCTGTTTGCGTGCTCGGGGGGCGCGAACTTACCCATGCGGTCGCCTATGGGCGCGGCCATTTTGTTTTTCACTTGTCCCGCCCGTTCGCGATCCCTTATTTCCTGTTCCGGGTCGCGTATAGCGTGCTCGCGATGCGCATTCCTTGTTCGGGAACGCGTTGTACGTGTTTGCAACGTTTTTTGCGTGCTCGGGGACAAATATCGCGCGAACTTACCCACGCGTTCGCGATGGGCGCGGCCATCTTGTTTTACCACTCTATGCTATGGTTCTGGGCCTGCTTTTCTATCCTCCCTCAATCTTTGCAATCCTTAGTTTTTTACACTGTTTTTCAATTTTTCTTTATTTCTTATCTATCTCACTCTCTGCTTAAGTCTATATTTTGCATTTATTTCTACTTTTTACTGTGTTTTTTTTACTTTTCGACTGTTTTATATAACTTTCTTCTTTAAGCTCCTACTTCTTCACCTAACTTTATTTTTCCCTTCTAACTTTTCTTTTTCACCTCCTCCCACCCCAGAACCATGGCGAAGGGTAGCAGCAGCGGCTCAAAGGGCAAGGCGCGTGCGCCCAATCGCCGCCTGCCTTGCGGCAGACTGCGCCCTGCAGGGTGCAAGCCCGCCAGCTGTTTACTGAGGCGGAGGTGGCCGCCCTTGTTTTTTTATTCAGCGCCACCTCCCTTGACCTTGGCAGCAGGCGGCAGGCCAGGCTCCGGGTACCCGACCCAGGAGCGCCACCGCCGGTGGGCGAAGGTGCGTCGGGCAGTGTTTTGCTGCTCCGAGGTCCGGTGCACCCATAACCAGCTGGCCCACCGGTGGTCAGACATCCTTGACCGGGAGCAGGACCTGTTGGACCTGCTAGGTGTCGAGGTCGTGGGGCTTGGTGAGTAGCCAATATATATATATAGTAGTATAAGTATTGTGATTTGTGTATACATTTTTACAAATAACAAGAATACTGCTGCTTACATTGCAGGTAAATTACGTTTCAAAATCTTCTGTGATTGTAGGACACAGGTGCTGGGCGGTACTCTTACTTTTTTGCAACTTTGCGCTCGCTTGTCATTATTATGTAAGAGTTTACTTTAGAGAACTTCAGTTAGGTAATGCTATTGCTAGAGAGACTGTAGTCCTTCCTTTGTCCTCCTGTCAAATAGTGGTGGATGCATTTGATACTAGGTTTAGTTACTATTAGTTGATAATTTTTGAGCGGTCTGCGTGACGCATCCTCTGTCACTGAGTGCTGCTTACCCCAGTCCTTAGAACCTTTTGTAGTTTGTTTAGTGAGTGGTACTGGTAAGCTTAGCTTAGCAGTGTCAGTCAGCTGCAGAACATCAGACGCAAACAACCAACAATTTGGTGTATGCATTATGCACTTTATGCATGTGTCCTCCTTCTCACCTATGCATTTTTGATGGCAAAAAAATGGAAATGCAGGCTTAATGAACAATTGGCCCGCCTGGAATAGGTGGGCTAGGTCAGGTGGTACTTAGGCTTAGTTAGTGTTCTGGATTTTATTTGAATCAATCAGAATGGAACACTGAATTAGTGTTCCCAAATAAGTAGACTGTCCGTGAATCCCGCAAGCCAGTAGTCGATCGGATTAGATAGGTCAATTTTATTGCAATTTTTGTTTCCTAAAACGTTTTTGAGCGTTTTTTAGATAATTTATTTGTTTCACAGCAATCATTAATGTTTGTGTCTTTCTTTTTCTTTATTATATCTTACATGATCACTGATGTGCAGCACCCAGGGGCAAGAAGACGGGGTCCGATTCGGCGGGACAACCACCAGAGGACCGCTCCTCTACCGAGGGCCCTGCTGCTGGTCCCAGTAAGTCCTCCAGTGGTTAATATTAACAATTATATTGCCCTAACTTTTACTGCACCTTATTTTTTCAGAACTATTAATGCTGGCTCCACTCCCTAATTCTATTTTTTACAAAAGATTCTTTGATCTTGACTTGACTATCTGTTTCTAAATTCTGGCTATCCCTGCCTCTAAGTTCTAACTGCCTCTGCTATGAATGTCTGTACTCTGTACTACTAATATTAGTCTGGCGCTAAGCTTGCCCAGTTTGCATTGCCACTCTTTATTGTACGGTTTTGAATAAAACTCAGATTGACCAATACTAATAGCTCTAGCCACTGAGTCCAGTCCTTTTGGTTGTCCTCTTCTAGGCTTCTTAATCTTGAGGCTTTGACAATTACCACAAATAAAATGCCCAACCAGATATTTGACTATTTTTGATAGGATATAGTACATACTACTTGGATTCTGCACAGCCCGATGCAGAACTATGCACAATGAAATAGGATGTTGGTGATGCGAGTTTGGAACTTGGACGTTCCTCACACCTCAGTCAGAAGTGAACCCACAATCCCCTGAACGACTAGCTATAGTGTCTCATTAGGTCCCCGAACCCCCACCCAAAGATACCCAATGATTATGATTACACAACCCAGAACATAACACCCTTTCGCTCACTCACTCGTGTAAATCCACCACCACCACCACACCAAATACCACAGAGTCTATGTGTAAGTTCAAAAGGTTTATTTTCAACTAACAAGCTCTGTATGTATGTTGTTCTATAAAATTCAGTGTACTCCAGCCAGCTCCAACAGCAAAATGCATAAGATTAAAACAATAAACAGTGTTGCAACAAGTGCATGATCATTGATGATATATAAGACAAAAGATCTGTGCGAATTCTGGGCGACTCCTCACCGTAGAACGTAGAATTACTGGTTACATGCATCATTCATAAGCTCTGCAAATCTCTGGTTCGTAGAAGGGAATCCTCTGCCTGAGAAAAATGGTGCGTGTTATATAGTATAATGCAAGCATTTCTCAGTCCTGCCCAAAAAGTGTAACATGTTACCTATGGCTAAGCAATATGGACTAACCGAACTCCATAACAAAGTGGCTTGTTTTTCGACCTCTTGTACGCAACGCTCAGACAGTAGCTGTATGTGCTCATGTGGGCTCAAAAAGGCGTCTTACTGTTACTGCGCAACAAGCTGCGAGGTAACATGCGCAAAAGACATGAAGCGGAAAATGGTTGCTTGGCTCAGGCTAACTTTGCAAAGAGTAGAGTACAGTATAATAATGACCCTAGGGACCATAACACTACTAGTGTCTACTGACTGTACTCTAGTACCCGATTTGGACTTTTGAATGTGATTTATAATAATATGTATGTATTAACTTTTTTTCAATCTTGCTAATGAAAAAGAATAATTAGGGGAGGTGTACAGGCATCTAAAAATGTGTCATGTTTTTATCTAGGCGGACTAGCAACCACCAGTGGCGGCGGGGCCACCGGCGATTCTAGCCTTCCGGAGGGGGCAGGAGAAGATGCGGCACCTGCAGGAGCTACAGGGGGAGCCAGCAGCGGTGGCGGGCGGTGGTAAGTTATATTCATGACTTATTGACATTGCACTAGCTGGAAGGGTGTGTGGACTTCACTCACTGTACTGTTGTTGAGACTTATTAGGTATGAAGTTGTAGTGAACATTATACAACGGTTAAAGAAGACACCCTTTACTTAGCATGAGCAATGCAGTAGCAATAGCATTACCAGCGTGACTTGATTAACCAATGGCCTCTTATATCTGACTCCAACTCAGCTGTGAAAGTTTTATGGAGGAGACTAAAAGTCAGATCAGATGACCTTGATGGATGTGTTGAACAAAAAGGGAAAGAAGGGTTGAAGGAGGAAGGGCGGGCGAGATTTAATATGATGACTGGCAGAGAAGGATACGTTGGAAGCATGGATAGGTGGCTGATAGGAATCAGATGCATGTGTTGTTGAAGGATGGGTGGAAGGTGAAAGAAGAATGGATGCCTGCCTGGGTGGGCGACACAGTATGGGTGGATACTGTGGATAGCAAGAATCATCAGCGGTGTTTGGGTGAAACTCAAAGCCAAGGCAAGCAACGGAGTGAGTGGACGCATGCGTTGTTGTTGGTGAAACAAAGTAAGGTTTGTGGAGAGATTAAGAAGAATGATTGACATTTACTTAGAATGGATGGATGCCTGTATGTATTCATCATAGACAGCATAGGTGGATACTGTCACGGGATGCACAGTTTTAGGGAATGTAAAAGAAACCACGCCAGAGTAGCAAAGCCGATGTGGGGAGGGGCAGGGTGGGGGTAGTAGTAAACAATGTATTACGCGGGCAAATACAGGTAACTTTACTGTAAACATACAAATAAATAAAGCGAATTTCATTGTGCGCACTGCACCGCCAAATGCGATGCAGTGTGCGCAACAAAATTAGTTTCATTTATTTATATGTTTACTTACCTGTAACTGGCCGTAATCCATAGTTTACTACCCCCATCCTGCCCCTACCCACGTCACCGCCCGGCCGAACTCCCCGAGTCCCACCACCGACCGCTACTGACCTTATGTCGTTGTCCCATATAAAAGCAACGATCATTGGATCAGATATATAATCTGCCTTTTTGTAGTAGCCAAGGCACTGTGAAATTGAGCAATTGCCCTCCATGTAACAGAGAGAGTATGGCCAGTGCCACCCGTAATAGAAAAATACGAGCTTCCCCACCTGCAAACAGTAGTAAATCCAACTAACGTGAGTCTGCGTCATGACTCGTATGTTTGTCTTGGGTGCAAGCATAGATGACCGAGCTGGCAATGCCGGCTACAACCAGGTTATGTCATTTCGCTAAACTAGAGAAAAGAAGAACACTGGTGTACTGTGTACTGGTTGGAGTCCATAGTGCTAGTATAATGCCTGAAACTCCCACAAATGTTAGAGGCCGAGGAAGTGGGAGGATAGATAGATTATTACCACAAATGTTATGTACTGTGCTTCTTGCTAGTGCTACTGTGCCATTATGTGTTGAATTAATTTTGTGTTACTGTTTAGCTAAGAGTACTGGTTACAACAATATTTTTTTTCTTTCTTGATATAGATAGTACTCCTTCCCAAGACAAACCATCGCGGAAGGAGTTGGCAGCCAGGGCCCAGCTCCGGAAACTGGAGGCCATATGCCAGGAGTACCGGCGGCTGGTGGCTCAGGCGGAGGAGGAGGAGGCGGCAGCAGCAGCTGCAGCCTCGTCCGATGCCCCGGGCCCCAGCCAGGCCACACCTCCAGCGGTACGGCGCCGCGGTCTGGTAGCCGCCCGCCGCCGCCGCACTCGCTAGCAGCCAGCACTGCTGTCCCCCATCCTGGATGCCACTGCAGGGCATTTCGCAGGAAGATTCTTCCTCCGGATGGCACGGCTAGAGGAGCAAATGGAGGAGCGGGTCAAAATCATGGTGGACAAACACCTCAAAGCCCGCCGAATTTAACATCGAGGACCCTGTTGCTTTGCCCCTTTTTATTCCTTGTTTTGGTGGGTGGGAATTGGGCGTTGGGGTTTCGGGACATTCTTTGGACTTTTTTCGTTTTGGACATTGGTTGGGGTTAGGGAGAAGGGTGGGTCAGGTGTGGGATAGTTTATTTTTGTTAGTGTAATAAATTATATTTATACTTAAACATACAATGTTAATGTTTTGTGGGGGTTACTGTTTTACGAATTAACGTCACATTGGTTTCCTTGCTGCTGCAGGGCCGCAGCCAGTGTTTGATTTAAATTATCTGCCGACGATGATGTAACACAAACAGATAGATGCGGTACCCCTCACTGAGTTATTTGTCCTACTAGTACTGTCAGTCTCTCCTCCTAGTCCATTTATACCTCCCACCAAACTTATCTTACCTGTGATTGATGATGATTACGTTCGGCACAGCAATGGCTGCATGGTTTCCAGAGAGAATGTAGAAGATGCCATGGTTGTGGTGGTAGTAGTAGAGTAGACACTGGCAGTAGCATTTGCTAAAAAATTAAAAAGAGACAGTCACTTTCCTGAGAGCGACTGTGGGAGGAGTAGTAGAACGAAGTAAAATACAGTACAGAAGAAGACTGCCAAACAAACAATATTGCAGTTGCAACTGCTAAAGTCAAATTAAACATAATGGTGGCGGGGACAGCCTAGTACAAGAAGTTACAAACTGTAGTTGTGTCGAGTGAGTCACTTAACTTAACACAATCGTAATTCGTAACCTTTGCTGCTGTGTGGTAGGAGTTTGATGATTAATCCAATCAATGACGGCAATTAATTATGATGTACTACTATTAGCCGGTGACGGCTTGCACATAGACTGAGCATGGGTGGGCAAGCAGAAGAAGCTCTCGCCCTGCCTTGCAATTGAATTAGTGTTGCTTTCACCACATCTGCCCCAGCAAGCGTGTGATCAATTGGTGTACATTTTATGTAGTCACATCACACCTCAATATAAATCACAGCCCGGGGAAGAGGGTTAGGGTTTGATGAATGGATGGGAAGGGGGTTTGGGGAAAGGTTTGAGAATGAAAAACAGTACGCATGGACAACAAAAGCAAAGCGCAATCTTGGCAGACGACCATGATCTTATACAAAAAATCTATAAAGGGAGAAAAGGGAAATGCATGCATGATGATGAAGATAACTTGATGGTTAATGAGTAGTACTTAATAACTCCTACTAGACAATTAGACAGTACAGGGCAGCAGTATATTCTATGCAATTTGCCTTGCCTGTAATATGCCCTCAGAGACCCAAATTCCATGTTGTACTGGGCTTACTTGTAAAGATAGCAAAGACAATTAAAACACAGTTGTAGGGATCAATTAGTAAACAAACAACACACAACACACAGTCCTAATGATTGAAGAGAAAAAAGGATTCAAATTAATTAAAAGATGAATGATGAATGATACTAAAGTTACTGTATTATCATGCTCAAATTGTGGAGTTGAATCTCGTCCTTCCTCTTGGTCCTATCTTCCATGGACGCTCCGCACATCAATCTTGGTGGCCTTCCTGATGCCGATTGGTAAGGTAAATGTGAGTTGTGTCTCCCAGTATAGCAAGCACAGGGTAAAGGCCGGCCTGTAACGTCTAGATGGAAAAACAAAAGGGGTATTGAAAAATCAATGAATAAAAAAAAACATCAATTACGGTGGAGTCCAAGAAGAGAAGAGAGAACACTTTCAGAGTGAGGCGGCTTGGATATATCGTGTAGATTCTGTTTACAGCATTAAGCTACAACAACAACAGGACAGAACAGGCCCACCACAGCACCAGCCCGTGACCCAACCTCCATTTACCTTAATTTTTGACATAGCCAGACAAAAGGCATACACAGCAACTTAGCATTTTCCTAATTAAGTGACAAAATCAATGCGCCGCTGTCAGTCATCACTACACTCGACTACACACCACTACATGGGCATGTAGGTCTGCTGTGTTTACTTTCTTGTTGAATTGTTGTGTTTATGTTTACCTTATGCCACTTCATGAAATGCAGTTATTCCTTGAATCATCTCCGATCCAACTGAATGACTGCGTGCAAAGATAGTATGGTCATCATCATGGTGTGGTACGTGTTGTCCAACTACAACTCAGTCTGTAGTGACTCCGATTAAGTCCATATTCCATATTAAAAAATTGCAACAGATATTGGCCTGCACCTGCAGTAGTAGGAGTACAATTTGGTTATTAAACAACAAGAAGGGAAACATTGACTGTCACTGACTTGAGTCACTTTGAAGATTAACTAGTAGAGTAGAGTTCGACTTCATGTTCAACATCAACAACAAACAACAGCAATCGCTCAGAGTCTGCAAGCATCCAATGCATTCCATCATTTCCTGTCTTGCTCTTCTCTTTGGCTGTCAGATCATCAGATGCCTAGTTCTGACAGTTGTTATTTTTTTTTACGGGGCAGTGGCCTCATCATTACTCCAGTCCACATTCATTTTGAGTGTTAGTCGCTGTTTCGGTTTTCGTCTTATTCTTCTGTGGCACTTTGTCACAGTTTAAGTTGCTTCCCATGGTCAGCACTGTGATGATGGGCCGCGGCCTGGGTAGCGCTCATTGATGGTCATTTGAGTTTGCACAAATGTCAGCAAGTTTCTTCGAAGAGTCTCTTGTCTTTCTCTGCCAAGTACCTTCTGTCCTGACAGTGAGGACCTTTGGATGCCTGCTGAGGCTGTAGCCTTCGGACACTGATGAGTTTCGGCTCGAAAACAAAACGGAAGATAGCTATAGTCACGTTTCACTTCTTATGGAGGCGGGACTGGTAAAGGCAACATTTCTTGTACTAATGTCTGGCTTGATGGAAATGTACTTGTGCGAGACAGGAAGATGAAGCAGGACTCTGAAGAGTGGACAGTTAAATGCACAGACATCCAACTCCAATAGGGAAATAAAAAGAGAAGAAGGTGGTGATGGATTTGTTGTGATTTGAACCAGAAAGACAGATACACAGACACATAAAGGAAGGAAGAAAGTAACAATTTGAAAGCCTGGTTGTCAGGGAAGAGGAGCTCGTCCTCAAACTCTGGTGGTTCGGACAGAAGTAGGTCCTGTAACGCACTATTTACATCATCCAAGTCGCTCTCCTCTTCCTGCTGTGATTCACGTATTTTGTAATCCGGTGGTATAAAGTGCTGATTCATTTTGATCATGGTTAACCTCTCCACGCTTTGGGCCGAGAGACTGGTCCTTTTTGAAGTTACAATGGCACCAGCAGCACTGAAAGCACGCTCAGAAGAGACACTTGTGACAGGGGAAGCCAGATACTTTATCGCCAGCCTGCTGAGCACTGTCCATTGGCTTCTTTTCCCATACCAATACACCAATGGGTTTCGATCCATGAAGACCTCTGTTGGGTCATCCAGATAGGCCTGGACCATACGCTCAATGTTCAGGGGTGCTCCGATGTGCTCGGCCTGTTTTGCCTTTGCATCAGCACTGGACTTACCATACCCCTGCTGTAGAAACCAATCAGTTGCACATTGTGCTGTGGATGATCCTGTTCTTGATGTTATTGTTGGTGTAGGTGACTGCTGGGAGGCAAATGCACTGCCCTCAGGCTCCGAAGTAGAACTTGACTCTGGATGCCCTGTAGTACTGGTTATGGCCTGGGGTGGGGTGGGGGGCCTGTAATTAACAGCCGTTCGCTTTCAAAAATAGTGGCTTCCTTAGCTATCAAAGTTTTGTAGTTCGCAACATCCACTTCCGAAAAAGGAATTACTGCCTTGCTGTTCAGAAATACTTTGTACCGTGGATCCAAAATTGTGGCACTAATGTAATGTGGTTGTGACAAAATTTTATTTTTAATCCTTGTATTTTCCGATAAGCGAGCGGCTAAGGTCTCCGCCAAATGATATGCGTCTTGTTTGTCATCCACACCTGCGTACGTTTCAGACACATCCTTCAGCTGTTGCACTAGCATGTGCAACAATGGGATAGCTTGGCCCATAGTACAGTCCTCCCTGCTGACTTCACGTGTGAAGATCTCAAAAGGAAGTAGCATCTCAGTCAGGCATTTAATGAGGTCCCATTGAGCCATCTCAACGGTCATGCCTCTCACAGTAGGTTCCCCTAATCTTTGCATGACATAAGCATTGAGTGGTATGTACAGTTCAAACAGACGATCAAGCATGTAATAAGTTGAGTTTCAACGTGTTGGCACCTCCTGGATGAGCGCTTTGACTGGCATTTTATGCTCACGTTGAATGACCCTCAGCTGCTTCCGGGCTTTAAAAGAATGGCTGAAATGTGTGCATATTCTTCTGCAGGTGACCAGTAAGTTGCTGACTTTGGATTCATTTTTCAAAAGTCTTGAACAACAATGTTAATGCAGTGTGCCAAACACGGGACCCTGAAATAGCCACCATTGCGCATGGCCAAAACTACATTACTGCCGTTGTCCGTGGCAACAAAACCAATCGTAAGCCCTCTTGGGCGCAGCCACTCAAACACCTTGGTGTTAAACTCTTCCAAAATGTTTGCAGCAGTATGAGATTTCTCCATGGCAAACATGGCTACAGTTGCATGTTTGCGAGTGGCATGAAAAATCTCTGCAGTATCAACACCAGCAGATATCTGTTCTCTAACCCCCGCAAAACAGATCCAGTGTGCAGTGATGCACATGTAATCTGTGGCTTGGCAACTGGTCCATATGTCTGTAGTCAGGTGGATACTGTGAACAGCACTCTGCTTCAAGGCCTTTCCTAGCAATTCCAGCACGTCGTGATGTAGTGCTGGAACTGCAACTCTGGCAAAATAGTAGCGGCTGGGAACATGCCATTTTGGGCAGATGGTTGACACAAATTCCAGAAAACCCACCCCTTCAACAAAAGAAAAAGGGAGAAGGTCCAGTGCTAACATTTTAGCCAGCTTCGCATTGTACAAACGTGCTATTGGGTGGTTGCGTTCGTACTGCCCCTCACCCCCAAACATGCTGATAATGGTAGGCTGCATGGTTTTCCTTTCTCTTAGGCTCAACGCACTTTTTGGTAGTGCGGACCTGGTACTTCTTGGTGTCTCCGGCTGACTCTTACTCTTGTGCCACTGAGATGTTGCTGAAGATGTGTGCAATGTTAAGACTGCACTGCTGGGGTCAGGGACACCTTGTGTACCACTACCAGAGAGAATGTCTCCCTGTCCTTCCTCTTCCACCGTGATCGGATCTTCTTCTTCTACTCCTTTATCCCCACCAACACCAATGGTTGCAGTTTTTTTCTGCCGCGAAGGTGGTCCTCCCAGCTGATCAAGTGGTGTTTTTTCAGATGGGTCATTTGGCCTCCGGTACCATAGTTTGTACCAAGCTTACCACGACTAACAGAGGTATTACAAATGGAGCATATAGCAATGTTCTCCTCCTTTTCGCTAACCGTAAAGAAGTCCCAAACTGGGGAGCTTAACTTTGGCCTCCTGCTGGAGGTGCCACTTCCAATGCCGGATGATCTGTAGGGTGTGTGTTGAATTTGACTCTGTGCTGCTGTACCACTACCTACTCCTACTGAGGTGGTGGTTGTGCTGGGTGTAGGTCGCTGCCGGGCCTTTGCTAATGCAAATATCGAAGCTGTAGGTCGTGTTGGTGTTACCTGTGGAGGTATGCGTGCTACATCCCTCGCACCGATTTTGGATAGGGTAATAATGTTGGTCTCCATCTCCTCGGGGCCGGGAGTGATGTTCGTGATGACTGGCTCGTCATCATCATCATCTTGCTGTTCTACATCGA
Organism: Calotriton arnoldi; assembly: GCA_963921515.1. Classification (NCBI taxonomy): domain Eukaryota; kingdom Metazoa; phylum Chordata; class Amphibia; order Caudata; family Salamandridae; genus Calotriton; species Calotriton arnoldi. Next base: position 1,647,712 of record CAWUFW010001744.1, read on the forward strand.
CCTTCATAAGTGTAAGGCTTTCCAGAACCTTCCTTTTCCCTAGCTTGGTCTTGGAACGTGGCTCCCTCTCAGACTCAGTTTGTGGCTTCCAAGTGGCATCTAGATCATCAGAAGGGGGGCTTGGCGAAGAACTTGATGGACTACCCCTCCTTTTCCTTGCTGGGGATTTGGAAGACAATGGATCTTCTGAATGAGTGGCTTCTTCTTCTACCTCTGCATGAGGCTCAATTTCCTGAACTGCCCCTACTTCAGGAGGAACAACAACTACTATTGCGGGCGGTGGTTGCGGCTGTTGTTGTTGACCACTTATCTGCTGTGTTTCCTCCTGTGTTGATTGGGTACTACTTTGAGATAGCGATAAGTTTATCTCAGGCTCAGCATCACTGCTTTCCACCATTAGGCTGGCTACCTCTTCCACACTCATGTGCTTGGGCCTGGGTTGGTGGGTTGGGTCCACTGATGCGGAGGTGCTGCCCCCAGCTTACCCCCGGACACCGCTGCTGCAGGCGCAATTTTATTTTCCCCAAAAGGTATTGGCCGGCACACCAGACTTAAGTGTCACTTCCTTCTTCTGTTCCTTCTTCTTCTCAATAGCAACTTTCTTGGTACTGGAGGACCTGGTACCTGCTTTCTTTGGGCCCATCTTCTTCAGATGTCAGCAGCACTCAGTTGCAGAGATGTCTGGTCAGGTCACACGTCACGTTGTGTTGTGTGTACAGCAGCAGGATGTCTGTCTGGAAGTGCAACGGGCAATGATGAGAGACACACCTCCTCCTCAGTCTTTGTGCACCTAAAAGCAAAAAAGCCAGAACATCAGTCAAACATAGCACAAATCAAACAAATAGAATATAGAACTTAGTGTGTGGTGGCCTCAATTATTAAATTTCAGAAACTCTGTGAACAACAACACACAGTCTAGCCATTTATGAGACGTTGACAACAAGGCCAGGGCTTTCCTGGCTACTGTGTAGTGCTAGTGTACACTCTGGAAGAATAAGAATAGTAAAGAACAAAAACTAAAATGTAGTGGAGCATGTTTGGCCTAAATTTGTGCATCACGTGGGATGTATTATATAGCAGCATCAGGAGCTGCAGCTGGCAATGGGGATGGATTTGGAAGCAGTAAGACAAGAGGAACAATGGAAATACACGCAGGCCTATGTGGCAAAAACAGCACACTAATAACTACCACAACAAAATGGCCCCCAGAAACATGGTGACTCACAGGCACAAGGCACGGCAAACAATGAACTCAAGCAGGCCTATATATGGGCAGACAAAGGATGCCTTATAAAACACACACAGCTTTAATGCAAAAACTAAAATCCACATGGCTAAAAACACTTTTGAAAGTTAGACAACCACTACAACAACACAATTATAATTACACAGTACACACGCAAAAAGGCATTTATTTAACACACCCAAAAAGTGATATAGTCAGACCCTCCAAAAAACCCACATTTCGCAATTCAATTGAATCAATTCAATGCCATCCATGGCCTAAATGATGTCAAAATTCCACAGACTACACAGAAACAGTTTTATGCACCCATGGTGACTACCTCTGGGCCTACTGGCATACTGGGCCGCAAGCTCGGAGGCCTATGGCAAAAGCACAGTGGCTGGCTTTACAAAATGGCCGCCACCCACATGGCCAGGCCACCCAAAATAACAAAAAAGTGAAGACAAAGGACAGGACCAGGCAGTTGGAGACTCTGGGCAACTTCCTTCCTCTTGAAAAAAATTGTAAAACAAAAAAAAAGTGACTCCTTGCTCACCAAACTACATCTAAATGACAACCTGAGGAGTTTTTGTGCAAAATGAACTAAATCAACATTTTCGAGAAGGTTTTATGATGCTCGAGAGATATTCTTCGCCAGATTGTAAATTCTGCGTGTTCGGCATCGCGATCGTCACAAAAGTCGTTATCGCGCGCGAAAACGTACATTGAGCGCGCGAAGAAGATAAAAAGTGTAAGTCCGCGTTGTCGCGCAGTGCGGACTTGCCCAAAGTCCGCAAGCTGAACGCCCAGGGTTACCTACTGGCTGAAAAGGCCTATTTATTTAACAAACACCCAAAAAATAAAATACCACCCCAAAACCCACATTTTGCAAATCAATCCAATGCCATCCATGGCCTAAATTATGTTACAATTCAACAGACAACACAGAACCAGTTTTTATGCACCCATGAGGATGACTACCTCCGGGCCTACTGGCACACTAGGCCGCAAGCTTGGAGGCCTATGGCAAAAGCACAGTGGCTGTTCCCACAAAATGGCCGCCAACACATGGCCAGGCCACCCAGAACAACAAGAAAAGGAACACAAGACAGACAATGCAGGCCTATGGCAAAAGCACAATGCCTGGCTTTACAAAATGGCCGCCACCCACATGGCCAGGCCACCCAAAATAACAAAAAAGTGAAGACAAATGACAGGACCAGGCAGTTGGAAACTCTGGGCAACTTCCTACCTCTTGAAAAAAATTGTAAAACAAAAAAAAGTGACTCCTTGCTCACCAAACTACATCTAAATGACAACCTGAGGAGTTTTTTGTGCAAAATGAACTATATCAACATTTTCGAGAAGGTTTTATGATGCTCGAGAGATATTCTTCGCCAGATTGTAAATTCTGCGTGTTCGGCATCGCGATCGTCACAAAAAGTCGTTATCGCGCACGCGAAAACGTACATTGAGCGCGCGAAGAAGATAAAAAGTGTAAGTCCGCGTTGTCGCGCAGTGCGGACTTGCCCAAAGTCCGCAAGCTGAACGCCCAGGGTTACCTACTGGCTGAAAAGGCCTATTTATTTAACAAACACCCAAAAAAATAAAATACGACCCCAAAACCCACATTTTGCAAATCAATCCAATGCCATCCATGGCCTAAATTAGGTTACAATTCAACAGACAACACAGAAACAGTTTTTATGCACCCATGAGGATGACTACCTCCGGGCCTACTGGCACACTAGGCCGCAAGCTTGGAGGCCTATGGCAAAAGCACAGTGGCTGTTCACACAAAATGGCCGCCACCACATGGCCAGGCCACCCAGAACAACAAGAAAAGGAACACAAGACAGACAATGCAGGCCTATGGCAAAAGCACAATGCCTGGCTTTACAAAATGGCCGCCACCCACATGGCCAGGCCACCAAAAATAACAAAAAAGTGAAGACAAAGGACAGGACCAGGCAGTTGGAGACTCTGGGCAACTTCCTTCCTCTTGAAAAAAATTGTAAAACAAAAAAAAGTGACTCCTTGCTCACCAAACTACATCTAAATGACAACCTGAGGAATTTTTGTGCAAAATGAACTAAATCAACATTTTCGAGAAGGTTTTATGATGCTCGAGAGATATTCTTCGCCAAATTGTAAATTCTGCGTGTTCGGCATCGCGATCGTCACAAAAAGTCGTTATCGCGCGCAAACGTACATAGAGCGCGCGAAGAAGATAAAAAGTGTAAGTCCGCGTTGTCGCGCAGTGCGGACTTGCCCAAAGTCCGCGAGCTGAACGCCCAGGGTTACCTACTGGCTGAAAAGGCCTATTTATTTAACAAACACCCAAAAAATGAAATACACCCCAAAAACCACTTTTACCAATTCAATCCAATGACATCCATGCATGCCCTACATGATGTTTAAACTTTAAATTCAACAGACACCACTGAAACATGCACCCATGGGTACCTCTGGCTCAAGTCCGGGCCTACTGGCTGAAATTCCAATCAAAGAAAAACAACTAGGCCCCTGCCGAAACTACAGGCCACAACAATACATTTTAAAAACTATGGAAATCCCCCAAAAATGTAGGTACAAACAAGCCCCAATCAAACAAACAAGTACACCAATTCTCCAACTTACTTGTAAAATCTCAAATCCAAGAGTCCTCAAATCCAATCCAATGATATGATGCAGCAGACAGACACAAAAAGTGATCCTTCCAGCTCCAAATCCAAATGAAAGTGAACAGCACATGGACAAAACACTGGGAGGAGCCTGCTGGACAGGAACAGGAAGTTTGAGAATCAGGGGCACTTCCTTCCTCTTGGAAAAAAGAAAAAGGACTCCTTGCTCACCAAACTACATCTCTAAATGACAACCTGAGGAGTTTTTGTGCAAAATGAACTAATTCATCATTTTTGAGAAGGTTTTATGATGCTCGAGATATATTCTTCGCCAGATTGTAGTTTCTTCGTGTTCGGGATCGCGATCTTACCAACACTGCCGCCGGAAGTCAGATCGCGCGTCCGAATGACGTGTTCGCGTTCGCACACTCTCGCGGATCGTGCGGCCGGATTCCAAATCTCGTGGCGCCCGTGAACGGATAGGAAGTCGCGTCGGCGAACGCAGAATCACGGTAGGTCGTTACCGCGTGCGCGAGAACGTATATTGAGCGCGCGAAGAAGAAAAACAGCTACGCTACGCCGCAAATTGCGTAGCGCACGGTAACTTCGCGTTGTGCACCTACGTCTCGTACGTCAATGGTCAAATGGTCTGCATGCAGGACACCAAACTTCCACAGTCATAATGTGACTCATTTCACACAGATAACAGTGATTGTGTGCATGTGTCCAGTGTCTTTGGTCCACTGCTGTCAGGTCAGACATCTAAAACTTACTTTGGATACCCCAAGGTAGTAGGCCTAGCCAGGGTGAGACTTGAATGGCCCAATATCTTGTCACAGCTAGGGAGGGTGGTAGGGTGATTACTGTGGATGTCATGCACATTTTATCCAGCTCACCAGTTACAAATGTGACAAATATTCAATAAACTTCCAAGTACAAATACTGCATCATCACAAACCTTCATGTGGCACACTATGCCACTGGCCTGTCTGGCTGCACTGTCTGTACAGACTCTTGGTACAGGACCTGTACATTTCAAGTTTACAGTCAGCACCATGTCACAATCCTGTCTTTACTGCTTCAAGCCACATCTTTAGGTGTCAAGTATACATGTCCCTGACGTGCTAGACACAATTTTAACCCTTTGACAGGCTCACATTGCTCTAGCTAACCATCAGAGTATGTGAACTAACAGATGTGTTTACATGCACATTTTACATCTCTCAAGCTGAAAGTAATGCAGCATACACATGGATGTTCAAGCCACCAGTATGCACAATCAAGGGATGACACACTAATGTGAACTGTTGTGTATGTGAGACAAAATACATACAGTAGATGTTTGGCCAGGTTTCCAACATTGACCACCTGTGTCTTTAAAAGATTGGCCTATGTACTAACTGTCACATTGTCTGACCCATGGATTCTCACATTTGAATGGTGAAAGTGTTGCCTGACACACAAACATGTGATGTGGCAGTGTCTCAGATGGCCTGATTTGGCATACCTGTCCTAGGTCCATGGGATACATGTGCTTACACTGAGCACTATGTCAGGTACAATACATTTGGCACAATGATCAAGATGAATTGTCTGAGGCATCCACATTGGTCTCACCTGCTACACGGATGTATAGCATTGTATACGCACACCTGTGTGCACTAATAGCAACATTCGGCACATATATGTTTGTACCACACTGAGCACAGGTCATACATCAGTCAATGTGCGGACACATGTCAGCCAAATACATCACTCATGAGGGTCAACTCCATGCACATGATGTATAGTGTGCTGATCACATGAACATTGGACCACAGCCAATACACAGGAACTAAGTGACACACATGTCACAGATGGAAAGGGGTACGTACACCTGGGCATCAAATGATCATGGGGCATAGTTACATTTTGAGACAGAAGTGTTGTTTTGGCAGACTGAGGACCTGTGAGAGGGGTAGCAGGCTGAGGGAGTGCAACATGCATGTTAAACATAGTTCTGCAACATGGCACATACTCGCCCCCTCCTTGCTGCTGTCTGGCCTTCAACTGCCCATCCAGGTCAGGGAAGACCACCGCCAGTATCCGTAGCATGTGGGGGGTCAAGGTCCATCGTCCACCCATTTTGCGAGGAGGTGACATCTTCAGCTGGACCCTTGCAATCCTCCGTGTCCAGCCACAGAGGACCTGCCACCTCTTCTGGCAGTGGCAGGCGCGGCATCTGAAGACCCCCACGGATTGGACTACCCGGACGATGGTCTGCCATATCTCTGCCTTCTGATGGGAGTCAACCTATAAGGATGACATGGTAACACACCATTACTCCACATGCTACATGTTTCTGGTCACACACTTGGACACATAGTCAGAATGGCAAGTATGTCTAAGGGGTAGGCAAGTGTCATCATGGGCAGTTGTCCTGTGTGCAATTATCCCTCAAAACCATAAGAACAGTGATGAGAAGTCAAACCCAGCACACACACTTCTACAGCACTGTACCTGTCCAGAACCAAAATCTACACACTGTACAACTTACATGAACTATGTTTGCATGCTTGCCCTTGGGAATCCCAGTGCTAGTAGTGCATGTTTTAACACATGCCCAATAAAAAGGCAGTGGAATCACCACTCACCTGCTTCCCTGGTTTTCCATACAGCTTGCTGTACTGTGGAAGGAGGCTGTCCAGCAGTGCCTGGTTCTCCTCTTCTGTGAATGCAGGGGCCCACTCCACAGTACGTGCCATGGTAGCTCCCAGAGGAAGAACCAGCCGACACGTGTTTCGTCACAATGGGTGGTAATCCCGTGACTCTTCAGGGCCGGGGGGTAGTGAAGAACTGGGCGCACTTATAAGGGACGTCTTGAGAGAGAAACCACGGAGTCTGGAAAACCAGTTCAGAAACCATGTGGCAAGGGAGGGTAGTCCCCGTACAGCCAGGGGGGGCAGGGCCCAAGGAGCACGCTGGAGTGAAGCTGCGTGTGCGCGGCAACGGGGAAAGAAATCAAAGGCGGATGAGCCCGGGACCTGCATGGAAATCAGAGGAGAAGTGACGTCCGTCTCTCGAATGACTGCCGGCTTCACTCCGGCGTGCTCCTTGGGCCCTGCCCCCCCTGGCTGTACAGGGACTACCCTCCCTTGCCACACGGTTTCTGAACTGGTTTTCCAGACTCCGTGGTTTCTCTCTCAAGACGTCCCTTATAAGTGCGCCCAGTTCTTCACTACCCCCCGGCCCTGAAGAGTCAAGGGATTACCACCCATTGTGACGAAACACGTGTCGGCTGGTTCTTCCTTTTGCTTTGTTTCATCATTAAATAATCTTGATTCACACAACTGATGTCGATCTTGAATTGGGCAACTTTTGAGACTTTGCTTTGAACTGTTATCCCAACTACGTGTGCACAGGACAGTGTTCATATTACCAGTGTGGGTTGTTGACTCACACGATTTACGGGGGTTATTGGGTTATTTCCCCCAACCTGTTAGCACCGTACACATACAGCAGCGAGTGTTACAGAAACGCGTACGAGTCTGAGCGCCATTTCCCTGATGTACGGAAAACCCTTCACAGCTTAGCTCCCAGAGGATGTAGAGACAGCAGCTAAGAGATGGGCAGGTGCAGGAAAGTTGCAGGTAGTGCAGGCAAGTGAAGTCTCTAGGGAACAGACAAACTTATATCTGTGCAGCAGAGGCGGACTCAGTTCCATGCTGCCAAAGCAATAGGTCCGAGTCGTTCGCATTATCCAAATGTGTCCAATCCATAACATTGCTAGCATCAGACACGCCTACCGTGATGTTCAAAATACCTGCATTGTAACACTATTGATTTTGATACATTGGTGATGGAAGGTAACCGATTTGGATTGCAGGCGATTCGGAGACGAAACGAAACGCACGTCTGTCACCATGAGGACAAACAGCCAATGGGTGCTTCCGGCTCGGTTAGGATTCGGATCCCATGTCCTTTGAATACTCACCTGCATCGTTCACCATGACGACCAACAGCCAATGGCTCGGTTCGGATGCGGCTAACGGGTACATTGAATACTCACCCACGTCGTTCACGATTAGAGCAAACAGCCAAAGGATGCGCCCAACATGGTTCGGATGCAGCTAACGCACACATTAAATACTCACCGTGTTGTTCACCATTACAGCCAACAGCCTAAGGATGTGCCCGACACGTTTCGGATGTGGTTAACGCGTGAATGTATGACGATGCAACACGTGGTGTTACCACGCAGTAGGTAACAACGCGGTCGTTACAACGATCGCGTTGTTACCACGCGTGGCTTTACATCGCAAGTCGTTTCTACGACTTGCGCTAGATAGCGCGCTGAACTTAGGAATAGTATAAATTACTATTCCTACTCCAGTTAAGCGCAACAGCAGGGAATGTGTTGGATTTAAAATCCAACACATTCCCTGGTGTTGCACGCCACCTAGCGCAAGTCGTAGAAACGACTTGCGATGTAAAGCCACGCATGGTAACAACGCGGTCGTTGTAATGACCGCGTTGTTACCAACCTGCATGGTAACAACAGCGTTGTAACCGCTGTTTCCCCTAACGCGTACATTAAATACTCACCGCATTGCTCACCATTACAGCCAACAGCCAAAGGATGCGCCTAACAAGGTTCGGGTGCGACTAACGCGTCCGCCATGAAAAAGTCAGCAGGGCAGACAGTAGTGACAATCTTTATGTTATGCTGCATTACATGTGTGGGGACAGTGATTGAGATAACATATTGGACATTGGACTTGATATCTCACACTCTCACGAGGAGCCAAGCTTGAGGGGCACACAACACACTGTTTGTGAGGCCCATCACAACAGTGAGAGCCCACTTCACAGATCACCCTCCTAGGCTTGGACACAGTCCCAGGGGATCATTGGGTTAAGACAAGTTATGTCCACACATATTCACTGCTTTGTTGGACTGTGTGTCAGAAAGTGCATTGTGGTAATTTTATGTTTGTAAATCTACTGTGTCTGAGTCTTGTACAATGCAGACACTTCATAATTTTGTTTGCATGATATTTAGCTGCCACATCAGCTTGTGTTTGTCATGTGAGTTGCTGTTGTGTCTGAGTGTCACAGGCATACGTGGATGCTTGTCAAATAAAAGCATGCCTCACATTCTCAAGCTTCTGTGTATGTGATTGTACATGTTTGTCAGACATGACATCATGACAGTCTCCACCCTGTGACACTGGTGTGCATGGTTCGCATAGTGTCTCTCTGTCTGTATCATGTGTACAACATAGCTGGCATTAAATGATCCTGTTCTGTATACCTTTCAACCATGTGATAGTTGTCACCAACCTATATCTTGGATAGTTTGTTTGGGGGGTGTTGAGTATGTGATGTTTGATCACATGGACAGTGACAGACACCAGTGACTAGTTACAGTACAGCACTGTAATTGGTGCTTAACCATATTTTGGTGACATGTCTGTTAAGGGTCACATAGCTGTGCTCCTTATCTAGGCTCAACCTTTGGCCTCTAATTTCATTGTGTCTTGATTTAATATTGTGTGTGTGTAAGTGCATGTTCCTTGGTACATTGGAAAGTGGCCTCAACTATGTTTGCACTTGTAACATAGGTACCGCAGGAGACCGGCAGTCAACAGGCCCTTCCCCGACCTCCAGACCATGGAAGAATGGGATAGCATCACACAATACCGCTTCACCAGACCACTCATTGGGGAGTTGGCAGACCAGTTGGCCCCACATTTGCAGCCTGCATGCCCATATCCCTTTGCGCTGACCCCCAAGGTGAAGGTGATGGCGGCCCTACATTTCTTTGCCGCAGGGTCCTTCCAGTATACTGTGGCTACTGCTGGTGGGATGTCCCAGACAATGTTCAGCCGTGTGCTTCGTGATGTGTGTAAGGCATTGTTACATTTTCTGAACCTCTACATCAAGTTCCCAACACCAGGACAGACATCAAGGGGGATTTTTATGCATTGGGGTGGATGCCACATGTCATTGGCTCCATTGATGGAACACATGTGGCTTTGATCCCACCACAAGCCAATGAACAAACCTACAGGAATCGGAAGCATTACCACTCCATAAATGCCCCGGTGGTATCTCTGGCTGACATGACGATCTCCCATGTCTGTGTGCGTTTTCCGGGATCAGCACACGACACAAACATAATGAGAAATAGTGGGATCCCCCATATGATGTCTCAGCTGCAACATGAGCGTGCCTGGCTTGTTGGTAGGTCATGTTGTTTGTCTCTGTTGTGTGTTGCTTGTATGTCAGGTTGTACCCTGTTTTCAGACAACTGAAGTATTTTCTGTGTTCAATGTAGGAGACTCTGGATACCCCAAACTGCTGTGGTTGCTGACACCACTCCGGAACCCTGTCACCCCTGCTGAGCTTTGTTTCAATGAGGCACATGGGAGGACCAGGCGAGTGGTTGAGCGGACATTCGGCCTTCTGAAAACAAGATTCCGCTGCCTGGACCATACAGGAGGAGCCCTCCAATATGCACCATTGAAGGTGTGTAACATCATCATTGCGTGTTGCATGCTCCACAACCTGGCAGTGAGGAATAAGCTACCGCTCATACAAGATGACGGAGACCAGCAGCCTCCAGCAAGGGAGGATCCAGGACTTGGACATGTTGCCAGTGATGAGGAGGAGGATGTTCGTAGACAGCTTATCAACAACTTTTTTTACATGAGTGTAAGTATGCAATGATGAGGTAACTGAGCACTTTGGTTGCATGATATGTGTCTGGTGTACAATATGTTTGTATGCGTGTGAGTGTATGCTACTTAACATGATCATCTGAGTTGTTTAGGGTCTTTTAAGTTTGTAGGGTCCCAGGTACAGTGGTAACATGAATCCTAGATAGTGTTGACATGGACAAATTGGTGATTCTGATATGTCTCTTGAAGATGTGGGCAAATGATTAAGGAGTTCCTGACTGTTTATTGTATCTCCTTCCCAGGGTCCTTTTGCTGGCCTCTGGAGACTTGTGACATCCCAGACCCACGAAGCAGTGACAGATTGCAAGTTAGCTTTGGATCCGGAATCTGTGCCACACACTCACTTCGGAACAGATGCTCAATGTTTGTTCATTTGTGCTTTTTGTCACAGTGTGATTTGATCTCATTTTGTGTGAGGGCAACAGGTTGTGCCTGTGGAATAAACTTGTGCTCCACATTGAGGTGTGCCTTGTCTGTTTACACACATCCAACATTCATTTACATACTGTATATATGTCCTGATGATCAGTTTATCTGACAATGATTGTTGTTTGTGCATTGAAATGTTGTTTCATTTTACAACAGTAGAGTCAATAAGGATCTATACCATGTACTATGGGTGTTGTGATGACCTTGTTGTGTGTATCTCTCATGCTGTGTTAGGTTACATTTACTCACAAGCCAGTAGGTGAATTCCTGAAGTTGTTTCTCAGCCAATGTCATTGGCATTTCATTATTTGCATTTGTGTGCCTCATTACAATCTGAACAATAGTGTTTCATTCACGACATAAGCAAGTATTCTGTGAAGACTGATTTATTTCAGTGCATGGTTTGATGTAGACAAAATGGGATAGGGCTGTACAAAATATGATGGACAAAGTTCAGAGAGGAGTTGATAGTGCCAGTAGATGAAATTTTCAGAGGCAAGTCCACAGTCATTTGAGCCCTTGGGCCAACTTAGACCCTCCATCCAATGTGGGACAGTTCAGTGACACTCAACAAAGTGATCGCTTGGCACACAATGGAGGATATCAGGAGCAGGTTGTCACTTCCTGGGGGGATGCGTAGCCATCTGTCTCTCATGTGTCCTTCTTCGGATGACCCCTCTTACATTTTTCTGGAGGACCCTCAGGTGCAGGCTGCAGCGGTGCAAGGGACTCTCCACCAGAGTCCACAACCCACCCTGAGGCAGTTACAGATGTTGAAGCCCCAGATGTAGTGGGCACACAGGGAAGTCTTGTCAGGTTGTTGGCAATCTGGCGGAGGCAGGTGAGTATGTCCCTGTGCACCGCAGTAAGATCATCTATTTTTGCCAGTTGTGACTCCATTCTGGACATGTGTGAGTCCATTTTGGCATAATGGGCAGCCTGCTGCTGTTGCATGTCCCTGAGAATCCCAACTACCTGGCCAAAGTCTCCAGTGCAATCCTGGTATGCACTAAGAATGTGGGATAGATGTGGTCAGCTTCATCAGCAGCACCAGCTGCATGATGGCACCTGTCCCCACACCCCCTCCCACCATCTCTACCCACACGAGCAGGACCAGTAGTTGCAGGCACAGACAACACTGAGCCTCCTTCATCGTTGACAGTGGTGCTGTTGTCCGCCAACTCCAGAGTGCCCTGTGTTGCTGTGCTCTTTGTATTTCCTTGGCTTTGTGTGTCCGTGTGGGTAGTGGTCATCTGGGTATTGCCAGCTGTTGCGGGAGTGGTTGCAGGGGATGCAGATGTTACAGCTGCTGGTGCTGCAGGCTGACCCACACCGTGGGTGCCAGGTAGTTCCTCGTCATCCGAACAGGGGTGAGAGACATCAACGCCGGAGAGCTTAGGGTCAACCAGAGTCTGTGACTGGGTGTCCTGTTCTGTTCCTGCAGTGTTCCCAGCAGGCCCTGTGGGTAGATGAGAGACACAAAGTTTGTTGTGTTTTTCGCACAGGTCATCGGATCATACACATTACATTTGTTATTGTACATTAGGATGAGTGTATGTACATATATAGTCTTCCATTGGCACAGATGCAGGCCTATGTTTTCTGAGGACATTGTAATTTTGACAAGATGGCTTTTTGTGATCATGTCCACCTCTGTGCATACATGGGCATGTTGTGTTTATTTGACTTTACATGTACCTAGACATTGACTGTTAAGTGACACCCTGTGCATGACACAGGTGTGTTGGTATTTCCCACATGTGTGCTTATACAATGACATATGTACTCTTCCTCTTACGATGTGTTGCAAGATTTGTGCATGTGTGCTCGACTTTGTGCATGTCTTTTGCAGTCACATTGGTGTAGCTACCTACACACTCACAGTCTGGAATGTATGGGAGCATTTTTTAATAGTATTTTGAGGGCTGTGCTCCTAGTTCTCATCTCATTGCGCACATGTGAATAGCTGTTAGTAGCAGATTGTGCTGCTGCTTTGCTTTGTGCCTGATCACATCATGTATATTGTCCTTGTCCTCAATGGACAGATGAGTTCACCAAGTCTGCTTTCTTAATTTTTTTGGCTTGGAGCTTTGAGGTACAAAGGTTTGTGTGCCTGCGTTATGCTGCTGGAACTTGTACCCCTCCTCCCACCCAGCCCAGCTTACTCCTCGTAGACAAAGGATCAATAACAATGAGGGTTGTGTAGTGGCAAGGAGTCTAATACTGCTGTATGATGTAGGACTTGAATACAACTCCCAACAATGCCTTGTGCATATTACACCATGCAACAGTGTCAGGCATCTTGCTGGGGCACTTCCATTCACTGTCAGGTAGCCATTGGCCCTGATGAACAGGTTGCTTTGGGTGTGGGTAGTGATGTGTGGTATGACTGCAACTCCCATCATGCCCTGTCCTCCACAACACCTTCCCAGCCAGCCCAGGGAGCACACCTGGGACTATGCATTCCCTGGGAGTGAGTGGAAAAGTACTGTGAAGATGGCTGAGAGTGGGGACTGGTGTGAGGAGGCCAAGGCCTGGATGGGAGTTGTGGGCAAATCAAACAGCAGGCCCCTGTGTCAGCCATCTTGACTGTACATGTCCTTTTACTCTCAGGGACTGCCTAGTCACAGGGGTGCTATTTGTTCTGGCTTTGAGAAGGTGTGTGTAGGGCAGGGATGGTAGTTGAAGTCAGTGCAAGTACTCCTCCTCCCACATAGCCCAACAAGCCCACCAGGAACTGTGCTTATCTGACAGTGAGTAGAAAAGTACTGTGAAGATGGCTGAGAGTGTAAGGAGAGGCACTTCCATGCACAGACCGCCTCAAATGTTGGCATTTTACATGTTGGTTCTATTTCTCTCACTGATTGTATGTATCTCACTATGGAATTTACAGGATGCGTGAATGAATAGACTTGTAAACTTCAATAACATTTGTTTAAAAAAGATGGCTGAGAGTGGGGACTGGTGTGAGGAGGACAATGCCTGGATGTGAGTTGTGGGCAAATCAAACAGCAGGCCCCTGTGTCAGCCATCTTGACAGTACATGTCTTTTCACTCTCAGGGTCTGCCTAGTCACAGGAGTGCTATTTGTTCTGGCTGAGAAGGTGTGTGCAGGGCAGGGCATGATGGTAGTAGAAGTCAGTGCAAGTACACCTCCTCCCACATAGCCCAACAAGCCCACCAGGAACTGTGCTTACCTGACAGTGAGTGGAAAAGTACTGTGAAGATGGCTGAAGGTGGGGACTGATGTGAGGAGGCCAAGGCCTAGATGGGAGTTTTGGGCAAATCAAACAGCAGGCCCCTGTGTCAGCCATCTTGACAGTACATGTCCTTTCACTCTCAGGGACTGCCTAGCCACAAGGGGGCTATTTGTTCTGGCTGAGAAGGTGTGTGTAGGGCAGGGTATGATGGTAGTTGAAGTCAATGCAAGTACTCCTCCTCCCACATAGCCCAACAAGCCCACCAGTAACTGTGCTTACATGACAAAGAGTGGAAAAGTACTGTGAAGACGGATGCTAGTGGGGACTGGTGTTTGATTTAAGGTCTTATTCTCCTCACACCAGTCCCCAGTGTCAGCCATCTTGCAAGTACTTTTCTATTGACTGTGAGGTAAGCACAGTTCCCGGTGGGCTTGTTGGGCTATGTGGGAGGAGGAGTGTTAGCTGTGACTATGACTCCCATCATGCTTTTAGCCACACACACCTTTCCAGCCATCCCTAACACCCTTCCTGTGACTCAGCTTTCCTGGGAGTGAATGTGTGCAGACAAAATGGCTTACGCAGGTGACTGGTGTTTGGATCACATGGCCTGGCTGTGAGTTAGTGCTAAGTATGTACATCTTTGGAAATGGTGAGATTTCCTGTTACATTGCAGGTATGTTGTTAGTCAAATTGGCATACACATTACATGCTCTTTTGCTCTAGTTTTTTTCAGCTTTGTTAACAGTGTTTAGTATCACTGTCTCATTGACAGTGATGTCTGTGGCTGTGTATTTTTTAACAATATTGGCTATTTGAGTATGTACTCACCATGCACTGGTACTCCTGCTATTCCATTGACGCCCTCCGGGGGAAGGATGGCCTGCACCTTCTCCTCCTAGGAAGTGAAGTGCACAGGTGGTGCAGGAGGGCCACCGCCAGTCCGCTGACTCAGTGCATGGTCTCTGGCAAGCAGCTTCTTGATCCTCCTTCGCACATCATAGTACCTGTTCCTGATATCATCCATTGTGCGCAGGCAAAGTGCTTGAGCGTTCACTTTGTTGACTATCCTGTCCCACATCTTATTTCTCTGGGACATGGGGGGTCGGTTGGACTAAGTCCCCAAATAACTGTGGCTCTACTCTGACAATTTCATCTACCATCACTTCCAACTCCTTCTCTGTGAACTTTGGATTCTTCTTTGGGGGCATGGTGAGGGGTGGTGGTGGAGATGGAGGTGTGGGTGAGTGTGAAGGTGAGCGTGAGTTTGCATGAGTAAATGAGTGTGTGTTTGAGAGTGCAGTAGATCCCAAGTGCAAGATGTGTGCAGGTTGTGTGGTTGGTGAGGTGTGAGTGTATGTAGCAGAGAGCAGTGTATCAGTGGCTATGTCCTGGTAGTTGTGGAATATTTACAAAGGATCATGGTTATGATTTTGGCTCTTTATGTAGGTGGAGTTGTGGGTGTGGCTTAATTTAATATATATATATATATTTTGGCATTGACAAAGCTTGTTTGGCCATTTTCTGTCTGTTTCTGTTGTACTTTATTGAGCATTACCGAAACGTTCCGTAGACCGCACCGGATGCTTGTTTATGTATTTGCGGGGTGGTCCGAGTCTGTCCCATCAATGCTAAGCTATGTTGCAGTGTTCGCGAACGAGTCAGTCGCATCGGCATCGTTTCTGGAGGATTCGCTCGGACGGATTGTGTTCCGTACGAGTCGGTGGTCCGTATTGTGCTCTGTGCGAGTCGTTTGGATTTCACACGCATTTCATCATACTCCGCCGGTCAGACTGCGCGCTTACCAGTCGTTTGGAAGGCATTCCCGATCTGAGTCATTGGGAAGTCTTTCCTAACGAGATCGGAATAGGGCCCTATGTGTATGTATATATATATATATATATATATATATATATATATATATATATATATATATATATATATATATAATACAAAAAGAGTTGCCTCTAGGTGGGATGCACTCCCAGGTGGAAATTACGCCAAAGCAAGGGCACACGCCATGAACAAAGTCCTTTTCTGGTTTACCTGCCAGACACGTTTCGGGCCAACGCCCTCTTCAGTGGCAGACCATGTGACGTGCCGGCATGTGGCAACCACCAGTAAATCCCCATAATAATTATGCTCAGGTTAACCACCTGAAGCAATGCTTCCGGGGACTGGTGGTTCAGTAAAACCCAAGTGGGTCGCCGCCGGCACTCACATTCAAAAATGTCTTAAAAGGATTGCCGATGTTCGCGCCGGCACCCCTGCATATAACAGGCACCTCCTGTTCCACAGTTAGCTGCCCCAATAAAGCAGCCGCAGACCCGCAAGTGTTTCGCGGTGGTGCAATCCCGTGACCAGGCAGGCCGCTGTACAAAATACAAAAAGAGTTGCCTCTAGGTGGGATGCACTCCCAGGTGGAAATTACGCCAAAGCAAGGGCACACGCCATGAACAAAGTCCTTTTCTGGTTTACCTGCCAGACGCGTTTCGGTCCAACGCCCTCTTCAGTGGCAGACCATGTGACGTGCCGGCATGCGGCAACCACCAGTAAATCCCCATAATAATTATGCTCAGGTGAACCACCTGAAGCAATGCTTCCTGGGACTGGTGGTTCAGTAAAACCCAAGTGGGTCGCCGCCGGCACTCACATTCAAAAATGTCTTAAAAGGATTGCCGATGTTCGCGCCGGCACCCGTGCATATAACAGGCACCTCCTGTTCCACAGTTAGCTGCGCCAATAAAGCAGCCGCGGACCCGCAAGTGTTTCGCGGTGGTGCAATCCCGCGAAACTGTACAGGCCGCTGTACAAAATACAAAAAGATTTACCTCTAGGTGGGATGCACTCCCAGGTGGAAATTACGCCAAAGCAAGGGCACACGCCATGAACAAAGTCCTTTTCTGGTTTACCTGCCAGACGCGTTTCGGGCCAACGCCCTCTTCAGTGGCAGACCATGTGACGTGCCGGCATGCGGCAACCACCAGTAAATCCCCATAATAATTATGCTCAGGTGAACCACCTGAAGCAATGCTTCTTGGGACTGGAGGTTCAGTAAAACCCAAGTGGGTCGCCGCCGGCACTCACATTCAAAAATGTCTTAAAAGGATTGCCGATGTTCGCGCCGGCACCCCTGCATATAACAGGCACCTCATGTTCCACAGTTAGCTGCCCCAATAAAGCAGCCGTGGACCCGCAAGTGTTTCGCGGTGGTGCAATCCCGCGACCAGGCAGGCCGCTGTACAAAATACAAAAAGAGTTGCCTCTAGGTGGGATGCACTCCCAGGTGGAAATTACGCCAAAGCAAGGGCACACGCCATGAACAAAGTCCTTTTCTGGTTTACCTGCCAGACGCATTTCGGGCCAACGCCCTCTTCAGTGGCAGACCATGTGAAGTGCCGGCATGCGGCAACCACCAGTAAATCCCTATAATAATTATGCTCAGGTGAACCACCTGAAGCAATGCTTCCTGGGACTGGTGGTTCAGTAAAACCCAAGTGGGTCGCCGCCGGCACTCACATTCAAAAATGTCTTAAAAGGATTGCCGATGTTCGCGCCGGCACCCCTGCATATAACAGGCACCTCCTGTTCCACAGTTAGCTGCCCCAATAAAGCAGCCGCCGACCCGCAAGTGTTTCACGGTGGTGCAATCCCGCGACCAGGCAGGCCGCTGTACAAAATACAAAAAGAGTTGCCTCTAGGTGGGATGCACTCCCAGGTGGAAATTACGCCATAGCAAGGGCACACGCCATGAACAAAGTCCTTTTCTGGTTTACCTGCCAGACGCGTTTCGGGCCAACGCCCTCTTCAGTGGCAGACCATGTGACGTGCCGGCATGCAGCAACCACCAGTAAATCCCCATAATAATTATGCTCAGGTGAACCACCTGAAGCAATGCTTCCTGGGACTGGTGGTTCAGTAAAACCCAAGTGGGTCGCCGCCGGCACTCACATTCAAAAATGTCTTAAAAGGATTGCCGATGTTTGCGCCGGCACCCGTGCATATAACAGGCACCTCCTGTTCCATAGTTAGCTGCCCCAATAAAGCAGCCGCGGACCCGCAAGTGTTTCGCGGTGGTGCAATCCCGCGACCAGGCAGGCCGCTGTACAAAATACAAAAAGAGTTGCCTCTAGGTGGGATGCACTCCCAGGTGGAAATTACGCCAAAGCAAGGGCACACACCATGAACAAAGTCCTTTTCTGGTTTACCTGCCAGACGCGTTTCGGGCCAACGCCCTCTTCAGTGGCAGACCATGTGACGTGCCGGCATGCGGCAACCACCAGTAAATCCCCATAATAATAACGCTTCTGCCTCTCCCCATCTGAAATGGAGAACATACCCTACCCCAATCACTACACTCAGCCAATAAGACTCAAAGATCCTCTCTCCAAAGGTGAAATTCACCCCCTCCTCCTCCAATATAATTCCACAGATTCCAGTAACAGAGCAGATTTGGACCAAATGCAAACAATTCATATAAACTCACACAGAGAGCTGAGGCTCAATCACAGAACCGCAAACAAGTCAAACCTCAAGCAAGTGTCCATCATCCATATAACCATCCAGGACACCAAAGCACACTTGAAATGCATGTAACTCAATTGCAGATCAGCACTGAAACATGCAGAAGACATAGCGGACCTCATCCTGGCTCACAAGCTGAATTTACTACTCCTTACAGAAACCTGGCTAAATGAGTCCTCCACACCTACCTTTGACTTACTTGTTCCACCTAACCACAACATTAAATGTTAGATAGGCCCAGCAGACCAGGCAGAGGTATTGCTTGTATACACAATAACAACCGCTTATTGAAACAGTGACATAACATTGCTCTATCCTCATGTGAATACTTATGCATCGATATTCTGAATAATAACAATCCAGTGTGCAAACTGCACATGATCTACCGTCCACCAGGAGATAACATTACATTCATAGAACAAATAATGGAAACCATCTCTACCAACGCAGGACATACTGCACCCAGAACTTCCTCAGAGATTTCAACCTCCACTAGCATTAACCTAATGAAGCAGCAGTTAGAAGTCTTAAATCCTTCCTAGCTGACCTTAACTTGGCACAATTCTGTGACGCACCTACCCACAATTTGGGGGCGACTTTGGACCTCATAATTGCCAAGAGTAATAACATCCAAATAGAATCCATCATCCCTTGTGATTGGAAAGATCACCACCGAATCACTTTCCTCATCACAGAATCTGTGAGGGCAAAAAAGGGCCAACTAAAGAAACCCAAGCACTGGAAAAGGAGCTTCCAAAGTACCAACCTGAATAATCTGACCTCCCTCAGCAACAACGTCTTGCCACTTACCCCGGATATGGTAGATATCCATGACTTCACAGCCCACTACAACAATTCAATGCTGAATATCCTAGACACGATAGGCCATTAAAATTAAAAAGAATGTCCACCAAGGAATCGATACCATGGTTCAATGATAGCCTAAATATAGATACACATAAACTCAAGACTAGCGGAACTATCATGGAGATTCACATCCTCCCTCGAACATCTTGAACACCTGAGATCATTGAGGAGCACTTACAACAAATGGACCAGAATCTCAAAAGCAAATTTCATTTGAAACCAGTTAGATAATGCTAACAATCATCAAAGAAAATATTCGACTTTATCAGGATACAATCCAATGGGCAAACCCAACCCTGCCCCTACATGTGGTAATCCACAGCTAAACTGTGAGGACTTTGCCTCCTTCTTCAGGGAAAAAACAAGATCAAAAGCGACCTGCAAACAGTTAGGGAGCACCTACATCTCATACCTCATATTAGCACACCCCTGCTTAGGATCGATGAAACACCATGTCTCTCAGCTCACACCCCCAACACCAATGCCTCATGGAGCACATTCAGAACCTTTAATGACAGAACCATACTCAAAATACTAACAGCACTTAAACCCTCACACACTTTAGCAACCCCACACCAGCAAATGTTTTCAAGGAGTTCAAGATGTCCCTACTCCCTCTCTAGACCCAGATAGTCAATGCCTCACTGCTCCAAGGATAGATCCCCGATTACCTTAAAGTTGGGCAAGTTATCTCTATTTTGAAAAAACCCAAAGTGGATCACGCAGGTCCCAACAATTTCTGGCCAATCGCTAACATGACGACACTGGCGAAGCTCCTTGAGAAATGTGTCCATGTAGAACCGTGCAACCAATATGAACAATTCGTCCTCATAGATCAATGACAATTCCGCTTCCACCAGGGCCACAATAGTGAATCGGTGCTCACTAATATAGTTGATGATGCCCTAAAAATGTTGGGTCAGTATGAATCCTGCATTCTCATCTTTCTCGAACTCTCAACAGCCTTTGATAAGGTCAAACACGACAGCCTCTTTGACCTACTTGAACGTAGGATGGGATTATCAAGGTCCGTTCTTAAGTGGTTCACTTTTTTTCTCCACAACAGAACCCAAAGAGTAAAGGTCAATTCGTCCTTATCCAACCCCACATAGGTCACACTAGGGCTCCCACAGGGGTCCTCGCTCACACACACTCTCTTTAACCTATTCATGGAACCTTTAACTGAACTGCTGAATTCATCCAACATTCACTATCACTTGTATGCTGACGACACCCAACTGTGCCTAAAAATCTCTTCACCCGAAAATATAAGGTCTTTCAACAAAACCCTACAAAAAAACAAAACTGGCTGACCTGTAACCACTTCAAACTGAATGCTCTCAAAACTGAATTCCTCCTTTTTCCCCCACCCAAACACACACCGGACAACGCAGTTTTGATAAAACAACTTACAGCTTTTAACTGCTTACCACACATCATAGACTCAACGAGATCTCTGGAAATAATGCTCGACAAGAACCTGAGCATGCAGGAGCACTTCAGCTCTATTACCAAAGGAGCTAACTTCCAAATGAACATCCTAAGAAAAATTAAACCCATCCTTCCCCGTGATGACTTCAAGTCAGCTGTTCAAGCCCTAGTGATTCCCTGGTTGGACTATGGGATTGCAACCCTCTGCGGTCTTCCCAGATGTAAGCTTGCACCACTAAGGGCCTCTCTTAACTCTGCTGGTAGACTCATCACAGGATCCAAAACAAAAACTCACATCACTCCTGATCTGAGAATCTTTAAACTGGCTCCCATGTGAGGCAAGGATTCACTTAAAATCACCTGCATGACCCACAATGCCTTACACTTCAACACCCCAAGTTACCTTGCACACAAATTGGAGCAATTGGGTGGCTGTAGAGCTTCTAGAGGTAATAGCACCCTACTGTTGAAAGCACCGAAATTCTACAAACAGAAAAAATATAATCAAACATTTTCAGTTATTGCATCAAGAATCAGGAACAACCTACCCCCTGAAATCAGACTGAACCCCTCAACTGCTTCATTCAAGAAAGAAGTTAAAGTAATACTGATAAATGCATTTCTGCCATAGGATCTCCACTCCTGAACACTATGGGCCTCATTATGATGTTGGGCGGAATTTGCGGAAAGGAATGGTCCAACCATAAGTCAGCGGTCCCGACCACAGAATGAGGATGCAACCGCCCATAAGGCTATCAGAAGCATCCACTCTACAATAGCAGCTTGTGCGGTGGGCGCAAAAGGACTGGTGCACAAGCTGCCATTGTAAAATGGATGTTTGTAAACATCCCTGCACCGTGTAGGGATGTTTAGGGGGGCTCTATAGGAGCCCCCCAGGCCCCATAGCAGAGGGCCAGGGGGGAAGTGGGCCCTGCTAGAGGCCCCCAAAATCATTTTCCAACAGTCTTTCCATGTCGGAAAGGCCGTAATGGAAAGGCTGTTGGAAAATGACATCATAATCCCGACGGTGGAGCCGAGACTGGCTCTGCCGTCATTAAGGGATCTTGAGCCTTTCCGATGCTCCGACGGACTTCTTGATGTCCCTCCACCCGATGCCTTTGCCTGCCTCATCATAATCTGGCGGGCGGACTGCAGGGGTAGATGATGGGCAGACCGCAACCGACGGCCGGTCAGTTGCGGTCCACCCTACATCATAATCAGCCCCTAAGTATCCTCCTTAGTCTTGCACGCATGCTCATACCTCACATGTTTTGGTGGTGGTCGCTCTCTAAACTTCTATCATAATGTGTTCCGCCTTTGATAATAATGTTGTTCTGTATATCCTCTATCTCATTTACCACTGTAAAGTGCTCTGATAACCACAAGGGTCATGTTCATGCTATATAAAACTTTATAAATAAAATTTAAAAAATCTAAATATTAATGCAGCCATTCACCAGTCCCTGGTGAAGGGAAGACAGGGTTTCTTAGGGCTGTGTTTACTTATCTGGAGTCTATGGGCAAACTGGGAACTTTGATGCAGGCACCTCATCTGCAGGGCAAGTCAGTAGAATTTCTCAAAGGTGTCTGGCTTCTTCCTAGCGTTAAGGGGATGCACAGCTCTCAGTTCTATTTTCTGAGGCAGCAAAGCAGGATTCGGGCATTTCTCTTTTCAGGACTCAGTTTGTGGCACTGGAGTGGAATTCTAGTTTATATATTCTCAATCCTGGCAGTTGAGCAACAGCCCACTGCCAACAGGGTCAGCCTGTGCTTTTTGCCACTCTGACATTTCCCCAGTGGATTGCACGTTAGGGGTTTGTGCACAAAGGAGTATGGACTGCCATGACCCATTCATGGCCCCTCATAGTTGTAGTCTCGTCCAATGGGACTGGTTTGTGAAAGGGCTGATTTTGATTTCTGGTCTGGCCTTAAGAGCCAGTCTGAGCAAATGCATGTCTAAAGCTTGTAAATTCAACAAACCAGGCTTCTCACAAGGGACCCTCTTACTTTCTTTCCATAATGCAGTGTTGTGCAACTTGCAATACACCTTCCAATGAACAGCTCTGTAAGGAGACCTGTGCATTCCAATCAGACAACAGTTAATTTAGGCAGAAGAAGCAATAGAGGAATGAGTGACAGGTGCAAACTACATTTGTAGACTTATAAAGATGTCCACTTGGTTTACAAAAATTTCCCATAGGTGCATTCGCCAGGTAAGGTATCCAACTTTTGTGTGGTATGGAACTTCCACTATGAGAATCGTACACATAATTTATGTGGAGTTACACATTTTTTCTTTAATCTTTAAAGGAAAAGCATTTTTCCTCTTGGATAAACCCCTTTTCTACAGCTCCAAGAAGTTTGTGGGTGTTCTGTTACCTTCGATCCAGGAAATGACTTTACTTCATAACTTAACTGGGGACCGTATTTGTCACTGTCCAGAATGGGAAACAGTCGGAGATCAGGACCAGAATGTGTGAGAGGCTGGCCTGGTATATGATGTCCACTAATGTAAATGGGCACCTTGCACCAGTCCAAACAACCCTTATGATGATTTAAGAGGTCTTAGACAACCACAGAAAGCTCTCTAAGTGGTAGCTGTGGAGAGCAGCCTTCAGGCTTAGTTTTGAAGAAGTGTAAAGCAGCTTGTTTTACCAGAATGGAAACTTATAGTATAGATTAAATGAAAGAGAACCACACAAGGTATTTATAAAAATATGTATTTAGTATATAATACTCTCTAGTACGTTACAGTATCTACCACACGGAGATATACACAAAGCACACAATACTTTGGCAAAGAAATCACAGTAAATAGCACTAATACACGGTGGGCCCCAGGGGGGGACCAAACCATATACTAAGAAAGTGGTATAAGAAACACGACTCGAGTCAGGACAATGTGGAGAGGCTGTAGAATCACTGGGGACCCAAGGAACCACCCAAGGTAAGTAGACATGGACCCCACGGAGGACGCAAGCAGTGTGAGAACATGACCAAGGGCTCCGTACAACTCTACGTGTAAGTCGCGGTTGGAGTTTTAGAGATTAAGGACCCTTCCCGGCGGACCCCAAAGAAACCCTGTGGAAGACAGAAGGGTGGAGAGCCACCCCATCCGTGGATACCCTAGTACCCACGTTACCTACACCAGGGAAGCCGGGTGCATAAGGATGAAGTGGTGTCAGAAAACCGCTGTTGAACCCAATGGAGGACTTCAGGAAAGTGCCGCTGCTAGAAGAGGAGAAAGTATCCATGGGAATCCAAACGTGGATTCTGGATGAAGAGTACCTGAAAGCAGAGGGGACAAAGTCTGGGTCACTTGGGAGTGACCAGGGGCTCGGTAGAAGAATGCCCACCGATTTAGGACCTTGACTCTGCAGCTGCGAGGACCAGGTGATGCTGAGGACAACCAGGACCCGGATATGATCTGTCCCACAAAGGATGTTGATTGCTGAGGGGTCGGTGTCCGGTGGGAGCACCAACAAGCCTTGGCAAAGGCAACCCACGCAGGAAGTCAAGAAGGTGCCAAGTTGGGACCAGAAAAGTCCAGGAGACTCACCACTTGCAGGGAAGTCAGGGCAGGCCCAGAGCAAAAAGGGGAGCCCAAAGAAAACAAAAATGACCCTCAAATGGACCCACAGGCCGGAGGCACTGGAGTCCCAGGAGGACCTTGAGCAGCTCACCAGAAGGAGCAGGCCACGGTGCCCACGAGGCGGTGTGACTGAAGATCTTGGTGGAAGAAGTTGCTGGAGGTTGGGGCTACTTGGAGCCCAATGCACTTATTGCAAAGTTGCCGACAAGCATTTGCACTTGCAAAAGTACGCAGTGCACAGGGGTTCAGGTAATGCAGCACCCACGAGGGATTCTGGCCTCAAACATGGTGAGAGGACAGCTCAGGCTTTGAGGGACGTAAGAACCCACCACCTGTGTTGTTGGACCCTTCGGAGTCCACAGGAGATTGGGATCAGCAGACTGGTCAGCAGTGTTGAGGTGCCTGCGAATGAAGGGAAGTGACTCCTTCACTTCAAGAGAGATTTTCTTCAAGTGTCTTTGATGCTCCACAGGTCCTGCACGGATCCTGTATGGTGCACACGCACAGATGATGCAGCAGACTGAAAGGGAGACAAATTCAGGCCCAAACGAAGTCCAGCGAAGTCCAGAGTGCCCAGACGATAGAAGTACAGTGGTTTCAGTTCTGAATCTTATCCCACGACGAATCTAGTGACCTACACTCAGGTAAGCCCTTAAGTACCCTAAGGAAAGGGCTGGGACGATTCAGGGGACCCTCCCAGGGGAGGGTCTGGACAGGGGGGAGTTTACTCCCATTTCCTTTGACCAGTTTCCCGCCAGAGCAGGAGCCAACAGCTCCCAGGACTGGTTTGACTGGACTATGCACGTGGACACCAAATGTGCCCCTCATACAGACTCACCGCCCCGCAGCACGCCCTATGAGAGCCGCCACTGCTGGGATGTACCTGAGTACTGAACACAACAATTTAGGGAGAAAGCAGATAGACTGTGGTCCTGATTAGCAGGATCCCAGTCTGGCTAGTCAAAAACAGCATTACATCAAGCAAAAAGTGGGGGTAACCATAAGAAGCAGATCCTACTTTCCTACAGAATGCTCTTAAACTGAATGGTTTATGGGATTTTCACAAACTCCCAAGGCTAGATATGCCATGAACACCCATTGCTCACCTCTCATGTAGGAGCTACTCCTACGTGATTGCACGCTAATACGCAGGAATACTTTGCTTTACCACAGCTGAAAATTCTTTCGATGACTACTAGAAGATGTAAATACAACCATTTTTAACCTAAACATACATTGATGAACAGAGAGGGCTACATGAATCGGTCCTGTCATATTCTCATATGTTTATCACACAGTAACCTGGTGTTTTTGTTTTTTTTTCGTTATTTCTGACTTCTAACTCAGTATAGTTATAATCGTTTCCATAGTGTTTTTGGACAGTCCCTAAGTTGTTAATGTAATGAAGTCAGAGTGGAAACCTATCACATCCCCTCTTGCGTGGTTTCGGGTAAAAGCGCTCCTTTCATCAACTGAAGATCAATGCTGACTTTCAAAATCGAGTTTTTTATTTTTATAGGACTTTTATAGGACCTAACAGGCCAATGTACATGACACCTTAAACAGAATATAATTTTTCCATTTCATTCCCAGAATTTCTCACTAGAAACGTTATTTGAACTATATCTACTGACAGTGTGTTAGTAGAAGCATTCCAAGCTACCTTGACGAGTCCCTTACCTGCTTTTCTCTTCACAGGAAGCTCAATTATGGAGACAGACCATTAATGAATGTGATGTCTTCTCTGACAGTATGAATGCCTCGTGATTCAGAATAAAAACAAGTCGCTAAGAAAATGAAACGCGGCAGCTGAAGAAAATCCAACTGCAGAGTGGAATAATTGTTTTTGTTATAATGATAACACTTTCTTTAATCTGTGAAATTGTATAAACATAATTCTAAATTATTGCACTGAATTTGTGTTTTCTCTCACGAAAGTTCTATTTTCTGACCTGAAGGTAAACAAAGATATCGGAGTTTAACTTATAACTCAATAAACTTAAAATCGGAGTTTAACTCATGCCGAATTGCACTCTTTTGAGATTTTAACTTTGTGGAAACTGTACAAATTTTCTGGGGAGAGAGGCAAGGCCTTGTAGTAGCCGTCTGCACAATTTAATTTACAGACGTAACTGTACCTCACAAAACCGGTTTCTTTTCATAATGACCTCATCCATCGAACAAGAACGCCTGACATGCAAATATTAGTGTGAAAGCAAAATGTGAGAGTGCTGTGCAATATCCAGTATTGCTTGCGAGAAGCGCCAAGCTTTCTTCAACTTCTTTCTGCGCACTATGGGGCATATTAGCAAGACCCACGTTAAAATTATCGCCGTTTTAGCGGCAGGAAACTGCCGCTAAAACGGCGATAATGGGCTTGCTAATATGCGTTATGGAATTCCAATAGAAGCCCAGGTTAGTTGTCCTGCACATCTAACCTGGGCTTCTATTGGAATTCTATAACGCATATTAGCAAGCCCATTATCGCCGTTTTAGCGGCAGTTTCCTGCCGCTAAAACGGCGAAAATTTTAACGTGGGTCTTGCTAATATGCCCCTTTCTTTTTTAAATGTACTCTTGGAGCAAGGGCTCAATGATTATAGTTTTGGAATATGTATCTATATCTGCGGCTGGCTTATGGCAGAATTATGGTCAACTGTGCTTATTTAGAAAGCGAGAGAAATAAACCTGGTTAAAGATTCATATTTCTTTTAAACCTATTCACTTAGAAATGTGGCAGTTATGGCACTGTATGATTTAAACTAGCAAAATCAAGCAAACTAGCAAGGATGGGCGGTAGGTCTTTCTCTCTTCTTGGCCCCTCACTCTGGAATGCCATGCCCCTAACTCTTCGAACCGAAACTAACTACATTCATTTCCGTAAATCCTTGAAGACATGGCTTTTTAATCATTAGCCTGCTGCCTCTGCCTTGACACCAGCCTTTGCACTTGTGTTTGCGCCGGGAAACCCTTTTTGGGTAGCTGTTGCGCATTATAAGTTTAATCAATAAATAAATAAATAAATAAGTGCAAACTACAGTGCTCTATATGCTTTGGTATTCCCTGCACATTAGTGACCTGCATACTTCCCCTCTCTAAGAGGATGTTATTCATTAATCCCTGCTCTTCCACTGATTGTGTTTTAACTGAAAGGTGTTGCAGTAAGAGTTCATATATATATATTTTTTTTTTAAGTGGGGGTTCTACTAAACATTTGTGTAATTATACATTTTTTGTGTATAGTTCATAAAACGTGGTGTTATATATCTCCCCGATCAGCACTTACCACTGCTCTGTGCTCTTCAATACTTTTATGGGTGGCACACTGAACAAGCGTTGTCAAAGCCGATAGGTCTGTGTTATTGGTAGGTAAAGTTTCTGATAGTAGTTCAGCAACTTTATTACGTGTGTTACAAGTGCAAACTTGCTTTATCATACAACGTAGATTTACAATGTTAAAGAGATATACTCAAGAGTAATACCATCGCAGTCTGGTGTGATATAATGCATGACTACACCATATCCTGGGGGAACAGGCATTCTAGGGAAGGGATTACCTGGAACGTATCTAAACAGCAACAAACGTATGTTCTCGTGGGTATTACAAACATTTTGTCAGCCCTATTCCAAGCTCTGGAAGTAGTCGAAGACTAGTCTTTATGGGCCTAAATATTTCCAGAGGGAGGAAAAACTGCAATTGGACTAAAACTTAGGCATTTTCACTTTCACAATTGTACACTAAGTAAAATTATACATGTGGAGCTGTCTTTTACTTGACATAATTGAGAAACCTTTGAGAATTCTAAAAAATCACAAATCTATACTCAAACAAGGGGATAAGCTTCTTCTTAATGTAGATTAATAATTTTTTATGAGACTTGGGATGCAAGTGTTTTGAGAAGTAGACAGTTTTTCTCTTTGAATTAAGTGTCTTGATTTCTTTTGTCAAATGTGGTGATTCTAATGCCATTGTGGGCCTGATTGACAAAGACATTTTGATTTTAAGCATAAGTTATGCTTAGAAATGATTGGATGTATCCTAGTAAGTGTTCATAATATCTTATACAACAGGCTTAATTCCAATATAATTTTATTCCACAGCTTCATTCATTTACTTGGGAGTCACTCATACACAACGAGCCCTATTCACAAAGGTAAATTGGGTTGTAAACATATGTTTGACTAATTTTACATTTTTTGTGCCTGCCAGGTACTAATAAAGGGACTGTTAACTTGCTTAGGCCCATGTAGGTGTGTGTAGATCTCCATCATGAGCGTAAGAAAATGAGTGTTACAAGGCATGATTAGGCTGGGATATTTGTGAACACTTGCAAACATGTACATTTGTTGCCAATTGCGAACTCCTCTCATTCCAAGTTTCACCCTCGAAATTACAAGATTGTTTGCTCCAGCCAAGGGATAATATTAATGTGTTCGAAGGGGAATAGATCATCCTGAGATTTGGTGGGGTGTATGGAAAGGGGTTCTCCACAGGAAAAATATTTTTCCCATGGAGAAAAAAAAATGTGTGTTTTTCCAGTGTACCATAGGTGTTTGTCCAAAATATTGACTAAAAAATATTATTGTACAAAAATATTGTGTCAAGAATATTGGAATGTCAACATAATATTGTGAACAGGAATATCGAAGGTAAGAATATTGTTTTCACTGTTGTTTTTCATCTCTGTAAATAAATATAGATTTAGAAATTATTTTTATAGATAATATAGTTTGTAAGTGTTATTGTGTGTGTATTTTATTTTAGTGTGTTTTGATTTAGTAAGATAATTTATTAATTAAGAAATGTTTGAAAATTGTACTTTTAGTTGTATTAATGTGTACAAATAATGCACATATATTTTTTTGGTAGAGGAATGTTAGGTTTTTAGAAGAAAAACATATGGAGATTTTAAGAAAATAAATATTTAAATTTAAATGTAATTATAATTATTTTAATGGCACGCACATGAATATAGTGCCCGGAAGCAAGAAAACCCCTTGGTTCACCAACGAACTCAAGGAATCCAAGAAGAACTGCCGCACTCTCGAGAAAACCTGGCGACTCGACCAGACCACAGACAACAGGACCGCCCTCAAGCACGCCACCCGCAAACACCACCAGCTGATCCGTGCCACCAAGAAGTCGGCACTCAAAGAACGACTGGACAACAACGCCCATGACAGCAAGGAACTTTTCAGCATCGTCAAAGAGTTCTCCAACCCCAGCGCCGGAAACAACGACATCACCCCTCGCAAGACCTCTGCAACTCACTCTCCGCGTTCTTCCACCGCAAGATCACCGACATACACAACAGCTTCAACGCACAAACAACGCACCCTACCGCCGAACCAATGCCCGCCACCACCACCCTCTGCAACTGGACCCCGATCAACACCGAAGACACCACCCGCACGATGAACTCCATCCACTCCGGATCACCAACCGACCCCTGCCCACACCACGTCTTCAACAAAGCCGACGCCACCATCGCACCCCATCTCCGGGACATCATCAACTCCTCCTTCCGCACCGCCACCTTCCCGGAGAGCTGGAAGCACGCCGAGCTTACCGCCCTCCTGAAGAAACCAACGGCGGACCCCACCGACCTCAAGAACTACCGCCCCATCTCGCTCCTTCCGTTTCCGGCCAAAGTCATCGAGAAGACCGTCAACAGACAGCTTGCCGCCTTCCTCGAGACGAATGGATCCCTCGACCCCTCGCAGTCCGGGTTTCGGGCCAACCACAGCACCGAGACCGCCCTTATCGCAGCCACCGACGACATCAGAACCCTAACCGACAACGGGGAAACAGCTGCCCTCATCCTCCTGGACCTCTCCGCGGCGTTCGACACCGTCTGCCACCGCACCCTAGTGAAGCGCCTCAGCAACATCGGAATCCGAGAGAAAGCACTGGAATGGATCATCTCGTTCCTCGCCGGAAGAACCCAGAGAGTCCGCCTCCCCCGTTCAGATCCGAAGCCACCGAAGTCATCTGCGGCGTTCCACAAGGATCCTCACTCAGCCCGACCCTCTTCAACGTCTACATGAGCCCCCTCGCAGCCATCGCACGCCGACACAACCTCAACATCATCTCCTACGCCGACGACACCCAGCTGATCCTCTCCCTCACCAACGACCCCACTACCGCCAGAGCCAACCTGCACGACGGGATGAGAGACGTCGCCGACTGGATGAGGAACAGCCGCCTTAAACTGAACTCAGACAAGACGGAAGTCCTCATCCTGGGCTCATCACCCTCCGCCTGGGACGACTCCTGGTGGCCCCCGGCCCTGGGCACCGCACCCAAGCCAACGGACCACGCACGCAACCTGGGCTTCATCCTGGACTCCTCCCTATCAATGACCAAACAAGTCAACGCCGTCTCATCTTCATGCTTCAACACCCTGCGCATGCTCCGCAAGATCTTCAGATGGATCCCCACTGAAACCAGGAAGACCGTCACCCAGGCACTCGTCACCAGCCGACTGGACTATGGGAACACCCTCTACGCCGGAACCACAGCCAAACTTCAAAAGAGACTCCAGCGCATCCAGAACGCCTCCGCACGACTCATCCTGGACATCCCCCGACACAGCCACATCACCGTACACCTGAAAGACCTGCACTGGCTCCCCGTCAGCAAGAGAATCACGTTCAGACTCCTCACCCACGCACACAAGGCCCTCCACGACCTGGGCCCAAAGTACCTCAACGACCGCATGTCCTTCTACACGCCCACACGCCAGCTACGATCAACCAGCCACGCCCTCGCCACCGTACCACGCATCCGCAGAACCACCGCCGGAGGAAGATCCTTCTCCTACCTGGCGGCCAAGACCTGGAACTCCCTCCCCACTCACCTTCGGCGAACCCAGGACCATCTCGCCTTCAGGAAGCAGCTCAAGACCTGGCTGTTCGAGCAGTAACTTACCCCCTCCCCCAGCGCCTTGAGACCCTCCCGGGTGAGTAGCGCGCTCTATAAATGCCGTGATTGATTGATTGATTGATAGTAAAATGTATAAATCTATCTTGTTACATTATTAGTTTTTCTAAATAATAGTTTATAATTATTTGAAATGTATATAAACATTATATTGCATGTAAAAAATATATGTTTTATTGGAAATAAAATAATTATTTAATTTATAAGAAAAGTTTGTACAATTTAAAATATCTCAAAAATAAAACTGATAATGTAAAATTTAGTTATATAAAAATTCTGTATTTAATATTTGTTTAATACTTTGTTTATTTCAAAATCTTTGTAAGTATTTTTTGTTGGAAAATGTTTTAATTTTTATATTTACATTTATTTTGAAGGTTTTTGAAATATTGTCTAATTAAATTATGCAAATATAATAAATATGTATTGTTTATGATGTATACATTTATATTTTTTGTTGATTTGTATGTTGTAGGTTTATTTATGAAAATATCTTAAACAAAATTTTATTAATGTAATGTTTTATATGTATTGTATGTATCTAAGTATTGTTGTTGGGAATATATTTTCTAAATTATCAATTTTAATGTTAACAAAAATATTTGTAGTATTTAATTTGAACATAAGTCTCGTACGTTTTTTACCATTTATGATTTTCATTTTTAGAGTATGGATTTTTAATGTTATGTTACACAGTTTAAGACTGTTAGTAAATATTAATAAAAACTATATTCATTATTAATAGCGATAAACATATTATTGTATATGCTAAAGTTTAATTATAAATATATAGATTTTGAGGTTGGGTTATTGTGTTTTTTAAGTAAAGTACATTTTATTTTATAGATCAAAATTATGTGTGAGTGTGGAATATTGATTGTTTTTATAAAATGTTTAGCGTCCCGCACCTTGCATTAAATGTTTTAGATTGTGGTAGAAAGAGTAAATGTTACCCCTTTAGAGTCCACCACCTTCCTCAAATTGGTTTAGAGAGGAGTGGGAATAGAAAATGGCACCCCTTTAGTTTCCAACACCTTCCCAAATCAGTGTAGATAGGAGTGGGAATAGTACATTTTACCCCTACTGTGTCCAACACCTCCCTCAAATTCGCTTAGACTGGAATTGGAATACTAAATGTCACCGCTTTAGTGTCCAACACCTTCCCCAAATTGGTTTAGATAGCAGTGGGAATGAATAATACATTTCAAAAAGTGCATGCTGAGCAAGATGGTGGCTCGCAGCTGATCTCAGTCAGAGGTCTGGCTCCTCAGGGATGCACAGAATGATAGATTGATCCCCTCGTGTCCCCCAGCTCTGGTCTCAATCAAGACTCTGCCTTTGACCCCCGTAGGCCACTGGCAGTCATGTCAACTGCATAAAACCAGCAGGCATTAAGAAGGAGGAGTCGCTGCAGTTGAGACATGGGAGCGGGACGCCAGGGCTGGCAGTATTCTATGGTTCCTGGCTTTAGGTTGACGGCACTGCCTTCTGGCCCTCATTCTCCTGCCTTTGTCATTTGTCAGCTCCGCTGCACATCAAGGGAAGGCCCCAGCGCGCCTAGAGAAGTCACGACTGTAAAGGAGGAGTCCTCCCTGAGAATCCCAGGAGCTGGACGCCACAGCTGGCATCCCTTTCAGGTTCTTTGGCTTAGGACTGCTGCAGTTTCTCTAAGGTAAGGAAGCTACGAGTCCTGCCTGCTGATGGTTGAGCAGCAAATTGGCCTTATTTCCTCAATGTAAGCAGAAAACTTTTTCTTTCTGTTCTCGATACATTGATGCAGCGTAAAGTTGAAAAAGAGTGAAACGGTCCAGAGATCCTGATACTGGATATGAATCCCTAGTGTTATTGGAGGAACTTTTGCTCAAGGCTCTGGACCTTTACAGCCTTGAATGAGCAGTTGAGGAAAAAGTTGTGAGCAGGTGTTCCTCCTTTCCACGAGAAGTATTATTATTAAGGGGTAATTCCTTGTTCAAATAACACACAATAATCCTGGTTGATTTGAGTGAAGGTAGTTCTTTTTATTCACCACATTGTTATTGTCATTTCACTTGTTTTTGATTTTTCATAGAGCAGTTTTTTAGAAAAGTGAACAACCGACACGTGTTTCGCCCTGTGTGGCTTATAGTGCCAGGGCTTTCTCAAGGCTAATCTTTACATTCTAGCATCATGATATCAGTGATGACATTGAGCATTCTCAAAATTATTGACAAGGCAGTGTGATTAAAATCCAAAATACCTTCTGAAAAGTCTCCGAAGTTAATGGCACCAGTTCCCCTAAGTGCATTGGTTTGCTGGCCCCGCCGCTTGCAGGTTCGGCCGATGGGAAGTGCCCTGATCTAATCAACTCTTATGGCACGAAACATGTCGATCACTCGAGAGCAGGACACGTACAACTAGATACACTGTCACTAGTCCTTTGCCCCTCTCGCTCTTTTAAATTAGGCAGTTTACCTTCTTAATAAATTGTTTGCTAGGACTAACTGACCTATTTTAGATTCACAACCCCCCACACCTACACACACTAGGCCCCTCACCCCCACCGCACCCACCGGCAGGAACAAAAGATCCCAGATAAAGAGCCCCGGTCTGGGTGCCCGTCAGGTATTGCAGCGCCGACCTGACGAGGGGCAGGCTCATATGATGAAGCATGACACCTAGCTTGCTGGGTGTGTGAGAGCCCTAGTTCAGACAAGGGGAATTCCCCCCCTTCTTTGCATACACAACAGTGGTCTCAAGTGACTCACTCTACTCTACAATATCTCTCCATCTCTATTCTGAATCACAGAGGAACTTCGTACTCTTGTTGTACACAGCCGTGTTGGGGCATGTACGCTGGACCTCGGTAAACTTGCCCCTCAGTCCCTTCTTTTGTTTGATATAGTTTCTGAAGTTTAACATCAGCTCAGCACTGCTCTCTATTGTCTGTGATGCATTAAGGGTTCATGCCATGGACAAATGCTACAGATTGCTGCTCGCCAAAAGAGGGTGGCTATGGTGGAGGAGACTGAGGCTCATCTGATCATTAGCACCCTTGAGTTCAATCTGGGATATAGTATCATAGCTAGGGATGGGCCCTGGATTGAGGCTCTCCTGGAGCAGTCCATCACTCTTCTGGCATCTTCCAGGAAGCAAATCTGGGATCGGGCGGTCACAAACTGAAACCCAGGCAGATGTCCAGCTTTGAAAACAGAGAAGAAATGGGGCGGATTCTCTCTTTCAAAATAAAGATAGTTCTAGCGCTAACACCATTCATCAGATATGGGGCGAGAACGGCAAACTGGTGGTTGATCCAGCTGCAATTAGAGACGCGTTCTGGTGGTTTTATCAAGACCTCTATTGAGAAGACAGTTTCTACTCAGCTGATGAAATTCTCCAATTTATTGGGTCTTTATTTCCATCAATACCTGAGCCATACCCAGCAATCGAAACAAGAAGCACCTATAACTCTCACAGCGGTGAAAACTGCTATTGGTTCCCTGTCTAAAGGCAAGGCGTCTGGTACTGATCAGATTCCGCTGGAGTTTTATGCTACTTTCTCGCTTATCTTGGCTCTGGTTCTTAGGGATCTGTTTAACTCCTTCGAAGTGTCTGTTTGGGTTCCTTGGTCTTGGGGTGAGACTAACATAATTATTTTTCTGAAAAAAGGGACAGACCTCTCACTCTGTGGGTCATATTACCCCATTTCTTTAATCAATTGCCACTTGAAGATTTAAACACAATTTCTCGCTAGCTGACTGTCTGTAGTTATCTTGGGTTTGGGTGATCCAAACCAGCACGGCTTCATTCTAAGACATGATACAACATCTCTTGTCAATATGGCAATTACGGCCCTGGAGATGGCCTCCTTTGGCAAGGGGCCTGTAGGCATGGTTCTTTTAGACGCCGATAAGCTTTTGACCAGGTCCGTTGGCCCTTCCTTTGGGGGTTCATGGAGACCGCAAGAGTAGGCTCTTGCTTTGTCTCCAGAATTCTTCATCTCTACACCAGTCTGAAAGCAAGGATCCACTGTTGGGGCTCCCTCTCAGATTCTATAACCATTTCTTGTGGCACTAGGCAGGGGTGCCCTCTCTCTCCTCAGTTATTTGCATCAAATATGGAGCACTTTATCCAACTCCTTAGATTGTCTGAGGAGATTCAGCCCTTGAGGATGCACCGGTTTGAGGTCAAGGTTTTAGGGTAACTGTATCTGTCCATGTGGCACATATTGTCAAGAATAATTATGGGAAGGCATATCAACACACTGACAATGTTTTTACAAAATGGAACCATCTTCTCTTGGGTTTGATTGGTTGCTGTGATCTTATCAAAATGATCATCCTCCCGAGGTACCTTAACCTGTTTCATTGTATTCCTCTCTTTCTTCCGGTTGCCTTTTTTAATAGGATTGCGGCATCATGCCAGAGGTTTACATGGTGCTGCAGGAAGTCTCCCTGTAAGATTCAGTTTTTTCAACAGCCTAAGGAGGATGGGGGGCCTCGCTCCAGGTCTTGCAGTTTAATTATCTTGCCTCATTTTTTTCTTGACTTTGCCTGGTTTTGCGGTGGGAGACATGGTTATAAGAGAGAGTATGTTCATCAACTTTTTGCCGTTTGGGTGTTGGAATTGTAAACACAATGTATTTCAAGAGAACGCGATTCAAGACTCTAAAGGTCTTCCATCTTATTTGGGCCTCTCTTAAGCAAATGTTCTCTGACCTTACCCCACTTGATCAGTTAACTTCTCTGGGATATAACCCAAATTTACCCTCGTGTATCCATTACTGCTTTCATGAGAATTGGGAGAGGGTTAAAATCTTCATCCTGGGTCAATTGTTTGAGGGTGATGTTTTTTTCACTTTTGAGAATTTGCAGCAGCAGTTCTCTCTTCTTCATATTTGTTTATATAGGTTTCTGCACTTTATTTCTAGTCTGAGT
This sequence comes from Calotriton arnoldi, assembly GCA_963921515.1. NCBI lineage: Eukaryota > Metazoa > Chordata > Amphibia > Caudata > Salamandridae > Calotriton > Calotriton arnoldi. The sequence continues at coordinate 1,684,178 of CAWUFW010001744.1, forward strand.
GAAGATGAGATTTGGTGCTCAGATAATCCTTTAACAAAAGCTCCAGCAAAGAGAAATATTGTTCTGGTCTATAAGCTAATTTAATTTTTCTCTTGGAACCACTTGGAGGATCGATTCCAGTGTAGGGCTAATAAATGGAGCCTTCTTCTCAATACAGAGGTAATGGCTGGTGATTTGAGGTGTAGTAATATTCTGGCGCAGTCAGCTCTCAACGTGTCATGCATCAAGGTCCATCATTTTAAATGCATTAATGACTTTTACTATACTCAACATTTATATTATGAAGCTTCAGGAGGATGATTGTTTTTTCCACTATGGGTTTCAGAGGGTTAATACGGCTCATATTTTTGCTTCTTGTCCTGCTCTGCATCTATTTTGGGATTTTGTTTTTGGCAAGAAGTATAGTTTATCAAACTTCCTGGTGGTGATGGATCTGAAGTTGATAATGTTGGGACATTCGGCGGTTATTCCTCCTCATTTAGTGGCCTTATATTTCTTTTCAATTTCTGTGGCCAGACTTGTGCTGGCATGCTCCTGGCTTTCTAGGGAGACCCGACATCCTTGGAACTGGTAGCGGAAATTTCTGAACATAAGTATGCTGCAGATGACACTGGTAGAGAATTATCCAAGTAGGTGAAGGCTGAGCTGTATCTTGGACCCGATTTGGCTCTGAATGACAGATGCTTTTGCTGGCCAGCATACTCGGGTTTAGCCCATATATTTCTTATTTTTTTCACCACGCTTCTTCCTCTATTATGTATAAAGAATTTCCTATTTAGCTGTTGATTTTTTTTGCTGCTTCCCATAGAATGCATTTTGCCGAAGTATTGTTTTCATTTAGGGGTCGATTCCGATTCGGGCCGGAAATTTCCCCGACCGAGCCGGACCCGGAGAGATTTCCGACCGAATCGGACCCGTGCAGTCCGACCGAACGAGTCCGATGCGTCCGTATGTTATCGGACACGAAGTCGGTCGGACTCCCATTGAACTCAATGGGAGCCGGTCGCACAACGCGTACGCGGGCTCCCATTGCCTCAATGGGTGCGAGGCGGACAAGGGCGCCCCTACTAGCGAGTACGCCGCGAGGCGCCCGCGGCGTACACGCACAGGTAGGGGGACCCTTGGGTCCCCCTGTGTGCGCCTCGCACGGGTACGCGTACAGGGGTCCGACACGGACCCCCAAAGTACGGCTCCGACAGCGAGTTCGAGTCGGACGGCGCGAGTCGGTCGGAGCGGTCGAGGTGCGCATCGTACTTACCCGGCCGGAAAACGTCTCCATTGCGCGGTGCGGACCGGGTCCGACCGAGTCGGTCGGAGCGGTACGGTCCGGGTACGAGTCGGTCGGAGCGGTCGGGTCGCCCGGACGAGTCGGTCGGCGACTCGCATCGTACTCGCTCGGCCGGACCCGCGTACGGTTCGGTCGGGAAACAGGCTTTCGCATGGCTTTTTTCCCGACCGAATGGTATTGGGTGCGCCTCCGACCGAGATCGGAATCGGCCCCTTAGTGTCAGGATTTATAATTTGTCTGTTCCTCGATTCTGGTCAATGTTTCTCATAAAATAAAAGAATTAAAAATAGATTGCAGTGGAAACACTAAATGCCACCTCTTTAGTGTCCAACACTTTCTTCAAAATGGTTTAAATAGGAGTGTGATTATCCTATTTTATTTAATGTTGAAGGCATTGGAGTCTGACTCCTCAACCCCTGCTGCTGTAGTTGTGCCCACTCACTGCATGTCATGCCTGGATGCCAGACGCCAAGTGCTGAGCATGTTGAGAGTTCATGGAAGAAGCTCATAGTGGATCTGCTTCCAGAGGTCCCTTCTGTAGCCGAGATGGTCTCTCTTTGGCTCTCTGCTCCTGATTCTCATCAACGCCCGCCAACATCCATGACGGGGACTTGGCCGTGCTAGGCTCCCTAGAAACTTCTGGTGCTGGAGCACTAGTCCTGATTAGTGGCATGTGACTCCTGCTTCTCACCCCACTGTTTCCACTGCTGTTTTCACCAACACCACTGTGCTCAACTCTCCTTGGAGCTGAGTGAGTATGAGAGAGCGGCAGAGTGGCAGGTGACTTCTCGCGGCATTAAGGGGTGGCTGTGGAGAGCCACGGCTGTTGAACTTGGAGTTTGTGGAGGTCATGGTGCTTGCTATAAAAGGAGTTTTGAACCGCCCTGCAAGAAAGGGAGTTACCCGTGTTATTTAGGTGCAGCATGCCTTTATCATGTGCTCTTCTGTGGGCTCAAGCCTGCGCCACCTTCAGAACGTGAGATGCCTGAGAGCAGTGGAGTAAGTTCTTTGGTCTATTCTTCAGACTATACCTCTGATTAGCTGTGAGTGGTGGCAGTGGCAGCCATCGCTAAGGCAAACACCCCAGGGGAGAAGGTAAGTGTGTGTCACCCAGCTGATGTTGATGATGCCGCTGGTGCTACCTGAGCACATTCTTTATAACTTAAACTGTAGATTACCTGCTACTTACTTACTGTATCTGCACCAAATGCACCCTATGTACCATATGCTGAGATAAGCTGAGACTTTGGGGGTTTGGGAATACAGCACTTATTCAAGACTTAGGTGGAGTAGGTCTTGTCCTTAAAAACGAGGTATTAAACTTGCCCCCAGCAGCTTGTCCATATGTTTTGGTGCTGGCACGAGTCCCCCCCCTTACACATGACCAGATGGAGACATGGGAGGAGTTATACAATAGGACTGTAGACTGGCTTAATTAACATAAACATTTTAACCCAGAGAGCATAAACAAGATTTTAATGATGCAGAGAGTTGGATGGGTGGGGCGTTCAAGTAAGGACATAGTTGGGGACTGCTTTGTAAATTTTCGAAAACATTTTAGTGTAAGAAACATATTGAAGATGCAAGAGGATAGTAACAGCAATGGTACCAGAATTTCCTCACTTCCCCTAGGTTACTTTTACAAACCAAAAATGATGATTGCCCCGAGTGGTCCACCTAACTGACCTAGCCTTCGGCCCCCTTTGGTAAACCAGAGCTGGTTTCTTGCTCTGAGTGGGCTCGAGGGGATAGATTGACTAGATACTAGACCTATTGCTTTGAGTTAGAAATCAACAATCAGCCCTATAGTGAGCACACCAGGCCAAGTTGCAACCCTAATTCCTCCAGGTGAAGTTACAGACCCTGGTGATGGCCTTGATCCCCAACCTATTCCTGGAAATATTTATTTCACTGGTAAAGATAGAAAAAAGCAGGCTGCACATAGCCATCTTGGAGCTTAGTATCATGGAACGTCGCTGGTTTAAAAACAAAACTAGCTGACCCACCTTGGGGCTCTTTTACAGACGATTTTGAATACTGTATATTTCAAGAGACATGGGATGTAGATCCTTACTTTAAATGTGGTTACTCAACTTTTTATTCATCTGCTGTTGCCCGGGAAAGAGGATGCCCTGTTGGGGGCCTCGTTATGTGGGTAAAGAATTCCCTAAACTTCAAGATCAAGAGGTTACCTGGCCCTTTTGTTGATATACTTGGCCTCTTCATAAGTAAAGGAAATACCTGTGTATTTTTGGTTAACGTATATAATAGACCCATTGGAGTGCATAAGGAATCACCAACACTGGTATTACTTGATGAAATGTTGGCTGTTCTAACACACGATATACATATAATAGTAGTGGGTGATCTAAATGTGTCATTCGAACCTCTTATTAATTGTGATGTGAACATAGCAGAGGAGGATGTCATATGCCACATACCAAAACTAGGTATCGCTAAAACAAAGAGAAACTCGCTCCTAGCAAACCAATTACTAGGAATAACACTAAAACTAGGATTACATGCTTGTAATGGCAGGTCTCCATCAGAAATCATGAAGGGGCCTTTTCTTTTAAACATCTGAATTATGCCAGCAGAATAGACGTTTTCCTATTATCTTGCAATATGTGGCAATTTATAAAGGATATGATAATCCTAGAAAGGCATGATAGTGACCATAATGCTCTTAAACTGGAGCTGGTATGCCCTATAGGCTCTGAAGCTGAGATTCCTAAACCATCACTCTTGGGTGATCTGACGCTATCCATCAACAGAAATGCTCTAAAGTGGAAGTATGTGGAAGCCCACTCTGATATATTGAGGGAGGCCTACACAAGAGTAGCTGAATCATTGGGTAATACTGGAGTATCTGCAAGACCAAGAGGGTGCCCCGGAACTTATTGTTTTCCAACACAAGAACTTGCTTAATGAGCTAAGGGTTTTGTTCCAAAGGGAACCCAAGAAAGCACTGAAAACCTTGAAAGCATCGCACTCTTGGTACAGCATGAAGTGCAGAGAAGCAAAATGTTCCCTCATAAATGTAAAAACATCACAAGATTACGGTGCTATTTCAGGAGCTAGGAACTATTAGAAGAAGGTGCTCAAACAAGCCAAAACGAGTTGGAAAACACTTGGGAAGACCTGCCTTGGCTGCAAAAATAGGGGACGCAATGGCATTCTGGGTTATCATCGAGCATGGTGGCCAGTCCTTGGTATCTACAGTAGACTTCAATGTACAACCACAGCGTTGGGTTGAGCATTTTGGGAAATTGTACGCGGACCCTTCAAGTGCTGAGGTGGATGGAGGAGTACGGGCTCCAAAGAGTTTTTGACAACAGATTCTAGACAAGCTGACATACTGGGCCTCAAAAAAACATATCTTTTCAGACCTACAGGCAGGGTTTAGGCTGAAGACAAGCACCTTAGATCAGTTATTGAGGTTTTGTGAAATTCATTGGAAAACGGTACTGCTAGGGAAAGGCCATTTCTATGTAGTATTTGTAGATCTTAGAGCAGCCTTCAACCTGATTTCCTAGAAAAAACTTGTTGGAGGTTTTTGACAATATGGGAGTACCTGACGGCATCTTAGATATTCTGATCAGACTCCACACTGATAATCTCGCGTGTGTTAGGTACGGGAAGAGTGGGGAACAAACGGACTATTTTGAAATTAAAAGGGGAGTGAGGCAGGTCTGCTTTTGATTTTGGCCCCTGCCCTCTTCTCTTTATACATCAATGATCTGGTGCAGGCACTCGACTTCCCAAGTAATGAAGCTCCCTAAATAGGCTTATATAAGATGCCCATTCTCCTGTTCGCCGACGACATGTTACTTCTATCTAAAACTCCTGCATGCCTCCAGGCTATTTTAAATCACTTCTTGAACTTCTGTTCAGATTGCGGCCTGGAACTTAACATAGGAAAAGCCATGTTTATGGCCCTAAATCTGTACAAGTCGAGTTGGGCGAACATTGTTTGGGCAACGTGCCTCTTGACCAAGTACACAAATTTACCTACTTGGGGGTAAACTTTCCACATAATTTCAGCTGGAAGGATGAAGTGGACCAAACGCACTTAGGCTGACTCAAGAGACAGCAGCAATTCTTAAAATGGCAAAAAATGAAATCTAAATCTGGTTTCCAGCTCTTGAGATTTACAAGATCACAGCCAAAAATGCAGCACTTTATGGAACGGAACTGTGGGGCCATAGGGACATAAATGAGCTGACATGTGTAGAAAACAAATTCCTGAGGAGCTTAACTAATCTTCCCACAAGCACGCCATGCTGCCCTTAGCGCTAGACATGGGATTATTTCCCATTTCCCTGCATGTTAAATGGAGGCCTCTGGTCTACTCCCGAGCTGGAACCGTGCAGACGACCGATTAAAGAATTACTATGTCAGAGGGACCACCTTAGAATTCCATGGCTAGCTAATATAAAGAACATGCTTCACCATCTTGGCCTGGATCTTATTTGGGCCAACCTGGATGAAGTCATCAATATATCTAGACAACACATAAAAGAGAAGGGTAGAGATTGTTTTGGGGGAGAAAAGATAAAGAACTGCTGGTCAGGTAATCTAACTGATCAATTTTTAGATCACAAAAACCTCTCATTGCATGAATCATCCTTTGAAACTATGCAAGGCTCCCAAGCCAGGCAACTTTATTTGAAATTCAGGTATAGCACACTTCCGATCCTTTGGTTCACCTCAAGGTGGAGCGATGGGAATAGCTCCAATGACACCCAAACATCAGAATCTTTTGCCCATTTTTTATTTTTTTGCCCAACCTATAGGTCCCCTTGCAAAAGATGGATAATTCCAGTGTGCCGTCCTATTGAGGTGAGAAGATGCAAAATTGTACTCTGTATCTTGAAATCTGATATGAAGGAGGTGATAGTGGTCAGCATGGCTATATTTCTGCAAGCTGCATGGCTAATCCATAACAAATGCTTGATGGCCTCTTTTCTGCAAGCATCAGGATATAATTTTTGAGCATGTATTTGGTACTTATGCAAATCTGGAACAAATGCTCAGTGGTCCCAAATGGTAAGGATATGGAGCCCGCCCTTATCTATGACCCTAGTAATGAGGGCCCTAGGTTATTAGCCTCAGCAAAACCAGCGGCCCTTATGTGAATAGGGAGTAAATTAACCCCACAGAAGATGTAGGTGTGGGGCATTAAGGTATTTAAAGTAATAAACAAAATTGTGCCAAAAGTGAACCTAGATAGGAATATTGCCAGGTTTTAGAATATTTTCGATTATTTTTCCAATTTTAGAATTATCACAATTTGATGGAATATTTGAGAAATGTAAATATGACATTTTAAATGATGTTTTTATTATGTAAGTTTAAAGGATTTTTAATATCCAAAATAAACTTGATGAATTTACTTTAACTATGTGTGTGAAATACTTTTTATAAATTCAAGTTTTATGTAGTTGGAGTAGTTTATGTCATTTAATCAGCATTGTTGGTGTCTAGAAAGATTATTAAAAACATAGGGGCATATTAGCAAGACCCACGTTAAAATTATCGCCGTTTTAGCAGCAGGAAACTGCCGCTAAAACGGCGATAATGGGCTTGCTAATATGCGTTATAGAATTCCAATAGAAGCCCATGTTAGATGTGCAGGACATCTAACCTGGGCTTCTATTGGAATTCTATAACGCATATTAGCAAGCCCATTATCGCCGTTTTAGCGGCAGTTTCCTGCCGCTAAAACGGCGATAATTTTAACGTGGGTCTTGCTAATATGCCCCATAGTTGCATATTTGTAATAAATTACATTATTATTTAAATATTATCATAAAATAAAGACCTGCCACACGTTTTTCAATTGTGAAATATTTTTCAAAGTGTATTTAATGTATATTTTTACATTTGTAAACATATATATTTCTAATTAAAAACATTTAAATATTCATGAATAAAACAATTTTTAATACATTTTCATTATTAAATAAACAATGCAAATCATATTTAAATAGTATTGTATGCTGTACATTTTCCAGGTCTTTTTGGTACTGCTTAACATTTTTTTTAACATTTCCTAAATTGTTTAATAGACATATTTGTAAAATCATTTCAACATCAGCTTTTTCATATATATTAAATAATTGTATATTCTTTATACTATTATTAATTTATACTTTACAATTTTCTAACATTGTTTTACAATATTTGTGATATTTTGTACATGTTTAATACTTTTTTATATTTGTAATACATTTATTCAACACTTTTTACTTATATTCCTATTCATGTCTATGGGGAGATAGTCTTTTTTAGTTTAGTTTTGGGTAGTAACCTCTGTGTCAGGGACATAAGTTGTGCTATCATTTTGTTTTTTATTTCAAAGGCAAATTTTCTGTTTGTAGCATATTCTACACTTGGGGCCTGATTATGATGTCGGTCAGAAAGGCTCCAAACGGAATTCAGATTTTCCTAAACAGTGTCGGAACCTATGTTTCTGACCGAGTCAGAAACATTTCATACTGACCGATTATGATGGAAAGGTAACCATTCGGTCATTCTGACTCAGTTCCGATGAGCATTTGGAAACTCCGAGTCAGTCAGAGCCGATTCGTTTAGCTCAATGGACAGCGTTTCCGACCGATCGATTACGATGTAGGATTCCAATAGCCTTTCCGGCTCGGTCTCTCCTACATGAAAAGGCTGTCGGAAACCGACTTTGGGGGCCCCTAGCAGGCCCCTCTTCATCCACAGGTCTCTGTTTGGGGGTCATGGCCCCAGAGCCGGTCCTAGGACTTGTGGGGCCCTGGGCGAAAGGGAAGATGTGAGGCCCCTCTAATTTGAATGTGACATCGCAAGAATTTACATCATAGAAAACCAACATTACAGGACTATTGATCATCTTTGTCATTGCTGAAGAGACCTATGGGCATATGTACAACAGAATGGAGAAGTATAGCGTCAAGCAAACATTGCTAACGCCACGCTTCGGCATTCTGAAAACGCAGGGCTGCACCATATTTTCAAGAATATGATGCAGCCCTGCGTTAGCGCTAAATTTAGCTGCCTAACGCCAACGCAGGCACCCTTGCACCATAATGCAAGGGTGCCTGTTATGCAAGGGTGCCTTTGTTGAAGGGAATCTTGAAATTCTGTTTTGTAACTTCTATGTGTGCTGCTTAATGCAGCACACATTAAAGTTGCAAAACAGCATTTTTTTTAAAAATGATTATTTATGTGCAGGAAGGGGGACCTTCCTGCACATAAACTATCATAGGCAATTTGCTGTTTCTATGTGTGCTGCACAAGGGGCGTAGGAAATCTTGAAAATAAACAAAGCCTGGGGAGGAGGCAAGCGGTTGATAGCAGAATAGTTTTGTGAGTTGCATCCTGGCTGTATAACTGCAGATCAGGAGTTTGAATCTATGCAAGGCACAATCGTCCTTCCTGGGTCCATTATATGAGCATCATTAAATAGTATAATAGTAACTACTTAGAAAAAGTGGAATGAAACACTATTATATGTAAGTGATAATTCAAATGACAGCTAAAAATACCTTAGACACACCACCACATAGGTATTGTGCGTTTCACCACTGCGTTAGTACCCAATGAGTTGAGTGCATCTTAACATGCTAAATATTCTAGGCAAAGGATCAGAATAACATCACTGTTACCAAGCATTGGCAAAGTCAATAGGTCTCGCCTATAAGAACTATTGGCTTTGGCAATGTGTATGTGCTGTGTTGTACACCAGTGTGGCTGCTCTTCAGCATGGTTAAAAGTTAGTGGCATGGAGTAGCCTTGAGGGGAGTGGTCGGAGTAGAGTGTCATAGACTGGATTTGTTGGAGTAGAGTGTTGTTGAGTGGAGTAGGTGGAGTAGAGTGTCATACAGTTGAGTAGAGGGGAGTAGAGTTCAGTGGTTCAGTGGCAGAGAGTGTTGTAGAGTGCAGAGTCATGGAGTGGAGTGCCGTAGAGTAGAATGGGGTGGAATCGGGTGGAGTGGGTTGGAGTGGATTGAGATAGTGAGTGAATTGGATTGGAGTAGATTGGGGTGGAGTGAGGTGGATTAATTTGATTGGAGTGGGGTGGATTGAAATGGGGTGAGGTGGATTGGATTGAGGTGGATTGGAGTAGGGTGAATTAAAGAAGGGTGTATTAGATTAGTTTGGGGTGGATTGGATTGGGGTGGATTGGATTGGAGTGTTTTGGAGTGGGGCGAATTGTTTTGGATTGGAGTGGGGCAGACTAGATTGGTGCAGATTGGAGTGGGGAAGATTGTTTTGAATTGGAGCTGATTGGAGTGGGGCAGATTGGAGTGGAGCTGATTGGAGTGGGGCACATTGTTTTGGACTGGAGTGTGGCAGATGGCTTTGAGTTGAAGTGGGGCAGATTGTTTTGGGTTGGAGTGGGGCAAATTGTTTTGGATTGAGTGAGGCAGATTGTTCTGGGGAAGATTTTTTGGGATTGGAGTGGGGTGGATTGGATTGCAGTGGGATGGATTGGGGAGGAGGTGGATTGGATTAGGTTGAGGTGAGGTGGATTGGATTGGAGTGGGGTAGATTGGATTGGGGTGGGTTGGATTGGTGTGGGGTGGATTGGATTGGAGTAGGGTGGATTGTGGTGCATTGGAGTGAAGTGAATTAGGATTGAATGGGTGGACTGGGGTGAGGCAGATTGGAGTGGGGTGGATTGGAGTGGGACAGATTGGAGTGGGGCGGATTGGAGTGGGGCGGATTGGAGTGGGGCGGATTGGAGTTGGGCGGATTGGAGTGGGGTGGATTGGAGTGGGGTGGATTGGAGTGGGGCAGATTGTTTTGGATGGAGTGGGGCAGATTGGACAGGCACAGATTGTTTTGGATTGGATGGGGCAGACTAGAGTTGTGCAGATTGGAGTGGGGCAGATTGTTTTGGGGTCGGGCAGATTGGAGTGGGGCAGATTGGAGTGGGGCAGATTGCAGTGGAGCTGATTGGAGTGGGGCACATTGTTTTGGACTGGAGTAGGGCAGATTGTTTTGGATTGGAGTGGGGAAAATTGTTTTGGATTGGGTGGGGCAGATTGTTGTGGGGAAGATTTTTTGGGATTGGAGTGGGGTGGATTGGATTGCAGTGGGATGTATTGGGGAGGGGGTGGATTGGATTGGGTTGAGGTGAGGTGGATTTGATTGGAGTGGGGTAGATTGGATTAGGGTGGGTTGGATTGCTGTGGGGTGGATTGGATTGGAGTGGGGTGGATTGTGATACATTGCAGTGAAGTGAATTAGGATGGAATGGGTGGACTGGGGTGTGGCGGATAGGGGTGTGGCAGATTGGAGTGTGGCGGGAGTGTGGTGGATTGGAGTGTGGTGGATTGGAGTGTGGCGGATTGGAGTGTGGCGGATTGGAGTGTGGCGGATTGGAGTGTGGCGGATTGGAGTGTGGCGGATTGGAGTAGGGTGAATTAAAGAAGGGTGTATTAGATTAGTTTGGGGTGGATTGGATTGGGGCGTTTTGGAGTGGGGCGAATTATTTTGGATTGGAGTGGGGCAGACTAGATTGGTGCAGATTGGAGTGGGGCAGATTGTTTTGGGGTCGGGCAGATTGGAGTGGGGCAGATTGGAGTGGGGCAGATTGCAGTGGAGCTGATTGGAGTGGGGCACATTGTTTTGGACTGGAGTAGGGCAGATTGTTTTGGATTGGAGTGGGGAAAATTGTTTTGGATTGAGTGGGGCAGATTGTTGTGGGGAAGATTTTTTGGGATTGGAGTGGGGTGGATTGGATTGCAGTGGGATGTATTGGGGAGGGGGTGGATTGGATTGGGTTGAGGTGAGGTGGATTTGATTGGAGTGGGGTAGATTGGATTAGGGTGGGTTGGATTGCTGTGGGGTGGATTGGATTGGAGTGGGGTGGATTGTGATACATTGCAGTGAAGTGAATTAGGATGGAATGGGTGGACTGGGGTGTGGCGGATTGGAGTGTGGCGGGAGTGTGGTGGATTGGAGTGTGGTGGATTGGAGTGTGGTGGATTGGAGTGTGGCGGATTGGAGTGTGGCGGATTGGAGTGTGGCGGATTGGAGTGTGGCGGATTGGAGTAGGGTGAATTAAAGAAGGGTGTATTAGATTAGTTTGGGGTGGATTGGATTGGGGCGTTTTGGAGTGGGGTGAATTATTTTGGATTGGAGTGGGGCAGACTAGATTGGTGCAGATTGGAGTGGGGCAGATTGTTTTGAATTGGAGCTGATTGGAGTGGGGCAGATTGGAGTGGAGCTGATTGGAGTGGGGCACATTGTTTTGGACTGGAGTGTGGCAGATTGTTGTGGGGAAGATTTTTGGGGATTCGAGTGGGGTGGATTGGATTGCAGTGGGATGGATTGGAGAGGAGGTGGATTGGATTGGAGAGGGGTAGATTGGATTGGGGTGGGTTGGGTTGGATTGGTGTGGGGTGGATTGGATTGGAGTAGGGTGGATTGTGGTGCATTGGAGTGAAGTGAATTAGGATTGAATGGGTGGACTGGGGTAAAACAGAGTGGAGTGGGGCGGAGTGGGGTGGATTGGAGTGGGGCGGATTGGAGTGGGGCATATTGGAGTGGGGCAGATTGGAGTGGGGCAGATTGGAGTGGGGCAGATTGTTTTGGATTGGATGGGGCAGACTAGAGTTGTGCAGATTGGAGTGGGGCAGATTGTTTTGGAGTGGGGCAGATTGGAGTGGGGCAGATTGTTTTGGATTGGATGGGGCAGACTAGAGTTGTGCAGATTGGAGTGGGGCAGATTGTTTTGGATTGGATGGGGCAGACTAGAGTTGTGCAGATTGGAGTGGGGCAGATTATTTTGGAGTGGGGCAGATTGTTTTGGAGAGGGGCAGATTGGAGTGGGGCAGATTGGAGTGGGGCACATTGTTTTGGACTGGAGTAGGGCAGATTGTTTTGGATTGGAGTGGGGCAAATTGTTTTGGATTGAGTGGGGCAGATTGTTGTGGGGAAGATTTTTGGGGATTGGAGTGGGGTGGATTGGATTGCAGTGGGATGGATTGGGGAGGGGGTGGATTGTATTGGATTGGGTTGAGGTGAGGTGAGTTTGATTGAAGTGGGGGTAGATTGGATTAGGGTGGGTTGGATTGCTGTGGGGTGGATTGTGGTACATTGGAGTGAAGTGAATTAGGATGGAATGGGTGGATTGGGGTGTGGCGGATTGGAGTATGGCGGATTGGAGTGTGGCGGATTGTTTTGGATTGGATGGGGCAGATTGTTTTGGATTGGATGGGGCAGATTGTTTTGGATGGGATGGGGCAAATTGTTTTGGATTGAAGTGGGGCAAGTTGTTGTGGGGCAGATTTTTGGGATTGAGTGGGGTGGATTGGATTGCAATTGGACGGATTGGGGAGGGGTGGATTGGATTGGGTTAAGGTGAGGTGGATTGGATTGAGGTGGATTGGATTGGGGTGGATTGGATTGGGTTGGATTGGAGTCAGGTGGATTGTGGTGGATTGGAGGGGATGAATTAGGATGGAGTGGGGGGACTGGGGTGAGGCAGATTGGAGTGGGGCTGAATGGAGCGGAGCTGAATGGAGCGGAGCAGATTTTTTGGGATGGAGTGGGGCAGATTGGAGTGGCGCAGATTGTTTTGTATTGGAGTGGGGCAGATTGGAGTGGGGCAAATTGTTTTGGGCTAGAGTGGGAGGATTGGAGTGTGGTGGAGTGGAGGTGTATGGATTGGTCTGGGGTGGATTGGATTAAGTGGGGCGGATTCGTGTGTTGTGAGGTGGATTGGCGTGGATTGGAGTAGTGCGGATTGGAGTGGTGTGCATTGGGGTGTACTGCATGATTATGTGTTAAAACATAATTTCAGAAAATACACATAAGAAAGAAACAATGTAGCTTTGCAATAAAACAATGCTCATCTTTTGAGAACATCGCCCACAAGCAAAAACAAAAGAAAACTTGAGTGCAAAGTAATCGAAGACTTGGCAAAATAAAAGAAATTTAACTAACAGGTTTTCCGCACCTAGCTGCATTTACTAGACAGCCCTTTAAGTTTAGCACTGGTGACGTGGGCTGGGAAGCAAACATGCTAGTTAGTCCCTCTGTGTAAGAAAATCTAGTTATGCAACAGTATAGCGCTGAGAGGCCAAGGACAGGGCCCCCCTGCCCTGGGCCTCCTAGCACTATATAACGGCTACAAAGCCCTTCGAAAGGGGCCCACTCTAGACCTTGCAGCCTGATAGAGGGCTGCGAGGCCCAGCTGCCATGGACTTCGCAGCATAATGGCCCATGTCCCAGTGATAGGGGCCCCACACCTAACCTTGCAGCCTGATCCGGTGCTTCCAGGCCCAGGGGTGAGGAAACACCTCCCCTGTGCCTGGAAGCAGTAGCGAGACACACTGCTAAACACTGCTCTACTGCGCCAGTCTGAGCTGGATGCTCCCTCCTCCCCTCATCAACCTGTCCTTACCTGGTAATGTCCGGCTCCTTTTGGAAACAAAAGAGTCTTCTGTCGCCTGGAAACGGAATACACAAAGGGCAGACAAGACTTCTCCACAGGTTTTTAATTGCGGTGCTGCCCCGCCCTCGTCCCTGCTAGCCCACTTTGCTGCCGTCACGTCCCCTACCTAGTCTTTCCCCTCCCCCACCATTGCAGCCCCAGGAATGCTACCACGCCCTGACCAGCGAGGTCAAGACACCTTGCTTAACATTGGCAATGTGATCGCGTTGTGGAGGGGCCCTGAAGGAGCAGGTGGGCTGACTATGAAAGTGCAGCCTTTCAGACAGAAGCGGGCCCCATGTTTTGAACTGAGCGTGGGGCCCTGGGCAGCTGCCCACACTGCCCATGCCTAGCGCCGGCCCTGAATGGCCCTGTAGAACCATGCACAGTGTGACAGGCACCATGGGGTGCCCGCCACAGGGTGCAAGGTTTACTGAAACCACCCCTTTTTTCAATGGGACCCTGTGTTGTCAGTCGGAACACAGGCTCCCATTGAAGTCAATGGAAGTCTTTCTGAATGGTGTTCGGAAGCATCATAATCGGTCAGTCGGAACCTCCGACCGCCAGTCGGTCAGAACTGTTTCCGACGAGGAGTCGGTCAGAAAGCTTTCCGACCGACATCGTAATCAGGCCCATGGTACAGATAGTTCGAGGTGTCTCCATATGATTTGATTAAATTGGTAGTAAAAGCATAGTATGGTTGTGTCGGGGTAACATTTTTAAAATGGTTTGAATCATGGCTTTTACAAAGTCTATGATTATTTTTGGTGGGTAGTAGTTATTTGTTTTAAATTAAATGTGGTTTAGGAGTCCGTAGTAAGTTGCACTTTGTATATTTGGTAGTAGGGCTTATATGAAGGGATATTTGTGTTTTGATATTCAACATGTACGGTGTATATGTGAGAGAACGGTTTGGCACACATTTTGAAAGTCCCATCCATCATCCAGGTTTGACAATAGACTAGCTTTAGTAAGCTATCTGCTGTAGAAAATATTAGGATTCATCTATTATTGTTTAGGTCGTCATATAACGGGAAGGGTTCCCCATGATTTCTAATTTTAAGTGTTCAGGTATTTCTATATTTTGGTATCGTCTAGGGGCAGGAGGAGTATCGCTGGTGGCTTTTTTAGTTTTTATAATTAAACATTTAAAAGTAGGCATAGGTGGCAGTTGGCCTGTGATGAGTTTGGGGACTTTGGGAAGCATATATTTTATTTTGGTTGTGGACTCCTGGGAGCTAGTGCTTGCCTCTCTTATATCCTGCAATACTTCCATTTCTGTCACATTTGGGGGGTGATTGTGTTCCCTTACATTAATTACAACATTATCTTTTGTAATGGCCCTCCCGTAGCATGAATTACAATAGTATTTGGTACATTTCCAATTCACATTTTCCATTGATGTACATTCTTGGCTGTAGGTGTAGCCCATGTGACTTAGCAATTGCTTTCCTGTCTGGGATGTTATGCAACTTGCTCTTTTTGTCATTGTGTCTGAAAGTAGTGTAATAATATAAATAATTACAATTTTAAAATGTTTATAAGTTTGTGTTTAAATATAAAATGATACAACTACTTTTATTATTTATACTTACATTTATGTTCTTCTTTGATATTTATACTTTTTTGCAGCTTTTCCACTGGGGGTGCTGTAATGTAGAGCATCATCAGGTAAAAGTGCTTACAAGGGATTCTTTCTTATACTCGTTCTCATGTGTTATGAAGTTATCTGCAATAAGCTCTGAGCAGAAGCTTACATTGAGTTATTTTGAAAAATTGATTCCTTATTTTAACATGAACAAATCTATGAAAAACTGCAAAAGAACAAAACAAAACGGGTGTATACTTCTTGAAACACAAATTTATGCAGAGAAAATAAACATATTGAAGGGTACATGAAATACTGCACATATAGACACACAGTGACCGAGATTTTAAAGATTTTTTGTTGCTGCTCTTATCTCATTGACACTTATGTGGTCACCCATTCCATACATATAAAGAAATTGTAACTGATTATACAGAAAACAGTTCCTCTAGTGAAAACAATCACAAAGAAAATGGGTGCAATTGTTGACGTTTCGGTCTATGTAGTGAAGGCATCTGCTAGACCATCTTCAGGACGGTATTTTCATATGTAGAATGACCCTGGGAAAGCTACGCAGGTGACTATCTATAGTTGATTTGAGGGCTGTAGTCAGGTCCGTTGAATAAGTTTAGAAGATATGAGGATGGAAAACACACAGGGGCAATCGCTCCTCCAACAGTCCACCATAAAAGTAATACTATTAGTTCCAATGTGGCCAGTCATTTCATTGAGTGTTCAAAGATGGGCACTGCTCCGTTCTGTAATCCGCTGCACATGGGGTCAGCAAAACTCAGCATCGAATGTAGAGCAGGCGCTTTCTTTTCTGTTGGAAGAAAAAAAGAGTGTCAGTTTTATTTGAAATGTTTGTTTGTTCGTAGTTTGTAGAAGTTGAGGTCATATGTTTTATTTTAATCAGTTTTGGGGTGAGTTTTTATTTTATAATAATTTATACACACCTACTTTTTTATGTCACATTTCTGGTTTGAGATTGGTGTTGGCACTTTTTGAAGTTGTAGTATTTTATTTTAGTAAATACATGTAAAGAGCTAGAAGTTGGAGAGGGTGTTGTTAATTATTTGCTATTTTACAATTGTAATTTTAATTGCAAGTAAATTATAGTTTAAATACAAATTTTACTTACTTTGCAAGGTAGTTTTCGAGATGTATATATTCCTTTTTTAAAGATCTAGATAGAGAATCCAAGGGAGTTCCTTGTCTTACAGCTTTTGTTGATTTTGCAGTATTAAGTTGATAAAATGTGTGTGCCTTTTATATTGCTGATTTCATTGTTTGTGTGATTTCATTGGTTAAGTTTGTTTATAACTTGGTTTTATTGGTTAGTTTATTTCTAGTATGATTTTTCTTTCGTAGTTATGTCTTTCTATGGTAAATGCTATTTTAGGTTTTATTTATAATGTTTAGTATGTAACTTTATAGTTTTGACTGTATATATATATATATATATATATATATATATATATATATTTATATATATGTGTCAATATTTAGACTGTTGTATAAATGTTTGTAGTTTAAATAAATAATTTTTTAGCTTATTTTGATATGTATTAAGTTATTAAGTTATATGTTTGATTGGGGTGAACTAAAATTATTTTGATTATGTGATTTTTTTCATTCAAACGTGTATATATTGCCTAATGTTCATTGTAATTCATTGTAATTAATTGCTAAATGTAAAAAGTAGTTTTTTATATTTATTAATGATAAAGTGAATGTTTTGGTAATATTATAGTAGTCGATATTATGTGGGGTGATATTTTTGACATATCATATGTAGGGGTGAGCGGAACTCGTGGAGTTTTACTCTGTGAGTACTGAAAGAGTTACATAAAAACTCTGCGTTATTCAGCAGAATACCGCCCATCCCTAGTTGTTCGTTATGCACCATCTTGGGGCTGCATGATTGTTCTATCAGGGGTCCTGGGAATCCTTCATCAGATAGGTGATTTCTGTATATATCATACTAGTCAACAGGCGATAGTAGTGTATAGGAATGAAGAGAGACCCACCTGGTGTGCAGTTGAAGGAGAAACTTCACCTTAGGATTGGGCAGTATCTGTAGCTAGCTTTACTCAGTATCCCTGCACTGCCTCTGTGAGGAGGAAGTGGAAGCTAGCAATCACAGGGCGGAAGCGGTGGCAGAAGACAGGACGTTGTGTTTGATCACCATAGCAACGGTACCTGAGTGTAGCATCCGCGCACCACTCTTCTGGCATTCTACTATTGTGTTGGGTTTTCACCTTTAGAAGCTCATTGAATGATAGGCGGAACTAATTCCTTACATCAGCCATATAGGAACATATATGTGTTATACAGAGCATGCACATTTTGCATAAACTTAACATTGCATTCACACATCATATAATTTGTGCTCGCTTCATAACAATAGCACCGAAACAGAGGCATGTCCGCAATCCGCATGACACTTCAGTATCATTAGATAAGAAGAAACCTGATACCACGGATTTGAATCAGCTTTGTGACGGGGTCGATGTCACAAACCCCAGCACGCAATAGCTTTGTGTCATTCCTAAACCTAAACACGGAAGAATCAAAACTGAAATTCCAAAGAGTTTAGCATCTAATCGTTTCTTGTGAAGAAGCAGGCAGTAGAACCAAGTAAACCAAAGGCAGGAAACTGCGCAGGTCGGTGTCTTAAATTTTCATTACATTGTTGCCCTTTTTTAGATTCCTTTTGCAAGCCCGCTTTATTTAAGACTAGGGGTGGACACCAGTAAATTTCATCACGTGGCGGTTGGTGGAGTTTTTGCCGAACTCCATGCGCCACTTGGCAAAACTCTATGAACTCCGCTGGCCGAGCGGAGTTTACTACCACCCACCCCTAATCAATTGATTATTTAAAGGTAATGATATTTTTGTTTCTGATATTATTGTTTTCAATATAAGAAAAATTGATATTTTTAACAAAGATATTTGGTTGCTCAATATGTGTGGTGTTATTAGTTAAGTATAGGAAGGCGTAAAGTTTGTGGACTATATTTATTTTCCGATATTTTTATGTTTCAATGTTGTGTGCATCAATATTATGTTAGTGATCTGTATCACATTCACCCTGTGTATAGTTCTCCACTATGTAGATCTCATCACAATGGGAACAGGATCCCACTGGGAAAGTTACATGAACTTCCCAGGTATACGCATAAAACGCTGTAACTGGCACAACTTTTTATGTCGGTTCCTGGAAATATTTGTGGATTCCTGATAGTAATAAATCTACACTTATAAGTAGGTAAAAATCTGTGAGTGTAGATTTACTACTTCCTTTATGAATTGGGCCCTCACATGTGTGAAGTGGACATTACAAGAAAATGTTAGTTTGTGAATGACCACAAACATGTCATTTTGTGAGTACTCACAAACCCCTCTCCAACCTTTTCCCAACATGGAATTGGTCAGGAAGTAGCTAGAGTAAATCCATTTCTTTGATGGGCAGTAGAACTGCACACCCCAAATGTTTGGGGGTTTATAGGAAAGGGTTTCTTGATAGAAAATGTCTGGTTCTAGATAAAAAAGAAAAAATGTTGAATTGCTAATAGGCTCTAGCTTCTTCCACTGTGGAACTGTACTGTGTACACAATTCCACAGTGTAAAAATTCAAACGGATAAAAACGTTATATATGTATGAAACTGGGTCAGCTTTTCAGACATACCCTGAGAAAATTCGGAGGATTCTATAAATACTAAAAGTACCTTCAAATGGGATAGGCACTTTGAAGGCCTGATTTATAAAGATCTAGCTGCGAGTTGGCGTGACTTAGTTTTTGTAGTACTCTTGAATCACTCCAGAAGTCAAGGCACAATCCAGGAATACTTAAAGAGTAAATCACAGCACAATCTGTGTAAATGGGCCCCTCAAAATACTGTTGTACTTTTTTGAAAATGAAGGATAGCAATGAGACTATGAAATTTAAGTGTGTTTTTCAGCAAAACTATACACATTTGTTATACTTGTGATTGGAGCAGTGGGGAGAAAATCCACACCTATGACTATTGTAGCTAGCCATTATTTTAATACAATTAGAGATGCAGACATTATATTCACTGTAAGGCCTGATTCACAAAGTCCAGAATGGAAAAAACATAAATACACTTCAGTTGGGGATTTTCTTTACATTTTGGGTAAGTTTCAATATTTGTGTTATTCACAAAGATTTGCAGGACTACTCCTGGAAATCTTGTAATCATAAATTTGTACTCAAGAGTCATAATATTCACCCATAAGGATTTTCCTGAACCTAGAAAATAAGCATGACTAAATTACATGGCAATGTGCATTTGCACATGTAAGACTCTTATTGTTTCATACTAAATATATTTGTATCTGTAAAGAAGTCTCTTCCCCAATGCTACAATCGAATATGAGTGTTTTTCTTTCCCTTTCCTAAACTGAAAGACACTTAGCGACACATTTATGAGGTTTTGGCTCAGGGCAGCGCAGCAAGGAATATTGCTGCGCTGCCCTGCATGAAAAGAAACGGTCACATTCCTGTCCTTTTCCTGGGCGTTGGCACACAATGGGCTGACATACTCCAACACAGGCACCCTTGCACTATGGTGCAAGGGTGCCTGCATTGTGGGGCTGATTGATTTTGTGCAGGAAGGCACACCTTCCTGCACAAAATCAATACATTCAGGCGATTTCATCTTTATACGTGTGCTGTAGAATGCAGCACATATAGAACAAGCATTTGCAATGCAATAGGTCTCGCATTCGTGAGATTTTGAGCTATTGGCATTGTAAATGGCAATGCTTATTAATTATGTGTTTGAAAACCTACAAGCGGTGTGTAAACACGCACTTTCTACTTACCGTCCTTGCTTACGAGAAGCAAAGCTGGCAGTAAATGCACCTCTTTTACTGCCAGCATTGCTTCTTGTAAGCAAGGACTAGTAGGAAATGTGCATGTTTACGCACCGCTTGCAGGTTTTCATAACATATAAATAAAATGCATTGTTATTTACAATACCAATAGCTCAAACGCTAGCAAATGCGAGACCTATTGCATTGTGTGTGGGGGTGTTTGTGTGTGCCTGAGAGAAAAAGAGCATGTGTAAGTGTGAGCATGTGTGCCTGTGCATGTGAGCGTGTGTGTTCGTGAGAGAGTGAGAGTGAGTGACATAGAAAGATTGGCTGAGAATCAGTTAGTGACTGAGTGAGTTAGAGTGAGTAATTATTGGTGAGTGAGAGCAAGAGTGACGGCAAGTGCATGAGAATGAATATGAATGAGTGTGAGGAAGTGAGAGTGAGGGAGTCTGTGGGAGTGAGCGACAATGAGTTAGTGTAGCTATGAGTGAGTCGGAGTGAGTGAGAATGTGTGACATTGAGTGAGAATGACTGAGTGTGAGTAAAAGTATTGGAAGTGAGGGAAAAGTATGAATGAGTGAAAGTGTGATTGTGTATAAAAGAGTGAGAATGAGGGTGTTGGAGTAAGTGAGAATAGGTTAGACTGAGCAAGAATGATGGAGTGAGAGTAAGACTGAGTTCAAGTGAGAGTGGGGGAGTAGGAGTAACAGAGAGTGCAAGTCAGTGTGAGTGAGTGTGATTGACAATGAGGAAATAACAGTAAAAAGAGTGTGAGTGATTATGATTGAGAATGAGTGTGAGTGGATACAAGTAAGAATTAGTGAGAAAGTGATATTATGCTTCTGAGTCTGCCTGTGGGCCCAGCGGCACCTATGGCAAAATCCTGGTGCTGGCATACTTGAGGGAATTCTTAGTATAATGGACATTTGTGACCGAATACTGGCCCTTACACATGTGGGGTAACACTTGGCATATGGAACAACCATGGGAAAATGCTGACATTGGCATACTGGAGATAATTATTTACATATATGGCAACCATGGCAAAATGCTGATGCTTGCACATTTGAGGTAATGCCTGGCATATAAGGGAGGACACACATGATAAACTGCTGAATGTGACATACTAGAGGTAAATTTGACATAGGGGGTCACACATGATTTATGGATGGCATCAATGACAAGATTCTGGCACTAGCATATTGAGTGTAACTGTTAACATAAGGGGAACCTATGGCATATGGAGGACAGCCATGACAAATGCTGGTACCAGTACAATGGATGCAATTTTTTACATATGGTGGCATCCATTTTGGAAAAAAATGAGACAAAGCGCCACCCACTTTGCGATTCTGTACACATTTTTTTTTTGCAGTTTTACATAACCGCGAACTTGACTGAAGGTATCGGAGGCTTTACACAAGCTCCAGTTGCGGTACAGACTGACACATTCATTTTAGCGGTGGGGGGTTAAGCGATTTGCCCAAACTCACAGGATGTTCGAGCCTCCATCTATACACACTATGTATGGCATCCCCAGCTGCTCAGTCGCTACTTTGTAACGAGCAACTGCCCACTCAAGTTACTTTAGGCAACCAGATTTTGAAAACTAAAACCGGGGACATTTTAGGTGACCGAGAAGAAGGACTACACTTTTACATCAGTCATTGGGGAGAAAATGACTTAAATGGCAGAGCGCGTCAACACAAACACAGACAACGAGGCACTAAGGAACGAAATTAAAATCAACTTTTAAACCCAGCCTCATTGGTGTCAATTCATTTGTTTCATTGGCTAAGAGCTGCAAACTCGTCCTGCCTTTGAGCACCTAAAAAACAACCTCCATCCATTTGCAGTCGATCCTCTCTATCACGATTCAACTTCAAACATCTGCCTAACAATGCCATATGTACTCTCACTGCTGGTGGTATGTTTTAATATTTAAAAAGGACTTGTTCACAGCTAGTAAGATGGCTCGGTGAAGTAAGTGCTCAATGCAGACATCATGAGCTTGAAAGCCCGCAAACCCAAATCGGCTTCTCATGTTTCGGCGTCGATAAATCAAGCATTATTATATTAGAGGATAAAGGCTGGTAATTTATAGTGCTTAGAAACGGCACTGCGGTATTAAACGCTAGATGAATATAACAGGTTTGAATGCCTCCAAAACAGAAGTCATTGAAAATGTGCAATTGAATATTGGAAGTTGGTAAGATACAGCTCACAACACAGTGTGTACTCACAGAAGTCTGTGCAGGCTTAAAAGCACCCGTCCAAATATGAACACTGCTGGCTCCGGCTTTTATCCTTTAAAATCGAAAAAATATGTGCCCTTGACTTGAGTAATGAAACCTGTTTGTTTTATGTACAATGAGACACCTGAGTCGAAAGTTACGGGTATTTTGTTTGTCTACGGCATTCCGTACCTTGCGCCATTGTGCTGCAGACAGTGTTGAGATCGCCGAGTGCCAGGAATCAACCCTCCCTGCATCAGCAGAGCGTGCGCTCTCAGCCTCGGGGAGGTTCACGGACCCTTCATTCTCCCCCTCGTCTATGACCAGGCTGCGACTGCGAGTCTGAAAGTGGTAAAGGCGGGTGTTGGGCTGCAACCGGAGTTGAGGTAGATGGGGGAGGGGGAACAATGGCGTCCACAGATTTTTTAAATTAACACAGCGCTGGCTTCGCACAGCGTTCGTGCAGCGGCGGAAGGGGTGGCAGAGCATATTGAAAAGTGATAGCCATTAAATTAAAAGCGCGGCATGGGGTGCTTTATAAAAAAATACTTTAAGGTATCGCACACGCACATCGCTCTCGTGGATCCGATCCAGTGCGATGAAAGCGCTGCGGCGGGCGGGGAGGGAGCATCTCCATTACAGGGGCATAACGCAAATAATTAAAAAGTACGGAGCTGAGTGACTGGCAGTGAAGCACCATAGCGTGTGCAGGAGTCAGTGCGCACTATGCAAAAAGTAAAGAAAGGCGCGTGGTTGCTTAAAGAGACAAGCGGCCGCGCGGAACGAGGGAGAGAAGGGGGGCCACGCCCCCAACCAGATGGCACACTGCACGCAATTAAGTGCGAGCGGAGCGAAACTGTGGTTAGGCGCCGCTGCCTCGGGACTACACGGAAGTTACCATAGGGCCAACATCCAACAGAAATCAAGAAAACAACAGCAATGCCAGACTGAAACCAATCGCGAGGGGCAGGAGAAATTACACGGAGTTGAAGCCAATATACAGATTACTTTAAGTCTCGCTGAGACAGCGCATGCAGAGCATGCTCTGCCAAGGCGAGACCTAAAAAGGAAAAAATGAGGAGAAATTAAAACATTGCTCCTCGTTGCGCCTCCCTAATGCCACCCCTGGCGTTAGATTCTGATGCGTTCCCAGGTTTACAATTTCTCGTAAATCTGGGAATGTGTCAGATTCCATGCGTGTTGCGGGGGAACACCCACACCAACACCCATGGAACGCATTATTCTGCATGAAAGGGGCACATATTTTCAAGGCCATGAATAGCCACGTAAAGTGGCTTTACATGGCCTTGTAAATATGCTGTGGCACATTGCGCCACCGGAACGTCAAAAAAGTGACGTTAGGGCGGCACAAAAGTGCATGAGGCCCTTAGCGTTGCCTTCAACCGCAGTATATTGAATACAGTTCCAGTTTAGGAAAATAGCCCTAGAAATAACCCTTTATTGTACCTACGTCGTGCAGCAGTAGGTGCAACTTACAATTGTAAATATCACAAATCCTGATTGTTTGATTCAGGATGAGTAATTTATGAAAGCATTTTATTCCTGCAAAAATAATTACTGAATATTGTCCTTTATTTTTTTCAGATTAAAACTTTTGTGTTTTCAAGATGAGCTAATTTTGAAAAAAACAGGAACACAACTTCTTCATGAAATCCGAATTTAAGTTTCCAATATGTTGTCTTATTTTCATTTTCACAAATTAAGGGCAAATATGTGCACGCCATAAAAAAGAGAAATTGATGAAGCAGGCACAATAGACAGAATGCACAATAATGATTGCAACCACTTGCGTTGCAGAGCTCAGAAGACAAATTCAGTTATGTCTGGGCGATACATTCAAACTTGTTTTAACAACTTCCATTGAAAAGATACATTTTAGCCACTTTTTAACATCTTAAATTGAAGCATCGGAAATGATATAGAACATGGCAACCGACATGTCGTATTGCTTTCGTGCTAGGTTATACTACGTTGTTAATGGCTTATTGTTTTTGCATTTTTGGGCCTGTAATTAATCTATGTAAAGTCATAATTGGATCTGTAAAACAATTCATAATATCTGAACATTCTCCTATGTAAAGAAGAATCAATAATGTTTGATAAAACCATAGAATAATAACAGTACAAAGAATAAGTGAAGCATATTAGATGTTACGAGATTCATAATAGCATATGAAACCTCTGAAATCTGTGGAAATGAATCATATCGTTCTATCTGTAATATTAAATATATACTTATGTCACTTTGGAGGCCAACTACCCCTCCTGTTACCTCCAGTAAGTCCCACACAGCAGGATTGCTGAGAGGTTATCAGAGGCCATGCCCCTTTTCTCCACCACTGTGCAAACGTGCTTCCTGATGCACTACTGGTTGGGGGAAGAAGTCTACTTTAGTCCTGAGGCCCTCAGGAGTACAGTGGAGTTCATTCCCCAACCAGCAGTGCGCCAAGAGACGCATTTGCAGAGTGGTGGAGAAAGGGGGTGTGGCCTCCAAGTTCTCTTGGTAATCCCGCCATCTGGGAGTTTCTGGAGGTTACAGAAAGGGTTCCTGGACCCCATGGACCCTCAACATTATAGGGGACTTCATCCCCCAGCCACCACTGCACCAGGATGCGCGTTTGCGGAGTGGTGGTGAAGAGGGTGTGTCCTCCGGCAACTTGCCGGAGGTTTTGTTTTTTATTTTATTTTTTTAAGTGAGGGGGAATGTGTGGACCTCCATCCCTGGGCCATTGTCGGCCCCAGGGACCCCATCCCCCGGGGCCTGCCCCTTTTTATAAATATACTTTTTTTTTTTAAATGGAAAGTGGGCCTGCATGGCCCATCTCCTGCGCTAACCTTTTTATTTTTTTTGAAGGGAGGGGGACCCCATCTCCTGGGGCTTGCCCCTTTTTATATTTAAAAAAACAAACAAAAAACAAATGGAACGGGGCCACACACCCCCCTACTGGGATGATATTGGTCCCAGGGACCCCATCCCATGGGGCCAGGCCTGTAGTGTGGGTCCCCAGGGCACACACATTTCACACGTTGGGGACCCCGGGGGGAGCCTGAAGGCCCCCATGGTCCCGGCCGGTTCCGCGCCTCCTGCATGAGCCGGCATTACCTTTTACACACAGGGAGCTGCTGACATGCAGCTCCCTGTGTGTAAAAAGCAAACTGTGCTCCACTTTGAGCAAGTGAGAGCAAAATGCTCTTGCTCGCACAAAGCGGACCACTGTTAGCTATTGCATGGCGGGAGCGGTGCTCCCGCCATGCCATAGCAAACTGCAATGTCCTGGGGTGGGAACCCTGGGACCAGTGGTGGCCGGCACAGGTAAGAGTCATGGGGTGGGATTGGGGCTGGGTGGGGGGATTCGACAGACAAAGGGATAGGTAAGGTTAAATAAAACAATAATAAAACCACTTGAGCTCGCTGCTTTGCCGGGTTGGCGATGCAGCGAGTGCAAGGTAAGTGGCTTAATTAATTTTTTTATTTAATTTTACCTATTCCATCATCTTTTGACTCCCCCGCCCCACACCACCCAGCCCCACCACCCCTCCGCCCCACCACCCCTCCACCCTTACCTGTGCCGGCCACCACTGCCTGGGACATTGCTGGAGCCAGCCCTGGGGATGGCAGTTCCCAGGACCATGTACGGCCCCAGGAGGGGGGTCGTGTGGTTCCCCCTCCTTCCTTGAGTAGGGGCCAGGCCCAGGGAGGTGGTGGTCCCCTGTGGCGAGAAAGGCCTCCACCCATTTATTTAAAAAACAGTTTGGCTCCTGGGAGGTGGTGGTCCCCGGGGCCAGGGGGGTCCATAAGGCCCCCCACTTGAAAATGTAAAAGCCATGGGGAGGTAGTGGTCCCGAGGTAGGAGGGGTCCTCAAGGCCCCCATTACATTAGCCCTGGGGAGGTGGCGGTCCCCGGGGCTGCGGGGGAGACCATAGGGCCTCCCCTGCACTTTTTTAATAATTTGCCCTGGGGACGTGGCGGTCCCCGGGGCTGCGGAGTTCCCCCGCACCTCTTTCATTATGTTTGCCCCGGGGAGGTGGTGGTCCCCAGGGCACAGGGGATGTCGCATAGGCACCCCCTGCATTACTACTTAAACAGCCCCCGGGACCTTGCCCATCCAGGGGCCTTTATTTAACAGAGCACGAGAGAGCACGCTTTGCTTGTAAAAAAAAATTTGACGGGATTTGCGGATCCAGCGCGACACCCGCTGAAACTTTTTAAAAAATATACTTTTTTGGCCCTACTCCCCCTAGAGGCCTAGGGTGGTCAGGGTGTTTCTACCCTGCCCCCTTTTCTTTTTTAGATTTTTTTCTTCCTGTTTGAAGTGTTGGCAGCCAATCACATCTCAGCACTACATCAGGAGAGGTCACAGATCCACCGAGTCTCTATATATAACTGGGAATTTCTTTAAATTTCTCACAACTACTGAACAGACTTACACCATTTAACAAAAAGAGTGCTTTCCGGACCAAGACCTACCTTACTTCCAAATCTGGTGTAATTCTGTTCAGCAGCTCTGGCTGTAGCTGTGTCTAAATTTTCCTATGGAAATTAACATGGAGAAACCCACTTAACGGATCACCCTGAAATTTGTACGACAGCAGCTGAAGTGAGTGTCAAACTAGTTTTGAAAATTTTGCAAAGATTCGTCAAACGATGCCAAAGTTATTGGCAAATGAAAAAACGCTCTTCCTATGGAAACTACATCCTACCTACACCTACCTACTGGCGAATGCCAGCAGGTAAAATATATATCCAATTCCACAATCTTCTCACAGAGACCCACGGCCCTGGCAGGAGGGGTGCACGATCGGATGTGAGCTCCGATTACATAAAGTTCACTGAATCCTTGGCGTAGGGAAGGAAAAGCACACTCCAAAAGTAGCTTGCAAGTGTAGATTTATTTCATATATTCCATGGACATGCAGGAAACACAACTCAACTCCTAACGCGTTTTGTTGAACAGGATGCCTCCTCCAATCAAGTGATTTTAAAACAACTCCCAATGCATTTCGGCATGCAGGATGCCTCCTCCAATCAAGTGATTTTAAAAGAGTGTAACGCGTCACCATCAAAACATTGTAAAACATAAACAATGGACTATAACAAGAGCAGATAAATCTAGGTTGAAGGCCGCCATGATAGAAAAGTGTTACATATATCGGGTGTAGTCTGTACAACATAGCGATGCATAGTGTACAACATGCACTGGGCATCCTTATACAATTCCCTTAATGATAACATAGTTTTTCATCCCAAATGTGTTATTAGGTCAAATATATGGAGTTTGAAGTCATCATGATACGTGCCTGTACCAGAAAATATTACACAGAAGAGCCTAATGGAAATAAAAGTAAAGTAGAAGAAACCAATATTCTCGTAAGGACATTCATTCATGCCAACCAGTCACGATGATAGGGTGGTTCATTAGACATACGTAATCTCCAGTGCCCCAATATGCCATATCTCTTGGCAGATACATCACCAACCTAGGGCCTTCCTCCACATAGAAAGGACAAGTCAGAGTTACGCCCAAGTGGGCTCTATGTGTATCATCATGTGTATCATCATGTGTAACAATAAAATGCTCCAACGTCTCCTTGGTCGTACAATGTTGAAACAAATGAGTGACCTTGAAACGAATGTGTCTGTGAGTTTAACAGCACACTTTTATCCCCACGGCTCTCCGATCTCCTGGCCCATGATTTTTTTTGCCCACTTGGAGATTATATTTGGCATATATTATAATAAATATTGACCCCATTTGTCCTCCAGTAAGTCCCACACAGCAGGACTGCTGAGAGCTCATGGGAGGCTCTGCCCCCTTTCCCCACCACTCTGCAAACCCGCCTCCTGGTGCACTGCTGGTTGGGGGATGAAGTCCCCTTGGCTGCTGAGGGTTTTTGGGGGCCAAGAAGCCCTCTTCTTACCAGCAATAAGTCCCACGCAACAGGATTGCTGAGAGCTGGTTGGAGGCCCCATCCCCTTTCTCCCCCACTCTGCAAATGTAGTTAAACAATCATAGAAATTCTCCTAAACAACCAAAGGCTGCAGCGAGGTAATTGTTAAGAAATAGTTTTTTTAAAACTTAGAAATTTACTGAAAGAAGCATCGGTTACAAGGATGTTATAGTTAGGAAATACAATTATAAAAAACAGAAAAATTCACTACAAAAAACAGAGGTTACAGGGACGTTATAGTTAGGCTCAGATTTCACTCATACGAAACCATTGAAATTCAGCAGTTATAGATCCCTGAGCTAACTATAACTTACGCCCAATACACTGCTTATTACCTCACATATTACATCACTCATGACATGGTCAGTGACATCACTGATGACATCACTGATGATATCTCAAATTACATCACTGATGACATCATTCACATAACCACTCACACTCCCGCTCACATCCCCATACAACCTCTCGTACACCCACTCACACACCCACACAACCACACAACCACTCACATACCCATTCACGGACCCATACAAGTACTTATGCTACCACTCACTTCCCCTTAGAGCTACTCACACACCCACTCACTCACTCATACAGCCACTCACACAACCATTCACTCACCCATGCAGCCACCTATACAAACAGTCAGCTAACCACACACCCAATCACAGAGCCATACCCTCGCCCATACAGCTACTCACACACAGACATTCACCTATACAATCACTCACACATCGTCTCACATACCCATACAACCTTTCAACACAGCCACTCTCACCTATATAACCAATCACACACATGCGTGCATGAGTCTCTCAATGGATCTGTGAGTGGCTGCATGAGTCTCTGAGTAGGTCTGTGAATGGAAACATGAGTGTCTGAGTGTGTGGATGAGAATCTGAATGGGTCTTTGAGAGTGTGAGAGAGTCTCTGAATGGGTCTGTGAGTGGGTCCGTGAGTGTCTGAGTGGATCTGTGAGTAGGTACGTGAGTGTATGAGTGGGTCTGTGAGTGGGTATGTGAGCCTCAGAGTGGGTCTGTGAGTGGGTGCATGAGTGTGTGAGCTGGTATGTGTGTGGGTGTGTAAGTCTCTAAGTGGGTCTGTAAGTGTGTGTGTGTGTGAGTCTCTCAGTAGTTCTGTGAGTGGGTGAATGAGTGCTTGAATGGATCTGTGAGTGGGTGCATGAGTGTTGAGTGTGTCTGTGAGTGGATGGTAAGTCTGAGTGGAAATGTGAGTGGGTGTGTGAGTGGGTGCATGAGTGTATGAGTGGGTCTGTCAGTGGGAGCATGGTAAAAAAGTAGGGGGGTACATGGGAGCAGGTCCTCATGCCTGCTCCCCCTGTGATGTTCCTCCTGTCCAGCTTGCCTGCAGTCTGCTACCCTCTCCTGCATCCAGTTTTGTGCCTCCTCTGCTCTTTTTTTGCTTTTTGTTTTTGCCCCTTCTCTCCTTGCTCCTGCCCTCTATTTTGTCTCTTTCTGATCCCTCTGCCCATTATTTTGCATCTTTCTGCTTGCTCCTGACCTTTATTTTGCCTCTTTCTGCTCATTTCTGATCTTTTTTCTACCTTTTTCTGCTTGTTTCTGACCTTCATCCTGCCTCTTTCTGCACACTTCTGACCTTTATTATGCCTCTTTCTGCTCATTTCTGTCTTTTATTCTGTCTCTTTCTGGTCATTTCTCACCTTTAACTTACCTCTTTCTGCTCTTTGCTAACCGTTTATCTGCCTCTTTCTGCTCATTTCTTACCTTTATTCTGCCTCTTTCTCGTCATTTCTCACCTTTAACTTGCCTCTTTCTGCTCGTTCCTGGCCTTTATTCTGCCTCTTTCTGCTCAGTTCTCAACTCTATCCTGCTTCTTTGTGCTCGCTGCTGAACTGTATTCTGCCTCTTTCTGCTGCATTTTCACCTTTATTTTGCCTCTTTTTGCTTGTTGCCAACCTTTATTTTGCCTCTTTCTGCTCCTTCCTCACCTTTATTTTGCCTCTTTCTGCTCGTTTCTGAACTTTATTCTGCCTCTTGCTGCTTGTTTCTCACTTTTATTTTGCCTCTTTCTGATCATTGCTGACCTTTATTCTGCCTCTTTCTGCTAGTTTTTGACATTTATTCTGCCTCTATCCTCAATTTCTCACCTTTATCTTGCCTCTTTCTGCTTGTTGATGAGCTTTATTCTGCCTCTTTCAGCTCTTTTCTCACCTTTCTCTTGCCTCATTCTGCTCTTCCCCTGTTACCACGGTGGGAGCCTCAAGGCCCCCGTGGTCCCAGCCGGCTCCCCGCCTCCTGTGGGACCCGGTATTGCTGCTGCACTCAGGTAGCTGCTGACAGTGCAGCTCCCTGCATGCAGGAGCAATACCTTCATTTATTTCCCTGCATTCATGTCTGTGGGCAGGGAAAGAGATGAAACCTCCGCTTCCAGTGGGTGGGAGCACTTTGACAGCTACCGCGCACTGGAACCAGAGTGTTTGCTTTTCCTTGGCAGGAAATGTCACAGCTCCCACCAAGCAAAAGCAAACAGCTATGTCCCAGGGTTGATCATAGCAGGAGCTGGATCTCGAGGGGGGGTGGTGGTTCCCAGGATCATTATTGGCTCCAAGAGAGGGGCCCATCTTCTTCACTTTTCATGGTCTGGCCCCGGGAAGGTGGTGGTACTCTGAGGCCATATATAGCCCAGGAGGTAGGCCGCATGGGCATCCTCCCACATGTATTTTACTTGCTGCCCCGGAAAGGTAGTGGTCCCTGGGGCGCGAGGGTTCCATGTGGCCCCCGCTAATTCTTCATATTAAACCCCGGGGAGGTGGTGGTGGACTCTAAAGAGCCCATGGAGGCGGGGTCTGCGTGGCCCCCCTCCAATATTTCAAATTAAGCCCCAGCGAGGTGGTGGTCTCCAGGGCTCAAGAGAACCGTTGGAGGGGGGTCCGCATGGCCCCCCTCCAATATGTAAAGAAAGCCCTGGGGAGGTGGTGGTCCCTGGGGCTATAACAGCCTTAGGAGGGAGGACCCATGGCCCCCCTCTTATATTTAATAAATGCCCCCAGGACCTGGCCCACCCGGGGACTTCATGAAAAACAAGCTTGGGAAGCCACACTTGTTTTTTTTAAAATAAATTGCTGCAGATTCGGGGCTCCATCGCTTTCCCATACCAAATATTTTTTTTTAAATTGCTTTTTGCCCTTTCAGGGTCGCAGGGGGACCCCAGCACCTGAGTTAGGGGGTCAGGCTAGTCCTGCCCTGCCCCCTTTTCTTTTTTTAAATGTTTTTTGTGGGAATAGGCTGAAGCTGAGTTCCAAGATGGCTGACAGCACTTCCTGGTTGAAGTGTTGGCAGCCAATCAGATTTCAGCAGTGGGACTGTTAGATCCTCTGAGTATCCGCTTCCCTATGTATACAATTTTTTTTAAGCTCTTAAAACTTACTAAACAAATATACACCAAATAACAAAAATTATTTTTTTCTGGACCAAGAGTAACCTTTCTGCCAAATATGGCGTAATTGCGGGCTGTAGTCATTTCTAAAAATCTCTATTGAAATTAACATGGGAAAAACACTTTTTTTGACCCTTCTTTTTCTCCACCCCTGCTTGACAGATCACCCTAAACTTTACTGTTGGAAGCTTGCTCTCTATATAGTGTACTAAAGTGAAGTACACTGTGCAGAGTCCAGTGAGTCCCCTATTGGTTTACAGAGGCAAAAGGAGTTAAAACGAATGCTCTATTTGTGGTAGTGTGGGTGAGCAGTTAGGCTTATCAGAGGGCAATGTTAGAGAGGCACTAAATGAGGCACAGACTCCAGAATAAATCTGAGACCAATTCGCAAAAATAATATCGATTTTTATATCATTTTTCAGACCAAGAAATTCAGTCCACAGTAAGTACTTTTAATGTTACAAATTTTTAGAGTTCGCAAAATCAGTCACATTTGTGCACAATTACGCACCATTGAAATAAATAGGGAAAAAGACAAAAATGCACATAAAATTGTACAGTCGACTTTCAAGGATCACCTTTCAAATCTTGGTAGTTAGAGAGGCCAGGTCCAATGTTCCACCAGTAGATTCTCGGGTGAGACCCATATTTGGCTGGGAGCAGTGTGCTGTGGTAGTTGGTAGCTGGTGCACTACAGGAGGGGGGCCACTTGAAAACACACTGCACAAGGAGACTTACAGGTAAGTCCGAGGGGGCCCACTCGAGGGAGCAGGTCGCAAGGGTCTCATTACCACAGGAGCACAGCTGGATCATCGTTACCGGTCGGGCCGGGTGCAGAGCAGATAGGTCATCTGGGCAGCGTGCATCAAGATGTTCTCACGGTCAGGAACAGGCAACTTGGAGAGGCGATTTCGGGATGGCTTATGCCACTCACGACGCGAGTCTCAGAGATCTCGACATCCCTCGACGGGTGCTTGCTTCCTGGGCAGTTGGAGTCCGGAGAGTACTCAATCTCAGTGCAGGTTGCAGGTGGTCCAGTACCCAGGGTTTTGGTGTGGCACAGCTCCAGTAGGTCCTGGTGTCCTCCAACTTGGTGGGGGACAGATCTGACTCTTCGAAGCAGGTGTACCACTTTTAGTCTGGGTGCTGCATCGGAGTTGACGAGGTGCAACAAGTTGGTAAGTCCGGAGTCTGTGGTTCGGTGCCTGCTGTCGCAGAGGAGCAGAGCCTCTGCACTAAGGGAGGTTCTTTGGCAATTTGTCAAAGCCTGGATGCCCTCTGTGGTTCTTGGAGTCCTCACAGTGGCAAGACGAGGTAGCACCCTGCAATTGTCAAGTCCTTAACCCCTTCCGCGCTGCGTGAATTTTCACGCTGTGCGGGGGGTTCTATTGCGCGAACGGGATCGTGACGAAGCAGTTCCGTCATGCGCACAGCGCACCCGATGCTCATGACGGAACCACTCCGTCATGAGCGTCGAAGGGGTTAAGGCAGCAGGCAGGATTTGGCACCAATTTCTCTACAGCAGGGTTTCAGCTCTCGGGCAGCAGCTCTTCTTGGTGTTTCGTCTTTGTGTCAGTCAAATCTAAGGTTCAAGGTCCAGGGATGCCATCTAAATACTAAATTAAGGGACGTTAAAGGGGGAGACAGGTAGTAGCAAATGGGCTAGCTACCTTTAGGGTGTCGACACCCTCTAAGTAACCACTACCCTAGCCCTGATAGGTTATTTTCCCACCATCTCAAGATGGTGGATTTTCAAAAGGAGTGTCTACATTGCCTGTCACACTTAGGGGTGGTACTGGCTTAATGTGGACACCCCTCCACATCTAAATAATTTTCCCACCTGTCCTCCCACCAAATATGGAGCAGGACAGGGGGTTGGCATCCCCCACTATCTGGGGAAGCCTGGTTTGCATTTCAAAGGTGGCACCTCCTTTGAAGCTTCCTGCTCTGGAAGACCATTCCGGCCTGGAGGAGGTGTGAAGCACCTCCACCCAGAGAAGGCTTTGTTTCAGGCCTCTGAGAGCGCTGGCTCTCACTCCATGAGGTCAGAAACATGTCTGGTGGTGGCAGACTGGTTATGCCTAGTTAGAGACGAATGACGAAATTAGGAAACTTCATAACAAATAAGTCTCCCAAGATGGCCACCAGAGAAAAAAGAGCCCAAATGTAGCACAAATATCACCCAGATGTAGCCCACATATAGCCCAATGACAGAAGTGTGCAAAACACTTTTTATTTTTAGTTTTTCTGCAGTTTTATATAGTGCAAACTGGTCAGGTATTGGAGCGTTACATCTTACTTGGACCCCTTATTGCGTATTTTGCACGAAGTACATGAGATTGATCTTGCGAAACATTGAACTTTACGATTCTGTTAACCTGAAGTTGCTCTGAACCGGGCTTTGTAACACCCGTTTTTACCTACTGGTTTTAATTAATTTTCACTGTATTGTATTAGGAAAGAGGATTTACTGTTTTTATGTACACTTTTATGATCTATGTTTTTAAATCAGATCAAATAAAGTTTAATGAATTCTATGACAGGACAGAGGCGAGGATTATGCATATCTTTCCTCACTTTATTTGCATAGCAGTTCAAAGAAAACGTAACACAACAATCATTAAACAAAAGACTACACAACCCATGAACCATTAGGGGGGTAGTCTCCAAGGCAACTATAGTCCAATCATATCACAGTCCATCGTATATAATATCGCAACGTCCCTTCCGCTTCCTCTTTCTTCACTGCTCGTCAGTTAAGTGCATTCCTTACATTCTTGGCTTAATCTGACGTTGTTGCTGTTTGTATGGCGGTTTCTTGTGCAGGTTATTAGCATTATTGCTTGGTATTGTTTCATATTCCATGCGCAGCAGGCTCTTGCCCGAGCGCGTTCTCCCCCTCGCAGTTTCTCCCGCTGTGTGCTCTGCGCGCGGTGAGATCCTGTCAGGCACGTCTGGTCCGAGCGAGGCAGCTCCGTCGAGCGCTCCCGCTGGTCTTTACGCGCGTTTGGTAATCCGGTCACTCCTTTAGTGTCCGCTTGATTCCCGACCAACCCTCACCTAATTTTGACACCGCTACGCGGTGATTTCCCCACACGGCCACGTTAGTGACCAGCGCCACCTGGTGGTGGTAATTGGTATTGCGCCTCAGTCTATTCTTATTCTTATAACAGCTTCGGGGAAAGCCCAGCTGTTGGAGCACCGGCGAGGGAGCTGTCTTAAGGATTTTAAGGGCATTTGTTCTGTGCTCACACCCTCTGCTATCATGTCTTCTCCAGAAGACCATTTTTACTCCTCCTACCAGGAAGTGGAGGAGGAATGGCCCCCCAACTTCTCCCTCCAGCAGTGGACCAAGCCCTCTCTCTGGCTATTTCTAGGGCGCTGGCTCCTCTTAGGGATCAGGTTGATAAGCTAGCGAAAAGCATCCCTGGGGTGTTCAGTGACCCAGATCTGGTGGTGGCGGGTCCAAGTAGCTCCCAGATGGGGAATAAAAGGGCCGTTAAGCGTAACGCGGGGCACTTGGAAGGATTTGATAAACTTATGGAGACCTTCCTCAAGAGTGCGCGAACGCTAAAACATGCACCCTGCCGGGAGGAGGAGGGGCCCGGAGAAAATTGCGACACTGTCACCACTATTGTAGACACCGACGGCGGGTTTCCCTTAGAGGGAGAGGGTGTATCGGAGGACGATTTCTCCTCCGATGAGGATAAGGACTCGAGGCATCCCTGGCGTCCAGAGTCCCACTCCTCTCAGTCCCCGGTTGGGGATGGGGTCCACTCGGACATGTTCGAGCCTACCCAAATTTACCATCCTAGGTCGGCAGAGTGGACACCTGACGCCAAAGTGGCAGAGTATGTGGTGGGGAAAATCCATCAACCCCTTGAAAGGGAGGTCAGGAATAGGATGAGGGGAGAATGCCCCAGGCCCTCACTGAAGGGGAAGGTGGCACACACGCCTGAAATTGATGAGAAACTATGTACCTTTTTCTCCAAGTATATGAGGGATCCCAAGAAAGGAATTGATAGGTCTTGGACGTGGTAGGGCCCTTGACCCAAATTATTCAATTGACGGAGCGTTCCAAAAAGTCAGGATCCCCTTTGTCCACAGATATTGTGGCTGGTTGGGCGCACTACCCTAAACCCTAAAACACTAACCCCTCCACTACCCAAACACCACTGCACTACCCTAAACCCTAAAACACTACCCCCAGCACAACACCCTACACTACCCAAACATAACTGCACTACCCTAAACCCTAAAACACTACCACCAGCATGACTCCCTACACTACCCAAACACCACTGCACTACCCTAAACCCTAAAACACTACCCCCAGCACGACTCCCTACACTACCCAAACACCACTGCACTACACTAAACCCTAAATATACCCCCAGCATGACCTCACACACTACACAAACACCACTGCACTACCCTAAACCCTAAAACACTACCCCCAGCACAACCCCTACACTACCCAAACACCACTGCACTACCCTAAACCCTAAAACACTAACCCCAGCATGACCCCCTACAATACCCAAACACCACTGCACTACCCTATACCCTAAAACACGACCCCCTACACTACACAAACACAACTGCACTACCCTAAACCCTAAAACACTACCCACAGCATGACCCCCTTCACTACACAAACACCACTGCACTGCCCTAAACCCTAAAACACTACCCCAGCACTACCCCCTACACTACCCAAACACCACTGCACTAACATAAACCCTAAAACACTACCCCCAGCACAACCCCTGCACTACACAAACACCACTGCACTACCCTAAACCCTAAAACACTACCCCCAGCATGACTCCCTACACTACCCAAACACCACTTCACTACCCTAAACCCTAAATCTACCCCAGCACGACCCCCTACACTACCCAAACACCACTGCACTACCCTAAACCATAAAACACTACCCCCAGCATGACCCCCTACACTACACAAACACCACTGCACTACCCTAAACCCTAAAACACTACCACCAGCATGACCCTCTACACTACTCAAACACCACTGCACTACCCTAAACCCTAAAACACTAACCCAGCATGACCCCGTACACTACCCATACACCACTGCACTACCCTAAACCCTAAAACACTACCCCCAGCACGACCCCCTACACTACTGCACTACCCTAAACCCTAAAACACTACCCCCAGCACGACCCCCTACACTACCCAAACACCACTGCACTACCCTAAACCCTAGAAAAGAAACCCCATGCCCAATCCCCCTTACCTCTCACTCCTCATGGTTCCTCTCTCCTCGTGGTTCCTGCTTCACATCATCTCTGAGGGGCGGTGCACGTCGTTGTGAGGAAACGGAACAGCCTCTGTTTCCTTACAATGACATGGATCATCTACATGTTTTTAGAACGCATGGTCATTTACCATACATACCTTTACAACAAAATTTGTTGTAAAGGCATGCGTGGTAAATGACCATGCGTTCTAAAAAAATGCGTAGTAATGACTTCATGATGTACCACGCATGCGTGGTAATGCATGCGTTGTAATGGTATCGCAAAGTAAAAAAGTCATTGTAACGGCTGTTTACCGATCGAAGCTGGCCCCTGTTCTTCAGTGAGACGTTTATTTGATTAATTAGGAGGAAGGAATGTGGTTTTTTTACCGAAAAGTGCATTCCCGGCTGTTGTATTGTGAAAGTGTCCGCGTGGCCTGGTTTCACTTCCGGTGAGAGAGTGGAAGAGTCTGTTTGGATCTAAAGGAGTTCTGTTGTTGGATGGGGTCGGCGCGACATGTCATCAGAAAACATAGCTAATGGAAAGCGTCCTCCCTGAAGTGTGGAGCAGTGCCATGAGAGGTCAACGAGTGTGCGTCCCACCGCATTATGACCGTACCGCGTGACCCATGTGCCGCCTCCAGGGTACGGGAGACAGAAGCGGCATCGCAGGTCCTCTTGAAGACCGTTGTAGCACTAATTCTACATTTTGGTACTAGGGCATTTTAACTTTGTTGTTCCTGCCAGATACAAAGAGAAGATCCTGTGTTATTCAGTGCCCTCGTTACCTTTTTTGTGGGTTGTGGTGCTTGTCACTTCGCTGCCCCGCCGGTGCACACGACTGGGCAACCCACCTTGTGTGCCATCTGCAGGGCCTCTGCCCTCGGATCACTGGTTTCGGTTTCTGGAGTGCCAACATAAACAGTTGCTCCCAAAGGACTAGCCTGAACACTTAAGTGAATATCCCCTGCACCAGCATTCCACGGAAATTCTTTCCTAGCTCTCCCACGTCAACGAGCACGGCTCCGCTCGCGACACCGTATGACATCATCGGAGTCATAAGAGGACCTCGTCGGCGTGCTGACGTTAGTTCCACCCATTTTTTCCATGCCACCGAGGCAAACAGGGGACCAAGACATTTTCACATGTATACATAGTATAATAAATATATATATATTCACTGAAAAAACCATAGGTTTCAGGCACGTTATAGTTAGAAATTAGCATTTAAAAAACCTTAGAAATTCACTGAAAAAACCATAGGTTTCAGGCACGTTATAGTTAGAAATTAGCATTTAAAAAACCTTAGAAATTCACTGAAAAAACCATAGGTTTCAGGGGCGTTATAGTTAGTTGGACATTTCACTCGTACAAAACCATAGAAATTTCCCCGTTATAGTTAGTTCAGCTAACTATAACTCGCGCGCCCGCAATGCACTGCTGATGACGTCACATATTACATCACTCATGACATGGTCAGTGACATCACTCATGACATCACTGATAACATCTCAAATGACATCACTGATGACATCACTGATGACATCATCCAGTGAATGTGTGTTTTTCTGAAAATTAAATATGTTTTATATATGTATATCTCAACCTCGATGGAAGAATAAATGGGTATATAAGTGTCTAAATGGATGATTTTTTTTTGTAAAATTGATTGTATAACTGACTAAGTGTATCTTAGTGAATACATGGGTTAGTGAGTAATGTTTAAATATGAAAATATCTGTATCAGTCTCTCACTTTGTGTATAAGTGGCTGCATGGGTTGGTGAGTAGCTACATGAGTGTCTATATGGGTTATTAGTTGGTTTTTTGAGTATCAGTATGAGTGTCTGAGTGTCTGTATGGTTCGGTGGGGGTATTACTTAGTGCATAGATGCATGAATGAGTGACTCACTGTTTGTATATGTTGAAGACAGCATGTGTGCAGGACTGTATAGGTGGATGAGTATGTGTATGGGTGTGTTTGTGAGTGAATGACTGTCTCAATAGTGTCTTTATGAGTAACTACATATGTTTTAAACTAGTATATGTGAGTATTGGTGTATATAAGTGAGTATATGTGAGAGTGAGAGATTGGAAGAGTTCCTGTACAAATAAGTAGGTGTTTCTATAAGTGATTGTTTAAGAGAGTAAGTATGTGTAAGTTTCTGTAGAAGTAAGTGTGGTAGTGTGTGTATAACTGTATATGCAAGTAAATGGATGTTTGATACTTTGTTTGCATGTGTGACTGTGTGTGAGTAACTCTATGGATGAGTGGCGGTGTGTAACAGGATGTATAGGTGTATGAGTACATATGATGAGTGAGTACATGTATGAGTGACTGTATAGGGACTGTTGGTGAATGAGTGGATGTGTGTGTAGATCTTGGAATTACTGAATAGTTGTGTTGTAACTGATATTGGTATGTCCATTGTTTCGAAAATGTTAGTTTGTATTTTTGAGTGTGTGTATCAAAGGTTATATTAGGGTGAGAGGAGGTCTGCCACTCTATCACAAGGATGATGTCATGAGTGATGTCATCAGTGATGTCATTTGAGATGTCATCAGTGATGTCATGAGTGATGTCACTGACCATGTCATGAGTGATGTAATATGTGACGTCATCAGCAGTGCATTGCGGGCGCGCGAGTTATAGTTAGCTGAACTAACTATAACGGGGGAATTTCTATGGTTTTGTACGAGTGAAATGTCCAACTAACTATAACGCCCCTGAAACCTATGGTTTTTTCAGTGAATTTCTAAGGTTTTTTAAATGCTAATTTCTAACTATAACGTGCCTGAAACCTATGGTTTTTTCAGTGAATATATATATATATATATAGTTATATTACCTACTGGCAGTCGCCAGTAGGTAGTTATAGTTAGGACCTTGTCCCTATTCAAAAAGCATTTTTTCTTTTGCCAATATCTTTGGCGCCGTTTGACGAATCTTCGCGAAATTTTCAAAACTAATGGTTCACTCAGGTCAGCTCCTGTCCTGAAAGTTTTGGCGTGATTCGTCAAGCGGAGGCTGAGAAAAAAGGGGGTCCCAAAACACGTTTTCCCCATGTTTATTTCCATAGGAACTTTAGACAAAGCTACAGCCCGTACTGCTGAACGGAATTACACCAAATTTGGCAAAAAGGTAGGTCTTGGTCCAGAAAGCGTACTTTTTTTTTTTAAATGATGTAAATCCGTTCAGTAGTTGCTGAGAAATTCCAAAAATAAAAATATCGATATCTGAGCACCGAGGAGGATTCGCGAACCCTCCCAAGCACGAGCTTCATTCTGATAGGCTGCCAACACTCCAAACCAGAATGTGTTGGCAGCCATCTTGTGACTCAGTAACTGAGTCACAAGAAAAAGGTAAAAAAAAGATAAAAACAAGAAAAGGGGGCAGGGTAGAAACACCCTGACCCCCTAGGCCTGCTCAGGGGGTCTCACTAGGACCCCCAGGGCCAAAAAAAGCATTTTTTTAAAAAACAAATATCGGCCGAATTCGCGCTGGGTGCGCGAATCCGGCCGAAAAAATAATAAAAAAACAAAGCGCGCTTCGTTTTCTATAAGCCCCCGGGTGGGCCAGGTCCCGGGGGCAATGCGCAATTAATTAGCGGGGGCCCGCCACCTCCGCGGGGCTTTTTTTAAACTGCGTGGGTGGGCTCCTTCCCCCCCCATGCTGCCCCAGGGACTGCCACCTCCCCGGGGCATTGTTATTTTAAGGAGGGGGGGCAACATGGCCCCCCAAGCCCCGGGGACCACCACCTCCCCAGGGCTACAAAATTGAAATGCGGGGTGCACGTGGCCCCCTGCAGGGCCGGGGATGGCCACCTTCCCGGGGCAACTTCTAAAATTAAAGTGTGGGGGGGCTCAAGCCCCCCCACACTGCCCCAGGGACCACCACCTCCCCGGGGCACAAATTATGCAAATACAGGGGTCCATTGCGGACCCCCGGGCCTCGGGGACCACCACCTCCCAGGGGCTTTAAAGAGTTGGGAGGGGGGCCACGTGGCCCCCCTCCTGGACCCTCGATGGCCCTGGGGACCGCCACCCCCCAGGGCCGGCTCTTGCAATGTCCCGGGGTGCCCACCCCCGGGGCATTGCCGTGTGCTATGGCAGGGCGGGAGCACGGCTCCCGCCCTGCCATAGCAAACACTGCTTTGCTTCATTGAAGTGAGAGCAGGAAACCTGCTCTCGCTTCAACGAAGCAAAGCAGAATTGATTTTGGGCAAGGGGAGCTGCATGTTAGCAGCTCCCCTTGCCAAAAAGCAATGCCGGCTCCCACAGGAGGCGGGGAGCCGCCAGGGACCGTGGGGGCATTGGGGCTCCCTCCACGGTCCCCAACTTGAGGGCCTGCCCCGGGGACCCTGGGGCCAGAAGTGGCCAAGGGGAGGGGGGCCATGCAGCCCCCCTCCTAAAAAAAAGCATGCTGGCCAGGCCCCGGGGGATGGGGTCTCCGGGGCCAGAAGTGGCCCAGGGGAGGGGGTCACATGGCCCCCCTCCTGGGAAAAAAAAATGAGGCCAGGCCCCGGGGGATGGGGTCCCCGGGGCCAGAAGTGGCCCAGGGAAGGGGGGCCACGCGGCACCCCTCCCCAGAAAAATAATTTAAAACAAGGCCAGGGCCCAGGGGATGGGGTCCCCGGGGCCAATAGTGGTCCAGAGAAGGGAGGCCACGTGCCCCCTTCCTGTTTTTTTTTTAAAAAAAAAAAAAAGAAAAAAATGCTAAGGCCCTGGTGGATGGGGTCCCCAGGGCCCCAAAAATATTAAAAGAATGGGGGCTACACAGCCCCTTCTAAAAAAAAAAATTTTAAAAAGAAAAGCCGGCATCTCGCCAGGAGGCCCTGCCCCCTCCCTGGACCACTCTGCAAACGCCGGATACTTCCAGTAAGCCCCACAGAGTGGGATTGCTGAGAGGTGGTCTGAGGCCACGCCCCTTTTTACACCACTCTGCAAACGCACCTCTTGGCGCACTGCTGGTTGGGCGATGAAGTCCTCCTGTGTCCTGAGGACCTCAGGACACAAGTGGACTTCATCCCCCGAGCAGCAGTGTGCCAGGAGGAGTGTTTGCAGAGTGGTGTAAAAAGGGGGCATGGCCTCGGACCACTCTCGGCAATCCAGCTGTGTGGGGCTTACTGGAGGTACCTGGTGGGCTAATTGGCCCCCAGGGACCCTCAGGAGACAAGGGGACTTCATCCCCCAACCAAGAGCACGCCAGGAGGCACATTTGCAGAGTGGTGGACAAAGGGGGCGTGGCCTGTGCCCACCTATCAGCGATCCCACTATCTGGGGCATACTGGAGGTATCAGGTAGGCTAGTTGGCCCCTAAGGAACCCCAGCAGCGAAGGGGACTTTAATCCCCATCCAAGAGTGCGCCAGGGAGTGTGTTTGCAGAGTGGTGGGAAAGGGGGCGTGGCCTGCTATGACAACTTAGCAATCCCGCTGTTTGAGACTTACTGGAGGTAATAGGAGGGGTAGTTGGTGTGAGAAGTTGGCCTGGCATATGCTGTCCACTAATTATAGTGGGCACCTTGCACCAGTCCAAATCGACTCTTATGGTAGATAGGTTAAAGACAACCTTATTGAAAGCTATCCTAGTGGTAGCTATGGAGAGCAGCCTTCAGGCTAAGTCTTGAAGGAATGTAAAGCAGCTTGTTTTACCAGTCTATAATCTCTTGAATGACCAAATGAAAGAGCACCACACCAGGTATATATTCAAAATATATGTATTTATTACTAAACACACCCCTCTAGTCTCTTTATGAGGCTAGAGTTCGAAGTACATAGGTTATAAGATCTTAAATCACAGTAATAGCACAAATACACGTTTGGGCCCTAGGGGCGTACCAAACCATATACCAATAAAGTGGTATGCGAACCACGACTGAACTAGACACTAGGCCTAGAGCCTCTAGAAGTGCTTGGACCACAAGGAACCACCCAAGGTAGTGACACAGGGGACCCACGGGAGACGCGTGCAGTGTAAATACACAACCGCGATACGCCGTTAACTTCTATGGAGAAAGTCGGGATCGGGAAAATAGAGGAAAGGGACACTTAAAAGAGGACTAGGACAAAACCCTTTGAGATCTAGGACTTTGAAGAGTCTCTATCCATGGGAGCACTGGAGTACTCGTGTTACCTCACCCAGGGAAGCCGGGTACATAGGTGCCTTTCGGGGTCGGGTTTCGTCGTCGATTCGAATGGCGATCTGCTGCAAAGTGCTGCTGGCGGCCAAGAGAAAAGTGTCCGGGTGGATCCAAGAGTGGATCGGAGTTCTGGTGAACCTGAAAGCAGAGGGGACAGAGTCTGGGTCACTAGCCAGTGACCAGGAAGGCGATGGACAGATGCCCACCGATGTTGAGTGCTTCAGGTGCGTTGACAGTCGTCTTGACTCTTCAGCCACGAGGTCCGGGAGGTGTTGTCGGCAACCAGGAGCAGGATTCGGGCTGGTGCTCGATGTTTGTCGAGTGCTGAGGTGTCGGCGACCGGATGGGACCCAACAAGCCTTGGCAACGGCAAGTCTCGAGTAAGATGTAGATCGTCGATGGTGCAGACCAGCAAGGTCTGTGGAACTCACCCAGCGAGGGTAAGTGAGGGCAGGCCTGGAGCAACCAGGATGCCAAGTAAGGAAAAGATTGGCCTTCGTTAAGGGCTACTAGCCAACGGGCTAGCGACCGCAAAGGAGCCTCGTGACGCCGCACGTGGAGCTGGCTTACAGGACACTCGTGGAGTGGAGGCCAGTGATCTTCAGTGCAGATGGTGCTGGAGGCTAGGGCTACTCGGAGCCCAAAGCACGATTTCTTGGGAGACCCAGAAGATGGTGCACTTGCAAATGTGCTCAGTGTCCAGGGGTCACGGTCTCAAGTCACCCACAATAGCCACAGGCCTCAGCTTTGCTGGGGACTCAGGGTAGCCTCGGGGAAATCTGAGAATCCACCTCTGGTGATGCGATGACTTCGGCGTCCGACGGGAGCTTCAGT
Organism: Calotriton arnoldi; assembly: GCA_963921515.1. Lineage (NCBI taxonomy): Eukaryota > Metazoa > Chordata > Amphibia > Caudata > Salamandridae > Calotriton > Calotriton arnoldi. Next base: position 1,728,202 of record CAWUFW010001744.1, read on the forward strand.
AATGCGAACCGGACAGATGCTTCTTTGGTGCCTGCCAAGCAGGGGAGTCACTCCTTGACCCCAAGGGAGATTCTTCAGTCCTCTAATCTTGTCGTAGAGCGTCGAAGGTCCAGGATTCAGTTTCAGAGTTTCGTCCAGGTATAATCTAAAGTCCTAAGGACTGGGTTCCTACCTTTATTCTAAAAATAGGGGTTGGACTACTCTGTGGCCCCACCTATGGGTGGGTCAGGGCAGAGGGGTGGCTACACCCCTTTCCCTTTGTCCAGTTCGCGCCAAAGCAGGGGCTGCAAGCCCCTGATCCGGTTTGAACTGGGGTATGCACAGGGACACCAAATGTGCCCCCAGTGCAGGACTTCAAAGCACCCGAAAGTGCTCCCGCCCAGCCCCAATACACATTACCCTGTCTGGGGAGGTGGTCCCACCTCCCTGGGACAGGAAACCTATTGTCCAGGCCTCCCCTGCCGGAGTTTCGTCCAGCAGCAGGAGGCCAGACTCGTGTCTGTGGCAGCAGCATCCATTTTGTGATGCCAGGGCCCTGGAAAGAAGTTACCGGACTCGTCAGAGTTAACATGTCTTTCCCTCTAGAAGGGTGGAATGCTACCCCCGCCACCAGGATTGGCGGGGGTAGTATTCCAAGATGTTTGACACCAAACACGACATGTTTAGGTGCAGCCATTCCAAAGTTAGCATTTTACCGCGAGGATATAATGCGCTTAAGAGTATATGGTCAGGCTGCACTACAAACAGCATCAGAGATGGTCTCCGAATGCTGCAGAGGGGCCCTGCTCATGCAGGGGAACCCTCTCACATAGGAACCATGCACTCTGCCTTTAGGATTGATAAGGCCTGCCTTAGGAGTGACTTATAGGTTTCTATGTGTGTATGTATTTCGTGATATAGGTAACCTATATCACAGTAAGGGGTGCATGCACCACCTTACCCAGGCTGCAGTAGCAGACCGGTGGTGTCAGTTTGGATGGCCTTCCAGGGGTGGCATAATACATGCTGCAGCCCCTGGCAGGCCTCTGAGGTACCTATGCCCTTGGTACATAGTATACCATATACTAGGGACTTATAAGGGCACTCCAGATCCCAATCAGAGATGTGCCTAAGGCACATGGAAACCATTTTAGAGAGGAAGCAGCTAGGCTTGGGTTCTGATTAGCAGGGCCCCAGCCAGACTAATGTCGAAAAACAGTGAAGCATCAGCAAAAAGTGGGGGTACCCATGTGAAGCAGATCCTACTCTCCTACACAACCCCCCCAAACGTAGGGACATTAAACTAACCTTGCCCAGTTAAGTCTTCATGTTCTAAGTGGAAATACCTAGAGAGTCCATCTGCATTCGCATGGTTACTCCCAGGCCTATGTTCCACTGTAAAGTCCATCCCCTGTAGGGAAATGGACCACCTAAGCAGTTTGGGGTTTTCACCCTTCATTTGTTTTAGCCATAAGAGGGGCTTATGGTCTGTCTGAACCAGGAAGTGTGTACCAAACAAGTATGGCCTCAACTTCTTCAGAGCCCAGACCACAGCAAAGGCCTCCCTCTCTATGGCTGACCAACGTTTCTCTCTAGGGGTCAGCCTTCTGCTAATAAAAGCTACTGGCTGATCCTGACCTTCTTCATTCAATTGTGACAGTACAGCCCCTACCCCCAATTCAGATGCATCTGTTTGAACAATGAACTTCTTGGAGTAATCAGGACTCTGCAGAATTGGAGCAGTGCACATGGCCTGCTTGAGGTCATCAAATGCCTTTTGACAGCTAACTGTCCACTGAACCTTTTTGGGCATTTTCTTAGAAGTTAAGTCATTCAAGGGTGTCACTATTGATCCATACCCCTTGACAAATCTCCTATAGTACCCAGTCAGGCCTAAGAAGGCTCTCACCTGAGTCTGGGTAGTGGGAGCAGTCCAGTCCATGATGGTCTGGATCTTGCTCTGCAAAGGTTGAACCTGGCCTCCACCCACAAGGTGGCCCAGGTACACAACCTGACTCTGCCCTATCTGGCACTTAGTGGCCTTGATAGTCAGGCCTGCCTTTTGCAGGGCCTGTAAAACATTCCTGAGGTGGACCAGGTGATCCTCCCAGGTGGAGCTAAAGACAGCAATATCATCTAGATAAGCTGCACTATAGGCTTCCAGTCCTGTGAGAACTGTGTTCACCAACCTCTGGAAAGTGGCAGGTGCATTCTTCAGACCAAAGGGCATTACCACAAATTGATAATGCCCACTAGGGGTTGAGAATGCTGTCTTGGTCTTTGCAGTATCAGCTAGTCTGATCTGCCAGTAGCCAGCTGTTAGGTCAAATGTGCTGAGATATTTGGCAGAGGCCAAAGTATCTATGAGCTCATCTGCCCTGGGGATTGGATGGGCATCAGTCCTAGTGACTGCATTGAGACCCCTGTAGTCTACACAAAACCTCATCTCTCTTTTTCCACCACTGGTGTGAGGTTTCGGTACTAGGACTACTGGACTAGCCCAAGGGCTATCTGAGGGTTCAATTACTCCCAACTCCAACATTTTCTGGACTTCAGTCCTGATACAGTCCCTGACATGGTCAGGTTGCCTATAAATCTTGTTTTTAATAGGCAGACTGTCCCCAGTGTCCACTTCATGAGTGCACCAGGTGGTCTGACTGGGTGTCAGAGAAAACATATGTTGAAACTGATTGAGGACTTGCCTGCAATCAGTTTGTTGCTGGGTAGTGAGGCTGCCTGCCAAGGCTACACCATCAACTGACCCATCGTCAGGGTTCTGTGAGAGCAGGTCAGGGAGTGGGTCACTCTCTTCCTCCTGCCCTTCATCAGTAGCCATGAGCAAGCCCATGTCTGCCCTGTCCACATATGGTTTTAACCTGTTGACATGGAGAACCCTGTGGGGACTCCTGGGTGTTCCTAGGTCCACTAAATAAGTGACCTCACCCTTCTGCTCAACAATAGTGTGGGGTCCACTCCATTTATCTTGGAGAGCTGCTGGGGCCACTGGCTCCAACACCCACACCTTCTGTCCTGGCTGGTAAACAGTCAGAACAGCCTTTTGGTCATGCCAGGCCTTCTGAAGTTCCTGGCTAGCCTCAAGGTTTTTGGTTGCCTTTTTCATGTACTCAGCCATCCTGGAGCGGAGACCAAGTACATAGTCCACTATATCTTGTTTTGGGGGCTTGAGAGGTAACTCCCATCCTTCCTTCACCAAGCACAGTGGACCCCTCACAGGGTGGCCAAACAGAAGTTCAAAAGGGCTGTAACCAACCCCCTTCTGAGGCACCTCCCTATATGCGAATAAAAGGCAGGGCAAGAGTATGTCCCATCTACGCCTAAGCTTTTCTGGGAGCCCTTTAATCATGCCCTTCAAGGTTTTGTTGAATCTCTCAACTAAACCATTGCATTGTGGGTGATAGGGTGTGGTGAACTTATAAGTCACTCCACACTCCTTCCACATTGCTTTTAAGTACCCAGACATGAAGTTAGCACCCCTGTCTGATACTACCTCCTTAGGAAAGCCCACTCTTGAGAAGATTCCCAGGAGGGCCCTTGCCACCACAGGTGCTGTAGTGGTCCTGAGGGGAATAGCTTCTGGGTACCTGGTGGCATGATCCACTACCACCAGGATAAACCTGTGCCCAGAGGCTGTTTGGGGATCCATGGGACCAACAATGTCAATCCCTACCCTCTCAAAGGGCACCCCCACCACAGGTAGTGGTATCAGGGGGGCCTTTGTAGTGCCACCTGCTTTGCCACTGGCTTGGCAGGTTACACAGGAGCGACAAAACTCCTTACTGTCTTCAGACATGTGGGGCCAGTGAAAGTGAGGGACAATTCTGTCCCAAGTCTTGTTCTGGCCCAGGTGTCCTGCTAAGGGAATATCATGGGCTAGGGTCAATAGGAAGCCCCTGAACTTCAAAGGTATTACCAACCTCCTGGTAGCACCAGGCTTGGGGTCTCTACTCTCTGAGTACAGGAGTCCATCATCCCAATACACTGTATGGGGACCACTAGCTTTCCCAGCAGCCTCAGCAGCAGCTTGCTGTCTGAGGGGTTCAAGGGAGGGGCAGCTCTGCTGCTCCTGGCTCAGATCTGCCCTAGAAGGTCCCCCTGTCCCCAAGAACTCAACCTGGTCAGGTTCAAGTTCCTCTGGGACAGTTCCTTCTTCAGGGCTGAGATCATCCCCTCAAGGGACTGATCTTCCTCCTGAGCCAAGGGGAAGGCACTGCCTTAACCCTACTACTCCTCCTCTTGGAAGGCACTTGGTCCATTCTTCCAGAATCCAAGGCCTGTTCAGTGCTAGACATTTTGGCTTGTGACCTGGTCACAGCAAACACATCTGCAGGGATCCCCAGCATTTCTGCATGGGTCCTGAGCTCCACTTCTGCCCAAGCAGAAGTCTCTAAGTCATTGCCAAGCAAGCATTCGACTGGTAGGTTTGCACTTACCACAACCTTCTTAAGGCCAGTTACCCCTCCCCAGGAGAAGTTAACAACTGCCAGAGTATGGTCTGTTCTGACATTGCTAGCATTGGTCACTTGGTACATCTCACCAAGCATAACTTGCCCAGGTAGCACAAGGTCTTGTGTCACCATTGTGACACTTGCCCCTGTGTCCCTAAATGCCAAAGCCTCACGTCCATTAATTAAAGGCTGTTGTCTGTACTTGCCCAGATTACTGGGACTCACAGTGGAGGTCACATCCATGCCTCCATCACAGACTAACACAGCCTGATTCAGCTCTCTGACTAAGTCAGAGCCCAACTCAGTTCCCAGGGTGAACCCTACTAAACCCTTTGCTGGAGCACTTCCACCAACTGTACTAGGGGGAACAGGTGCCTTAGGGGCATTGGTGGGTGCTGGACTGGAGTCTTTGGACTTGGTGCAATCACTGGTCCAGTGGGTCTTTTGCTTACAGACCTTGCACCATGGTTTTCTTTGGCATTTACCCTTGGTAGACTGGGAATCCCCACCAGAAGAAGATTTTTGGGGGCCTGATGAAGACTTTTGATCTTTACCCTTCTCCCCACCCTTGTCAGAGTTCTTAGCATCTTGCTTCTTGGTTTCTCCACCTTGGTTCTGTACCTTCTGCTTCACCCTGGTTCTGACCCATTTGTCTGCCTTCTTTCCCAATTCTTGGGGAGAGGTCAGATCAGAGTCAACCAGGTATTGATGCAACAGCTGATTTTGACAGTTATTAAGAATCTGCTCCCTCATTATCAGATTATACAATCCTGAGAAGTCACACACCTTACTGCCCATCAACCAGCCTTCCAGAGCCTTGGCAGAACAATCCACATAGTCTACCCAGTCTTGAGTCTGTGCTTTTGGGTGTCTCTGAACTTCAACCTGTACTGTTCAGTGGTTAGGCCAAACCCATCAATAAGAGCACTCTTCAAGACCTTGTAATTGTCAGCATCCTCCTCTCTAACAGTGAGGAGCTTATCTCTACCTTTGTCAGCAAAGGAGAGCCACAAGATTGCTGCCCACTGCTCCTGAGGGACCTTCTGTACTTTACAGGCCCTCTCTAAAGCAGTTATCCATTTGTGGATATCATCCCCACTCTGGTAGGGAGGGACAATCTTGCTCAGGTTCCTATGGTCATAGGACCTTTCCCTATCTCTAGGGACATGGCTGCCACCATGGGACTCTAGTCCCAACTTTCTTCTCTCTCTAAGGAGATCTAGGGATTCTCTATCTAAAGCTAATTGCTTTTTTCTGAGTTCCAGCTGAGTTTCCTCATACTGGACTAGCCTCTTTCTTCTCTCATGAGAGGATTCTCTCCTATGAGATGAGACAGAGCTCCCTATAGAGGTGCCAGAGTGGTTAGACTCCTGAGAAGGAGACCTAGACCTTCTGGGCACACTCTTAATCCTTCCTGGGGGGACAAAGAGGGCATCATTTTGATCATCCTCATCATCATCCACAGGAGGGATTTCGTTTTCCAGGTCCGGGTCATTGTCACCCTCCTGGCCTGTTTCAGTGGGGGGGCTGGGGGTACTGGTACCCCTAGCATCCTCCTCTTCTCCTGCCCCACCCTCAGCTCCTACCCCTTCAGTCCCTACAGGCTTACTAAGGTCATAAGCCACCAACAACTCCTTGAGGTGTTGGGTGGTGGGGCTTTGGCCTGTCCTTATTTTTCTCAAGTTACATAAAGCTCTCAATTCCAAGAATGGGAGTGTATCATACTTGGAGGGTGGAAGCTCAATGGCTTCCTGCAAGGATTCTTTGGATCCTGCCCTTAAAGACATTACTAGTGTGGTGTGGTGTATGCACTACCTACTCTAGTGTGGCCTACTAAACTCTCTTGAGTTGTAGAAAGGGTTGTGCTATCCCTTAACACACAACTCTAAGTTCAGTAGAACTTACTGTTATTCTAAGCTTAAATTATATGTACCTTAGGTACCTTTAGTGGTTTTCAGTTGATCAATTCAATTGAGATTATCTGGTAAAACAATAGCAAGCTGGAATCCCACACGCTGCACACCAATGTGAGAAGTTGGCCTGGCATATGCTGTCCACTAATTATAGTGGGCACCTTGCACCAGTCCAAATCGACTCTTATGGTAGATAGGTTAAAGACAACCTTATTGAAAGCTATCCTAGTGGTAGCTATGGAGAGCAGCCTTCAGGCTAAGTCTTGAAGGAATGTAAAGCAGCTTGTTTTACCAGTCTATAATCTCTTGAATGACCAAATGAAAGAGCACCACACCAGGTATATATTCAAAATATATGTATTTATTACTAAACACACCCCTCTAGTCTCTTTATGAGGCTAGAGTTCGAAGTACATAGGTTATAAGATCTTAAATCACAGTAATAGCACAAATACACGTTTGGGCCCTAGGGGCGTACCAAACCATATACCAATAAAGTGGTATGCGAACCACGACTGAACTAGACACTAGGCCTAGAGCCTCTAGAAGTGCTTGGACCACAAGGAACCACCCAAGGTAGTGACACAGGGGACCCACGGGAGACACGTGCAGTGTAAATACACAACCGCGATACGCCGTTAACTTCTATGGAGAAAGTCGGGATCGGGAAAATAGAGGAAAGGGACACTTAAAAGAGGACTAGGACAAAACCCTTTGAGATCTAGGACTTTGAAGAGTCTCTACCCACGGGAGCACCGGAGTACTCGTGTTACCTCACCCAGGGAAGCCGGGTGCATAGGTGCCTTTCGGGGTCGGGTTTCGTCGTCGATTCGAATGGCGATTTGCTGCAAAGTGCTGCTGGCGGCCAAGAGAAAAGTGTCCGGGTGGATCCAAGAGTGGATCGGAGTTCTGGTGAACCTGAAAGCAGAGGGGACAGAGTCTGGGTCACTAGCCAGTGACCAGGAAGGCGATGGACAGATGCCCACCGATGTCGAGTGCTTCAGGTGCGTTGACGGTCATCTTGACTCTTCAGCCACGAGGTCCGGGAGGTGTTGTCGGTGACCAGGAGCAGGATTCGGGCTGGTGCTTGATGTTTGTCGAGTGCTGAGGTGTCGGCGACCGGATGGGACCCAACAAGCCTTGGCAATGGCAAGTCTCGAGTAAGATGTAGATCGTCGATGGTGCAGACCAGCAAGGTCTGTGGAACTCACCCAGCAAGGGTAAGTGAGGGCAGGCCTGGAGCAACCAGGATGCCAAGTAAGGAAAAGATTGGCCTTCGTTAAGGGCTACTAGCCAACAGGCTAGCGACCGCGAAGGAGCCTCGTGACGCCGCACGTGGAGCTGGCTTACAGGACACTCGTGGAGTGGAGGCCAGTGATCTTCGGTGCAGGTGGTTCTGGAGGCTAGGGCTACTCGGAGCCCAAAGCACGACTTCTTGGGAGACCCAGAAGATGGTGCACTTGCAAATGTGCTCGGTGTCCAGGGGTCACGGTCTCAAGTCACCCACGATAGCCACGGGCCTCAGCTTTGCTGGTGACTCAGGGTAGCCTCGGGGAAGTCTGAGAATCCACCTCTGGTGATGCGATGACTTCGGCGTCCGACGGGAGCTTCAGTAATGCGAACCGGACAGATGCTTCTTTGGTGCCTGCCAAGCAGGGGAGTCACTCCTTGACCCCAAGGGAGATTCTTCAGTCCTCTAATCTTGTCGTAGAGCGTCGAAGGTCCAGGATTCAGTTTCAGAGTTTTGTCCAGGTATAATCTAAAGTCCTAAGGACTGGGTTCCTACCTTTATTCTAAAAATAGGGGTTGGACTACTCTGTGGCCCCACCTATGGGTGGGTCAGGGCAGAGGGGTGGCTACACCCCTTTCCCTTTGTCCAGTTCGCGCCAAAGCAGGGGCTGCAAGCCCCTGATCCGGTTTGAACTGGGGTATGCACAGGGACACCAAATGTGCCCCCAGTGCAGGACTTCAAAGCACCCGAAAGTGCTCCCGCCCAGCCCCAATACACATTACCCTGTCTGGGGAGGTGGTCACACCTCCCTGGGACAGGAAACCTATTGTCCAGGCCTCCCCTGCCGGAGTTTCATCCAGCAGCAGGAGGCCAGACTCGTGTCTGTGGCAGCAGCATCCATTTTGTGATGCCAGGGCCCTGGAAAGAAGTTACCGGACTCGTCAGAGTTAACATGTCTTTCCCTCTAGAAGGGTGGAATGCTACCCCCGCCGCCAGGATTAGCGGGGGGGTAGTATTCCAAGATGTTTGACACCAAACACGACATGTTTAGGTGCAGCCATTCCAAAGTTAGCATTTTACCGCGAGGATATAATGCGCTTAAGAGTATATGGTCAGGCTGCACTACAAACAGCATCAGAGATGGTCTCCGAATGCTGCAGAGGGGCCCTGCTCATGCAGGGGCACCCTCTCACATAGGAACCATGCACTCTGCCTTTAGGATTGATAAGGCCTGCCTTAGGAGTGACTTATAGGTTTCTATGTGTGTATGTATTTCGTGATATAGGTAACCTATATCACAGTAAGGGGTGCATGCACCACCTTACCCAGGCTGCAGTAGCAGACCGGTGGTGTCAGTTTGGATGGCCTTCCAGGGGTGGCATAATACATGCTGCAGCCCCTGGCAGGCCTCTGAGGTACCTATGCCCTTGGTACATAGTATACCATATACTAGGGACTTATAAGGGCACTCCAGATCCCAATCAGAGATGTGCCTAAGGCACATGGAAACCATTTTAGAGAGGAAGCAGCTAGGCTGGGGTTCTGATTAGCAGGGCCCCAGCCAGACTAATGTCGAAAAACAGTGAAGCATCAGCAAAAAGTGGGGGTACCCATGTGAAGCAGATCCTACTCTCCTACAGTTGGCACCCAAGGGTGTCCTTGGGGGCCAACTACCTCTCCTGTTACCTCCACTAAGTCTCACACAGTGGGATTGCTAAGAGGTCTTCGGAGGCCACGCCTCCCCTTTCTCCACCACTCTGCAAATGCGCCTCCTGGTGCAGTACTGGTTGGAGGATGAAGTCCACTTTACTCCTGAGGGACTTTTGGGGCCAAGAAGCCCTCCTTGTACCTCCTGTAAGTCCTACGCAGCGGAATTCCTGAGCGCTGGTCAGAGGCCCAGCCCCCTTTCTGCACCACTCTGCAAACGCGACTACCAGTTAAAGAAGCATTTGTAATGTAATAGGTCTCGCATTTGCAGAGTTAGAGCTATTGGTGTTGTAAATGTAAAAGATTTTTACTAATGTTTTTGGTGTAGAGTGGATGTACGTTGTGTGTAGTGGAATTATGTGGTATGTTGTGCAGTGAAATTATGTGAATAGAAAGTATGTGGTATTTAGTTTATAGGAATTATGTGGAGTGAGATTATGTGTTTTGGAGAGTAATTATGTGGTATTGTAGTCTCTGTTGTTGAGTGGTAACCTCAGGTTTAGTCTTCCTCGTTTCCATAGAAGCTAAACTATAAATTCAATGAGACACCAAAAAAAGGAACCACTGAGGAGCACTTCTTGACCCAGTCGGAGGTATGAGCAGGGCAACTGGAATTATGTGACTGTTCTGCTGCAACAATTTTCACATAATTAAACATTTTCCGCATTTGACAAATATTCCATCATCTGCTGCCTAATCTGCAGATTTGAACAAAAAAAGCCTTGTTTCTAGCTCAAACGGCTTAAATGTTCCAAAAAATGCAGCGTCACGTGTTACAGCGTGGTGGAAGGCCCTTTGCAAAGTTGGAATGGTCACCTGTTACTTATTGCTAAATGTGGGTGTTAAATTGGTACTAATGGTGCACACACCTCTCTTCTTTCTGTGCCTCTCTTGCCTCTTTCTGCATTTCTCTTGCTTCTTTCTGCACCTTTCTTCCTCTTTCTACACCTCACTGTCTTCTTTCTGCACTTCACTTGCCCCTTTCTGCACTTCTATTGCCCCTTTCTGCACCTCACTTGCCTCTTTCAGCACCTTTGTTGCTTTTTTCTGCAGATCTCTTGCCTCTTTCTGCACTTCTCTGGCCTGTTTCTGCACCTGTCTTGCCTCTTTCTGTACCTCACTTACCTCTTTCTGCACTTATCTTGCTTCTTTCTGCACCCTTCTTCCCTTTTTCTGCACCCCTCTTGCCTCTTTTTGCACCTCTGTTTGTTCTTTCTGCACTGCTCTTGCTTCTTTCTGCACCTCAGATGCCACTTTCTGCACTTCTCTTGCTTCTTACTACACCTCTATTGCTTCTTTTAGCAATTCTCTTGCCTCTTTCTGCACTTCTCTTCCTTCTTTCTGTACCCCTCCTGCCTCTTTCTGTACCTCACTTGCCTCTTTGGCAACCTCTCATACCTCTTTCTGCACCCTTCTTGCCTCTTTTTGCACATCTGTTGGTTCTTTCTGCACTGCTCTTGCTTCTTTCTGCACCCCTGTTCCCTCTTTTGCACCTTTCCTGCCTCTTTCTGCACCTCTGTTGCCTCTTTCTGCACCTCTCTTGCTTCTTTCTGCACTCTTGCTGTCTGTTTCTGCACCCCTGTTGTCTCTTTCTGCACTTGTCTTCCCTCTTTCTGCACCTCTCTTGCTTATTTCTGCACTTCTCTTACTTCTTTTTGCACCTCTCTTGCTTCTTTCTGCACACTTGTTCCCTTTTTTGTATCCCTCTTGCCTCTTTCTGCTGTTCTCTCGCCATTTTCTGTACCTCATTTGCCTCTTTCGGCACCTCACTTGCCTCTTTCTGCACTTCACTTGTTGCTTTCCACACCTCTGTTGCTTCTTTCAGCAATTCTTTTGCCTCTTTCTGCACCCCTCTTGCCTCTTTCTGCACCCCTCTTTTCTCTTTCTGCACCTCTCTTGCCTCTTTCTGCACCTCACTTGCCTCTTTCTGCACTTCTCTTGCTTCTTTCCACACCTCTGTTGCTTCTTTCAGCAATTCTATTGCCTCTTTCTGCACTTCTCTTGCTTGTTTCTACACCTCTGTTGCTTCTTTCAGAAATTCTCTTGCCTCTTTCTGCACTTCTCTTCCTTCTTTCTGCACCCCTCCTGCCTCTTTCTGTACCTCTCTTGCCTCTTTGTGCACCTCTCCTACCTCTTTCTGCACCCCTCTTGCCTCTTTCTGTACCTCTGTTGGTTCTTTCTTCACTGCTCTTGCTTCTTTCTTCACCTCTGACTTAGAGGTAGTTTTAACCCCCCTGCCCTATTATGTACTAGGGCCTTACAGGGGAGGTCATGCCAATAACAGGGGTACCCCAACCCATAGTGTACACTAGTGTATGTAGGTGTTTTCACTGTATTCTAAGTATCTTTTAGCATAGCACTGGCTCCGGGCCTGGTTAGTCAGAGTCAGTTACCACCAGTACCAGTCAGCAACAAGTTGGGGGCACAGGATGACTTTGCAACAAGGCCTCTTTGTGCACCTCTGTTAGTTCTTTCTGCATATCTCTTGCTTCTTTCTGCACCTTTCTTCGTCTTTCTGGACTTCTGTTGCCTCTTTCTGCATTTCTCTTGCTTCTTTCTGCGCCTTTCTTCCTCTTTCTGCATATGTCCTACCTATGTAGGCATAGTTAGAAATTAGCATTTAAAAAACCTTAGAAATTCACTGAAAAAACCATAGGTTTCAGGGACGTTATAGTTATTAATTAGCATTTAAAAAACCTTCGAAATTTACTGAAAAAACCATAGGTTTCACGGATGTTATAGTTAGAAATTAGCATTTAAAAAACCTTTGAAATTCACTGAAAAAAACATAGGTTTTAGAGACGTTATAGTTATTAATTAGCATTTAAAAAACATTCGAAATTTACTGAAAAAGCCATAGGTTTCACGGATGTTATAGTTAGAAATTAGCATTTAAAAAACCTTTGAAATTCACTGAAAAAACCATAGGTTTCAGGGACGTTATAGTTTGAAATTAGCATTTAAAAACCTTAGAAAGTCACTGAAAAAGCCACAGGTTTCGGGACGTTATAGTTAGTTGGACATTTCAGTCGTACAAAACCAGAGAAATTCGGCCATTAAAGTTAGTCGAGGTAACTATAACTCGTGCCCCCGCAATGCACTGTTGATGACGTCACATATTACATCACTCATGACATGGTCAGTGACATCACTGATGACATCACTGATGACATCTCAAATGACATCACTGATGACATCACTGATGATATCATCCATGTGATAATCTGATGCACCTCCTCACACCTTAATATAACCTTTGATACACCCACTCTAAAATACAGACTACCATTTTCAAAACCAAAGACACACCAATACCAGTTACTACCTACCTACTCACTGATTCCTAGGTCTACACATACATCTACTCATTCACCCATACAGTCACTCATACATGCAGTCACTCATCAATACATCACTATTATATGCACTCATACACCTATACAGACACTCACACACCGCCACTCACCCATAGAGTTACTCACACACATAGTCAGTCATGCAAAGAATCAATCGCACTCCTGTTTACTCACATACACAATTATTCACACACCACCTCACTTATTCATACAGCTACTAACACATACTTACTCTCTTATACAATCACTGACACAAGCACACACTCATCCATACAGCCACTCTCACAATCACTTACTCTCACATATAGTCATTTATATAGTCCAACACTCACATATACTGCCTTTCACATATGTAGTTACTCACACAAGTACCACTGAGACATCTAAACACTCACCAACACACCCATACACACACTCACCCATCCATACAGCCCTTCACAGATGCACTCTTGAACCCATACACCCAGTAATTCACCCACTCACACTTCTATGCACAAAGTCACACCCCCTACCCACCCACACAGACACTCAGGCACCCATACAGATACTCAAACAATCAATCATTAACCCATATAGACACTCATGTAGCTACTCACCAACCCATGCAGCCGCTTACACACCAACTGACAGACTGATACAGACATTCACACAGTTTAGTCACTAACCCATGCATTTAGTAAGACACGTTTAATCACTCACTTATACAGTCAGTCACGCACCTACTAAATCATCCATACAGACACTCATACACCTACTCATTCTTCAAAACACCTTGGCATATATATATATAAAACATATTTCAACATTTTAGAAACACTCAGTCACTGGATGATGTCATCAGTGATGTCATTTGAGATGTCATCAGTGATGTCACTGACTATGTCATGAGTGATGTAACTTGTGACATCATCAGCAGTGCATTGCGGGGGCGTGAGTTATAGTTACCTCAACCAACTACAACGGCCAAATTTCTCTGGTTTCGTACGACTGAAATGTCCAACTAACTATAACGTCCCTGAAACCTGTGGTTTTTTCAGTGAATATATATATGTGATCCAGATCCCTTTGGGATCGAAACGCGTCATGCTGATGGAGTTGTGTCTTACATGAGCTGAATAAAATCTGAAGCTGCACGAAATTGTGGTCCGTACTCCATTTGTGTGCAGAGGAGAAGAGGCTGCGAGAAGGAGTTTGCTATATATATATATATATATTCACTGAAAAAACCATAGGTTTCAGGCACGTTATAGTTAGAAATTAGCATTTAAAAAACCTTACAAATTCACTGAAAAAACCATAGGTTTTAGGGACAGTTATAGTTAGTTGGACATTGCACTCGTACAAAACCCGTGAAATTCCCCCGTTATAGTTAGTTCAGGTAACTATAACTTGCGCCCCCGCAATGCACTGCTGATGACGTCACATATTACATCACTCATGACATGGTCAGTGACATCACTGATGACATCACTGATGACATCTCAAATGACATCACTGATGACATCACTGATGACATCATCCAGTGACTGTGCGTTTCTGTAAAGTTTAAATATGTTTAATATATATAGGGAAAGGCGTATTGAAGAATGAGTGGGTGTATAAGTGTCTGAATGGATGATTTAGTACGTGAGTGACTGACTCTACAAGTGAGTGATTAAATGTATCTTACTGAATGCATGGGTTAGTGACTAAACTGTGTGAATGTCTGTATCCGTCTGTTTGTTGGTGTGTAAGTGGATGCATGGATTTGCAAATAGCTACATGAGTGTCTATATGGGTTATTGATTGGTTCTCTGAGTATCTGTATGGGTGCCTGAGTGTTTGTGTGTGTGGGGTGTGTGTGACTCTGTACATAGATGTGTGAGTGGGTGATTCACTGGGTGCATGAGTTCAAGAGTGCATCTGTGATGGACTGCTTGGGTGGGTGAGTGTGTGTATGGGTGTGTTAGTGAGTGAATGTATATCTCAGTGGTACATGTGCGAGTAACTACATATGTAAAAGGCAGCATACATGTGTTAGAGTATTTAAATGGCTATAAGTGAGAGTGTGTGATTGTGAGAGTGGCTGTATGGATGCGTGTGTGCTTGTATCAGTTATTGTATAAGAGCGTAAGAATGTGCTAGTATTTGTATGAGTAAGTGAGCTGGTGTGTGTATAACTGTATAGGTGAGTAAATGGGTGTGTGATTAATTTTTTGCATGACTGACTACGTGTGTGAGTACCTCTATGGATGAGTGGCGGTGTGTGAGTGTTTATATAGGTGTATGAGTGCATATGATAGTCCTGTACTGAGTGACTGTAAGTACGAGTGACTGTACGGGTGAGTGAGTAGATGTGTGTGTGTGTGGACCTAAGAATCAGTGAGTGGGTATGTAGTTATTGGTATTGGAGTGTGTATGGTTTTGAGAATGGCAGTCTGTAATTTAGAGTGGGTGTATCAAAAGTTATATTAGGGTGTGAGAAGATGCATGAAATTATCACATGGATGATGTCATCAGTGACGTCATCAGTGATGTCATTTGAGATGTCATCAGTGATGTCATCAGTGATGTCACTGACCATGTCATGAGTGATGTAATATGTGACGTCATCAGCAGTGCATTGCGGGGGCGCGAGTTATAGTTACCTGAACTTACTATAACGGGGGAATTTCACGGGTTTTGTACGAGTGCAATGTCCAACTAACTATAACTGTCCCTAAAACCTATGGTTTTTTCAGTGAATTTGTAAGGTTTTTTAAATGCTAATTTCTAACTATAACGTGCCTGAAACCTATGGTTTTTTCAGTGAATTTCAAAGGTTTTTTAAATGCTAATTCCTAGCTATAACATGTCTGAAACCTATGGTTTTTTTCAGTGAATTTCAAAGGTTTTGTAAATGACAATTTTTAAATGTATTAATTGTTATATTTATTTTTTTTGATACTGATTTACTACATTTTTTTAAACTATTTATTTTTAGATATTTTATTTTTTAAATTACATTGTAATTACATTATACATTACATTACAAAATATACTTTCTCATAATGAATTACTTTAGTTTAAATACTTTGCAAATAGGCAATAGACTTTTAAGTACAGTAGTTACAGTTGTTGCAATGAGCAACACAATTTCAAACACAATGCAACATTGAGCTCAATGTGAATTTCTAGTTAAATGCAATTAGTTACTTTATGGATTACTTTTTCTAACCACAGGACTGGATCCTAGATTCAGTCCTGGGACATCTCCTGTAAACAGTTGAGTAAAAGCGTTTTGGTTACAGTAGTGATTTTTAAGGAATATTATTGTATTTTAAAAGTTGACACAAACTTTTTCACATAGAATCACCAATGTTATCCTATGGGAGGAAATTCACTTAGCAGGTAAGTAGTGTTATCGTTACTTTTTCTTACTCAGTGGTGGATCCTGGATCCAGCACTGGTGCATCTCCTGTAAACAGTTGAAAGAATGCGTTTAAGTCATACAGGCGATTTTTAAGGAATATTTGTAGTTTGTGAAAATCGACACTTTGAAACTTTTCTGCTGAAAACCAGACAATGGATTCCTATGGAAGGAAATACAAGTTACTGGTAAATACGGTTAGAATTACTTTTCAGGGTCAGTGCTGGGCTAAAAGATGCAGCACTGGGTTCTCTCCTGATAACAGGTGAGTAAATCGGAATTCGTAGTTCGGCTGATTTTAGAGGAATATTATAAAGTTCCAAAACTCCACACTTAGAAGAATTTCCAAGTGAAACCAGTCAATGTTAGCCTATGGAAGGAAATTCAAGTTACTGGTAAGTACGGTTAAAATTACTTTTCAGGATCAGTACTTTGCTCAAAGATACAGCACTGAGGTCTCTCCTGATAACAGGTGAGTAAATCAGAATTCGTAGTTCGGCTGATTTTAGAGGAATATTTGTATGTTACAAAAATCGACACTTAGAAACTTTTTCAGCAAAAAGCAGGCAATGATATCCTATGGAAGGAAATTCAAGTTACTGGTAAGTACGGTTAAAATTACTTTTCAGGATCAGTACTGGGCTCAAAGATGCAGCACTGTGGTCTCTCCTGATAACAGGTGAGTAAATCGGAATTCGTATTTCAGCTGATTTTAGAGGAATATTATAAAGTTCAAAAACTCCACACTTAGAATAATTTCCAAGTGAAACCAGTCAATGTTAGCCTATGGAAGAAAATTCAAGTTACTGGTAAGTACGGTTAGAATTACTTTTCAGGATCAGTACTGGGCTCAAAGATGCAGCACTGAGGTCTCTCCTGATAACATGTGAGTAAATCTGAATTCGTAGTTCTGCTGATTTTAGAGGAATATTTGTATGTTTCAAAAATCGACACTTAGAAACTTTTTCAGCAAAAAGCAGGCAATGATATCCTAAGGAAGGAAATTCAAGTTACTGGTAAGTACGGTTAAAATTACTTTTCAGGATCAGTACTGGGCTCAAAGATGCAGCACTGAGGTCTCTCCTGATAACAGGTGAGTAAATCGGAATTCGTAGTTCGGCTGATTTTAGAGGAATATTTGCACAATGGTGAAGGAAGGGGGTGAGGCCTGAGGTGACATGTCTGCAAACACGCCCTGTGGCGCGTTTTAAGTTGGAGAATTAATTCCTCCTCAATCCCGAGGGTCCCTAGGGGCCAACTAGCCCACCAGATACCTCCAGTATGCGCCAGAGAGCTGCGTTGCAGAGAGGTGTTCAGAGGCCACGCCCCTTTTTACAACACTCTGCAACGCAGCTCTGTGGCGCTTACTGGAGGTACCTGGTGGGCTAGTTGGCCCCCAGGGACCCTCAGGATTGAAGGGGATTTAATTCCCTATCTTAAAACGCGCCACGGGGCCTGTTTGCACACATGTCACCTCAGGCCCCGCCCCCTCCCTTCACCACTGTGCAAACGCGCCCCGTGGCGCGTTTTAAGTCGGGGGATTAACTCCCGTTGAATCCTGAGGGTCCTTGGGGTGCAACTAGCCCACCAGCTACCTCCATTAAGCACCACAGAGCTGCGTTGCAGAGAGGTGTAAAAAGGGGCGTGGCCTCAGAACACCTCTCTGCAACGCAGCCCCCTGGCGCATACTGGAGGTTCCTGGTGGGCTAGTTGGCCCCCAGGGACCCCCAGTATTCAAGGGGAATTTGTTCCCCCTCTGCAAACGCGCCAGGGGGTGCGTTTGCAGAGTGCTGACAAGGAGGGGGCGTGGCCTCCGGCGCAATGCCGGATTTAAAAAAAAATATATAATAATTTAAAGGGGGCTGTGTGGCCCCCCTTTTTTAAAATTATTTTGGGCCCTGGGGACCCCACCCCCCAGGGCCTGACCCCCTTTTTTTTTTTTTTTAAATGTGAACGGGAAGGGGACCGCGTGGGCCCCCCTCCCGTGGCCAATTTCGGCCCGGGGACCCCATCCCCCGGGTCATTGCCACTTTTTTTTAATTTTTATTTTCATGGAGGGGGGCTGCGTTGCCCCCCTCCTCAGGCCTCCTTAGGCCCCGGGGACCCCATCCCCCGGGGCCAGCCTTTTTAAAAAAAAAAAATCCTAATTTGGGGAGGGGGGCCGCACGGCCCCCCTCCCGGGCCCCTACTTGCCCCGGGGACCCCATCCCCCGAGGCTGGCCCTATCCTTTGGGGTCCGTGGGGGGACCCCAACTCCCCCACGG
This sequence comes from Calotriton arnoldi, assembly GCA_963921515.1. Classification (NCBI taxonomy): domain Eukaryota; kingdom Metazoa; phylum Chordata; class Amphibia; order Caudata; family Salamandridae; genus Calotriton; species Calotriton arnoldi. Next base: position 1,746,506 of record CAWUFW010001744.1, read on the forward strand.
ACCATGCCGGCTCCCAGCGTCCTGCGGGAGCCGGCATTGCTTTTCCACATGGGGAGCTGCTAACATGCAGCTCCCCATGTGGAAAAGCAATGTGCTTTGGATATTGGAAGCAAGAGCAGGTTTCCTGCTCTCGCTTCCAATATCCAAAGCAGTTTGCTATGACATGACGGGAGCCGCGAGGCTCCCGTCCTGTCATAGCAAACTACAGTGTCCCGGGGGTAGGCACCCCGGGACACTGCAGGAGCCAGCCCTGTGGGGTGGCGGTCCCCAGGGCCACCACAGGCTCCAGGAGGGGGGCCGCGCGGCCTTCCTCCCTTCAATTGCACAGGAGGTGGTGGTCACCGGGGCTTCGGGGGTCCAAAACGGACCCCCACATTTGTTTTCTAAGTGCCCCGGGGAGGTGGTGGTCCCCGGGGCATGTGGGGGGGCTGGAGCCCCCCACACAGGTGATTAATTTAAAAAAAAAGAAGCCCCGGGGGTGGCGGTCCCCGGGGCTGCGGGAGGGCGGAGAGCCCTCCCGCACCATGTTTTATTTAAAGCCCCAGGGGGTGGCGTACCCGGGGCTTGGGGGGCCTTAGAGGCCCCCCACATAAAACATAAACCTACACCCCGCATGCCCCCGGGACTTGGGCCACCCGGGGGCAAAATTGCATCGAAGCGCGGAAGACCGCGCTTCGATTTTTTTTTTTATCGGCGGGATCCGCGCACCCTAAGCGCATTCCGCCGATTTTTTTTTAAAAAAAATGCTTTTTTCTGCCCAGGGGGTCCTTGTGGGACCCCCTGAGCAGACCTAGGGGGTCAGGGTGTTTCTACCCTGCCCCCTTTTTGCGCTTTGCGCACTTGTTTCTGTCCCTCGGTTCTACCGAGGGACAAAATGGCTGCCGACACTTCCTGATTTGGAGTGTTGACTGCCACTTGACAGCCAATTAGCATGCAGCTCGTGATCGGGAGGGTACGCGGACCCTACTCGGCCATAAATATATATGTGACTTTACTTTTGATTTTCTCAGGAACTACTGAACGGATTTACACCATTTAAGCAAAAGGCACGACACTGAACCAAGGGCTACCTCTTTGCCAAATTTGGTGTAATTCCGTTCAGCAGTTCGGGCTGTAGCCGCAATGAAAGGTCCCTATGGAAAAATGAATGGGGAAAACGCGTTTTGGGACCCCCTTTTTTCTCGGCCCCCGCTTGACGAATCACCCCGAGACTTTCAGGATAGGATCGGACCGGAGCGCCCAACAAGTTGGAAACTTTCGCGAAGATTCGTCAACCGGCGCCGAAGTTATTTCAAATAGAATGTTGCGGATTTCCTATGGAAAATAGGTCTTAACTATAACTATCTACTGGCGACCGCCAGTAGATAATATATATATATATATATATATATATATATATATATCTGAAAGGAAAGGATCCCGGCATTGTTGATCACTTCCACCAATTGGGCCGGTGCGATGTACGGGCGCCGGAGCCTGCTATAACTTTTGAGGAAACCTTTGTATATCGAGTCCGATACAAAGAAACACTCGCACTCCAGGATCGTGGTCACAAAAGATTGTTATATTTGTATTAACGGCAGATTAATTCAAATATAACAATCTTTTGCGACCATGAACCTGGAGTGCGAGTGTTGGGACTCGATATACAAAGTTTTCCTCAAAATATATATATATTACCTACTGGCGGTCACCAGTAGGTAGTTATAGTTAGAACCTAGTTTCCATAGAAAATGCGTTTTTTGTTTTGCCAATAACTTTGGCACAGTTTGACGAATCTTTGCGAAATTCTCCCAAAAAATGTTTCATCCAGGTCAGCTCCTATCCTGAAAGTTTGGGGCTGAGAAAAAAGGGGGGTCCCAAAAAGTGTTTTCTCCATGTTAATTTCCATAGGAATTTTTAGCCAGGGCTACAGCTCGAACTGCTGAACGGAATTACATGAAATTTGGCAAAAAGGTAGCTCTTGGTTCAGAAAGCAACCTTTTTTTAAATGGTGTAAACTGCTCAGTAGTTGCTGAGAAATTCAAAGAATAAGAGTCAAAAAATCAATTTCCCATAGGAAACTTTAGCCAAGGCTACAGCCCGAACTGCTGAACGGAATTACACCAAATTTGGCAAAAAGGTACTGCTTGGCTCAGAAAGCGACCTTTTTAAAAATGGAGTAAATCCGTTCAGTAGTTGCTGAAAAATTGAAAAGAAACAAATATCGATATCTAGAGGCGCGGTGGATCCGCGAACCCTCCCGACCACAAGCTTCATTCTAATTGGCTGCCAACACTCCAAACCAGGAAGTGTTGGCAGCCATCTTGTGACTCAGTAACCAAGTCACAAGAAAACAGTACAAAAAAAGGTGAAAAACAAGAAAAGGGGGCAGGGTAGAAACACCCTGACCCCCTAGGCCTGCTCAGGTGGTCCTACAAGGACCCCCAGGCCCAAAAAAATAATTTTTGTTTTTCAAAAAATCGACTAAATTCGCGCTGAGTGTGCGAATCCGGCCGAGAAAATAAAAAGCCCCCGGGTGGGCCAGGTCCCGGGGGCAATACCAAAATAATTAGCGGGCGCCGGCGGGGCCCCCACAGCCCCGGGGACTGCCACAACTCCCCGGGAGTGGATATTTGCCTGTCAATAGTTTAGTCCATGTTTTTGCGTGTGACACTTGAGCACAATGCACGTACAATGCTGGCATTTTAATACAAAGAGTCCATGCCAGGCTGCTATCCCATGCGCCTGTGACCTGCGCCGGCTCTGCTGCTCCCTGCAGACTTGCAGGCCCGGGCGCTGCCACCAGCACAGGCTGAGTATTTTAACCGTTTACCACTCTACAGCCAGGCCTGATGTGCTGTGCCCCTTACCGATATCATGTGACCTCACGTCCTGGAAGGAAGTGAGGTCGGCCAGGGATTCAGGAAGCGGGGACTGGAAGCAGTCACTGTGTGTCTGGTGAGTGGTGGCTTCCACGTCCCGGTGTCTGCATTATACGAGAGAGTGCGCTGACTGCGCAATGATTACCGTCGGCACTAGCATCAGTATCATGGCGCCTGAGAGGGCTCGGCTGGGCTGGGGAGTGCGCCGACGGTGGCTGCGGCTCACCCATAGACCGAAGAATGCCCCAAGTTAGAATTCTGCAGCGACCTGCGGGAGAATCCGAGTGCTACTGATTGCCGACAGTTAAAGTTGCCGCGCTTGCCTGCCCCCCCTGCAGCAAAGAGTAAGTGGAGTGCAGTATCTGCAGAATATCGTTTATTAGCGGGGCAGGCTCCTTTTAATGTTCTCATGCCTCGACAGTGAGTCTGCTGTCCTGTTGACTCTAAATAACACCCACCTTGAAATGCCATACAAATGATGTAACGTTCGCTCGTCCGGTTTATTCCAGATCGTGACCTCCGTGTTTGCACGTGGATGTTAAAGTTATTCATTTCCTGTAAGACCACAGGTTTTTTACAGGAAATTGAGCCTCGCTAGAGTGAGCACCAATCACTTCAGCAAACCTGCTTCCACGACTGGTCCACTGGCTTTTTACTGTATCGCCAGATGGCAAAAGGACTTGTAAAACGCTCGGCCCGCGCATTAATTTAGAACCTGGGTAATAACTTCCCCCCTCACACCAGGAAATGGAAATGAAGTGCAAATGTGAAGATTTGAAAAGCCAAAATGAGTTTAGACATCTACTCTACACCTGCCAGGACTGATATAGCTTATGCGAGGCCTAGCCTACCACGCTGGGGACAGCACTATGCCTGGACTGTTGGGATAAGAATTTTTGTGTGTCACCTCAAGGACCAGGCTCTTGGAGGCCCATTAGCCCTCGGCGTTTACACACTTCCCTTCAGCTGCACATGTGGGTGCAGCCTAAGGTGCTAATGACCTTGGGCCGGCAAGCTGAAATAATTTTATATTTGGAAAGCGGTGTGTACCATATATTGGCAGATACGGGTATGCTCATTCCTGTCACAGGACACCATCCAATGTTTGCTAGGCATCATGAAATTAAAACTGACTTTTCACCTGCTCCCATACCATATGCAGCTGCAAATTTTGAAATTAATCTATGAAGAAAAGGATAAATTTACATACATTACTTCTGTAGGCATAGTTAGAAATTAGCATTTAAAAAACCTTTGAAATTCACTGAAAAAACCATAGGTTTCAGGCCCGTTATAGTTAGAAATTAGCATTTAAAAAACCTTAGAAATTTACTGAAAAAACCATAGGTTTCAGGGACGTTATAGTTAGTTTGACATTTCACTCGTACAAAACCATAGAAATTCCCCCGTTATAGTTAGTTCACCTAACTATAACTCGCGCCCCCGCAATGCACTGCTGATGACGTCACATATTACATCATTCATGGCATGGTCAGTGATATCACTGATGACATCACTGATGACATCTCAAATGACATCACTGATGACATCACTGATGACATCATCCAGTGACTGTGTGTTTTTATAAAGTTTAAATATGTTTTATATATATATGCCAAGGTGTATTGAAGAATGACTGGGTGTATGAGTGTGTGTATGGATGATTTAGTAGATGTGTGACTGATTGTATAAGTGACTGATTAAGTGTATCTTACTGAATGCATGGGTTAGTGAGAAAACTGTGTAAATGTCTGTATCAGTTTCTTAGTTGGTGTGTAAGCGGCCACATGGGTTGGTGAGTAGCTACATGAGTGTCTATATGGGTTATTGTTTGGTTGTCTGAGTATCTGTATGGGTGCCTGAGTGTCTGTGTGGGTGTGTGGGGGGGTGTGACCCTATGCATAGATGTGTGAGTGGGTGATTCACTGGGTGTATAGGTACAAGAGTGCATCAGTGAAGGGCTGTATAGGTGGGTGAATGTGTGTATAGCTGTGTTGGTGAGTTAATGGACATCTTAGTTGTACATGTGTGAGTAACTACATATGTGAAAGGCAGTATATTTGAGTGTTGGAGTATATAAATGATTGTATGTGAGAGTGAGTGAATGTGAAAGTATCTGTATGGATGAGTGTGTGCTTGTGTCAGTGATTGTAGAAGAGAGTAAGTATGTGTTAGTATCTCTATGAATAAGTGAAGTGGTGTGTGTATAACTGTATAGGTGAGTAAATAGAAGTGTGATTGATTATTTGCATGAGTGACTAGGTGTGTGAGTAACTCTGTGGGTGAGTGGTGGTGTGTGAGTGTCTGTATAGGTGTATGAGTGCATATGATAGAGCTCTATTGATGAGTGACTGCATGTATGAGTAACTGTATGGGTGAATGAGTGGACGTGTGTATAGCCATAGGAATCAGTAAGTGGGTATGTAGTAACTGGTATTGGTGTGTCTATGGTTTCGAAAATGGTGGTCTGCATTTTTAAGTGGGTGTATCAAAGGTTATATTAGAGTGTGAGAAGGTGCATCAGATTATCACGTGGATGATGTCATCAGTGATGTCGTCAGTGATGTCATCAGTGATGTCATCAGTGATGTCATCAGTGATGTCATTTGAGATGTCATCAGTGATGTTACTGACCATGTCATGAATGATGTAATATGTGACGTCATCAGCAGTGCATTGCGGGGGCGCGAGTTATAGTTAGGTGAACTAACTATAACGGGGGAATTTCTATGGTTTTGTACGAGTGAAATGTCCAACTAACTGTAACGTCCCTGAAACCTATGGTTTTTTCAGTGAATATATATATATATATATATATATATATATATATATATACACATATATATATATATATATATATATATATATACACATATAAATGCTACACCTACATATCTAGGTTAGGCTAGATACATTTAGTCAAATTACTTATGGTGCGCATTTTAGGAGGATGCAAGTGCTACTGTCTTATCTGAACTGTATTTGTTCATCTTCTTAGCACTATGGTAGAACTGTATCTACTGTTTACAATATTGGTACTCGCCATTTCTTTCATATGTTTCTGTCTCCTGATTGTCGCAGCAAATATGGTTTACACAAGACTGACGCTGGACCAAAAAATACTTATTGAAACTTCCTAACCGCCATCTCGTGTATTTTCTGAGAATAAGTAAGCACGAGTGACTGAGCGAAAAGTACTGTACTGTTTCCACGATCCCTGAGGAATAGGGGTTGTCATGTTCAGTGGTTGCCAGAAACTACCTACACCACTGTAAGATACAGGGGGGGTGGTAGTGGCACGGTAGAGCTAGACAGCTGACATATCCTGTGGGGGTGTCCGGAACTGGTTTGGACAGCAAGCCCTCAGTTTAGGTCATCCAAAACCCGCAGCTCCTGGGGATTCCCAAGAACTACACAACAGGGCGCCACCAATGTTGGTTTAGTGTTTATATTAACAGTTAAAATCTGAGTAGTTCAGTCGTGCTTTTTCAGAAAGCTCTACTCACTCTTTTCACAGACTTCTGAAGTGGGAAGGGAAATCCCCTTTAGCTGAGCAGATATACCTTGTGTATTGGCTGAGGGTCTAAACAAGCTTGTAAGGATAAAAGGTTCCCACATTGTGCAAAACCCCTAATTACTAAAACTTTTATTCTTTTCCTTTTGAGAATGCCTGACAACGTGAGTGGTTCGGGTTCGTGGGAAGATGAGTTTGCAAACGCTCTAAACATTACAGAGAACTGCAGACAAGCAGTAACTATAAAATTGTTAGAACACGGCGTACCCACAACAGGTGGCTGTGTTATCTTTGTGATTGAGGCACACAAGGTGTTCGGATCAGAGGTATTCTATTCTTGGGTTCAGCTCCCGCCTGCAGATCCAGAAACTAAATTGTTTCACACATACATTGTAGTTGAACCACTGGAAGAATACATTTCATACAAAGAAATTGAAGTCCCGTTAACTTACCAGCTTCACAGAAACTGGTCTAAAGGCGACCTCCCATACACAATATCTGTCATAAGACTCAGTCCACCCAGCATAGAAGGAGCGACCTGGCCGGTCTTAGCAACATACACTCCACATCCTGAGATAGATACACTACCAGTGGGGGAAGTCCATACAATATATAAAGACATAGTCCGACTATACAGACACATTGTCCAGTTCATCATGCAAACATTAACACTCCAACCTGCGAGAAATGCTCCCGTCGGTCCACATCAGACCACACCTAAAATTAGCCCATAGACACTAAAATCAGTGATGGGGACAATCCTCACCAAATGAGAGCAAATTCCATTCTGGCTAGCACAAAAAAATAGCACAGCTGGAAGCAGTATTTCCCCATAAAGGTCCGCAGGAAAAACATAGAATGCTAACCATTTTCTTGCCAATGGGGATGGTTCCCTCGATTGAGGATTGTACCAGTTGGGGATCAATCTTTGATGCTGTTTATATAAGAATACACAGCACCCCTTCCATAGCAGTAATTCCAGAGGTATTAAAACAGATACAGAATGACATGCCCTGGACTTGGGGTGAAACTGATGGGTAATTTTGCCCAAGTCTCTGCAATCATGCTGACAACAAAAAAGGGCAGGCAGCAGCAGTGGCTATACACCACCGCCTAAGGGAAATAGCTCCTATAAATAAGGAGCGAGAGTTACCAAAAATAATCTAAGAAACCTATGCCGCAATAGGTAGAGATAGTTTGGGAGCCAAACCAGGGAAACCACAAATGGCGGGTAGTCCAAACAAGGACAACTTGAAGCAAGCACCCTCTTCTAAAAAGAAATGGGATAACAAACAATCTAAAAATAACAATATAGAAAAGAATTCATGATCAAGGGGTGGGTCTCCCCAATGGGAGTCCTCTGCAAAAAGGTATAACCTTAGGAATCATGATAACATTAGGAAACCTGACAGGTATCAGGATACTGATACACTTTCCCTTAGTTCTTTCCAGGGTTCATCAAAAAACCCGTAGAGGGATGGGCGATCAGAACAAAAGACAGAAGATCAACCAAATACAAAAAGGGAAACACATCGTAAGTCAGATTACATTATCAAGCAGGTAGAACATTCTAAAGCAAAACCTCAATTCAAAAAGAAGAAAGTAGCTGGTTTGAAAATTAGACATGCCCAGGTTACTGAGGACTCAGCTTCTGAACGGGAAATGGGCTCTGACGATGCTGGACAGCATGGCAGAAGTAACAATAGCTCGCCAGAAACTGAAGGATTTTCTGGTGACAGTAGTATTGAATGCACATATCACAGTGGAAACACCTGATACAAGAGTTAGTGTCCCACATCGACTATACAAAATTACACTCCAAATAGAGAGGGACATCTCAAGAAAAGTTAAAGGTCTCTTTTGGAAGTACTTAACATTTGGATGTGACATCCTTTTAGCAGAGAAAGATTGGCAGCCAGAATTTGTGATGTATTGCCCAAAAGGAGAAAGCGTCATTTTGCCTGCTTTCTCTGACCTCGTTCCAGAATCTCTAAAACATTCATACGTGCAGGAGTGGGCGCTAGTGCTAGTTCCAGAATTATACTGCAACTGTGTAGGGTGGGACGTGGAGTCTACTCACTACAATATCCCATTAAAATCTACTCCAAATTCACAGAGACAGTACCCTATTAAAAACGATGCAAAAAGACAAGTCAAAGAAATCTTAGACCAACTTGAATACCAAGGTGTGATTGAGACTTGCACCTCCCCAATGAGCAATCCTTTGTTTCCCGTAATGAAACCTGACAACTCATTTCGTCTAGTTTTAGATTACCGACATTTAAACACATGCACACAAACATTTGCAGTTCAAAACACACATAGGGCCACATTAATGAATAACATTGTGCAGAGGAAATACAAAACGACATTAGATATCTTGAATGGATTCCTCTGCCAAAATATAGCTTCAGAAAGCAGATATTTGACAGCATTTTCTGCCCTCGGCACTCAGCGTCACTTCTGTCATTTGCCCCAGGGGTATAAGAGCAGCCTGGGGCTATTCTCGCCAATAGTGTCCGAATTATTACAAACACGCGACAAGGAGGCAATGTCCTATGTAGATGACATTTATCTGAACCCAATACCGCCAGACACAACTTTTGAGAAGGCATGGAAGCCGTCGCCAAATGGATGAAAAACAGCTGCCTACAACTAAACACCAACAAAACAGAAGTGCTCATCATGGGCCCAAACCCCGATGCCTGGAAGGACACCTGGTGGCCCCCCACCCTCGGAAGCCCGCCCACCCCCACTGACCACGCACGCAACCTGGGAATCATCCTGGACTCCGAGCTCAAAATGGACCGCCAGATCAACTCCGTCTTCTCCTCCTGCTTCCACACCCTTCGCCTCCTACGTAAGACCTTCAAATGGATCCCCCTCGAACACAGAAAGACCATCACTCACGCCCTGGTCACCAGCAGACTCGATGCCGGAATAAACAAAAACCTCACCCGCAAGCTACAGAACATCCAGAGTGCCGCCGCCAGACTGGTCCTCGACCTGCCAAGACACTGCCACATCTCCCAGCACCTGCGCACACTCCACTGGCTCCCCATAAAAGCTAGAGTCACCTTCAAGATGCTCACCCACGCTCACAAGGCCCTCCACGATACCTGACCAGCATACCTGAACAGCCGTCTCAAATTCCACGCACCCCAGAGGACCCTACGATCAGCCCAGCTCTCCTACGCCGTGGTCCCCCACACCAGAAAGACCAGATCGGGAGGCCGCTCCTTCTCCTTCCTCGCGGCCAGAGCCTGGAACGCCCTTCCGCTCCACCTCAGACAGACAACATCGCTCCCCACCTTCGCAAGAAACATCAAAAGCTGGCTCTTTGACAGACCCCCCCCTTGATGGACTGGAACAACTCCCCCCCAGTGCCTTGAGACCCTTACGGGTGAGTAGTCGCGCTTAACAAATGCCTGATTGATTGATTGATTGATTGATTGATGGACGATGAATTACTTGAACACTTGTGCAGGGTGAACAACAAAATTGTGGGATTCACCAATTTGGGCCACAAATTTAATTGTAAGAAATCAAAAATTGCCCATCTCAATGTCCTATTTTTCGAATATGAGCTATCAAGTGAAGGCAAGAGCCTGGCAGCGAACTTTTTAGAAAAGTGTGCGCTGCTCCAACCTCCAAAGAATCTGAAGGGTTTGCAATCCATTTTAGGATTTCTACATTTTGGCAGAACATACATTCTGGATTACGCTGAAAGAGTAAAACCTTTCTATGACTTATCAGACCTGATTTCATAACACATCAGTGGACACAGGAATATACAGATACTCTATGTTCCGTTCAGGCGGACATGATAGCATCAAAACATTTGCACACACATGTGAATTCAACCAACTTGGTGATCCGGGTGGTCCCGGTTTTATCAGGATATACATACATCACTTTCAATGGAGGTGAGACAGTCCCAATTGCATGCAAATCATATTTATACACAAATGCTGAACTGCAATTTGCGGCTACAGACAAAATACTGACTGCTGTAGTGAGAGAAAGAGCGCTAGCACAGGGGAAACGCATAATCGTTGTAACCCCGGTACCAACTTTAGAAGCTGTTACTAAAGCGAGCATTCCAAATGCAAAAGCACTACATCTGCGATGGATACAATGGGCTAATTCTCTCACTGCAATAGACGTAAATTACCAAATATGATCCTACACTGAAAACACAAGTGTTCCTGCAGTACGAACAAGAATACCCTCTCCCGAATGAAATCTTGCCTCTAAAAAAATATGATTACATCATTTACACTGATGGTTCTGCTCAGCCTGCCATTGGAAGTAAACAACAGTATAGCGCAGCATGTGCTATAGAGAAGAGACGTATGCGGGACGGTAAGTTCCATCACAGCAATACAACTACACAATCTTTAGGAGATTGTATGGCGCAGCTGACAGAACTGAAAGCCCTGATACTAGCACTACAATATACGGATCCGGAATTCCCCACACTGATAGTGTGCGATTTGTTATATTGTGTATAGTCTTATAATGAATATCTTCATTACTGGGACCACAATGGGTTTAGAGATTCCAAGGGTTGAACAATTAAGCATAAATTATTATGGGAACAAGTGGCAAAGCTAAAGGAATGCCTGCCACGGGCTCAAGTTATTCACACCTTGAGTCATCAGCATGTTGGTGTACACGTTGAAGGGAATTCACTGGCTGATGAAGCCGCCAAGGCGACAGTATGAACTGCTGCCATTGCTGCAATCATTTGTTCTAGCACAAGTATAGATGGAGACATACTGATAGCTCTCAACGCCTCGAAAAACGGCTCTGCCGTTCCAAAGGGCGTTCCACTCAAGTACTCCTATAAATTAGATGCACAAAATACACCGTATGCTCAAAATCCAGGAGTGGGGGATGGAGTTATACCAAACATGGATCGCAGATTAGGTTTGATTCTAGCTGCGCATGAGGGTCTGGCTCAGCACACGCAGGAGTCACTGCTACAATTTCATTCCTGAAGCGGGGATTCTGGTGACCAGGTTTGTTTAAACAAACCAAGGGTTATGTCTTGTAGTGCGACATCTGCCAGCAGATGAAAGGTTCCACCGTAGCATGGCCACCGCAAACACCATTACTCATTTCAGACAGAGCTCTCGCATGTGTCTATTTGTACCACTGTGGCCCCCTAAATTCAGATGGGTCCTACAAGTACATCTTAGTGGCATCATGCTCTAGATTTCTATGGGTTTGGCCTCAGTGCTCGGCTGATGCCCGAACTGGTATAAAGGATTTGCGAGTCTTCATCGGGACATACGCAATTGGTACGTTACATTCCGAACATGGCCCTGTGTTTAGCTCACGGGCTTACAAGGAAGCCATGGGAAGTATGGGCGTGGCCTTGCAGTACTCTTCCCCCTACCATCCAGAGGGAAATTTAGTGGTGGAGAGGAAAAACTGGGGCCTAAAGCAATCCTTAACAGCGAGGGTATTAGGTGTGGGCGTAGTTGGGTCAATCACCTACATGAGGTCCAGAGCGCACTTAATAACATGCCAAGAAAATCCTTGGGAGGACGTACCCCCAATGAGATCCTGTTTGGGACAAGAATGTGCGTATCTAACCTCAATTGTGCCAGCACAGCAGTGGATGTAAAACCATTTGAATTGAATGATCGTTTGGCTGTTTTACAGGAACTCAATGAATTCCGGGCATTACAAAGCAACGTCCAAGTAAAATGCATCACCACTGGGGAAGTGAAAAAGGTTTCGGCAAGACCTAACTGGGTACCGAAGATTGGGGACCTGGTCAGAGAAAAGATTGTGGACAAGAAGGAGTTTGGGCCATCTTACAGAACACCTGTACCTGTCCTGGCAGTCGAAGGAACAAGAACAGCACTTCTTCCGCCTCTTGCCGGCAAAAAAAAAAGATTTGTCTCCATTGATCTGATCAAACCACACTATGTATCCGATTTTCAACAGTAGGCCAAGTGGAAACCTGAGTAGCCGCAGAGCTCCTCTTACTACTATAAATAGGAAGTTCAGATGGAACGACTAGTAACGTTTCAAGACTCACCTGTACAAAACGCAGGATTATCAAATAACGGAGTACAAATCACACCAGTTGAAATTGAACAACATCCAGATACAACTGAAATGCAAATTGCAATTCGGCCCAATAATGACATCTACATCAATGTGCCTTCACAAGAGACACCCGCCTGTTCTATAAAAAAGGCAGAGCTACCAAAGATAGATCGAACTGCGTCTGGGTACTTCATCAACTTCGATGATTTTTCTTCAGATCTAAGTGAACCTGAGCAAACACCACCCATTTCCAGAAAAGAACACTTTCAACAATTCTTTCCCTGGCTGAAAAAGTCGTAATTGATGTCCCCTTGGTTGCATCTTTGGTTTGCATTACAGACCCTATTCCTGTTCATTTGGATTGGTATAGTAACTGTCTTTTTCCTACTACTGAATGGATATTACCTCCCACACATCTCTGCAGTACAATCTGTGAACTTGGTCCTGAAACCACTTACGTCATCACACCGTGAACAGAGACCTGTCCATAGTGAACATTACAGCAGTTCCAGTACCTGATGGTATAGTTTGGGATAGGGTTTCATATGATGTATTTGGTCCTACTGAACATTTGAATATTCCTCATGTATTTAAAATTTCATTGAATGATTTGATTTCACTACCCTGAGTACACTCTCTGATGATTGGAACATTGAAACTGTAAATTCTATGCTCTCAGATTTAGAATAATCTGCTGCATTTTCTTACAGGGAATTTTATGAAGATACACCTGACTTCGACAGTATTTATTGTTACCAACATTATGGTCATCACTTTTGCCATAAAGCAAGTGCCCCACGCACTGTTAACACTTACCATCAATGGGAAAATTGCCTGACACCACCGAAAGGTAGTTCTGCCACATTCACACATACATTTGCATACTTTTCAGGGTTCAATACATCAGACCCAACGTCATACTACTATCAGCATGCGCAAATGAATGCAACTGCGAAGAAAATGATGCTGACAAGCACCAAGCTTATATATTCAGCACCTTTTATCTCCCAACTGTCTATACAAGGTTTTGACTATTGGAGGGACACAATAAACACGAAATCCATCCGGGGGATGAAAGATTGGCAGGTTCAGAGAACAGAGGCTTTATTTAGAGCTTGCCCCATACCATTACAGATAATCTTCCTAAATAGAACAGTGCAACAGACTACCTGCTAGGGGTTTGCAAAAATAAAAGACCTGAAAACACCATGTATCCCCTCGCCCACACCTGTTGAGGGTATATTGAGTGATACACTGATAAGTGAGGAGGTACTGGGTACAATGACACAGAATGGTAAATACAATTCATCAGCTCCAAATTGGAAGGGATGATTGGTTTGGCCAATCGATACAAATAGGTGTCAATCAAGATTCAGGGGTACCACCGGAGGGTTTAGTATCCATAGGCCTGACCCACACTCTGTACACACAGATGACCCAGGGGTAGTGACTTCTTATAGTGTTGGGAAGTTATGCCTAGAATGGCTAAAAAAACCTCAACCCTATTACAGGTGAAACAACACGTGTCCCTTCTGTCAGATAACATATATCTTAGGGGTTTCTTGCTAGGTCCCAAGAAACTGCGTAAAAAACGCTTCTTATATGCCATCTACAATGAACTGTGGAAAGTCTCCCAACAGGAATGATTATGTGAGATTGATAGAATTAACCTAGAAAAGGCCTTGGCTGTGGTAGACAATGGAATGACAACACTTTCTTTACGTATTTATTCACTGGGCAACATTGTGTCCTCAGCAATTGACATAATGGAACAAGATTTGTCTATTCTACAAAATGGGCAATCTCAATTGCGCTCCATTGTGCTTTCATGCTGGACGCTACAATCATTGCGTTTTGGCCACATGCCAACGCTGTACATTAACGGCACAAATCTGTTTTTGGCTTATAATCTGAAGAACAGACAAACGACCATGGCACGCAGAGATGCAAAGTACACCATGCTGCTCATTGAAAAATTAGAGAAGTTACCTTTTACAGTAGCAGAGTCACCGTATATGGAAGGGTTAATTCATGGCTATATCACACTGCCAATCACGACATTCCAGTTCCAATCTTGCTATAAATACCTCCAGGTAGGCAGGTAAGACGCGTTGAGTGAAGGGTACATACAGGAAACTTGGGAGTTGCTGTACAGATATAGATGTAGAAATAAGGACACTGAAGTTTTCTTAAGTGGTACAGACTGTGAGAGGGCTTTAAGTGGGTCTTTGGTGTGCAAAGAGGTCTCGCTTCACGTAGCGTGTAATGCTTCAATAGCGAACTTATCTTGCTACTTGAAAGGCTCTCCAGCTGCTGTGATTCATCCAGTTTTCGAGTTACTCTCTAATGGGAGTTATTTAATGCTGAATGATCAAGGCTGTTAAGGAATGGCACCAGGCATTGCATATCAGGTCACAGTAAACTCCAGGGTTGTTTGTTGTAAGCAAGTATAGTTTCCCCCAGCTAGCCTAGTTAGGGAGGCACCACTGTGGCCTTCATTGAATGTTTCCAGTATAAGGTTTGATTCTCTGAGCAGACTGAAAGCCATGTTGTTTCATCAAAATGTGGCCTTAACTTTAGCCTGAGAGACTTTTGATCTCCAGGTTGCAAGGCAGAGATTCAGGCTCTGGCCCATGCAGGCCCACGTGTACAGTTGTCCACAGCGTATTCCCATGTTGATGACGCCATTTTTGGAGCCTCCAAGGGATGCTTCCGCTCCTGTTGGAAGGGAAAACAGCTCTGCTCCAGATGTACAGGCATCGGTTCAAGGCATGCAGGCATCGCATTCTTCCCCGGCGGCTGCTGTGGGAACCAGAGATGACCATCTTTGCTCAGTCGACATTATATTGGAAGTGCTGGAGGGATTGCTACCTGTGGATGCAATGTTTAGCAATGCTGAGTCTTCAGCACAGGATTCATAAACAATGTGGCCTTCCCTGTGCTGGGAACTATTCAGCAATTTTTTAACATTTATCAAATTGAAGGTCAAAATGGACTTTGTTTTATTTTTCTCCTTCTATGCCCTAACTGAGCATAATGGCTTTCAAGGTGCTCAGTGTAATAATAACCACATATACCAGTTTAGAGGACGTTTTGAACGCTTTGAGCGAAATGGCTTTTCTTTTTGGACATTTTTCAGGCTTTTAAAATGATTATATTATTTTAGTTAAAAATGATTTTTTATGCGTTTTATAGCCTTAGCTTTATTATTATCTAGCTAACCCTGTTGACCTTTTGATGAGGAGTGGGTGTCATGTCCTTTAGGATAGTCCTGTCATGTATTCCCCCTTTTACATACATTGTCCCATCCACACAACAATAACGGTTCACAATAGGTGACCTTTTACCTAGTAGTTTCCCCTGTCTCTACAACAGCAGGCTCTTAGTAGTTTATCATAATCCTTGTACCTGACGCAAATAAACATGTTCTCAGGCACTGCATAATTATTCTGTTTAAGGGTCACCAGTTTTTTTCATACTTGGCCAACAAGCCCGCTGTGCATTATCGCATTTGTTTAGAAAAACATTTATGATTCTTTTCAAAATATTTATGATTCTTTTCAAAACATATTGATTCTAGAAAAAACCCTGGAGTGACCACTCTAGTATATAAGACCCTTATTCCCCCCCCTGCAATTTCTATGAGAATTCCTTCCACGCTGATACAAGGTCCTGCATGCTAATTCTTCGACACTCAGCAGCCTGACATCCCTTGCGGGTGTCATCCTAGAAGCAGAGACGGGGTCCTCCATTCTCTACCATCAGGTGAGGGGGTTGGTTCTTCCCAAGGGGATTCTTGGCTATATATATATATATATATATATGGGAACCAGTGAAGAAAGAGACAAACTCCGCAAAGAAATGATGACTCGCCTCAAAAAGGAAGAGGACGTAAGTAAAGAAAGGAAGAAATACAAATTCCATCGAGATAAGATGAACGGGGTCAGATTTTTACGTTTGCCAAAAAGTTTTAGGCAATGCGTATATCTAAATTCAAATCGGCCATAGCTAACAAAGTCGGTACATCTAAAGCTGCAGAAACAGGTTCCAATACATCACTATCTGAACTCTGTTCCACGGTCGATAGCGGATCTGAACATGAATCTAGCGGCCATGAAAGAGATCCACAAGCAAAGAAATCCACATTGGATGAAGAATTATCTTTTTTATACTACGACCGAAGACAGACACTCCGCCCGAGAATACCGCGGCACAACGCAGAACAACCAACAACTTCAGGAGGAGACAAAGGCGGAAGGCAAATAGAAAACAATGGAAAATCAAAGAAAACAAGAGGGGGCCGATGGCAGAACAGACAATAGAGGTAAACAAAGAAACTAAAGACAAAACTATCATGAATTTAGCCAAAATTGATTTAAGCACTGAAGAAAAACAAATTCTAGGCCTGGGATTATCCTATTGCCCAAGAAACAATTTCAACTATGTAAACACTAGACTGGAGATATATAAAAATGTGAGAAAGTTAAAATTAAAGAAATTCCACAAATTATCGAACAAAGCAGGAACTAAAACAATGACACCAGAGATGGGATCGGACCAAGGTGACCTAATAGGCAACTTAACACAATCGGATATACCCTTAATAAATACCTTACAAGATCTATGGATTCAACATAATGAGTCGTCAGAAAGGATAAATAACGCAACAGATAACAATGTGCCTGGCATGTCTACCACTCTAACTGCCAAGACCAAACAAGAAACACCTTTTAGACCTAAATCTACATTCAATCCGGTGACTACACATGATTCAATTGATGTCTTTCATGAACTTGTGTCAGATCAAATCAAAGAACTAAATCACAAAATACAAAGTGCAAAAAATAAATATAAATGGCAAGACCGAAAATACCAGGAACTGATGAAAAAATTGAAAGAAAACAATACTATCGTGATACGCAATTCAGATAAGGGCGGCAACATTGTGATTTGGGGTAAAGTGGACTATACAAAGGAAGCATACGCCCAATTAAATGAAAGATCCTACTATGCAAGAATAAGCAGTGTGAACCTTAAGTCTGTTTATACTGAATTTTACAAGAAAACTGCAGACATGGAAAAGTATGGGTTTAATCACAACACAGGAATTTAAGTTTTTAAAGAACGAGAATCCAGTCATACCCACGTTTTATTTCATTCCAAAGGTTCATAAAGATCCAGTCAGACCACCGGGTAGACCTATAATATCAGCCCGCAACAGTCTGCTCGAGCATACATCACAGTATGTAGATTACTTTTTTCAAAATCACGTAAAAACTTTGGCATCTTATGTTCGCGACACGAGTGACCTCCTGAGAAAACTGGAAATAATTGAATGGAAAAGCAGTTTTTACATGTTGGCATTAGACGTGACGTTGTTGTATACGAGCATCCAACATGATGATGGTGTGAAGGCTATGGAACATTTTCTGAACAAAGATCCAGATCATTCTAGTGAACACAAGAAAATGTTGTCAGATATGGTGACTTTTTGTTTACACAATAACGTGTTCATGTTTAACAGCATATTGTATCAGCAAATAAGGGGCGTAGCCATGGGGGCCAGCTTCTCCCCCAGTTATGCCTGTCTCCATATGGGATGGTGGGAGGAGCTGGTCCTAAATACCACACATCTTCATTATGTTAACAACAATATCAGAACATGGCTACGCTATATTGATGACCTATTTGTTGCATGGGAAGCAACGGAGGAGTCAGCCAGACAATTTGCGACAGACATCAACACAGATGAGATTAATTTACACTTTACTGCCACCGTCAGCAACATCCCGGTGACATTTCTAGATACACAGGTGTACATTAATGACAACAAAATAGAGACTAAACTGTTCAGGAAGATAACATCAGGGAACTCTACCCTACATGCCAGTAGCACCCATCCCCGACACCTCGTCAACAGTATTCCCTATGGCGAGATGTTGCGGCTCAAACGAATACACAGCAAACATGAAGATCTTGTGACAGCTCAAATAGAATACAAAAATAGGTTCCTAGATAGGGGCTATTCAAGAAAAACTATTGAATCTGCTATAACCAAATGTATGACCCGCACTAGAGAGGAGTTATTACAGGACAAACTAGAAGACACACACATTGAAGTAAAGTCGACTACTAATGATAGCAAGGAAGGTGGCAAAGACTTCAGGTTAATCATGCAATATAGTAACCAGCATAAACAATTGCAGGCCATTATCAAGCGAAACTGGCCATTGGTACTTAATGATCCGGTTATCGGATCTGATCTACCTCGAAGACTTACTATCACATACAGTAGGGGCCCATCTATGAGGGACCAGCTGGTCAAAACGAGTCCTGAAATCATAGAGGGGTCAAGCTGGCTCCAACAACACAAGGGATTCTTCAAATGCAAAACATGCAAGGCATGTCAGCATGGGGAGAACAGAATCAGCTATCAAACAGCATTTAGCTCCAGAAGACATAATATAACAAAACTCTTAACTTGCAAAACCAAGTATGCAATTTATGTCTTATCTTGTCCCTGTAACCTGCTATATATTGGCAGCACAAAATTACAAGTACAGAAACACGTGCTGCAGCATTTGAGGGCTATCAGCAATCAAGACAATACCTATCCGGTTGCCAGACATTTTAGAGAGTGTCACCTATCAAACAACAAGGGTCTCAAGTACTATGTGATTGATGCTGTTCCGCCCAGCAGAAGAGGCAGGAACAGAGAAAGTACCCTGAGAAAGTTAGAGACTAGGTATATCATAGAGATGGACACAAAGCAACCGAATGGGCTCAACATGTCAGAAGACCTATATACATGTCTATCAATCTAGTCACTATTAACTTAGAGAAAACAATCTCCAGGACACCAACACATACAGAATGTCCAATGTTTAGAAAGAGTTTTAAAGGGTTTTGAGTCTTATTTGATTATTTTTATCCAATGATTTTATTTATTATTATGTTATATATATACGTTGTATTCCAAGAGAAGTGCTTATTAGACAGCACATTTATACAATATATGCATTTAAGATGTTTAAGTATTTATTGCACTGATTTGCACTGTGTATTTATCAGAATATTTATTATAATATTTATTTCAGCATCTATATATTTATATATATTTATACATTAATCTATTGAAACGTATACGTTATGGAATGTGTAATGAATATTTATTGGAATTTTAAGAAAATAGGCTCTTACATAATAGTACTTACAGTAAATGTCACCAGATTAATAAGATGGTACATGACATACCTGGCCCACAGAACTCATTCGAAAACAAGCTCTGACATTGATTTGATTAAAGAGATCCAATGGAACATCTTCTGGTATTTACACCGACAATGCTCTCACATTTGGCAAATTAAGTAGACATACATAGTGCAGAGAACATCAGCACGAGTAATCAAATTGAATGGCAATACAAACACAGGGAGCTTTGCATGGACATAGAGACAATGACACATCTTTGAGTTGATATCAAGCTCACTCAATTAACAGTGTAAATGAAAATAACAATAGTAACTTTTTTAATTCACTCACTGCACTTTGCACATTTAGCACTTTTGTAAATAAACACATTCTTATGTCATCAACTAATTTAGCAGTCGGCAATACGAGCAGATTAAAAACTTATAAAAGATCAATCAAAGCGATTTAATATAAAGCGTATGTTTTGAAATGAATACGAAATATATGTTAAAAAAAAATCGAGAAAAGAAATGATTTTATTATTTTATTGTATTAAGTAGAGTGTATATAGATCTGCTCATAACAATATTCATATATACAGTTATGTATAGATATTTCTTTTATGTCTATTGCTGATTTGCACATGTGATGTCTCACAATAAGCACTCGTCACTTTAAATACGAGAGGTTTTCTTACTTCTGTGTCATGTGATAAAGGCTCTTCTGAGCCGAAACGCGTCAGACCGAGTAAATAGCAATAAAGAAAACTGCAGCACGATTCTGTGGTCCGTCTCCGTTTGTGGAACGAATGCTGAGGAGCAACGGAGCACTGGAGATATATATATATATATATATATATTACCCACTGGCGGTCGCCAGTAGGTAGTTATAGTTAGGACCTAGTTTCCATAGGACAACATTTTTTTTCTTTTGCCAATATTTTTGGCGCCGTTTGAAGAATCTTCGTGAAATTTTCCAAACTAATGACCAGCTCAGGTCAGCTCCTGGCTTGAAAGTTTGGGGGTGATTCGTCAAGCGGGGGCCGAGAAAAAAGGGGGGTCCCAAAACACGTTTTCCCCATGTTAATTTCCATAGGAAAATTTAGACAAAGCTACAACCCGAACTGCTGAACGGAATTAAACCAAATTTGGCAAAAAGGTAGGTCTTGGTCTAGAAAGCGTGCTTCTTATTAAATTGAGTAAATCCGTTCAGTAGTTGCTGAGAAATTTAAAAAATAAAAATATTGATATTTGAGCACCGAGGAGGATTTGCGAATCCTCCCGAGCACGAGCTTCATTTTGATTGGCTGTCAACACTCCAAACCAGGAAGTATTGGCAGCCATCTTGTGACTCGGTAAAACCGAGTCACAAGAAAACAGTAAAACAAAAGACTAAAAACAAGAAAAGGGGGCAGGGTAGAAACACCCTGACCCCCTAGGCCTGCTCAGGGGGTCCCACAGGGAACCCCAGGCCCAAAAAAAGCATTTTTTTAAAAAAAGAAAACATTTAAAAAAACGAAGGAAGATCTCCTGCACTTCGTTTCTTTGAGCCCCCGGGTGGGCAAGGTCCCGGGGGCAATGGGGAAATTATATATGGGCCACAGCCCCGGGGACTGCCACCTCCCCAGGGCTTACTTTATTATGTGCAGGGGGCACGCAGCCCCCCTGCAGACCCGGGAACTGCCACCTCCCCAGGGCTTGAAAAAAAAATGTGTGGGGGGGCTCCAACCCCCCCCACGCTGCCCCAGGTACCGCCACCTCCCTGGGGCTTTAATAAATTTGAGGGGGGGCCCCCCAAGCCCCGGGGACTGCCACCTCCCCGGGGCTTACATTAATTATAGGCAGGGGGGCCTCGCAGGCCCCCCCAAGCCCTGGGGACCACCACCTCCCAGGGGCTTCCTTCATTAATGATGGGGGGCTTCGTGGAACCCCCCAAGCCCCAGGGACCATCACCTCCCCGGGGCTTTGTACTCAATGGGAGCCCATTTAGGGCTCCTCCTGGAGCCCTAGATGGCCCTGGGAACCGCCACCCCCCCGGGCCCACTCCTGCAATGTCCCGGGGTGCCCAACCCCGGGACATTGCCGTTTGCTATGGCAGGGTGGGAGCACGGCTCCCGCCCTGCCATAGCAAACACTGCTTTGCTTCTTGGAAGTGAGAGCAGGAAACCTGCTCTTGCTTCCAAGAAGCAAAGCAGAATTGCTTTTGGGCAAGGGGAGCTGCATGTTAGCAGCTCCCCCTGCCCAAAAGCAATGCCGGCTCCCGCAGGAGGCGGGGAGCCGGCAGGGACCGTGGGGGCATTGGGGCTCCCCCCAAGGTCCCCAACGCTGAGGCCAGGCCCCAGGGGATGGGGTCCCCAGGGCTAGAAGTGGCCCGGGAGGGGGGCCACTCGGCCCCCCTCCCCTTTAATTTATTTAAAAAAAAAAAAAAACAGAAGGCCGGCCCCGGGGATGGGGTCCCGGGGCCATAATTGGCCTCAGGAGGGGGGCCAGGGGCCCCCTCCCAAAAAATAAAAAAATAAAAAACAAAGCTGGCCAGGCCCCGGGGATGGGGTCCCTGGGGCCAGAAGTGGCCCGGGAGGGGGGCCACGAGGCCCCCTCTCCTTTTTCAGGATATATATATATTTTTTTAAATAAGGCCGGGCCCTGGGGGATGGGGTCCCCAGGGCCTGTGGTGGCCAAGGGAAGGGGGGCCACATGGCCCCCCTCCCGTACTTACAATTTTTTTAAAAAGCAAATAACGAGGCCAGGCCCGGGAGATGGGGTCCCTGGGGCCAGAAGTGGCCCAGGGAAGGGGGACCACGCGGCCCCCCTCCCGTAACATAAATAAAATAAAACATTTTTTAAAAGGGCCAGGCCCCGGGGGATGGGGCCCCCGGGGCGGAAATCGGCCTAGGGAGGGGGGCCGCGCGGCCCCTTTCCCATTTTATCTTTTTTTTAAAGTTAAAAAAACTGGTTCAAGCCCTGGGGGATGGGGTCCCTAGGGCCCAAAAAATACTAACAGAAGGGGGGCCACACAGGCCCCCTTCTAAAAATATTTTTTAAAAAGAAAAGCCGGCATCTCGCCAGAGGCCTCGCCCCCTCCCTGCACCACTCTGCAAACGCTCCTCCTGGCGCGTTCTAAGTTGTGGGTTGAAGTCCCCTAGATCTTTAAGGGTGCATAGGGGCCAACTAGCCCACCAGGTACCTCCAGTAATCCCCACACAGCTGGATTGCTGAGAGGTGGTCCGAGGCCATGCCCCTTTTTACAACACTCTGCAAACGCGCCTCTTGGCACACTGCTGGTGGGGCGATGAGGTCCTCTTATGTCCTGAGGAACTCAGGACTAAAGTGGACTTCATCCCCCGAGTAGCAGTGCGCCAGGAGGTGCGTTTGCAGAGTGGTGTAAAAAGGAGGCATGGCCTTGGACCACCTCTCAGCAATCCAGCTGTGTGGGGCTTACTAGAGATAACAGAAGGGCTAGTTGGCCCCCAGGGACCCTCAGGCGGCAAGGGGACTTCATCCCCCAACCAAGAGCGTGCCAGGAGGCGCGTTTGCAGAGAGGTGGAGAAAGAGGGCGTGGCCTTTGTCCACCTCCCAGCAGTCCCACTGTGTGGGGCTTACTGGAGGTAATAGGTAGGCTAGTTGGCCCCTAAGGACCCCCAGCAGCGAAGGGGACTTCAATCCCCATCCAAGAGCGCGCCAGGGAGTGCGTTTGCAGAGTGGTGGGCAAAGGGTGCGTGGCCTGCTATGAGAACTTAGCATTCGTGCCGTGTGGGACTTACTGGAGGTAATAGGAGGGGTAGTTGGCCCCCAAGGATGTCCTTGGGGGCCAACTACCCCTCTTCTTACCTCCAGTAAGTCCCACACAGTGGGAGCGCTAAGACATCTTTAGCGGCCATGCCCCCCTTTCTCCACCACTCTGCAAACGCGCCTCCTGGCAGACTACGGGATGGGGGATGAAGTCTACTTTACTCCTGAGGGACTTTGGGGGCCAAGAAGCCCTCCTGGTACGTCCTGTAAGTCCTAAGCAACGGAATTCCTGAGCGCTGGTCGGAGGCCCAGCACCCTTTCTCCACCACTCTGCAAACGCGACTACTAGTTAAAGAAGCATTTGCAATGTAATAGTGTTAGAAATGGGATATCTGGTTGGCTAGGGCATGCGTCTAAGCCAGGCAGAAACCACCACTCTAGTCAGGGCAAGGGAGTTACACGCCGAAGATAAACCCTGCTCACCCCCTTTGTAGCTTGGCACGAGCCGTCAGGCTTATCCCGGAGGCAATGTATAAAGCATTTACGCAACACACACACACAGCAGCGACACACTAGGCACACTACAAAAGAAACTCCACACAAGGTTATATAAAAAATAGCCTTTGTATTATCATAAACACATTAGATCATAACCACACATATACACTGTGCCAACTGGCACCAGGTAGTAATTCACAGGGGATTATATACATGACCGGGCCAATTGGGCCACGGTCAGAACCATTAGAAAGCAAAAGTAATAACACAGCCAGTAACTACTGGTAAAATAATGAACTCAGCATTATCACAAGCAACATAAACTCATTATGTCTGCATCACATTAGGCATAAACACATTATGCATAAATCACATTCAGGAGTGCACCGTAGTAACACTCCCCAGGTGCATACATCACCTCAGGCATAAACACATTATGCATTAGCATTAGGCATTACCTTGGGGCCTTGTGCCCTGCCAACACTACAAGAATTACCCAGGCCAACTGGCCTTCCTTGGGGTCCAAATGCCCTCTGTCCCAAAAGTCAGGGCGCTACATCCTAGGACCTTCCAACTGGCCCTCTGGCTGCCAAAGCAGCAGAACGGATGTGCGTGAGTCACAGGGGCGGGGGGTGCAACTCACCCTTTCCTCTCCATGAGAATCAAAACTGCCCCCACGTTGCAGCTGCCAGCGCTCTCGCGGTGCAGCTGTGGCAGAAAAACAAGCACTGGCACCCACCGTGCCTTGGGAGCACCAACACTGCTCCAAGCTCAGCCCCCACTCACCGGGCTCTCTTTGATCCCAGGGCTGCTGGCCGTGATGATGCTGCTTGTGGGAGTCGCTCCTCTCCACAAGGCCAGGTGCGTTACTCCCCCTCCTTTAGAGGATCAGCGTTGATGCAGGCGGCCGCGCTTCGGTGTAGGGGACCCGACTCGGCTTCTCTGCCCTCATTCTTGACTTCGGTGGACACGCAGGGCTCTCCTTTGGCACACGGGAGCCCCGCCCACGACCAGGCGCTCGTCGCCTGACTTCCGGCGCTACATTCGCCCGGATTGGTCCACGGACCTCAGCGGCGGCCCCACCCACAACCAGGCACAAGCGCCTGACTTCTGGGTCGAGTTGGCGGCGGTCTGGCGGCACAGAAATGTGGGGTAGGCTCCCACTTCTTCTTGGAAACACCAAAATGCGGGGTAGGCTCCCGCTTCATCCCTGGAGCACAAACATGCGGGTGAGCTCCCGATCTGTTCCCAGGCAGCGCAGGGGAATCCCCATGCCGGGATTCCCTCAGGACACGCTGCATCCCAGCGCTGCAGGGCACAAGTGCTCCTCCAGGCCTGTGGAACCTTCAGCAGAACCCTTGAAGCGCTCATGAGGCGCGAGGAGCCATGAGCTCAAAAGGCAAGTTGGCCACAAAGGGGTGCCAAAACACAGGAGCAGTCCTCTCCTCTCGCCCCAAAGTCCCACAGGGCAGAGCTGGGCCCAAGCAGGCCAGCTCACAGGGCCCTCCAGCAGAGGGGCGATCCCTCGTGGCGGTTCCTCCTGGGGCCCAGCAGTTCCATCACCCAAAACAGCACACAAACATGGGGTCACAGCCCCAATATTTATACTACATTTTCCCTTTGTTCTGCCCTGGCACAGGGCTTGGGAATAGGCCTGGGCATTGAACTCCGCTCCGTTCGCGGAGTTTGCTGAGTTTTCTGCACTCCGCACTTCGCGGAGCTCGCGGAGTGCAAGAAAACCCGCTTCGCGTAGTGCAGCAGAGTTTTTTCCCTGCTCGCGAACGGTAAGTTCGTGAGCCTGAGCTGCTGCTCGAGTAGAATTTCTACCCGAGCTGCAGAAAGACCAGTGCGAACAGCAGTTCGCATTACACTCCACCACTTGCGGAACTTCGCTGAGTTTTTTTGTAACATCGCTAAGTTCCGCGTAGCAAATCTCTGTGAACTACGCCCAGGTTTATTGGAGAACCAGTCCCAACTGGTTCTGTGGGGTACTGGAGCACTTTGTGTACAGTGCTTCTACTCCCCTTTGTCAGGTGGGGGCACAGTCATCAGACACACCACAGGGGGGCGGAGCAAGCATTCACCCAGGCAGGCACAGACCTATTCAGGGTCAGGGGACTACTCCTCCCACTACTCCAAATGCAGATTTCCTATTCAGCCTAGCGCTGACTCACCCTGCCCTTCTGGAGCCACACACCTCACCAGCCCCTGTCACTCCAGAGCCAGACATGCAATACACATCAGGCAGGCAGAGACACATAGCACACAGAAATGCCAACTTCTAAAAGTGGCATTTCTAAAATAGTGAATATAAATCTGCGCACACCATTGTGCAGCATTTATTATTACTATTCCAAACATACCAAACTTGACCACGCTGCTCCTCTCATATCAGGAATTACCACTGAAACACTTATCAGGGAATCCCCAATGCATTCCTATGAGAGGGCAGCCTCACAGCAGTGAGAAACCAAAATGGCTGTTTGTCACTACCAGGACATGTCACACACTTAAGGTACATGTCCTACCTTTCACCAACAATGTACCCTGCCCATAGGGTTAGCTAGGGGCTACCTTAGGGGTGACTGACAGGCAATAAAAGGGGGGTCACAGACGTGGCACACACTTTAGGTGTCATGTCACAGCGGCAGTAACACTGCGCGCACAGGCCCTGCAAGGGCAGAGGCCTGAGACAGGTTTGAAAGGCTACTTTGGTGGGTGGCACAATCAGCGCTGCAAGCCCACCAGTTGCATTTAATTTACTGGCCCGGGTATCTGAGATACCACTTTACAAGGGACTGACAGGTAAATTAAATACGCCAAACAGGTGTAGACCAATCTTACCATGTTTACCACTGAGAGCACACGCACTTTACACTGGACACACAGTGCTAAAGTGCCCAGAGTCCTAAAACCACCAACACCAGGTCAGAAAAAAGACTAGGAGGAAGGCAAAAAGTTCAGGGATGACCCTGCAAAAAAGGGCCAGGTCCAACAAATAGGTTTCACATTTGCGAGAGTTAGAGCTATTGGCGTTGTAAATGTAAAGTTTTTTACTAATGTTTTTTGGAGTGGAGTGGATGTACGTTGTGTGTAGTGGAATTATGTGGTATGTTGTGCAGTGAAATTATGTGGATAGAAAGTATGTGGTATTTAGTGTATAGGAATTATGTAGAGTGGGATTATGTGTTATGGAGAGTAATTATGTGGTATGGTAGTCTGTGTTGTGGAGTGGTAACCTCAGGTTTAGTCTTCCTCGTATCCATAGAAGCAAAACTATGAACTCGGTGAGACAAAAAAAAGAAGGAATCACTGAGGAGCACTTGTGGACCTAGTCAGAGGTATGAGCAGGGCCACTGGAATTATGTGACTGTTTGGCTGCACCGACTTTCGCGCAATTATACATTTTTCGCATTGGCCACATAATCCATCATCTGCTCCCTAATCTGCAGATTTGAACAAACAAAGCCTTGTTTCTAGCTCAGACGGCTCAAACATTACCAAAAATGCAGCGACAAGTGTTACAGCGTGGTGGAAGGCCCTTTGCAAACCTAGAATGGTCACCTGTTACTTATTGCTAAATGTGGGTGCTAAATTGGTGCTAATGGTGTGCTAGCCACTCTTGCTTCTTTCTGCGCCTCTCTTGCCTCTTTCTGCATTTCTGTTGCTTCTTTCTGCACATTTCTTTCTTTTTCTGCACTTCTCTTGCCTCTTTCTGCACATCTCTTCTACTTTCTGCACCTCTCTTGCCTCTTTCTGCACCTCTCTTGCCTCTTTCTAAACCTCACTTGCTTCTTTCGGCACCCCTTTTGCCTGTTTCTGCACCTCTGTTCCTTCTTTCTGCACTTCTTTTGTTTCTTTCTACACCTCTCTTGCTTCTTTCTGCACCCCTCTTGCCTCTTTCTCTACCCCTCTTCCCTCTTTCTGCACCTCTGTTGCTTCTTTCTGCACTTATCTTGCTTCTTTCTGCACCTCACTTGTCTCTTTCTGCACTTCTCTTGCCTCTTTCTGCAGTTCTCTTGCCTCCTTCTGCACCTCGCTTGCCTCTTTCTGCAACTCTCTTGCCTCTTTCTGCAGTTCTCTTGCCTCCTTCTGCACCTCTGTTGCCTCTTTCAACACTTCTCTTGCCTGTTTCTGCACACCTCTTCCCTCTTTGCGCAACTCTCTTGCCTCTTTCTACACTTCTCTTCCCTCTTTCTGCACAACTCTTGCCTCTTTCTGTACCTCTGTTGCTTCTTTCTGCACCTTTCTTGTCTCTTTCTGCACCCTTCGTGCCTATCTTGCCTTTTGTGCACCTCTCTTACCCATTTCTGCACCCCTCTTGCCTCTTTTTGCACCTCTGTTGGTTCTTTCTGCACCTCTTTTGCTCTGTTCTGCACTTCACTTGCTTCTTTCTGTACCCCTCTTGCCTCTTTTTGCACCTCTGTTGGTTCTTTCTGCACTGCTCTTGCTTCTTTCTGCACCTCTTTTGCAAATTTCTGTATCCCTCTTGCCTCTTTCTGCACCCCTGTTCCCTCTTTCTGTACCTTTCCTGCCTGTTTCTGCACCTCTCTTGCCTCTTTCTGCACCTCTGTTGCTTCTTTCTGCACTACTCTTGCCTCTTTGTGCACCCCTCTTGCCTCTTTCAGCACCACTGTTGCTTCTTTCTGTACCCCTCTTGCCTCTTTGTGCACCTCTCCTTCCTCTTTCTGCACCTCTCTTGCCTTTTTCTGCAGTTCACTTGCCTCTTTCTGCACCTCTTTTGCTTCTTTCTGCACTTCTCTTGCCTCTTTCTGTACCCCTCTTGCCTCTTTGCACCTCTGTTGGTTCTTTCTGCACTGCTCTTGCTTTTTTCTGCACCTCTTTTGCAAATTTCTGTATCCCTCTTGCCAATTTCTGCACCCCTGTTCCCTCTTTCTGCACCTTTCCTGCCTGTTTCTGCACCTCTCTTGCCTCTTTCAGCACCTCCGTTGCTTCTTTCTGCACTTCTCTTGCTTCTTTCTGCACCCCTCTTGTCTCTTTGTGTACCCCTCTTGCCTCTTTGTGCACCTCTCTTGCCTCTTTCTGCACCCCTCTTACCTCTTTCTGCACCCCTTTTGCCTGTTTCTGCACCTCTGTTCCTTCTTTCTGCACTTCTTTTGTTTCTTTCTACACCTCTCTTGCTTCTTTCTGCACTTCTCTTGCCTCTTTCTATACCCCTCTTCCATCTTTATGCACTTCTGTTGCTTCTTTCTGCACTTATCTTGCTTCTTTCTGCACCTCAATTGTCTCTTTCTGCACCTCTCTTGCCTCTTTCTGCAGTTCTCTTGCCTCCTTCTGCACCTCGCTTGCCTCTTTCTGCAACTCTCTTGCCTCTTTCTGCAGTTCTCTTGCCTCCTTCTGCACCTCTGTTGCCTCTTTCAACACTTCTCTTGCCTGTTTCTGCACACCTCTTCCCTCTTTGCGCAACTCTCTTGCCTCTTTCTACACTTCTCTTCCCTCTTTCTGCACAACTCTTGCCTCTTTCTGTACCTCTGTTGCTTCTTTCTGCACCTTTCTTGTCTCTTTCTGCACCCTTCGTGCCTATCTTGCCTTTTGTGCACCTCTCTTACCCATTTCTGCACCCCTCTTGCCTCTTTTTGCACCTCTGTTGGTTCTTTCTGCACCTCTTTTGCTCTGTTCTGCACTTCACTTGCTTCTTTCTGTACCCCTCTTGCCTCTTTTTGCACCTCTGTTGGTTCTTTCTGCACTGCTCTTGCTTCTTTCTGCACCTCTTTTGCAAATTTCTGTATCCCTCTTGCCTCTTTCTGCACCCCTGTTCCCTCTTTCTGTACCTTTCCTGCCTGTTTCTGCACCTCTCTTGCCTCTTTCTGCACCTCTGTTGCTTCTTTCTGCACTACTCTTGCCTCTTTGTGCACCCCTCTTGCCTCTTTCAGCACCACTGTTGCTTCTTTCTGTACCCCTCTTGCCTCTTTGTGCACCTCTCCTTCCTCTTTCTGCACCTCTCTTGCCTTTTTCTGCAGTTCACTTGCCTCTTTCTGCACCTCTTTTGCTTCTTTCTGCACTTCTCTTGCCTCTTTCTGTACCCCTCTTGCCTCTTTGCACCTCTGTTGGTTCTTTCTGCACTGCTCTTGCTTTTTTCTGCACCTCTTTGCAAATTTCTGTATCCCTCTTGCCAATTTCTGCACCCCTGTTCCCTCTTTCTGCACCTTTCCTGCCTGTTTCTGCACCTCTCTTGCCTCTTTCAGCACCTCCGTTGCTTCTTTCTGCACTTCTCTTGCTTCTTTCTGCACCCCTCTTGTCTCTTTGTGTACCCCTCTTGCCTCTTTGTGCACCTCTCTTGCCTCTTTCTGCACCCCTCTTACCTCTTTCTGCACCCCTTTTGCCTGTTTCTGCACCTCTGTTCCTTCTTTCTGCACTTCTTTTGTTTCTTTCTACACCTCTCTTGCTTCTTTCTGCACTTCTCTTGCCTTTTTCTATACCCCCCTTCCATCTTTATGCACTTCTGTTGCTTCTTTCTGCACTTATCTTGCTTCTTTCTGCACCTCACTTGTCTCTTTCTGCACCTCTCTTGCCTCTTTCTGCAGTTCTCTTGCCTCCTTCTGCACCTCACTTGCTTCTTTCTGCACTTCTCTTGCCTCTTTCTATACCCCTCTTCCATCTTTATGCACTTCTGTTGCTTCTTTCTGCACTTATCTTGCTTCTTTCTGCACCTCACTTGTCTCTTTCTGCACCTCTCTTGCCTCTTTCTGCAGTTCTCTTGCCTCCTTCTGCACCTCTGTTGCCTCTTTCAACACTTCTCTTGCCTGTTTCTGCACATCTCTTGCCTCTTTCTGCACCTCTCTTGCCTCTTTCTGCACCTCACTTGCTTCTTTCTGCACCCCTTTTGCCTGTTTCTGCACCCCTCTTACCTCTTTGCGCAACTCTCTTGCCTCTTTCTACACCTCTTGTCCCTCTTTCTGCACAACTCTTGCCTCTTTCTGTACCTCTGTTGCTTCTTTCTGCACCTTTCTTGTCTCTTTCTGTACCCTTCGTGCCTCTTTCAGCACCTCTGTTGCTTCTTTCTGCAGTTCTCTTCCTTCTTTCTGCACCCCTCCTGCCTCTTTCTGTACCCCTCTTGCCTCTTTGTGCACCTCTCTTACCCCTTTCTGTACCCTTCTTGCCTCTTTTTGCACCTCTGTTGGTTCTTTCTGCACCTCTTTTGCTTCGTTCTGCACTTCACTTGCCTCTTTCTGTACCCCTCTTGCCTCTTTCCGCACCTCTGTTGGTTCTTTCTGCATTGCTCTTGCTTCTTTCTGCACCTCTGTTCCAAATTTCTGCATCCCTCTTGCCTTTTTCTGCACCCCTCTTCCCTCTTTTGGCACGTCTCTCGCCTCAGTTTGCCTACCTGTTCTCTCTTTCTGCACCCCTTTTACCTGTTTCTGCAACTCTCTTGCCTCTTTCTGCAATTCTCTTGCCTCCTTCTGCACCTCACTTGCCTCTTTTTGTACCACTGTTGGTTCTTTTGCACTGCTCTTGCTTCTTTCTGCACATCTCTTGCAAATTTCTGTACCCCTCTTGCCTCTTTCTGCACCCCCTTACCTGTTTCTGCACCTCTAGTGCCTCTGTCTGCACCCTGTTCCCTCTTTCAGTACCTCTTTTGCCTGTTTCTGCAACTCTCTTGCCTCTTTCTGCAGTTTGATTGCCTCCTTCTGCACCTCTGTTGCTTCTTTCTGCACTTCTCTTGCCTCTTTCTGCATCCCTGTTGCTTCATTCTGCAGTTCCCATGCTTCTTTCTGCACATGTCTTGCTTCTTTCTGCGCCCCTGTTGTCTCTTTCTGCACTCGTCTTCCCTCTTTCTGCAGCTCTCTTTCCTCTTTCTGCAGCTCTCTTGCCTCTTTCTGCACCTCACTTGCTTCTTTCTGCACCCCTCTTGCCTCTTTCTGCAACCCTCTTCCCTCTTTGTGCAACTCTCTTGCCTCTTTCAATACCTCTCTTCCCTCTTTCTGC
The DNA here is from genome assembly GCA_963921515.1 of Calotriton arnoldi. NCBI lineage: Eukaryota > Metazoa > Chordata > Amphibia > Caudata > Salamandridae > Calotriton > Calotriton arnoldi. The sequence goes on from CAWUFW010001744.1 coordinate 1,778,314, forward strand.
ACCACTCTTGCCTCTTTCTGTACCTCTGTTGCTTCTTTCTGCACTGCTCTTGCCTCTTTCTGCATCCCTCTTGCCTCCTTCTGTACCTCTGTTGTTTCTTACAGCATTGCTCTTGCTTCTTTCTGCACCTCTCTTGCAAATTTCTGCAACTCACTTGCCTCTTTCTGCACCTCACTGTCTTCCATCTGCACCTCTCATACCTCTTTCTGCACTTCTCTTGCATCTTTCTGCACTTCTCGAGCCTCTTTCGGTACCTCTCTTACCTCTTTCTGCACCCCAAGTGCCTCTTTCTGTACCTCAAGTGCCTCTTTCTGCACTTATCTTGCCTCCTTATATGCCTCCCTTGCCTCTTTCTGCACTTTACTTGCCACTTTCTGCTCTTCTCTTGCCTCTTTATGAACCTCACTCTCTACTTTCTGCACCTCTATTGCCTCTTTCTGCTCACCTGCTTCTTTCTGCACTTCTCTTGCCTTTTTTCAGCACCCTTCTTGTCTCTTTCAGCACCTCTGTTGCTTCTTTCTGCACTTCTATTCCTTGTTTCTGCACCTCTCTTGCCTCTTTCTGTACCCTTCTTGCCTCTTTGTGTACTTCTCCTACCTCTTTCTGCAACCCTCTTGCCTCTTTCTGCACCTCTGTTGGTTCTTTTTGCACTGCTCTTGCTTCTATCTACACCTCTTTTGTAAATTTCTGTATCCATCTTGCCTCTTTCTGCACCCCTGTTCCCTCTTTCTGTACCTTTCCTGCCTGTTTCTGCACCCCTGTTCCCTCTTTCTGTATCTTTCCTGCCTGTTTCTGCACCTCTCTTGCCTCTTTCTGCACCTCTGCTACTTCTTTCTGCACTACTCTTGCCTCTTTCTGTACCCCTCTTGCCTCTTTCAGCACCTCTGTTTCTTCTTTCTGTACCCCTCTTGCCTCTTTGTGCACCTCTCCTTCCTCTTTCTGCACCTCTCTTGCCTTTTTCTGCAGTTCTCTTGCCTCTTTCTGCACCTCTTTTGCTTCTTTCTGCACTTCTCTTGCCTCTTTCTGTACCCCTCTTGCCTCTTTTTGCACGTCTGTTGGTTCTTTCTGCACTGCTCTTCCTTCTTTTTGCACCTCTTTTGCAAATGTCTGTATCCCTCTTGCCTCTTTCTGCACCCTTCCTGCCTGTTTCTGCACCTCTCTTGCCTCTTTCAGCACCTCCGTTGCTTCTTTCTGCACTTCTCTTGCTTCTTTCTGCACCCCTCTTGTCTCTTTGTGTACCCCTCTTGCCTCTTTGTGCACCTCTCTTGCCTCTTTCTGCACCCCTCTTACCTCTTTCTGCACCCCTTTTGCCTGTTTCTGCACCTCTGTTCCTTCTTTCTGCACTTCTTTTGTTTCTTTCTACACCTCTCTTGCTTCTTTCTGCACTTCTCTTGCCTCTTTCTATACCCCTCTTCCATCTTTATGCACTTCTGTTGCTTCTTTCTGCACTTATCTTGCTTCTTTCTGCACCTCACTTGTCTCTTTCTGCACCTCTCTTGCCTCTTTCTGCAGTTCTCTTGCCTCCTTCTGCACCTCACTTGCCTCTTTCTGCAACTCTCTTGCCTCTTTCTGTAGTTCTCTTGCCTCCTTCTGCACCTCTGTTGCCTCTTTCAACACTTCTCTTGCCTGTTTCTGCACATCTCTTGCCTCTTTCTGCACCTCTCTTGCCTCTTTCTGCACCTCACTTGCTTCTTTCTGCACCCCTTTTGCCTGTTTCTGCACCCCTCTTACCTCTTTGCGCAACTCTCTTGCCTCTTTCTACACCTCTCGTCCCTCTTTCTGCACAACTCTTGCCTCTTTCTGTACCTCTGTTGCTTCTTTCTGCACCTTTCTTGTCTCTTTCTGTACCCTTCGTCCCTCTTTCAGCACCTCTGTTGCTTCTTTCTGCAGTTCTCTTCCTTCTTTCTGCACCCCTCCTGCCTCTTTCTGTACCCCTCTTGCCTCTTTGTGCACCTCTCTTACCCCTTTCTGTACCCTTCTTGCCTCTTTTTGCACCTCTGTTGGTTCTTTCTGCACCTCTTTTGCTTCGTTCTGCACTTCTCTTGCCTCTTTCTGTACCCCTCTTGCCTCTTTCCGCACCTCTGTTGGTTCTTTCTGCATTGCTCTTGCTTCTTTCTGCACCTCTGTTCCAAATTTCTGCATCCCTCTTGCCTTTTTCTGCACCCCTCTTCCCTCTTTTGGCACGTCTCTTGCCTCAGTTTGCCTACCTGTTCTGTCTTTCTGCACCCCTTTTACCTGTTTCTGCAACTCTCTTGCCTCTTTCTGCAATTCTCTTGCCTCCTTCTGCACCTCACTTGCCTCTTTTTGTACCACTGTTGGTTCTTTTGCACTGCTCTTGCTTCTTTCTGCACATCTCTTGCAAATTTCTGTACCCCTCTTGCCTCTTTCTGCACCCCTCTTACCTGTTTCTGCACCTCTAGTGCCTCTGTCTGCACCCTGTTCCCTCTTTCAGTACCTCTTTTGCCTGTTTCTGCAACTCTCTTGCCTCTTTCTGCAGTTTTATTGCCTCCTTCTGCACCTCTGTTGCTTCTTTCTGCACTTCTCTTGCCTCTTTCTGCACCCCTGTTGCTTCATTCTGCAGTTCCCATGCTTCTTTCTGCACATGTCTTGCTTCTTTCTGCGCCCCTGTTGTCTCTTTCTGCACTCGTCTTCCCTCTTTCTGCAGCTCTCTTTCCTCTTTCTGCAGCTCTCTTGCCTCTTTCTGCACCTCACTTGCTTCTTTCTGCACCCCTCTTGCCTCTTTCTGCAACCCTCTTCCCTCTTTGTGCAACTCTCTTGCCTCTTTCTATACCTCTCTTCCCTCTTTCTGCACCACTCTTGCCTCTTTCTGTACCTCTGTTGCTTCTTTCTGCACTTCTCTTGCCTCTTTCTGCACCCTTTGTGCCTCTTTCAGCACCTCTGTTGCTTCTTTCTGCACTTCTGTTTCTTCTTTCTGCACCCTTCATGCCTCTTTATGCACCCTTCTTCCCTTTTCCTGCACGTCTCTTGGTTCTTTCTGCACTGCTCTTGCCTCTTTCTGCATCCCTCTTGCCTCCTTCTGTACCTCTGTTGTTTCTTACAGCATTGCTCTTGCTTCTTTCTGCACCTCTCTTGCAAATTTCTGCAACTCACTTGCCTCTTTCTGCACCTCACTGTCTTCCATCTGCACCTCTCATACCTCTTTCTGCACTTCTCTTGCCTCTTTCTGCACTTCTCGAGCCTCTTTTGGTACCTCTCTTACCTCTTTCTGCACCTCAAGTGCCTCTTTCTGTACCTCAAGTGCCTCTTTCTGCACTTATCTTGCCTCCTTATATGCCTCCCTTGCCTCTTTCTGTACCTTACTTGCCACTTTCTGCTCTTCTCTTGCCTCTTTATGAACCTCACTCTCTACTTTCTGCACCTCTATTGCCTCTTTATGCACCCTTCTTCCCTTTTCCTGCATGTCTCTTGGTTCTTTCTGCACTGCTCTTGCCTCTTTCTGCATCCCTCTTGCCTCCTTCTGTACCTCTGTTGTTTCTTACAGCATTGCTCTTGCTTCTTTCTGCACCTCTCTTGCAAATTTCTGCAACTCACTTGCCTCTTTCTGCACCTCACTGTCTTCTGTCTGCACCTCTCATACCTCTTTCTGCACTTCTCTTGCCTCTTTCTGCACTTCTCGAGCCTCTTTCGGTACCTCTCTTACCTCTTTCTGCACCTCAAGTGCCTCTTTCTGTACCTCAAGTGCCTCTTTCTGCACTTATCTTGCCTCCTTATATGCCTCCCTTGCCTCTTTCTGCACCTTACTTGCCACTTTCTGCTCTTCTCTTGCCTCTTTATGAACCTCACTCTCTACTTTCTGCACCTCTATTGCCTCTTTCTGCTCCTCACCTGCTTCTTTCTGCACTTCTCTTGCCTTTTTTCAGCACCCTTCTTGTCTCTTTCAGCACCTCTGTTGCTTCTTTCTGCACTTCTATTCCTTGTTTCTGCACCCCTCTTGCCTCTTTCTGTACCCTTCTTGCCTCTTTGTGTACTTCTCCTACCTCTTTCTGCACCCCTCTTGCCTCTTTCTGCACCTCTGTTGGTTCTTTTTGCACTGCTCTTGCTTCTATCTACACCTCTTTTGTAAATTTCTGTATCCATCTTGCCTCTTTCTGCACCCCTGTACCCTCTTTCTGTACCTTTCCTGCCTGTTTCTGCATCCCTGTTCCCTCTTTCTGTACCTTTCCTGCCTGTTTCTGCACCTCTCTTGCCTCTTTCTGCACCTCTGCTACTTCTTTCTGCACTACTCTTGCCTCTTTCTGCACCCCTCTTGCCTCTTTCAGCACCTCTGTTTCTTCTTTCTGTACCCCTCTTGCCTCTTTGAGCACCTCTCCTTCCTCTTTCTGCACCTCTCTTGCCTTTTTCTGCAGTTCTCTTGCCTCTTTCTGCACCTCTTTTGCTTCTTTCTGCACTTCTCTTGCCTCTTTCTGCACCCCTCTTGCCTCTTTATGCACTTCTGTTGGTTCTTTCTGCACTGCTCTTGCTTCTTTTTGTACCTCTTTTGCAAATTTCTGTATCCCTCTTGCCTCTTTCTGCACCCCTGTTCCCTCTTTCTGCACCTTTCCTGCCTGTTTCTGCACCTCTCTTGCCTCTTTCAGCACCGCCGTTGCTTCTTTCTGCACTTCTCTTGCTTCTTTCTGCACCCCTCTTGCCTCTTTCTGTACCCCTCTTGCCTCTTTGTGCACCTCTCCTTCCTCTTTCTGCACATCTCTTGCCTTTTTCTGCTGTTCCCTTGCCTCTTTCTTCACCTTTTTTGCTTCTTTCTGCACTTCTCTTGCCTCTTTCAGTACCACTCTTGCCTCTTTCTGCACCTCTGTTGGTTCGTTCTGCATTGCTCTTGCTTCTTTCTGCACCTCTCCTGCTTTTTTCTGCACCCCTGTTGTCTCTTTCTGCACCCATGTTGTCTCTTTCTGCAGTCATCTTCCCTCTTTCTGCACCTCTCTTGCTTCTTTCTGCACTTCTCTTGCTTCTTTCTGCACCTCTCTTGCTTCTTTCCGCACCCTTCTTCCCATTTTTGCATCCCTCTTGCCTTTTTCTGCTGTCCTCTTGCTATTTTCTGCACCTCTCTTGCCTCGTTCTGCACCTCACTTGCCTCTTTCTGCACTTCTCTTGCTTCTTTCCACACCTCTGTTGCTTCTTTCAGCAATTCTCTTGCCTCTTTCTGCAATTCTCTTGTTTGTTTCTGCACCTCTCTTGTGTCTTTCTGCACCTCTCTTGTCTCTTTCTGCACCTCACTTGCTTCTTTCTGCACCCCTCTTGCCTCTTTCTGCACCCCTCTTTTCTCTTTCTGCACCTCTCTCGCCTCTTTCTGGACCCCTGTTCCCTCTGTATGGATGTGTAAAATGCATATGTAAGTGGTTGTGTGAATGGATGTGTGAGTGGCTGTGTAGATGAATAAGTGGGTGTGTGAGTAGCTGTATGGGTGAGTGAGTAGCTGTATGAGTAGGTATATGGGTAAGTGAGTGACTATTTGAGTGGCTGTATAGGTGAGTTACTAGATGTGTGAGTGGCTCTATGGATGAGTGATTGGCTATATGAGTGGTTGTGTGGGTGTGTGAGATGGTGTATGAGAGGTTGTATGGAGATGTGAGAGGTTTTATGAATGATGTCATCAGTGATGTAATCAGTCATGTCATTTGAGATGTTATCAGTGATGCTACTGACCATATCATGAATGACATATAGGGTGAGGGCATAAGCAGTGCACTGCGGGGGCGTAAGTTATAATTAGCTCAGGTAACTATAACTCCTGAATTTCTATGGTTTTGTACGAGTGAAATGTGAGCCTAACTATAATATCCGTGTAACCTTTGTTTTTTTTCAGTGAATTTATAAGTTTTTTTTAATTCTATTTCCTAACTATTACGTCCCTGTAACCTTTATTTTTTTTCAGTGAATTTCTACGTTTAAAAAAAATTCTATTTCCTAACTATAACGTCCCTGTAATTTATGTTTTTTTACGTGAATTTGTAAGGATTGTTTTATTTTCTCATTACAACCGGTAACCTTTGACACTAAGGGCCCGATTAGGATGGCGGTGGGCCCATAACATCCACCGGCCATATTTCAATGGCAGGTGGATGTGTGGCGGACGGAAAGATGGCCCACCATGCATCCAATGGGCTTCTTGAGCCTGCTGGTAGGGCAGAGGGGCTCATAGTCCCTACAATGGTGGCTGTGCCTACCAGGCACCGCCATGGGATTAAGATGTCCCTTTCTGCCCACCTGTTCATGGCGGTTAACCTGCCAGGCAGGCAGAAAGGGACTTTGGGGGCCCGTAGCAGGCCCCACTTCCCCCCCTGGCCCTCAGCTGTGGGCAGTCCCCTACTATCCTTGCACCATGTGGCAGTCACCACATGGTGCCTGCCACGTAGTGCAGGGATATGTAAAGTGCCCCATTTTTGCATTGCGGCAGGAGCTGCAGCCTCCAGCCAGCAGCACCCTTCGCAATGCACAATATAGGAGTTGTGACCGCCGTTGTGGCAGTCGCATCATAATGCCTAGTGCAGGACCACCGACAGCCTGTCGGGTGGTCCCATCTAAGATAGGGTGGCCATCCTAATCAGGCCCTTTGTGCATGAGTGAGTACCTGAGTGTCTCAGTGGGTGTATGAGTGTCAGAATCGGTCTGTATGTGGGTGTGGGAGAGGATGAGTGGGGCTGTAAGTGGGTATATGAGTGTCTGATTGGGTCCGTGAGTGGGTGTGTGAGTCTCTGGTAGGGGTGGGCAGTAAACTCCACTCTGCAGGTGGAGTTTGCAGAGATTTGCTACTCTGCACTCTGCTTAGAACACAGAGTTCAGCAAAAACTCTGCCAACCACCGGTGGAGCAAAGTTTACTGGTGCACTCACCCCTAAACTTCATCCACCACTCAACAGTGCACAAGGAGGGTGCTTTGCAGAGTGGTTGAGAATGGGGCAGGCCTCCGACAAGGTCTGAGCAATCCTGTTGTGGGAGACTTGCTTGTGGCAACAATAGGGTTTCTTGGCTCCCAACGACCCTCAGCAGCCATAATTTTATTGGTTATATGTTTTTCTTTTAGTCCTCATATCACCACCGATAAGCACCAACCGAGCTTTTAATGCCCCTCGTGCTAAAAAATTGGGCTCATATTCAATTAAGTTTACTGGGCTACATCAAGTGATCACAGCCTCCCCAGCCTTACTGATTTTAGAGGGTGTAATCATCAGACAGAATAACATGTCATATCTTCAACAATTCCCAAAAGCCTCCATCTTCGTTCCCGTTATTCCTCCACCTATCAATTTCCTTGGAGAAAACCACAGATCTCTTCCAGGCTTGCCAGGAAGGGGCAGAGGCTTGAGTTCATAACTTACATATTTCCCTTCTTGTGATCAAAATGAAATAAAAGATCAGAATTCTGTACTTTGCATGAGAAAGGAGACCTCCCGCGGCCTGCTTCACTATCCCAAATGTGATTAAAGCAGTGCTTACCTCCATGGTGGTACCCAGAGAGTGAGAGATGGTCTATCCAAAATTCTTCTAATTTTCGACAGGTAGCAAACATGTGCAAATTGTCGGCCTCACTGCTACCACGCTGCTTACATTTTGAGTCTCCACTTTCCCTTATTTTAGCAAATATTTTCAGGGTTCAGTAGACTCTTTGGAGGCTAAAGACATGATTTCCCCTTAGTGTAGCAGGTTTAACCACCAAGTAAAGTATAGATAAAGATATTTGCCATGTTCCGGTCCTTTCTTGTGCTGGTGCCCTTTTGGCTGCCTAGAGCCAATGCAGGCACCCATGTGCCACGGTGCAAGGGTATTTGCAATGTAGGCAGGACTTTTTTGTGCAGGAAGGGACACCTTCCTGCACAAAAAAGGCATTTTTCTCTTTCTATATGTGCTGCAGAATGCACAACACATAGAAAGAGGAAAAAATGCCTCATCTCAGGAGGCGTAGCATTTTGACACATTCCCAGGTCTACCACTAATGGTAAATCTGGGAATGCACCAAAATCCAAGGGTGGGTGCTTGGGAACACCCACACTCCACCCATGGAATGCCTCCCTGGGGCAGAGTAATGCAATGCAGCGATTTACGCTCCGTTACGTTACTCTAGATTGATCAAGCCATGCAGGGCCAAACAAGGTGGCCTTGTGTGACTTGATAAATCTAACTTAGTAGTTGCATCGCCCTTGCATAGTGCAAGGACAACACAACTATTTGATACATCTAGCCCATATTTCTACTAAAATAACATGAAACCATGTGATGCCAGTTTTTCTTTTTAAATTCAACATCAATTTTTTAACAAAGAATAAATGTAATGTTCTTCAGGTATGTGTAATATGTGAATACCAGAGTTGATTTTTTATCCCCTCTGTGGCACAAGCCTAAAATCAAAACAGATCTAACAAGTCTTCGGTACTCGCAATGTGTAGACACTGGGGGGCATATGTATGTACAAGGGGTTAACGGCGCTTTAGCGGCAATTTTCCGACGGTTTTGCGGCGATATTTGTATCGCTGTATGTACGAGCTGTCGCTAACCTCTGTTATCGGCAGTTTTCCAGCGAAAACGTCAATTTTAAAGATCGCCACTTCTGTTAGCGATAATGACATGCAAGGGAGGCGTTCCCGTGCAAAAACGGCCGCTAACCCCACTTCGCCATATTTACAAGGGAATTCCTGAAGTGTGGAAGACCAAAAAAACTGCCTCTAACTGCAGTTAGAGGCAGTTTTTTAAGACCAGAAAATAGCTGGTCTTAAAAATGGAGATAACACTTGGGGCCTCATTTCAGCAGGTTTTGGTGCTGGACCGCGCTGCAAGCAATGTTGCTGCGCTGCCCTGCAACAAAACTACAGGGCAGGAATGCGCACCATCAATAAGATAGTGCGCATTCCTGGGCCTCACTCATGAAAAGAGTTGCAGCGCTGCGACAAGACATTGTTGCAACACTTTTCACTACGCCCTTCTTGCGACACCATGGATGCACTGGATTCACTGGACGGCGCTCCATGTCGCAAGTAATGACAGATACGTCTGGAATCCTGACGTATCTGTCAACGCTAAAGTCACGCATTGCTGCAGTTGTGTCACAAGCATGACGCAACTCCATCAATGCATGGGGCCAGCCTATCCCTGTGGCACTGCGTCACCTTTACGCATGCCATCAGGCAGGCGCAAGGTACTGACGCAGTGCTGTCCTTCAATTGTCGCAGTGAAATCTGATGGATTTCACAGTGCCACTCCTATGAGGCCTTGTTGCATGGGTACGCACACCCTGCATACATCATACCTGATGCAGGTATGATGTGGCACCGGGCTTCACAAGGTCATGCATATTCCTACATGGGTCACTTTGCAAATACGGTGCAATGTGGTGCTAGATTTTGCCTGATCTGTTCTTGAGGGGTGCCAGGGTGTCGGCGCAGTTGGAGATCCATCGGTGGTGGTTGCGCGCTGCGGTGTCATCGTCTGTAAGTGTTGGCGGAGTGGTGGTGCTGAGGGAGTGGACAAGATGTTCTTCGATGGCCTTGATCCAGCTGTGAGGGGGGGCGATTATGGCACTTGTGTACGGTGGGCATGGTGAAGACGTGATGTATACAATGATGGTCGGTCCAGGAGAGTCCGGTGGTGTGGCTGTAGTTGAAGTTCCCGCTGGCGGAGGAGACGTGCTTGACCGTGTGTCCTGCTATGTGGCTTGCTGCGATGACTAGCTGCTTGAGTCTGATTTGGGGGAGCTTCCCCAGGAGGGGGTGGTGTTCTGGTCACTGGGGTTGTCCAGTTGGAACTTGAGTTCACCGAGTAGGATGTCGTCGGTGGATGGGAGAGCCTGGGGTGCAATGAGCTCTACAATGGTATCGGAGAATGGGGGTCCATGGCCCGGGGGGGCCTGCAGATGAGGGTGCCGCAGAGGATGGATTTGGGGTTGGTCTGGATCTGGAATTTGAGGTGTTCCATGGTCACCGTTGGGTCATTAGAGTGCATGGTTAGTCGGAGTGTGCTTCTGTAGTAACCCTGGGCGTAGTACTACGCTACGCTCGCGGAGCGTGCGTAGTTTGCGCTACTACGCACTACGCGAATTGCACGTAGCACAGTGCAAAAACGCATAGCGGGCATTTTTTGCTTGCTCGCGGTCCTCAACGTCAAGTTGGCGACCGCGAGCGAACAAAATCAACATCCCGGTGAGACTTTTTCCTCGTTCGCGATCAGCAACATCAAGTTGCCGATCGAGAGCCTGGAAAATAAACCTCCCAGCAAGATTCTCAACGCGGGGAGGTCAGGTTTCTCATTGCGAGTGGTCGCGTATGCTCGCGACCGCTCGCGATGAGAAACTACCAGTCCACGTTGAGAAAGCTGCCGCTCGAGTACAAATCTACTTTAGCGGCAGAAAACGACCGCTTGCACTGTGCAAGATGCCGTTTGCAATGATTGCACAGTGCGGACAAGCATCCGGCACTGTGCAATCAGTGCAAACAGCATTTCCCTACCGCACTACGCAGTTCGCGTAGCTACGCGTAGCGTGCGTAGTGCAAAGTGCACTTCACGTAGCTACGCGTAGCGCTACTACGCAAACTACGCCCAGGGTTATTCTGTAGGTGATGGCAATGCCTCTGCCTGGAAAGTCAACGTGGTCCTTGCGGGTGATTTAGTAGCCGCCAGTGATGGCAATGGTGATGTCTGGTCCGGAGCAGCGGTTAGTCCTGGCAGGCGATGTGGCATCCAGGATTGATGGTGAGGAGGGTGCTGGCGTCGGAGCAGTGGAGTGTCCAGGAGGAAGGGTCCTTGGAGCTGAGCGCGGTCCAGGGGCAGACGGACGCAGACGGGCTTGCCTGTGGCTTGCCTTTGGCACGGGAGATGCCCATTACAACGCAGGCATTACGTCATTTTGCCTATACAGCGCAATTCCAACAACGCAGGTGCCTTTACATGGCATTCCATTACAACGCATTGTGAGGTCAGTAATGGGGTATTTTTAAGTTTTAGGGTGGGTATGGGTTTTGGGTGTCGGAGATGAAATTTGGGTGTGTTATGGGGTAAAATCTGAAAATTGAGGTGTGTTTTGGGGTCAATTGGGAAATTTGGGGTGTGTATTTGGGTCAAATATGATTTTTAGGGTGTGTTTTGGGGGCTCAAAGATTAATTTTAGGGTTCTGGGTGTGCTTTGGGGTGCAAGGGTTAGTTTTAGGGTTGCACTCACTGAAGATATTTACATCTCCGCTATCCAACACCTTCCCTACTGTTGCAATATGCCTAGTATTGGTATGCATTGTAATGGAATGCGATGTAATGGTATGCGTCGTAACTTCTTATATACCTTTGGCACACCAGTGGCACGCCGCTGCGCATGGCCGCACAGCAGCTGCCATTCAGAAGTACTGCGGGGGGACTGGACAGCTGGGAGGTGGGAAACACCGGAAAGGACACTGGATGGGGCATGGACGCGGGGTGTGTGTGTGAGCGGGTGTTGTGAATATTTAAATGAGAGAAATCTTACCTCGAGGCCGGGTCCTGTGTCTTCGTTGCTCCTGCTCTCCTTAGTCTGCTTCCAGGAACAGGAAGTAGGCAGCCAGGCTCCCTCCCCTAAGCCAATCACAACGCTGCAATGTGGCTTTGGGAGTGGTCATTAGCACCGGGACAAGGCGTTCATCCAGGGGCTGGAGGGGTGGGCATGTTCTCCATGCAGGCTGTAATGCAGCCTGCATTGCGAACAGGACAGTGCGCATGAATGCTTTGGGCGGCCTGAGCGGGCCCGAAAAAACAGTCATTGCGCACTTGAGTGGGCATGCCACTCCGCCCCTGCCCTGCTCCATGAGTGGAGCAGCCCTACCCACCCTCCCGCCCGCAAAGGAAACATGGCACAATTACATCAGGAAGTTATCATTATGTGATGATTGTTCCTCTTCTTGCACTGCTTGAAAGCAGTGGGCGACGCTCTCCCGCCATAGCGGATGAGCCGCCACTGGGGGTGCGTCATCTACAGGTGCTAGGCCTGGGCGACTCGACCCCCGGGCCTCCTCCGCTACGCGTCCCACCTTCTCCTTACCTGGACATTGACACTGTGGCAGAATCCGCTGCACTCTCTCCAAATCTGTGACTCAGCCAGCAGGAGCTTCAGCCAGGTGGGATTTCACAAGCCTGGGTAAAGCAGTCGCCGCCAAGTCCGCTGGTGAACCTCCCGATGCTGTTGATGCAGCAGGGCCCACTTGGGCGTGAAGTTGCAGCGCTCCCACCACACAAGTTCGTCGCAGCTCAGGGGCCTCACCCTCCACAGCGTCTGGCCAGCACAACATCATCCGGCCTGTGATGCAGAGAGGCGCCGCCCACCGTTGGTAATCCCCTTCGTGCACCCCAGTGTAGTGGTGGATCGTAGTATGCAATGCAGACCTCCCTACTTTGGTGCGCAGGTGCCCCTCTACCATTAACAGCTCCAAGGGGCGCATGGCGGTCTTCTCACACAGGTCAGCAACGTGACTCCATGCGACCGGCCAGACTTCACCACCAGGTACGGGCGATCGCCGCACCTCAATGTCTACCGCCATGGCTCATCGACTCCACAGCTCCTCCGCATCCCACTCCAGGCTCCAGGCACAGGTCCAGCGAGGCATCCAGGCTCCAGACGCAGGTCCAGCGAGGCATCCAGGCTCCGGGCGCAGGTCCAGCGAGGCATCCAGGCTCTCATCCTGGTGATCCTGGATGTTGGGTGGCTTGAGGGGGTTGTTGATGTGTGCTGCACTTGGCCCTGGCTGCTCCATTCTGCATTTCATTGTTTTTTTGTGCCTATTTTCTATTGGAGGTCGACTGGTAGGCTATTTTTTCCATCAGAGGCAAAAAAGCTCACGTTGGGCTGACTAACGTGCATTTTTTTGCCTCTAATGGGCCTTTCGTTGATTTTCGCCCGGTAACGCCGGAATTTCTATCGCCATCGCTCTAATTTAGCGGCAGTTTTCGCAGCCGATCCCTGAAGCTTTCGCCATGTAGCAATGGCTTGTAAATACGTCACTAACATGGCGATAGTTTTCAGCGGTACACGGCGGTAGGAAAACTGCCGCTAACTAACGTTAGTGATAGTTTTCGCCAGTCCTTGTACATATCCCCCTGTATTTGTCCCAATGATTAAGAGGTAAGCACAATAAAAGCAGTTCAATTTCAGTTTGAATTTTTCATTGCTAAAATTCGGGTTAGGTTCCTAATTGTATAGATGCATGCAAGTACATACACACACAGACATACACACAAAAGTGAAAGGCAATGGCTCCATTTTACACCAGTTCAGAGTTTAAGCAAGTTGGAAATGATATGATAATGCTATTTGAAATGTTGGTAAGTTAAAGTGAATCAGGTGGCTTTTTCCTTCTCGAACATTTTTTCACCCGCTCTGCATCCTATGGTACTCATTTTTCTCTTGAAGGATTATGTTGCTCCATTTGATCTAGAAACATTTTTGTTAAAATCTGCAAATTATGTGGCACATTCATTCTCTGACAAATGCTGTAAATCCATATTAAGGCATTAAATATTGCAGCCATAAAATTGAATAATTGCACTTATCTTGACAATTGTCCAGAGGCGTAGATGGCCGAGTTGGCGATGCAGCGCGCAAGGTAAATTGTTTTATTTATTTATTTACTTACTTTACTCCGTTCTGCCGTATGTCGGGAGTCCACTACCCCCCCATCCTGCCCCTCCCCCGCCTCACCGCCCCGCAGCACTCCCTCTGCGAGCCGCCACTGGTTAAAGGTTTAGAGGCACACAACTAATTAATAGGCACATCAAGAATCTTGCCACGGTTCTGGCAACTAGGCATCAAAGATAAATGATCCCATTTGTACATAATGCACAAGTTGATATTGTCCTTGAAGAAAAATTAAGATAATACGAAAACCGTAACGTATCCTTTGGTGGAAGCGTGAAGCCAAAGTAATGTAAAGCTCCATTTTTTATTGGACGTGCATAAGGTCCTTGATACGTATTGTGTTGTTACTATGGTCGTATTATCCAAATGTCACTAACACATTTTTATTCCTTTGGGCAATCAAGACTTTTACAACAGGGGAAAAAATGGAGCAAGTTAAATTTTGCAAAATGTGGGAGGTGGTGACATCAAAAATGGAATAAATTAAACTTTTGTTCGACGTTTTAAATTTGAGAGATGGTACTATTCTTGAGGCAATTTTCATTAATATAATGAGAACAATTATTGTAAAATGAGTTTCCTTATTTTAAGCTGTTAGATTATGTGGCATATTGTTACAAGATCAGTTTGCATAACAGAAATATAATTAACTCTATTTTGAGGCTGTGTTATTTTTTCATAAATCAGGTGTCTTGGACAAGAGATGTGTTTAATGACAACTGAGTAATTGCCGGAAGCTTCCAGGGAGAATTACCCTGTAAGATTATTTTTACAAAATCCACCAATCAACGAAGCTCCTGATAAAATCGTAAAAGACAATACGCTATGGTATGAAGACGGAGACGGATGTTTAGAATATGTTGGGACAATTTATATTTCTTACAGAATACAAAATGATAAATGTAGCAAAACAATCTACTTCCTTTTGACTTGCCTTTGTCTTCGCACTAGATCACCTTTTTAGTTGTTTTTGCTTCCCGAGTTTCAGGAAATGCTTTATATATTAAAATAGCAAATTGAAGAGCAAGACTCTCATTTTTATTTTCAGCAATCTATGATAAGAAGGGCGGATTAGCGTTGCACTAGAAGATGGAATTGCTTCGTGATCGTTTGTCTTTGCTAGATCAAATCATATTATAGTCCCAATAGCAATCTAATCAGATGGCAGTCAATCTCTCACCATTCATTTACATCTCCAGGCCACCAGTACATGGGACATAATCTGGCCATGGGCATTGGCTTTATAATCTACAACAATATTCCCATTACTCTCGAGGCGTGAGATATAAAATCAAGATGTCATGGTTTACCGTCATTTTTCGATGGGACTAAAAAAAAAATATATATAAAAAAAAAAAACAAGCGAGCGGAATCTTACAGGTCAGGTCCTTCAAACTAGCTTTCAGAAAAAAAGGCTGATGCCACAAAGCACAAGACCTCTATAAAGATGCTCAATCGACATGCCTTTATACTTTATGACATTTTTTATGCTTGCCGTATACATGTTCCTTTTTCTAGAGGATGTACAGCATTTTAAAGTTCTTTACAAATACGTTGCTCACTTCAACCTACCTTAAAGATGAGCTGGTACATGAGAAGATAGCTTATTTTTACGATCGTGTTCCAAAAAGATTGGCAATTATGCTGCTTGCTGGAGTTTCCCACATAAGACTCCTTATTCAATCTGTGTTTGCATTTATCTCTGGAACTTTTCAGTGTGCCCTGATCCTGCCTAGATAACAGCAGTTTCCGTACTGCAATGGTCTAAATTATGTATGTATACATATATGTAGCAAACAACTTGGTTAAGGTTGTCATATGGTATATTTTTCCTGAACGTACATGGGCGTACTGCATCCAGGGTACATTGCACATTACTAGAGCTCGAGGGAAAAATGTAAATCCATTTTCTTCTTCATACTGCAATTCTTGATTTTCTATGCATTGTTTCCTCTCCACGTCACCCCTTGCTAGACACAGGCAGTAAAGCATGCACTGACTGGAACCTACCGCAGAGTGTATCACTAGCATATTTGTCTGAGCATCTGTTGTGCAAATTAATGGGAGCACACTTCCTAATTCAAAAGAGCACAAACAGATCTTGTGCACTATTTGCTCCCGCAGTTTCTAATCCCGTTTTAGGAGCAAACTCAATAGTGTTTGATGACTCCATTATGATTGGACTACTGTCTGCTTTCATTCGAGCATGAATGTGGTCATAAGTTGTGTGCAGCAAGTGCATATATGTTCGACTCAATGCATAAATTACTTGATTATTCAACTTTTTGTATCAATCATAATGTACTGATTCAAATAACTCAGACCTGCATTATGATATTTTTTGAAAAAAACGAAGGGCCAGATTTACCAGCGTATCACAGAACACAGCACAGCAGCCAAAAATACTGCTGTGTATTGGTTGACAAGGAGGGAGCAGGAGAGTGCCATAGCTACAGAGATGTGGCACTCTCCTCCCCTCTCCTAGTGCCAATGCATAATTTTGCTGCTGAGCGCCACGCACACATCTTTGCGCCATAGTGCAAACTTTCCCTATGTTTTATGTGTGCTGTACAGTGCAACACACGTGCAAAGCCGGAAAAGAGAGGAGAAGTGAAATCATGAGTGGCGTAGCTAGCCCTAAGGGCGTCTGTGGCGGTCTCTGCTTTTGCCACCCGTGGCGGCCGCCAGTGGAGAGCGGGGGGGGGGGGCTGCTGGCGAGCATTTACCGTGTTTGCCGGTTTGCCACCCCACGGCAAACGCTTTGAGGAGCGGGAGGGGGAGTTGCTCTTCTCTTGCGCCCCGAGAAAGCAGATGGTAGCGGGGGGAGGCCGCTGCCCCAAAAACACGTGCCGCCCGGGGCAGACCGCCCCTCGCCCCCTCCTAGCTATGCCACTGGAAAGCATTTCTCCTTTTAACGCCTGATTTCAAATTGCGTTATTAATTGATGCAAAACCCTGTCTCAGATTTTTGGTAGATAGGGTTTTGCATCAAAAACCATGGGTGGTTGCAAGGGAACCCCCATGTACCACCCATGGAATGCCCCCTTGGCACTATGTAGCACAAAGCAATGCTTTGAGCAGTTTTGCATTCCTTTTTGACAACTTTCCAGCACAAAAAATAAATTGAGCTGGTTTGCATCACTTTTGTGATGCAAACCCAGCGCAAAATGTTAGTAAATCTCCCCCAAAATGTTGTTTTTCTCTGCCCTATGTTTATTGTAATTAACGTTGCATATGACTTGATAATATACAAATGGTAGACAGTAATAATCAGCAGAGAGGAAGGTAAAATACCATCTTAATCCTCACAATTTTGTACACATGTAAAGAGGATGATGCTCGACAAAGTAATGTATGAGAGCACGGGGTTTTATCTTGGGTTTGGTAAATTTGGGCAATGTTGCCCCGGACAATTTTGTTATAATGTCTTTGAAAGGTTTGTCAACTTACATTTTTTTTAAAGTTTAACATTTTTTTTAAAAGTCACCATAAAATGTTTTTCTGATATAAATTCACACAAAATCTTCTTGTCTCCAGCAAAAAATGCCTTGTGGGAGACTTGACCTTCAGTCGATTTTGAGCAAAATGCACACATTTTGTTACTTCATGAAGTTGTGAAAATGTGAAAAACACTTTTTTTAATCCCACCAATACTATTGAGGCCACATGGTCTTCCACTTCCTCCTCACCTTGGGTTTTTCTAAAATGAAGATTCATGTTTTTCTTGAGCCTTGTTTCTGAAAACATAGTGTTCATGGTATAACAGAATATCGTTTTTTCTCAAAATTGAAAAAAAGTTAACTACTGTAAATGGAAAATGCGGGTTTATAGTTTAAAATTATCATCTGCACTTTCAAAGATAGATTTAATTTAAAAAAATGTTATTCATTTCATCCTCATTCTCTGTGGATGACGGGTCCGGGCTTTATTTGTGTAATAGTTTCAGTTTTTCTTGTTTCTAAAAGTTTATGCAATGTTGTAACTCCTCAACATGTTTCTGTGTCTTTTATTGGTTATTTGTGTAGATTGCCAAGAGTTTCTGCCACTTATCATCAAAAATATTGAATATAATTTGAAATACACGTTAGGAAGATTATTGCCTATGCAGATTATCGTATCAATGTGTATCCATGTAACAATAAGTTATAATATGCAACTGTGAATGTTCATACACGTTTCCCAAATTAGTGCAATTCAGTTCTGTACTCTTTGGATCCCAGCACAAACGTGTGTGCATGCACAGTTATTGCAGCACGGTTGTGTCTGTTCAACTCTTGGCTTTGGGATTTGTTTAACCTGATCTAAAGCCCCTGTAAATACAGGGATCTTTGCCTCATAAAGACTAAGGGCCCCATGCATTAAACCGAAAAACCGCTCGCAAACGGGCAGATTCTCAGAATCTGCCCATTTGCGACTGGTATTTTTGCATTTGGGATGCATCATCCCAAATGCAAAAATCGCAAATTGCGATTGCATTTAAGGATTCGCAACTTGCGATTCCTTAAATGCAATGCTAGAAGCAATTTAATATAGCGATTTCGCTATTAGGGGTCGCAAATTACCGAAAAAACCAACTGGTTGGTAATTTGCAAAAACTTTGAAAAATGCACTAAAGTGTATTTTTCAAAGTTACATGTTACACACACACTTGCCCTTGGGGCATGTGTGTGCGCAACATGGGTGCACATTACAATTTCAGGGGTGCAACAGAGTGTCCTTTTGACACCCTTGCACCCTTGAAATTGCATGCACAATTTGCGAGTACCTATTGGGTACTCGCAAATTGCGCATGCAATTCCCATTCATTCCTATGGGCCTGTATGCCCATAGGAATTAATGGGAAACCATTCCTTAATTGCGACTCGCAATTAAGGAATTTGTAGGAATCGCTATTTTTTTAGCGATTCCTACATGCATTGGCTTTTGCAATTCCTTATTAGCGAATCCTTATTTTTCGCTAATAAGGAATCGCAAATGGCATTTTTGATGCATGTGCCAGCAAATACTCATTGTTACAAATTTGTTGAAAAACACCTCTCAAATTAATTCATCACTGAGATGTCTTTGAATTTTTGCATATTTAAAACATTAAAAATTAATGCACGTTGGTTACTTTTGGCATACTATACATACTTATGGTCCTGATAGTTGACAATTTGTTTTCTCTCTCATTGTTTTACCATGCCAAACTCAAGTTTATTTTTTTGTTTGATGTTATACAGACTAGGTAAAACAAACATGAAAACCATTACACTGACAATGTTAAAAGAGAGAATTAACAATGCTGTGTGTCATAAAAGTGGTATGAAACACAAGCTATTAAAATATTTTGACAACTTGTCAACAGTTTAAGGCTTGTCGTCTATAAAAGATAGAAAAGAAGTAAAAACAAGCAAAAATAGCCCAGCGCTCCCTAATCAGACTACTAAAATATATACTCATCCAATCAGTACTTTATTACATATCATCTATCTACTTTGAACAAGGAACATCAACAACAAAATTCCACAGTGATACCGAAATGTTTTCTGGTAAAGTGCATAACACAATCTTGCATGTATCATCAATCTATTTTGAACAAGAGGCAGCAATAGCAGAATTCTGTAGTGATAATAAAAATTATTTCTAATAAGGTGCATAATGCAGTTTACCTGTGTCTAATTAAAAAAAAACAATAGTGAAATTAAATTAAATAGTAATACAGAGAAGTTTTCTTATAAAGTGCACAGCGCGATTTATATAGGACTTGATATTACAATGACCTCTCTATACCTGTCTTGGCGAGTCGTCTTTATATATATATGTATATATATATATATATATATATTTATATAGAGAGACCTGAGACTACAGCAGCAATAACCGTTTCTGAGTGGGAATGCAAGGAGCATAAACAAAATGGCACTCATGATTGGTAGTGGCCGGGCGGGCCCTGAGGTGCTAATTTGAGCTGGAGATTGCTACACCAGTGCCATGAAGTTGATGAGTCCAGGCTGCTGAGGAACTGGGGACCAGGCCAAAGCTAAATGAAGACAGATCAAATGAAATCAAATGTGCTGATGAAGGTGAGTAAGGCCTTTTCGGTGGCAGGGAGTGCTTTGGTGTATGGGGTAGGTGCTAGAGGGCATGACATGAGTATTTTGGTTACCTCTTGATTATCCTGGGTGAGACAGTGTCACTGAGAGCTCATGGAAGGCCCCAAAAGGCAAATGACATACTGAAGCTGTTACCCTCGTAAAGTTCTTCTACAAGGTCAAACTTCATGCCCCCGACCCCCCCCCCAAACAAAAAGAAATTCTGGTTTTCGATTTGCACTATCTGGAGCAAATGGTGGCTTCACTCTAAGGGTGGATGTAGAAGCCGCTCCTTGCACTGCCATGGTCGGGGGGATTCGGTATTGCTCTCTTATAATCTAGCCTTCTCAATGGCTAGAATTGCGTATTGCAGATACCTCCTCCAAAGGCACAGTAGGACACTATTTCCTTCTTCCTTCTTCAAAACTGAATAACTGGGGTCACCCACAAAGGGAAACTAGACCTAGACCAATGGAAAGACACCCTTGGGATTGACAGCACCATCACAACAAAGGCAACATCACAATGAAAAGATGAAATTGGGGCCTATGTCTATTAACTTTATAAAAGCTTTGACAGGGCGCTCAGGGATGGCCTTGATACGCTGTGCACCAACATCAGTATCGAAATTGCAGATCTGCGAGTTATACATAGTTTTCAAAAAACAGTTGATGCTAATTAACAATTGTTGGAGTTCAAATCTGACGCTGGCCAGTTTGTAACAACTTCCCTTGCTGTATTAAAAGTGCAGGCTCAACAGCTGTTTGATAAGTGTGAGGATCTTGAAAACATATGCTGCAAAGAAAATTTCAGAATTTGAAATCTAAAGAAATACTGAGTGAACGTGATGATTTAAAAAAAAAAAAAATGTATATCTGCCCTGTTTTACTTTGTACTCAAGAGGGATACTGACAGTGTTTTAAAGACAACTGCACAATATGTGGACAGGCCACTGGACATATTAGTGGAGCTATCCTCCTATGAAGGAGCAGCTTGTAAATCTGAGTCTTAGTCTAAATCCATTAACTGAACAACAAGGCTTCTCACTGTCAAAACTCTCCACTATAACCCTTCAAAGGAGGAAATAGTTGACACCCATGATCACATAACTCAGTGCAGAAAAACTTTGCTATCACTGGACCTCTCCGACGGACAATCAGTTCCCGAGTACCGACAGGGAAGTGGTGTCTATACTGTGTTAGATAGACGGAAACTAATAGGACTAACAAGCGAAAATGATGTGGACACCTTACAGGATAAAACTCGAAACTCTATGGAAGATGACACAAAGAGCTGTAAGCAACACTGTCAAAGATCAGTTATAGGAAGGAAGCACTAAAGACTTGTCTCAAGGAGACCTTTAAAGAAAACTAATGCTCCCTCTGGGTCTGTGAAAGATCTGCTAGAGGGGATATGGACCTTCTGTTTTCAGATGTGGACACAGAGACAGAGATCCCCTCAATCCCTTCTCTAGTTCTTGGGCCGTTAGTCATTACCAAAGATTGTTTATTTATTATTGCATTTCTTTTCACCATTCAACTCTATATGTTCATGTATTCACCTACCAAAACTTTTGATGCTCATGATACTCTCCAAACAGATTGGCAAATGGTGAGTGGGCTGGGCATCCAGTACTCTTTCTTGCTGTTAGTACCTTGCTTAATGTTACTGTTTTATTTCATCGTAGGATACGGGAAGGAGTAGGGCAACGAATAAGTTCCCAAAATACTCACAAGGGATGCTTCAAAGAAAACATTAAGAATGCTTTGAATGTGAAGAAAAAATGTGCACAATGCTACACTCTACTTCCTTAAATGTGAGAGGCCTGTACTCCACCACCAAACTTACAAGTCTTTGACAGAATCTTAGATTCTTAAGGCCCAAAGTAATTTTTGTCCAGAAAACACACAGGAATGATCTGCTCCATTTACACAAAAAACCTTATCATGTGCAATACCATACATTTCCCATCACCAAAGTAACTTTATTTCCTACAAACTGACAAGGCTGAGGAGTCTATGGCAATTGGTATATGAAAGAAGAAACAAAGCTGGCAGACTATTACCAGATAGTCTCAAATCCAAGTAACTAAGAGATTTATCAGAGCAGTGAAGAATGTTAAATGGTAGACAGTTGATAGTGAGAAAGAGAAGATAGGGAACTTTCATAGTTTTTATGAATTTCTTTGTATCAGGGGACTCAAGACATAATATAGTATCAGATTCTACCCACATGCAACATCATTACTAGAGCTAACATCTGACCAGTAAAACTAGATGACCACCCCGATAACAGAGGGTGAGATCCTCAAAATGATTTAAAGAATGGACTATACTATGAGCTATTACAAGAGTTTTGAAGACTTTCTTGCTTCCATATCAGTGGCTCTTTTTAATACTTTCTCGACAGAAGAACGTATCACACACTTCAAGCAGAAGCTGACCTAGCCCTAAATTCTAAACCAGGCAAGAACTTTTTGGAGTACACTTCTTATCGTCACATAACACATATTAACAGTAATGCAAAGGTTTTCAATAAAATCCTGTCTAATAGATTGAATATTTTTTGTTCCACACCTGGTCAAAGCAGATCAATCAGGCTTCATCCTGGGCAGACAAACATGATAATCTTACGAAGAGCAAACATGTTACAGAAAACGTTCATTGTAAAAGGTTACCGGCAAATATTTTAGCATTAGATACTGAAAAGGTATTTAACACGGCTAGCTGGTCCTTCCTCCATGAAGTTATTTCTAAAATGGGATTCATGCACCAATACATCAATTAGATTCAGGTTATGAATTGGGACCCGCAACAGCCAGAATAGTAATAAACTTTGGCTCCTCTGCTCCCTTTACATATGTAGGGGTACTTGTCAGTGATTCTCCCATCACCTTTCCGTTTTGCTCTGGCAATAGAGCCTTTTGCTATGATAGTCCATTGCACCACAGTATCATGATTTTTCCCTTTTAGAAACTTCTCATACAAACTCAGTCTATTTGCAGATGATGTCCTTGTTTGCTTAGTTAAACCTGAGTAACCCTGGGCGTAGTTCGCGTAGTAGCGCTACGCGTAGCTGCGCGGAGTGCACTTCGCACTACGCGAGCTACGCGTAGCACTACGCGAACTGCGTAGTGCTGTAGGAAATGCTGTTCGCAATGATTGCACAGTGCCGGATGCTTGTCCGCACTGTGCAATCATTGCAAACGGCATCTTGCACAGTGCAAGCGGTCGTTTTCTGCCGCTCGAGTAGATTTGTACTCGAGCGGCAGTTTTCTCAACGCGGACTGGTAGTTTCTCATCGCGAGCGGTCGCGAGCATACGCGACCACTCGCAATGAGAAACCTGACCTCCCTGCGTTGAGAATCTCGCCGGGAGGTTTATTTTCCACGCGCGATCGGCAACTTGATGTTGCTGATCGCGAACGAGGAAAAAGTCTCGCCAGGATGTCATTTTGCTCGCTCGCGGTCGCCAACTTGACGTTGAGGACCGCGAGCAAGCAAAAAATGCCTGCTATGCTACGCTACGCGTTTTTGCACTGTGCTACGTGCAATTCGCGTAGCGCGTAGTTGCGCAAACTACGCGAGCGTAGCGTAGTTTTCCGCCCAGGCCTAAACCTGAGAAATACTTGAGAGCCCTAGTGTTATGTTTCATAGGGTACCCCAATATAGGCTTGAGTAGTCCCCTAACCCTTCGCCTACATTTACCGTACATTACACTACATAACGGGTTTTGGTATTGACCTTTTACCTAGTTAAGCGCTGCATAAATGTCGTGTGGTTTTCCCCGAAAACCAGCCTCATTAATTATGCATAAGGATTCTCAGAATTACAGCAGGATTACCATATTCTGCATAATAACTATGTATAAGGGTCATCCCTTCCATCATCCTCAGCCGACATGACACAGCAAGGTAGAGTCCCCTGAGGGGACCTTTTGGGTATGTATACACCATATCTTTGCCAGAGCAGGCAGAGGAGAAAGACTTCCATGCTGACACATTGACGCGAGACGCTGAGGTTCCTGCACGCAGACACTCCAGCTCGCAGTGGTCTGACATACCTCGCGGGGTGTCCATCTCGAGACCAAGACGGGGTCCCACAGTCTCTCACTCCAGGTAATGGGGTTGGATTCAGCCTAGCTCTACACCTACATACATGCTAGATACACTTAGGTGCATCTAGAAAGGGTTGCTTCGTAGGAGTACGCATTATTCCTGTCATGTATTTATATGCTTGCATATATTCATTGTTCTAGCACTATGGTAGAAATCTACCATCTATTTACTCTGTTGGTGCTTATAATCATTTATATCTGTTTCTGCCTTATGGTTGTTTCAGCACACCTATTTTACACTAGAATGACGCTGGTTCAATAAATGCTTATTGAAAACGACCCCACCGTTTATTCTGTATATCTCTGAGACAAAGTGAGCAAGAGTGACTGAGCGAAAAGTACTGTACTGTTTCCACGATCCCTGATGGGACAGAGTTGTCATGTTCGATAGTTGCCAGGAACTATTCTCTCCTTAGTAAGAGGAGTTTACAGTGGCACTGTGAGTTAGCTAGGTATACAGGCGAACATACCCGGTGGGGTGTCTAGAATCAGTCTGGACACCAATCCCCCAGTGTATGTGGTCTAAACGCGCAGATACTATATAGGTTTATAGGAACTACTCAACATGGCGCCGCCAACTTTGGTTTGGTTCCTATTTAACGGTCAAATCTGAGTAGTTCAGTCGTGCTTTTCTCAGAGGCCCCTACTCACATTTTTCCAGAGACGTCTGGAGTGGGAGGGAAAAATGTGCCACAGCTGAGTAGGCATATCCTTTGTATTGGCTGTAGGTTTATTCAAACTTGAAGGGCAAATAGTTCCTATTGTGCATAAAACCTAATCTCAGTTTCCTTGAAACCCTTTTTCAACAATGGCTGATGAAGATCTTGTTGCGCCAGTGGAGGAAGGGGAACAAGAAGGCAAAATAAACATTTCAGATAATGTCAGAATTGCCCTTAATTTAAAACTAGCAGACTATGGAGTCACAGCTAGGTGTGGGACAGTAACTTTCTTCTTTGAGGCACACGAGTCCTACAGAACAGAGGTATTCTATTCATGGGTCAACTTCCCACCAGGAGATGCACGCACAAACACATTTCATTTTTATACTGAAGATGAAATACCAGAGGAATATTGTCCATACGAGGACATTGAAGTTCCACTCACCTACCATATACAGTTTAAAGGCGCCCTCTCACACACAAAAGATAAAGTAAGACTCGGTCCGCTCGGCAGAGACGGAGCGAGTTGGCCGGTCCTAGCGGCTTACACACCGCATCCAGACATTGACACAATGCCGGTAGCAGACATACATCCACTACACTAAGAAATAATAAAACTTTACCGTAACATCACACAGTTCTTGATGAGAACACTCATACTTCAGCCAACAAGAGCTACACCAGAAGGACAAATTCAGGGGTCTACAACTAAAATAACCTCACAAATGCTGAACGCAGTTATGGTTAAAATGCCCACTGGACGTGAGCAAATGCCATTCTGGATAGCTCAGAAAATCACACAGTTAGAGGCAGTGTTTCCACACACAAGCCCTCAAGAAAAACACAGAATGCTAACAATCTGCTTGCCAACGGGGATAGCTCCCCATATAGAGGATTGTACCTCTTGGGGTACAGTTTTTGCTGCCATCTATACCAGAACTCATGGTATCCCTTCAATAGCAGTAATACCAGATGTATTAAGACAAATACAGAATGAGTATGGAGCAGAACCTGCTCTGAACTTAGGGATGAAATTGTTAGGAAATTTTGCCCAGGTATCAACTATTATTTTAGCAAATGTAAAAGGGGAGGCAGCAGCAGTGGCAATATGCCAATGCCTGAGGGACTTCACTCCTTTACAATAGGAGTGAGAGTTACCTAAAATTATTGAAGACAGATATGCCGAATTAGGTAGAGATAATTTGGGAGCTAGACCAACAAAACCACAACTCATGGGTAGTCCTGAAAAGGACAACACCAAGCAAGCACCTGATTCTTCCAAGAAGAAATGGGACACTAAAAAGCAAAAGAATAGAGAGAATAGGTCACAATCCAGGGGCGGTCTCCTCAACAGGAGCCCTCCGAAAGGAGGTACAACCTGGCAGGTATCAGGATACTGATAGACTTTCCTCTCGTTCCATTCAGGGTTCATCAAAAAACTCCGAGAGGGAAGGACGGTCAGAACACAGACAAGAAGAACGGACAAAGTCCAGAGAAACACAGCATACTTCGGACTATAATATCAAAAAAGAAGATAAACAAAAATCCAAACCTCAATTTAAAATGAAGAAAGTAGCAGGTCTTAAAGTTAGACATGCCCAGAATTCTGAGGACTCAACTTCTGAACGGGGAATATGGTCTGACAATGCTAGACAGAATTTCTGGTGACAGCGGCGTTGAATGAATATATCACAGTGGAGACACCTGATACTAGGGTAAGTGTCCCACACCTGTTATATGAAATAACACTCCAAATGGAGGGGGACAAACCCAGAAAAATTAAAGATCTCTTTTGGAAGAACCTGACTTATGGCTATGACATTCTTTTGGCTGAAAAAGATTGGCCGCCTAAAATCGTTATGGAGTGCCCAAAGGGAGAAACGGTAATTTTACCGGCCTTTTCCGACCTCGTTCCAATTTACTTAAAACATACATATGCCCAGGAGTGGGCGGTGGCACTTGCTCCAGCATTATATCGCAACCATGTAGGGTGGGATGCTGAGTTACCTCACCATGTAATCCCAGTAAAAACTACTACAACTCTACAGAGACAATACCCTATTAAAAAAGAAGCGAAGAAACAGGTCAGGGAGATCTTAGATCAACTTGAATAACAAGGTGTATGAAACTTGCACCTCTTCAATGAATAATTCTTTGTTTCCTGTAATGAAACCGGATAATTCATATTGTCTAGGTTTAGACTACAGACATCTGAACACATGCACAAAGACATTTGCAGTCCAGAACGCACACAGTGCCGCATTAATGAATAACATTTTCCATAAAAAATGCAAAACAACATTGGATATCTCAAATGGATTTTTCTGCCAAAATATAGCACCTGAAAGCAGATATTTGACAGCATTCTCAGTGCTCGGTTTTCAGCGTCAATTCTGTAGACTGCCCCATGGGTATAAGAATAGCTCTGGTTGTTCTCAGCTAGGGTAACAGAGTTACTTCACAATTTGGATGAGGAGGCATTGTCCTATGTAGATGATATTTATTTGACGGATGATGATTTAAAGGATCATTTGACCAGGATGAGCAACATCATTTTGAGGTTCGCCTCTGAGGGCTACAAATTCAACTTTAAAAAATCGAAAATAGCCCACCTCAAGGTCCGATTTTTGGGATACGAGTTATCCGGTGAAGGGAAAAGCCTAGCAGCTAATTTTTTAGAAAAGTGCACGCTGCTCCAACCTCCAAAAACTCTGAAAAACTTACAATCCATATTGGGATTCCTAAATGTTGGCAGAACACACATTTTGGATTACGCAGGAAAACCTTTCTATAAGTTAATTAGACCTGATTTTTCAATTAGGCATTGGACACAGGAACACACAGATATACTTTGTTCCTTACAAGCTGACATGATAGTAGAATTAATGGAATGGTGCACCACAGACAGTAATCCGTTCACTACTGTCCAGATAGTGAGTCCAGCCAAGTATCCAATTTAGTCATCAGTTTTATTTAGTTGGTACAAAAGAGGATCATCCAGCCAATGCGTTTCGTTCAGATCAGTTGATTGAACTTCATCAGAACTGTGGATAATACATACATAAAAACATAAATATACATATAATGGGACACATCTGCACTTGACAAACAAAAAGACTGTTTTACACTCAATTTACAGAATGTCTGATCACAAAAATTCAGGAAAAAACAACAAACCTCACAACATAAATACATTTTTGACACACTTACTTAAAGAAAAGGCACATATAAATAAACAATATTGACGTGGGGAAACAAAACATTAATATTCTCTGGGATTAATCCTTTGAATAACGAGCATGCCATGAAACATAGAAATAACAACACATTAAAAAAGATTTTTATACGTTTATTGAGACTGCACTTCAAACATAAACCCAGTTATTGGGCACTGTACAAAGGCCAAGTAAGGGGAGCATAGGTGTCAGAAAAAAGAAGAGATTATGCATGAAAATAGGCGATAGAGGAAACTGAAAAGGAAAACTAATAATATTAGGCATGAAGACAGTGTGAAGGGTAACCATATAGCAAAATCCAAAGGGTGATAGGCTATAAAACCAAAGCAAAGTGATAGATAGCAGGGGATCATGTATCCCTGGGCACACAATCACATCGCCGCGTGCAGTAGCGAACATAAGCACAACTCCCTCCGCTGGAGGCAGAACAAAACGTTGCCGCACAAACAGTTCGATCCCCTTGAGGGAAAGCACAAAGTATACGTTGCCAAACAAAAATGAACATGGAGCACGGACACGTCAAATGCACAATGCCCGGTGTGCCAAACTGCCCAATCACCAAACGCACTACCTCTCACTCGAGCATAAGGCATATACGTCAACATAAGAAACAACCTCCCTGGTGGCACACACCCATAAACGTTACAAGTCAGGAAAGAAATGGAAAACACAGTAATACCCAAAATACTGGGCCCGCGTGCAGAGCCACCCTACTCCTGAACCATCACCTCCCACTCGAGTAGACAGCCCATACAGCAATACAAATCACAGCCTTCTCAGCGGAACTCACCCTTAACCGCTGTGAGTTAAGAAAGGGAGGAAAGCAAATAATGAAGAGAAAATAATGAAGAAAAAATACTGACACTTTAAATATACTATGCCCAGTATGCAGAGTAATTCAGTATCAGACCCATTCACCACACTCTTATCGTAAAACAAAGTTGCAACGTCATATCTAGGCTAAAGTATATGACACATACATCCATTGGATGAGCAGACTCCTCCGCAGTACTCACCCGTACACGTTGCCAATCAGAAAAGAAATGGCAAATCTCCCGGCAGTTTGCGCGCCGCTAAATAAGCTGGTGCTGCCGGAAAACGCCATCGGCCACCGCGTCAAAGACGCAATCATTGTGCCTACATTTAGGCCACTCCCCCCTATTCACTGGGGTTTCAGGAATGCGAAACATTTATTGTGAGGCGGTGACAGATAGTACAAATGAACAAACAAAAAACACAGAAAGTATATAATACGGGACATGTCACCCGTCCAAGGAGATATAACCACAATCCACACAGCAAAACAAACGAGGAAAATGAGGAAAATAAAACTGAAAAAGAAAAGTTAAAAATCCCCAAAATAAATAACACATACCTCCCGACACCACGCATAACACCTTCAGCCACGCATGGTGAAGCTGACATGATAGCTTCAAAACACCTACACACACGTGTAAATACCACACATTTGGTTATCTGTGTAATAGCGGGTCAATCAGGGTACAGGGTCAATAAGGGTACACTTACCTAACCGTCAATGAAGGCGAAACAGTACCCATAGCATACAAATCACACTTGTACACAAACGCTGAAATGCGTTTTGTTCCAGAGAAAAAATTCTGACAGCAGTACAGACTGCTATAGTGAGAGAAAGAGCACTGGCTCAGGGGAAACAAATAATTGTCGTAACTCCGGTACCGGCCGTAGAGTCTGTTACAAAGGCAAGCGTTCCAAATGCTAAAGCTTTACATCCAAGATGGATACAGTGGGCTAATTCTCTCACTGCAACAGATGTAGACTACAAATTTGATTCTACACTAAAAACACAGGCATTTCTGCAATACGAACTAGAATATCCTCTCCCAAATGAAATTATTCCTCTAGATCAGTATAAATACATTATTTACACTGACGGTTCTGCTCAGCCTGCCATAGGTAGTAAACAGCAATACAGCGCAACTTGTGCGATTGTAAAAGGACGTATGCAGGACGGCAAGTTGCATCCTAGCAGTAGAAAGACGCAGTCTCTAGGAGATTGTAGGGCGCAGCTGGCAGAATTAAAAGCCCTATTACTGGCACTAATACAAACGGATCGGGAATTCCCCACACTTATAGTGTGCGATTCATTTTACTGTGTCCAGTCTTACAATGAGTATCTACACTATTGGGTTCAGAATCGGTTTAAAGACTCAAAAGGTTGCACAATAAAGCACAAAATGCTTTGGGAACAAGTGGCAGAGTTGAAAAAAGACTTGCCGAAAGCTCACTTGTTACACACTCTGAGTCATCAATGTGATGGCGTTCACGTTGAAGGGAATTCATTGGCTGATGAAGTCGTAAAAGAGGCAGTACGAACTACTGCCTTAGCTGCAATCACTTATTCTAGCCCGTGAATAGACGGAAGCACAATGGTAGCTCTCATTGCTTCACGCAAAAATAGCGCAGCCTTGCCGAAAGGCTTTCCATTCAAGTACTCCTACAAGTTAGATGCAAAAAATATTACATATGCTCAAATTCCAGGAGTGGGGGATAGAGTAATACCAAACATGGATCGCAGATTAGGTTTAATTCTAGCTGCACACGAGGGTCTGGGCTCTGCACACGCAGGGATTACCGCGACAGTTTCTATACTGAAACAACGCTTCAGACAGACAAAAGCATTTGTTCTAAAGTGCGACATCTGTCAGCAGATGAAGGGTTGGACTGTAGCACGACCACCACAAACACTATTACTGATATCAGACAGACCTCTAGCTTGTGTCTATTTGGACCACTGCAGCCCCTTACAATCCGATGGGGCTTACAAGTACATCTTGGTGGCAGTGGATTCATGTTCTAGATTCCTGTGGGTTTGGCCTCAGTGCTCGGCTGATGCTCAAACTGTTAAAAAAGATTTGCGAGTCTTCATAGGGACATACACATTTGGCACATTACATTCTGACCGTGGCCCCACGTTTAGCTCTAGGGCTTACAAGGAAGCTATGGGAAGTTTGGGTGTTGCATTGAGGTACTCCTCTCCGTACCATCCAGAGGGAAATTCAGTCGTGGAGAGGAAAAACCGGGACTTAAAGCAATCTTTACCCGTTGACCGCGGCGCGAATTCCGCCGCGGTGCGGGTAAAATAATGAGTGGGCGTGTCTCGGGCGGCCCCCGGCCGTCCTACGCACACGCCCACCGTGATGTTGGACAGCCGGGGGCCGTCCGACGCATCGAACGGGTTAACAGCAAGGGTATTAGGTTTGGGTGGTAGTTGGGTCAATCTCCTATATAGGGTCCAGAGGGCACTGAATAATATGCCAAGAAGTTCCCTAGGAGGTGTCACTCCTTACGAAGTCCTATTTGGAACGAGAATGTGAGTACCTGATCTCGATTATGAAAGCATAGTGGCAGAAAAACCTTTTGATATCGATAAATGTTTGGCTGTTTTACAGGATCTTAATGAATTCCGGGCACTACAAAGCAACGTGCAAGTAAAACGCACGACCACTGGGGAAGTGAAATCAGTAACGGGAAGACCTGCCTGGATCCCGAAAGTCAGGGATCTGTTCAGAGAAAAGATTGCGGACAAGAAAGAATTTGGGCCATCATACAGAAAGCCTGTACCTGTCCTGGCTGTCGAAGGAACAAGAACAGTACTTCTTCTGCCTCTAGCCGGCAAAAAAGAGAAGAGATTCATCTCAATTGATCTGATCAAACCACACTATGTGGCCGATCCTGAATATCAGGCCACATGGGCTCCTGGGTAGCGGCCGCTCTCCTCTCGCTACCATACAGGAAGTTCAGATGGAAAGACTTATAACATTCGAAGAGTCTACAATTAGAAGTTATGGAATTACCAACAATGAAATGGAACTCGTTCCTATTGAAATTGAACAACAGCAAATTCAAGTGAAACCCAAATATCAATTCAGCCTACCACCGACGTCTACATCGATATGCCTCTACAGGAGACAACTTCCAGTTCAACAAAGCCTGCTGAGTACCAAAGATAGATCGAACTGCATCCGGCTACTTCATCGATTTTGACACCTTTTCTCTGGATCCAAGTGAACCTGAGTTTCAGCCAGCTCCAGTTTCCCGCAAAAAACAACTTCATGATTTTTACATTTTTCTGAAAAAGATATACTTAGTCTTACCATGGCTACAGCTCTGGATAATAGCAGGAATACTGTTCCTACTATTTTGGATAGGTTTAGTGACTGTCTTTTCCCTGATCGGGAATGGACACTATCTCCCAGAACGCTCTGCAGTATCAAAAGTGAACTTGGTGCTGAAACCTCATACTTCATCTCGTCGTAAACAAAGAGACCTGTCCTATGTGAACATTACAGCAGTT
This sequence comes from Calotriton arnoldi, assembly GCA_963921515.1. Classification (NCBI taxonomy): domain Eukaryota; kingdom Metazoa; phylum Chordata; class Amphibia; order Caudata; family Salamandridae; genus Calotriton; species Calotriton arnoldi. The sequence goes on from CAWUFW010001744.1 coordinate 1,810,329, forward strand.
CCAGTTCCTGACAGAAAAATTTCGGATACAGTTTCATATGATGTATTTGGTCCCACTGAACTTTTAAAAATACCACATGTTTAAAATTTCTTTAAACAATATCATCACCTCAAGTACATATTCTGACGATTGGGATTTTGAAACTGTTAATAATATGTTGTCTGATTCAGAACTGTCTGCAGCATTTTCAACAAATTAAATGTTTGATGACTGTTCTGATTTTAACGCAAGGTACTGTTATCAACACTATGGTCCTCATTTTTTGCTTTGAAACAAGTGCACCACGTAATGTTTTCGCATACCACCAATGGGAACATTGCCCAACACCACCAAAAGGTAGTTCACAAACGTTTACACAAAAGTTTGCTTATTTTTCTGGATTCAATACATCAGATCCATGCTCACATTATTATATGCTTGCACCTTCATCTGCAAAGAAAAGTATGCTCACTAACACAAAACAGATATATTCTGCATCCTTTATTGCCCAACTGTCTGAACAGGGTTTCGGCTTATGGAAAGACATGATAGACATTGAATCAGTCTGGGGTACTAAAGAATGGTAGATTCAGGGTACCGAGGCACTCTTTAGAGCATGCCTCATACCGCAACAAATTATTTTTTGGAACGACACTGTGCAACAAACTTCCTGTCTTGGGTTAGCCAAGATCAAGGATTTGAATACACCTCGCATTCCCTCGCGTTCACACTCAGAGAGATGGCAAAATTATACAGAAAAGGGTGAGGGTGCACCATATGACATTATGCATGGCGTTTCATACAATTCAACAGACCCCAACTGGAAGGGATGGTTAGACTGGCCTATTGACACAAATAGGTGTCAGTCAAGATTCAGGGGTACAGCCGAAGGGTTTAGTATCCATAGGCCTGACTTATGTACAATGAAAACCTCCGGGGGTGGTGGCATCATACAGTGTTGGGAAGTTATGCCTAGATTGCCTAAAATCCTCGACGCTGTCTCAGGTAAAACAACACTTGTCCCTACTGTCAGATGACGTGGAACTCTGGGATTTTCTACTAGGTCCCCGAAAGCCACGTCAGAAATGCTTCTTATATGCTGGTTATAATGAAATTTGGAAAATCTCCCAACAGGAAGCTGCGGAGAGATTGCGTAAGATTGACAGAATTAACTTGGAAAAGGCTTTGGCTGTGGTTGACAATGGCCTAACCACACTAACATCCAGGATTTATTCACTGGGCAACATTGTATCTTCTGCTATGGATATAATGGAACAGGATCTGTCCATCTTACAACATGGGCAATCACAATTACGTTCCATTGTGTTATTAAGCTGGACGCTGCAATCACTGCGCTCTGGTTATGTGCCCTGGAGATATATCAACAGTACGTCTGTGTTCTCTGCATCTAATTTGACTGAAAAGCAGACAACAATGGCACAAAGAGATGCGAAATATACAATGCTGCGCATTGAAAAATTACACCAATTACCTTTCACCGTGGCAGAGCCACTGTCCACAGAATGGTTAATGCATGGCCATATAACGTTACCAGTAACAACTTTCCAGTTTCAGTATTGCGTAGAATACCACCAGGTAGGCAGGTATGAAGTAATGGGTAGGGAATTCATCCATGAATCTTGGGAATTACTGTATAGATTTAGATGCAGGAACGGGGACACTGAAGTGTTTTTCAGCGGTACAGACTGCGAGAATTCTTTGAGTGGATCTCTCTTTGCCAGGACATTATGTTTCACAGGGCCCGTAATGGTCCAGTAGCTAACTTGTCCTGCCATTTGAGAGGTTCCCCAGCTTCCGTGATTAATCCAGTGTTCAGGTTGCTCTCAAATCGGAGTTACGTAATGCTGAATGATCAAGGTTGTTGTGTGATGCTTCCAGGCACCGCATATCTTGTCACTGTAAGTTCCAGGGTTACTTGTTGTATGCAAGTATTGTTTCCACCGACCCACCCAGTCAGGGAGGCACTGTTATGACCTTCATTGAATGTTTCCTTTATACGGTTTGATACTCTGAACCGAATAAAAGCCATACTTTTATAGAAAGATGTGCCCTTAACCTCAGCCGGAGAGACTTTTGATCTCCAGGTTGCAAGGTCTTCAGCTGAGATACAGGCACTAATACGAACTAACTGCCCTTTCCATTTCGGTACAGCGTATCTTTAACATGTCTGATACGAAGGGTATAGTACACCTATTTAAGACCATAGGTTCTGGACTGTTGAGTACCTTTCAGATAGTCTTCGGAGAAATTCCAGCCTTCATACACTCCGTATTCAGAAGCATTTTTGGAGGGCTTCCGTCAATACTGCTACTGGTAGTGTGTATCCTGATTTTAATCTTTCTGCTACGAAATGGACGTCCCAGTCACCAAGGAAATGGAAAAGATGCTCTTGGAGCGACGTTACCGTGATCGCATGGTACTCCATCTTGGCACACCTCGACTTTGGGAGCTAAGTGAGTCTTGGTTCCTATGGTTTCGACCAGTCTGGATTGACTGTGTTTTGCCTGTTCGCCGCGGCTTGTTCTGCAGCTATGAATGCATTTTGGACCTCTGTCTAACACTTCCATCAGTTGCGCCACCTGGCGTGGATGTATTGCTGGACCCGTTAACGGTCCACGTACTGCAGTGTCCCCAGCGTATTCCAATGTTGATGTTGGCATTCTTAGAGCCACCACGGGATGCTTCAGCTCCTGTTGGACCGGATAGTGGCTCTACTACAGGCACACAGGCTTTGGATGTTACAAATGCTTCCCCAGCATCGGCTGTGGGAACTGAGGAAGATCATCTTTGCTCAATTGACCTGATCTGTGAGGTGTTACAGGGACTGTCGTCTGCGAAGGCAAGCAGCAGTGATGTTGCTTCTCCCACACAGGACATATAAACATTTGGCTCTCCATGCACTGGGAAGAATTCGGCCTTTTTCCAAAACAACCAAAAATTGGAATTTTAAACAAAACTTTTTCAACCTATGATATTACTGAGCTCCATGGCTTTCAGACGTACTCAGTGGCTCGGACAATATATATGAACATATTTGAAAGGACTTTTAGAGTTTATTGTTTAGGGATTTCATGAATTTTTAGAAGCTTTTTAATGCCATTTTAACAATGTATGATGCTTAATTAGAAAGTCATTCCCTTTTTAATATGTTGTCCGGTCGGATGAGGAGTGGGTGTTATGTTTCATAGGGTACCCCAACATAGGCTTGATTAGTCCCCTAACCCTTCACCTACATTTACAGTACCATTACACTACAGAACGGGTTTTGGTATTGACCTTTTACCTAGTTAAGGGCTGAATAAATATCGTGTGGTTTTCCCAGAAAACCAGCCTCATTAATTATGCATAAGGATTCTCAGAATCACAGCAGGATTACCATCTTCTACATAATAACTATGTATAAGGGTCAACCCTTCCCTCATTCTCAGCCGACATGACACAGCAAGGTAGAGTCCCCTGAGGGTACCTTTTGGGTATATATACACCATATCTTTACCAGAGCAGGCAGAGGAGAAAGACTTCCATGCTGACACACTGACGCGAGATGCCGAGGTTCCTGCACGCAGACACTCCAGCTCGCAGTGGTCTGACATCCTTCGCTGGGTGTCCATCTCGAGACCAAGATGGGGTCCCACAGTCTCTCACTCTAGGTAATGGGGTTGGCTTCAGCCTAGGGGGATTCTTGGCTCTACACCTACATATATGCTAGGTACACTTAGGTACATCTAGTTAGGGTTGCATCGTAGGAGTACGCATTATTACTGTCATGTATTTATATGCTTGCTTATATTCATTGTTCTAGCACTACGGTAGAAATCTACCATCCATTTACTCTGTTGGTGCTTATAATCATTTATATCTGTTTCTGCCTTACGGTTGTTTTCAGCACACCTATTTTACACTAGAATGACGCTGGTTCAATAAATGCTTATTGAAAACGTCCCCACCGTTTATTCTGTATATCTCTGAGACAAAGTGAGCACGAGTGACTGAGCGAAAAGTACTGTACTGTTTCCACGATCCCTGATGGGACAGAGTTGTCATGTTCAATAGTTGCCAGAACTATTCTCTCCTTGGTAAGAGGAGTTTACAGTGGCACTGTGAGCTAGCTAGGTATACAGGCGAACATACCCGGTGGGGGTGTCTAGAATCAGTCTGGACACCAATCCCACAGTGTATATGGTCTAAACAAGCAGATCCTATATAGGTTTATAGGAACTACACCACACTAGGAGCTAGGCTTGACGCTTTTGAAGCAGCTTCATGGTTTAAAATAAGCCACACTACATTGGAGAACCTTAATCTTAGTGAGGAGATTGGTTGAAATTTGGGTGGTGGAATACTCTTTGGGTCCGATTCACAAAGGTAAACTGAGATGAAAGTCAAACTTTGCGACTTTTGGAATTCACAAAGGGCATTTACGAGTAGTAAAGTTAGACTTTTGTCTCAGTTTAACTTAAGTTTTGGTTTTAAGTTTAACTGAGACCAAAACGTAAGTTAAACTGAGACAAAAGTTTAACTTTACTACTCGTAAATGCCCTTTGTGAATACCAAAAGTCGTAAAGTTAGACTTTCGTCTCAGTTCACCTTTGTGAATCGGGCCCCATATGTTTTCTTGCTAGCACAGCAAACTTAGTTAAGATGCTAATTCTACCCCAACTCCTCCACCCTTTTCATGAGGTTCCTGTGGCTTCTCCCCATATTGAGTAAGTACAATGTCAGTCTCTAATTCATAAATATGTCTGAGGAGGGAAGTAGCCCAGAGTAGCCAGGGAGATCCTGATGGCCCATACTCAAAATGGTTGGGTTGTCCTAACACATAGCAAAATTATTGGGCCTCCCATCTAAAACTGTTGGGGAAAATGACTAGCTGTGAATTTAGTAGACAGTGGGCCCATATAAATTCACCACAGAAGGTACTTCACTTAAGAACTTATTGTACTTACATAGGCCTGAAAGACCATGCAATGTTTACCTTAGCTGTGTGAATCTTGATAATTGGAATTGCCTATCGTCATGGGGGAAGCACTGTGGACGATCACCTCATACACCTCTATATTTTAACACTCAGTTTTCACCTGCTATGCACCCACAAGAATTATGAAAATGGCACGAAGGAGATTGCTGGGTGGTCAGTGATCTGTCTGATAGAGGCACCATTAAAAAGTTTACTTAGCGCTAAAAAGAATACAAGCTGGATGAGACTGATAGACATGGCTATTACTAGCTTCTCCACTGGGTTATGACCCCAACGTTTAGAGGGGACGCCACCAAGGGACTGACTCCTTGTGAAAAAATGTTCAAGTCATGTGGGGGAGTAGAGGGCTTAACTTCCACCTTGTACCATTTTCTCAACAACAAATCACTGCGTCAAGAAATGAAAATACCAACAGCAGTGAAAGATTTGGTAACCACAATTGGGCAGATGGAGTAGAAAGACCTATGAAAGGATTCCCCATAGCTGTAAATACATACAGTGTAGGGAAAGATATCATAAAGTATTGATGCAAAGGTATCTCATAACTCTCAGGCTAATATTTATATATCCAAATCAGTGAAACACGTGTTGGAGATGTAATGAGGCGTAGGACACCTATTTGCAAATGATGATGATCATGTGACAATATACAGCCTTTGTAGCATATCAGTACCCTTTTTCTGAAAGTGGATACTGCACAATGTTTTAGGGTACTCTGCCACTGATGATCAGAGAATTCTGTTGTTGGGACTGGACTGAGACATTGAGAGTTTCTTGTTCCAAATACTGACAGGATGTTGATAAACAAAGCCCTAAGCAGCGTCAAACTTGTAATCTCTAAAGCGCAGAAACAACCCAAGGTACCAATGCTCCTACAGTGGTTCTGTAAAATCTGACATTCTGGCATTGGAAAAGTTGTTGCACATTTTACCCCAACCGGACAGTCAAGTTAGTAAAAACTGAGGCCCTATTGCTACGGCTTTTTATAGAGGCTATAGTAAAGCAAAAATCTCAAGGGATTACATAAATGGAGTTTCAGGCTTTGCTGCATTTCAACAAGGCCTTTCTGTTGAGTGTCGGGAACTGAGAAGTTTGTGTTGGGATTATACTTTTTGGAGGGAATGTTTTGGGGACTGATTGTGTTTGTATTGAGTCCTATTGGCATGCTACACAGATCTCTACTCCGGTTGTGTTTACAATATCCTAATGAAACGATTTAAACATAAAATCTAAAGCCGCTAAGAAACCAAGATGTGTTGGTGAGAAACTAATAATGACCCCTCAGTGTGCTCAATCCGAGGCCAACTTTAGATAGGGTTTTTAGCTCTAGCATTTCATTTAGTTGGTTGGGAGTCTGGGAGGAACATGCAGGCTAAAGATTTCTATCATTCTCTGGATGTGACCCAATTTTCTCTGCTTGTCCATTGACAAAAGGAACTTTTACTAGTCCTCAGGGTGGGCATCTGGAGACTCCCAGTTTATCGTGGATATTCTGAGCAGGACTGTCAGAGGGTAATTCAAGACAAACCCCTTTTTAACTCTTTCGCTCCACTGGAATCATTGGACGCCTGTGACTGACTCACAGATTAAGATCCCTTAGAGATAGCATCCTCCCATGGAGGGAACATAGGGCCTCCCTCTTTAGGACCTGGTGACGGTAAAGTTTGTAAATTTATCTCATGGAACATTGCTGGACTAGCTACCAAGATAAACGACCCCGGATGGATTACTTTTATAAAATTATTCAACGTTATTTGCCTTCAGGAGACGTGGTCTACTACTGACAGTTTTTTTCTCGAGGGATTTAAGACCTTTTTTGTACCAGCTACTCCTTTACGGGTGGAAAGACCTAAGGGTGGTCTGTTAATTTACATCTCTCTGGACCCCATGTCGCTTGAAGGAATTACCAACTGATAATGATTGTTTGCAGGCTATATTATTCTCCCAGGGGCCGGTAAACTTGTTGTTGTTACATTTTTATAACGCTAATCCACTGCATCCAATTGTCTGTAACATTGCTAGGATGGGTTCTTTTCTAAGGAATTTGGCCATTAAGGCTTCCCTGAATGGCTACCTCATGATTGCAGGAGATTTCAACATTCACCTTTGTGGGGACCCAGATGCAGGCACTACAACCAGCATAGTATGCCCTCGGATGGCGGGCCTGCATGTTGAACACACCCCACAGGGAGATAGTCTCAACGCCCTAGTCGATGAGTTCGATCTAGTCATGTCAAGGACCAGGATGACCCATGGTAGGAACCACTTACACCCGACATTCACTGGAAGGGGGAGCTCAGCGTTTATAGACTTTATCTTTGTTTCTAGCCCCTTCTTTCAATTTCTTTTAGATTTTTCTGTCGAAGACAGCATTTAGAGAGATCACAACCCGCTGTGTATCTCAACCATTTGGCCTAAGCATGGGAAATCCCATAGGGTAGTTCCCAGGGGAACACGAAGGGCAACAGATCAGGGCAGAAGGCTAAGGTGGACTCAGATATCCCCGGATTTCTTCCATGAGTCGCTTTTGGCTAAGTGCAAGAGAGAAATCGATATCTGTACAACTGGACGCGGGGAGGCAGGGGCTGCACTAGAGGCATTCTCGGCCATTTCACGTACAATTGGACACTTACTTAAGGTACCATCAAATTCCTCGAAGGGTCGAGCCACGAGTTGGTTTGACCATGGCTGTTCCTGTGCGGCCAGGAACCTGAGGGGTGCACTGGGCACCATTCCAAGGGACCCGGCGGTGGTAAAAGAGTGCAGAGGGATATACAAAGCCGAATTAGCAAGGCGTAAGGCCGAGCTAAAGGAGGAGGCCTGGAGCAAGCTCAGTGAGGCCTGTAGCCTGAAAAATTGTTCTCAGTTCTGGAGTATTGTCAACTGTCCTTTCCTGTCAGGTGAAACCTCTGAGGCTTTAGACGCACTTATTACAGAAGAGGAATGGGTTGGCCATTTCCAGGAAATGTTCAGCAGCTCAGCAGACGTATGTCAAGCTGGTGATGGAGGGAAGTTGTCCCTTATTATCACAGCTGATGAAGTCAGCAAGGGAATAGCAGGGCTGTCTAGGAACAAAGCACCAGGACCGGATGGCATCCCTCCTGACCTTTACCTATGTAATCCACAGCTATGGGTGCCAATCCTTACTACCGTCATAAACGCTGCAATTAGCGAGGACCTGCTTAGCACCTGGTCCCTATCCACCATTGTCCCGGACTTTAAAAAAGGAAATAGGGACAGCACCCTTTGCTACAGGCCCATATCCCTATTGGATTAATCTGTTAAGGTGTTGGGACGGGTCCTGTTGGACAGGCTTTCCACATGGGCGGATAACAACATCTTAACGCATATACAAAATACGGTTTTCGACCAGGGAGGTCCACAATTGACCAATGTTTGAACCTGTACATGATCATCAACAAATATACCATTTCTAGACCCGGTAGTATATATCTCGCCTTCATGGACTTGTCCTCCGCTTTTGATCGTGTTAACAGAAACAAGTTATGGGAGAGCCTATTGGGCATGGGCGTGGACAAAGATCATTGTCCTTTTCCTCCGTGAGCTCCATAGGGACACCAGAGCGGTGGTACGGTTCATGAAAGACGGTCAGGTCATCCATCAATTCAAAAACCAGAGAGGGGTGCGACAGGGCTGTATATTGGCCCCTTTCTTATTCAACTTATATATTAACGATCTGGAGAAGGTACTGGTCGATACTCAGGTAGATTCCCCCCAGGTGGGACGGCATGGTCTGCCGGTACTACTGTATGCCGATGACGCTGTCCTCATGGCTAGGACAGCGAGGGGTCTGCAAACTCTACTTAACTCCTTTGTGAAGTTTATGGAGGACCGGAACCTGTTAGTCAGCAACTCTAAATCATATGTGATGGAGGTGGGGCCAGGTACAAGGAAGTCCTTCAACTTCAAGGTAGGGTCTTCATCGGTCCCTAAGACCGGTGCCTACTCTTACCCGGGGATCATGCTGGATGCTAAACTAAATTGGGGCCCCCTAAGATGCAAAAAGAAAGGAGAATTTCAAAGGGCCAATGCGGCAGTTTTTAACTTTGCTTTGCAGTTGGGTAAAAAACCAATAGGTGCAGTTTTGGAGAACTACAGAGCCAAGTGTTTAGCTCAGGTAACTTACGGCAGCGAAATTAGGGGCTATACCTCGGCTGATGAGTTACAAAGAATTGAAAATAGGTTTCTGAGACGACTCCTATGTGTACCCCAGGGAACCCCTACTTTTTCTGTACACAAAGAATTGGGTATGCCCTACCTGTCAGACCTGTTGTCATTTCGCCCATTATCTTATTGGCTCAAAGTGTGGGGGAACAAGGGGACTGCATAAAGACATTATAAGGGATTGTATGGCCCTAGATTATGCCCACCATATCCCCTGGTTAAAATATATCCGGGAAGGGTTTAGGACTCTTGGAAGGGTGGACCTCTTTAGTGACCCAGATTCAATCATTAAGAAGGATTTACCGTGGGCTAAGGAGTATTTTTGTAGACTCCAGGGAGCAAAAAGGGAGGAGTGCGAGTTAATGAAACCCAGTGTACGAAAATGCATTATCTTGAAAACCGTACAATCTACGGAACCGTATCTCCTTGGGCTTTCTAACACATACGACCGTTTTTATTGACAAGGTTCCGTTTCGACTTATTTTTATCTCCTCCTTGCCCACCCTCGAGGGAGCAGCAAAGGCCAGACTTTGCCTCCATGTGCATGTGACAACAAGTCCCCGCCAGACATGATTCATTTTTTTATGTTTTGCAGTTATTATGAGGTACAGAGGAAGACCTACATAATCACAATTTTAAGTATAGCAAATTTTAATCAAGTGCGCCCCGCTTTTACTTTTTTAGCTTTGCTCTCAGGGTCCACGTTATGGTATGTTCTTAGTTTTTTAAAGGCCGCAGTTAGGCTTAGATCTTGCTGTGACTAGCATCTTGTGTTGAATTGGCCTGATGACTTTTATTATTTATTTATTTTATATATGTGTCCAATGATTGTATATGTTACCTGACGACTGCTGATATAACTGGCTGGGAGCTTTTTTGTATTGTTGTATTCATGACTTTTATGGTTTTTATCAGAAAAGCCAAATAAAGTTTATTATTGATTGATACTATTCCTCAGAGAGTAGAGTGATAGGCTGTAAACCTACTTCAAAATAGATGCAAACTAGAAAATATTATTTACTGATAAGAAGTTATCATCTTTTTTTACCTTATGTGAAAGCCACACAAAGCCTAATCTGCATAAATGTTTTGCTGTTTTCTAGTAGGGTCTTCCACAGCATTTGTTCGTTTGGTAAACAATTACAAAAATACTGCTAGTGGGATGACTATGATGTATGCAGATTTTCAAGTGATATATATTTTGCACTGCATCAATTTTCTTCATCAAGTGCAAGGTCTTATAGGGGGACAATCCATGCGTACATCTGGTATCTGACATTTGCCTTTACATACATTACTGCAACATCATTTCAACAATTTACATCTGCTCCTCAGGTAACCTTCAAAAGCCTATAACATGGAGTTGAGTCCTTGAGTTTTACAATTGATCGTAACTTGAAGCCACAGTGGGATCTCTACTCATGCTTCAGGAGATGCCTAACTGTGCAGGATGGTATTCAACTAAGGACCTGCAGCAACAGGGGTATTTGGATGTCATTCAAATCAGTGCCATTTTTCTACCCATTGACTTTTTGTGCTCATTCTTTGGACAGTCCTGATCAATTATTATGGGCATTTGTGCTCAAATCACAAAAACTCTTGTGCTCCCAGGGGATTTTAAGGCATATGCAGCTCCCCAAGGGTACTTTCAAGTAATCTGTGATATGCCAGAGGGATTTCTGGAAGCCACTGATGACACAGAGAGACTTCTGAATGCCTCATGCATTCTGGTGTCCATTTTCAAGTCAATGGTGTTTAAGCTGCTGCACTCTCGATCAGAATCTTGGTGGCAGAAGAAGAATCCCTGCAACCTCCCTTGTCCCATATTAGGCTTCAGTCACTTGCAGATCCCAGTGCCATGGGTTTGCTTCCAATGAATTGCCTTATCCAATGGATGCTTGCAAACCTCGGAGAGACTATCCTGGACCCAGTGTAACATGGCACTCCAGCAGCTGAGGCCCACTCCAACAACATAAAGTGAAGTTTGACTGAGTGCCCTTCTGGGGTTTTCAAAATAATCTCTATTTTTATACATAGGTTCTCTATTGGGACATTACTTATCTGCATGATTTGCAACACTCGGTCTCCAGCTTTACAACATTCTGAACCAGAGGAGTGGAGAGCTGACTTGTGATGACTAGGTGATTTTTAGTGCATTACTCATCCCACACAATTATGATGCTAGCTGTACTGTTGTACGAAAGCAAGTCTTGCAGTGCAGTATGGAGCAGGCTCAGCCTAAAGCATTATTTTTCCATGAAAATCCTTTCCTGTCAAAAATTCATGACTGGGGTTGAACAGAGTGTATGTGTAGGGTGAACTTCTCTGCCACTCTGTACATATTAACAAAACAACTGCAGTTCAACAATAAATAGCTATTGATGACCAAAGCATCGCATTTATCAGGCCCAAACAGGCACATGGCCATTGTAGGAACTGGGGAAATATTATTGGCTTGTCCTAGGTCCTGATCTTCCTCATCCTACTGTGAAATAGATTAAGCCTTTTTAAGCACAATGCGCACGTGGCGATAGCAGCCAAACCAGAATCGAAAACCTATGGTGCCTTATCAACTACAGCCTTTGTTTGTCAAAGACTTGGCATAGTACAGGTGAGGATAGTGCAATGATCCCAAGGGAGAGTGATTCCATGTATCCATTCCCAGATGGCTGCCACTGATTACTTACCGCATGCTGCTTGACCATGGATCAAGTATTCTGTGGCCTTTGACCTTCTCATAGTTATTAATATCCTGAGCTGGGACTCTCTGACTGCCTCTACTATCAGGCAATTTATTTAGGCTCTCTTTGCATGTTTCCTAAATTCAGTTGGGGGATTACTTGCCATTATTCCACACCTAAATCCCAGAATTACAAGTTATTTTGCTTGATTGGGAAATAACATATTGTCATTGTTATGCCAGGGTCGAATCCATGTGTTTTCCCCTTTCTTGGGAGAATACAGTGTCCCAATCTACCTCTTCTACATCTGCTTCCAGCAGGTTGTAAATGAGTGTGGGGGCTTTTTGTAACGCCATAGTGAGGGAGGTGGGTGGCAGGAGGCACATCAAAGACCGCCTCGACAACAACGCACACAACAGCAAGGAGCTCTTCAACATCGTGAAGGAACTCTCCAACCCCAGCTCCAACACCAACGACATCCCGCCGTCGCAAGCCCTGTGCGATTCCCTCGCCACCTTCTTCCACCGCAAGATCGCCGACATCCACGACAGCTTCAACACCCAGACAGCCCCTACTAAGATAGATACACCAGACCCGCCGCACACCATCGACCATGACCCCTTGCCAGCCTGGGCCAGCGTGAACATCGATGACACCATCAAGACCATGAGCACAATACACTCCGGCTCCCTGTCAGACCCTTTCCCGCACCACATCTTCAACAAAGCCAGCAGCTCCATCGCACCCCACCTGTGCAACGTTATCAATCTCTCCTTCGAGACCGCGACCTTCCCAGAGAGCTGGAAACACGCAGAGATCAACGCCCTACTCAAAAAACCCAAGGCGGACCCGAGAGACCTCAAGAACTTCCGGCCCATCTCCCTGCTTCCGTTCCCAGCCAAGGTCATCGAGAAGATCGTCAACAAACAGCTAACCCGATACCTCGAAGAAAACAGCATCCTGGACCCATCCCAATCAGGGTTCCGCAGCAACCACAGCACTGAGACTGCCCTCATCGCCGCCACCGATGACATCAGGACCCTGCTGGACAACGGTGAGACCGCAGCCCTCATCCTGCTGGACCTCTCCGCCGCCTTCGACACTGTCTGCCACCACACTCTACGCACACGCCTCCACGACGCAGGGATCCGAGATAAGGCCCTGGAATGGACCACCTCCTTCCTCGACGGCAGAACCCAGAGAGTCCGCCTCCCACCTTTCCGATCCGAAGCCTCCGAGATCATCTGCGGCGTACCCCAGGGATCTTCCCTCAGCCCAACACTGTTCAACATCTACATTGCCCCGCTCGCACGCATCGCCAGACAGCACAACCTCAACATTATCTCCTACGCCGACGACACTCAACTGATCCTCTCCCTCACCAAGGACCCCCTCGCCGCCAAATCCAATCTCCATGAAGGAATGAAGGCCGTCGCCGATTGGATGAAGATCAGCCGACTAAAGCTGAACACGGACAAGACAGAGGTCCTCATCCTCGGCTCCAACCCCTCAGCCTGGGACGGCTCCTGGTGGCCAACGACGCTGGGAGCAGCCCCGACACCCACCGACCACGCACGCAACCTGGGAATCATCCTCGACTCAACGCTCTCCATGGCCAAGCAAGTTAACGCAGTCTCCTCCTCCTGGTTCAACACCCTCCGCATGCTTCGCAAGATCTACAGGTGGATCCCGACAGATACAAGAAGAACAGTCACCCAGGCCCTCGTCAGTAGCAGACTTGACTATGGGAACGCCCTCTATGCGGGAGCCCTGGCCAAGCTCATCAAGCGACTGCAACGCATACAAAACGCCTCCGCACGCCTGATCCTCGACGTACCATGCCACAGCCACATCACCCCCCACCTGAGGAACCTGCACTGGCTCCCCGTCGACAGGAGAATCTCCTTCAAACTCCTCATCCACGCACACAAGGCACTCCACAAGACTGGCCCAGCCTACCTCAACAGACGACTCTTCTTCTACGTCCCCAACCGCCAGCTCCGCTCCGCCGACCTCTCCTCGCCACCGTCCCTCGCATTCGAAGAACAACCACCGGCGGCAGATCCTTCTCACACCTCGCCGCCAAGACCTGGAACACCCTTCCACTAAGCCTACGACAGACCCAAGACCTGCTGACCTTCAGGAGGCTACTCAAGACCTGGCTGTTCGACCAGTAGCAGCACCCCCACCCCTTTTTTCTCCCCAGCGCCTTGAGACCCTCACGGGTAAGTAGTGCGCTCTACAAATTCTGTGATTGATTGATTGATTGAAAGCAAGTAAAGGATAAGCTAGAAGAAGCATTTACAGCTGCCCTGTTCTGCAAGATCAGCCAGGATCAGCAGCTGCCTGCTGTGCTCAAAGCACTACATGTGGGTCTAGTGTTGCTGAGCTCAGAATTACCATGTCGGGAGTGCTGGGACCCGATAATTCTGGGACCGGAAACACTAGGCAAGTTGGAATAGCCTAGAGCAGTATCATCCCAACCATTCTGGAATAAGCCACTCATAATGAAGGCTCAATCTTTCAAATGATGTCTGTATAATTAATGAGCTGTATGGTAGGAGGGGAGAGTAGGAGAGCAGGCAGAAGATGAGAGAGTGTAGTGTGTATCTGTTGTCTGCCTATGTGTGTGAGAATTCCTGGGAAAATGTCGGACATCACCTAGCATTTGTATATTTGGATATGTGGTAGACGTACAGGTATGGCTGGTGGACATACTGTACCGTATGATTGCAATGCCTAACCTTTGATCACATGAATACCGAAGGTCAATACCTGATGATGGAGTACCTAAATCAGCCTGTAATGGTAATATATCTGTCATATGAGCATTTGTCCATGTTAAGATAACACCTGGACCAATTTGACATTGTCTGTGATCATTTGTTTGTGTTGATTCAACAGAGCCAGAATAGAAAAACAGAAAAAATGATCTAGTTTGTTGTCAGTGGGTTCATTTATTTGAATTCCTTCTAAGCTCTTTATACTTCCTGGCTCACTTTAACTTACTTGGCTCATTTGATTTAGTTTAGCTTATTTAGTTGCTTTTTCATTTTTTTCTTTAGCAATTTGTCAATCTTTTAGTATAAAGCAGTTCTTTTTCTCCAGGTTTTTCCAACAAAAAATAATCTCACATAAACCTTCGTCTTGTTCGTCTCATGAGGTAGTCTTCAGGTCTCCTCGGCTTCCTTGCATCCCCAGGTGTTTGGAACTTCCACTTCCTTTCCAACAACGCTTCTCTCTTAGAACATAACCAGGTAAGTATTAGGTACAAGTAATAAATCAAGACTAAATCAAAATAAAAACAACAAGCTTCTTTAATTGTTCTTGTTGTGTTCGTGTAAAGTTCCTGTCTACTCCAAATATTTAGTAATTCTCTTTGTTTTCTTGTTCTCTTCCCCTCTTTCTATAATATCTATCACTCTGGCCTTTCTGTGTGCAGGAATTCTCTCACCATATGTGCTTTAGCTCATTTTCACTTTTCCCTTTCTCAGTCCATATAGTTCAACAAACATATATCTCTCCGACTTACTTTCTCTCAGCAAAATTTGTGGACAGAATGTGCAGAAATATTACATTTGGAAAAGTGCCCCTAACAAAAAGAAAAGAAATGGAAAAAAACAGATTTATTCTTAGGTTGCCATATCCAGAGTTGTAAACCTTGAGATGGATGTCCTCCATGAACTCTCCGCCATTCCTCCTTTATTGCCCACATATGGACATGGGCTAGCCACTGTCATCTGATGGACTATAGAAGGGGTACTGAATTCACTGGTGGGATTGGGTATCCACCAATTCTTGTACCACTGCTTTGTCATCTCTACTGAGTCCTCAGTGGAGGAGACTCTTGAAATGGTGTTTGGCTTTCATTGGCTCATCCTGGCCACTGTTTCTTGGATTCAGGTGGTCTTGGTGTCCAGTTGCCCTGCAGTTCCTCCAAGTGTAGTGTAGTAACGGCCATTGGTCTCCTTGCTCATTATTACCCTTCACATTAGTGTACTCTTCATTGTACACATCTCCTCTGTCTCTGTTCTTCTAGTAACAACTGTTAGGCTTTTTCTATTTTTATACTCCTTTTCCCTTTTCTTGTTCTCCTCTAGTCTGTCTTCCCTATTCTGTTTTTATTTCCTTGGTCTGTCTTTTGTGACTAACCTTGGTTTCTTTAGATTTTCTACAAGAATTTCCAGGGTAAGAAGATGCACACTGGGACCCCATTGCAATGATGCAATATGTTTCAGTAACTATTTCAAGTCCTCCTCACACCTCCTAAATAACTGGACAAATAAAGGCACCAACACATGACATGTGTGCACTAGGGCATAATATGAAAGGTTGTATGATGTTACAATGAATGCCTTTATCATGCATCGTTTAGCATGCAATGCATTTACCACACATTGCCTTTACCGCACGTCTTTACCACGCATATGCCTTTCCCACACAAACCTTTACAACAAAATGGTAAGTATATATCAGGTAAGTGAAACCCCTATTTTTTTTTATATATATATCTTTTTCTCTCTCTCTCTCTCTCTCCTCTCACTCTCACACTCTCTCTCTCTCATATATATATATATATATATATATATAAATAGTCATTGAAAAAACAAAGGTTACAGGGACATTATAGTCAGGCTCAAATTTCACTCGTACAAACCAGAGAAATTCAGCAGTTATAGTTACCTCAGCTAACTATAACTTACGCCCCCACTATGCACTGCTTATGACCTCACATATTACATCACTCATGACATGGTCAGTGACTTCACTGATGACATACATGGTTGCCAGTAGGTAGTTATAGTTAGGACCTAGGAAAAGCGTCTTTTGCTTGCCTATATCTTTTGCGTTGTTTGAACATTCCTACTTAAATTTTCCCCAAAAAATGCTCAGGCGATTCTTTTTGTGCATGGAAATTTTCAGGGTGATCCAGGATGTTTTTATTTTCTCGTGCCTGCCTGTTCCTTTTGCCTTTCACCGCTGCTGCCCCTGCGGCCCCTCCACCCCGGATTTCCCCCCCGGAATTTCCCCTCCGGAATTTCCCCCCGGAGTTTCCCCCCGGAATTCCCCCCCGGAATTCCCCTGCTCCCGCCTCCCAGCCTCTCCTCCCTCCCACCTCCCCTACTTAATGGCAACCGCTGTGCGGTTGCGCAGCGGACATGCGCAGTGGGCGCGCCGCCGGCGCGCCAAAGGCAAGCCCGTCTGCGCCCGTCCGCGACCCGACCGCGGCCAGCACCAGGAACCCTGGCCCTCACACTACCCATCGCTACGACACCACCACCCTCCTCGCACTCAACCCTGGAAGACTTAGAGAATGCCAACAGGCCTCGCCGAACACGACCCACGGCCAGTTCTCCTGCCTCCACTGCCGCCAGACCCTCACCGCCACCCCGGCCTCCAACAACGCCGACGCCAGCACCGGCGACACCCTAAAATGCATCCTCCTCAACGTACACTCTGTACACAAACACGTCATGGAAATCTGGAACCTACTCGACTCTCTTTCGCCCGACATCGCCTTCTTCACAGAGACCTGGACCAACGCATCCTCCGCCCCCGACATCAGCACCGCCATCCCAGACGGATACAAGATCCAGAGGAAAGACCACCCCAACCACCCAGGAGGGGGCCTCGCCATCACCCACAAGAGCACCCTGTGCCTCACCACCTCCAGCGAAACCTTCCCCTCCGCCGAACACCTGCACTTCAAGATCCAGACCACCCCCAAAGCCACACTCCGAGGAACCCTCGTCTACAGACCCCCGGCCCCCGAACACCCTTCGCCGCCACCATCACCGACTTCATCGCACCCCACGCGATCGCCTCAACAAACTACATACTCATTGGAGACCTGAACTTCCACCTCGACAACCCCAGCGACCCCAACTCCACTATCCTTCATGACAACCTCGCCAGCATCGGACTTAAACAACTCGTCAACACACCGACCCACAGAGCAGGACACACCCTCGACCCCATCTTCGCGGCAGGAAACAGCGTCCATTTCAGCCACACAACGCAGCCGTCATGGACCGACCACCACTGCGTACACTTCGCCATCAACAAACCCAAGGCACCCAAACCAGCCCCACGCCCACCACGAAGGAACTGGAGCAAGGTTACCGACGAGCAACTTAACTCCACCCTCAACCGAGACAACCACACCTGGGCACCCGACGCAAACAGCGCAAACGACGCAGCCAGAGAACTCCACACCTGGATCTCCAACTGCACAGATGAGCTCGCCCCGCTACGCAACCCCGACAGACAACGCCCCAGGAAAGCCGCCTGGTTCACAACCGCTCTCCAAGAAGCCAGACGCACCTGCAGATGCCTGGAGAAGAACTGGAGAAACACCAAGACAACCGAAAACCACACCACCTACAAGGACGCCATGACGGACTACCACAACCAGATCAGAGCCACCAAAAGGAACTTCATCCACAACAAAATCCTGGCCAACTCCATCAACTCCAAGGAACTTTTCAGTGTCATTCAAGAATTCACCAACCCACGCAGCGAAGCCACAGACATCCCCCATCCCAAGACCTCTGCGACAAGCTTGGAACCTATTTCCACCTCAAGATCAAAAACCTCTACGACAACTTCATCGACCATCCACCAGGCGCCACAGACGGCCCCCCGCCCCCAGAAACACCAGCCAGTCCACCATCTCCAACTGGACACCGATCACGGCCGAAGACACCGCCTCGACCATGAAAAGCATCCACTCGGGGGCCCCCACAGACCCCTGCCCCCTCACATCTACCACAGAGCCGTGGCCGCCATCGCACCCAAACTACAACGCACCATCAACACCACCTTCAAAACAGGCACCTTCCCAGACGACTGGAAGCGCGCAGAAGTCAGGCCCCTGCTCAAGAAGCCCACAGCTGACCCCACCGACCTCAAGAACTATCGGCCCATCTCGCTCCTCCCCTTCGCAGCCAAAGTTGCAGAGAAAACAGTCAACAGGAAACTGACACGATTCATTGAAGAAAACGCCATCCTCGACCTGTCCCAATCTGGATTACGAAGCAAGCACAGCACAGAGACCGCCCTACTCGCCGCCACAGACGACATCCGCACCCTCCTGGACCAAGGCCATTCCGCAGCCCTCATCCTACTCGACCTATCAGCGGCCTTCGACACCGTCTCCCATCGCACACTAGTCGTCAGACTACACGACGCAGGCATAAAAGGAACAGCCCTGGACTGGATCCGATCATTCCTCACTGGAAGAAGCCAAAGGATCAGACTCCCACCCTTCCTCTCCGACCCCACGAAAATCACCTGCGGAGTCCCACAGGGTTCATCACTGAGCCCCACCCTCTTCAACATTTACATGGCCCCCCTCGCAGCCATCGTCCGACAACACGGCCTCAACATCGTATCCTACGCCGACGACACCCAGCTCATCCTCTCCCTCACCAAAGACCCCACCACTGCCAAACTCAACTTCCAGAAAGGAATGCAAGACGTTGCAGTCTGGATGACCAACAGCTGCCTGAAGCTCAACACCGAGAAGACAGAAGTCCTCGTCCTCGGTACCACTCCTTCTGCATGGGACAGCACCTGGTGGCCGACCGCCCTCGGAAGCCCACCTACCCCCTCAGACCACGCCAAGAACCTCGCATCGTACTCGACTCATCACTCTCCATGAACCGACAGGTCAACGCCGTCACCTCCAGCTGCTTCAACACCCTCCGCATCCTCCGCAAGACCTTCAAGTGGATCCCCCCTGAGTCAAGGAAGACAGTCACCCACGCACTCATCACCAGCAGACTGGACTATGGAAACGCACTCTACGCCGGCATCAACAAGTCCCTACTCTGCAAACTCCAGACAGTACAGAACACCGCCGCCAGACTCGTCCTCGGCATCCCCCGACACGAACACATCAGCCAACACCTACGAAGTCTCCACTGGCTCCCCGTGGAGAAAAGAGTCACTTTCAAAATCCTCACTCACGCCTACAAATGCCTACACAACAACGGACCCAAATACCTCAACGACAGAATCAACTTCCACGTACCCAAAAGAAACCTCCGATCTTCCAACCTCGCACTGGCCGAAACCCCGCGCATCCACAGAGCCAGAGCAGGTGGAAGATCCTTCTCTCACATTGCAGCCAAGACCTGGAACGAGCTACCGGCAGACATCAGACGCGCCCCCTCCCTGAACACCTTCAGGAAGACCCTCAAGACCTGGCTCTTCGGCTAAACAGATCTGCAGACCCCCCCCCCCTCAGCGCCTTGAGACCCTCACGGGTGAGTAGCGCGCTTACAATTCCCTGATTGATTGATTGATTGATTGATGCAGGGGCGAGAAAGAGGGGAGGTCAATAAATGTGCGTTTCCCATGTTAATTCCCTTAGGAATTTTAGACACGACTACAGCCCGAACTGCTGAACGGAATTACACTGAATTTGGCAGAAAGGTAGCTGTTGGTCCAGGAAGCGCCCTTTTCGCAAATTGGCATATATCCGTTCAGTAGTTTTGGAAATATCAAGGAAAATCCCAATTTGTATATATAGGGACGCGGATCCTCCAAGGGTCGACAGTCCCCGTGCTCAAATCTGATTGGCTGCCAACACTTCAAACCAGGAAGTGTGGCAGCCATCTTGGGACTCAGCTTGAGCTGAGTCTCAAAATGAAACATAAAAAAAGAGAAGGGGTCAGGGTAGGAATACCCTGACCCCCTAGGCCTCTTGGCGGGGTCCCAGAGGGACCCGGACAGGGCAAAAAACATTTTTTTACAATTTTGTTAAAAAAAAAGCATGGGCTCCTGTTTCTTTCTGCATCACACTAGGCGCGCCTACTGTTGCAGCAGTGACACGCTTCAAGCTGCCTTTACTGCACTGATATTATACTCTTGGCAACCCATACTGTAGCGCAATGCTCCCTCATGCCAGTGTCACCACACTTGAGAGTTATGCTCACTGCGGAGAGAGACAAGACTGGGTTCTATGCTACTCGCACCCCAGCAACACCCACAGCATCTACCGGTGTGACACCTCTGCAGCAAAGGATTGCCTCCAGTGAGCCCTCAACTCTCTGCAGTGACCCCAGCGTAATCTCCCTTAGGCACATCTCCCCCATCAGCAGAACTCTGTCCCAGTACACATTTTACTTCCTGCCAACCTCTGCAGATCTTCCCCAGCACATCTCTCCCTCTGGGCATATGACCCCCCTGAGCACCCCCCAGTGTACATCTGAGGTTTCATCAAATCTTCACCTCTGCTCATCGGCACATCTCCTGTGGGTGCCATGTATCCCTTATTTATCTCTTTCTCAGAGGAGATCTCATCCTCTCTAGATCCATCTCCCTAGTAGATCTTGCTCCAGCAGATTCCCTCACAGGGCACATCACCCATGGATATCTTTGTTGCAGGGCACGTCTCACCTTTTTTGTCTTGTCCATTTTTCAACCCCTGCAGATTTCTTGCCTGTTGATGTGTTTTTTTCCCAAGCAGTGATGCATGCACAGAGATGCTATGTGCAGGGACACAGAGCTGACTGTAAAGTGTGTTTAGTGCAGTAATTGTTTTTTAGAAGGGATACACATGCCTGAGTATGCCCCTTATTCCATTAATTGACAAAGGAGTACAAGGTGGATTCGGTCTTAAGTCCATGCAATGATGGAATATAGCACGAGTGTGAGCTTAGTCCATGCAGTGACAAAGTACTATAGCACAGAAATGACCAAGCACTGACAGAGAATAGCACGGGTATGATCTTCAGTTCGTGCAGTGACAAAGGAGTATAGTTCAGTGTTATCTTAGTCCATGCAGTGACGAAGTACTACGGCAAGGGCATGACCATGCACTGACGGAATATAGCACAGGTATTATCTTCAGTGCTTCCAGTGACAAAGGAGTATATAGTTCAGTGTGATCTTAGTTCATGCAGTGGCAAATGAGTGTAGCACAGGTAAACTATTAAGTCCATACAGTAACCCAGTGGGTGAGATAGGATGCAGATGCCTGGTGAAGCCCAGGGGTGTGATTTATTCATGCAGGGAGTGGCTTGAGAGCATTTCAGTTCTCACAGATGATGCTTTGCATGAGTGCGTGCTTGTCAGTTTCTTACAGCAGTGGTGTCTTCGCTCCACCTGGCCACGCGGTCAATGGTGCTCTCCTGCAGGGAAAGTCTTTGAAATGGTTGGTCACGGCCGTCGGTGGTTGAAAGGGAGAGATTGAGTGTACTATGTTTTTGGCAATGCCTTTCAGTGGCTGTCAGCGCGCTGCACCCTGTCGGTCTGGCAGGGTAGGTGCTGAGAGCTCTGGTTAATCCTGCTGCAGGCTCATGTAAGCAGATAATGCCGTTTCTCCCCAGAGCTGGCATTTTTCCCACACCAGGTGCCTTCTGTTGAATATTCAGGTTTTAAACCCATGTCAGCAGAAAAACTGGAGCTTCTTGCAAGTTGTGACCTGGTCTGCTTCCAGTTTACCCCTTCGGTCCTCTGTGGTGAGATTTTTATTTTCTCACTCTACGAACAATGAAAACCCAGTTCCTAGTCACAAACTGCCAGATATCAGGTGTCTGTTAGGCCTGCTGCAGCATGCCATAGCCACTCATCAATTTGTGCAGTTCCCCAGCCCTCGTACAGGGGGTGTGGGGGCGTTGAGGGATTGGGTGGGGGTCAGGCGTTAAAAGACTACATGAAAATGAAAGGGTACATTAAATTTCATGGAGCTTTAATAAAACGCTCTAACTGGTATAGATAAAAGATAATAGAGAATTCCTTGGACCAAGTCACCTACTGCTGAACCTGTCCAGCAGCCATCAAAGGAACACTAACCCTACCTAGTCATTAACAACTTGCATCATTCAAAACCCCCAGCCTAACCAGCCTGGAGAACGCTTCCCACAAGTCCCAGGGGCATGAACAAAGAGGATGGCGATCTCAATGGCCCAGAATCATTCATAAACTCTGCCAAATGATGGTCAATATGGTTCCTGTAACAGTAAACCACACCTAACCAGGTGACAGTTACATTCAGCTCCACTACAGAAGAAGTTGTGAAGGAGGGAGTCTGAGTCACGTTTGCTTTCAAACTCTTTGTTTCCCACACAGGAGCTGTGCAAGCAAAGCACCACAATGCATGCAAAAGGATGCAACTACTCTGGGGATTCTTGGGGCTGTCCAGCTCCCCTGAACCAACCAAACCATGTCTTCTCTCATTCCTGCTTCCTGTCCCTGATCCATAAAACATGTTAAGACATCTGTGCACCTGTTCTTACCTGAAATATTCAGCAGTGCACAAGCTGTGTAGAAAATGAGCACATGCTGTTGTTGGGGCACCCATCACCATCCACACACATGAACTTTGCCTTGCCAGGCTCTATGAGACCACCTAGCGGCCTCCATGCTCTCCAAATTGGTAAAAGGGATCTCTTCTGTTCTGGTTACCTGTTTGTTCCCGACTTTGCAGACCACCCTGGCTTAACCGTGCCCCTGTAGTGCCTGCACTTGGCTCACAATCTCGTGGAGCAGAGCTCACAGCCCTGGGCTGCCGATGTAACTGTAAAAGGTGTGCTTAGCCCTCCCTACCAATGGGTTGTTACTTCAGCTATACGTACAGCCTTGGCTTGGAGGTGTCACTGTGACAACCATAATGTGGTCACATTCTCCACTTAATCAGCCTCTCCCACATGGCCAGCAAGTGCCAGTGTAAGAATTGGAGTAACCGGGCTCTCCCCAGCAGCTCTCTCATTTAGAAGCGCTACCAGTCATTGCAACAGTTGCCATTGGAAGGGTAATTCTTGGCTCACCATCCCACGGGGTGTTACTTCACAAGTACTCCCAGCTCTTGCCATGTGATGAATCTTTGAGGCTAGTAGAGTTAAATGGTATATGAAGCGGAGGGTAGCTGCGAAGTGCTTTGCTCTCTTCATGTCCTGAACAAGTCTTGTTGCTAAGCTGTGTGTTTGAAAGATTTCTTAGGAAACCTATATCTGCTGTTGTAGTAATTGTGACCGCAACACTGACTGTAAAAAGGGGGCACAGTGATGGTATGGCACACACACAAAGAGGGGCACATTTTGGTTAGTGGTCCCAGAGCTAGAGAAATGTAATTAGATGCAGGCACAAACAATTGAAAGCGAACAGGGTGACGCTGAACACAGCCATAGGACAGTGGCAAGGATTCATGGGTGAGACAGACAGGAGTACACAGACCTGGGGTGGAAATAACACAGATCCTGGAGGAACAGTCACAGAAACAGCGGACAAAAATATATGGAAAAGGTGCAGGAGGTACAAACACTGTGACAGAACAGGACTCAGTCAAGGATGTCAGCTCAGGGAAACATTGACACTAAGGGAGGAGCCCCAGGCTTGAAATGAAAAAGACACAAACCTTACTTACAGGGACACAGACGAGGAATATAAACACCTAGGAAATGACTCAAGACACCAAGGGACTTGGACACAAAATAGAGGAGACACAGACGAGGTTGAGGGAGGCTAAGATAAAGACACTCACACACCTACTGACAGACCCACTCAGACATTCTCACATCCACTCACAGACCTACCGAGACACTCATGCACTCACTGTCAAAGGTTAGTGGTTATAGTTAGGAAATAAAATACAAAAAACCTTTGAAATTCACTTGAAAATCCAAAGGTTACAGGGACGTTATAATTAGGAAACAATATTTTAAGAATCTATAGAACTTCACTGAAATAAAACAAAGGTTACAGGGAGGTTATATTTAGGAAATAGAATTAAAAAAAACCTTAAGAATTCACTGAAAAAAACAAAGGTTAAAGGGATGTTATAGTTAGGCTCACATTTCACTCATACAAAACCAGAGAAATTCAGCAGTTATACTTACCTGAGCTAATTATAACTTGCACCCCTGCAATGCACTGCTTATGACCTCACATATTACATCACTCATGGCATGGACAGTGACATCACTCATGACATCACTCGGACACTCCTTTGCAGGTGCTGTCATTTTTAGTTCTATAGCTTCCTCGATGCATTTCAGCCCTAGCTTTTGTCACGGGTTACGAGCAAAGTACATCAAACATTTACATATAGTACACGGTGATATAAACATAGAGAAAGGACTTTTCTCGCTGGAATATGTGTTTCGGCAGTATAACTCGGAGCCATTTTTTAACGGTGCATAGTTATGCATCTGGGCAGTTAAATGTTAAATTAACAAGTTGTGGTAATTAGAAGCAATATGTAGGTGCAATATTACATCGCATATTAACACTGCTTTGCAAAACTTCAAATAATAATAAAACATTTCACACAAAATAAACATTGTGTCTTGCAAATGGACCTCTATTCAATGTATTGATAATGTTCTCTATGTCACTGAATTGACCCCCACAAAGTGAAACATTCGATGTGACCCAATTGTGTGTCAACAATGCGCCGTCACCTTTGTATTTGACGGTTAGTGCCCAATAAAGCAATATTCTACTTTTCGCATTTATTAATAAGACATGAGTTCATTAAAATGTCGTGCGGGACCAACCTACTTATAGTTGTTCACAAGATTACAAGTATCAGCTGTTTGCATGGCTGTAAGGCCTGGTGTGGAATACTTTGCACGGCAGCCCCTTAATAAGGGCAAATTGCCCCATGTTTGCATTAATATTCCATCAATCGATCAAGTAACCACATTCTTTGATATCGCGATATGAACGTATCAGGGAACAATAAGAGAAGAATATCAATAATAAAAGAAAATTCATAATAAAAGGAAAATAATATTGCAGAGATAACTAACAGTCCTGCTCAAGTCGGCGATCATTCGTCAGTTTAACGGACACCGGGCATGTTACCAGTTAATAGTCATAGAAATTGTGGCATCATAAGTCAATGTGTCCATAGACAATTACACATCATACACCAATGATAATAGAACAAAACATATTGCTAAGGCTGTTAAAATGGATATCAATGCGTTTATCTATAAAAATAAACTATCGTCCTTATTAATAGATTCACCCATCCCGAACTCCACATCTACGTCTACACGTAAGTATGCAGTCAGGCAGGCCCTGTGATCTAGGCCTTGGAGAACTGTGGCCTAGGCCTTGGATAACTGAGTGATGGGTCACAAATGGGATGGTGCATAGCTGGCAGGCAAACACATGGACAGGAAACTCTTGATAAATCCCACAAATGGGCGCAGCATCACTACAATGGTCAGGGGAGATTGCTTCCGATAAAGCACACATGGCCCAAGGGGGTATGGCGCTTTTGAAAACACCATAAAGTCAGATGCCACATGAGTTAGGAACACATAGCCAATCAGGACCTAGCACATGCAGTGATCACGTGCTCCCCATGACGGACATCTGGACACATTCACTACTTATCACACTGTGTCACACGTAAGGTCGAGACCAACCTACAGTAAACAATTGACCATTCATCTATGACTATAAGGCAGCAACCAACATTCCTCACGATATACGGTACAACAGAAACATTTATTGCTTGCTGTAGAATTGTATATAAGATATACCCCAACCCAATGTAAATTGAAACAGTCCTCAGACCTTGAGCCTGTAACTGTTTTCCCACCCGGACTGTTAAATTAAACAAATTGTTCCTATTTTGCCAAACGTCTTTTGTCTTCTCTTTTTTAGAGTAAATAGAACCTGAGCAACATTTTGGCAAGCCAGATAGGAGGTGTTGGGACCTCGTACCCAACTGCAGCCGGAGGAAGGTGACCAAGCCCAGACGGATTCAAATTGCGCAATGACAAAGGTGGGCAAAAACTGCAATTGATTGGAAGTTCTGCTGAATCCAGGGGGCAGAGGTCTGTCTTGAAGCAGCCATCACAGAGGGTAAGGGACTATATCCAAACCTGAAACTTTGTCTTTTAAAGGATTTGGTGTATGGCAAACTAGGGAGAAGCGTAAAAAGATAGCCTGAGCACCCTGCAACTGACAGGGTCTGGCATATTACCTATTTTATATGTCCCAACTGTATTCGTCGTAAGGCGGCCTCTGAGGCGATCCCGCGGAAGTCACCTTTTTTGGTTAGTTAGCATGCTAGGAAAGGTGAATTTTTAAATATATAGCCCATTATGGCTCTTAGGTGTAAGACTGTGGTGCAGCCACTCACCAGAAGTTCAGGTTGTCTGCAGGAGCGATGAACTGTCCTCTCGTCTCCTAGAACACCTCTCGGCACTACTGAACTCGCTACAGGAGTCCAAGCAGGTGTCCCAAAAGGGAAGGGGAATGGGATGAGAAAAAGAGAGAGAACACTGCTACTGCACACAGCCTGGTCCAGCCCGGCACCCTTGAGGGGATCTGTTTGCAGAGTAGGGTTGCCCTTTTTGAGGACTTGCGTCTCTCTATAAAATAAGAAATGCAACAGATGAGTACAGAGACACTTCTGGGCCACCCAGGCGCACCCAACCCAGAACATTCATTATAAGCAAGTTATGTTAATCACCTGGTTCTCAAGAGGAGCTGAGATACTCTCTTGGCCTTTGTCTGTATGTTGCAGGAGAATACAATCCAAATAATAGTTCTCTAAGAACACTGCTGCCAAAAAGGAGTCACTGGCTATGATTATGTGTCATCTACAGCCAGGTAAACGAATGGCACCTAGACACGTCGTTTCATTTGCACAAAACACCTGTAAACAAATATTCACATCTAAGAACAGGCCCAAAGGGCTACATAAGCCAGCGTCCATACAATATGATGATCAGAGGGGTAACAGGATGCTTCCACGCGCAAGGCGCGGTATCAAGTTCACAATATTCGTCTTAATATCAAAGTTCTATGCAAATAGTGCAGAAACGAAACTCTCAGAAGTTGGAAATGAGTTCAAACATAAAATGACCCCAAGCGCTTGGCTGAATACAAATATGAAATGAGTTCAAACATAAAATGACTCCAAGCGCAAATCGCAATACAAATATGAAATGATTTCAAACATAAAATGACCCCAAGCGCTAAGCGCGAAACAAATATGTAAATGCCATAGTCCTGAATCAAAAGTCACTTGTGCCAAATATCAGATGGCCAATTCACATGGCAAATATGCAAGGATGTGCCTTCCGATACCGACAGAAAATGTCAAAGACACACAGTCTTTTACTTCACACGCTGCCTTAAAGCGCACTGCACTTAGGTATCCGATGCTTGCTGCAGTCCTGGACCGGCATGTGCTTCTGTCCA
Source organism: Calotriton arnoldi (assembly GCA_963921515.1). Classification (NCBI taxonomy): domain Eukaryota; kingdom Metazoa; phylum Chordata; class Amphibia; order Caudata; family Salamandridae; genus Calotriton; species Calotriton arnoldi. Next base: position 1,838,349 of record CAWUFW010001744.1, read on the forward strand.
ATGGTGAAGGAGGAAATACTGAAGCAGTGACAGAAGCAGTCTCCAGCTGAAGTGGGAACCAGGAGATTAAGCCAAGCACTAACAGGTGCGAGGCTGGGGCTTTTATAGGCAGTTCAGTGGCACTTAACCACACATGGCTAGCCACTCCCATAAGAATGCCAGGTGCCTCAGCCACACCCATAAGCTTGGCAGGTGCACATGGCCAATAATGTGACACTGTTGCTAACACCCAAAAACAACAAGCATTGGCAAAACAAGCACTGGCACCAACAAACACAATAAAAAGAACCAAACATTGGTAGTGGCAAGAAAAGGAAAAAACCAAACAACTTAGTGGACATAAACGTGAGCAAGCAGGGACCCCTGAGGGTGCCGACATACCAGACATGACGGGGAGCTCCTGACAGTTCTCCCCACCAAAGGTACTCGTAGGGGATGGGGCTTCATGGAATGGCAAAGGTGAAAGAGACGCACAAGGCGAGGAGCATGGACCGCAGAGGCGGGTTCCCAAGAGTTGTCATCGGGACCGTAGCCCTTCCAGGCCAGCAGATAGTGGAACACGCCCTGGATGCGTTTGAAATCCAGAACTTTCACCACCTCAAATTCCAACTGTCCATTCACTTGAATTGGGGGAGGAGGAGGAGCTGAGCGAGTGGTAGGGGAATTGGGACGAAGCAGGGATACATGAAATACAGGATGCACCTTGTAGTCCTAGGGTAACTCAAGTTCCATGGCCAAAGTGTTAACTACCTTACGGATGGTAAAGGGACCAAGAAGGTGGGGGAGGAGTTTTTTCGATCCTGCCAAATGTAAATTCTTGGAAGATAGCCAAACACGATCCCCACAATGATAGTCAGGAGCAGGTATTCTATGTTTATCTGCTTGTGTTTTACATGCCTCTTGATACTGAGCTATATGTCGCTGTACCTGTTGTTGCATATCATACAATTTAGTGTGGTGTTCCTGCACCGACTGGACTTTTCCTGCTTTGGTAGGCGTCAAGAATAGGGAACATTCTAGGATGATGACCAGTCAAACAATAAAACGGGGAAACCCCAGTAGCAGTGTGCTTACTGTTATTATAGACAAATTCAACCAGTGGCAAGACCTTATCCCACTCAGAGGACCATTGAGACCAGACACCATAGGCTTTGTTCTAAGGATTGGTTTGTGCGCTCCGTTAGACCATCCGTCTGCGGATGATATGCAGAGGACAAACTGACATCTATCCCCAGAGAGGAACATAAACCCCGCCAGAAGATCTAGATGAATTGGGGCCCACGGTCAGACACGATGGAAGAAGGTAACTCATGAAGACGCACTATGTGTTGTATAAACAAAGTCACTAGCGCACTGGCTGTGGGAAGGGTTTTCATAGGAATAAAATGTGGCATTTTTGTCAGGTAATCTACCACTACCCAAATGACTGTGTGCCCATCGGAGGAGGGTAGGTCAGTGATGAAATCCATACTTTTTTTTTTTTTTAAATATCTTTATTTGCATTTTTGATATAAGTAACAGTGTACATATAGGAGGTAGGGTTCTGCGAGCATCTTTAAATGCTACAAACATTGCCATGTGCATATTCATACATAATGATATTTTACCAACTCAGCCTCAACGTACCGGTTAAGTTGAACACAGTATTACAATGTTAATACACAGTAGCTTTCTTATACTCTATGTGGGCCACAGTTGCAGGTTCGTTGGAGCGACAGTATATTGGCCTTATTCTATCCCAATGTTGTTGCTTGTCCATTTGCCTATCTGGCGTTCCCTTTTTCTTTCATACCTCATTGTCCATTTCGTGGATACAGCTTGGTGCAAATATAAAACAATAATTAACCAAACAATCAAAAGAAAACCATCATCATTCCGTCACGCCCGGGTCATTTTATGCAATTAGTGAGAGCTACCAACTATATGTTAGCTATGAACTTGTCTACTGTCCCTTCCGCGCGATGCTTGGGAGGATGAGCTGCCGGATCCCTCCCTCCTTCTTACACACTACTCCTGTCAATGCCAACCTCGCCCTCACCTTTGTTTGGCTTATCCTAAACCTGAGTTGTGGTGCATCTGGGTGTCTGTGTTTGAGTCCGGCCTATCTGCAGTTTGTGAGGGACTGCTCTCGGTCTCTCTATCTGTATGTTTCAGCTCTACAAGCATTACATCCCAGTATTGCGCAATGGGATATTTACGTAGACCGGCTATTTCCTCTCTGTGCAAGGACGCACTTTCTCCTTGCGCCCATACCACCAGTGAATTTTTCCAGCTGTTAAAGACGGGGGGTTACTATTCTTCCATCTCTTGGTGATTAGTCTCTTGGCAACTATGAGACCTAGGTCAGTGAACCTAGAGGTAACCTCATGTTTCTTTGATCTGGGGTAGAAGCCCAATATGCATGCTTCCCATGCTTGCAGCAGGGGCCTTCCGGTGCATGTCGCAAGTGTCGTTATTATTTCCTGCCAGTATGTTTGTAGAGAGGTACACGACCACAACATGTGAAGGAGATCTGAATTTTCTGTAAGCAACGAGGGCATGCTGAGGTGGTCATATGGAAATATTTGTTCAGTTTATCTGGGGATAGAAACGCCCTGTGAGTGATGTATATTTGTATGAGCCTGAATTTGGAAATTCTCGGTATTTGCGTGGGGTTGGCCAAAATCGTGTCCCATTCGCGATCTGTCCATGGACTTCCCCTGTCTGCCTCCCACTTTGTGCGTAGGGCCATCATAGGTTGTGTCGTATGGGATAATAGCGCCTTCGCCAGCCAGTGTACTATGTGTGATCCGTTGCCCATTACATGCAAGTATTGTATCAGGAGGTGCATCTCCGGTTCGGTGTTTATGTCTCCCCAAGCAGATGAAAGTGATCTCGTGATAGAGTTATATAGCAGGAATTGGCCTGCTGGCAGATCATATTCCTCAGACAGTCTATCAAAGGGTATCAGAGTGCCGTCGGCATACAGGTCACCCAGCGTATGCAACTCGGCTGCGTGCCAGTGTGTGAGCACCCTATTAGAGGTGCCTGTCCTGCTTCTGGGCATTCCCAGGAGCGGCAGCAGTGGAGCATAAGGGACTATATTTCTGGTAAGGTATAAACTTCTCTTGTAACAACGGTGGGCAAGAGCAAGGCAGGCCTGTGGCGGACAGGGAGGACAGGCAACAGGATGAAACAGGTGGTATATCTGAGATTGGGACCATGGAGGTTGCGAAGTGGCCGTGTCATTTAGATTAAGTCCAGTGAGCCATTTCTTCACCCACTGCAATTGCGCTGCTAGGTAGTACAGTTCCATATTAGGTACTGCTAGCCCCCCCCCTGCAGGTAGGTGCGGGCAGTTTCCATAATGCTATCCTGGGGCGACCCGAGTTCCAGATGAGGCCTCGGATCAATTGTTAGAGTTCCCGGAATATTTTAGCAGGAACATAAACGGGGAGGTTGGAGAAGTAATACAGTAGCTTTGGCAACGTCACCATCTTGGTCAGGGCAATTCTGCCTATCACATTAAGTGGGAGTGTCTTCCAGAACTTGACCTGCGACCTTATGGCAGATATGGCCCTGATCAGGATTCCTTCCAGGATATCAGCGGGGTCCCGATATACGAAGATGCCCAGGTATCTAAATGTGGATGGCTGCCAGTGGAGGGGGAAGTTATTTATGCTCAAATTAGGATTGGGAGTCTCCCCCCTAAAGGGGTACAGGCACGACTTTGCCCAGTTTACCCTAAGGCCCGATATCTTCTCGAATTTCTGTAGGGTTTCCGCTATGGTGTCAGGTATGTTATGCAGGTCTCTAAGGTATAGTAGTAGATCATCTGCATAGAGAGAGACCGCGTGCAAACAGTCTCCCAGCCAGATACCCCAGGCTTCGCCTCCGTTACGAAACTGCGTTGTCAGCGGCTCCATTGCAAGCGAAAAAAGGAGCGGGGACAAGGGGCAGCCCTGCCTAGTACCTCTGTTGACCTTTATGTTCTCTGATATCAGACGACCCGTTCGCACCCGGACTGAGGGTTGCATGTAAAGTAATCTAATCATGTGAAGGAATGTGTCTCCCAACCCATACCCACGTAGCACCTCAAAGAGGTAGGGCCATTCCAGCGAGTCAAAGGCCTTCTCCAGGTCTAAGACTAGGCAGCCTGAGTGGGGCCAGGCATCTGTAGCATAGCGTTGCGCCCTAAAAAATGTGTGAATGTTCAGCGCTGTGCTCCGGTTGGGGACAAACCCGTTTTGGTCTGCGTGTACCAGGGTCCATACCAATAGGGCCAGTCTCGCAGCGATTATTGATGCTAGGACCTTAGAGGCCGTATTGAGTAGCGCCAGTGGTCTATACAACCCTAGCAATTCCGGATCCCTGCCAGGCTTGGGGAGAGAGATCAGCAGTGCCTCATTCTGCGTGGCCGAGAGCAGGGAATCCGCCAATGCCTTTTGAGTTGCGGTGCCAGTGATTCTACGTAAACGTTTTGCCGGTTGCTAGGGTGCGTATGCCTGCCTGGATTTCATCCAGGAGTATGGGGTCATCCAGTTCGAGCCTCTGTTCGGGTGTGATCTGTGGTGGGGTAATGTCTGCCAGGTACCTGCGAATATCGTCAGTTGTAACTGATACTGAAGATTTATATAGCATGGTGTAGTGAGCTGTAAATTCACGGTGGATGTCCTGCTGCGAGTATAGTGTGGTGCCTTGTGTTGAATGGAGTGATGTGACAGGCGAAGTAACGTCATCCTGTCGGATGAGCCACGCCAGGAGCCTGCCAGCTTTCTCGCCCGAGTTATGTGTACGCGCGGAGTGTGCGGCGTAATTAAGGCAGCGGAGCCTCTCAAGTAACCAGGCATGTTCTGTCCTGCTGTCATCTAGCCTCCTACCCGAACCCCTGACTGCTTGTCTCTCATGGGACACCAATCTGTTTTCCAGGTTGGTTAGGTCCACCTCCAACGTTTTGCGCATGCCAGCTTGTGTATCTATGCACAGCAGTGCCCCCGGACAACTGTTTTAAAAGCGTCCCATTCAATTAATGGAGACGAGGTGGAGTCAGTGTTTTCCTCAAAATACTGCATCACTGCCACCCCTAGCGATTCCCGAAAGGCCGCATCCACTAGTATGTCGGGCTGCAGGCGCCATCTTTGAATCAGCTGCGTGCTGGCACATCATTCTAGTTGCAATGTGTGTGGGTTATGGTCCGAGTGTGTTCTCCCAAGGTATTGGAGGTCTGTGATGACTGGCAGGAGTTCATCTGACACTAGCATGCGGTCGAGCCGGACATGTAGCCCATGCGGCCCCGCGAAAAATGAGTAAACTCTGTCAAATGGATTCCTATGCCTCCATGCGTCCACTAAATGCCATTGCATGGCCCAGCTGTTTACTGCCCCCATGGCTGTGGCCGTGGGCACCCCGGAAAGAGGAGGGAAGGAGCGGTCCAAGGTAACATCCAAAACACAGTTATAATCACCCCCTAGAATCATCGGGACATCATGCCAATTTGATAATTTACTACACAGGGCATCTAGGAAAGAGGCTTGCTCGGTGTTGGGTGCGTATATCGATGCAATGATAACTGGTTGGCCATCCAATCTACCCCGTACAATAACATATCGACCCTCCGTGTCATTGAGTGACTCTTCTATTCGAAATGGGGTGCCTGGCTGGACCCAAATAATGTGCCTCTGGCGTACGCTGAGTGGCCTGTGGCATGTATTTGCCCCCTTCATCTCCTCTCTAGGTTCTTTACCTCAGGTCCTGCCAAATGTGTCTCTTGGAGGAGAGCTATCTGGATTTGATGCTTCTTGAGATATGAGTAAATCAGGTATCTACGGGAGGGGGTATGTATGTCTCTTACATTCCATGTGCATATCTTAATTGGTGCCATTATACCATTATAGAGGTAAGGGTGTGGCCCGTGTGAGGCCCAGAGGCAATGGCGGTGCGTAGGGCGAGAGCCATGTGCAGGAACTTCGGCTGTCTATCTATGGATCCTGATAGCAGGCTGTGCCGACCCAGTGCGTGACGGATGGCAAAACTGATCCAAACAAAAACATATAATGCCAGAAGGGCGAGAGTGCAACAAGCAATCGTCCAAACAATATAACCAAATGACATTCTGTCAGTGACAAGGGGGGGTTTACACAGGCGAAGCACGTCTACAATGAGATGAATGCAAAACATAGTAACACCCCTATACTTTATAAGGGAAGCATATACCGGGGCCTCATGGTTCTATGCATGTCCCATTCCAGTAGGAGAGGTCATGCGTCTATCTATGCTTGTTTCCGGTCCAGGGAAGACATGGCTTGGCAGTTCGTTCTGGACTGTTCCCATGAGGCACAGGGTCAAGACTGATTTGCATATAGCTGTGTCTGAACTGGGGTGGCGAAGTGAGCTAAAGAATGATGATGGATTCAACCCAGATCTGTGACTGGGGGTGAGTGTCTGAAATGTTTCAGCGCTCCATCCATCATCTCCTTGTGTTTGCTTTGTTCGCCCTAAGTTGGCAGGGTATGCCTAGACGTGGGTCCCTTGCTCACTTTGCCACTGGATTCAAGCTAGCCTGGCTGATGAGGGCTGTTAGCCCGAAATCGGTCCCAGGATGCTTGTTTCCGGTCCAGGGAAGACATGGCTTGGCAGTTCGGTCTGGACTGTTCCCATGAGGCACAGGGTCAAGACTGATTTGCATATAGCTGTGTCTGAACTGGGGTGGCGAAGTGAGCTAAAGAATGATGATGGATTCAACCCAGATCTGTGACTGGGGGTGAGTGTCTGAAAAGTTTCAGCGCTCCGTCCATCATCTCCTTGTGTTTGCTTTATCTATGCGGGAGAGCATTTTGTGGGGCATCGTCTCTGCTGCACACATTACCAGTGACATGAAAAAGGGACTTATTCACATTACCATGAATTATTGTTATGTGACAGTTTTATTAGGGTCCATTTATACTTGCGTAGACGTTGCTGCAGCCTCGTTGGCCTGTTCACAGAGTTCAACACAGGGTGTTAGATTATGCCATCTGCAGTCTGAGGGGTGACCTCCGGTAGGCTATCTGAGTCCTGAGAGCTCAGAGTTCCATCCGATAGTTGTAAGTAAAAAAAAAATGTAAGTCCGTTTTTATATAGCGCAGCTACTCACCCTTACGGGTCTCAAGGCGCTGGGGGCCGGAGTGGAAATTAAGTGAGCTATTGCCCAGAGTCACATGGTGCTGAGCTGCCGCCGGAGCCGGGGATCGAACCGTGAACCCTGTGCTCCGAAGTCAGCTGCCCTGGCCGCTGCACCACACCTCTCCACTGTCTCTCTCCTGTAAGCTGGACTCTGATGATATCTCACCTTGTGCACCTCCTATTTCTGCTGCTGCTTGGAGTGCATTGCGTTGATCCTGCTTCATCTGTTCCAGTTTTGGGCCAATACTTTGGGACAGTGGGGTTTTGATGCACCTCTCTCTTTTACGCTGCCTGGAAGGGTCACTTGGATGTTTCTCCCCTGCTCTTGCTGCCGATGACGTGCCTCCCACGGATTCCCGCGTGTCCAGCCACTCGCCCCCTGCTCCGGGCGTATCGAAGACGTACGTCTTACCCTTTGCGATCACTCGTATGCGGGCGGGGAACAATAAAGAATATTTGAGGTCATGTAGTCGGAGTCTGCGTTTTACTTCCATGAAGGAATACCTTTGCCTCTGTACCATTGCAGTAAAGTCGGGGAAGGACATAACTGTGCTGTTTCCCACTTGCACTTTTTGTAGCTTTCTGGTTTCCTGTAAGCTAATATCCCTGTCCCTGTAGTTCAGGACATGGAACAGGAATGGTCTTGGGTTGCCCCTGGAGGCGAAGGTCTGTTCGGCAACCTGTGTGCACGTTCAATGACAAAGTGGTGAGAGAGTGTACCCTCCGGCAGCAGATCACGGAGCCAGGGCTCTGTGTAAGCTAATGTGACCTTCCCTTCCTCGCCCTCTGGAAGCCCCACTACATGCACATTATTCCGCCTCGATCGTCAATTTTCAAGCAAGTCGACTCGGGCTTCGAGATCCTTGAGGTGCTTTTTTGCGGCCTTCGCCTGTGGGAAGATTTCCGCCTTTGTGGCTTCCATCGCGGACGTCCTGTCTGGAGTTTGTGCTGGTCCACATGTAAGAGGTTCAGGTCGATCGCCACCTTGTCAATCTTGCTCTCTAGAGAGGTGCGAGTCTGATCCATTGTCACATTTAGTTTCTCCACCGCTGCCAGAACGGCATCCAGTTTGCTGGACATCTGTTCTGAGGGTCCCTCCCCGGACATTTTGTCGGACTGGGCGCGGGTTAAGGGGGTCTGAGTCAGTGGGCCTCCGTTGCTTGTCCTTGGCCGGCCTATGTGTGACATATGGCACCTGCGGGACGTGTGGCAGCAACCACCTGTCTATTCTGGTGTTGTGGTGGCTAAACGTCTCTGTGCTTCAATCCTGTGTCCAAGTGTTGGACGTTGCGCTACACCGTGTGCCCAGGTAAGTAGCAGTGTCGAGGGTGGCCCTGGCTGCATGTATTTGGTCCTTGGTCTCGCGGGCTTGCACCACCCCCACAGCAACAATATTGTCCGCGTGGCTCGGGCCTGGGAAAGGTGTGTGATGTCCGTACTGCTGCGTTTCTCCAGGGAATTTAGGCAGAGTTTACATTTATTACAGCCCAGCACTTACAGGGCAGCAGCGGGCATCAGGGACATGTTCTAGCTCCCTGCCCGGGTTCGTTATACGCATTTATTATGCACGGCCTGTCCTGCTATTTAATTGCCTCTGGGCCCCAGCGCAGCCCTGTGGGTGTTTGTCGTGGTCAAGGTCGGGGTGCCTCTTGTGTTGCTGCGTCTGCGCCACCTGGTGCTCGTTGCGGTTCCCTGCTCTGCTTGGCTCCCAGGCCGTTGGCGACTGCTTGGGTCCCGTCACCGGAGCCCGGGCCGCCACCGGAGAAGCGCAATCAGCGGGGGAGGCCAGGAGGATCTTCCGGCAGTGGCGCACTTGCGTTCACAGCTTGACGCGGTTTCTGTGTGTGGCGTCAGTGCAACGGCCATGCTTCATGTACTTCTGCTTTGGGCCTCACCACCGCTGTACAGTCTCTTCACCTGCTCACTCAACCCTGGCGCTCCCAAAGTTCACGGGACATCCTAGGTCCGGACGGGGCTCGGTAGAGCTGATTAGCAGCCCCGGTATTGCATTGAAACGGTTTCTTATGCGGATTAAGGGGGAATAAGCAGCAGAGCTCTAGCAGGGCACGTCCATCTTCATCGCCTGCGTAGCCACGCCCCCGATGAAATCCATACTTATGGTGTACCATGGTGTAGAAGGAACTGTGTGAGGTTATAAAAGACCTTCCGGAGAAGTGTGCGGTGTTTTTGCTTGAATACAAGTAGGACAGTCTTGAATGTATGTCTTAACATCCTGTATTAACGTAGGCCACCAAAACCAGCGCTGACATAGGTCAATTGTCTTCTTTTCCCCTAAGTGCCCTGCAAGAGCAGAGTCATGTCCCCAGTGTAACACTGTTTCCTGCAATTCTTGGGTGGGAACAAAGAGTTGGTCAAGATGATATAAGAAGCCCTTTCGCTCAAGCACACCAGAGGTTTAAGGAGTGATATCTTTTACCTGAGCAAGTTTCTCATAAAATTCTTGAGAGAAACAGACTGCCATAATTCTCTCAGCTGTTATGATAGGTTGCGTCTTGTTTTGATCAGAATTGGGTGAGGAGAAATTGAAACGTGAAAGTGTAACTGCTTTTTGTTGTGCAGTGCCCGGTCTATATGCAATAACAAAGTCGAATTCATTAAAGAAGAACAACCTGCGAAGATGTCGTGGAGTCAAGGCTTTAATGTTTTGGAAGAATTGAAGGTTATGGGGATCAGTATGGATGGTTATGGTATGTCTTGCTCCCAAGAGATGATGATGCTATTCTTGGAAGGCGAGCTTTATGGCAAGCTGCTCCCTTTCTGCCACCGTATAATTCTGCTTAGCTGGTAACACTTTTTTAGAAAAATAGGCAACAGGGTGAAAACATCCTGTTACAGGGTCTCGTTGCGACAGGACACCACCCACAGCAATTTGTGACGCATCGGCCTCCACAAAAAAAGGTTGAGATGGATCTGGATGTCGAAGTAAATGGTCTTCCGGGAAGACCTTTTTAAGTTGCTGAAAGGCTTCTTTCGCTTGTGAATCCCAGCAAAAGGGAACCCCTTTTTTCAGTAAGCGGGAGATGGGTGACACCACCAAAGAAAACTGGGGTAGGAAGCGCCGGTAGAAGTTTGCAAACCCTAAAAATTGCTGTATCTCTTTCACGGATTTTGGGCCTTCCATTGTAAAATGGCTTGCACCTTGGAGGTGTCCATGGCAATCCCATCTGGGGAGATGACATACCCCAAAAATGAAATGGTTGTGGCATGAAAAATGCATTTCTCTGCCTTGTCGAAGAGGTGGTGTTTTCTGAGTTTTTGAAGGACCACCCGTACATGCTCTATGTGTTTTTCTGGAGATGACGAATAGATCAAAATATCGTCAATGTATAACTATGACAGACTTCAAGGAATTCCTGCAGCACTTCATTGATAAAAATTGGAAGGCTGCAGGGGCGTAGCACAGACCGAAGGGCATCACAGTATATTCAAAAAGCCCAAATTTGATCCAGAACGCCGTCTTCCACTCGTCTCCCTCCATAACACGAATTAGGTGGTAGGCTCCCCTCAGATCAAGTTTCGTGTAGATAGTGGAGTTACAGACTTTGTCCAAAAGAACCAGTATCAGTGGCAAGGGATATCGTTTTTTTACAGTTGCCTTGTTAATTGCGCGGTAATCTATACAGGCGCGCAATTTGCCATTCTTCTTCGGGACGAAAAAGAGTGATGATGACACAGGGGAGGTAGAATGTCTAATGAAACCCTCAGCCAAAAGGTCATCTATATACTTCCGGAGATACAAGGTTTCTGGTTCTGATAGAGCATAAACTCTGCTGCACGGTGATGCGACTCCTGGAATTAAGTTAATGCGGCAGTCGTATGTTCGATGGGGTGGTAAGCTTGTGGCCTGTTGTTCGCTGAAAACATCAGAAAAGTCACGGTATGGTGCAGGCAAGTAAACTGGTGTCCCAGCCATGGGTTGGGTGGAAGCACAATGTAACAGGATCACTAGCTGGGGTTTCTCCTGATAACACGCTTGCCAACAATGTTTGGAATCAAGTGTAACTGTTCTTGCAACCCAGTCTATTTTGGGGTTATGTACTTGTAACCATAGGATACCCAAAATGGCTCCAAATACTGGGGTGTCTATTAGGTCGAAATGACACTGTTCAGTATGATTGTTGGCACAAATCATGGTTAAAGGACCTGTCTCATACATGATTAATCCAGAGGATAATTCAGAGCCATCCATAGCTCGGACAGGTTCTGGGGTGTTTTTCTGGATCATGGTCATTCTGAGGCTCTTGGCTAGACTTAAATCAAAAAAGTTACCCGTTGCTCCTGAGTCAAGCAGTATGGGAAGGACCTTACGTGCTTGCGGAAACAAAACCAAGGTCACAATTAAGGTAAGATGACGAGGTGAGGGCGTTTTAGTATTAGGTAGGAGATGGGAGACCACATTCATGGGAGCGCTTGATAAAGTGGTCTCCATCTTTACCGAGCCAGGTCATTTTTTGGCTGCTCCATACCAGGTTCTACTCCTACTGTTAATGCTACTCCCTTTTTGGGGAAAACTGGGTTTATTACCACAATCCCGGGCGAAATGTCCGGTCTTCCCACAATATAGGCAAAGATTAAGTCTCTGTCTTCTATCTTTCTCTTCTTTGGATAAAGGTCCCCGGACACTCCCTATTTGCATGGGTTCTGTGGTGTCCTGGGAGGGACTGGCTGTTTCTTTCTTCTCATTTTTCAGGACTAGCACTCGAGTATCCCCCCGTGACTTTTCACCTTTCCGTTCCCTTAGACGGTTGTATAACCTAACTACTAAATCAATGAAAGCAGAACATTCAGTTGGTGGTTCTACAATCTGGGCTATGATGTCCTTTAAGTCATCCTGTAGACCACAATAGAAAAGTGAGGTTCTTTTCTCCTCAGGCCATTCTTTTTCGGCAATGAGCCGATTAAAAGAAGTAATGTATGTCAACAAATCTTTACTCCCCTGGTGCAAATTTAGCAGTTCGTTGTCGCTAGCCTGCACAAACATGTGTTTTGCAAAGAGTTTGGGCATGGCATCTTTAAATCTTTCAAAATCATAAAGTAAGGGATCATTCCGCTCAACAAGGGGAATGGACCATGCGGCCGCATTTCCCCCAAGATAAGAAATAATGAAGGCTACTTTAGCAGAATCACTTGGAAAGGCGTTGGGGCGACACAAGAACTGTAAATGACACTGAGTCATAAAAGCCCTGAATTTCATATTATCACCTAAGTAGCGCTCAGGTGGGGCTAACGGGACTGGAGTTGGGGTTGTCACATTCAGATGTAAGGGTTGAGGAACCATGTTTGCAACAGGGGCTGGTTGAACAGGTGGAGAGTGTAACGGAAACTCAAACCTAGGTGGTTGCATAAAGGTCTTGGTTTGTTTTACCTTACTTTCATCCCATGGGTTGTCTCAAGGCTTATATCGCTGTAACTCACATCGCAAATCCTGATTCTCTAGTCTCAGATTTGAGACCTGCTGTTGTAAACTAGTTAGGGCTTCCGTAATATCTGCTAAGGTGTGGGTGTCTGTGTGTAGTACTTGTGCTAAATCGCCAAGGACCCCCTCCTAGAATCCATCGCTCAGGTAGGCCTGTATTTTGTTGCTTGGCTTAATGTAAGACTGTGGCGCAGCCACTCACCTGAAGTTCAGGTTGTCTGTGGGAGTGATGAACTGTCCTCTCTCCTCCTAGAACACCTCTCGGCACTGCTGAACTCGCTACAGGAGTCCCGGCAGGTGTCCCAAAAGGGAAGGGGAATGGGACGAGAAAAAGAGAGAGAACACTGCTACTCCACACAGCCTGGTCCAGCCCGGCACCCTCGAGGGGATCTATTTGCAGAGTAGGGTCGCCCTTTTTGAGGACTTGCGTCTCTCTATAAAATAAGAAATGCAACAGATGAGTACAGAGACACTTCTGGGCCACCCAGGCGCACTCAACACAGCACATTCATTATAAGCGAGTTATGTTAATCACCTGGTTCTCAAGAGGAGCCGAGATACTCTCTTAGCCTTTGTCTGTAGGTTGCAGGAGAATACAATCCAAATAATAGTTCTCTAAAAACAATGCTGCCAAAAAGGAGTCACTGGCTATGATTATGTGTCATCTACAGCCAGGTAAACGAATGGCACCTAGACACATCGTTTCGTTTGCACAAAACACCCGTAAACAAATATTCACATCTAGGAACAGGCCCAAAGGGCTACATAAGCTAGTGTCCATACAATATGAGGATCAGAGGGGTAACAGGATGCTTCCATGCGCAAGGCGCAGTATCAAGTTCACGATATTCGTCTTAATATCAAAGTTCTATGCAAATAGTGTAGAAACTAAACTCTCAGAAGTTGGAAATGAGTTCAAACATAAAATGACCCCAAGTGCTTGGCTGAATACAAATATGAAATGAGTTCAAACATAAAATGACTCCAAGCGCTAAGCGTAATACAAATATGAAATGAGTTCAAACATAAAATGACTCCAAGCGCTAAGGGTAATACAAATTGAAATGATTTCAGACATAAAATGACCCCAAGCACTAAGCGCAAAACAAATATGGAAATGCCATAGTCTTGAATCAAAATTCACTTGTGCCAAATACCAGATGGCCAATTCACATGGCAAATATGCAAGGACGAGGCTTCCGATACCAACAGAAAATGTCAAAGTCACACAGCCTTTCACTTCACTCGCTGCCTTAAAGCGCACTGCACTTAGCTGTCCGATGCTTGCTGCAGTCCTGGACTGGCGTGTGCTTCTGTCGAATGGTGAAGGAGGAAATCCTGAAGCGGTGACAGAAGCAGTCTTCAGCTGAAGCGGGAACCAGGAGATTAAGCCAAGCACTGACAGGTACGAGGCTTCAGCTTTTATAGGCAGTTCAATGGCAGTTAACCACACATGGCTAGCCACGCCCATAAGCATGCCAGGTGCATCAGCCACACCCATAAGCTTGGCAGGTGCACATGCCCAATAATGTGACACCGTTGCTTACACCCAAAAACAACAAGCATTGGCAAAACAAGCACTGGCACCAACAAACACAATGAAAAGAAACAAACATTGGCAGTGGCAAGAAAAGGAAAAAAGCAAACAACTTAGTGGACATAAATGTGAGCAAGCAGGGACCCCTGAGGGTGCCGACATACTAAACAGGACGAGGAGCTCCTGACATTAGGATGCTATTTTTGTGATACAGCTATCCTGAATGGGCAGAGTTGGCACCTCAGTCTCGTCGTTTTTTTATTAAAAATAATTTCTCAGTGATAACAGGTTTCTTAACACCAGTAAAACCTGAAAGGAGTGAGAGGTGTTGGTCTCTTGGACCTCTGGGCATGACACAGAGTGCACGCTTGACCCCTGGCTGTGACACAGGGTTTAATTCGGACTTTAGGGAAACATTTGACCCAGGAAACTGGGCGTAACTTGTGTGTGACCAAGAGGGGCCTTTGTTTTTTTGCAAGTTATTACGTTTTGTGTCTGTGACTACCACGTTTGTCTAGGAGCAGATAGTGGCAGACTATCCAGCTCACTTATGAACATTTTCCACGCTAGTCTTCTATTGCTAGAGGATGAATTGCAATGAACACCCAAGTTTTATTTTTGACAATGATTTTTCTCTGTTGATCATTGATTAAATGTATTATCGTATTTAATGTTATTGCATTGACTGTCTTTGAAAACTGTAAATTGAGTTCATGCAGGTTTTATGCTAACCCATTGCATATTCGCCCTGTGTTGCAAATACTGCATATGCAGTCTTATTTTGTTTCATGAAAATGCTCGTTTGAACTGTTTTATGTAAGAAATTGCAAGTGCTGAGCTCATTATACGTTAAATTGTAAGAGTGCACCACGTACAAATAGCCCCTACGATTGGACAAACCAAACTAGGAAACTGTCATTTGAATTGTATTAGCCAAATTACTGAATGGCCATGGATACCCCACTAAAGCACATGGAAATTAGGTTCCCCAAGCTGATAAAAAGACTAAATATGTTTTGCCAAGTGTGGCATACATACACAAAGGAACACACATTTCCCAGATCTAAGGAGGGAACATTTGACACGAACATAATCGAGCACACTAAAACACATTAAAAAAACAAATATACAGGTCAAAAGTGAGACAAGAGGGAAGCATTATTAGAATTATGGGCCATCTTCGAAGAGGCTAAGAGCGATAACCCTACAATGCCATTAGCAAATAAACCATCAGCACATCCCCCACTATATGTGCAGGGATGTACGTGCTCACACCTGCCCCCCTCCCACATGAGGTTACTCAAACCCAGCAGTGATAAAAGCCGATGAGTCTCCTACCGAAAGATGGTCAGTCAGATCTAAACCCCAGAGAACCACAACAAATTAGCCCAGACTCCTCCTGCACCTCAAAAGTGGATAGTTTACGTATTTCCACTGGGTCAGTCGAGCGTAAGCAGGTGTCCGGGAACCGATGACAAGGGTGGGGCTACAGGGTTTGAACAGGTGGCTGAGGAGGAAACGGGGGTGAATTTGAATACGTAGCTAGGTGAGCAAAGGAAGGGCATTGTTCGGAGAAAAAGATACAGGCCAGACGGCGCGAGGAAGAGAGGTGTGAGTTCCTCCTCAAGAGAGAAAGGGCACGCAACCAGGAATTAGACCAAGAGCACAGAACATCACACTCCCCACATGAGGGAAACAGAGATAGGTACAAGGGGCAGCGCTGGGATGAAACAGAGGTAGATGAAAGGCTACTGGCAGGGCTCTGAGTCAAACCATCCAGTCATAAAAGAAGAAGGACCGATCAAGAAATCAGGGATCAAGGCAGTCTGGTGCTCACACACCCGCGATTCAGAAAAAATAAGATGGCACCTTTACGTGCACACCAGGAGAGCAGTGACGAGGACACCCGCTGCTCCACACGGGGTCACGGCAAAGATAGATCTACCCCCAGGGAGATAACAGCAAAAGAGTAAGGCAAGAGCTTTATGTACCCATTTTGTGATCTGTTAGCAGACTGGACAGAGAGAGGGACCAATATGACCTGTCTTGGTCTAGTAAGGGATCGTTTAAGCCTGAGGACATGGCAGTAGCCGAGAATTGCATCCAACATGAAGGAGGAAACCACAACTGGAACTTCCCCTACATGCAGCAATGCCTCACCCGATGGGACCGCTATGTTGAGCATAAACCTGTAGGGCCATCCAGTTTGAGAATGTGCCGACTACTGCAGAAGGGTGTGGCGGAGGTTATATATGTGCCAGGGACCCAGATGGACAAAGAGGGACTAAGAACAAAGTTACTGCCATAGATGGATGGGGCAGGGAAATGGATTACATGCTTCGAGTAGAACACCGCAGGTATCAATCTAGAGATGGGCAATATTAAGAGTCTGTTAAGCAGTCTAATTGGGGAACAGACAAACACGGTGTTTGCCCAATCCCCACATTCCAGCAATAATGTTAACAGAGACCCAGCATGACGGGCCGCATTTAATTTGTACTGCCCTGGCGGAAATTTTCCCTGACTGCCCAGATGTAGGGGGGCTAATGGCAGAGTCAATGAAGCCAGAGGAAAGCATGAGTAAGTTCCTGAATAAAATGAGGGAATGATGGGGGCAAAAAACAGGACAGCAGCGGACTGGCATAGGTCCATGAGTTTTTTATCACACTAAAGGGGTTTTTTTGGGGAGCAATTATCATCCACGCTACCACTCCATATATACTATACTCACAAAAAAGTAACGGGATGTTTGAAAAGTATATGCCGATAATTAATAATCTAACGTGAGTGTAAGTGTCGGGAAAAGGGGCATAAGTCTATTTAAGACGAGAACCCTCACTCACCCAAAGGTGACATGCTTCATCATTGGGTTCCCTCATGCACACTGTGACCGCAAGGTACACAGTGTGGGCTACAACTCTCCCTCAGGAGAGGAGCGTGAGGTGTTTTCAATCATCCAATGGAAATCGGATTTAGGGGCAGAGTGCAAATTATATATCAAAAGTGATTTAAAACTGACTCATGGGAGACAAAATTCACTTTAATAGGTGTCCCCGATGGTTAGGACTAAAAAAAAGCGAAGTGAGAAATAGGGGTATAGATATTCCCTATTAAGTTAAGGTCGACATGTTTCTGCCTGTGTGACCTACTGGTTCATGGCATTCTTCAGGACCCACTTGTAGTCACTCTGCTATTTTCGTGCCAAAATAATAATATAAGACACACAATTGATGAACAGAATGCAGAACAAATCAAAACATTCACCCCCAGTCAAGAGATCTGGGTTAAATCCATCATTCTTTTGCTCACCATGCCACCCCAGTTTAGACCTGGTCATATGCATATCAGTCTTGACCCTGGGCCTCATGGGAACAGTCCAGCCCGAACTGCTAAGCCAGGTCCTCCCTGGACTGGAAACAAGCATCCTAGGACCGGTTTTGGGGTTTCACCCCTCTTCAGCCAGGATAGCTTGAATCCAGTGGCACAGTGAGCCCGGGACCCACGTCTGGGCATACCCGGCGCACTTAGGGCGAGGAAGCAAAAGACACACAATTGATGGACGGAATGCAGAACAAATCAAAACATTCACCCCCAGTCAAGAGATCTGGGTTAAATCCATCATTCTTTTGCTCACCATGCCACCCCAGTTTAGACCTGGCCATATGCAAATCAGTCTTGACCCTGTGCCTCATGGGAACAGTCCAGCCCGAACTGCTAAGCCAGGTCCTCCCTGGACCGGAAACAAGCATCCTAGGACCGGTTTCGGGGTTTCACCCTCTTCAGCCAGGATAGCTTGAATCCAGTGGCACAGTGAGCCCGGGACCCACGTCTGGGCATACCCGGCGCACTTAGGGCGAGGAAGCAAAAGACACACAATTGATGGACGGAATGTAGAACAAATCAAAACATTTACCCCCAGTCAAGAGATCTGGGTTAAATCCATCATTCTTTTGCTCACCATGCCACCCCAGTTTAGACCTGGCCATATGCAAATCAGTCTTGACCCTGTGCCTCATGGGAACAGTCCAGCTCGAACTGCTAAGCCAGATCCTCCCTGGACCGGAAACAAGCATCCTAGGACCGGTTTCGGGGTTTCACCCCTCTTCAGCCAGGATAGCTTGAATCCAGTGGCACAGTGAGCCCGGGACCCACGTCTGGGCATACCCAGCGCACTTAGGGCGAGGAAGCAAAAGACACACAATTGATGGACGGAATGCAGAACAAATCAAAACATTCACCCCCAGTCAAGAGATCTGGGTTAAATCCATCATCCTTTTGCTCACCATGCCACCCCAGTTTAGACCTGGCCATATGCAAATCAGTCTTGACCCTGTGCCTCATGGGAACAGTCCAGCCCGAACTGCTAAGCCAGGTCCTCCCTGGACCGGAAACAAGCATCCTAGGACCGGATTCGGGGTTTGACCCCTCTTCAGCCAGGATAGCTTGCATTTGTCACCCCGAGTGGGACGGGTATGCCCAGATGTGGGTCCCGTGCTCTCCATGCCACTGTAGTCAAGCTATCCTGGCTGATGAGGGCTGAAAGCCCGAAACCGGTCCTAGGATGCTTGTTTCCAGTCCAGGGAGGACCTGGCCTGGCAGTTCGGGCTGGACTGTTCCCATTGGGCGCAGGGTCAAGACTGATTTGCATATGGCTGGGTCCAAACTGGAATGGCATGGTGAGCAAAAAAACGATGGATTTAGGCCCAGATCTCTGTACTGGGGTGAATGTATGACATTGTTCTGCATTCTGTCCATCAATTGTTATTTTTGCATTTGTCTCCCCGAGTGGGACGGGTATGCCCAGACATGGGTCCCGTGCTCTCCATGCCACTGGAGTCAAGCTATCCTGGCTGATGAGGGCTGAAAGCCCGAAACCGGTCCTAGGATGCTTGTTTCCAGTCCAAGGAGGACCTGGCCTGGCAGTTCGGGCTGGACTGTTCCCATTGGGCGCAGGGTCAAGACTGATTTGCATATGGCTGGGTCCAAACTGGAATGGCATGGTGAGCAAAAAAACGATGGATTTAGGCCCAGATCTCTGTACTGGGGTGAATGTATGACATTGTTCTGCATTCTGTCCATCAATTGTTCTTTTTGAAAAATAATAATATAAACATGTGAAAAATACCATACTCTAATGTAATGGCATCAGGTCATTGTGGTACCAGCTGCAGTCCGGTTCACAATCTGCAAGAAGTATAAACCTGTATTAGACATGGTACATATTAAATACTTTTCCCACAATATTTGTGTACACAGACACCGGTGTGAAACCCACCTCACAGCACACGTGATACACTCTTTTGGCATGCTATAGTGGTTAAACATCTCACCACTTAGGTACTACTAATGTACCTCCACCATCCAGGAATCCTTTACTGACAGATCTCAGAAGTCTGAAGGTGTAGTCATGAAAAATAAAGTTAAAATGAAGGTTAAAAAACACACAGACTCTCTCTATTTCACACACTGGTGTTCAGTTTATATTATGATATCATGTTTCTTCTATTGCTTTGAACATATTATCCACTCACTACTAATTTACATAACCATTAAGTCACTCACTTAATGTAGAGTCATTACTATCCTTATTATCAATCCCAACAATAATGGACAAGACAAGCCTGATATAGGAACATGAATTAACATCACACACTGTATTCTCGCATTACACATGAAGTTTAATAAATAGTATACAGAAATAAAAGGAGACTGCGTCTGCAGGAGAAATGATTTTAAAGCTTGATATAACTACACACTGAACAGGCACTAAGCATAATCGAGGCAGATGCATACACTCATTAAGAGTCCTGAGACAAGAATATGTGATGAAATTATCCTCTATATTTGTTCCAATTGTTGGGATTGATAATAAGGAGATGTTTAACCACTATAGCATGCCAAAGGAGTGTATCACGTGTGCTGTGAGGTGGGTTTCACACCGGTGTGTGTGTACACAAATATTGTGGGAAAAGTATTTAATATGTACCATGTCTAATACAGGTTTATACTTCTTGCAGATTGTGGACCGGACTGCAGCTGGTGCCACAATGACCTGATGCCATTACATTAGAGTATGGTATTTTTCACATGTTTATATTAATATTTTGGCACGAAAATAGCAGAGTGACTACAAGTGGGTCCTGAAGAATGCCATGAACCAGTAGGTCACACAGGCAGAAACATGTCAACCTTAACTTAATAGGGAATATCTATACCCCTATTTCTTACTTAGCTTTTTTTAGTCCTAACCATCGGGGACACCTATTAAAGTCAATTTTGTCTCCCATGAGTTAGTTTTAAATCACTTTTGATATATAATTTGCACTCTGCCCCTCACTCCGACTTACATTGGATGATTGAAAACACCTCACGCTCCTCTCCTGAGGGAGAGTTGTAGCCCACACTGTGTACCTTGCGGTCACAGTGTGCAAGAGGGAACCCAATGATGAAGCATATCACCTTTGGGTGAGTGAGGGTTCTCGTCTTAAATAGAATTATGCCCCTTTTCCCGACACTTACACTCACGTTAGATTATTAATTTTCAGCATATTTTTTCAAACGTCCCGTTACTTTTTTGTGAGTATAGGTCCATGAGTCACATTTTTCGACAACATTCTTAAAAAAGGTTTACTCACCAAGATACAGAGCAGGCTGGACAGCGTGGTTGGCCTAGATACCAAACCATTGTGGGAGATACAAGCACATATACTCGACTTCCACAAAGGAAGGATAGATAGATGCAGGCCCAAAGTGACACCACAAAACTTGTCCTACACAAATTGAAAAAGACTGTCCTAAAGGCGGCATCAATGGCCGCAACCGTGCAGATGGCACCAGTTTCAATGGGAGCTCCACCGCAAAACTCCAGTTCCAAACAGGCCATGGAAGTAGAGGCCAGGGAGGTTGGCAGCAACTAGACCCTAGGGAGTGCTACTATTGCCATAGGCCAGGTCACCTGGCAGAGAGATGCTGATTAAGAGCCTACCATGAGCAACAAAAGCAGAAGAGGTCAGTCAGCCAGGGCCAGCCACCACAACACTCCACCAACGTCCTTCCTCAACACCAAGCACAGGGGACTCAGAATGTACCCCATATCCAGCAGAGAGGCCCGCTGGTCGCAACGCAGATGCAGCAGGGATCCAGCAATTGGGTGAACATATGGCAGCAACAGTCACAGATAGGGAACCTAACATAACAGGGACCGGGGTCACAACACCCACAGGGAGGGGTGACAATGTGGGGAGGTAGAGCCTTCACGCAATCAAAGAGCCAAACTGCACAGTAAAATAAACCCCCAGCACAAGCAGGAATTACCCCAACAACTTATAACCCAATGGTTAATAACTAGCACCCACTTACCCTCTTCCCCCAAAATTGTACCAGACCAAAAAAGGACTAATAAGAAAGCAGAGCTAATTTTTTTTTACCTGCACCCAGAAATGAAGGCGGCTGAGAGCCGTGTCGATTGGGGGCCCTCACCAAGTTCATCATCAAATGGTGATCTCATGAGGTCCCAATTCGCTGCTGATTCCCCAGGGCGGGTTGGCTGGCCACGCCCCAGGGACAGGACAGTCTGACAAGGGGGCGTGACCGTAAACTGTTTAAAAAGAGCCACCCAGGTCCTGCGTCCAAAGTCAAAAGGAACGCGTTCCGAACACCAAGTCTCCATTCTCGAGCACCACGTCTGGGGCCATTGTTTCCTGTATGGCGTGTAGTCCCAACAGCGCTTCCAAAAGCTAGAAGCCTATGCCCCAATGGAGGCTCCCCTTTCAGTTCTAAAACGAACTATCCTCGGTGGTGGGAGCCAAGTTTCCCCTGTGCATGGGATGGTAAAATCCTAAAACTCTACAGCACACACCCAAAGAGCCAATAAGCTGCGAGGCCTCAGCATGATTTCTAGTACAAACCTCCAGTTGGAGAGAGTTCACCAGGGTGACCAGGCGTCTCAGATTTACTGAGGCAGTCCCAGTTTTTCATCGTCACCCGGCAGACTTTTACAATTTTTGGGTCAAAGTCCCAGGTTTGCAGCATAGTCACATTTTCGGTGTTACAAGGCAAATGCCAGCTTAGTTAGCCTGCTTCTTTATTTTGTGAACTGTCCAGTTTTGGGGTTTTCAAGTCTGGTCACCCTGCCACACCCTTCTAAAAAGAAACAAGAGATGCACCAGTTCATTAGGCAACACACGACCATAGAGACCCTGGCTGCAAACTAAGGGACAGCGGGCCCACCAGTACGCTGATAGGAAGCCGGGTGTGGTCTGAGGAAGAGGGGGGATCCCAAATCTCCACTCCGGCTCCAGACAAACGTAGGGCACCAGGTGTGTTCACCTCTATACCAAGCATGGTAACTAACATTGCTCCAACCTTTCAGGCACCATCCAGGGAAAGCAGTTGGCTCTTACCTCGGACCGCATGAGGTGCCATAGATGGAAGAAAAGGGGCCACAGAGCTGTCCCTGACCCTCTCCAGCTCATGACAAGTGAGATTCAGGGAAACACCGAAATCTAAAGAAAAAGCATCCAAAGCTAGCCCAAAAAGAAAATTCCAGATACAAAGGTGGGGTCAAGATCAGCCAAAGCCAGGCACTTGAAAGCCACAAGGGAAGGCCACACCGCATTACACACCACATGCCGGGAACAAAGAGGTGCACTCACACCAAAATGTGCTCACGGCACATGGCAGATATTAGCAACACCAGCAGCGATACGCCTCCTCTTCCCACATGTTCCACTAACCCAGTGGTTCCCAAACTTTTTTGACCTGTGGCTCCCTTGACCTAATTGGCAGTTGGCCGTGGCTCCCCACCATTTTTTTTACCGCTGGGCGGGTGGGGGGGGGGGGAGTGATGTAAGCCCGACCTCGGGAGTACTTCCTGTTGTCTTCCGTAAATTAATTGGGATGCAATGAAGAATGAAGGTATTATAATCATATTTGTAACAAAATAAAAATATAACAGTTGTTTAATAAAAACTCGTTAAGTGCGGTGGTTCACGTATTTGTTGGGTTGACTTGACATGGTGGCCCACCCAGAGCACACTCTCCCACCTCATGCCATTGGCATTTCACCTTTTATTATGGAGTTTGTGCACTGGAATGCAGGAGGGATCATTTTAAATCTCCATAGCACACAGATTAATAATCTGTACTTCATAACTTCATACATGCATTTTGTGGTCAAAGCAATCCTTTTTGTTTTTTTATCCTCAATGCAGCAAGTTTTTTTTTTATGTTTTATTCAGGATTTGCATTTTACCTGCTGGACCATGCCAAAGACTCTGATAAATATTGGCAGAGCCCACTGGTCTAATCATTTTCAAACTTTCACACATGATTAAAGCCAGACCTGTTTAGCGCCTTTAGCCGATTCCAAAGAACCATCCTTCATATTGGATTACCAGGCCCATGCCTCCTGCCTGACGGTCGCCCGTTGCTTTATGACGCGCTGGAAACAACCCCTCCTGCAATAAAAACTCAACATTACCCTCCCACGCCTCCCCCATGTCCTGCCGGCTTTGGTCAGTAAAGTTGTCATAAAGACGGCAGAGCAGTTTCAAATTAAAATGACACATGTATGACCCTCCCTGATGAATACTACAAGTTGCTGATCACAAGTGTGTGTGAAGGGCAGTTATGCGTTTTTTTCTTTTCTTCATGGCGAGTCTGGCTGCTAGTTGTAACAAATAAATG
This sequence comes from Calotriton arnoldi, assembly GCA_963921515.1. Lineage (NCBI taxonomy): Eukaryota > Metazoa > Chordata > Amphibia > Caudata > Salamandridae > Calotriton > Calotriton arnoldi. Next base: position 1,862,150 of record CAWUFW010001744.1, read on the forward strand.
CAATAGCCGAGGGGCATCGGTGGATGCTACAGATGTGGGGGTATGAAGGGCGGAACAAAAGAAATACAGAAGTTGTGCAGCAGGAGAGGTCACAAGCAAGATGAACAGACAGTAGGGCCAGGAATTGCAGGAAGAGGGCTGGAGCAAACAAACCAACGGTACAGCTTTAAATCCAATAGAAGGCAAGTTATTGACTGCAGCTGGAGAAGCTGAGTCAAGAATTACAGAACTGCTAGCAGACGAGCTGAAGCAAGAGATGCAGCAGGAATGCAGCAATAGACCATGCAGCTGGAGGAACTCAACAAAAACAAACTATAGTAGGGTTTCAGCAATGAGTGTAACAGGAACTGAAGCAGAAGATGCAGTACATTGAAGAAGGAGCAGTAGTAGATGCAGCGAGAGGCAGAGCTGCAGCTGGGTGTGTTGTGCCAAGAACTACGCATGGGGTGTTGGCAATAGATGTTGCAAGAAGAGGAGCGGGAGCTGCAGCACAAATCGCAAAAATAAGAAATATTGCAGGTGTCCAGGGAGAGATACTCTATGAATGAATGAAAGGGCATTTGTAAGCGATCATCATGGTCATAAAACTGTCAGAGAAGAGGAGTGGAACTCCCGGGGAGGATGCGTCCTGCAACTGGAAAATAACAATTGTAGTGGGAAAGAACCATCTTTATGTGACAGGCTCTGGGAGGAACGCGAGCTTTCCACCTGTAGTTCTAGCATTTATCTCTAGAATCTTTCTTGCATATATCTCTCTTTTTTTTCCGTATCCCTTAACAAAAACACGCAGTACACTATTTTCATTCGCACGCCTGACAATATGACTTTTGTCTACAATAAAGGCCCTTCAAATAAAACAGAATTATACATAATCCTTCTTCTGCTCAGATGAGGAGATGTCGACTTCAATAATAGCAGCGAGGCGATTCATAAGCATGTTTGTGACACCTGATTGATTCCGGTCTCCCCATGTAGGAAAAGAAAGAAAATGGGGCTTGTTAGAAATGAAGCCTGTGCGCGGCGTTTGTGTGTTTATTCATGCATGAGTGTGCGTGTGATCATGTGTTTGTTTGTTTGTTTATAGCGCACTATTACTCTGGAGAGTGTTCTGGCGCTCTGCACTTCTGACATCGCTGCACAGGGGACCTAGGCAGTTTAGACTTGATTGAAAAGCTATATTTTTAGTTTCTTTTTGAACAAGGAGGTGACTGTGATGGTCCAGAGTTCAGGGGGCAATTTATTTTAAGCAGATGATCCCAGAAAGGAAAAAGATCTGCCTCCGATGCTAGCATGCCGGATCCTAGGAATTTTGGCCAAAAAAGCACTGGCAGAGCAAAGGCATCTGGAGGGAACATAGAAATCCATCTGTGCCCTGAGAGATCCGGCGCCCGTCTGGTAAGGGCTCTGTGGACCGAGACAAGGGTCTTCTTAATCGATCTGTCATGCAGGGAGAAACACCAGATAAAATAACTCTAGAAAGTCAAAAGCACTTGGCAAGTGCTCTCGGAGAAGAGACACGTAGGTCTTGAAGGGGGGAGGCCGCACGCGCAGCATGTTAGCAGTGTACGATGGCGGAGGTGCCCGGACGTTAAAACCTGGTCGCTTTGGTCAGACAGAGGAAGGCTAGCGTAGAGGAATTAACACACATATTAATAAACTTTTTTTTTCTCTGTCTTGACTGCACATACCTATTTGTAACTTCTGAAGAGGGTCCCACGAGGCACGGCAGAACAGGGCGGGCGAGCTGCGTATGCCAGTAAGGGCGCGGAGGCTACGTCTGCGAAAACACGTACGTACGCTCTTGGGCCAAACCATTGTACCCGCATTATGCAGGTGGCATTTGTAACTCCCCCGTATGTTGCGTATCTTGCGCTAAGCTGGAATACGTTCATCCTGCATTCAGGCCCTTGTAGGGCCTCAAAAAGACGCATAATGCGCGGCGCCCCTGGCTACTGATAACGGCGCACCGGGGCGCCGCGGCGCACAGTTTGGGAACCACTGCAACCCCTTGCGGTGCTAGCTAAACAGGGCATGACAAGCGCAACTGAGGGTAGTGTTCAAAAGGAGTAGCCCTCAGCCAGGAAAATAACTACTGAAAGGGGCTGCCCAGCACCCGGCCCCTTAGCCACTGGGCGAAGCGCCTATGACAAACCCGAAACAAAAGGAAAACGGTTGTACTATATACTATCACACAGTAATAATGTGATCACTCCAAGGGTCAACCGTAATGAACACCCCAATATTTGAATTCACACAAGAAAAGATAGAAGGAGCACTATTTCGATTGATTAGTTAGTCAAACTCTTTGGTTACATTACTGAAGTCATACTTCCTAAATGTTTAGGGACAAAGTCTATCTCATAAATATCGAAGTACATCAAAAAAACATTGCCGAAGAGGCCGGGTAACATGATGGTCAGAGGTGAATTCTCTTGTTAAGTTTATCACGTCTTAAACATTGGAAAATACGGCTCTGATGTACTCTGATATCTACGAGATAGACTTTGTCCCTAGACATATAGGAAGTCTTCTTCTTTTTGGATTGTCTATATATGAGGCAAATTGTTGAGGGATTGGTTTTTCCGAACTCTAATTTCTTTCGAATTAGATTGGGATTTTCGTATTTCTGAGTGCCAGACGTTTTGCCCTGAAGAAGTCGTTCTATGGTGGGACAAAACGCGTTGGCTGTATTTGCCTGTTCACTGTAAAAAAACGGCTAATAAAAGAAAACAAGTCTACAGATATACAAATCAGGATATTGCCTCATTTATTTTTTTTGGTTTCTTTTTCCCTGATACATTGGTTTCTGTTCGTATGAAATTGTTGAATATCCAATGAAATATGACTTCAGTAATGTAACCCAAGAGTTTGACTAACGAATCAATCGAAATAGTGCTCCTTCTATCTTTTCTTGTGCCTATGACAAACCTGTATCACCATAGAACCTCTGGTAAGCCACAGTTCCATCCCTCCCTATATTCATGAGACCACCCAACAAATATATAGCACCAATCTAGCAACCAGTTAGGATTGGAGAGGGAGCTCAACGGCTTATTAAAAGATTTGATCCGTCTAGATAACTAAATAATTACTCTTAATCCCCGATATTACTAAAACATACCCAACAGGAGTCACCTTTCGGTGCCTCACTAGATCGACACTGGTATAGTGTGGAGATAACACCACAAGGGTAAAAATATGGGGGCTCCGAAAACCATTGATTTCAAAGCATGTGTAATGTTTCTGAGTTAACTATTGATGGAGCAAGATTTTTGCAAATTAAATCTGCTCGGATTAAACCTCCTACTGTGTGAAAATGATTAACTAGAGTCGTGAAATTAACTGAGAAAATATTAGCACGGGGTATTTGGAAAGGGAATCAATCGAGAAATGTGCAGGAGAAAATGACAAATGGTTTCAGTAGGCCGCAAATGATTTCTGCACAAAAGATAGCAGAGAAATAATGTTAAGAGGTTTGAGTTTTCATGTGCAAAGTAAATGAAATGCGTTAACAAAAGAGCATTTCGTGAGGGATATTAATTCAATAGAATACTCCTTGAGAATATTTGCGTTTATATTAGAATAATAGAAGACTAAAATGAATAAGGTAATGGAGCTTTTATGTGGACAAATAACTGGGTTTGTTTATTTCTCCTAGAGAAAATGGCTCACATTACAGAGAAGGCCTCAAACCACTGTTAGGATTAATTTGCTTTTTAAATGTAGACAGCGAAGAATTGTATTTTGTCCTTCGTAATGATTGTTCTGTTATTTTCTTGTTGATGGCTACGTGGAAGAGATGTCAACGGAACTTCCTTACGTCTGAGGAAATATTAGGTTTTGTGGATAACTGCTCTAGTAAAATGTTGCAAATGTTTCGAAAATGTGCGTGAGCCAAGGAAGGAGAATATCTTGATTTCCTCTGCTGAAGGACGATGATGACAGCATGGCTCTAAAGAAAGAACTCTTGAGAGTTCGTTGCTACGGAAGTGGTGTGACTGAACACCTTATTTTCCTGAACCAATGAGAACTGTGAAATCCCTGGACTTTTGATACAAGTTAGGGATGGACTTAAACATTTAGGGGTGGATTTACAAGCCCCTTGCGCCACTTTTGCGTCATTTTTAACATGGGAAAAAATACGCAAAAGTGGTGCAATGGGCTTGTAAATCTGCCCCTTAGAATATAACTACTGGTGTTAAAATTTACTGTAGGTAGAGAGCCTTTTTCTTAGAGAGAGCATTTCCATGAGAGGCGAGAGTGAAGCTGTTTTCTGTGAGGAGAGAGCTGTGTTGCTGTTTCCTTAAAGCCTCTCTTTTGGCTGCTGCTGTCTTATCCTGACTCTTTAACTTTGCTCCTCATACCTTTGTGAGGTTACCCCAGCTTCCCCTTCCGGCCGGAGGCTTAGCTCTTCAGACTATTAGCATGCTGTGCCATAGTTCCCTCTAGGTTCGTATGTTACTCTGTAATTGCATTGATTTATTACAATGCTCTTTAGTCTCTTTTCCTATCCACTCACTCAAGCTCGTTAAATGAGATGTTATTGTGAATTACTTACTCTTTCTTGTGTGATGATCTGTCATTCAATAATGTGTTGTTTGATTGACCATTCATATGCTTAAGAAATAGATAAAAGCTAAGTGATAAGTAAATCAGAGTCTGTCTTTATTCATGATTATGATTAATGTGATTTGTACATTGTAATGTTTAGTTGGTATGTAGAATATTCCCTTAGTTGTAGGTCCTCATAAGGGGGATATTATCCATCTTGACAATAGTCAGACCCTAACAACTCTCAAAAGGTTCATCGGAGGACCAGTACTTATAGGTATGGTTCAAATTCAGTTCATAAGGGGAAAAGACTAGTGGTTATTGAAATTGGTTATGGTGAAAAATATTTTTGCCCCCGTTTCCGCTGCATCAGTTTTTGGTAGCAGAATTAGGATGGTTAGTTTAGATTGATTGTACTGCCAATTGATTAAGACAGAAATTATTTTCTTGTTAATATTGTTTACGTACCTTTTTGTTATATGTTGTGGTCCGCCGTTTGACCTTAAAGGAATTGAGTTAGCAGGTCCGCAGTAGGCCTAAGATCCTGGTATAAGCCTAAGGACGTGTCTTAGTGTGGCATACACTAAGTAGAATTGTGTTGTCTGCTGTTGATGCAGTGCTGAGCAATGATCGTATTGTCGGTATTGCACAGGGAACTTTGAAGTTAGTATAGTGGAGATTTATTAGGGCACCTTCGGAAAGCGCATCTGGAGAAGTCCCGAACGTTTTCACTTGATTGAGAGTAGAAGCATGCTGGTCGAGATTTTGCTGGTAGCGAAAGAATCCTTATAGTGAAATGTATCTATCTTTCTTTTAGTGAAGCAGAGAAGCTGAATTGTTCCATGGGATCTAATCTTGTTTTGTCTTAAAAAGTTCTTTTAAAATTGTTACTGTTAATTTTGTAAAGGGAGGTTTAGTCGCAGGAGTTAAACTGACATCACAAAGAGTCACGCTGACATTGGTCAGTTAGTGTGAATCGTCACGAAAGTGTTGTGCTGTTATTGGTTGGTTGGTGTGAGTCACGTTGATATTGGTCAGGGTGAGAGAGTCAGATTTGTAAGAAGTACTGAAGGAGTTCTCGAAATAGTTTTAGCGATCGAGACAAAATGAAGTTATTAAAATTGTTGAAAACTTTGTTTAGAAAGGATGAGCCTAGACCCATTAGAGAGGGAATCCCTGTAGCTCCTGAGGGTACGCCTCCTTCTTATATGTCATTGGAAAGGGGTTACTATACGTGTACACGATTGGAAAATTGGGTGAAGTATACAGAAGGAGATGGTAATTTAGCGTTTCCAGAGTATGGTACTTTTAGCACTAGAATTTTGGAGAAACTGAAATATCAGATGAATGAGTTGAGACCAAGTCCTAGACCTATGCAGTATGAAGCACTTGAAGAATGGGAACATGAGGCATACAAAAGGGATTGAGATAGAACTGAGAATAGATACAGAAACACTGTGAGTAGATACTCAGAAGCAAAATGGGATGCACAGATGAAAAAATGGGAAAGGGATGTAGTGGCAATGGGTGAAGGAATGTATCCAATTGTGATAGTGGAGAATCAAGAGGGAGGAAAGTGTAAAGAGAAAAAGAAGAATGTTGTAGAACCAGAACCAGATCCGAATGAGGTAGATGATGAGTTATTGGATGAATTATTATTGAATAGATCACCACCGTATCAGGAAGAACAAGAGAGACCTTCACCAAGTGCTCCATTGATACAGATAGAAGTTCCTCAAGGGGAAAATGCAAATGCAGTGTGTTAGAAATGGGATTTCTGGTTGGCTAGGGCAAGCGCCTAAGCCAGACAGAAACCACCCCTCTAGTCAGGGCAAGGGAGTTACACACCAAAGATAACCCCTGCTAACCCCCTGGTAGCTTGGCATGAGCAGTCAGGCTTATCCGAGAGGCAATGTGTAAAGCGTTTGCGCAACACACGCACACAGCAGCGACACACTAGGCACACCACAAAAGGAACTCCACACAAGGTTATATAAAAATAGCCTTTGTATTATCCGTAAACACATTAGAACATAATCACATATGTACACTGTGCCACCTGGCACTGGGTTATACCTTACAGGGGATCATATACAAGACAGGGCCAATCGGGCCACCGCCAGAACCATTAGATCTCACTTAGTAGTGAAAATAAAACATCCAGTAACTACTGGCAACACAGCACTTAGCATATGCAGAACATTTTAGGCATAACCATCACATCTCACATTTGGAGGAAACAACCAGTAATCACTGGTAAAGGTACACCTCGCATAAACCTATTATGCATAACTCACATCACAGTCGGCAGAAACCATATTATGCATCATCACATTAGTACTGCACCTTAGTAACACCCCCCAGGTGCAGGCATCACCTTAGGGCCTTGCGCCCTACCGGCACCTCAGGTGCTCACAGGCCAACTGGCCTTACTCGGGGGCTGGTCTGGGACTTCCCCGCAGTGCCCTTCATCCATCAAAAGTCAGGGCTCTCTCTGGGCTGCTGCAGCAGCACTCACTTTGAGCATAATCCTCACGAGAGGGGGTGCAAGTCACCCTTGTCCTCCTTCACCACATGCCCCATGTTGTAGCTGCCCACAATCTGGCGGTGAAGCTGTACTGCCCAAAAACCGTCACGACCGTGCCTTGTGAGCCCCACTCACCGGGACTCTTCCGGGCCAACTGGCGCAAGCAGGCACCAACATGGTGCCTTGGGGAGCCCCCCTCACCGGGGCTCCTCTAGCCAGGAAATCAGCAGCAGCTTGTAGGCACCAACAGTGCTCCCCTCTGCGGGTGCTGCAATCTCCCGGACGGCGCCTTCGGCCACACACGGGGCTCCTCCCTTTTCTCACGGGGAGCTCTGCCCACAGCCAGGCTTCGCCTGGCCTCCGGAGGCTCGACTTCTTCTTCTTCTGGGCTCCCGGACGTCACTACACTGCAGCACAGGGGAGCTGCGAGGATTCCTACCTCTTAGCGGCTCCCTTCTCTCTTGGTTGCAGACACCCAAGGCAGCCAAGTGCCCACTAAGGTGGGGGCAGAATGCGCCGAGCCGCGCACTGGCTGCTGGACTTCCGGCGACTTCTTTCCTGCGGCCACAGGAGCCCACAGGGCTCCAACTCAGTTCCTCCTGTAGGCCCCGCCCACAGTCAGGCTCCTTCCGCCTGACTTCCGGCTCGCTGCGGGAGCGTCTCCCTTGAGGGCCTCTCCTCACGCCGGTTTCGCTTACGAGCGACCGCACCAGCATAAATAAATTACCCTCAGATCGGCAACCACAGCTCCTCTGAGGACAATGGGCTTCCAGGCACAGGTCTCTCCACACGACCAGCAGAGACTAGTGCCACACAAACACTCTACCCCTGGAGGAAAAGGAAAAGTGCCCCTGGCACCAGGCAATTAACCCTGAAGCGCTCACGAGGTGCTAAGTCCCAAATTCAGGGGGCAGAGCTGGGCACAGGCAGGCCAGCACGTAGGGACACCAGGAAGCAGCAGCTGGGTCCCACGGGGGTTCTTCCTTGCCCAGCAGTCCTTCACAGCTCCCAAGCAGGTACAAGTAAGCACCCAAAAGCACACTTTACATGGGGTCACAGCCCCAACATTTATACCAGCCATGTCTTTGTTCTCAGGGCTCTGAGCCCGGTCCAAACCAGTTCTGGGGGGCACTCCAACATTTCTATACAGTGCTCAAACACCTTCATTGTTAGGTTAGGCTCTGGCCCCAGACACACCACAGGGGGCGGAACCAGCATTGTACAAGGCAGGCACAGACCTATTCAGGGTCAGGGGCTACTCTTCCCACTACTCCAAATGCAGATCTGCCTATTCAGCCTAGCGCTGACTCACCCAGCCCCTCTGGAGCCACGGCACCTCCCCAGCCCTTGTCACTCCAGAGCCAGACATGCAATGCACATAAGGCAGGCACAAAGACACATAGAACACAGAAATGGCAACTTCTAAAAGTGGCATTTCTAAAATAGTGATAATAAATCTGCGACCAATTTACGCAGCATGTATTATGACTATTCCAAACATACCAAACTTGACCACGCTGCTCCTCTCATATCAGGAATTACCTCTGAAACACTTATCAGGGAATCCTCACTGCATTCCTATAAGAGGGCAGCCTCACAGCAGTGAGAAACCCAAATGGCTCTTTGTCACTACCAGGACATGTTACACAATGAAGGTACATGTCCTACCTTTTACCTACAATGCGCCCTGCCCATAGGGCTAGCTAGGGCCTACCTTAGGGGTGACTTATATGTAGAAAAAGGGGAGTCACAGACGTGGCACCCACTTTATGTGCCAAGTCACAGCGGCAGTAAACTGCGGGCGCAGGCCCTGTAAGGGCAGAGGCCTGAGACAGGTTTGAAAGGCTACTTTGGTGGGTGGCGCAATCAGCGCTGCAAGCCCACCAGTAGCATTTAATTTACTGGCCCTGGGTATCTGAGATACCACTTTACAAGGGACTGACAGGTAAATTAAATACACCAAACAGGTGTAGACCAATCTTACCATGTTTACCACAGAGAGCACACACACTTTACACTGGACCGCAGTGCTAAAGTGCCCAGAGTCCTAAAACCACCAACACCAGGTCAGAAAAAATACTAGGAGGGAGGCAAAAAGTTCAGGGATGACCCTGCAAAAAGGGCCAAGTCCAACACAGTGAGTCAGGTAAAAGAAGATTTAACAAAAAGAATTAATCAGTTGAATTTGAATGCAGATGCTTTGTCAGTTCACGTGACTATTGGTCCTATAGTTTCATTATACAGTGATGGACAAAGTATTACACAGGTACATGCTCTAACAGTGCCTGCAGTTTTAGATAAGACTTTTGTTCCCGTAGCGAATGATAGGACTAGTAATGGTGCAAGTGAAACAGAGTCATTGATTGATATTTCAGAGAGGTCAGTGTAAACCCCAAAACGTGGTACACAAATAGATCCAAGGAGATTGTTGCAGAATACAAAGGGAGTGACACCTACTTCAGGATGGTTGTTAGGACCTTCGCCAGAGGAATTGGATGAGTGGATTAGAGGAATGACGTCTAATAGAGTTGACAGGAACATGGATGTGGGTAAATTAAAAGCGGATTTGGAGGAGATGATTTATGGTACGATCAGTCCAGAGAGATTGAGTAGGTATCAGGAAGAGGAGTTGTTATTCTTGTTATATAACATTACGATGAGAGCAAGAAATCTTCATGAGAAGTTTGCTGAAGTTGCACAGACATATGGTGTGGATATAGAAAAATCAAAGGCTTTACAAAAAACATACAGATTGGATTTCAGTGATAAAGATTTGGAGAGTTTAAACGCTTCTGGGAAGCGATTGCCAATGAAGGAGTTAATTAGTACATTTTGATGATGGGGTGAATTGGATCATTGGAAAGGCAGATGGGCTAAAAAGAATGAAGAAACAGTTGTGAGTACAGGGCTTTCCCAATGTTTCCAGTGAGAGAAACAGGTGCAGAGGTGCTGAAATGATATATCCAATGAGAGAAGTACCAGGAGGTGGTACGTTCATGTCCCATGGTCAAGACAGGATATATTGTCATTTACAAATGAATTTCCCAGATTGAGAGAAAAGCCAGTGGAGTGGTACAAACAGGTAGAAAGGTTTGTGAAAGTTTCTTTTACTTTTTTTGATTTTTTTTTTTGTCCTCATTCGCCTTCAACCGCCTTAAACCAACCGCCTTTTTGTAACCTTACTTTAATACCCTGGGATATCCTTGGCTTTTCGTATGTGGTCTCTCTGTGCCTCAGCCTGTAAAGATACAATTTTAGGCCGAAAGGTTATTGCCCCACAGATACCCGGGGGGAAGGTCGGATTTACTCCAACTAGGTCTTTGCGAGCCTGATGGACGTTATCGATAGCCTAGAAAGGCATACAACAGTCCAGGGAGTATCCAAAAAGGCTTAATCATAGGACCCAAAAAAGAAAAAAAAAGAAAAAAAAGAAAAGAAAACAAAGAAAACTACCTCCACCGAATAAGCAGGTCCCAATATGCGAGTTTTTTTTACTGCAAGTTCTAGACATGTCCATCTTGGAGACTTCATATAATGAGGTCAGCCAGTCTGAATGATTGGGGGAGCTGGATCTACCCAGTGTTTACAGATTTGTCTCCTGGCCATTAGTATTGAATAAAATAGCAAAGATCTGGCAGGGCCTGCAATGTAACTATTAAGACCGAAGATTATCAAGGACAGGTTTATATGAATTGGTGCTCTTAAAACGCTCTCGAGTGTCTTCCTCACCTCTTCCCAAAAAGAAGCAATAAAAGGGCAGTCCAAAAACATATGTATATCCGATGCTTCAGCCAACCCACATTTTTTACATACAACTTGGGATCCTTTCAAAAATTTAGATAATCTAAGAGGGGATAGGTATGCCCTATGGGCGGTGAACAAGTGATTCCGCTTCAACCAAGCAGGTTTAACTAATCTAAAGAGAGTTCTAAACGAGTCTTGCCATAGAGACTCACACAGTGTATTCGGGATCTGTTCACCCCATAGCTCGTCTGCAAGCTTAAATTCTCCGTCCACTGCCTCTTCAATAGCCCAATACCACAATGAAACCTCCCTCTTTCCTGCCGGCCTTTCGACTAGCTGTTGCTCCAGGCTGCTGCCCCTGCCAAAATGTTTTTTCTGACTTAGCTGGGATTGTGCCCAGCTTTTTAGCTGGATATACTTAAACCTTGAAAGGCCCGTCCCTACTCTCTTACTTAGGTGTTCCCATGAGACAAATGTATCTTCATTAATCAGATCTCCCCACACTTTTACCCCAGCTTCTCTTAATGGTGTCGCCAAACTATCCTGGAGGCACTCCGGCAAGGTTTGTGAAAGTTTCAAAGGTCTTGTGGAAAGATTTAGATGGTTTGTTTGGTATTGTAGTTCCAGCTGATTTGTGAGTCGAGTGTAAAATTGCTGTAGATTGGCCGAAAGAAGAGTATCCAAGAGATGCAAAAACTGGAGCACCATCTGATGAAGTGATGAAAAAATATAATCAGGTCATTACTTATTTGAAAGGAAAGATTTCACCCAAAGAGACAGATTGGGTCAAAATAGATAGAACTACCCAGGAATCAAAAGAAAGGCTCCTTCAAGTATGTAAACAGTATAGTGGCATTGAAAACATTACTGACAAAGATATGGGTCATTTTGTAAATAGGTTTGTGTTTGGTTTAAGACCAGAGATTAGTGTTATGATTCAGCAGCATTTGATTTGTTGGCAAAGTAAGGCGATTGACGAGATATTGCGTTATGCAAAGTATTGTAGTGATGACATTGAGACGAGACACAAAAAGTTGAAAGAGAAATTAATGTGGGCTCAGATGAAAGAGGCACAGAAAGGTGGTTTTGTAGATTTCCCTCAGACAGGTTTTCAGGGAAAGGGTCAGAATGGTCAAGATGCTCAGACTACTACTGCAATGAAAGGTGTTGTGGTAAATGGTGGGGTTTCTGTACAAGGAAAAGGTAGAGGTAACAGAGAAGATTTAAAGAAGAAATATCTGTGTCATGCTTGCGGCAAATTGGGGCATTGGAGACGCGAGTGTAGGAGTCTGTTGGTAAATACAGGTGAAACAAGCATAAATGATATGAATCAGATGCAAAATCAGAGTTCTCAAGTAGCAGTTGGGAGAGGACAAGGTTCACAAATACCTCAAGCTCCTATGCCAAATCAGAATATGAATGGTCAAGTGCAGAGATACAGTGCGAATATGGGTTTTCACATGGATGAATCAGTTAATTCAAATGTACAAGTGGCTTCACAATATTGGTTGCAGTGCCAAGAGAATGATTCAGGTACATCTCCATGACGGTGCCTGAGGGGGGAGGAGGAGTGCGGGCTTGGCGCATCCCTAGAGGTAGATCAGTGTGGTCCTTTTGTGGATGGTGAAGTAGAAGGTAATGTGATTACATTCCTTGCAGACACTGATGCTACCCATTCCACTGTGAGAACTGTGGAAATTCCTAACCTACACCTCTCGGGAGATAGTATCCAAGTTGTAGGTGTTTCAAATCGATTGATTAAAACTCCAGCGACAAAACCAATGAAAGTACAGATTGGAGATTTCCGAGATTTGCATCCTTTTGTGGTGTGTGATACAAGTCCAGTTAACCTATTGGGTAGAGACTTGTTGTGCAAGATGAATGGCACCATCTATTGTACACCAGATGGAATAGCATTTCATACAAAAGATGAGGACATGGTATTCAATATGGCATGACAAGGGACAGAAGTGAATGATTTGTATCCTTTATTTACAGCAAAAGATTTGCCTGTTGAATTGAGAGACTGTCAGGAACCAAGGACAGAAAGCCACTGACCTGTTGACAACATCCAGCGGGGTTGATGGAGAGCAGATAGTTTTCAACCTCCCCTTTACACTGCCACACAGGGAGCAAAGGCGAATATCTCGCAGCCCTGTGAGAAGTGTGTCGGGGAAAAGGGAATGGGAGAAAATAATAAACAACACTGGATGGGGAATGCGCCTGTCAGATCATCACCAAACATCAATCTTGATGATGTGCCCTGTGTGCAAGAGCAGAGAGATAGAATAATAACACCTCTGCATGCAAGCTTTTCCCCTTAGTAATGCAATCTAATCATCAAACAAACTGAACTCACATTCCCAGCATCCACCAAGGCAGCAAGACGAGGACAAGGTCTGATCACCAGAATTGGACCAGAGGCAAAGAAGGAATCAATAGTACAGTGCTCTGTTAACCAAAACAAGTTCAGGAATGTTTTCCAAGATTCCAGGCACTGTGTGCATAACAAACAACATAAAGCAATTTTGTCGTGAATACAGCCCAAGCACCAAAACACCCCCGGCACTTATCTGTCAGCAGGGAATGAAGCTCCGTGTTGCGTCACAGGAGCGGTGCGAACTGAACAGGGCAGGGCACAGAAACAATCCAGGTCCCGCACAGCCCACAGCAGGAAAAACAATACCGGCTACCTCCGTGAAGCCGCGTGTGCAGAAGAGAAGGGGTCCGTGAAAGGCTAGGGCCGCAGCGAGGACAGACGCCGCAAAGACAGCGTACGAGCAGGAAGCGGCTGGAACTAAGTCTGTAATCCGGGTAGAACCCGTAAGTTCAAAAAATACAAAGGCAGGTCCGTGAATCCAGAAACTGGAACGACAAGCACAGAGCAGCGGTGCGGACTGGCTATATGCTGCAGTCTCGCATCAGCTGTTCTCGATTGCCACTTCCTGAGTGTGCCCCAAAGGATGCTGGGTAATGTAGTTCTTGACCCATGCGTTTCCCAGTCATGCGGCAGTAACCTGATGAGAGAAGTATGTGCCTGTATTTACCCCTCACTCCGGCTATGATTGTGAGAGTACCCCCCTGCAAAGACCGCCGTCTCGGCGGTCTACCGGGTTTCTACCGGGTTTCGAAGGGAAACGATCATGAAAACGCCTAAGCAGGCGAGGACAGTGAAGATTCTGTACAGGCTCCCAGGATCGCTCTTCCGGCCATAACCTTCCCAATCCACCAGGCAAAGGACCCGCCCCCTTACTAACTTGGAGTCACCACGTACTCGTCAGACCCTTCCACCTCCACAGGAAGCGGCCTATCAGGTAAACGGGTCTGTGGTTGACATGGGCGAAGAAGAGAGACATGAAAGACAGGGTGGATCCGCCATGTAGTTGGCAGGCTTAAACGCATGGCCACAGGATTTATTACTTTGGAGATGGTGTAAGGGCCAATGTATTTGGGTTTGAGATTATTGACCCCTTTCAAATGCAGATGTTTGGTTACCAACCACACCTTATCCCCCACATGGTACCCAGGATCCTGTCAGCATAGCGTTTGTTGTCTGCTTGAGCCTTGGTCAGTAGCACCTTCACTTCCTTGTGCACCGCACGCAGATGAGCATGGTGTTCGCGTACTGAGGGAAGACGAGAAGAGTTGGGCCATTCGAATGGCAGGACATTAGGATGGCATCCATTCTGACAATAGAAAGGGGAACAACCCAACGAGGAATGTTCAGCGTTGTTATACGCGAATTCGGCCATCCAGAGCAGAGTGCCCCACTCATCCTCGTGCTGAAGCGTAAAGCACCGTAGGTATTGTTCAAGGGTTTGGTTCAACCTCTCTGTTTTGCCATCAGTCTGCGGATGGTAGCTGGTATAGAGCCGGGCATCAATCTTCATTGCGGTGCATAAGGCTTTCCAGAAGCGCGAAGTAAACTGCGACCCCCGGTCGGTTATCAGCACGGCGGGAATCCCATGAAGCCGTATCACATTCTGTAGGAAGGTAACTACTAGTTCTGAAGACGTGGGTAGCTTTTTCAGGGGTATAAAATGACCCATCTTTGTCAGATGGTCCACAACTACCAAAACCATGGTGTAACCCTCGCTGAGTGGCATTTCCACTATAAAATCCATTGAGACCGTGTGCCAGGGAGAAGGGGGAACAGGAAGAGGTCGAAGTAGTCCTACAGGCTTGCTGTGACTGGGTTTCACTTGAGCACAAACAGCACAATTCTCTACATACTGTAGGACATCGAGACGGAGATTCGGCCACCAGAAATTACGCTTGACCAGAGCTATGGTTTTTTGGGCCCCCAAATGGCCCCCTTTGGTGGAATCGTGTGTCAAGGCCAACGCTTGATTACATAAGGCTTCTGTGGGGGGAAATAGGGCTTGAGAACGATACAGCAGATCCTTCCTTTTGGTCCGGAGGTTCGTTTCTGCAAGTAACCATGTGTGCTGATCCACTGATTCAACTTGAGCCTTGACGTCTTCCAGAAAGGCAGCGGAGATGATAACCGCTTGTTCTGGGCTGGGGAACTCCGCGTGTTGGAGGATTATGGGCGGTTCTGCGTCTTCTTTTTCTGAGGGCTGATGGATCCTAGAGAGAGCATCTGCCTTCCTGTTTGAGGGCCCGGCCGATAACGTATCACAAAATCATAATCCGAAAAGGAAAGAGTCCATCGTAGTTCACGTGGAGTAAGGGCCCGAGCTGTCTTAAGGAACAACAGTTTTCGGTGATCCGTATAAATTTCGATGGTATGGGCGGCTCCTAGCAAATATTGCCTCCACTCCTCACAGGCTCTCTTGATTGCCAGCAGCTCTTTATCTGTGATGCTATAATTACATTCGGTGGGGTTCAGTTTTCTCAAGTAGTACGCCACCGGATGCCACTGTCCCGTGTCAGGGTGTCGTTGTGATAGAACTCCCCCTAAAGCAGATTGTGAGGCATCGGTCTCCAACACGAATGGTTTCTGCACATCCGGATGGTGCGGGATAGGGGCCTGAGTAAACCTTGCTTTCAATTTCTGAAAGGCGGATTCCGCTTCTGTGTCACAAAGGAACCGTGCTCCCTTTTTCAGGAGTCTGGTGATGGGTTGCACTAGGCCGGAGAAGTCCTTGATGAACCTCCTATAAACATTTGAGAATCCCAGGAAGCTCTGCAACCCCTTCACATTCATAGGTGATTTCCACTCGGTGATGGCTAGCACCTTTTTATCATCCATTTGTTGCCCCTTTCCGTTGATTACGTATCCTAGGAATTCGATCTCAGGCACGTGAAACAGGCATTTTTCCAGCTTGGCATAAAGGGAATACCTTTGTAAGCGTTCTAACACGGCTCTCACGTGTCCGATGTGTTCTCCCATGTCGGCGGAGCAAATGAGGATGTCATCTATATAGACTATACAGAAGACCTCGAGGTACCCCCTCAACACATCATCCATAAAATACTGGAAGGCAGCGGGGGCATTACAGAGCCCAAAGGGCATCACTTGGTATTCGTATAGCCCGAATTTGGTCCAAAAGGTGGTCTTCCATTCATCTTCTCGTCTTACTCTCACCAAGTGATAGGCTCCATGGAGATCCAGTTTGGTGAAGATCCTCGCCCCTTTTAACTGATCCAACAATACGGGAATGAGAGGCAGTGGGTATCGATTTTTCACTGTGACCCGGTTGATCGCCCTGTAGTCAATACAGGTCCGGAGATCTCCTTGCTTCTTGGGTATAAAGAAAAGGGGCAAAGAGGCCGGTGAGGACGATGGATGAATGAATCCAGTTCGAAGGTTCTCCTCGAGGTACTCCTTTAGGTGTTGGGTCTCTGGCTCCGTAAGGGCATACACTCTGCTGCAAGGAATAGTGGCTCCAGGGAGCAGGTCTATCCTGCAATCATATTCCCTATGAGGGGGTAGCTGGCTTGCTTGTTTGTCGAACACATAGTGATATTGTTCGTACTCCTGAGGAACCGACACCACAGAACAAGTCAGCGGTATTCCGCACCCTGCTGCAAGATAGCTTGATTGAGTTGCTAGGTTTTTCTGAAAACAACCTGCTTTGATCCTACAATGGTCATAACAGAACAGAGAGCTTATTGTGACTGAGCGAGTGGACCATCGCACATAGGGATCGTGTAAGGTCAGCCATGGCATACCCAATATAAGGCAAAAATGGGGAGCATCAATCAGGTCGAACTGGATTCTTTCGTAGTGTTTGTTTCCAAATTGCATAACAAGGGGCTCTGTGTGGTATTTCACAGGACCCGATGTCAAGGCTGTCCCATCTACCGCCTTCACAGGTTAAGGGGTGCTTTTTCTTACACAGGGTATGCCTAACTGCTGTGCATAGGTTTGGTCCATGAAGTTGCCCATAGCCCCAGAATCAAGTAAAACAGGAATTCTTTGGTTTACATCTTGCCCTAGCCATAAGGTGACAACAAACGTTAATATGAGCTACCGACGTCTGGACGGTGTTAGCTATGAAAGGAGAGATCTCAGGGTATACTGTGCTCAAACAAGGGATCGCGGTCTTGTTCGAGCTCTTCAGTTTCCCGATGTTCCTACTCATTCCAGTCTTGCTGAAGGACCGCTTGTGTTCTTGGTACTGCTCCCTTGTCTGTGACCCGTGTTCGAGCTCTGCATTCTTTGAGGAAGTGTCCTCCCTTCCCACAGTATAAGCATAAACGTTGTTTATGTCTCCTTTCTCTCTCTTCCAAGGTGAGGGGTCCACGTATCCCATTGATTTGCATGGGCTCCACTCCATCAATAGGGCCTGATGCTTCCTCCATCACTGGCCTGGGTCGAGGAACATAATACCGTGTGTCTGTCCTCCCCTTATCCCCCTTCCTTTCCAGGAGAAGGTGATCCAACTGCACGGTGAGTGCGATCAACTCATCACAGGTCTGGGGCATGTGGACCACCTGGGCTAGCACATCCTTCAGCTCTCCTCGCAAACCCTGATAAAACAAAGAAGTTCTCTTTTCCGGTGGCCAGTCTGTCTCAATCACCAATCGGTTGAAGGTCGTTATATTTGTAAGGAGGTCTTGCGTTCCTTGCTTCAAGGTGATCAGTTCTCTGTCTAAGGTAAGGAGAATAGGGGTGGGCGGAATTTGCGTAGTCGCGCTACGCAAATCTCCGCGAAACGGTAAAAAATCTCCGCGAGCACGCAAAAGTTCCGCGAACACGCGGAATTGCTTGTTCCGCCCGTTCGCGATGCTTTTTTCCTGTTCGCGAACGCTGTTTGCGTGCTCGGGGAGAAATATCTTGCGAACACGCCTTTTGGAAGTGCGAACAAGCAAAAAATTCCGCGAAGTCGCGGATCGCGGAATTTTTGGCAATTCCGTGTTCTCCGCGGAACGCGAAATTACCCAAATTCCGCAAATTCCGCGAGCGGAACGGAATTTACCGCCCAGGCCTAAAGGAGATGGGACCTCCTATCAAAGAGCGCCCGCATTTCATCACAAAAAGCAGGGAAGTCATACAACACTGGAGTATCCTTTTCAATCAACGGAATTGACCAACTGACGGCGTTCCCCCCTAAATATGACATCATGAAGGCAGTCTTTGCTTGGTCATTATGGAATAACGCTGGTTTACACAGGAAGTGTAAGTGGCACGGTTCAGGAATACGCCGAATTTCTTTGGGTCCCCAAAGAAGCGTTCAGGAGGGGCCAAGGGTATTTGTGGCTGCTGGAGGACGTTGATGGGAGCATTCCCACTGTCGTGACGAGAGGAAGTGTGATTGGCAGACCAAAATCCTGAAACAGGAGCCTGTGAATGTAGACGGTCAGGAAAGCCATCTTTGTTACGTAAGGGAGTGGGCAAGGTCCATTCCTTAATATAGCGCCCTCTGCTACTCTCCGATATGTCCTGTCGTGATAGCCCAGCCACTTCCCTGCGCATAGACCCTAACTCTTTGTGCAGGTCCTGGTTTTCCACCCGGAAAGCCTGGACCTCTATCTGCAGGGTAGTCAGGGTCTCAAGGACCAAAGACATCATCTCATTGGGATCTATCACCCAGGCTGGTCAACAAAGTGGGCTTGTCGTTCTGTCAGGAACCAAGGACAGAAAGCCACTGACCTGTTGACAACGTCCAGCGGGGATGATGGAGAGCAGATAGTTTCCAACCTCCCCTTTACACTGCCACACAGGGAGCAAAGGCGAATATCTCGCAGCCCTGTGAGAAGTGTGTCGGGGAAAAGGGAATGGGAGAAAATAATAAACAACACTGGATGGGGAATGCGCCTGTCAGATCATCACCAAACATCAATCTTGATGATGTGCCCTGTGTGCAAGAGACGAGAGAAAGAAATAATAACACCTCTGAATGCAAGCTTTTCCCCTTAGTAATGCAATCTAATCATCAAACAAACTGAACTCACATTCCCAGCATCCACCAAGGCAGCAAGACAAGGACAAGGTCTGATCGCCAGAATTGGACCAGAGGCAAAGAAGGAATCAATAGTACAGTGCTCTGTTAACCAAAACAAGTTCAGGAACATTGTCCAAGATTCCAGGCACTGTGTGCATAACAAACAACATAAAGCAATTTTGTCGTGAATACAGTCCAAGCACCAGCACACCCCCGGCACTTATCTGTCAGCAGGCAATGAAGCTCCGTGTTACGTCACAGGAGCGGTGCAAACTGAACAGGGAGGGCACAAAAACAATCCAGGTCCCGCACAGCCCCACAGCAGGAAAAACAATGCCGGCTACCTCCGTGAAGCCGCATGTGCAGAAGAGAAGGGGTCTGTGAAAGGCTAGGGCCGCATCGAGGACAGATGCCACAAAGACAGCGTACGAGCAGGAAGCGGCTGGAACAAAGTCTGTAATCCGGGTAGAACCCGTAAGTTCAAAAAATACAAAGGCAGGTCCGTGAATCCAGAAGCTGGAATGACAAGCACAGAGCAGCGGTGCGGACCGGCTATATGCTGCCGTCTCGCATCAGCTGATCTCCGTTGCCACTTCCTGAGCATACCCCGAAGGATGTTGGGTAAAGTAGTTCTTGACCCATGCGTTTCCCAGTCATGCCGCAGTAACCTGATGAGAGAAGTATGTGCCTGTATTTACCCCTCACTCTGGCTACGATCGTGACAGAGACACTGTGTTGACTGATGTGTGGTATTTCTCAGGGAAAGATATTGGATTAATGAAAGGAGTCGATCCTATTCAAATTTTGGTAAAACAGGGTGTGAAATTTCCAAAAACGCCACCTTATAAAACGAGTCCTGGGATAATTGCAGGAGTAACGCCTGTGATTGAAATGATGATTGAACAAGGTATTCTAAAACATATATTAGGTAGTCCTTGTAATTCATCTATAATGGAAATTAAGAAACCAAGCGGAAAGTACAGAATTGTCCAAGATTTGAGAAAAATGTATCAGATAGTAATACCATGTTGTCCAATAGTGCCAAAACCAGCAGTAATTCTTTACCAAATTCTGTGTGATGCAGAGTGGTTCACGGTGATTGATTTGTGTCAAGCATTTTTCTCGATACCTTTGTATCCGGATAGCCACTATTTATTTGCGTTCAGGTTCGGAGACCATGTTTTGGCATGGTGCCGAGTTCCTCAAGGGTATACAGAGAGCCCCTCAATGTTCAATAAAATTTTGAAGAGGTGCTTAGAGTCACTGGTAATGCCTAATGACTCAGTCTTGGTGTAATATATTGATGATTTGCTTGTTGCATCAAAGACAAGAGAAGCTTGTGTGACAGATACTATTGCTCTACTGAATCATTTGGCAGTAGGTGGGCATAAGGTGTCACCAGCAAAACTGCAATTTTGTCAGAAAGAAGTTCTTTATTTGGGACACAAAATTGAAAAAGGAGTCAGGAAAGTGTCACAAGATAGGATAAATGCGATTTTGCAAATGAATCCACCCAAGACACAGAAAGAGATTCAAATGTTTTTGGGTATGGTTGGATACTGCAGACAATGGATTATTGGTTTTTCATTGACAGCCAAGCCATTACAAAGATTGACTCACAAAGATGTGTCAGATCCGATTCAATTGAATGAGGAATGTATGAAGGCATTCGTTGAGTTGCGGTACAGCCTTTGTCGAGCACCAGCATTGGGAATGGCAGATTTCAACAAGGACTTTGCTTTGTTCTGTTGTGAAAGAGACGGATGTGCACTTTCAGTTCTAACGCAAATGCATGGAACAGCACGTCGTCCTGTGGTATATTTCTCTGCCACATTAGATTCCGTAGCTGCAGCTTTGCCAGGATGTTTAAAAGCAGTTGCTGCTACTTGTGTGAGTTTGGAACAGAGTGAAGCGATTGTGATGGGTCATCCATTGAAAGTGTATGTACCACATTCTGTTGGGATTTTGTTGACACGTACTCAAACTCAGCACCTTACAAGCAGTCGGTTGACAAAATATGAACGAGTGATAGTGGGAGCTGAGAATGTGACTGTGACGAGATGCATGAATTTGAATCCAGCTACCTTGTTGCCTAATCCAAATTGTGAAATGGTGGTGGATGAAGCAGATCATGATTGTCTGGATGTGACTGAATTGTGTACAAAGCCAAGACCTGACATTAGAGATACTCCATTGCCTGAATCAGATTGTGTGATGTGTGTGGATGGATCTTGTTTGAGAGATGAAATGGGTACCTTGCGAGCTTCCTATGCAATCTGTACAGTGGCTATTGACATTGAAGCTGCATGCTTGAGGGGAGTAAAATCTGCACAAATTTCAGAATTAGTAGCATTGACAAGGGCTTATTGCATTGGAAAGAACATGAGAATACCCATGTTTACTGATTGTCAATGTGGTTTTGGGGTGGTACATGACTTTGGATAATTGTGGTCTCAACGTGATTTTTTGACCTCATCAGGCTCACCAATTCGAAATGGAGAATATGTAAGAGACCTATTGGTGGCACTACAATTGCCCAAAGAAATTGGGGTTGTGAAATGTTCAGCACACAAATCTGGCAGTAATTATATCACAGTTGAAAACAAATATGCAGATGAAGTTGCGTGTTATTGTGCACTAAATTCAGTTTCAATAAATAAAGAAATACAGAAATCTGATGAAAAATGTACAATCTCATGTTCTCATCTGTTGAGACTTGGGAAGAAATTAGGCAAATACAGGAAGAAGCAAATGTTGAGGAAAAAGACGATTGGATCAAGGCAGGTTGTTCACGTAGGGAAGAAGACCAAGTGTGGATCTACATTGATGGAAGACCAAACATGCCAGACAGTTTGTTGTCCCAGATGGCAAGGTTGTATCATGGTCCTATACACATAGGTAGAGATGCTGTGATTAGATTGTTCAGACAAATATGGTTCAATCCCAAGTTCAGAGTCATTGCAGAAAGTGTGTGCCAGAGGTGTGTTACTTGTCAGCAGCAAAATGCAGGGAGGAAAACAGTTGTTAGTTGGGGACAAATTGGAAAAGCAGCTGGTCCATTTACACAATTGCAGGCTGAGTTTATAGAACTATCACCATGTAATGGACTAAAATATGTACTGGTGATTGTTTCTTTGTTTTCTTGTTGGGTGGAGGCTTACCCAACAAGACGCAATGATAGCCTAACTGTTGCTAAATTGCTTCTTAGAGAGATTATCCCAAGATTCGGATTTCCAGTCTCTTTAGAATCTGATAGAGGGACACACTTTAATAATGAAATAATTTGGATGATTTGTGCAGCATTGCAAATTGAACAAAAATTACACTGTGCCTATTGACCAGAAGCATCAGGTGTAGTTGAGCAGGTTAATGGCACAATAAAGTCAAGACTTGCAAAAGTGTGTGCATCCACTACACTGAAATGTCCAGATGCATTGCAATTAGTCCTGATGAGTCTAAGAAGTATTCCTGATAGAAAAACTGGATTGTCGCTGCATGAAATTGTCATGGGCAGAGCAATGAGACAGCCAATAGTTCCAGCAAATCAACTGATGAATATAACTGATGATTTAGTGCTCAATTATTGCAAAGGATTGGCTGATGTGGTGTGTTCTGTGTTTCATCAGGTTGGAGAAGTTGCAACCACAATACAGCAAGATCAAGCACATGACTTGAGCCCTGGAGAGTCGGTTCTTGTCAAGAAGCACGTGAGAAAATCGTGTTTGGAACCTCGTTGGCCTGGGCCACATCAAGTGATACTGGTAACGACAACAGCAGTGAAGTTTGGAGGCTTGCCAAATTGGATACATGCTAGTCACACACAAAGAGTTCCAAGTCCACTTGAAAGTGTAGAATCGGTTGAAGGTGATTAAGAAAGAGAAAAAGAAACTGATCAAAGAGAACCTGAACAGACTGATAATCGAGTAAAGTGGGCACCAGCTACTGGGTCTCGTGAGACTGTCAATGTCAATGCAGTAAAGAAATTGATTCCAGAACGAAACAGTGAAGAAGAAAAAAAGGAATCAACTAAAAGGAATTTTGAGGCAAGTCTTGAATCAAATGAGATTGAAAATGTTCAAAAGAAAAGAGCAAGAAAAGGAGATCTATGGCCAAAAGGAGTCAAAAGACTGAGATATACTTTTAATGAAAGTGTTCCAAATACAATAATTGAAATATCGAGCAAATCTGAGCAAAGTGATTCTGAAGAAGATACAGTTCGGAGAACAAAAAGAGCAAGAGTTCCAAAAAAGAAATATACAGCACCTGAATGGACGTATTTGGTTGCTGAAACAGTTGTTCCAACAGACAATTGTGGAAAAGAAGTTGATGAGTCAAGTCACAGAAATTGCTATGAGCCACCCCAAGCGAACTGAGTTAAAATTGGGGTGCAGAAGATTGATAACTGTTCTGAAAAGTGCAGAAAAAAGAAACTGGAATAAAGACTGGAACTGTGCTAAAGACTGAATACAAAATACAAAAAAGAGGGGATTTGGTTAAGGTCTTGGAAAGTTGGAGAAGGCCTGAGGCTTAAAAGTGCTTGGATACACATACTTTTTCAAAATTTAGTTTTTTCATTTTTTTAGTTTTTTATAAAGTTTTTGATTATAGAATTTTTTAAATGGCTAGGATTCAGGAGACTGGTAATCAGAATCAGGGATCATTTAGGCGTAAATGTATTAATGCTTGCTTTATATGTGTTTTACTATTGATGTTTGTTTGGTTAATACTAATAGTTGTTTTGCCTTATTTTATGTATGATACTAAAAATAATATTACTAATGATTTCGTGGATATAAAGATGAATGTGGGAGAAAATGTCAAAGAAGACCCGCAGATTAACATTAAGAGATTAACCGGAAACGACTTACACCAAGATAATTCTATTAATGATTTTTAGTGGAATGTTTTTACTAAATTGTTGTATGAATATGTTAACACTATGGATGCAAGAGATTGTTATGTGTGCATGCAATTACCGTCTTCTGTGTCAGAAGGGGTGATCTATCACCACCTTCCTTTAACAAATAGAATTTCGTGTAGGGTACTAACAAGTTTGTTCTATGAAAAAGGTCAACTACAATATTTTCATTAGAATTTTGATTTAGTTTTTTCTGAGGTTCCTATTAGAAAGAATATGAATATGGTAAGTAGCGCAAAGAATGCTGAGTATTTTGGAGAGTTTTTTCATACTACTAAAACAATAGATACTGTATATACTCGTCGAAATAAGTTAACCTGTAGTTTACGGAGTAAGGAAATTGAATTCATAAATGTTGTAGAGGATAGAAGATAAAACTTTAAGAAAAAGGCTGCTGAGAAAAAGAGTCACATACTTCCTGGGGCTCATAGGGAGGGGGATTACAAGAAAGGTGAGACATATGCTGCAATGACTTTAGACTGACATCCTAGGGGAACACTTTGCTTACTAAGACAAAAGACTGACTATAATAATTATTTCATTGGTTCTAGTGAATGTGACCAGACCTTCCTAATCACAGGGGGTTGGGGATTAAAAGGTGGTACGGATCCTGTTTTCCCTGGAATCTATTATGTGTGTGGTAAAAATGCTTATTATAGGTTGCAGGCATGTTGGTGTGGATGTTGTTATATGGTAATTGTCTTTCCAAAAATCTACCACGTGGATAAGAGTCCTTTTTTTTTTTTTTCGACACTTATAAAGCGCACTGTCACCCAACAGGCATCCTGGCGCTAACATATGGGTGCCCAGCAGGGCTCATGCTGCGAGGGATCTCATCCAGATAATAAAGTTATACACTAGGATAGAGCCATGTCTTTAGTCTCTTCCTAAACAGAAGAAGATCTTCCAGCTTTCTCAACTCAAATGGAAGACTGTTCCATAGTCGTGGAACCAATGAAAAGAGTAAGAGTGGACTAATACGGAGTAAAAGGTGAATTAGTGCTGCAGAGATTGTGGGTGATATTTTTGGAGCATTGATACCTTCAGTTGGGGTAATTCTAAATTTGCACAAGATTAGAAAATTGTCCACAGTGGTTGATCGTTTATCAACAGACTCTTCTGGTGGGTTTTTAATGATTGATACTGAAATGGTGGCTATGAGATCTATGGTTTTGCAAAATAGACTTGCTCTTGAAGTATTATTGGCAAAAGAGGGTGGAGTCTGTAGCATGTTGAAAATTCAACAATGCTGTACATATATCCCTGACAAAAGTAAGAATCTAGAGGGATATATTACTAATATTACACATTTACAGGAAGATTTGACTGAACTGAAGGTTGATGGTGCTTGGGAGAAACTTGGTAAGGGTTTCTCCTCTGTAGGAAACTGGGTTTTAACTTTTGGTAATAGCTTGTTAGGGAGAATAATAACACCTATTATTGCTACTGCTACTGTAATACTAATGCTGTTTCTAATATATAAATGCTGCAAGTGTAAGGGTAAAACACTAGAGATAAAAGGAAGAACCAAGAAGAGAAAGAGAGAAGAAATAGAAATGGAAGATAGGAAAAGAAATTATTATGAAGTAATGAAAGATTTAGATGGGGTTAGGTTGAAGCAAATGAGAACGACAATCTTCTAGGCAAATCAGATTGTAGTTAGATTTTTGGATTTATGATGGCTTAAGTCGCCATCAAAGGGGGGGATTGTTGGAGCAGGATTTTTGCAAATTAAATCTGCTCGGATTCAACCTCCTTCTGTGTGAAAATTATTAACAAGAGTCGTAAAATTAACTGAGAAAATATTAACATGGGGTATTTGGAAAGGGAATCAATCGAGAAATGTGCAGGAGAAAATGACAAATGGTTTCTGTAGGCCACAAATGATTTCTGCACAAAAGATAGCAGAGAAATAATGTTAAGAGGTTTGAGTTTTCATGTGCAAAGTAAATGAAATGCGTTAACAAAAGAGCTTTACGTGAGGGATATTAATTCCATAGAATACTTGTTGAGAATATTTGCGTTTATATTAGAATAATAGAAGACTAAAATGAATAATGTAATGGAGCTTTTATGTGGACAAATAACTGGGTTTGTTTATTTCTCCTAGAGAAAATGGCACACATTACAGAGAAGGCCTCAAACCACTGTTAGGATTAATTTGCTTTTTAAATGTAGACAGCGAAGAATTGTATTTTGTCCTTCGTAATGATTTTTGTGTTATTTTCTTGTTGATGGCTACGTGGAAGAGATGTCAACGGAACTTCCTTACTGTCCGAGGAAATGTTTAGTTTTGTGGATAACTGCTCTAGTAAAATGTTGCAAATGTTTCGAAAATGTGTGTGAGCCAAGGAAGGAGAATATCGTGATTTCCTCTGCTGAAGGACCATGATGACAGCATGGCTCTAAACAAAGAACTCTTGAGAGGTAGGTGCGACGGAAATGGTGTGACTGAACACCTTATGTTCCTGAACCAATGAGAACTGTGAAATGCCTGGACTTTTGATACAAGTTAGGGATGGACTTTAACATTTAGAGTATAACTACTGGTGTTAGAATTTACTGTAGGTAGAGAGCATTTTTCTTAGAGAGAGCATTTCCATGAGAGGCGAGAGTGAAGCTGTTTCCTGTGAAGAGAGAGCTGTGCTGCTGTTTCCTTAAAGCTTCTCTTTTGGCTGCTGCTGTCTGATCTTGTCTCTTTAACTTTGCTCCTCATACCTTCGTGAGGTTGCCCCAGCTTTCCCTTCCGGCCGGAGGGTTAGCTCTTCAGACTATTAGCACGCTGTGCTATAGTTTCCTCTAGGCTCGTATGTTACTCTGTAATTGCATTGATTTATTACAATGCTCTTTTGTCTCTTTTCCTATCCACTCACTCAAGCTCGTTAAATGAGATGTTATTGTGAATTACTTACTCTTTCTTGTGTGATGATCTACGATTCAATACTGTGTTGTTTGATTGACCATTAATATGCTTAAGAAATCGATAAAAGCTAAGTGATAAGTAAATCAGAGTCTGTCATTATTGATGATTATGATTAATGTGATTTGTACATTGTAATGTTTAAATGGTACGTAGAAAATTCCCTTTGTTGTAGGCAGTGGCGACTCGCATAGGACGTGCTGCGGGGCGGCGGGGTGGGGCGGGGGAGGGGCAGGGTGGGGGTTAGTAAACTCGGACATACGATGGAACGGAGGAACGTAATAATTACTTTCCTCCGTTCCGTCGTATGTTCGAGCTTACTACCCCCACACTGCCCCTCCCCACCCCTCCCCACCGCCCCGCAGCACGCCCTATGCGAGCTGCCACTGGTTGTAGGTCCTCATAAGGGGGATATTATCCGTCTTGACAATAGTCAGTTCCCTAACAACTCTCAAAAGGTTCATCGGAGGACCAGTTATTCACAAGTTCACAAGTCTTATCTTGTTTTGTCTTAAAAAGTTCTTTTAAAATTGTTGCCGTTAATTTTGTAAGGGGAGGTTCAGTCGCAGGAGTTATACTGACGTCACAAAGAGCCACGCTGACATTGGTCATTTAGTGTGAATCGTCACGAAAGTGTTGTGCTGTTATTGGTTGGCTGGTGTGAGTCGTGTTGGTATTGGTCAAGGTGAGAGAATCAGATTTGTTAGAAGTATGGAAGGAGTTCTTGAAATAGTTTTAGCGATCCAGACAAAATGAAGTTAATAAAATTGTTGAAAACTTTGTTTAGAAAGGATGGGCCTATACCCATTAGAGAGGGAATCCCTGTAGCTCCTGAGGGTACGCCTGCTTCTTATATGTCATTGGAAAGGGGTTACCATACGTGTACACGGTTGGAAAATTGGGTGAAGTATACAGAAGGAGATGGTAATTTAGCATTTCCAGAGTATGGTACTTTTAACACTAGAATTTTGGTCTCGCCTTTGGGACCTTATATGTATTTAGCTATGCAGCACATTAGTTTAATACTTTTCTGTCTTTGTATGTGTACTGTACAGCGCAACAAACATGCAGAGTTAAAAAGGGTGGAAGCTCGTAAAACTCTCTCCACTGTTACACCTGCCTTGGGGAGGTGCAATTTTTGGGTGTAAAACCTTGTCTACAAATGTTAGTAGATAAGGATTTGTGTGAAAATCCCATGGGTTGGTGCATGGGAATGCCATTGTACCACAGATGGGACACCTGCTTAATGCAAAGTAGATCAAAGTAGCGCATAGCCGAACATCCTGTCATTCTGGGCTAATCACTTAATCTCCCCATGCCTAACAAAAATGAATGTGTTCTCATGTAACGCAACTGGTGCTATGTAAAGCGCTCTGATACCCGATACCTTCGGGTCAAGTTCGCGCGATATATAAAACTTCGTAAAAAATTTAAAAAAAGGCGTTTGCTTAAGGAGAAATGGATTCTTTTTTGTCTCAGCCTTTCAAATGTGTCTGATGTACCTACGCTTTCAGCAAGTCAGTTTGCTCCATTTCGAATTAGGTAAGAAGAAAAATAATACAGTCAGTTTACTACATAATGACCCATGACATTCTCTAAAACATGAATTTCACAAGTAAAATAATTCCGAACAATACATCATTTTCTAATATGTCACAGCGTGTTAGGTGTCTCAGTGGGTTACGTGTGTTAAGTGCATGGTTAATAACAGCACCTATTACTTATGATGACACGCAAATGAGGCAAAACAGTAATAAGGGGAATATTAAAAACAAATAGTTTATTTTTCGTAATGATTTCACAATTATGTTCCTCTGTTTTGCCCTTGTGCAATAGCTTCATCTTATATGTATTAACTCAAAATGAGTTTTCTACAAGCTGTATTAGATAAGCAGCAGGCATTATGCAAAATACATGTGCTCTGTCTTTTTTGCACCATTGGAAGGTTTATCAAATTTGCCACGTGAAAGTTGAAACCTACATGCGTGTTGCATCCGGGTAGAAGCGCCTGCACTGAGCACGTGGAAAAGCTTTGGAACTCGATGCCTGCTCTAATAAGAAATGACAGTCCCTTCAGCTTCCAGAGAGCGAAAAATATGGCTATCCTTTTCACAAAAAAGCAGATGATGATATGTATTAATGATAGGCATTTATGTGAAAGGAGTCTACTCACACACTCCACAATGAGGTAACCACCTAGGAAGGAGGGTAGTAAAGTTTTTGATTGGCGCACTAATAACGTCCTTTAATACCCTGGAACCAAAAATAACTCCCATTGTTTGATCTGCATATATATGCACCTGGAATGAGCATGTAGCCCTGAGTTCTTTGACAGCTGTTTTGTTGAATACTACCTTTGGCCCATGTTCAAAGTTTGCTCCAAGGGCTCTTTTTGCATTAGCCTTTTATTGTTTTACTTCTCCCATACATTCAAGTATCTGAGAATACAAATCCTACCAGTGTTTCAGCACTCCAGAAAATCCCATATCAGCCAACAGCTTCACTTGTCCATTGATCAATGGGTGTTATGCGCTTCTTATCTGCCTAAACATAGCAGGGTCTTCCATGAATGCATGTGTGTAGTGACGCATCGCACTAGGGGCCTGATTTACAGTCTGGTGGACGAGCACTCTGTCACAAGAGTTACCGATATCCCAGACAGGATATTTGTGACATTAGTGACTGAGTACCCTTCTGCCAAATTCTAAATCAGGCCCTAAGTAGCAATCTTTGGACCTCACTCACGTTAACAAAATCTTTCATATATGTCATGCTGCATCCAACACTGGGATCGCAAACCAGCCTTGGCAATTAGGTCTGACCGGCCCGGGGGAATGGGTTGCTGGAGGCAGGGAACACTGCTGCTTTGTGCGCTTTTGTTACAAGGGGCCGACTGCTGCAAAACCGGCCCCCAGTAACAAAAACGGCCCCCCACTGGTCCAAAATCGGCCCCCTCCCTTTCGGCCCACCGGGGAAACGCCCGCTGCGGCCAGTCTGGCCCTGCATCCAACTACAGTCCATCCACGCATTCGTTTTGAGCTTTCAGGAAGCCAATTGAATCTGAAGTGTCTCGCTGCTTCTTCAGGGGTATGTAGCACGATATAAGTGCTTCTGTATAATACAAGCATAATGTCAGCAAAAATAATTGAAATGTTAACGTTGCAACAACTGCTGGATAAACTTTTCAATACGTCTTGGTCAAAACCGTGTTGTGATGCTTGACCATGGTTGAAGGTAAAATTTGGCAAACATTTTCTGTGTCGCTCCTGTGCAGTGTCATCTTAAGGATTTTGGGGGCCTGGGGTAAGAAATGCTTTGCTGCCCCTGAGCGGAACAATTATGAATTTTATTACCCATCTGCTGATTCATGTTCCATGATACCAAACAATATTGAATGATATGTTAAAAGTTAACATAGAGACGAAAGTTCCATGGGGCACCTTCAGCGGTGGAAGTGCTTTAAAAAAGTATGGCACCGAGGATGCTGCATGTAATGGGGGCAGGGGCAGTGAGTGCAGGGGCGGGGTCAATGGTGTGGCTAAATAAATAAATATTCTGAGAGGTTGTTTAATCTTTCCCCTTCAGGTAGCTACATTTAAAATAATGGGCAGCCTAAATGATAACTAAATAACAAAAAGTTGTTAATCGGAGAGAAATGCACTATAGTACATTATGAAACCTCTATTAGTTAATGCACTGCAGAGGTCTGTTTGCAACCAGAGAGCCACAGCATTAAGTCTTGTTTGGTGCAGTGGAGAATAGTGACCTGTGTATTTTTAGTGCTACAAGGTCCAAGCCTGTGACAGAAAGCACTGTGAAAATGTAAGTCATTATTTTAAACCTGCCTTTCACACAGTATGAGACAGGCTGCAACAAATTGCACACAAGGTTTTAAGATAAAATGGTGCTTCCAAAATATAGATTTTAGTGATAACCAGACTATACGTAATGCAATTTTTTTTTTGTATCTGTCCCTTTAAAGCACGCGCTTTACATCTCACCTGGTAACTCTCTTGCACTACCATTAAAAAAGAATAAATCGTTGATATCACAAAGCTTCAAGTGATTCCATCAATTAAAAAAAGTATTGACTCCCAAGCACCTTTTACGTTTGCAGATTGACCAGTTGCACATTTACATTATTTTCAGGCAAGCTGGCACCCTGGCAAGAAGGCTTGTTTAGCTGCCTGCCCCTCCCTCGATTTCACAGCACAGAAGACTCCCTGTCTTAAACTTTGGCTGAAGCATTTCAACTGTCAGAAAATTGCCGTTCCAGGACTGTTGTCTTTTCACAAAAAGTAGGGGAACAGTATTGCATAAATTAAAAAAATGATTGGCACGTCGTGCCCCTCCGATCCTGTCCTCTTTGACCTCTGGGCACCTTGGAAGGTGGGGACCCTGGGTAATTGCCCACTTTGCCTATGCCTTAAAACCTCTCTCCTCCTGTGCTGAAAAATACTTACCCTTCAGGCTTGTATCATAAACTAACTGTATTTAAACACTGCTAGAAAATTGGGACACATTTGTAAATGGTTATCACAAAAGCAATTGGATGAATATAAAAAAGTAAAAACTAAAAATTTGACAGAGGTCTCGAAAATGTACTTTTGTCACGTGCATCACAATTTATCTCTATTCATTAATCAATTCCTGGCTTTTTGTTCAGTATGTGAATACGACTCGAAGCCTCCGACCTTTTTTCTATCCAGTATATTATGCTATAAATGCCTTTCACATGCCTGCAAAATGGGCAACTGATATGTAATTTTTATTAAAGTGCTGATTAGTATTTTATTCTATTTTTAATTTTTGGGGGATATATTGAGATTTTTTCAAATTTACAGGCTTCAGGTTGAGCTAAGATCTAAAAATACCAAAACATAACCATCACAGTCACGCTTAGCATTCAGGAAGCCCAACATTAATGTGTATCTTAAACTGCTAAGGAATTTTGGGTTGGAATGTCATTGGTATCATGTGACCTTCTGCCATGAGGTAACCACCTAGGAAGGAGGTGAGTAAGGTTTTTGATTGGCGCACTAATAAAGTCCTTTAAGACCCTGGAACCAAAAATAACTCCCATTGTTTGATCTGCATATATATCATCATCCACCTCACTACTTGTAGTTCCTAGGGTCAAAACCTTGAAATGGGGTGGCAGAAGTTTTCGTCACTTGGCCCCTAAATTATGGAACTCATTGCCTACCCACCTCAGAAACCAAACCAATCTACTATCGTTCAGGAAGGAATTGAAGACATGGCTATTTGTCCCTAAACCATAGTCACTCCTATTCTCCCACTGTGAAAATTAAGGGCAGTAAGCGCTAAGACGCCACGGCAGACACGCGCTATATAAAAACACTCATTTCATTTCATATGCACCTGGAATGAGCATGTAGCCCTGAGTTCTTTGACAGCTGTTTTGTTGAATACAGCATTTGGCCCTAGTTCAAAGTTTGCTCCAAGGGCTCTTTTTGCATTAGCCTTTTATTGTTTTACTTCTCCCATACATTCAAGTATCTGAGAATACAAATCCTACCAGTGTTTCAGCACTCCAGAAAATCCCATATCAGTCAACAGCTTCACTTGTCCATTGACTAATGGGTGTTATGCGCTTCTTATCTGCCTAAACATAGCAGGGTCTTCCATGTATCCATTCTGGCATTACCTCTGTCGCTCAGTCCATGACACTTGTTAAGATAATTCAGATCATTAAAACACTCCGCAAACCTCTGCTGTTGAAGTGTTCGTTGAGAATTCCCAGAAAAACTTTCCCTGCAATCTTTTGAAAATCCTCCCTGCTCATCCTGAAAGCTTGGTTAACTGCGTGATGAACACATCCGTCACTTTCAATCCTAAATTGACTTTCTGTTGTGGCTGCTCGGTGTTCCTGCGAGCACTCTAACTGGTCAGCGCGTTCCATGGACGAAGACGGTGATTGGTTTATCAAAGCGGCTCTGATGAATGGATTGTATCGGTTTCTAGAAATAAGCACGCAGACAGATAGCCCACGTGACAGGCGAAGCTGCTTCTCGTTAGTTTCATGATTAAGTGCTAACCACGCTCTGTAGGACCACTTGTTTTATGTTTTTGTTTGTAAAACACATCTCTAATTAAATGCTTTTAAAATCAATTGTTACACACCTCAGATCCATTTGTCCTGCTTTCATTTTAAAAGACGGGTGTAATGAATGAGTCTTGTTAAAACGTGACGTTCTTTCATCAGCTGCCGAGTCTGGTATCTTTGAATGTCCTGCATACCAAGGCTTGACTCAATTAAGAAAATAGATAAGCAACTGCCAGGAGATGTCAATCAAGCAGCTGCATAAATTACACAGGTGGTCTGTGCGTAGCAAGGGTGCACACAGGCCTCCTAACGCAAGTAAGGAAAACCGTCCTCCTGCTTACAGGTTGAGTAGTCAAATGCAGCCATTTTACGTTGCAATGGGCCCCTCGCGGCCCTGGGCACTAGTTCCACTGCACCGGCTCCACCAATGATAGCTATGCTCCTGAGCGTGGTCAAGTTTTCTAACGCTCTTACAGCCGGCATTGCATGCTGCTCGTTTAAAGATGAATTAGCCTTCGATACATTTTTGTAAGGTCACTCCATGTCAACAGGAATGCAGTTTTCAGATTTCGACGTTTGATTTAACAACCTAAGCAATTCTGAGCGTTTTATCACTTCAGTTGACCCTGAAAACAATGATCTGTATACACTGCAGGTGCATTGTGTGCTTTGTGACAGGGAATCAACTAGTAACTTTACCCTTTTGTGAAATTCTGACAAAGCTCGTAGGTACTCTCATAGGTTGGCATTCAAAGAAGCACCCTGGATTTTGAGTTTTTTGCCCTTTTAGGTCCTTTCTTTAATATTTGTCTTCTATTGTTACATGGCCGTCCTACTGGCGAAGCTGGGTTGATTTGAAGCGTGCCACACCAGATTATCATATACAGATATAGATCCCCTATGGGTCAGTGGGGTAACGATAGGCCCCGAAGCCTCAGCGGTGCGGGGGGGGCCCAAGCTCCAGGAGGCCCCCTCTGGCATTGTGCGCTATGCACGGGCGGCAGGCTTGAATGGGTCCGGAGAGTGGGGGGCCCCATCCATGTAACTTGCAAGCCCCCCCCTCAAGTTTCGTTATGCCACTGCTATGGGTGCATGCTATGCAGGGTCTAGGGTACTATTTGGGTATTTTCAGTAGAACTAGGGAAAGAGCATTTAAAAGGAAATTCTCCTTTTACCCACATGACATGACCGTGTTTGCAAAACTCTAAAAGTATTCCAGTTTCTCTTGGACCAGTGCCCAGGTAATTCAGTTGTAACAAAATATACACAACTTTACATACAGTGGGTAGTAGTTAACCTGCGACAAAGACACAAGTGTCCCTATATTCTAAAAACGGGAGGACAAAAACCTCACCCTGGACCGAGTGTCTATTACGATGTGTGCTATCAAAATATCAATGGAGCTGTTCACTAAAAAAAGACAATTGTCTAGCTAAAAAACAGTAATCAATCTGTATCCTTATACAGTATAATCCCAGAAATTTCTATGTTAAACCACAAAAACTGGTTAAGAAATTATTTTTATTAAAAATTATTTTAAAACATATTCATACAATTAAGCAATAAAAACATTACTCTACCTCCCACTATAGGTTACAATCTCATTTCATTACACATATATAAAAAATCATAATCTCATTTCATTACACATATGGATAAAAACTCTAAAAACAGTCGACGCAGCGTTTCGGTGACACCTCAATGTTTTCACCTTCCTCAGGACTACAAAAGTTTTCATCAGATCTAAATAATAGAAATACATGATTTAGCAATATATATAAGCTCATACTCAA
This sequence comes from Calotriton arnoldi, assembly GCA_963921515.1. Taxonomy (NCBI): domain Eukaryota; kingdom Metazoa; phylum Chordata; class Amphibia; order Caudata; family Salamandridae; genus Calotriton; species Calotriton arnoldi. The sequence continues at coordinate 1,897,024 of CAWUFW010001744.1, forward strand.
TATACCCTTTTCCTAATACTGTATTCAGCATATCACTAATTTTATTCTATACATCGGCTACTATTTCTTTACACTCGGTCCTTCAAGGTCATTCTAAAAATTGTAACATACTTTATGTACCACTTTTATTTAGTGTTGATTCGTTATGTTCATACGCCCTTTGCATCAACACACACATGATTTCTAAAAATAGAATTTAGGATACATATAATATGGATAACACGGTATTTCTAAGTTACTCTCAATGACTTAACAAAACACTCATATAAACTTTAAAATTCTCCATCTACTCTATTACCATATAATATATGGGCAAGCTTAAAGGAAGTCTTCCTAAAATCGATTGTGCAAGCTTGTTTTTGATTTTAATTGTATGGTGAGTGGGGAAAGCAGAAACCATTCAGTGTTTTTATTTATCCTCCCCAAAAAACGATTGCTGGCAGCGTCTTGTACCAACTGCTACTTTATCAAGGTATAAATCTATTAATGTTTTATTCTACGAAACTCTTCGCATACCTTTTAATAACAGTTGTAAATTCTTTCTAACTGTCCGTTAGAGCCACCATACTATTCGGGGTGCAGGAGTTGATTATAAAAACTCGACACTGTCTCCGTCTAGAAAAACGAGGCATATTTATCACATTTTGCTATAATTATTCGGAAATTTTTTATTTTGTGTTTGTAAACATTTTTTAAAACGCGCTTACCTATTCAGATCAAACAGTATGCCGTCCGGTATAAGTCGCTTTAATTTAGAAAAACAGGGATCGACGTTTTAAACATTGACGATGCCTTTTTATATTGTGGTTCGTTTGTCGACCTTAAGCGCTTTAGGCAATCTATAGGGAAAACAACGTACATGAAGATTTCTTTTAAAATAATATGAAAACCATAAAAACAACATCTACATCTAAGCGCTGTTTATTATGGGATAATTTGATTATAACGAAAGTATGCGGCATTCAATATGGGCTCACTACACTCTCCAAAAAAGTCATAGATCTTTTTTTTGTTTAATAATAAATTCAGAATGTCTTAGCGTTATCAGCTATACAGGTTTATATGCCAATCCTCACAAGTGTTTATTGAATATGCTGATTATATTTATATCCATAAGGTCCATAAGTTAAACCTCTACTATCATTTGGATCGATGCACTATTTCACATATACTCAAAAGACCAAAATAATCATCAAGTTTATAATGTCCCATATTCCAGATAGAGGCGGTCTGAATTACAAATACAGTAAACCGCAACATCCATTGTCTAAGCTCTCTTGGGAACACATCACTTGTGGGGGATATATATCCTCAAGCTAGTATTTCAGATTGATAAAATATCTTACTCAAGACGCCAAGATCAAGTATATTTGGTATATTTTAGATTTTAAACAAACTCCATCGTCTCCTACTCACCGGATCGGGAAATAGCGGCCTCCTTGCTCTAACGGACTTCCGTAATCGGGATGTATTGCGCTTCCGGGTTCCCGACCTATTTATGTTACTCGTCGGTGATCACGTGACTGACGTCACGTGGAGTGTTTAAACTTACAAAAATAGAAAATCAAGCAGCCGCTACTCAAACGCTACCAATGGCGGCCATCTTGTAATGTTAAACTATCGTTACAACAGATACTATAAGGTATCTTTCACAGAAGATTATGGCTTTAGACTGACTTAAATGCCAAAACACTACCGCAATCTACCATATTAAAATATTATAGTGTTATTCCGTGTCTCTCAACTACTCTAAATAGAGAAATTTCGAAAACACATCACACGGCTGATTTTTACTTCAGTAATTGAATGAAAAACACGTCATTTGAATTATAATGATTAAAAAACAATAATAATGAAAAAAGTATATATATATTTTGAAGTTATTATATACGTGCAACAAACCTCCAACAGCATCATTAGTCTAGCCACCCACATAGATCACAGAAGTCTCCATTGGGTGGCCAGAGTGGAGGGTTTGATATTGTCACACAAAGATTAACATTACTAAAATACAAGTTATATTACTACTATTCATTCAGTAATCATTGCCCAAATACCCAGACAGGATAACATTCTACTGTATTAATCTTTCCCATTCCTCTTTGTTATTCAGGCCATTTTTGTAAGTATTAAAGTATGACATATAGAATTGTTCACGTTTTTTCCTTTTAACCATTTGGTCTCCTCCTCGCGTGCTAGTTTGAATTACTTCTATACCGCTCCATTTCAATTCAGCAATTGTATGATTTTTTTCAATCCAATGTTCCACTAAAGGAGCCGTTCTTTTCTTTGTCCTGATTGCTGATTTATGTTCTGTAATCCTGACTCTTATTTCTCGGGATGTTTCTCCGATATAGCCCTTGTTACAAGGACAAACAATAAGGTAAATTATATTACTCGTCCTACAATTAATGAAGTTCTTAACCTTATGTGTGAAACCATTATAGGTAATCACACTACCTTTCAAGACATTACCGCAACTCTTACAAGAATTGCAGGGAAAATTGCCGACAGGAAACGGAGTGTTACCAATGCTACGCTGTTTGCACTCTGTCTGTTCCCTATAAGTATGTACCAGTCTATTACGAATGGTGCAGTTCCGTCTAAAAGAGAACATGGGTTTAGGAAGTCTTACATTGTTCTTATCATTTAACAATTTCCAATTTCTATTTACTATATTCTTAACCTTGTTGCTAATGCTACTGAAATTTGTCACAAAAATCAAGGGAAGCTTCTGTGTAATTGTTTCTGGATCTTTAGTATTAAACAATGATTCTCTGTCATAATATTTTGCTCTTTTATACGCCTGCCTCGTAAGTCTTTTTGGGTAACCCCTTTCAAGGAGTTTTCTGGTTAAGGCATCTGCATGTCGGTTAAAATCTTTAATATCCGTGCAGTTACGTCTAATCCTTAAATACTGTCCAAATGGAATGTTATCTTTTTGGCATGCCGGATGATTGCTTTGATAGTGGAGCATGGTGTTACGGTCTGTGGGTTTCGTATAAAGTTCTACTTGTAATGTCCCAGTATTGTGTTTAATCTTGATATCCAAAAAATCGCAACTCTCTTTATTAATGTTAGAAGTGAATTTTAAATTAATGTCTCCTAAATTCAACCATTCTATGAATTCCATAAGAGATGTTTTCTCGCCCTTCCACATAAAAAAAACATCATCAATATAGCGGGACCAGCATGAGATATTTTCATAGAAAGGTGCCGCTGTATTAAATATATGTTTATCCTCAAACGCCGCTACATACAGACAGGCTAAACTCGGAGCGCAGGTAGCTCCCATGCTGGTCCCCTTGATTTGTTTATAATAATCAGTGCCAAATAAAAAAATATTATTTTTCAGAATGACTTCTGTGCATTCAATTATAAATAGGGAGTGTGCAGAGAGTTCACCTTTGTCATCGACTAAGAGGCCCTCTAACATCCTGATGGTATCATCTTGTGGTATGTTCGTATAGAGGGCCTCTATATCTAAAGTGACTAACCACTGAGAGTTCATATTATATTGAAGTTTTTCAATTTTATTTATCATGGCAGTGGTGTCCTTAATGTAGGCTCTTTGGCGTACCACCAATGGTTGTAGAAACTTATCCACGTATTTGCTTAGTGGTTCTGTCAAAGAGTCTATGCTTGAAACAATGGGTCTCATAGGAGGATCTAAAAGATCCTTATGCACCTTAGGTAATCCGTAAATTGCTGGCAAAATAGGGTTGGTATTTGTCAAGAACCTAAACTCATCAAGACACAAAATCTCGTCTTCTTTCGCGAAATCTAAAAGTCTTGTCACTCTACTAATTAATGCATTCCACTCTTCCTTATTGGACTTCTGATAATGCGATGTGTTTTTAAAAGGGTGAGCATCCTATTGTTATAGTCATCAGTATCCATAACAATAATACTCCCACCTTTATCTCCTGGTTTAATAGTCAATTCTTTACAATGTTCTAAATTGTTGAGAGCTCTCCTTTCAGCAGGGCTTAAGTTGTTTTGCCAGTGCAGTTTCTTTGTAAGGAGATCATCTATATTTTTCTCTACAACCTTTTCAAATAAATCAATATTTTTATTTACAAGGTTTATAGAGGGAGTCCATTTGGATTTAGGTTTCAAGCCTGACTTGTTCATAGAGAGGATATCTTCACATTCTTTATTACTAAAAAAATCATTAAGTCGAATTTTTCTAAAAAAACTTTGTAGATCTCTCTCCAAGTTGAATCTATCTACTGGTGCACAGATTGCATATCCTAATCCTTTCTCTAACATGGATATCTCATCACTATTGAGAACCCTACTCGAGAGGTTAATAATTGGGGCTTTCTTACCTAATCCCACCCTGTTTGACTTCTGGTCTTCATATAGGGGCGTTTCTGTGGTGGATTCTGGGAATAATAATTCCCTCTCCCCTCCCTCTGCCTCGATTCTGACCAGGGTTGGCTTGACAGCTGTTCTAAAAAGAGAGAGTTTCTCTACTTGTACCAGGGGTTGGCTCCCCAGGTCTTCTTGAATCTTGTAAGTTCTCATTCTCAGATTCTGAGCTTGTGTAAGAGGTGTCAAAGAATGTAACTCTTTTTTGGGGAAATTCCTCCTAGGTTGTTGCCAAGCATTCCTGTTGTACATATCTTCTCTAGGTCTATCGTAATAGTCCTTCTGTAAATAAGGATAGACATGTTCTAAATTATATTTTGTCACATCTTTCCTGAATTTGTTAGACTTTTTGTTTAAAAGGTACTCCCTATATCCTAATATATCTTTTTGTATTTCTTCCAGCTTTTTTTTAGCGTCCTCTAGGGAGGTACTTTCTCTTAGTTTTGCTTCCATTTCTTCGATCTCCTTTCTCTCAATAATGAGTATCTCATGAGCTGTTTCTATGATTAATAACATCCAATCCCGACTACATCGATTGGCAATGAATGTCCAATTTTCAATAAATTTGGGATTCTTTATAAAAATACCCGGTTCGTTTTTAACTTGCAATCCTCTAGGTATTATCCCTTTCTTACAATATTCGATCAAAAAGTCAGCATGCAATTCAGTTCTAATGGTCTTTTTTTATTATTCCATAGTTCTCTCCATCTTTCCTCATCGCAATTGTTAGCGGTAACTGAGGAAATATTTTTGAAGTACCATTTATAATCTTGTTGAATTGTTCTTCTGAGAAACTGTAAGTTCTAAGTGTGTCCATCATCAATTGGAACGTCAAACCCAAATTATATGGGTCAAACACCACAAACTCCCCAGCTAACAAGCTGTACAAAGAAAAATTAAGGAAGAAGGGAGTCACCCCAGTATCTAAAAAGGGACGGGGTACAACTACGACAAAGACACAAGTGTCCCTATATTCTAAAAACGGGAGGACAAAAACCTCACCCTGGACCGAGTGTCTATTACGATGTGTGCTATCAAAATATCAATGGAGCTGTTCACTAAAAAAAGACAATTGTCTAGCTAAAAAACAGTAATCAATCTGTATCCTTATACAGTATAATCCCAGAAATTTCTATGTTAAACCACAAAAACTGGTTAAGAAATTATTTTTATTAAAAATTATTTTAAAACATATTCATACAATTAAGCAATAAAAACATTACTCTACCTCCCACTATAGGTTACAATCTCATTTCATTACACATATATAAAAAATCATAATCTCATTTCATTACACATATGGATAAAAACTCTAAAAACAGTCGACGCAGCGTTTCGGTGACACCTCAATGTTTTCACCTTCCTCAGGACTACAAAAGTTTTCATCAGATCTAAATAATAGAAATACATGATTTAGCAATATATATAAGCTCATACTCAATATACCCTTTTCCTAATACTGTATTCAGCATATCACTAATTTTATTCTATACATCGGCTACTATTTCTTTACACTCGGTCCTTCAAGGTCATTCTAAAAATTGTAACATACTTTATGTACCACTTTTATTTAGTGTTGATTCGTTATGTTCATACGCCCTTTGCATCAACACACACATGATTTCTAAAAATAGAATTTAGGATACATATAATATGGATAACACGGTATTTCTAAGTTACTCTCAATGACTTAACAAAACACTCATATAAACTTTAAAATTCTCCATCTACTCTATTACCATATAATATATGGGCAAGCTTAAAGGAAGTCTTCCTAAAATCGATTGTGCAAGCTTGTTTTTGATTTTAATTGTATGGTGAGTGGGGAAAGCAGAAACCATTCAGTGTTTTTATTTATCCTCCCCCAAAAAACGATTGCTGGCAGCGTCTTGTACCAACTGCTACTTTATCAAGGTATAAATCTATTAATGTTTTATTCTACGAAACTCTTCGCATACCTTTTAATAACAGTTGTAAATTCTTTCTAACTGTCCGTTAGAGCCACCATACTATTCGGGGTGCAGGAGTTGATTATAAAAACTCGACACTGTCTCCGTCTAGAAAAACGAGGCATATTTATCACATTTTGCTATAATTATTCGGAAATTTTTTATTTTGTGTTTGTAAACATTTTTTAAAACGCGCTTACCTATTCAGATCAAACAGTATGCCGTCCGGTATAAGTCGCTTTAATTTAGAAAAACAGGGATCGACGTTTTAAACATTGACGATGCCTTTTTATATTGTGGTTCGTTTGTCGACCTTAAGCGCTTTAGGCAATCTATAGGGAAAACAACGTACATGAAGATTTCTTTTAAAATAATATGAAAACCATAAAAACAACATCTACATCTAAGCGCTGTTTATTATGGGATAATTTGATTATAACGAAAGTATGCGGCATTCAATATGGGCTCACTACACTCTCCAAAAAAGTCATAGATCTTTTTTTTGTTTAATAATAAATTCAGAATGTCTTAGCGTTATCAGCTATACAGGTTTATATGCCAATCCTCACAAGTGTTTATTGAATATGCTGATTATATTTATATCCATAAGGTCCATAAGTTAAACCTCTACTATCATTTGGATCGATGCACTATTTCACATATACTCAAAAGACCAAAATAATCATCAAGTTTATAATGTCCCATATTCCAGATAGAGGCGGTCTGAATTACAAATACAGTAAACCGCAACATCCATTGTCTAAGCTCTCTTGGGAACACATCACTTGTGGGGGATATATATCCTCAAGCTAGTATTTCAGATTGATAAAATATCTTACTCAAGACGCCAAGATCAAGTATATTTGGTATATTTTAGATTTTAAACAAACTCCATCGTCTCCTACTCACCGGATCGGGAAATAGCGGCCTCCTTGCTCTAACGGACTTCCGTAATCGGGATGTATTGCGCTTCCGGGTTCCCGACCTATTTATGTTACTCGTCGGTGATCACGTGACTGACGTCACGTGGAGTGTTTAAACTTACAAAAATAGAAAATCAAGCAGCCGCTACTCAAACGCTACCAATGGCGGCCATCTTGTAATGTTAAACTATCGTTACAACAGATACTATAAGGTATCTTTCACAGAAGATTATGGCTTTAGACTGACTTAAATGCCAAAACACTACCGCAATCTACCATATTAAAATATTATAGTGTTATTCCGTGTCTCTCAACTACTCTAAATAGAGAAATTTCGAAAACACATCACACGGCTGATTTTTACTTCAGTAATTGAATGAAAAACACGTCATTTGAATTATAATGATTAAAAAACAATAATAATGAAAAAAGTATATATATATTTTGAAGTTATTATATACGTGCAACAAACCTCCAACAGCATCATTAGTCTAGCCACCCACATAGATCACAGAAGTCTCCATTGGGTGGCCAGAGTGGAGGGTTTGATATTGTCACACAAAGATTAACATTACTAAAATACAAGTTATATTACTACTATTCATTCAGTAATCATTGCCCAAATACCCAGACAGGATAACATTCTACTGTATTAATCTTTCCCATTCCTCTTTGTTATTCAGGCCATTTTTGTAAGTATTAAAGTATGACATATAGAATTGTTCACGTTTTTTCCTTTTAACCATTTGGTCTCCTCCTCGCGTGCTAGTTTGAATTACTTCTATACCGCTCCATTTAGTAGTTAACCTGCACATGTTAAACCCTTGTTGCTCTAAGGTCAACATTTACTATGTTTTTACACAGTGCAGCGCAGCAAACAAAGTTGCTGCACTGAATTGATGAAAGGGAGAGAACAGGACACCACCATATCTAATAAGATATCACACTCTTACTCTATCCCCTAAAGCTGGCACCCCTTAGGCTGCCTTCTGCCACACACAAACGCTTGCAATGGCATGTGACTGATGTCTAGCACAGGTTTTGTACTGAAAGGGTACCCTTCCAATATATATGATATGCTTAGATATAGTTTAAATCTTTTTCAACTTTGTATGTGTGCTGTACATTACAGCACACATACAAAGATAGAAACGTTTTAAGAAAAGAAGGGGCAGATTTACAAATAATTTGCTCTGGGACAACTGGTGCAAACTGTTGAATTTGTATTTACTTACCAATCCAAAGCTTTATTTGCACAGGAAAGTAGCCCTAAATAACTCAAAATAGCGCTAGCACTGCTTTGCGTCAGGGGGGCATACTATGGGCATTCCCATGGAACCACTGATGTTTTTTTTTACAAAAAGCCATATCTACTAATGCTTGCAGACAGGGCTTTGCACCAAAAAATAATGCCTCTTCTAGGTGGGCATTAACTTGAAGATTATAGATTTATACAGTCCAAAAATATATGACGTTCATCAGCATCTGTATGATCACATGAAGGGCATGTAAAATCAGTCCTACACTTGCATTTAAAAGGTTTCTGCTGAATACTATAATGTTAACTTAATATTTTAAACTGTTACAGCCATAGACCAGCAGTTCTAAAAATTGTATACCCCCTGTCAAATGCTATAGAAATTTCTTCTACACCTATGTCAAAACCTAAATTTCTCAGACTGTTTATTAGCTAAATTTTCTAATTTGGCTTCTACAGTGTTACTGCAAATATTATTAAACTTAAAGAAAGCATTGTAGAAAACTGTTTTTGTGAATCAATGGTTAAAGCAGACATACGTTGAGTCCGAGCCACCCAATAATAAGACTTAAAATCAGGGAGCGCAAACCACAACTTCAAATGGGCAGTTTCAGATGTGAATATCTTGCCTTGCAATAACCCATAAAGAGCTACCAATAGCAGATTCAATGCATCAAAAAATGTAGTGGAAAGAAGCAAAGTATTTGATCAATATACATACAACAGCTTCGTCAGAATATATGTTTTTATCGTATATATGCATTGACCCAGCAAACTAATTGGGAGTCGGTTCCTGTTACACAGTTATAAAACAAATGTTTCAAGTAAGATTTCATAATTGATCTTAACAATCTTACTTATGAAACTGCTAATCTTAATTCCAAGATATGTTGCTACTTGACCCACCCATAGATCATTAAGCACCAGATATATATTTAGAAATAATTTGCATCTTATCAGAGTTTAATTTATAGCTAGAGAACTCTCCAAATTTCCCTGCCGCAAGCTCTGTCACCCAAATGGCTTCAGTTGTATTAACTGAACACACTGCAACATCATTAGCACAATCTGAACTCTCAATACTAAAATCATTGATTGTATCAAGTGCTATGATTATGCTCTTGTAAAGAGCCTGTCAATATGGTTCCAAGTACAGGCCAAACAAAAAAGGAGATACTGGACTCACTAGTTGTGTACCTTGAGATATGGAAAATGCATAAGATGGTTTCCCCATGCCTACAGCTCTGGCAACTGGATATGTGTATAGTGCGTGAATGCTGTGACCATATCTCTTACTTGAACCCCATCTTCTTCAAAACCAGGGAAAGACTTTTCCAAGATGCTTGATCGAAAGCTTTTCCAGCATCAAGTAGGGTCATGCTAGCTTGTTTTTGGCGAATTCGGGCAGCATCAAGCCTGATTAGTGCTTTGCTAACATGTGCAGTAGTGTCCACTCCGGGAATAAAGCCATGTTGTTTTGAGAAGACTAATTAACTAATTCTAATCGTTTTGCTAACACCTTCGCATAGTTCTTGGCATTGCTAGTGATCAGTGATACTGGTTTATAAGATTTCCAATCATCAGAGAGTTAGTTCTTTTACAGAAGTATCACTGTATCACTGTATTTGTTGCATTCCATGAATGTGGGACTTCTGCATCCTGGTCAATTTCTATCACCCCATCAACATTTCAGGTGGCAGAGCACCTGCAATAGTGGCTTTCCCACTAGGCAGGACTTGTATTGCATTTTTAATCTCCTGTAGAGTAATTTTGTGACCTAGCATCTCCAGATCATCCTTCCTTAATTGTTATGTACAAGTGTGCATTTTAGATGCATCCTGATATTTGTCTGCTGTGGATAGTTTGTTGTAAAACCTTTGGAATTCTTCTAAAATAACATAAGAATCGCTGAAGATCCAACCAGTCTCATCCTTAATTTCTGGTATAGGTGCAGCACTGCATTTCTAATTTTATAAGCTAAAATACATCCAACTGATTCTCCATATTCTATCGCCTGCCCTCTACTTGTCAGATAAGCTGCAGTAGATTTCTCCATTAAAAAGCAAGGAATTTTATGCCTGCACACAGTCATATTATGGTAAACATTCCTAATAGTCCAAATGTGTGTAGCTGACCTGGATCAATGTCATTATTTTCCATTCTAATCCTGTTCTGGGTAGAAACATAGTACATAGCCGTTCCTCAGATATAAGCTTTTAATGCATCCCAAACCACCATGGTGAATGCGCTACTAAGATTTTGTTTCCCAAAAAAATCATGTATAGTGTGGGACATATATTGGCACTAAGACTGAGCACCCAAAAGAGTTCATTCAAAAATACATCCTAAAAGACTATCTTTGCAGCCGCCAATGTCCATCAGCAATAATAATGAGTTGTGATTGGATACAATCATGAGACATATCTCAGTACTGGTTTTGGCAATCATAATTGTTGACATAATTGACACCCCAATGCGAGAATATTGCCAGTGAGAGAGTGAAAAATAAGTAAACCAAGTTTCATCATCTTTTAACATTCTTCCAAGCTCTCTGGGCCAGTATGCTTGTGAGAAATGTATAATAGCACTGCAATTTCTAATATTAGAGGAGTCGAGCACATAGTCCATAATGCAGTTAAAATTACCCATCGGTATCATTTTACTAAGCCAGCTAGCTAGTTCTATTGCAATAAAATTCTAATTGACATATGTTCGGAAGTACAGGCTAGTACTTCAAAATCCAGTTGCTTCAATACTTTCCTAGCTTTATATCTAATATGTGTTTCTAAGAGCCATGCAATCTATGCTTTGTATACTATCAGTGATTCCTGGACTAACCTCCACTTATTGGTGTTCTTTAAATAGTGCACATTGCAACACTTTGGGGCCGATTCCGATCTCGGTCGGAGGCGCACCCAATACCATTCGGTCGGGAAAAAAGCCATGCGAAAGCCTGTTTCCCGACCGATCCGTACAGCACACCGAACGAGCAAGTACGATGCGCACAACAGCAAAGAATCCGGCCGAGCCGTACTCACCCAAACCAGGTCCTGTTCTCCGACCGAGGCGAATCCGGAAACGCCGAATCGAGTCGCACGGAAGGAAAAATGCAGCCCCGTCCGGCCGAACAAGTACGATGCGATTTCCGTACGCGCCGAACCCATCGCTACGCACGGCACGTCAAAGCATCCGGGAGAGGCGCACATAAGCTCCGATTCACGCCACAACACGATCCACGGCTCCGAGACGAACACGGCAGCGACGAGGACGAGGCGAAGCGACGAGGACGAGGAGAAGCGACGAGGACGACGCGAAGCAACGAGAAGGACGAACGACACGAACCAACCATGAATTCCTTCGTCCCGATCATACCAATATTCTACATTTACTACCGGAACAGGCACGGACGCGTACGGCGCAGAAGGTAAGCCAGACACCAACCACAAAACACATACAACACGTACACGACACATCACACACACACACAGGGATGCAGAATATACTTACACCAGCAACAGCAGCACCATAGGGGCGGGATGCCCATCACCAATGCCACATATGCACACAGGGGCCTGAATGCGCACCACCACCCCTACCCAGGGGAGGCATGATGCCTACCACCACTACCACCCTTACCCAGGGGGCAGGATGCTTACCACTAGTACCACCCTCACCCAGGGGGGCAGGATGCCTACCACTACTACCACCCTTAGCCAGGGGGCAGGATGCCTACCACTACTACCACCCTCAGCCAGGGGGGCAGGATGCCCACCACTACTACCACCCTCACCCAGGGGGGCAGGATGCCCACCACTACTACCACCCTCACCCAGGGGGCAGGATGCCCACCACTACTACCACCCTCACCCAGGGGGGCAGGATGCCTACCACTACTACCACCCTTAGCCAGGGGGCAGGATGCTTACCACTACTACCACCCTCACCCAGGGGGGCAGGATGCCTACCACTACTACCACCCTTAGCCAGGGGGGCAGGATGCTTACCACTACTACCACCCTCACCCAGGGGGGCAGGATGCCTACCAATACTACCACCCTTAGCCAGGGGGGGCAGGATGCCTACCACTACTACCACCCTCACCCAGGGGGGCAGGAGGCCCACTACTACTACCACCCTCACCCAGGGGGGCAGGATGCCTACCACTACTACCACCCTTAGCCAGGGGGCAGGATGCTTACCACTACTACCACCCTCACCCAGGGGGCAGGATGCCCAACACTACTACCACCCTCACCCAGGGGGCAGGATGCCCACCACTACTACCACCCTCACCCAGGGGGGCAGGATGCCTACCACTACTACCACCCTTAGCCAGGGGGCAGGATGCTTACCACTACTACCACCCTCACCCAGGGGGGCAGGATGCCCACCACTACTACCACCCTCACCCAGGGGGGCAGGATGCCTACCACTAGTACCACCCTCACCCAGGGGGGCAGGATGCCTACCACTACTACCACCCTTAGCCAGGGGGCAGGATGCCTACCACTACTACCACCCTCAGCCAGGGGGGCAGGATTCCCACCACTACTACCACCCTCAGCCAGGGGGGGGCAGGATGCCCACCACTACTACCACCCTCACCCAGGGGGGGGGCAGGATGCCCACCACTACTACCACCCTCCCCCAGGGGGGCAGGATGCCCACCACTACTACCACCCTTAGCCAGGGGGGCAGGATGCTTGCCACTACTACCACCCTCACCCAGGGGGGGCAGGATGCCTACCACTACTACCACCCTCTCCCAGGGGGGCAGAATGCTTACCACTACTACCACCCTCACCCAGGGGGGGCAGGATGCCAACCACTACTACCACCCTTAGCCAGGGGGGCAGAATGCTTACCACTACTACCACCCTCACCCAGGGGGGGCAGGATGCCCACCACTAGTACCACCCTCACCCAGGGGGGCAGGATGCTTACCACTACTACCACCCTCAGCCAGGGGGGCAGGATGCCTACCACTACTACCACCCTCACCCAGGGGGCAGGATGCCTACCACTACTACCACCCTCACCCAGGGGGCAGGATGCCCACCACTACTACCACCCTCACCCAGGGGGGCAGGATGCCTACCACTACTACCACCCTTAGCCAGGGGGCAGGATGCTTACCACTACTACCACCCTCACCCAGGGGGGCAGGATGCCCACCACTACTACCACCCTCACCCAGGGGGCAGGATGCCCACCACTACTACCACCCTCACCCAGGGGGCAGGATGCCTACCACTACTACCACCCTTAGCCAGGGGGGCAGGATGCTTACCACTACTACCACCCTCACCCAGGGGGGCAGGATGCCTACCACTACTACCACCCTTAGCCAGGGGGGCAGGATGCTTACCACTACTACCACCCTCACCCAGGGGGGCAGGATGCCTACCACTACTACCACCCTTAGCCAGGGGGCAGGATGCTTACCACTACTACCACCCTCACCCAGGGGGGCAGGATGCCCACCACTACTACCACCTCACCCAGGGGGCAGGATGCCCACCACTACTACCACCCTCACCCAGGGGGGCAGGATGCCCACCACTACTACCACCCTCACCCAGGGGGCAGGATGCCTACCACTACTACCACCCTTAGCTAGGGGGCAGGATGCTTACCACTACTACCACCCTCACCCAGGGGGGCAGGATGCCTACCACCACTACCACCCCCACCCATAGGATGGACAATGCATGACACAACCAGCACACCACAACCTAGGGAATGCAAGAAGAAGACATCCCCCAACACCATGACAAGCGTGTGTAGACTGTGTCAAATGCCTACAACACCGAACATGACTTCTAACATACAATGTGACCCCCTAGCACATGTGCCACACAAATATGTGTGTGGCACACACAACGCAAGCAGGCCATGACCATTGTGGCAATGGGGTCCAAACCCCCATCATCACAGTGACCAAAAGGCAAGTGTGGGGTCCATAGCTGCAGCACATTTTGAACATTGTGGCAATGGGGTCCAAATCCCCATCATCACAGTGACCAAAAGGCAAGTGTGGGGTCCATAGCTGCAGCACATCTTGAACATTGTGGCAATGGGGTCCAAACCCCCATCATCACAGTGACCAAAAGGCAAGTGTGGGGTCTATAGCTGCAGCACATTTTGAACATTGTGGCAATGGGGTCCAAACCCCATCATCACAGTGACCAAAAGGCAAGTGTGGGGTCCATAGCTGCAGCACATCTTGAACATTGTGGCAATGGGGTCCAAACCCCCATCATCACAGTGACCAAAAGGCAAGTGTGGGGTCCATAGCTGCAGCACATTTTGAACATTGTGGCAATGGGGTCCAAACCCCCATCATCACAGTGACCAAAAGGCAAGTGTTGACAAAGTAAGAGGTGCAACTGCCAAACTGCATGGATGATTCCTGGTCACAGAACAACAAACACATCAGTGGCAAAGTAGTGTATGTGTCCCATTGCAACATAAATTGGGGGAGCCAAATCCTGCAGTGCAAATAAGACATAACTTTGGCCATGTGCAGACAAACAACACCCATGGGGGCTGACACCGTCAACAATCATCAATGACACAATGACGGAAGTGACCATCCGAATGCAGACCCACATATTTGCACCAATGGGCACACACATGCAGATACCCTGTGGAGACTGCAGATGTGAGGCGAACAGATACCATACCATGGCAGCAATGGGACACACAATCAACAATTAGCAACAAATGAGGGCTCCCGTCCCATCAGCCTGGTCATGGAAGTGCCAACGGAATCATCAGCACAGATCCAACACACTTGTATAGCAATGTTGCACTGACAACACAGATGAGTCCTTCCCCATTGATGCCCAAACCTGCATGTTCACTGGAGATGGCCACACGGTCAGGGAAGTAGACGAATAGAACAATGGCAGGCACAACAGATGTGCAGGGGTGGAAGCCACAGATATGAAGTTGCCAATCTAAGTAGGAAATCTCATTGCCAAATACTGAACACATGACACCCTCAGATGCTGCTATGGATGACATGGATACACCACAGGATAGGACACATAACCCCTGGACCACATGGGTTCCTGCACAGTAACACTTCATTATCATGAGACCAAATATCACCATCACTGCAGCAAGGGCATTGTTAGCATCATCAACATCATGTACATCAGAAGCAAAAGCACTAGAGAACAGAAAGTTGCTTTATTCAGCATATGTGGCATTAAAAGTAGAAGTCCGGTAGAACATAAACAAAGGCCAATGGCCAGTCCATCAACAAAGTCACAAGTGGGTGACAGTGGCAGATGCCACCCTACACATGCCTGCACAAAACCAGGGACAATCCACTAGGAGGGGCAACCGGGGGGTAGGCCAGGCACCGCAGGGACAGGATCAGGGCTCACCAGGAGGAAGCAGGGAAGGGGTGGTGGGTGCTGGAGAGCCACTGACAACTGCAGTGGAGGTGTCTGACATGGTGTGTGCCGGCACAACTGGGGGCATGGCTCAGATGTTGTGGGTGCCGGCACGACTGCAGTGGACCCTGCAGATGCAGTGGACAGGTCCGCCACTGCAGTGCCCAAGTCAGACAGGGTGGTAGTGGACTCCACTGCAGTGCCTACCACCAGGGGAGGAGAATGGGGAACAGGCAAGGTGGGCTGGACAGAGGGGAGGACACCCTCACCACATCAGTGGCACAGACAAGCGCAGCGGGGGGTGTGGTGCCGGGAGAGCAAGTGGCAGGGGAGAAGGCCGGAGCCTCTTGGGGATGGTATATCTGTGGGTGGGGGAACCTGGGGCAGGGTGTGGCGGGGGCACCTGTGGAGTGGGGGCCTGAGGGATGGAGGAAGGTGACCTGGTGCTTGAGCTGCAGGGCGGCGGCGGGGTCTTGCTCTTACCACTCTGGGGGGACTTGCGGGTGGGGGCCTCAGTCTGTCTGCGCCTGGGGGAGGGTGTCCGGGGGAGAGGGGCACTCTGCTCCGTGTGGGGGGGCTTCCTCTTCCCCCTGGATGCTGGGGCAGCTGAATCGGAGGGGAAGAGGCCGAGGTCACTGAGGAAGAGGCGCTGGGTCTTTGGGGTTGCAGGTGAGGCAAGGGAGGGTGCTTTGGAGGGAGAGGCAACTGAGGACTGTGCAGTGCCCGTGGATGCGTGTGTGTGTACCAGGGCCCCATCCCCTGTGAGTCTGGTTTCAGTCCCCTGACTGTGCGTGCGTGTGCGTTTAGTTTGTGGCGTGTGTGTCTGTGTGCTGGATGTGTGTGTGCTGGTTTGTGCCTGTGCCGGTGTGTGTGTGCTTGGGACGGGCAAGGTGCTGGGGAGTGTGGATGGAGCAGAGGCAGGAGGGGTGAGGGACTGTCTGAGGAGGGACACTGCTGCCGTCAGGGAGGAGTCCATGGACCTGTTGCCCCTCTGTAGGTCAGACATGCCCGATGAGATGCCCTCCATGAACGACACCAGCTGAGTCAACAGTGCGGTGTGCGCATGGAGGACACTCAGCATGGCTGTCTGCCCTACATGGAGCTGGCGAAGGAGGTACACAGACTCCTCACTCAGGGCAGCAGGGGACACAGGGGCAGGGGGTGCGGTGCCTGGGCCAAAGGAGACACGCTCCCGAACATGGGAGCCTCCACGGACCTTGGGAATGGGAGCCGATGGGAGGGCGGTGGTGGTGCTGGTGGTGGCGGGGACAGCAACACTAGCTGGGGTGTGGTGGCTGCTGACACCCGCCTCCACAAGGGAGTCATCCTCCGAGTTGCTCTGGTCCTCAGCTGAGGTGGATGGTGCTGAGGATTCCTCGGTGTGGCTCCCCTCGCCCTCCGTGCCACTGGGTCCCTCCGACCACTCCTCGGCTGCTGACCCAGTCTGGCTCTCTGGCTCCTCCTGGTCCGTGGAGCTGTCCCCTTCCGTGGCCGTGGATGTATCTGCAAACAATGGGGAAACAGACAGATATCAGTCACCTGCACCAAACGCACACACCACTGTGAGCACAGCACATCACAGAGCAAGCCCTGGCATCATTAGTTGTACATTGCTAAAAGTGCCCTAACTGAACAGGAGAAGCCAATTGTCAGTCTGATGCCAAGCATGGCACTCACATCCCACATGGCCTTGCACCCATCTGTCTGGTGTCTGTTGGATTGCAACACCCCAGTGTGGACACATGCACCAAGTACACAGTAGTTGGACAGTGCAGAGGACACGGTGTGGACACATCACAGCTCTTGCCACTGAGTCAGTACAGGTTTCCGGATGAAAGGGATGCCCAGAGTCAAATAGGAAATGCATGTGATGCATACCAGCGACAGACACCATGATGCACCCATGTCCTGATAGCCAGCGCCACTATGGTGTGCATGTAGCACATGTCACTCCCCTGCAGGACCACAAATAAGTTGACACATGCCATGGCAGAGGCATGACTGTTAAGTCATACATCACTGTCTCAGTGATGTATGACTTGGCAGCCAGACAACAACACTATGCACTGTGTCACAATAGTAGGTCATGGGGAATGCAAGTCCTGGAGCTGCACAAGTGCACATGTACATCCCCACACAACACATCATCTCAACCCTCATCTGTCCAGGTCACACCTATTGGACATATGGGAGACCTGTGACACTACCCTCTGAACCTGAGCCCCTCACAATTTGCTGTGAATGGGGAACAGCTGCCTGAACATCACATTCGCATACCCCAGTCTGCACGGGCAGCTGATCAAACACCTATGTGACACACAAGTATCGTCTCCTATGGTCACATCTCCAGGGGCATGCTGAGCCCCTACCAAGAAACACCCCAGCAGTCCTGGCAACTAATCCACAGCACACTGACACAGAGGCAGACACTGGAGGGGTCAAATCACTGTGCACAATGTGTCAGCTGATACACGGGAGTGGGAGTACAGAGTGCATTGCATGGCCTGGAGTAGGCATGACTGTCCTGCTCCACATGAATGAGGGATGTGCCCTGGACAGTGGATAGCTGGCTATGTATGTGTGACACACGTAATCTGCACACTCCTGGGGCACAAACATTGTTCCCACCCGCTGCATGGGCGTGTGCCACATACCCCAGGCACATGTGGTGGCTCAGCTCAGCAAGTGGACCGCATATCAAAGCAACACGCAGATCACATGTCCAAACCCAGGCATTGTGTGAACAATGGACCCACCCATGATG
The DNA here is from genome assembly GCA_963921515.1 of Calotriton arnoldi. Taxonomy (NCBI): domain Eukaryota; kingdom Metazoa; phylum Chordata; class Amphibia; order Caudata; family Salamandridae; genus Calotriton; species Calotriton arnoldi. The sequence continues at coordinate 1,915,698 of CAWUFW010001744.1, forward strand.
CCCACAACAGAGTTAGGGAAACAGATGCTGTCCCCCACCTTTAGTGAAGCAAACTGCAAGGACACAGTCCCAAGTGACACAATTCCCTGACTGTAAGGGCCACACCTGGGTATCAGATGAGCAGTGGGCAGTGCACAATAGAGGGACATGGCTCCTGGACAACATGACTGCTGCACTGTGGCAGTTGAACCAGGCCAGAGGAGGGCACAAAGCATGTAATACAGAGTTCACAGTGCAGTCTTTGACTCACCCCCTCCTTGCTGCTGTCTGGCCTTCAGTTGCCCATCCAGGTCTGGAAAGACCACCGCCAGGATCTGGAGCATGTGGGGGTCAGGGTCCGTGTTCCGCCCCTCCTGCGAGGAGGCGACAGCTTCAGCTGGACCCGTGCAATCCTCCGGGTCCAGCCCCGAAGGTCCTGCCACCTCTTCTGGCAGTTGCGGATCCGGCGCTTGTAGACCCCCACGGACCGGACAGCCCGGACGATGTCCTTCCAGATTTCCTGCTTCCGATGGGCATTAACCTGTCAGGATGACAAAGTGAAAAGGCCATTACCACACATGCAACATATCCGTGCATGACACAGTTGTATATACATGTCTCAATCACAGGGGCACATGATGTACACAGGCAGTGCAAAGCTGACCATGGACAGTTTGCCAGACGTCACTACATGGTATCATTGCATGGGAAGTAAAACCATGTTCAAATGCACTGTCACTGCACCATACCTGTCCAGTGCAAGTCACTACACACTATGGGGGTGACAACTACTCAGTGAGCCTGCTAGCCAGTGGCGTGCAGACTCTCAGCCTTGCTAGTCAGACAAAATGCACATTCAGAAAGGCAGTGCACAGAACACTCACCTGCTCCCCTGGTGTCCCATACAGCTTGCTGTACTGTGGAAGTAGGCTGTCCAGCAGGGCCTGGTTCTCTTCAAGGCTGAAGGCTGGGGCTCTCTCCACAGTACGTGCCATTGCAGGGTCCAGAGGGGCAGAGACAGCAGCAGTGCAGTGGCAGATGTCGTCTTGGAGCATGTAGTGCAGGCAAGTGGGCTCTCAGGGGAACAGCCAGCAATATATATGTGCTGGAGAGGCAGATACTGTCCCTTGTGTCCAAAGTGATAGGTCCAAGTCGTTTGCATCTTCTGAATCTGGCCAATCCATGGAATAGCAGCACCAAAACACGCCCACAGCATCCTTCAAATCTTCAACTTCATGACATACATGATTTTGCAACATTGTTGTGGGTGACCAACTGATTTTCCAGCAACCGACTCGTTCGAAATTCGAAAACGCGTCCGTTGCCAGGCAAGCCCATTGTCAATGGGTGCGCACCGATCGGTCCATTGCGGTACAACGCGCACAGGGGTACAACGCGTACCCGCACACATTGAAAGCAATGGGCCGGCCGGAGGCACCGATCGGTCCATTGCTGTTCAACGCGCACAGGGGTACAACGCGTACCCGCACACATTGAAAGCAATGGGCCGGCCGGAGGCACCGATCGGTCCATTGCAGTTCAACGCGCACAGGGGTACAATGCGTACCCGCACACATTGAAAGCAATGGGCCGGCCGGAGGCACCGATCGGTCCATTGCAGTTCAACGCGCACAGGGGTACAACGCGTACCCGCACACATTGAAAGCAATGGGCCGGCCGGAGGCACCGATCGGTCCATTGCAGTTCAACGCGCACAGGGGTACAACGCGTACCCGCACACATTGAAAGCAATGGGCCGGCCGGAGGCACCGATCGGTCCATTGCAGTTCAACGCGCACAGGGGTACAGCGCGTACCCGCACACATTGAAAGCAATGGGCCGGCTGGAGGCACCGATCGGTCCATTGCAGTTCAACGCGCACAAGGGGTACAACGTGTACCCGCACACATTGAAAGCAATGGGCCGGCCGGAGGCACCGATCGGTCCATTGCAGTTCAACGCGCACAGGGGTACAACGCGTACCCGCACACATTGAAAGCAATGGGCCGGCCGGAGGCACCGATCGGTCCATTGCAGTTCAACGCGCACAGGGGTACAATGCATACCCGCACACATTGAAAGCAATGGGCCGGCCGGAGGCACCGATCGGTCCATTGCTGTTCAACGCATCACTGTACATGTGACTGGCATATGTCAGCATGCCTGTCTCAGATGGACATATGCCAGCCACAGATAGCTCCCAGGGAGTGAGGGGCACACCTACATCACGACAGCCTGTCCAAACTTTATCATAAGGCATGTAAGGCTGCATTTCCTATTGTGTGTATGTTGGTGTACATGTTGTCCTGTGGGTGTCACCTGTGGGCAGCCACCCCCAGGCTGTGCACGTGTTCATGGGGACAGGATCCTGGGTGTTACGTGTACGTGACCACTGTGATGTGCAACTGTTCATATCTGTGCATGTGCCATGGTCACATTTCACAGTGGTGTATGTGTATGTCATGTCACATACCCCGTGAGTCCCATGTGGGTCGGTATGTTTGAGCCAGGGTGTCCCAGTGGCACAATAGTGATGGTCCTCCACAGTCTTTGTGCATGTGGTGTTTACAATGTCTCTGATTTCATGTGCACAATGGGAGACAGTCTCCACATCCACGTTGTGTGTGCATGGACTCTGATGTTGTGCGTGTGTGTCACAGACGTCCATGTCTGTCCTGCCGTGGCAAGTGGGGCCACTACCTGTGGGGGTCATGGTTGTTTTGCTGTGGTGTATACATGATACTCCATGTAATGCCAGTGTCCATGTGGCATTACAGGGTCCCTGGGAATGTCGTTGAGCTGTGGTGCCTGGGGCACATCTGTCCTCACATGTCCCTGTGGGGGGTTATTGTGACACGCAGCAGGAGATGGGAACTGTGACACGGCCTCATGATATCCAATGGGCCAACCTGGGACTAATTGATGCCACCTGTTGGACCGTGTTGACAGATGTTGGCCATGTATGTACCATACATGTCCTTCCGGTACTGCACACTTCATGTAGTTGTGCCTCATAATGATGTATGTTGGGATCTTGAGTGTGTTCAATGCCGCATATGTGGGGTGACTGACAATCTTGCTTACTTCTCCTCTGCACTGCAGGGCTCCTGCTGTCCATCGGCCATTCCCAGACCTGGCAACGATGGTGGAACGGGACAGCATCCGACGGTACCGCTTCACCAGGCAGCTGATTGAGGATTTGGCAGTGCAGTTGTCCCCACATTTGCAGCCTGGCCGGCCGTATCCTACAGCGCTGACCCCCAAGGTGAAGGTGATGGCAGCCCTACACTTCTTTGCCACTGGTACCTTCCAACATACTGTGGCGACTGCTGGTGGGATGTCACAGACCATGTTCAGCCGTGTGCTCCGCGATGTTTTGGCGGCAATGTTGCTCTTCCTGAACCGGTACATCTATTTCCCTAGACTGCGACGACTCACTGACGTGAAGAGTGACTTTTATGCCCTGGGGAGGATGCCGCATGTAATTGGCTCCATTGATGGGACACATGTGGCTTTGGTACCACCACAGGCCCAGGAGCAGGCCTACAGGAACCGCAAGCACTACCACTCGGTCAATGCACTGGTGGTGTGTCTTGCAGACATGACCATCACACACGTGTGTGCCCGTTTCCCTGGTTCAGCACACGATGCCTTTGTGATGAGGAGTAGTCGCATCCCCAGGATGATGGCACAGATGCAGAACCAGCGTGCCTGGCTTGTCGGTGTGTACTGACTTTGTGCCATTGTGTGTGATCTGATCTGTAGTATTCCGCCCACTTTTCCAAGTCAGCTAATGTGCACTTGTCTGTCCGTAGGTGACTCGGGATACCCCAACATGCCGTGGTTGCTGACACCCCTCAGGAACCCTGTGACACCTGCCCAGATGCGCTACAATGAGGCACATGGTCGGACCAGGAGAGTGATTGAGCGGACCTTTGGTCTCCTGAAGAGCCGCTTCCGCTGCCTGGACAAGACCGGAGGGTCCCTCCCATATGCCCCTGCGAAAGTGTGCAAGATTATCATCGTCTGCTGCATGCTCCACAACCTGGCAGTGCGGAAGGAGTTGCCTCTCATCTAGGATGACAATGACCAACATCCGCCACCTGTGGAGGATCCTGGCCTGGACCACGATGCCAGTGACGATGATGATGGTGATGGTGATGTCCGCACACAGCTCATCACCAACTTCTTTAGCTGAATGTGAGTATCCTGAGGTGTCATGTCAATGATGTGAGTTGGCATGATGTGTGGGTGGTGCTCTGGTGCTGTTGGAGTGTGTCCATGGGCCACTTGACTGGATGTGTGTTGCGATGTGTGGTGACTGGTGGGCTGTACTCCCCAACAGTGTTGACATGCTAACTTGGTTCTGGGTGGGTATCTTGTAACATGTATTGTGCATGTGTTTTGCTATTCTGTCCTGTACTCCATTGCTTTTGACTGTGTGTCATTTCTGTCCTTCACAGGGTACTTTCAGATTCGTTTGGTCAACTGTGTCCACCGACGACGTGATTGCACATCCAGGCTGGTATCTGTTGTGTCCCTACAGGTGATGTGCGCCACACCCATGGACTTCCTTCCGTCTACAGTTGTTGACTGTGTGCCCGCTGCCAGGTGGGGTTACCTTGCATCTGTAGTGGTTACGGCATGTTGCAACTGTGTAATAAACCTGTGCTTCACTTTGTGATGTGCGTTGTCTGTGGTCACACATTTGACTGCCATTTGCTTACTGCACCTGTGGGCTACTTGACTACAACTGGGAATGGGTGTGGTGTCTGTGCATTGCACCGTCTTCCCTGGCAACATCAGTGTAGGCAATGAGTCAGATGGCCTAGGTGTGTATGTGTCGTGTAGCCCTGGTGGTGTGTCTCCCTCATGTGTGTCACGTTGCCTGTACTCACATGCCTGTGTTGTCCTTGCTGTTGCAGTTCGCATACACAGTGTAATTTTGCAGTTCATCATCCCCATAACAGCACCCACGTTGGAATCACGACAGAGGCAAGTATGGTGTATTGGTGTGTTTATTGTGATACATTTGTGTTAATAGTGCATAGGATGGGTTGTGCTGTACATGAATCTTGCAATCCCAAGTTCCTAGGTGAATTGAAAGTCCGGGTAGACAGGATCCCCAGTATCGGGGCCACAGTTGTCTGACACATTGGTCCAACTTGTACTCCCCATGCAATGTGTGGGAGTAGTGTTGCCGTCAACAGGGTGAACAGTCTGTGCACAAAGGCGAACATCCAGAACAGGTTCAGGCTTCCTGGGAGTTGCGCTTGGTCATCGGCCTCTCACTTTTCCCTCCTCGGACGACCCCTCTTCTTGGGGGGGGCCCTCAAGTGCAGGCTGCTGCGGTGCAGGGGACTCTCCGCCAGAGTCCTCCTCCCTCCCTGTGGCAGTTGCAGTTTGTTCGGCACCAGATGTTGTTGGCACACAGGGAGGTGTGGACTGGTTGCTGTTCATCTGGCGGAGGCATTGTAAAATGTCCCTGTGCACCGCCGTCATCTCATGCAGTGCATCCCACTTGGACTCCACGCGGGACATGTGTGAGTCCACACGGGACATGTGTGACTCCACGTGGGACATGTGGGAGTCCAAGCGGGCATGATGGGCAGCCTGCTGCTGTTTAATGTCTCTGAGGAGCCCCACTACCTGGCTGAGCTCTCCGGTGCTGGACTGGTACGCATCAGCTATGCGTACCAGTTGTGGGTCATCATGCACACCAGCAACGTCTGCAAGCAGCGACCTCTGTCTCCCACCCTCCCACCACCCCTGCTGACATGTGCAGTGTGTGCAGTGGCACGCACAGATAACCCTGGTCCACCTTGGGGGTTGGTGGTGGTGGTGGTGTCCATGGCCCCAGGTTGGTCCAGGGTCACTGTGCTGGTGTTGCTCCTTATTCTGTCCATGTCGGCAGGGATGGTATTCGTGGTGACAGTCGTTGTAGGGGTGGGTGCAGGGGGTGCAGCTGGTGGTCCTGCTGGTGCTGCATGTTGACTTGCACCGGATGTGCCAGGTTGTTCTTCATCGTCCGAGGAGGACAGAGGCTGTACGACGCCAGTGAGCTCGGCATCCTCTTGAGCCTGGGACTGGGACTCCTCAGCGTCTGCTGCTGTGTCCCCATCATCACCTGTTTTTGGGAGACACAAACAATGTATGTCATGTTTCTGCAGGCATCAATGGTTGACACACATGACAGTTGTGACTGTGCCTCTGGGTGCGGGCCTGTACATTGCATTGTCCTGAGTCGTCACAGTCAGGGGTTGATAATGGTGTGGCACATTGTCCTGCATTATTTGGGCATTTCTATGTATTTTCTGGGGTGTGAACATGGTCTGCATTGGTTGAGTTTGGTTGACAGCCGGACCTCCTTCCCACCCACCCAGCCAGTCAGTTATCCCACCATGGAACGTGCTTGCGTTGCAGGGAGTGTAAGTTGTCTCTCAGGATGTCAGTCAGTGGTGTCCTGCTGTTTGTTGGTGCACAGTTTCCAGCAGGGCCTTGTGCTCCCCACAGCAGTAGCCAGTGTCAGCCATCTTGTGAGTCCTTCTCCACTCCCTGTGATGTGAGCATGGTTCAGGGTGGTGTTGATGGGCCAGTTGTGGGGGTGACCAATATCAGTGACTACGACTCCCATCATGCTATTGCCTCCACCCCCTTCCCAGCATGCCCATGCTTCCTTCCTTTTGACTCTGCTTCCCTGTGGGGTGGGCTGGCTGTGCTGACAGGATGGCTGGGAGTGTTGTCCTGGCAGTTGTTTGGCTAAGAGTCCCAAGAGTGTCCCTGTGCTTCACACAACATAACCCAGGGTGGTGGTTCTTTGTGGGATCTTGTGTTAGGATGGAGGGCATTGCATTCTACCAGGTGGGTACTGTGGAGTTTGTGTTGGGGGGTGTGAGGGGAGGTGCTTGTGACTATGGTCAGTGCTGCAAGTCCTCCTTCCCACCCAGCCAGCCAGCCAGTTATCCCACCATGGAACGTGCTTGCATTGCAGGGAGTGTAAGTTGTCTCTCAGGATGTCAGTCAGTGGTGTCCTGCTGTTTGTTGGTGCACATTTGCCAGCAGGGCCTTGTGCTCCCCACAGCAGTAGCCAGTGTCAGCCATCTTGTGAGTCCTTCTCCACTCCCTGTGATGTGAGCATGGTTCAGGGTGGTGTTGATGGGACAGTTGTGGGGGTGAGCTATGTCTGTGACTACGACTCCCATCATGCCATTGCCTCCACCCCACTTCCCAGCATTCCCATACTTACTTGCTTTTGTGTGGAGTTCACTGTGTGTGGGTGTGAGAGCAATGGCAAGATGGCTGACAGTGGTGTCCTGCTGTTGGTTGGTGTGCAGTACCCAGCATGCCCTTGTGCTCCCCACGACACAGCAACAGTGTCAGACATCTTTGATGGGCCTTTCCACTCTCTGTGGGATGTGCATGCATGAGTGTGAGCTTGCTGGGCCATGTGGTGGGGGATGTAGAGCTGTGACTACGACTCCCATCATGCTATTGCCTCCTCCCCCTTCCCAGCATGCCCATGCTTCCTTCCTTTTGACTCTGCTTCCCTGTGGGGTGGGCTGGCTGTGCTGACAGGATGGCTGGGAGTGTTGTCCTGGCAGTTGTTTGGCTAAGAGTCCCAAGAGTGTCCCTGTGCTTCACACAACATAACCCAGGGTGGTGGTTCTTTGTGGGATCTTGTGTTAGGATGGAGGGCATTGCATTCTACCAGGTGGGTACTGTGGAGTTTGTGTTGGGGGGGTGAGGGGAGGTGCTTGTGACTATAGTCAGTGCTGCAAGTCCCCCTTCCCACCCAGCTAGCCAGATATCCCACCATGGAACGTGCTTGCATTGCAGGGAGTGTAAGTTGTCTCTCAGGATGTCAGTCAGTGGTGTCCTGCTGTTTGTTGGTGCACAGTTGCCAGCAGGGCCTTGTGCTCCCCACAGCAGTAGCCAGTGTCAGCCATCTTGTGAGTCCTTCTCCACTCCCTGTGATGTGCGCATGGTTCATGGTGGTGTTGATGGGACAGTTGTGGGGGGCAATATGTGTGACTGCGACTCCCATGATGCTATTGGCTACACTGACTTGGCCAGCATACACAGAATTCCTTCCTTTGAGTGGTCTTCACTGTGTGTTGGTGTTGTTGTGGTGGCTACATGTGTGGATGTGTTTGTTAGTTCTATTTGTGCCACTGCCTAGCTGTAGTTGTGGTTGTGTTTGTACATGTGTTGGCACAGTTGGATGTGACTTTTTTGATGGCATGTGTTGTGTTTATCTGACTGACATACACATTTTGGGATGATTCTGTTCTGGTTGCTGTGTAATTGCTATGAGTGCATGGTTTGACTCTCCCCTTGACAGTGATGTGTGTGTGTTTTGTGGCAGTATATTGTGTACATTTGTTGTGTACTCACCAGGCTCTGGGATGTCCTCTAGTCCATATACGCTCACTGGCGGAAGGATGGCCCGCACCTTCTCCTCCCAGGGCCTGAGGTATATTGGCTTGGCAGGAGGGCCACTGCCGGTGTGTTGGCTGTTGATGTAGTCTTGCTTCAGCATTTTCCGTACCCTCCTGCGCACGTCATACCACCTGTTCTGGATGTCGGTCTTTGTGCGCCGACATGGTGATTGGGCGTTCACCCTGTTGATGATCCTCTCCCACATCTTGGTTTTCTGCGACATGGGGGTCTGTTGGACCAGTGTGCCAAACAGCTGTGGCTCCACCCTGAGGATCTCGTCTACCATGACTTCCAATTCACTATCTAGGAACTTGGGATTCTTCTTGGGGGGCATGGTGATGGGTGGTGATGGTGGGTGATGTGTGTGTTGGTGTGCAGGTGAGGGTGTGTGAGTGTGTGTTTTGCTGGGTGTATGTGAGGTAGGTATTTGTTGGTGTGCTGATGGTGTGTGGCTTGTGTGAGGGATGAGCTGTGGGTGTGTGGTTGCTTTCTCTTGGGTGCTGGCAGTGGAATGGCATTTGCAAAGGCTCATGGTAGTGATTTGTGTCCTTTATATAGGTGGAGTTGTGGGTGTGTCTTTGTTCTCTGTCCCCACCCCCCAGTATTTATTGGCTTGGTAATTGCTTGTTTGGCCTTTTTTGGGTGATTTTTCCTTTGTGCTGTTTGTGTATGTTGGAAACGTTCTTGTGACCGAGTCGGACCCTGCATTGGTCTCGTACGGTGTTCTCCGTTTCGTTCACGCTGTGTTTGTGCAGTTTTCTATGCTGCGTACGCGTCGGTCGCGGTGTATTGTGTTGCTTCGGCTCGGTTTTGTATGCGTGTCGGTCGTACGGCTTGTCCTCCGTCCGACTCGGTCGTGGTTTTCGCGCCTTGCATCGTACTTTGCGGTTTGGAGTTCACGTGTACGTTTCGGTCGGATTTGTTCCGGGTGCGTGTCGGTCGGTTGGATTCGCGTGTTTTTCCGGCCAGATTGCTGCTTTCCGTGCGGCTCGGTCGGTCGACTTTGTTTCGGTACGTGTCGGTCGGATTTTTCGCGCCTTGCATCGTACTTGGCGTGTCGTGCGCCACGGGTACGTGTCGGTCGGTATTTTTTCCGGATCCGAGTCGGTCGGTGCTTTTTCCGGCCCGAATCGGAATCGACCCCTTTATAGATAAATGATGTAGTCTCAGTATGATTCTTTCTATTTTTTCCCCTGACGGCAAATGTGTCACCTTAGCAAAAACTTACATTTTGATAATTACTTTTGTCTTTATGTGCTGCCTCTTTCCTCCACCACAGTTGTGTGCTGTACCCAATATAATAACCACTCTATGATGCTCCCAGATTGTGTACCTTATTTCTACATCTATTCTAAGTGTGCTAAGCCTGACCCCCTTGAGAAAATCAGCAATTGCTGTGGTAAGACAGCACTTCAGAGCAATTTAATCCCAAACATCTTCTTTTCCATGCAAGTCTATTAACAGGATATATATAATTTCATCATACTCAAATATATAGACTTGCCCCATACTCCCTTTACTCACATCATTACATCCTCAAGTATCCCAGCTCCTTACAAACTATATTCAGATCATCACGTCATTGCATCATAAACTTCTTCCTGAGTTACAGATACGAATTTGACCCCATAATGCCAAATTCTCATTTAATAAACCTCTCGATTATTCAACATTCCTCAAGGTGCACTACTGCAACATTAAAATCACTATTTTGCTGTGCCTGAGCATTCTGGCTAGATTTGGACTTATTAGATAATATGAAGATCAGTTTTTTGGCCTCATTTTCCTCATTGCAAAAGTATGCTTGTCCACATCAAGTTACTTTCAGCCTCTATGATTCTTGTAGTTAAACCTGTGCACCCATTTCCTTCGCCAGCGTGAAATATTTCCTCAATCTCCACTGATGTTCCATAAGTGGCAAAAATAAGACCTTGAATAGAATTTAGGCCCTGATTTAATAACACTATGCAGTGGGTTTACTTTTGTAACACAAACCCAATGCAAAGTGTTGTGGTGGTGCTTACTTTCCAAAGAAAGTCAGGATTTGCATTGGAAAGTTGGTCAAAGTAAAGTAAAGTAGAGCTATGTCCTACTTGGCACTACTTTAATTCAAGGAGGCATTCGATGGGTGGTACATGGGTGTTCCCATGCAATCACCCATTGGTTTTGACACAAATCCCTGTCTTCTAACATTGATAGACAGGGATTTGCACCAAAAATGGATGCGTCCTCTAAGCAGGTATTACGGTGGAGCATGTTTTCTCCACATTATCCAATTTTGCATGTGTGCTGTGCTTACCAGTACACATACACAGTGGGAAAAAGTATTAAAGCCTCGTTTTTGTACTGGAAGGGTCCCATTCGAGTAAAAAACCTATGCTTGAGAAACCCTGCAGACACCCCTGCAGCATAGTGCATAGGTGTGTGCATTGGCGCATGGCAGTATAAAATGGGCCAGAAACAGAGAGAGGAAAACAGTGCATGTCTCAGTAGATATGTTGTTGTTCTGCCCTCTTTCTTTCATGCAGTGAAGTAAAGCAGCTTTGGATGTTGCACTTCATTGCAAGAAAAGTTAGTTAATCTGCCCCTCAATATCCCTGACTGAGATAGGTGGTGGTGGTTCACTCCAGGCTCTAGAAAATGTTTATTGATGTAAAATGAAGTTACCTGCATATATCAGGATGGGGCTAGCTTGCCCTCCATATGATGGGTTCCTGTGGAAAGGAAATCTATGTGCCCACTGGAATTGTGAGTCTCAGTCCCAGTCTTATAAGCCTTGAAATGCTCATCTGAAAAAGTAAACTATAAACAAACACATGTCTCCGCCCTCAGTGCCCTCCTTAATGCCAAGGATGTGAAGGTTATTCAACATTGTTGATTCTCTAAATCCTCAACTTGCCTTTTCACATCTTACACCATTTGACCGTACTCTTCTATACCTTCTTGAATTTGTGTATTACTGTCTTCGGTTGCAGAAAGTTTTTGCTCGAGTTCTGTGTTTCAATCAATGATCACAACAATGTTATCAGCAACTGTTTGCACAGTCTTCTGAATTTTTGTTCGATCAGACTGCACCTCTGTATAATGAGATTGTGTTTACTCTCTATGATTTTGTATAAGATGATATACCTCAACAAGAGTAGGCTCATAGGGACTAAGGCTATGTTTAATGCCACTTATACCTTGCGTCATCATTACTGGTAGTTCTGCGGGTCATCTGTGGCATGACTTAGTACACATCAAATGATTTCCTTATTTACTATTGTACATTGATCCATTCCAGAAGTTTGGGGACAACTATCTCTATTTTGATGTTTACTTACTTGCAAGGGTTTTTCTTTACTGGATGTATCCACTTTGTTGGTCAAGGGTCACTTTTGAATCTTTCACCATAGTGTTTACCAAAATTGCTGTGATCAAGATGACAAGAAGATATAATAAACCATCAATCCAAGCCACCATTCCTGCTCATCTTTGGGTTTACTATATTTACAGACTGTCTTGATGGTCATTTTTCAATTTGCAGCTTTTATCCATTTTCAGTTGCTTGTGTTCACCATTTTGTCTTTTTCTCATTAAGTTTGTGGGCTTTATAGTTAGGGTACTCAGATGGTGCTTAGTTTAGTGGAAGGATTACATTGAAAATATCACATAATAATACCAAGTGAGTTGGTTCTCTGATCTTTCCATAAAAATTTAACTTGAGTTAATAGTGACTATGTACAATGTGGCACCCATGGTTTATCCGATAGGGAAGCTCATACTCACAGAACAAACCTGAGGCTCTCTTAATCCAACAAAAATGGGGTTCACTGTAATGGAACGCTCATAACTATATTAAACTGAACACCTCTCTTTAGAAGCTAAAGATGTTACTATGCCAAAATTGGTTAATAATATCTCAAAAATAGCGCATGTGAAGGGATTTTCCATCTCTTCTCACTTCTAATGATAAAGTCCGCAATGATATGCACTAGGGTGCATACTGATTGTAAGTACACTGAACATGGCTCTTGTCCAATAGGTATGAAATTGTTTAACATGTTAAACATTTAGTGCTCGGTGTGATGTGCCTCCTTTTTTACTGACTTACTATGCCAACATGGATCAGTATTCACATCCAAAAAGATGCATGTGAAAGGTTTATCGATCTTGTCTCCTCTTTTCATCATAAGGAAAGCAACAAACCACATGCACTATGATGCGTACTACATTTCAGTATGCCTATTATGGTGCCCATGCAATTCACTAGGATGAGTGCTATTTTAATGTACCCAATATGCCATCCGTCCCATAATAAGGGAATTGCATATTCCCATTTGCTTACTCTGTTGGATTTACTGCACTATATGTTCATCTGCTTAAGTGGGATTTATGCAAAAAGAGACTAGATGACAGTGTGCCAATATGGCACCAATGCAGAAATTAGGAAATTGCATAATGTGCCTAGGTTCATATACCATGTGATTTATGAGAAATTATTTCACATGACAGCCATTTTAAGAACCTCTCTGCACCCCTCTCCACCCTTGTGCTCAGAATAGATTGGTTGATGTCAACAATTATACAATGAAAAGAGTGTGGATTCATGAAGGTGTTAGGGTAATATTGATCTATATAATCAAAGTCTATGTATAATTAGAAATAATTGGAATAAGGATAATATACACATTACTGATGTGTTGCTATTGTTTATGAATAAAGTATTTACTTTCATGTTCAGTCTCACTTTTCTTCATACATATTCCTTTTTTAAGATAAACTGTTGAAAATATGCACCAATATATAGTATAATTCGACTACCTCACTGTAAGGAGACTTTGTGCACATCGTATATCCACTATGATACACATGATTTTTGCTCCATGCTGGGGATTTGAAGATTATATAGAATTCATGTCACACACAGTTGGAGTTCCTGTAACATAATTTCACTTGTGAAACAGGTTGTAACCATTTGAGGAAATACTTGAGTTCTAGGATATGCCAATAGAGTCCTTATATATGCACCGATTTAAAAACTATGGATATGACTGGTAAGAATTAGGAAGGAATTGATGATGAAATTGCTGTAACATATTTTTGTTCCTTTTAAGGAGTTCCTTAGCCCATATCAGCAATAGTAACTATAACTAAAAGTATGTTAAATATCGAATAGACATAATTCTCTCATAGTCCTTTCTGACATCATTGCAGTTAATTCATGATACTGTTTGAAATTGTATGTAATGTAAGTGTTTAACGATACAATTATATACACAATTTTCTTTGGTGGAAAATGAAATAGGTACAAAGGATTTAATATAAAGACTATTGACTATACGATTAAATATAAATATGTTTTTAAATGCTTTTAAATTGGATTGAACTCATGTATATATGTTGGTCATTTTTTGCCATCAGAAAGTCTCCATAGGGATGAAACATCAGAATTTAGGGGCTGATTATGAGTTTGGCGGTGCTGCGCTGGCTTTGCGCCGGCACAGCACTACCAAAGCCGTGCATGGCCCGCCCTCCAGATTATGAGTACATCTTGTGTCTAGCGGGCTTTTCTTTTGCCGTTCCCACAGCGGTGCCCTGAAAATGGGCACCACAATGGAAACGCAAAAGAAGTTGCAGCACGGCATGGACTGTAAAGTCCATGCCGTGCTAGAACTTGGGGTGCATGCAAATAGGGGGGCACATGTTGTGCCCCCCTGAATGCATCCCTATGGTGGCGGGGGCATGGGTAAGGGTCTTTCTGTTTCCCCACCACCAGCTTTTTCATGGCAGGCTCCCTGCCATGAAAATGTTGGTGGTGGGGAAACTCATAATAAGCTCGGTGGTCCGCAGCGGTCCCGCCTTGCATACTGGATACGGCACAGCGATGGCGGTCCAAATGGCCGCATCGGAATAGGGCGGCTGCAGGACCGCCACCGCAAGTCTGGCGGCCAAAGACCCCCAGACTCGTAATCGGTCCCTTACATATATGGATACATTTTACTACTCATATTTTGGATCAATATATCAAATAATGCATTTGAAATTGAACAGCATTTCTACCTCGCACTTGTGTGTTAACAGACTGACGTAAACTTGAAAGAAAAAATACATTTTGTTTTGTAACTTCAGATTACTGAGTGCCAGATGTATGACCAAGGAATTTGCAACTCGCAAATTGCGTTGCAATAGCGACCCGCAATTTGCGAGTCGCAAATTGGTATGTACAACAGTGTCTGCGACACTGATTGCGATTTCCAATGGGGTCGCAAATTGCATGCCTCATGCATTTTAAGGAGGCACTCGCAAATTGCGACCCCATTGGGAATGGCTGGCCCTCCCAGGTATGGTGGCCTGCTGGGCTCAGCAGACCTCCATGTCTGGGGCTGCTTTTAAATAAAGCAGTTTTTTATTAATGCAGCCCGTTTTCCTTAAAGGAAAACGGGATGCATTTAAAAAAAGAAAAATGAAACGTTTTCATTTCATTTTTTAAGGGCAGTGAGTGGTCTCTGAGACCTCTGCCTGCCCCTAAAAAATATTTTCCCCTGCATTTGCAAAGGGGAAGAGGTCCCCCCTGGGCACCCCTTCCCATTTGCGACTGCATTACCACCCTCTTGAAGAGGGCAGTAAATTGAGAGTGTTTTGCGACCACAATTGCGGTTGCAAAACATTCTTACATAGGGTAGCAAGTCTCAATTAGGAAGGGACACCCTTGGAACGTCCCTTCCTATTTAAAAAATAAATTGTGACTCGCTAAATAGGGTTTGTACAGGGCCCTAACAGTTTTTGCATGCGCAAACAGGTCGGTAGCCCGTTTGCGCATGCAAAAATGGGTCGTACATCTGGCCCTGAGTGCTTTATGTTGAAAGGAGAAGTCTGTGTAGTGGCTGTTAGTAAATGCCCCAATAGATTACAGTAGGCCCCGACAATGAGTGCAGGATAAAAAAGATTACTAGCCGCTATTGTATACCCAAATCAGTGCTGTTAAGTCTGGTGCTACATTAATATTACTATTTGTATTGGCAACCGTGGGGCCTATTTATGGGAAAGTCGCACAGCAAGTCACCTTGCTGCGATGCACTATGTGACAGGGAAAGGGCAGGAATCTGCCGTATTTAAAGCAATACAGTGCATTCCTATCCTTTTCCCTATGTTGGCTCCCTTTGGCTGCCTAGCATCAATGCTCGCACCCTTGCACCATGATGCAAGGGTACCTGCGTTGCATGCAGGATTGTTTTTGTGCAGGAAGGGACAACTTCCTGCACAAAAACAATCCTGGAAGGCATATTTCCCTTTCTATGTATGTTGCAGAATACAGCACACATAGAAAGAGGAAGAAGCGAGAAGAAATTTAGATATTTCTCCTTGTTACACCTCCCCTGGGAAGGTGTAAGATTTTGGCACATTCCCAGATTTACAAATTCTTGTAAATCTGGGAATGTGTCAAAAAACATGGGAGTTGCATGGGAAAAACCACACAATGCCCATGGAACGCCTTTCCAGGGCAGAGTAGCGCAATGCAGTGATTTGCCCTGCGTTGCGTTACTCCAGATATTTGGAGACATGCAGAGCCACGCAAAGTGACTTTGCGTGTCTTCAAAAATCTGTCTTAAGGATTGCATCACTCTTGCACTGCTTTGCGTGGTGCAAGAGTGACACAAAGGGCCTCTTGAATAGGCCCTTATATATTTATACTAGCGATGTATATTGCTATTGAGCTCCAGTACCAATGTGATACTAATATTTTTAATTTTTTATGGCGGTAATGCTTTATGGGTTACGTTTGTGTACTTGTGGGGTCCTTCACCTGCCCTAGTGATTTAATTTGTCTAATGTGTCTCAGATATCTCAAAATTCTGTGGAACTGGGAATGAAGTATGTGCCTCTCAATCCCCTTTTCTCTGCCATTTGAGGAATGCTGCCAACAGTAATAAGTCCTGTATTTTCACCATATATTAAATTATCCTTATGTGTACTGTGCAAGTTAATGCTGTTGGCACCTTTATCATCTTTGATGTTGTTGCTATCATTTTAAATACATTTCATAGCACTTACTGTAACATTTTCCATTTCCTCCTCTTGTTGCAAGTTAGCCTTGTTTTATTGAAGATCCTAATTTCCCCCAAAGCTTACAACGGGCACATGATTATGTTGCCAAAAGTCTTCATTGTTGTGGTAGCTATTATCAATACTACTGTCAGATACAACCGTCCTCTCCCGATTGGGAAACTGACATTAAATTATGCTGCCATCCGGAGATGTGTCACTGCAGGTACTAATGCTGCCAAGCTCAACCTGAGACTATGTTGGGGAGCTGTGGGTTTAGCCTGGAGCAGAACCAGAGGACCCCACGCCATCTCCTTCATTGTGCCCAGCAGAGATTCCCGATGGTTCTGATCTAATTTCCAAGTTGGGACCAAGCTCACCGGCAGCTGGCAATAAAACCAGTCTGTTAGTAAGTACAATCTGGTATGGCATTCCTTTCCCTGAAGGTGCCATGGTATTAGGTAGTTTTACACCCTTGACTGTGATTTGCTTCTAAGGTGGCCTTTTGTTTGCATGAGGGCTGGGATATTTTTCTACCCACAATGTTCCCTGACCCGGAGGATAATCAGAAGGGTGCTACAAACACTTGTTGACAGATGAGCATGTCTACTGTATCTGTAACCCATCAACTACTTTGGGAACTATAAGGCACAGGTTGTTACTTTCAGGCCTGCCAAAAAAATAGGGTAAAGATGCATATATTTCAATATCAAACAGGTGTTGCAGTTGGCCATTGCCAGGACATATGAGGACTCGGGGTTCCAGCACCTTCTGGTGCCCACTGACATTCTTCTGGGTGCATAGCCACTTCCTGGGCTGAAATAAAGGGGGAGCTCTTAGGTTGAAGCATGTAAGGGAGAAGCTTGTTGCACTCAGTTCACTCTTAAGATACATTGCTATTTGGACCTGTCCTCCCTTCTTGAAGTATATTTAATAGTCTAGTACGGTCTTTCATTTGTTCCTCTATTATGAAATATGTTTTTGTGCAACAGTACTCTGTTGTCCGTGTTGGCGGTTCCTGCCTCAGAAGCTTATGTCATGCTGGCTGTTAAGTCAGATATTAAGAATAGGGACTGATAAGGAGGTAATTGCCTGATTACCTACTAGTATCTTAATTACTGCAGACCAGGTCTTCCTATCACCAGGCATACCTACCTACTGTCATTCTTATGCTTGATTCTTCAGTTTTACTGGATATGACATGATAATAAGGAGGACAACTGCTACAGAAAAATGGAAAGACAGAAGAAATAGTGCCACCCTAGGATCTGAGCTGAGTTGTGTTTTTTCAAATACATTTCAAGTATGTGAGCTATAAGACTGGGGTAAGGAAGACCTTGACGTGGACTAATGAAGATTGGCAAGATGTGGAGCAGATCAAATGATATTGTTGGCCAGATTTCTCATAGTGTTGTGTTGCCCTTGCACCATGTAAGATAACACAATGGAAATGCAACACTAAAGTCAGGTTTCCCAAGCAACACAAGGCCACCTTGCATGGCCCTGCGGTGCTTGGTAAATCTGGAGTAACTCAAGGCAGTGCAAGCCGCTGCCTTGCATTACTCTGTGCCAGGGAGGCGTTCCATGGGTGGAGCATGAGTGTTCCCACGCATCCATCTATGGATTTTGGTGCATTCCTAGATTTACCATGAGTGGTATATGTGGGAATGTGGTAAAATGCAACACCTTCCAAGGGGAGGCGTAAAGAGGAGAAATATGTTTATTTCTCCTCATTTCTTCCTCTTTCAACATGTGCAGTATTCTGCAGCACACATAGAAAGAGGAAAATTACTCAAAGGATTGTTTTTGTGCAGGGTGATGCCCCTTCCTGCACAAACCCAATCCTGCCTACAATGCAGGCATCCTTGCACTACGGCTTAAGGGTGTCTGCATTTGTGCAAATCAGCACATTGTGTGCCAGTGTAAGTAGGGGACAGGAATGTGCCATTTCATGTTAATATGCATTGTGTATACAAGCTGGCGATGGCACTGCTCTGTTGCATACTGATGTGGCTAGCAGAGCCAAGATGGAACTATGCAGCCTTGGTGCCCATCCTTCACTTGTGCAAAGCCCAGTGGACTATGAGGCAGTGCTGGCTTGCTGAACAAGTTGGAGTATGTTGTGGCCCATTTAATGGATATACAGGAAGCTGGCACCCAGAGTTATAGTGGGCAACATTGCACAATGAGTCCACATGCAATCACTAAAATAACCCTATCGTCTCGGAATATGCTTCAGGGAAAATATGGAGAATGAACATTAGTCTAACTCAGGTTTACTAGTGCAGGTGGCCAATTTAAAGTTGTTTTTACAGTATGCAGCATAGTAGGAATTAAATATAAGTGACCAAAACTATTCCTGAAAGCAAGTTCAAGGGGTTTTCAATCTGTAAATTGATTTGCTATGATTCCACTTTACTGCTCCACGTCTATTTTAAAATAAAAGTTTAGCAGAGCTTAGGAAACATACACATTATTTTATTTGAGGATTGAAAATTCCACCATTCACCTGCCAGGCTTTAAAAGGGTACCAACAGAATGGGACCAATAAAAAGGCACCATTAATTTTCCAGAATTTTATGAAGCATTTAAACATCTGTAAGCTTTGAAATACTGCCAGCTACAAATGACATGTAGTTAGACTGCTACATACCATGCTGTCATCATTACATCTTAGTTTCTTTGTGTCTAGTTATCTGGTTATGGCACCTGCATTTGTTTACACAGTGGTTTTTCTTGATGTCTACATGCTCTTCCTACTGGCAATTAATTTGACTTCTGGTCATAAAATAGATTTTAATCAATAGTAAGGAGTCATATGGCTCCCTTACGTGAATGTGTTTTGATGCTTATGAGTTGTCCATTGCGGTTTCTTAATAATTTACCCACCCTCAGAGCCCTCGGCACTTTTTAAAAATACAAATGTTTCAAAAACTACCAAACTGATTTACATCAAAAGAAGAAAAGTCACTGTTTTGATTAAAGTTTTAATTTCATGTCGACGTTTCCTGTACCGGTTGGCATTTTTTGTTAGCAGCTACAAGTACATAATCAGTGCATGTTGAATGCAAAACACACTTTAGTTGATCTCTCCTTTAAATTTTACCCGGGATGGATCTGGCTCAGAGGGTTTATTTGGCCTATCATTCACCTTTAGGTTGTGTATTTTGTACAAAGTGCACTTGCATGCTAATGGGTGTGCAATCAGAAAGACATTCAACTGCTCTGAATATTAGAACGAACAAGCATGTGAACTAACCGTGGAAAGCTTCCACTGAAATAGGTCTGCAAATGAAAGAAAATTGCACCTTCCTCGAAATGTATAAGAAGTAGGTTTTTAACTGGAGAACCGCAAAAAATCAAGACTATGCTTCATCAATGACAGAATGACCAATTGGGAGAATACTAATCATAATCATGTGCTTACATGAATTTAGGTAGATGGAGCTTAATGTTGGGGAAAATTAGACCTAAATATACCATATGGGTAGAGCTTGAAAACTAGACAGTAACTGCCCTTGACAACAAGCCGATTTTTGAGTTGATGGAGGTAGATTTGAATTGTTTGAGCTGCGAAATAAGACCACGTGCATGTAAATAAAACCAAAATAGAACAAACTACAGCTGAATTTTTTTATTTTTTATTATTTGTCCTCATTCCGCCAACCTTCTTGCTGGTATATCTCACTTCCCTCAGAGGAAAGGAGGGGTAAATGAGCTTGCCCACGCAAGGAGAACTGCTGTTTCCACATTCATCTCCCTGCCTGTGAAAAGGCAAAAGGGGAGTCGGGACCTCCAGCATATCTGGCTTAATCATCGGACCCACTTAGTCGTTGTCTCCCGTTTACATAGAGTGCCCAGACCTTCTCCAAACTTTTACCGTCACAGGCAATATCGTTCTGACTTGTGAAGTTAACAGCACTAACACAGTCCGCAAGCAATGGGACATTTTCAGATTTCCAGAGCCTGCAAATTTCCCGTCTTGCCAACAATATCACATAAAAGACAAACTTAGATATAACAGAGTTTGCTCGTGTACATGCATCAGGATGCAGCCCAAAAATATCAGTCGAGGGCTTACCTGGATCTGTTGGCCGATCACTTCCTTTATAAAGTTGCATACCAATATACAATAGGGTGCGATCTTTGGACACTCCATAAACATATGTAAATCGTCCGCTGACGGGGCCATGCATTTTGGACATGTCAGCTGAAATTGATCAATTGTTTTGGCCTCTGGGATAGCTTGAGTCTGCAGAACAACTCAGTCCACTCCCGGCCCTGACAATGGAATCAGAAGATGGCAACTGGTGACCACTGGCAGAGCAGTGGGGGTTATGGAAGGACCCAGGGGAATCTGAAGCTATAACATATCAGATCAAGCACATGTGCACAGTTGTTATCTCACTCTGCCTCATGCATACCTTTAGAATTTTCCCACTGTGCACATGGAATGTTATATTTTTTTTCCCTGGAGTTTTATATAGCGCGAACTTGACCCATAAGTATCTGAGCGCTTTACAGGAGCACCAGTTGGGTTACAGAAGGACACATTCATTTTTGTTGGGCACGGGGAGATTAAATGATTTGTCTAGAATCACAGGATGTTGAGCGTCCCTGCAGAGACTCGAACCCGGTTCCCCAGCTCCACGGTCGACAGCTCTAGCCCTAAGGCCACATCCTCTCCCCAAATGTTGTATTTCGATGGCTGTGGCAGTTGTTGTAATCCTCTGGCTGCACCATCTATATTACTGCTACTAAAGAACTCTTGCCGCAAACTTGCCTGACACCCCATTTGTCGTCATTGGACTAGCAACGAGTTGGGATTGTAGGTCCTCTGAATTTACACTGTGGTTGGTGATGTAAGGAGTTTATACAACAGGAGTGTCTCCGCAATGCAGGTAAATTGACAGTGCGGTGGAGAAACATCTACTCATGTGAGACCGAGACTTCATTCTTTGGCTTTCTCTGCACTGAGGTAAGACTGCAATCAAGATGTGGTAGTGAATGGGAGTTGATTTTTCTTTGCCATACTAACTGCATGCTCATGCAAAAACTATAACAGCTATCTGAGAGAGACTTAAATGCCATTCATGGCGTGTCAAGCCTCGTTTCGGCAGTGGTGACCAATTTGATATCAGATTTAAGGTAAATTTGAAAATCTTGCGGTGCGCAGTTATGGGATGTATTATTCACATCTGCAATGCCCACACAGATTAATAAAAATACACAAGTCAATATCAATCTTTGATCAGAAAATCACATCGGTGGAAGCTTGTGCATTCACATATCCTTTTTAAATCATTTTGATGTGCAAACTTATATAAGACTCTCCAATGTATAAGGGTACTCCACTGCAAGTATAAAAAAAAAAGGAACAATTTCTCTGTGAAAATATCAGCACTATACATTATTGGAAGAAGCTTGTGCACTTGCATTTTCTATGTCTCACTGAGATGTGCACCCATTATATCAATACTGTGCTATTAGCTACAGGTCTCTTTACTAGTCTCATCATTCTTGTACGCACACATACTGGTATCTTTTGTTTCCAGTTGAGCAGTAAAGCAATCCCAGCTTATCCTTGTATACAATTCATCATTTATTTGACTCTACTCTGATTCATTGTACAGGTCAGATATGTGGAACCAGGTGGCTTTTAACCTGCGCAATGGGACATATGAAATATACATGGAACCTTCTGTACAGTCTGAAAGTAATCCTTTATCATTCCTGCCTGTAATTATTACTCAATTTAAAAAAACATGCAACAGTCCTGCATGCTTTCTTCAAACACCAGGTGAACCCAAAAAGAAGTGAAAAAACTGTAGATACTTTAGAAATTACCTAACAATTGTAGATTGTCACACAACACTGCACAAATAAAGTTTTTGTTCCATTTCCTATGAAGTGAAGGACAAAACGTTTTTGATTACCTTCCTGAGTGTACATGAAGATGAAATAGTCAAATTTGATATATATGAATATCAGTACTAAGTTTACAAAATCATGGTGTGCCTTCCCGAGCATTGTGGTGGAAAGGAGAAAATTGTTGATGAGGTTTCAACAAGTGCATGAATCACCTGGAAAGTTTATAGTTGCTTTGCATATCCTAGCTGCAGATTGCGAAAACAAGACGTTTATTGAACACATGGCTAGAGATCAAGTCGCATGTCACTGCTACAATAAAACGTGCAGGAAAGACTGTTAGCATGCAGAGCAGAAAATGGCGACAGTCAAGGGTATGGTACATTCTCTGCCACCCTCAAAGGATTTAAACCAGCAAGAAGGTTAATGCAGTCAATCGAGAGAGGAGAAAAAGCAACTCATAAATAGAGGAATAGGAACTGTAAAACGTATGGAGGGGCATTTCGCAAAGTAGAAACATCAAATAGAATTTTCACATGGTTGATGACACTATTGATGCTGAAAGCAATGTACAGAACTTGGGGCATATTAGCAAGACCCACGTTAAAATTATCGCCGTTTTAGCGGCAGGAAACTGCCGCTAAAACGGCGATAATGGGCTTGATAATATGCGTTATGGAATTCCAATAGAAGCCCAGGTTAGATGTGCAGGACATCTAACCTGGGCTTCTATTGGAATTCCATAACGCATATTAGCAAGCCCATTATCGCCGTTTTAGCGGCAGTTTCCTGCCGCTAAAACGGCGATAATTTTAACGTGGGTCTTGCTAATATGCCCCTTGGTTTTAATCGTAAAGAATAACCACTGGCAAACCTAAGTGCATGTTGATAATTCAAAACTGGACAGTGCATGGCAGATTCAAGGTTGACATTCACCATTTTAAATGGGCAGTATTCAAGAAAGAATGGCCTAATATTAACTTTAAAAAATCAAATAGCAGACCTGGTACTTACAGCATTATACTTGGTGGGTACTTTGGGCCAAAATTATTTCTCAAGAGGGAACTGCTATGAGAAACGTTTATGACATTGAAGAGAGAGAAAATGTTCTAGGAAGGCAACATTTAAATGCTCCAAAATTACATTTCAGATCCCTATGTGTCAGTTGTAGGCATACAGAACTCAATTGTTGAAATAATAGAAGACTGCAATGAAGTGAAAAATTAGAAAACTAAAGGGGTTCCTGTAAGAAACTGGCTCTATATATACTACACCAAAATGAGGTATAGTATGTATAGGGTCCAGGTGACTCCAAAGGTAGGCAGAGGTTAAAGTTAGATAGAACCTTACTCTCTACTTGTGGTAGCTTGGTCGAGCAGTAAGGCAGTATCAGAGGACAGTGTTAAGCATTTGATGTATACACTCAGTCAGCAAATTAATTCACACACTCAAGAACTGAACTCTAGGCCAATTGTTTTTGTATAAAATATATTGTTGTTTTATTTTAGAACCAAGCAAGCCTGGCACAGGTAAGCATAAAATACTTCACAGTAATAAGTTACTGAATGTCGAACAGTTTGAAAATGCAATAGAAATTGTACTTTGTTTGATTTACAGGGGAGCAGTAGTATGCAACACTTAGCAAATACAGTACATTGGAATGAATAGGCTTTTTCAGTAAATTGCAGGTAAGTTACTTTTACGTTACTTTTTCTAACTCACTGCTGGATGCCTAGATTCAGCACTGGGACATTTCCTGAAAACAGGTGAGTAAATGCGTTTTTGTTATTCGTGCGATTTTTAAAGAATATTTTCAGATTTCAAAACTCCACACAGAAACTTTTTGGAGCAGTACATTGAAATGAATAGGCTTTGTCAGTAAATTGCAGGTAAGTTACTTTTACGTTACTTTTTCTAACTCAGTGCTGGATGCCTAGATTCAGCACTGGGACATTTCCTGCAAACAGGTGAGAAAACACGTTTTGGTTATTTGTACGGTTTTTAAGGAATATCTTTAGTTTTCAAAACTCCACACACTCGTTTTTTGGAAGAAAAATTGTCAATGTTATCCTATAGAGGAAAAACAGGTTATCGGTTTGCAGGTAAGTAAACGACTGTGGGAGTTAAGGTTCTGGGGTTAGACTCAGGGGTCTCCCAGGGTCAGTGATGCACTTTTGTTTCACCCTCAGCTGCACTAGGGCGGCCGGGTGCAGAGTGTTGAGGCCCAATGTTATCCTATGGAGAATAGGGGGTCTCCGGGTGGTGGCTGCTGGCAAGCAGGCCACTGGGTTGTGGGAGAAAAGCTCCTAGGGTTTAGGTCAGGGCAAATAGGGAACCAAATTAGCACCAAAGGTGCACCCTCAGCGGCACTAGGGCGGCCGGGTGCAGGGTGCTGTTTTGAGGTCGGGTGCCCTGTTGTTTTCAATGGAGCGCCTCCGGTTAGAAGAAACACTCCAGGCTCGGGGACGAGGATCTTCTGGGTGCGACCACCACTTCGAGGGGTAAGTTGGGATGTCTTGGGTTGGTTAGGCACCATTGGTTTGGGCACACAAGGCCGTGGGGCGTCGGGTGCAGGGGTGCCTTGGGACGTTGGAAAGTCTTACCCGCTCTGGTCGCGGTAGAGGGTATCCTCTGGATTGAGGCTGCAGGCGTCGATTGGAGGCTTGAGGCAGGTCAGGAGTCACCGGATCTCGGGTCAGGATTGCCGGGGTGACCTCCTCGTGGGGTTTTTCCACTCGAGCTCGGGCCGGTTTCGGCGGGTGCAGAGTGGGATGGATTTGCGGTATCCGGCCGGAGCCAGAAGCTGCAGTTTGAACAAGTCCGGTGCTCACGGGAGAAGCAGGCTTGGAAGTGAAGGCAGGCAGGTCCTCCGGGGTTTTTGAGGTTGCTGGCTGCAGGACACACCGGGATTTCGCAGGAGCAGGTTCGAGGGGAGACAGGCCTGTAGGGCTGGGGCCAAGTCAGTGGGCGTTGTCCTCTTGTTAGCTCTGCACGGCTCTTCGTCCTTCTTCTTTTCTTCTTTTCTTGTTGTTGCTAGATCTGAGGAAGCAAGGTTCAGGGTGCCCCCTAAATACTAGATTTAGGGGCGTTACAGGTAGGTAAAGGGCAGGGACCAATGGGTCCCTTCCATGGGGTGGGTACACCCCTATCGTGCCACCCTCCAGTGGGAGGGGGCAGGAGCCTGTCCCTGGTTGGCTAGGTCCCCCATCCTCAAGATGGCGGGGACTCAGAGTTGTGCTTCACCTCGCCTCCCCCACCTGAGGGGTGGAGTTGGCAGAGGTGGGCATACCTCTTTCCCTCACTTGTTTTTCCCGCTGGCTCTCCCGCCCAAAGTGGGGGGTAGAACCAGTGGGGACCAGTTGCTGAAAGCAGCAATTGGTCTGGAGAGGCTCACAAAGGCGGCATGCCTTTGAAGCTTCTCCTTTGTGAACCCTGCCCATCCTGGGGGAGGAGGCTTGGCACCTCGTCCCAGGATGTGCATTGTTTCAGGCCCCGAGAGCAGCAGGCTCTCGACCCAGGGGTCCAGAAACATGTCTGTTGGTGGCAGCCTAAGCAGCCACTCAGTCAGGTCACTAGAAGTTGGTCGAGTTTCAGGGGGCATCTCTAAGATGCCCTCTGTTGTGCATTTACATTAAATCCCACACTGGCATCAGTGTGGGTTTAATGTGCTGAGAAGTTTGATACCAAACTTCCCAGTCTTCAGTGTAGCCATTATGGTGTTGTGGAGTTCGTGATGACAAACTCCCAGCACCATATACTCTTAATGGCAGCACTGCACTTACAGTGCCCAGGAATGGACTTGGGCACTGTAGGGGTACAGGGCTCATGCACCTGTACCCTCACCACTGGCATAGGGCACCCAGCTAGAGGGGTGACTGATGTATGCCAGGGCAGTGGTTTGTGGGCATGGCACACAGGGATGTGTGCCATGTCGACTCTTCACTTTGTTCTGCACCAATACACGCAGCCTGCAAAGGCAGTGTGTGTGTGTGAAAAGGTGCAGGGCCTCTAAGGGTAGCACAATAAGTGCTGCAGCCCTTAGGGGCCTTCCCTGGTCACAGTGCCCTGAGTACCTGTGGTACCATTTACCAGGGGCTGACCTGTGGCCAGAGATACCAATTGGGTACAGTTTTGGGGAAATAACACAGGCCCTGGGAACCTGATTGGCAGGGACCCAGGGCACATCAAGTCAAAGTGCATCAGTGGTCTGGAAAAAAGTGGGGGGGTTACTGCAACAGAAACCCACTTCCTTACAGTTCCTCCATGTTATCAAACATAAATCGATGCCATTCCAGTTATACATAGGAAAAGAAGTTGTAGAGAGCTTAAAAAATGTGCCATAAAGCGATTAAAAAACCTACTAAAGCATCACTATGGCTATCTGTAGCACAAAAAGAAAAGGCGGGAGGTCAGGGTGTGCACTGATCTTTGGAGCTTGAATATGAATATATGGGTAGACTGTCATCTTGTACTTAAAATCAATGAGCTTAATGCCTCACTACACAGTGCACAGGTGTGCAGAACTCTTGATCTAAAGTGAGCCTGTCATCAAACAGAGTTAAATAAGTGTTTCAAGGAATGGACTGCTTTTATTATACATGAAGGTGCATTCTGCTTTAGGAGGAGACCCTTTGATCTTGCATCAGTGATGGTTGGTTCTAAGTGGTTAATGCTTCTACTAGAGAAGATATTAAGAGCATAACTGCATTCTTGGATGGCATACTTATTTTTGGCTCAAATGAGATTAAACATGATAGAGCCCGCGAGAGTGCACTTAAAATGTTGAAAAAGAAACTGTAATAATGAAGTAGAAAAAGAAAACACAATAGTTATATGAAAGCAAGTTGAATTATTGGGACATATAACTTGAGCATGGAATTTTACACAAGTCTAATTTAGTTGAAGGTATTGCTCAGACTCCACCATCATGTATAAATGAGCACCTAATGTCCTTTCTAGGTCTCTGCAAATATTTTGCCAAATTCCTTAGGAATTCTGAACACAACTGAGCAACCTTTTAATGTAAATACTACATTTAAATTGAGTGAAGTAAGACATGGATGTTTAGAGGAGAGTAAATGTAACATTAGCAGTGCCTAAGCTTTGCACTATTTTAACTCATATCTTAAGTGTACAATTACAGCATACACTAGAGAATAAGGTATAGGAGCCATGTTGAAGCAAACTAAGGGCCAGACAGTTATTATTCCAAATTATGGAATAATCTCCCACTTTCCCTTAAACAAGAATATGATCTCCTTAGCTTTAGGCGAAACCTAAAGACCTGGCTTTTCCAACAGTGAGTAGTTTCTCCGCTCTAGCTGTCCGGTCTTTTAATTGCTCTGTTCTGGGGTCAGGACAGCGCCGGGACACTCCTCGGAGTAGCCGTGCGCTTAACAAATACCCCATAACATAACATAACAGTAATTATTATAGCTTCAGCATCTAGGACTGTTCGATCAGCAGAGCTTAAATATTAAATAGCACATGAGCAATCACTATAGTGCCATTTATAAGTCATCATAGCTTCATAATACAAAGAAACCATTAACCGCTAATTCTATTTCCGTCAGGCAGTCGCCATTCTAAGGGCCTGATTATGATGGACTGCCGAACCCATGGTGAAGGTGCGGTGGCAGTCGGGAACCTCCACACCAGCGGTCCGACCCCCTATTATGACAACGCTGTCGGACTATTTGGGGACCACCGCAAACGCCAGGGATCCATGATTTCTGGACATTTTAGGGCAGTCTAGGGAAGCAATATGCTTGGCGGTGCTGCTGTGGCACTGACTAGCATACTATGAGTTTCCCCACCCCCAGCCTTTTCATGGCAGTGAGCCCGCCATGAAATGGGTGGCAGTGGGGAAATTAAGGGGGCCCTACAGGGCCCCCTGTTGCCCTTGTGCACAGGGATGCGTGCAGTGGAGCACATGTTGTGCCCCCCTGTCTGCATGCTCCACCTTTTCTGCACGGCATGGACTGCAAAGTCCATGCCATGTAGGAACGGCCTTAGGTGCTTCTATTGTGGTAGCTTTTCAGTAGGCAAAGCAATGAGACTGCCACGCTACCCGCCTGCCAGACAACGAGGAAACTCATAAACTGGCAGGCAGGTGGTGGTCGACTTTGGTGGTCTGGGAGCAGGGCACTGGCATGGCGGCCTGCTCCCAGACCAACAAACTCGTAATCAGGCCCTTAGTATTTTGATGATTAACACGGCTAGTGACACGCATAAATTAATGCCAATTTGAGGTACGTACCTGGAAAAAAACAAATGCTTGTGCTAATTGCCTTGCATGATTACCAGTAGAAAAACCTATGATTTAGATGACTGTATTAATGCCAGTACTGATATAGAGGAGGGAGCAGAGGAGAAAATTGAAAAGCAATATTGGGTGAAGGAATTGTTAGATTCTGTTTTAATAGAAATTTTCTGTTGTGTTAAGGAAGGTTGGCCCAAAGAAAAATGTTTATCTTATGATTTACAACCGTTTTGGAAACAACAAACTGAATTGCCCAACAATTTAACCCTTTCGGTGCTCATGACGGAATGGTTCCGTCATGAGCACCGGTGCTCATGACGGAACCATTCCGTCATGAGGACAGGGGCAGGAAATCTCTCTGCTGTAAACAGCAGAGGGATTTCCATTTTTTTTTGTGCCTCGGGAGGTGGGGAAGAGCTTCCCCAACCTCCTGAGGCAAATCCCTGGTTTTCAAAGTAATGACGATCGCGCGCATGGCGCGCTGTCGTCATTACATTGAAAACGAAACTGAAACTGAGTTTCAGTTTCAGTGCTCGTGGGGCTATCTCAGCCCCGAGCACTGAAACACTTGGGAGAGGTATCGTTGGAAGGGGAGAATCTCCTTTCCAATGGTACCCTTCCTAGTGGATCCCTGTTTGGGGATCACCCCAGGAGGGCGATCCCAAGCAGGGATCCACCCACTAGCGCCAGGGAGGGGGAGCGGCCCCTTGGGCAAGGGCCTTTGCTCCCCATTGTTTTTCGGGCATACCAGTCTTTCTGGCCCCCCTGGGGGGCAGTAGCCCCCAATCTGCCCCCCCGGGGGCAGAAAGCCCACTAGCGCCAGGGATTTTTTTCTAAAAAATTTACTTAGGGTGTGGGCTGCCCAAAACGGGCATGCCAATGCCCCCACCAACCTCACCAAAATTACAGCCTTTATGCCCCCCGGGGGGGGCAAAAAGCCCGCTAGACGCCCGGGATTTCTTTTAAGCAAATGAAATTAGGGTGGGGGATGCCCAAAATGGGCATGCCAATGCCCCCACCCCCTCAAAAAAAAATTACAGTCTTTCTGCCCCCCGGAGGGGCAGAAAGCCCACTAGCGCCAGGGATTTTTCCCCCGCAATTTTACTTAGGGTGGGGGCTGCCCAAAACGGGCATGCCAATGCCCCCACCCCCACCCCACCAAAATTACAGTCTTTCTGCCCCCCGGAGGGGCAGAAAGCCCACTAGATGCCAGGGTTTTTTTTGGGCAATTTTACTTAGGGTGGGGGCTGCCCAAAACAGGCATGCCAATGCCCCCCACTAAAATTACAGCCTTTCTGCCCCCCCCGGGGGGGCAAAAAGCCCACTAGATGCCAGGGATTTATTTTGGGCAATTAAAATTAGGGTGGGGGCTGCCCAAAATGGGCATTTTAAAACAAATTACAGTCTTTCTGCACCCCCTGGGGGGCAGATGGGGGCAGTATCCCCCAATCTTCCCCCCCGGGGGCAGAAAGCCCACTAGAAACCACAGATTTATTTTTGTATTCATGTAGGGGTGGGGGCTGCCCAAAATTGGCATGACAATACCCCCACCCCCCAGAGAAATTCCAGTCTTTCTGCCCCCGTGGGGGCATATGGGGGCAGTGGCCCCTGATCTGCCCCGGGGGGCCAGAAAGCCCACTAGGCACCAGCGATTAGGCTGGCTTTTTTTATGCGTGGGGGTGGGGGCTGCCCAGAATGGGCATACCAATGCCCCCACCCCCCAAAAAAACTAGCCACAGTCTTTCTGGCTTGGGGCCATATCGGGGCAAACTCCCCCCCCCCGGTCCCCCCCTCAGGGTGGCAGAAAGCCCACAAGGCACAGACTTATTTTTAGCAATGTGTCTACCTGTGGATTTTGGGCCCTAGCGCAGCCGGCACATAAGGAAACCTAGCAAACCTGTACATTTTTGAAAACTAGACACCCAGGGGAATACAGAATGGGGTGACTTGTCTGGCTCTCACCAGGTTCTGTTACCCAGAATCCCTTGCAAACCTTAAACTTTGTCAAAACAAACACATTTTCCTCACATTTTTGTGGTGGAAAGATTTGGAATCTGCGAAGATCCACAAAATTCCACCCACCCCGCATTCCCCAAAGTCTTCTGAGAAAAATGGTACCTCCCTTGTGTGGGTAGGCCTTGTGCCCGCGACAGGAAACGGCCCAAAACGCAACGTGGGCACCACATTTTCACAGTGAAAACTGATCCTTTTTTTGCAAAGTGCCTAGCTCTAGATTTCGAACCCTAGCTCTGCCGGCACCTAGGGAAACCTAGCAAACCTATACATTTTTGAAAACTAGACACCCAGGGGAATCCAGGATGTAGTGACTTGTCTGGCTCTCACCAGGTTCTGTTACCCAGAATCCCTTGCAAACCACAAAATTGGTTAAAAAAACACACATTTTCCACCAAGCCCGCATTTCCCAAAGTCTTCCAAGAAAAATGATACCTCACTTGTGTGGGTGGGGCAAGTACCCGCGACAGGCAAGGGCCCAAAACCTATTGAGGCGACTTCAAAATTACCTATCACAAAACAACCTGGTTTAGCAAGGGGGATAACCTGGGTTTTTGGCCCGTGCTCCGCGGCCAGCTAAGGAAACTGACCAAACCCACACATTTCTGAAATTTAGACACCCTGGGGATTCCAGGGAGGTATGGCTTGCGTGGATCCCCCAATGTTTTCTTACCCAGAATCCCCTGCAAACCTCAAATTTAGCTGAAAAAATCACTTTTTCCACACATTTTTGTGTGGGAAAGTTGTGGCATCATCGGGCTGACACAAATTTCCTACCACCCAGCGTTCCCCCAGGCAAGGGCCCAAAACGTACTGAGGCGACATCAAAATTGCCTATCATAAAATATTTTGGGCCCTTACCTGTCGCGGGTACTTGGGCCTCCCACACAAGTGAGGCACCATTTTTATTGGGAGACCTGGGGGAACGCTGGGTGGTAGGAAATTTGTGTCAGCCCGGTGATGCCACAACTTTCCCACACAAAAATGTGTGGAAAAAGGGATTTTCTCAGCTAAATTTCAGGTTTGCAGGTGATTCTGGGTAAGAAAACTTTGGGGGATCCACGCAAACCATACCTCCCTGGAATCCCCCGGGCTTTTCATTAATGTGTGGGTTTGGTAGGTTTCCCTAGCTGGCCGCCGAGCACGGGGCCAAAAACCCAGGTGTCCCCCCTTGAAAAACCAGGTCGTTTTGTGATGGGCAATTTTGATGTTGCCTCAGTACGTTTTGGGCCCTTGCCTGTATCGGGTACTTTGGCCTCCCACATGAGTGAGGCACCATTTTTATTGGGACACCTGGGGGAACGCTGGGTGGTAGGAAATTTGTGTCAGCCAGGTGATGCCACAACTTTCCCACACAAAAATGTGTGGAAAAAGTGATTTTTTTCAGCTAAATTTGAGGTTTGCAGGGGATTCTGGGTAAGAAAACGTTGGGGGATCCATGCAAGCCATACCTCCCTGGAATTCCCCGGGTGTCTAGTTTTCAAAAATGTATAGGTTTGCTAGGTTTCTATAGGTGCCGGCAGAGCTAGGGTTCAAACTCTACAGCTAGGCACAGTTTTCACTGTGAAAATGTGGTGTGTCCACATTGCGTTTTGGGCCGTTTCCTGTCGAGGGCACTAGGCATACCCACACAAGTGGGGTACCATTTTTCTCGCAAGACTGTGGGGAATGCGGGGTGGGTGGAATTTTGTGAATCCACACAGATTCCAGAACTTTGCACCACAGAAATGTGAGGAAAATGTGTTTTTTTTTACAAATTTTGAGGTTTGCAAGGGATTCTGGGTAACAGAACCTGGTGATAACCAGTCAAGTCACACCATCCTGGATTCCCCTGGGTGTCTAGTTTTTAAACATGTATAGGTTTGCTAGGTTTCCCTAGGTACCGGCAGAGCTAGGGTTCAAAATCTACAGCTAGGCACTTTGCAAAAAAAGGGTCATTTTTCACTGTGAAAATGTGGTGTGTCCACGTTGCGTTTTGGGCCGTTTCCTGTCGCCGGCACTAGGCCTACCCACACAAGTGAGGTACCATTTTTCTCTGAAGACTTTGGGGAATGCGGGGTGGGTGGAATTTTGTGGATCCACGCAGATTCCAGAACTTTCCACCACAGAAATGTGAGGAAAATGTGTTTTTTGATAGATTTTGAGGTTTGCAAGGGATTCTGGGTAACAGAACCTGGTGAGAGCCAGTCAAGACACCCCATACAGGATTCCCCCGGGTGTCTAGTTCTCAAAAATGTATAGGTTTGCTAGGTTTCCCTAGGTGCCGGCAGAGCTAGTGTTCAAAATCTACAGCTAGGCACTTTGCAAAAGAAGGGTCATTTTTCACTGTGAAAATGTGGTGTGTCCATGTTGCGTTTTGGGCCGTTTCCTGTCGCGGGCACTAGGCCTACCCACACAAGTGAGGTACCATTTTTATCGGAAGACTTTGGGGAACGCGGGGTGGGTGGAATTTTGTGGATCCACACAGATTCCAGAACTTTCCACCACAGAAATGTGAGAAAAATGTGTTTTTTTGGACACATTTGGAGGTTTGCAAGGGATTCTGGGTAACAGAACCTGGTGAGAGCCAGTCAAGACACCCCATACT
The DNA here is from genome assembly GCA_963921515.1 of Calotriton arnoldi. Lineage (NCBI taxonomy): Eukaryota > Metazoa > Chordata > Amphibia > Caudata > Salamandridae > Calotriton > Calotriton arnoldi. Next base: position 1,948,871 of record CAWUFW010001744.1, read on the forward strand.
GGATTTCCCTGGGTGTCTAGTTTTCAAAAATGTATAGGTTTGCTAGGTTCCCCTAGGTGCCGGCAGAGCTAGGGTTCAAAATCTACAGCTAGGCACTTTGCAAAAGAAGGGTCATTTTTCACTGTGAAAATGTGGTGTGTCCACGTTGCATTTTGGGCCGTTTCCTGTCGCGGGCACTAGGCCTACCCACACAAGTGAGGTGCCATTTTTCTCGGAAGACTTTGGGGAACGCGGAGTGGGTGGAATTTTGTGGATCCACGCAGATTCCAGAACTTTCCACCACAGAATTTTGAGAAAAATGTGTTTTTTTGACATATTTTGAGGTTTGCAAGGGATTCAGGGTAACAGAACCTGGTGAGAGCCAGTCAAGTCACCCCATCCTGGATTCCCCTGGGTGTCTATTTTTCAAAAATGTATAGGTTTGCTAGGTTTCCCTAGGTGCCGGCAGAGCTAGGGTTAATAACTCTACAGCAAGGCACTTTGCAAAAAATGGGTCAGTTTTCACTGTGAAAATGTGGTGTGTCCACGTTGCGTTTTGGGCCATTTTCTGTCACGGGCACTAGGCCTACCTACACAAGTGAGGTACCGTTTTTCTCGGAAGACTTTGGGGAACGCGGGGTGGGTGGAATTTTGTGGATCCACGCAGATTCCAGAACTTTCCACCACAGAAATGTGAGGAAAATGTGGTTTGTTTGACAAATTTTGAGGTTTGCAAGGGATTCTGGGTAACAGAACCAGGTGAGAGCCACACAAGTCACCCCATCCTGGATTCCGCTGGTTGTCTACTTTTCAAAAATGTATAGGTTTGCTAGGTTTCCCTAGGTGCCGGCAGAGCTAGGGTTCAAAATCTACAGCTAGGCACTTTGCAAAAAAAGGGTCAGTTTTCACTGCAAAAATAAAGTGTGTCCACGTTGCGTTTTGGACTGTTTCCTGTCGCAGGCACTAGGCCTACCCACACAAGTGAGGTACCATTTTTATCGGGAGACTTAGGGTAACACAGTATTGTAGAGAAACTGTTATTACCTATTGACTTTCGATGCATTTCTGCCTTCCAAATGAAAGACAATGTGTAAAATAGAAGTCATTTTGAAAAATGACCTATAAGTCTCATGCTAGTACGGGTACTCACAATTTCGGAAATGTGCAAATATCTACTGTTTCTAAACTCTATATTTTGTTCCAATTTCAGAAATACATAGGTGTCTTTCATACCGACTTTTCCATGTATATATTTTCCCAAATTAATTGCTATATACCCGGAACATAATGAAAAACCATTGCAAGACGCTGCTCAGTTATTGGCTCTGGGTTCGTCGGGTTCTTGGTGAACTGACAAGTCCTATATATCCCCACAACCAGAAAGGTCTAACAAATGTAATGGTATATTGCTTTCAAACAGCTGTCACAATTAGAAGAAGTTACAGGTGAAAACGTTAGCACAAATGGATGTTTTTTTCAACTAATTTTCAATTTTTCCTATATTCAACGGTTAGTTTCTATAAAGAAACCTTGAAGGATCTACACAAATAACCCCTTGCTGAATTCAGAATTTTGTCTACTTTTCTAAAATGTATAGCTTTCTAGGATCCATTATTGCTTTCATACCCATTTCTACCATTAACTGGAAAGAGGTTGAAAGCACAAAAAATAGCAAAAATAGGCTATGTCCCAGAAAAATGGCAAAACTGAGTAAAAAGTTTTGGTTTTCTGACAAAAGTCTGCTTGTCCCTGAAATATGGAAAGATGGTGATTTCAGCACCACACCCCCTTTTTTGATACCATTTGCAGGGAACAAACCAGATGATTTCATCTGTAGCCCTTTTTTCCCATTTTTACAAAAAAAAGAAAATTACCTGTATTTTGGCAAATTTCTGGGTCTTCTCCAGGGGAATCCACAAACCCTGGGTACCTTTAGAATCCCCATGATGTTGTAAAAACGACGCAAATTTGGCATGGATACCTTATGTGGTCAAAAAGTTACAGGGGCCTAAGCGCAAACTACCCCAAATAGCCCAAAAAGGCTTAGCACAGGGGGGGAAAAGGCCTAGCAGCGAAGGTGTTAAGATATCAGTTAATTAGAACATACTGGGCACATAGGAAGAATGTTAAAAAAAGACTCTGACAAACATTCTTGCGGCCCGGCATGGACTCTGAAGTAAATATTTTCATTCAGTTTTGTGTTGTATGCTGTAATGCAGACAAAACCATAAAGTCACATGAGTCACTCCTCAAACCTATTGAAAGGCCCTCATAAGTGGGCATTGACTTTATCCGACCATTTAATAAACTTATACATGAGAACCAGTTTCTTAGAGCTATCAAAGATTAATACTCCAAATGATTAACTCCATGGCTGCAAACAGGTGAATAGAAGACCTTATTTGGTCCACTGACATATTATAAACAAGATTAATATTGTGCTAAAAAATATCGAGTCCAAAATATTGAACCCAAAAATATAGTATTCCTATACTTATAATGTAAATGACAAAAATATTTAAAAAATATAATTGTCACTAATATCGTTGTCAAAAATATATTATATATATATATATTCCAACAAAAGCTTGCCCACTCGGAAAGAGCCTTCACAGGTAGTAAATGTTTCCTTTTTATTGCAGGTACAACCGGCAAAACATAACAGCAAGAAACATTCCAAATAAAGCCTAACGCGTTTCAGGCACACTCGCCCTTGGTCACAGGCTGAAGCTGGCAATTCAAACAGTCAGGTTTTGCGCCATCACTGGTTTAATTGCTGCCGATGCCCCGCCCCCCAAGGGGCCCCTAGGCATCATGGTATATGTAGTGCTGCGCATATCTTGCCCCAGTGGGTCCCTCTGTCGATTGTAATTGCAGCAAAATTAAAATTCCCAAGTGGGTAGGTGTCATTCTGTCATGTTGCACATTGCCAATACTGTCCTGCAACAGGAAACAACACTGCCACCCCATGCTGATAACATCGTGCCATCAGCGGATCCGCTACTCCTTTGCGGCGGGCTCTTTCCACGGCCGGACGGACCGTAATTAATTCCAACAAAAGCTTGCCCACTCGGAAAGAGCCTTCAAAGGTAGTAACCTTTTCCTTTTTATTGCAGGTACAACCGGCATAACATAACAGCAAGAAACCTTCCAAATAAAGCCTAACGCGTTTCAGGCGCACTCGTCCTTGGTCACAGGCTGAAGCTGGCAATGCACGGAGATTCGAGGCTGGCTGTTTTGCTGTTTGTCAATCCTGTGAACAAGGGCAATGAAGCCCGAAACGCGTTAGGATAAAGCAACTTATTTCTGAATGTTAAAATGCTGGCGTATTGCAATTAAATGAACTTTGTGAAGTTCGTCTGTTATCGTGTGAATTTCCGACGCTTTGGGCATCTTTGGTATAAAATAATTTAACGGCAGTCCTGTCGTGGAAGTGGCACCGCCTAGAATATGAGGATCGCAGAGGCTGGAACTGTCCTAAACTCCATTGCGGGATAACAGACCGCACGATTTTCACCAGTAAAGATGTTCGGAGGCCCACTAAAGGCAATAATGACGAAAATTCAAACAGCAATACAGGACCCACTGGAGGGTGTAATTGAAGCCTGGGAACACCATGTTCCACAATGCAAAGCATTTGAACTCACCTGAGCAGATTCGAGGCTGGCTGTTTTGCTGTTTGTCAATCCTGTGAACAAGGGCAATGAAGCCCGAAACGCGTTAGGATAAAGCAACTTATTTCTGAATGTTAAAATGCTGGCGTATTGCAATTAAATGAACTTTGTGAAGTTTGTCTGTTATCGTGTGCATTTCCGAAGCTTTGGGCATCTTTGGTATAAAATAATTTAACGGCAGTCCTGTCGTGGAAGTGGCACTGCCTAGAATATGAGGATCGCAGAGGCTGGAACTTTCCTAAACTCCATTGCGGGATAACAGACCGCACGATTTTCACCAGTAAAGATGTTCGGAGGCCCACTAAAGGCAATAATGACGAAAATTCAAACAGCAATACAGGACCCACTGGAGGGTGTAATTGAAGCCTGGGAACACCATGTTCCACAATGCAAAGCATTTGAACTCACCTGAGCAGATTCGAGGCTGGCTGTTTTGCTGTTTGTCAATCCTGTGAACAAGGGCAATGAAGCCCGAAACGCGTTAGGATAAAGCAACTTATTTCTGAATGTTAAAATGCTGGCGTATTGCAATTAAATGAACTTTGTGAAGTTTGTCTGTTATCGTGTGCATTTCCGAAGCTTTGGGCATCTTTGGTATAAAATATATATATATATATATATATATACACACACACAAATAATAAACATTAAGGCCCTCATTACGATGTCGGGAGTTGCCTCCGACTGACACTGTTTTGGTGAGGGAACCGCCCGCACACCTGATTACAATGCGACCACATATGGTGCGGTCGCAAACTCCCATTTCTCTATGGGAGCTTGTGCGGCGTGTGGAAACCGCCCACAGCACAAGCTCCCATTGAGAAATGAGAGTTTGTGAAAACCCCTGCACCATGTGGAAGGCACCTCACAGTGCACGGTGCAGGGAATTTCAAGGAGGCACCGTAGGTGCCCCGAGGCACTTAAGTGGAGGGTCAGGGGGGGAAGGGGGCCGGGGTAGGGACCCCTAATGTCAGTTTCAGACAGCCTTTCCATGTCGGAAAGGCTGACATGGAAAGGCTGTCGGAAACCGACATCGTGATCCTGATGGCGGAGCCGAACCTGGCTCTGCCATCATTGAAGGGATTACTATTCCGCTCCTTTTTCCGATGGGCTCACAGAGCCTGTCGGAAGAGGAACAGAATCCCTTGTGGTTTTTCCACCTACTTCCATAATCAAAATACGGCAGTCGGAGGGAAAGCTCAGGAAGTCGGGCCGAGAGCCGACATCCAAATTGGGCCCTAAATATATCAAAAAGTAACAGTGATCTAATATAAATGAAATGTATTTAATTAATTTAAAAACATATATAACTATTACACTTTTAAAAAAGTAAAATACACATATATATTAATATATATAAATTTATTTACACATATTTAATTTTAAAATATTATTAAACTAATAATTTAATTTATATTATTAATTACTACATTTATAAATGCAATAACATAAAGGGGTGTGTGTATATATAGCCAATAAAATGACATTTTTAAAAACATACCAATTTAATTACAAATAAACAGTAAACAGTATACAAAATAAAATTTATTAAAAATATACTACAAATTAAAAACATTTCTAATTAAAAATATTGTAACTACACAATTATTCATGACAAATCCCCAACACCATTTTATACTAATTAGATTTCGCATGAATTATATCCTGTTAATGATGGGTTTTCCTAAGAATATTTTCACATTAAACGATCTCCCAGTATGTCCCTGAGATAAAAGGTCTCCCAAGTCAGATCGCCACATAATATTCTTTTGCGGGTCTTATATCTTACACAGGAAAAGTTTCATTCTCCCCGTTCTGCAAAAACTTAATTTTAAACAATGCCACCCTGCGCTCTATTTCATAAAACAATTATCTACTCCTTTTATCTGTTACAGCAAGGAATCGTTCTTATGGTCCTCCTGGTCTAGCAGGATGGCTCTGACAGAATGGGATAGGGGAGGTTAAATGGGAGATGAAGGCCTTTAGGTCCGAGGGTGTATTGTTCTGTTTATTTTGTGGTGGTTGCTTTTTACCCATTGTCTTAGCTTTGCTTTTGTTATATTCAATTTCTCTTCATATTTTATGAGGCTTGTCATATGAATATGCATATTTATTCAGTCTATAATATTTGATTATAAGATAGGACAGAAAGCTTGGACTAGTGAAGCAAACTGGGAATGATCGCTACCAAGATTGAGGATAGATTGCACTTTATATTGTTGAGATGACTAAAGATCAAAGGTACAATGCACTTTATATTCCATTGGGCGGCCATGATCAAAGGTACAATGCACTTTATTCTCTTGAGGTGATTGCTTTGCTTTTTATCTATCGATTTTATTAACCATTTTTTATGTGGCCACATGTGGCATTTTTTTATATATGTATTTTTGCATTTATGTACTTTATATGCTCAGGAAATATTGCGAAATCAAGACTTAGTGATTGATTGAACTACACAAAAACATTATATAAATGTAATTAATATAAACTAAACTAGAAACTTCCACAAATAATACATATAGTATCTCCACTCCAATTCCTACAACAGTACATAAAGCGCTGAATTTAGGAGAAGCACAAATTACTAATCCCACTACAATAAATGCAACAGTAAGGAAAGAGTTGGATTGCGCAGGGGTAAAAAATACTATTCCCACTCCAGTCATTACAACAGTAGAAAAAGTGTTGGATAGAGGAGGGGTAAAATGTACTATTCCCACTCCAGTCAGTGCAACAGTAGGGAAAGTGTTAAATTGCGGAAGTGGAAAAACTTGCTATTACCACTTCAGTCAGTAGAGCAGTAGGGAAAGTGATGGATAGCGGAAGGGTAAAATTTACTATTCACACTCCAGTCAGTGCAACAGTGGGGAAAGTGTTGGATTGCGGTGGTGTGAAATTTACTATTCCCAGTCCACTCTATACAATAGTAGGGAAAGTGTTGGATTGCAGAGGGGTAAAATTTACTATTTCCACTCCAGTCAGTGCAACAGCAGGGAAAGTGTTGGATTGCGGAGGGGTGAAATTCACTATTCCCACTCCAGTCAGTGCAAAACTAGGAAAAGTGTTGGATTTCAGAGGGGTAAAATTTAGTATTCCAACTCCAGTCAGTGCAACAGTAGGGGAAAGTGTTGGAATGTGGAAGGGTACAATTTACTATTCCTACTCCACTCAGTAAAACAGTACCGAAAGTGTTGGATTGCGGAGGGGCAAAATTTACTATTCCCACTACACTCTGTGCAACATTAGACACACAGGAGTTCACTTTGAAAAAATAAGATATTTTGAAAACTATATTAAATAACATAAAATAGAAATACTTAAATAGAAACATTATATATGTATATATATATATATATATATATATATATATATATATATATATATATATATATATATATATATATATATATATATATATACATACACAAAAAGAGTTGCCCCCAAAGGACAAGCCACCACACAGGTAGGTTTGGTTCTCCGTTTTAATCAGGAAGCTGCAACAGAGTCAGCAGGATGTCTCGCACATGTAGAGCCTGACGCGTTTCGTGCTAGGGTGCACTTTGTCAAAGGCATGTTCATTAAGCAGCGCAAAGCATGTCAGGCACTGTTTTAAACTTCTGGCACCCGCCCAGTGGCTGCTGGCAACTCCTGCTGGTACCTGTAGTGCTCTTAGTGTTCCTTCCGTAAGGTGCTCTGCGCTGCATCTCATACGAACAATGAAAAACCCCAGTGGGTTTGCGTGGATATCCCGCTGCACTAAGCTGCTCAGTGAAACTTCCAAAACGACCTCCTGTCCGGCTGCTGATTACCATCTGGCATCCTCACAGGGCCGCGTCCATGCGGTGGGCCTCCGTCCATGGCTGGGCCAGCCATAAATCTATACCACAAAAAAGAGTTGCCCCCAAAGGACGAGCCACCACACAGGTAGGTTTGGTTCTCCGTTTTAATCAGGAAGCTGCAACAGAGTCAGCAGGATGTCTCGCACATGTAGAGCCTGACGCGTTTCGTGCTAGGGTGCACTTTGTCAAAGGCATGTTCATTAAGCAGCGCAAAGCATGTCAGGCACTGTTTTAAACTTCTGGCACCCGCCCAGTGGCTGCTGGCAACTCCTGCTGGTACCTGTAGTGCTGTTAGCGTTCCTTCCGTAAGGTGCTCTGCGCTGCATCTCATACGAACAATGAAAAACCCCAGTGGGTTTGCGTGGATATCCCGCTGCGCTAAGCTGCTCTGTGAAACTTCCAAAACGACCTCCTGTCCCACTGCTGATTACCATCTGGCATCCTCACAGGGCCGCGTCCATGCGGCGGGGCTCCGTCCACGGCTGGGCCAGCCGTAAATCTATACCACAAAAAAGAGTTGCCCCCAAAGGACTAGCCACCACACAGGTAGGTTTGGTTCTCCGTTTTAATCAGGAAGCTGCAACAGAGTCAGCAGGATGTCTCGCACATGTAGAGCCTGACGCGTTTCGTGCTAGGGTGCACTTTGTCAAAGGCAAGTTCATTAAGCAGCGCAAAGCATGTCGGACACTGTTTTAAACTTCTGGCACCCGCCCAGTGGCTGCTGGCAACACCTGCTGGTACCTGTAGTGCTCTTGGTGTTCCTTCCATAAGGTGCTCTGCGCTGCATCTCATACGAACAATGAAAACCCCAGTGGGCTTGCGTGGATATCCCGCTGCGCTAAGCTGCTCAGTGAAACTTCCAAAACAACCTCCTGTCCCACTGCTGATTACCATCTAGCATCCTCACAGGGCCGCGTCCATGTGGCGGGGCTCAGCCCACGGCTGGGCCAGCCGTAAATCTGTACCACAAAAAAGAGTTGCCCCCAAAGGACGAGCCGCCACACAGGTAGGTTTGGTTCTCTGTTTTAATCAGGAAGCTGCAACAGAGTCAGCAGGATGTCTCGCACATGTAGAGCCTGACGCGTTTCGTGCTAGGGTGCACTTTGTCAAAGGCAAGTTCATTAAGCAGCGCAAAGCATGTTGGGCACTGTGGTAATATTTGGACTTTATGTGACAGGCACGACTGCGCCCACTAGGGAGTGAAGTGGGGGAACCACAAGTACCATCATGCTTAGGTGCATACGCCCACCTGGGCGGGACTTGGATAATATGCAGGTGTCCCTCGCTAATGCTGTTGCTGCCTTTCTTCAGTCTGCCCCTGAACAAGGACATTGATTGTCTGAAACGCGTAGGGCTATGTACTACGATGTAAGGAGCGAGACTGCGGCTCTGTGTCCTCGAATAAAAGGTGTTATTCTCCCTGTAAGTGGCGTCTTCAACTGGGGCAACTCTTTTTGTGAATTTTTCAGCGGTTAGTCCAACCGCGAAGACGCCCTGCCGCTACCTCTGCGGATCCCAGCATTCTGAAACCAGAGCACTGAAGGAGCGGGGAGTTCCATTTCATGTGACATTTTATAGACTGAATCGCTGTGTCTCATGATCTACATCAACCCACTGGGGTAATATTTGGACTTTATGTGACAGGCACGACAGCGCCCACTTGGGAGTGAAGTGGGGGAACCACAAGTACCATCATGCTTAGGTGCATACGCCCACCTGGGCGGGACTTGGATAATATGCAGGTGTCCCTCGCTAATGCTGTTGCTGCCTTTCTTCAGTCTGCCCGTGAACAAGGACATTGATTGTCTGAAACGCGTAGGGCTATGTACTACGATGTAAGGAGCGAGAGTGCGGCTCTGTGTCTGTGTCCTCGAATAAAAGGTGTTATTCTCCCTGTAAGTGGCATCTTCAACTGGGGCAACTCTTTTTGTGGATATATATATATCCACAAAAAGAGTTGCCCCAGTTGAAGACGCCACTTCCAGGGAGAAACGCGTCATGCCGACAGTGCTGAAATAAATGCCTTCTTCCTGGAATCCCCCGCTGTGTCCCTCCGGTTTCTTTTTGCGAGGGAATCTTTCTGTGGATATTTTGCGCGTTAGTCCTGGGCGCGCTTGGGGGACCCGCCTGTCAACAGGCTAAAGCATCAAGGGGAAGGGCTCTCAGCTCTATTTTGCACATTTCCAAGGGATTGGATTTGCTTTGGCCCCCGCATTCAAGGACAGCGAAGTACAGCTGTGGAGTAACACGGTCTGTGACTGCACGGAGAGACCAGCTCACTACAGTGGAGTCTCCGGTACTGCAGGACTTGGTTGATGTGGTAAGGCGTAGGGGGACCCAGGAGAAGAGTTGTTTTAGCAGTGACACCAGGACATTTCAATTTGCACGCATTCATGTTTTTTAATTCTACCAGCACTCACTATGAGATTTCACAAAGTCGACTGAAATCGTCGTCCCGTTCAGCCAAGATGGTGCAGTCTGGGACCTGCAGTCCGCCGAGGAGGGCTGCGGTGACGTTTCAAGCAACTCGACTCAGCTGGGCTTCCACCAATGGGAGAATGATTGTTTATTAAAGAACGGACTGATGCAGACTACTGGTGAACAAGGCATATGATTAAGGCAGTTTGCCGAAACGCGTCATGCCGACAGTGCTGAAATAAACGCATTCTTCCTGGAATCCCCTGCTGTGTCCCTCCGGTTTCTTTTTGCGAGAGAATCTTTCTGTGGATATTTTGCGCGTTAGCCCTGGGCGCGCTTGGGGGACCCGCCTGTCAAGAGGCTAAAGCATCAAGGGCAAGGGCTCTCAGCTCCATTTTGCACGTTTCCAAGGGATTGGATTTGCTTTGGCCCCCGCATTCAAGGACAGCGAAGTACTGCTGTGGAGTAACACGGTCTGTGACTGCACGGAGAGACCAGCTCACTACAGCGGAGTCTCCGGTACCGCAGGACTTGGTTGATGCGGTAAGGCGTAGGGGGACCCAGGAGAAGAGTTGTTTTAGCAGTGACACCAGGACATTTCAATTTGCACGCATTCATGTTTTTTAATTCTACCAGCACTCACTATGAGATTTCACAAAGTCGACTGAAATCGTCGTCCCGTTCAGCCAAGATGGTGCAGTCTGGGACCTGCAGTCCGCCGAGGAGGGCTGCGGTGACGTTTCAAGCAACTCGACTCAGCTGGGCTTCCACCAATGGGAGAATGATTGTTTATTAAAGAACGGACTGATGCAGACTACTGGTGAACAAGGCATATGATTAAGGCAGTTTGCCAAAACGCGTCATGCCGACAGTGCTGAAATAAACGCATTCTTCCTGGAATCCCCCGCTGTGTCCCTCCGGTTTCTTTTTGCGAGGGAATCTTTCTGTGGATATATATGTATATATATATATATATATATATATATATATATATATATTCACTGAAATAACCATAGGTTTCAGGGCGTTATAGTTAGAAATTAGCATTTAAAAAACCTTAGAAATTCACTGAAAAAAACACAGTTTTTAGGTACATTATAGTTAGTTGGACATTTCACTCGTACAACACCGGAGAAATTCGGCCATTACAGTTAGTTGAGCTAACTATAACTCGCGCCCCGCAATGCACTGCTGATGACGTCACATATTACATCATTCATGACATGGTCAGTGACATCACTGATGACATCTCAAATGACATCACTGATGACATCATTGATGACATCATCCACGTGATAATCTGATGCACCTCCTCACACCCTAATATAACCTTTGATACACCCACTCTAAAATACAGACTACCATTTTCGAAACAATAGACACACCAATACCAGTTACTACATACCCACTCACTGATTCCTAGGTCTACACACACATCCACTCATTCACCCATACAGTCACTCATACATGCAGTCACTCATCAATACAACACTATCATATGCACTCATACACCAATACAGACACTCACACACCGCCACTCATCCAGAGTTACTCACACACCTAGTCAGTCAGGCAAAGAATCAATCACACTCCCATTTACTCACCTATATAGTTATACACACACCACCTCACTTATTCATACAGATACTAACACATACTTACTCTCTTATACAATCACTGACACAAGCACACACTCATCCATACATCCACTCTCACAATCACTCACTCTCACATATAGTCTTTTATATACTCCAACACTCACATATACTGTCTTTCACATATGCAGTTACTCACACATGTACCACTGAGACATCCATTGACTCACCAACACACCCATACACACACTCACCCACCCATACACCTCTTCACAGATGCACTCTTGAACCCACATACCCAATGAATCACCCACTCACACATCTATGCACAGAGTCACACACCCCCAACCCACCTACCCAGACACTCAGGCACCCATCCAGATGCTCAGACAACCAATCAATAGCACATATAGACACTCATGTAGCTACCTACCAACCCATGCAGGTGCTTACACACCAACTGACAGACTGATACAGACATTCACACAATTTAGTCACTAACCCATGCATTCAGTAAAACACATTCAATCACTCACTTATACAGTCAGTCACGCACCTACTAAATCATCCATTCAGACACTTATACACCCACTCATTCTTCAATACACCTTGGCATATATATATATAAAACATATTTAAACTTTACAGAAACACACAGTCACTGGATGATGTCATCAGTGATGTCATTTGAGATGTTATCAGTGATGTCATCAGTGATGTCACTGACAATGTCATGAATGATGTAATATGTGACGTCATCAGCAGTGCATTGCAGGGGCGCGAGTTATAGTTAGCTCAACTAACTATAACGGCCGAATTTCTCTGGTTTTCTACGAGTGAAATGTCCAACTAACTATAACGTCCCTGAAACCTGTGGTTTTTTCAGTGAATTTCTAAGGTTTTTTAAATGCTAATTTCTAACTATAACGTCCCTGAAACCTATGTTTTTTTCAGTGAATTTCTAAGGTTTTTTAAATGCTAATTTCTAACTATAACGTCCCTGAAATCTATGGTTTTTTTCAGTGAATTTGTAAGGTTTTTTACATGCCACGCCCCCTTTCTCCACCACTATGTAAATGCACCTCTTGGCGCATTCTAAGTTGGGGGATTAAGTCCCCTTGAATACTGAGGGTCCCTGGGGGCCAACTAGCTGGATTGCTGAGAGTGGTATGAGGCCACGCCCCCTTTTTACACCACTCTGCAAAAGTGCCTCCTGGTGCACTGCTGATTGGGGGATGAAGTCCACTTCAGTCCTGAGGTCCTCAGGACACAAGGGGTCTTCATCACCCCACCAGCAGTGTGCCACAAGACGTGTTTGCAGAGTGGTGTAAAAAGGGGGCGTGGCCTTGTACCACCTCTCAGAAATCCCACTGTGTGGGGCTTACTGGAGGTGCCTGGTGGCCTAGTTGGCCTCCAGGGATCCTCACTAGCAATGGGGAATTAATCCCCAACGCAGAGCGTGCCAGGAGGCGCGTTTGCAGAGTCATGCAGGGAGGGGGTGGTGCCTTCAGCGAGTTGCTGGTTTCTTTTTAAATTTTATGGGAGGGGGGCCGCTTCTGGCCCCGGGGACCCCATCCCCTGGGGCCTGGCCAGCCTTCTTTTTTTATTATATTTTTTGGAGGGGGGCTGCGTGGCCCCCCTCCTCAGGCCAATTATGGCCCCAGGGACCCCATCCCCGGGGGCCGGCCTTCCTTTTTTTAAAATTAATTATGAATTTTCCCAGGAGGCAGACCACATGGCCCCCCTCCTGGGCCAATTATGGTCCCGGGGACCCCATCCCCCGGGTCCTGGCCAGCCTTTGGTTTTTTTTGGAGGGGGCCATGTGGCCCCCCCTCCTGAGGCCAATTATGGCCCCGGGGACCCTATCCCCCGGGGCCTTGCCAGCCTTTTTTAAAAATACATTTTATGGGAGGGGGACCGAGTGGCCCCCCTCCTGGGCCACTTCTGGCCCCGGGGACCCCATCCCCCGGGGTCGGCCCTCATGTTGGGGTCCGCGGGGGGAGACCCAATGCCCCCGCGGTCCCTGCCGGCATTGCTTTTGGACAAGGGGAGCTGCTGACATGCAGCTCCCCTTGCCCAAAAGCAATTCTGCTTCGCTTCATGGAAGCGAGAGCAGGTTTCCTGCTCTTGCTTCCATGAAGCGAGCAGAGTTTGCTATGACAGGGCGGGAGCCGTGCTCACGCCCTGTCATAGCAAACAGCAATGTCCCGGGGTGGGCACCCCGGGACATTGCAGGAGCCGGCCCTGGGGGGTGGCAGTCCCCAAGGCCATCGAGGGCTCCAGGAGGGGGGCCGCGCAGCCCCCCTCCCATCATTTGCATAGCCCCAGGGAGGTGGTGGTCCCCAGGGCTGGGGGTCCGCAACGGACCCCCATATTTAAATAAAGTTTGCCCCGGGTAGGTGGTGGTCCCTGGGGCAGTGTGGGGAGGGGCAGGAGCCCCCCACACTGTTTAATTTTACTTAAACCCGGGGAGGTGGCGGTCTCTGGGGCTTGGGGGGGCCGCGAGGCCCCCCGGAACATAGTTAGCAATGCCCTGGGGAGGTGGCAGTCCCCAGGGCTGCGGGGGGGCTACGTGCCCCTCCGCACATAAATAATAAATCCCCGGGGAGGTGGCGGTCCCCGGGGCTGCAGGGGCCGCGTTCCCCCTGCACATAAATAATAAAGCCCCAGGGAGGTGGCGGTCCCCGGGGCTGCGGGGCCCCCGTGGTTCCCCGCTACATAAATTGGGATTGCCCCCGGGACCTGGCCCACCCAGGGGCTTTAAAAGACGAAGCGCTGGAGCCCGCGCTTCGTTTTTAAAAAATTTTGTCCGGAGTCGCGCCGGGTGCGCGAATCCGGACGACATTTAAAAAAAATGCTTTTTTGGCCCCTGGGGTCTCTGTGGGACCCCCTGACCAGGCCTAGGGGGTCAGGGTGTTTTTACCCTGCCCCCTTTTCTTCTTTTTTAATGTTCCTCTCACCTTTTTCCTTCTCCCTCTGTACCAAGTCACAAATGGCTGCCAACACTTCCTGGTTTGAAGTGTTGGCAGCCAATCAGAGGCAAGCTCGCGCTCTGGAGGGCTCAGCCAATCAGATCTCACAATTCTCAAATATCGATATCTGTAAATCTTTAAATATCTCAAAAACTACTGAACGGATTTACAACATTTAAAACAAAGCGTTCTTTCAGGACCAAGAGCTATCTCTCTGCCAAATTTGGTGAAATTCCGTTCAGCAGTTCAGGCTGTAGCCGTGTCTAAAGTTTCCTATGGAAATTAACATGGAGAAAACACGTTTTGGGACCACCCTTTTTTCTCAGCCCCCGCTTGACTAATCACCCCAAAACTTTCAAGACAGGAGCTGACTTGAGTGAACAATTACTTTCGTCAAACGGCGCCAAAGTTATTGGCAAATCAAAAAACGCTTTTCCTATGGAAACAAGGTTCTAACTATAACTACCTACATATTTATTACAATACTTATGATATATTATGAATTAATACAAATATTATTATTATAATTAAAATATCAAACTATATTCTCAATATAATAACAACAAATGAATACAATGTTATTTAAAATTAAAGCACAACACAAGTAGCACATAACCTAATAAATACAAAGACGTATTGGATATCTATCAAATCTAAATCAGGCCCAGAGATTGGTGATCAAGTCAGAATGAAAAAACCTTATACATGTGCCAAAAGGAAATCCAAATTTGATACACTGTACACTAACCACATTATTATAACCAAGAGACCACACAGCTCACTCCTTTACACATACTACAACATAAGGTACAATAAAATATTTACATTGTAGCATTTACATTATATGATCCTTGAAATGATTAGGGGTCAGATGAACTACGAAGTGGCCAATAAATGCTGGTTGCAATTTGTGACTGGTATTTTTGTGATCAGTGTATTATTTTGCTAACCAGAGTATGTTCTAGTTGGTCAGTTCACAAAACACCAAATTGAAGTGGGTCGCAACTCGACCTACATCATGAATATTTATGAGGTGGGTCGCAAATTGTGACCCACTATGATTTGTAGCCATCACAGGGAGCGTGGCCTTCTCGGGTCAGCAGAGCACTATGTCTGTGATTGCTTTTAATTAAAGCAATCGCTTTTTTAAATGCAGCTGTTGTCCTTAAGGGAAAATGGGATGTGTTTTTAAAAAAAATGAAAAGTTGAATTAACATTTTTCAAGAATTCATAGAGCTACTGCCTTCTCTTAAAATGTTTTTGTTAACATTCACAAAGTGTCCATTCACATTTCCACTGGTCTTGAATTACACTTTTCTGTACAAATTCCAAATGGAAGAATCCTGTGTCTTAATGTCATTCTTAAACACTTTCATGACTCACATAGGTCTACTAAATATTGATGATTGTTCTTTAGTCCTCAGAGCCTTTAAATTAACCACATTTCCAACAGTAACCACAAGTGTTTGCACTGCTTTTCTAACAACAACATATTTTTTCCATAAATCCAATTTCTTTTCTTCTTTTTCACTCCATTCACTGTCTCTCCCTATGTCAGCAATCCTCTTTCCTCTATCACCCAAGCAGGATACAACATAATATTTGGCTTTCTGCATCCAAATAACTCAAAAGGCATCTGAACAGTATGACAATGAAGGGTCATCAACCCTAACCTTATCATTGTTACAACCAAGCATAAATTGAACCTTAATGTACTCACCCAAACAAGCACCAAACTTACTTGATGAGGCCAACTTCCTTAACTCTGTTACATAGTGCTCTACAAATTCGCCTTTCACTGGCATTCTTTTAACTGAAATGGAGTCTTTCCAAAATCGCAGTAACTTTAGGAAAGTAATGATTATCCATTTGTTTATTCATACTTCTTATTTATTTAAACGATTTGTTTCTCCACTTAACAGCTCAGGTAGATGGTCAAATACTTCCTATCACTCTGGTCCAAGACAGTGCAATAATAGCAGAAGGCTGGAACGACATACATTAACGTATCTTGTAAACACATTTTTCCAACTCTCTCATTTTATGCAAGGGTTTCCTGGAGATGTTAGAAAAAATGGCAGAGCACATTCTGCATTATAATAATGTTCATGACCCACTTCCAGTACTTAACAACCTTCGAAAATATGTCTATGTGTAGATTAATCACAATGTAAAAATGCACTATACACTGTGGTACACTGACATTCAACTAAATGCCCAACCCCCTGAAAGAAAATATATAAAAAAATAGACTAAAACAATAAACTACTTCTATACCATGCACCACAACAAAATCCCACCACCAGCATTTGACTTTATGCATGGGCATCATTTAGAGGTAACCAGGGGTCGCGGCTGCCACCCTTGGCTTCCTCTTTGAGACCCCTAGCTCTGTCTGGCCTCAGTGAAAGCAGGGACAGCGCATTAAACACCAAAGGAAATCGAGGCTTGCAGCCCTGTTTACCCTTGGCACCAAAATGTTGTTGACTAGGCTCAGCAGCTGAGAGTCCCATCCATCATATCACCCAACTTTGTTGCTCACTCACGCACATGACAGAGTACAAATTGACTCTTTCAGCTCAGATTGGGTGGGAAATTTAACAAGAACATCAGGTGGGGACAGTCTGCTCTAAAATGTTTTTTAAATAAATACAGCTCTTCTGATACTCATCAAAAGATTTCTCTAGCAAATGTTCTGTATCCGACACAGGAGAAAATGCACAGGAGTTACAGGACCACTCTCAGTGAAATAGCAGGTCAATAAATAGAGTAAATAATCCTTCTATCTTACCTACTTTTAAGATCGCTACTGAAATTAAAATTAGAATGTACTAGTGCTGATCCACTAAATGATAAACTTTGCAAAGCCATTCACAGAAAGCTGAAAGAAAGAGGACATTGTTTCCATTCTTCTTTGAAAGTATGCTGCTTCTGTAGCTCATCATGTCACACAGGTGCATTTGTTACAAAATTGCAACATCCTGAAAAAGCTATGTCAGTGGCTGCCTGGTGCTGTCTGCCAGGGGGCATGTAACCTTATCTAATGAAGGAAGACCCACACAGACTTCTCCGTATATCTTAGTTCGAAACTGTCCCGCAAGGGACTGGGAATGTGAATCAGTCATTCCCCTGCCTGCCCAGTGCCCCATCAGTGTACCCGCTGCTACTCTTCATTGGGAGAATGATCACACTCTTTGACTGGAAATGATGTAAGGGAACACGCTAGGATGGGACACTCTCAGGTCTGCAAAACACTGGTAGCTGTTGACTATGTCTGGCTTGGCACCTTTGTGGTTTAATCTTGAACGGCCTTATTATTATTATTATTATTACTATTATTATTAATTAAATTTATAAGGTGCAACAGCTACCCAAAAAGGGTTTCCCGGCGCCGGGCAGACCGAGGAATATATAGCAGCTTAAATGATTACTGGTTAAAAAGCCAAGTTTTTAATGATTTGCGAAATTGAACATACGCCGTTTCGCTCCAAATAGATGTGGGAAGGGAATTCCAGAGGGAGGGACCGAGGTATGCAAACGATCTACCACTCATCCGAGATAGTCTGACTCTGGGCACAGAGAATTTCCCTTGGGTAGATGAACGAAGGCATCGAGGAGGCACATAGGGACAGACCAGAGACTGCAGATACTGAGGGGCTACACCTATTTTGAACATGTAGCTCAGGGCTTTGAACTTAATGCGGTTCTCAACCCTGAGCCAGTGCAGGTCCCGCAGGTGACAGGAGACGGAGGTGGCTCTAGGAACCCGGCAAAGTAATCTTGCAGCAGAGTTCTGAACCATTTGCAGCCTGCGAGACACCTCCTTGTTGGTCCCTAGGTAGAGAGTGTTACAGTAGTCCAGTCTTGAGGTGACTAGCGCCTGGACTACCGTTCTCTGGGTGGGCTCTGGCAGCATCCAAATGATCTTTTTTAGCCACTTCAGGATGGTAAAACATGTGGCGGCCACCTTAACAGCTTGATGTTGCATAGTTAGTGAGTCATCAATGATGACACCCAAATTATGGACTTGACGGGAGGGCTGAGTAAGTGCACCCATCTCACTAGGCCAGTGTTGTGGGCCCCAGAGATCCTTGTTTTTCCCCAAGATCAAGATCTCGGTCTTCTCTCCATTGAGCTTAAGGTAAGTCGCTTGCATCCATGAGGCAATTTTACCCAAGCCCAGCTGGAGGGGGGAAAACTCAGCCGTACTCTCCATAGAAAGAGAGAAGATAATCTGGGAGTCGTCCGCGTAAGAGAACAGGGACAACCCGGCATCTTCAGCAACATCAGCTAAAGGTCTGACGTAGAGATTGAATAATAAAGGGCTAAGGATGGAGCCCTGAGGTACCCCATAAGGTGAAAGATGAGTATCGGAGCTGGCTGTTGGGGAAAAGACTTGGAAAGTACGGTTGGCAAGAAATGAAATGAGCCAATTGAGGGCTAAGCCACAGATGCCTAATGATCTTAATGTTTTTACTAACATGGTGTGAAACACCGTGTCAAATGCTGCGCTTAAGTCCAACAAAATAAGGGCCACCGTGTCTCCAGCATCCAGGTGACGACGCAGTCTTTCCGTTACCCCAAGAAGAGTTGTTTCCGTTGAGAAGCCGGCTCTGAAGCCCGATTGGGATGGGTGAAGGAACTTTTGTGACTCTACAAAATTGGAGAGCTGAGCGTAGATGTGTTTCTCTAAAATTTTAGAGAAGGCCGGCAGCAAAGAAATAGGCCAGTAGTTAGAGGGCAAATCGGGATCCGCGTTGGCCTTCTTCAAAAGGGGGAGCACCATGGCATGCTTCCACTCTGGTGGAACTGTGGCTTCCTGTAAGGAGGCATTCAAAAGGTCCATAATTACAAGCAGAGATGGTGGCTCAAGCTGCTTGAGCACAGAGATAGGAAGAGGGTCCCTGGGCGATCCCGATTTGACGCTGTCTAGAAGACATTTAAAGGAGGCTGTGTTTAATAAGGGCCATGTGTCCAGTTTATTAGAAGGTGCACAAGGCGCCCTGTCCTGGTCAGGGTGGGTATTGTCAGCTGAGGGCAGTGCGGATGCAGGTTGGGGGGCATTGGTAAATTGTAGTGGAGGGGGGCTGTCACACTGCAAGCTCACTATTTCCGAGTATATTTTCTCTAGAAAGAAAGTAGCCAGATCCTCGCATTGCAGATTATTTAGTGCGGGGGGCCTAGATTGGGTTTCGGAGCAGTTCAGAGCACCAAAAATGGTTGTCAATACATACTCTGCACGAGCTGACCTGCAAAGATTGTGATATTCTTTTTTGGCTTTTTTATAAGCAGTTTTGGAGTCGGAAGCATAGTTTCTCCTCCAACATCTTTCCAGAGCCTTACATTTGGCCTTTTCTATTTTCAGTGTTTCAGTAAACCAGGGCACTGGAGGACGATGATTATTGACCCTTTTTTGGGAAAGAGGGAGACAGGTGTCAATTGCATTGAGGAGCCATTTTTGTACGGTGCCCGAGAGAGTACCCAACATTTGTTTGGAGATGGGCATGTTAGAAGACAGAATATTATTTAAAGCAGTCGCATCTAGTTTTTTCCAGTTTCTTGTTAATTTCCTAAAAATAGGAATAGCAGAGGCAGAGTTATCTGGAGATACCAGACGGAACCCAGTGATGAAATGGTCAGACCAGCATAGAGGAAGCGCTGGGGAGCAATGAATGCTAGATAAGCTGGAAAAAATAGGATCTAGTAAGTGGCCCGCCACATGTGTGGGGCCAGAATTGTGTAAATTAATGTTCGTAGCTGCCAAGTCAGAGATGAGAGTAGTACTGATGTTACATGTCGGGTCCTCCAGGTGCAAGTTAAAGTCACCCAAAATTGAAAAATTAGCAGTATTCATAAGCAGAGGGGTTAACAGACCGGGGAATGATGAGGCCCAAGGAGTGGATCGCCCGGGAGGGCAGTACACAAGTATTCCAGAGAAGGTAAACTTCGGAGTCAGGGCCAACTTGAATAATGCTGCCTCACAATTCCTGAACGGTAAATCTTCAAATTTGCACTGGTATTCTTTTTTAAAGATGATGGCAATACCCCCACCGATTTTGGAGCCCCTATCTTTCCTAACTATAGCATAGTTGGGTGGTAAGGCGGCCGCAACATCAGAACCAGAACTCTTGTGCAGCCATGTCTCCGTAAGAAATATGGCATCTGGTTGTTCATTGACCAAAAGATCGAAAATGTCAGCTTTATGCTTCGAGAGAGAGCGGCAGTTTGTGCTAAGGAAAGAGAATTCCTTGCTAGCTAGGGCGACATGGTTGCGGGGAGGGGATTTATGTTTGTTGCCCTTTGGAGTAGATTTATGGCCCAGGGTTATGTCAAGACAGAAGCCGCAGCATAAGCATTTTTTCCCCCCGTCCTCAAGATGTAGCAGGGTGCAGTCGGGGAGCGGTGGATTACGGTAAGTCATTAGTTGGCTAGTGGAATAGTGTGGTCTGAGTGCCCTGTTTGGGCCAGGGGTCATAGCCCCTGGTCCCGGTCGGGCGCAGACGGGCGCAGACGGGCTTGCCTTTGGCGCGCCGGTGGCTCACTCGCTACGCGCGTCCGCTGCGCGAGGAGGAAGGCATGCGGTTTATGTAGGCTGCAAGTGCCGGGATGTTGACCGTCCTGCTCCGCCCCCACTAGCCCCCACCAACCAGAGAGCAGGATTTCTAAAAAGCCGGCACCCTCCACATCAATCGGGGAAACCCCGCGGTGGACCGAGGTGTGGGCGTGAGCACAATTTTAAAGTACGAGTGAAAAGCAGTAAAACAGGTATTTAAAAACAGTTAATCAAGTAAAAGCAATGGGCTAAAATTAACGCTGGGCTATGAGGAGTTAGCCTTGATTACATCTAAGCACTTGGCACAGGTCAGAAAGAGTGAGTGCTTTTTTTTTTTCTTCTTAAAGTCCTTTTTATTGTTATTGTCCAACTAACGATCACAGAAATGCTGTTCAGAATCACATTTCCAGAGTTTCTTTCTTGAGCCTTGAAAGCTCTATAAAGGATTTTAACCACAGAAGAGAGCATGATTAGTGATTTTGTTGTTCTATTAAATTCAGTCCCTGCCCTACTGAGCCTGTAGGAAACACAGCAAAGAAATAGAGGAGAGAGGACATCATATGAGAAGTAATTTACAGTGAGAGATGCATTACAGGTGAGAGGTGCATTACAGGAGTTGTGCTTTGCAGGAGAGAGGTGCAGGAACTTTAGAGAAAAATCTCTCAACAAGAAAGAAGTGTTGTCCAGGAAATGCGCTTTAACCGGGAGAGTTGCTTTTGAAGAAACGTGTTTTGTTACATAGAAGTCCACTACAGGCGGACGGTCTTCTACAGAATAGGGTGCTTTACAGGACAATATTGCTTTATACAACAGAGGTGCTTTACCAAGGAGAGGATCTTTACAAGGGAGGAATGATTTGCACAAGAGGAATTGTTCAAAGGAAAGTGCTTAACGGGGCGTATACTTTACAGCAGGTGTACTTTACAGGTCTGGGATGCACCACAGGAGATTGGTGCTTATTGGAGACAATGCTTTTCAAGACAGAGGAGTTTTACCAAAGAGAGATGTGTCTGTAATATTTGAGGGAGACCATTACTACTGTTTTCTATGTTATGCCAGTTTTTTGAGAAAGAGGCTGGCATGGATACTTTCTAGACTGTACCAGTTTTATCTAAAAATGACTTTCATATTTTCTAACCAAGCTGCAACTTTTCTGTATCAGGAAAGAAGGTATTGGTGCTTTCTGTGCTGTTCCTTTTCTGTTTGAGAAGGGGGTTAGAATATGGAACAAAAACACAGGAAAAAAATAAAGTTAGTGGAAAAGAATGAGACTAAAAAAAATAAAAGGGAAAGAAAAAAGGGTGGAGTGAAAGTATGAAAGGCAGCAGAAGAACGAGCATGAGAAAGAAACAGAAAAGGCAGGCGATAGAACAAAAAGGTGATGTAAGACAAATTGAAAATAAAATCAGGGATAAACTAATAAAGGAGAGAAAAGTGTGAAAGAAAAGCTGTAAAAAGAAGGTCAAAGAGAGAATGAAGAAATCAAAGACATGAAAAGAAAAAACTGAGAAAAAAGGACAGGGCAGAAATAGAAAGGAAGTAATACAAGCAGAAAATGATTTGGAAAGAGAAGAGAAGTAATGTAGTATGTCAGTGAAAGAGGAATTGGAGAAAGAGTTTGAGACAAAGGAGAGCAGACTGGTTGAGGGAGAGGTGTGCAGAGTTAGATGTGTAGTTACAGAAGACAGATACTTAGGATGACTGGAGAAAGAAAATGCTAAGATGTGTGCAAATAAAAAGAAAGATAAATTATAGAGGAAACAGACACTTAAGAATGTTGAAGAGATGACTAAAATATAAGGATAAGAGTCAAACAAGGAAATATTAAGGTGACAGCAAGAGAGACGGAGACATAATTTTTTAGACTGTGGAATTGCACCTGTGTTTCCGTACTTAAGCATTGGCAAGGCTTGACTTGAACCATGTATTAATATCCCAGTATTAAAAGGGTTACAAAAGCTCGTGTGAGGCATCTCTATATTGACCTGCACCAAACACTGATATCTCAGTACTGAGAGTATAAGATAATTTAGTAATAGCAAAGTTACCAGAAAAGTTAAATCCCAATGCGGTATTTCAGGGAGTACAGTGTTTGAAGAAAAATATTTATGTGAAACCTGCATGACAGAAGCTGCAATAAAGAAAACAGCCTATAATGTTAACCTGCTTACGGCTCGGATATGTGTGTAAAGTAATCGTTTTTAAGCCACAAATGAATAACGCTGAAGCATTCTTACTCTTATAATAGCCTCTGTGCTGCAGGTCACACATAGAAGTTATGTTTTGTGGGAGAGCTCTATGAATGTGTTAGTACTGGCATATCAGGCAAGTTGGCTTTGAAGTGCTTTAAAAAATGTGTGTGATTTTTCAGTATTTAGGATACTGGGGTGTACTGCAAATCAGTACAGCTACGTGTCTTAAGAGCTCTGTGGATCCTTCTGTACTCATATATCAGTGTATCATGCAAATCAGGATTGAGATGCATTAAAAGAGCCATCTGCATATTTTGATACCATGGTTCCCTTATAGCTGTACTGTGAGAGCTGTACTGTGCAAGCTCAATAGATCTAAGTATGTTTGCTACAAATGTATACTGTGATATGCATGTAGATGTACAGATGTTACAACTCATCAGTTGTAAGTAATTGGAAACCAGGGCTCAATGCAAACCCAAAACGTGCGCATTACTGGAGTTCTTCAGATGTCTTGGCGCTGGTGAACTAATGTGTCATGTATGCCAGGATTGAGGTGCATTGTGAACTCTCTTAATGTCTCAGTAGTAGGAAAGGTTTAAATAGTTGTGCATCATAACAGCTCAATGAATGTCTCAGTGCTGCATGACACTAGCCAAAGTATGATGGTTGTATACTGGCATATGATTGTTGTGCCTGGGCATTGGAGGCATTGCCTGTGATTTGGAGACAATAATTTGGCGTGTGTGCTCATCTGAGTCTAACTAGGCATATGATAGTTAATCTCCAACATTTGAGAATTCCATTTCTAATTGGGGGTTTGGAGTTCTACTTGGGTATATGATAATTGTGTAGAATTTACACCTGGATCTTGCTTGGTTATTGATGTACCAGTAGCATATCTTTGCAACTCCTTATGTTCTGTTATAGTGGCAATTAAACTTCTGTTTAATATTTTTAGTGACTTTATTGTTATAACATGATTAATTAATTTTGCACTTGTTGCATTTCTGCCAGTTATGTCACATTCTTTGATATCTTAAGGAAAAAATGGCATTTAATGTCATCAGGGTCAAAGGATGTGCGGTGTCACATCCTGTGATGCCATCAGGTCAAAGGGCATGTGATGTCACTTCCGCTATACCTGGCATTTTGCTGAAGTGGTGTCCACGACTGAGTGCCTAAATTCCACACATATAATAAAATTATTTGGTTCTATTAGTGTAAAAATTCATGCACATGCAATTCAGGAAGAACAATAACTCAGGGGCCCATTACGATGGCGGGCGGACAAAGTCCGCCCGCCACCGTAACGGTAAACGGGACCGACCGCCAGAGGTGCGGCGGTCCCACTGTGCCTATTAGGATGTGACCGCCACTGTGGCGGTCGCATCCCGCCTTGTTTACATTGCGGCGGGTGGTGCTGTCAGCAGCACCCGCCGCAATGTAAAAAATGCATGCAGTGCATTGGCATGCACAACGTGACAGGCACCGCGCTGTGCCTGCCACCTTGTGCATGCCAATGTAGGGGGTACCATAGGTACCCCCAAGTGCAGCCGCCCACCCCCCACCCCCGCGGGGCCCGCAACGGGCCCCCAAAGCACTCCCGCATGCCTTTCCATGGCGGCGATGCCACCATGGAAAGGCCTTCACTGCCAGGCATCCCAATATGGAGGGCGGTGTCTTCCAGACACCGCCACCATATTAGGCCCGAGCTCTGCCCGGCAGGCAATCGGAACAATTGCCTGCCTGCGGAAATGCGGCGGACGGTCTTTCTGTCCGCCGCTGTCCCCCGCCATTGTAATATGGCGGGGGGTAAATGGAGGGTGGGCGGGGAAAGATGTCGGGCGGATCGCCACCGCCGGTCGGGAGAGTGGCGATCCGCCCGACATCATAATGACCCCTACAGTTACATCAAATGCAGACTGATGCCAGTGATTGTGAAATATATTGCAATGGTTGCACAACCTATACTTGCCTACTAACTATAAATATGCTAGTCTTGTAATATAAAATCAACACTTTTTGAAATATTTAGAATCCTTTAGGAGTCATCACCATTACTCGTACTTATTCCTCATAATATTACCAATGCATACCATTTTTTTTTAAAACCTCCAATTACAGAGCAGGACCTATGTTGTGAAATACTTTAAATATATTTGAGAAAATGTAGTTTGTACTTTGGTTTTAATTCTTGCAGTGGTCTCCGCCAATCTCATGTCTTCAGATGCATGAAGCAGTCACAGTGTTCCCAACATTATTACAACGCAGAATGCATGTGACAGAGTAGGAACGCGCTCAAAGTACAAGGAATGCTCCAGGTTTGCTTGAGATACACTTGGTGAGAATATTTTTTAACTAGATACACAGATTCAAGGGGGCGTGGCTACCGCGCCGAACAAGATGGCGGCTCCTACTTGAGCTCCGCTGCCTCGCGGAGTATCGGAAGAGGATTTCGACCGCTTCCAGACCCTGCCTTGCTGTCAACAGGCAGTGTACGCCTCCCGCTTCATGGCGGCTCGCGTTTGCTGTCATCCTTAAGAGCGCGGCACTTGTTTTCAGCCGTGTTTGTCGCGACTTGGTTTTCCTGACGCGGGCGACCGCCATTTTGTGTGCGCGGCGCCCGTCACGTCTGAGGAGAATATCACTGAGTGGTCATCAGTTGCTGCTGCAGTCTTGTCATCTTGGTAATTATGTGAAAATTACCATATTTCTCTTTGCTGCTACACAATATTTGTGGAAAGAGGGCTAACTCTATACAGAAGGGGCATTTCTAAGCAAGTCCAGCCCTGGCATTCTTGATGCCTTATCTTCATCATTATCAAGTCCTTTGTTGCTCAGGGGAATGTTTACTGGCATCTTCTTTGCTTCGGTGCCTCTTCCCTTCAGTACCATCTGCTCCTGTTTCTACTCCTCCTACATATGCGACCTTATGATTAACTTTGAGTGTGAGGACTTCCTTACATAGGTCAGTATGCCAACTGTCATGATGTGAAGAAGCTAAGGATACCGCCAACCCATCCCCTCTTGCCATAACAGGCATTTGGTGCTGTGGCAACTCCTCAGGGCTGGTGTTATCAATCATATCCGTATGTTGCCTTCACTTCTACTGTTTGCTTTCAATTGGAGTTGACTGGCCTCAAATTTTTCTCACAAGTGATTTACCTCTAGGAGGTCGTGGATGGTTAGTCACTGTTTATGATCTTGCTATACTCAACAGCCTACATCTTCTATTTTACCCGTTACCTACATCAATATTGTGTATGAAACAGCTGCACCCCCTCGTTGGGTTCTACAATATTGTGAATCTTATTTATGGGAAGGATCTCTACTCTTAAAAATCATCCTACTCCTCGGCGTCAAGTTTATCTCGTCAAGATGGCCAACGAATCCATTTCTCTCACGAAGTCATCTTCGTCTGGCGCCAAACCGAAAAGATCCCAAAATGATCCCCCATCTCCAATTCAATCTTCTTCCAATCCGGTCTTAGATTCTATCTTGGAGGAACTACGTGCTTTAAAACCGTTCATGAACGCCACCAATGAAAAATTACAACTGATTGAAGACCGATGGATCAATATGGAAGGTAAAACCATAACAGAAGGAACAATCTTCGGCTGTATGGTCTGCCCGAAAATAATGCTGCAGGCGTTGATGTCTGGGGCAGGTGCTTTCAAAAGCGGAGGCCGTTATCTGTGAGTGAAGAGCGGGCAGCGGCGGGTCAATTCACATCATTTGTGAAGTGAAATTAGGCACTCTGGGCGCAGATGGGCATGGCCGTTGGTTACCTGTGTGCGAAGAGCGGGCAGCAGCAGTTCAATTCAATTCGCTTGTGAACCGGATCATCTTCAAGGCAGTTTATTTGCATCGGAGAACGAAACTCCAACATGCGGTCAAGCCAGGTGCAGCCAGCAACTGAACTGCCACATTGAAATCACGGAACCCCTATGTCACCATGAAACTTGAGAATGTCATAAAGGCCCCAATAGCCTCAGCGTGGCTAATGCTGCTTTAAGCATAATACAACACATACCTTTGATCACTGGACACAAGTATATCAGCGCAGTGCAGCATTGATAAATTCCAAGTTAATAAATCCTATTTTACGCTCATCGCCAATGTGAAAATAGGGACTCCACATCAGAGTAAGTAGTTGCTTCAAAATAACTTTAACCCTTAATAATGCTGTGGTCATAATGGCATCTATGTCCCTACCTTCCTGTCTCTCCATCTACCCAGCATCATCTGAACTTCTCTACATTCCACATTCTATGTTACATCACATTACTATAGCAAATATACCACAATCATCTATGAGTCATTCACCAGAGAGTTCTGTGACAGATGATCTGTTGCTACATGGTTTGGACAGTGAACATATTGAAAAAAACATGTGTCAAAATGTCCACCGCATTGATAAAGCAACTAATTCTAATTCTTATATCACCCATTTAAAAGACAAGTTTGTTTGCCAAGGAAGTTGAAACAATTTATTATGAGCTGAAAGTTTTTTTATGGTTATTGTTAGCCAGTTGCAAGGATGACAAAGAGTTATGATCTCACTCTGCTTCCCACCCAGTTTTAGAATGTCTACAATGTGCACATGGCATTATATATATATATTTTTGATGTGTGAATAAACTACCATCCTGTTTCCACACCAGCTTTTGGAGTCTGTGCCCGTGTGTTGCGCCGGAGTGTCTGTCGTGACATTGGGATTTCTTCGTGATTTATATGCAGAGTACGGCTGTCTCTGCTTCACAGACCCCCTCTTCGTTGTATTGCTGGGCCAAGGTGATTTCCAAACGGCCGCATCTTCATGTGAGCTCCGGGAGGAGAAAGTGCTAAATCACGGCCCCCTGAAAGCCAGAGAAGCGCTCGCTGGGATCCAACCGTGACGGAGGTGCAGAGTGAGTCGGAGGACCCATACAGTATCCCGTCATCAGGTGGTGAGTAGCAGCAGCGTTCACGGCTTATATCAGGTGTAAGAAGAGGAGCATCGAGTTCCTGCTTAAAGTGTGTTAGCATTCACGCTTATATTCGCTTGGCAGGCACCACATCTAGTATCATATTTCCACATCATGTCCAACGAAGCGCTGCGAGAGAGGGAAGCAGCTGCTGAAGCTCTATTTGAGAACCTACCCACAATTTCAAATCAGACAAAGCGTGCAGACATAAACACTGCGGCAAGCAATGATAATTTCAAAGTCAAACTTAAAACACTAGAGAAACTAATGCGAACCGAAATCACCAAATGGTGGGAGGCTAAGTCACTACAAAAATATCAAGATGCCGGACGCGTCCCGCGCGGCTGGAGAATCATGTTGGCACCGAGTTTCGATAATCCCAACCCTGACATGCTGAAGGAATGGGCGATTAGTAATTTGGATGCATCCATGCGATTAGTCATAATCCTTATCAAATATGCGGAAATTGACCGAGTCAAAACACAAAAAGAAATAGAACGTATTAACCAAGAACTCGATCAATTAGAGCAAAAAGAAGAGATTTCCAAGGGCAAAGAAGAAATTAATGCACGCCTCAAAAAACATGAGGATACGATTAAAGCGCGAAAAATATTCAAGTTTGCCCGTGATAAGCAAGACTACGAGTTCGGCCAAATTTTCACTTTCGCTCGTAAATATGACACGATTAGGAAACAAAGACTCAACAAACCAATTCAGAAAGCACAAGACCAACCGACAACTATTGAAGAGGGAGCAGAATTAACCTCAATGTCGGATATGAGCTCATTAGCGGAGTCGGGCACTGACTCAGATGACGGAGGAAGATGGCGAGGAAGAAATGAGGCTTGTGCATCGGACATTGGCCTGGGGGACAAAATGAATTTTTTAGTCTTCGACCGGAGACAAACCCTGCGGCCGAGATCTCCAAAGAAACAAGGCACCGTAGGAACCGCAGGCGGCGTGAAAGAAGGCAATGCAGAAAAACCTCAATCAAACAACAAGAGGCGAGGAAACTGGAGGCGCAAGTAAATGCGGACACTAAAACCATCATTAACCTCAGCACTATCAATCTCACTGAGGCAGAAAAACAACTTCTCTCGCTGGGCCTCACTTTTTGCCCCGAGAGCAGTTTTGACTATAGTAGCAAACGCATTGATGTGTTCAAATTTATCAGAAAACTAAAACTACTAAAATTCTTCAAATTGAAGCAAGGCACCAGAACTGATCAGGAGATGGTTTCAAGCAATGCGCCAACGGATGCTACCCTTTCAGTTTCTGATATCGCTGTCATCCGCACTATGACTGAATTAGCAACTCCCGACGCCCCCGTCAACACACAACAACTTTGCCTTAACGAAGGAATTACAATACAAACAAGAATACCTAGTCCTTTTAAGCCACACTCTACCTTTACACCAATGATGCCGAAAGATGCTATTGATGTATATAATGATGTGATTATTGATGAACTCAAAACACTGCACCTTAAGACTGTAAGAAACTCTGCCAGACTCAATAAACAAAACCTTAAATATCACAGACTTATGACCAAACTTCAAAATGAAAATGAAGTGATTATCAATAAGTCTGATAAAGGGGGTAATATCGTGCTTTGGCCAAGGCAGCTGTACCTCGAGGAGGCCAACAGACATCTATTGGATCAAGGCTGCTATAAAGTATCAAATCACAAAGAAGTGGCAAGCAGCAACAAAGAATTAAGGAAACTTCTAAATGGCTACAGGACGCAAGGACTATTGAGCAAGGAGGAAATCGCTTTCCTCAGCACTGAATCACCTGTCTTGCCTTTCCTATATTTCCTTCCCAAGGTTCACAAAAACTCCTTCCCGATTCCAGGTCGCCCCATCATTTCGGCAAGAAAAAGTATGTGTGAAAACATATCAAAATATGTGGACTTCTTTCTCCAAGACCTTGTCTCTAGTCAGCCCTCTTACATCAAGGATACCAGTGACTTTCTGTGTAAAATTAGAGATATTCCATGGCACAATGATTATCTTTTAATTTCACTTGATATCACGTCTTTGTACACTAGCATTCATCATAATGATGGGTTGAATGCCTGCAAACACTTTCTAGATAAAAGACCTATACAATGTCATAACGATAATGCCATGCTCCTCAAGCTCATTCACTGGTGTCTCACACATAACTACTTTCTATTCAACAAAGAAGTGTACCAACAGCTTAGGGGAGTAGCCATGGGGGCCTGTTTCTCACCCAGCTACGCATGTCTCCATGTGGGGTGGTGGGAGGAACAGGTCCTCAAGGGAGAACATAACAAGGCCTGGCAGGACAACATCATCACCTGGCTGAGGTACATCGATGATGTCTTTTTAATCTGGAAAGGTAACACTGAGAGTGCTAACATGTTCATCATGCAGATCAACAACAACACCTTGAATCTAGAATTCAATGCAAACATCAGCAACACTTCCATTGAATTTCTTGACGTTACTTTGTACATATCCAATGACATCATGCACTCCAAACTTCACAGAAAACCTACGGCAGGAAATTCTGTCCTGCACGCCTCCAGTTTCCACCCTAGGCACTTAATAGCAAGCATCCTCACGGAGAAATGCTTAGGCTACGGAGGATCTGTAGCTCCCCCACAGATCTATTGATATGTCAAAAGGAGGCAGCTAACAGATTCAGAACACGAGGATATTCCACAGCTAATATCAACAAAGCTATGAAAAGAGCTAATGCACAACCTCGAGAGGCACTCCTCATGGGAACTGGTAGATCTAGTGTAGATAGTGTTCCTAATCTCCCCAGCGTAGGGCATCCTTCTAGAGGAGGCACCGTCGAACTAGAAAATAGCAGTATCCCAACTAGTGAGAACCAACAGACAGTCAGTACGAGACTTATCATCACCCACAACACTGAAGTGAGGGCTATCAGATCAGTCATCAACAGACATTGGGGAATCATTAGGTCTGACCCAACCCTGGGCCCTCTAGTTGCTCCATACCCAGATATCACATATAAACGGGCCAGATCCATGCACGACGCTCTCGTCAGAAATAGCCCAGAAATTAAGAGCACAGCAAACTGGTTATCCGACAGAAAGGGGTTTTTCAAGTGTAACAGCTGTAGGGCATGCAAATTTGGGAAAAACATAACACAACTAGATTCCACATTCAGACTGACACCTCTCATCATCAAATACCACCTAACATGCAGAACAGAGTATGCCATTTACATTCTGGAATGTGAGTGTGGTCTCCGTTATATCGGGAGTACCAAGTTAGCAGTACACATGCGCATCCTACAACACCTGAGAGCAATTGTGAATAGTGACCCCACATATCCAGTGGCCAGACACTTCAAGGAGACACATCATAATAACCTGGAACACCTGAGGTACTTGGTTATTGACTGCATTCCAACACTCAGAAGGGGAGGTAATAGGGAGAAGCTGTTACGGCAAATGGAAAGCAAATATATTTTGCAATTCAACACCAAGGCGCCTGCGGGCCTCAATACCAGTGAGGACTTATACCACTTTCTGTAAACCTACCAGTATATGTAGTCACCAGGGGGCTGCTATCTAGGCACCTAGGACTAGATGGTCTGTCACACCTGTTGTCCTGTAGGTAACATATACTTGACTGAGTATGTTTCTTCTTCTTTTTCTTTTTCCCTTTTTTTTAACGTTGCTTTACTCTAATGTTATTAATGTACTTGTTTGACGTCTTGCATTTAAGCAATTATTTGGTAAATTTGTCGCTTGCAACTTATTACATACATATTACCTGCAACACGCACGTTTTTGTCGCCACACACTTTAGGTTAGGCTGACTAGATCCACACATAAAGGATATTAAGGTTCTCCTTGACTTGTATGCACATGTTACTTATAGTCACAACATGGCATATAGATATTTTTAACCACAAGTCTTTTGGATTGGAGGAGATTTTTAATTCAGGTAGTTATTTTCACCACTTAATTCACTGTGCACTTTTCACGCACGTCTCCTCCACTCTCCCCTATGCACACCCTCTCCACCACTCTCACCATGTGCGTTCCATTCACAATTTTGCATTGTAGTAGCCGCTTACCTTTGTCCTGTTGGGTGCTTGTCTCTGGGCCTCAGGTTGCCAGGACGATGTATTGTAGCACACAACATAGAGGCTTGCGCAGCAGACAGCACTCTCGGACATTCTGAAATTGGCGCACACATTATTTCAGTCCCGATTTCTTCACCTCCAAGGCTCCAGGCACGGTCTTTGATTTTTTAATTTACTGGCAGGGTCATCCCAGGGCCCCCGCGGCTGATACTTTATGAGCCTTAACCAGAGTCATAGGCACTTTAGCACGCCACATGCCAGCATACGATAGAAGGCTGACACCTTCATCGCACCATATTTTGTTCAACACAAACAGATTGATTTGTTTGTCTACTCAGGCCGCGTAATAGCCAGTAAGTTGGGTGTTTTTCTCGGGCATGTATTGCATCTGTAATGAATTTCGCCGCCACAGGATGTTATCTTTATTTTTGCATAGTCTGTTGTTCCTGTTGTTTCTATGCCTTGTCATGTCACTAGTAGCTCGTTTTCCTGCTTGCAGTAAAATGACACGTATGACTTTTGGCGCTAGCTGTAGTAAAATGCTTACTCATGATAATGGACATAGTAATCAGACTACTACATCCAAACCACACTCACCTGTATATATACTGCACATGTCTGTTCATAGCGCTATGTGATCAAGGCTGCATGTCTGGCAGCCGAAACGCGTCATGTTGGACCTTTTTTGATGTGTGAATAAACTACCATCCTGTTTCCACACCAGCTTTTGGAGTCTGTGCCCGTGTGTTGCGCCGGAGTGTCTGTCGTGACATTGGGATTTCTTCGTAATTTATATGCAGAGTACGGCTGTCTCTGCTTCACAGACCCCCTCTTCGTTGTATTGCTGGGCCAAGGTGATTTCCAAACGGCCGCATCTTCATGTGAGCTCCGGGAGGAGAAAGTGCTAAATCACGGCCCCCTGAAAGCCAGAGAAGCGCTCGCTGGGATCCAACCGTGACGGAGGTGCAGAGTGAGTCGGAGGACCCATACAGTATCCCGTCATCAGGTGGTGAGTAGCAGCAGCGTTCACGGCTTATATCAGGTGTAAGAAGAGGAGCATCGAGTTCCTGCTTAAAGTGTGTTAGCATTCACGCTTATATTCGCTTGGCAGGCACCACATCTAGTATCATATTTCCACATCATGTCCAACGAAGCGCTGCGAGAGAGGAAGCAGCTGCTGAAGCTCTATTTGAGAACCTACCCACAATTTCAAATCAGACAAAGCGTGCAGACATAAACACTGCGGCAAGCAATGATAATTTCAAAGTCAAACTTAAAACACTAGAGAAACTAATGCGAACCGAAATCACCAAATGGTGGGAGGCTAAGTCACTACAAAAATATCAAGATGCCGGAGGCGTCCCGCGCGGCTTGAGAATCATGTTGGCACCGAGTTTCGATAATCCCAACCCTGACATGCTGAAGGAATGGGCGATTAGTAATTTGGATGCATCCATGCGATTAGTCATAATCCTTATCAAATATGCGGAAATTGACCGAGTCAAAACACAAAAAGAAATAGAACGTATTAACCAAGAACTCGATCAATTAGAGCAAAAAGAAGAGATTTCCAAGGGCAAAGAAGAAATTAATGCACGCCTCAAAAAACATGAGGATACGATTAAAGCGCGAAAAATATTCAAGTTTGCCCGTGATAAGCAAGACTACGAGTGCGGCCAAATCTTCACTTTCGCTCGTAAATATGACACGATTAGGAAACAAAGACTCAACAAACCAATTCAGAAAGCACAAGACCAACCGACAACTATTGAAGAGGGAGCAGAATTAACCTCAATGTCGGATATGAGCTCATTAGCGGAGTCGGGCACTGACTCAGATGACGGAGGAAGATGGCGAGGAAGAAATGAGGCTTGTGCATCGGACATTGGCCTGGGGGACAAAATGAATTTTTTAGTCTTCGACCGGAGACAAACCCTGCGGCCGAGATCTCCAAAGAAACAAGGCACCGTAGGAACCGCAGGCGGCGTGAAAGAAGGCAATGCAGAAAAACCTCAATCAAACAACAAGAGGCGAGGAAACTGGAGGCGCAAGTAAATGCGGACACTAAAACCATCATTAACCTCAGCACTATCAATCTCACTGAGGCAGAAAAACAACTTCTCTCGCTGGGCCTCACTTTTTGCCCCGAGAGCAGTTTTGACTATAGTAGCACACGCATTGATGTGTTCAAATTTATCAGAAAACTAAAACTACTAAAATTCTTCAAATTGAAGCAAGGCACCAGAACTGATCAGGAGATGGTTTCAAGCAATGCGCCAACGGATGCTACCCTTTCAGTTTCTGATATCGCTGTCATCCGCACTATGACTGAATTAGCAACTCCCGACGCCCCCGTTAACACACAGCAACTTTGCCTTAACGAAGGAATTACAATACAAACAAGAATACCTAGTCCTTTTAAGCCACACTCTACCTTTACACCAATGATGCCGAAAGATGCTATTGATGTATACAACGATGTGATTATTGATGAACTCAAAACACTGCACCTTAAGACTGTAAGAAACTCTGCCAGACTCAATAAACAAAACCTAAAATATCACAGACTTATGACCAAACTTCAAAATGAAAATGAAGTGATTATCAATAAGTCTGATAAAGGGGGTAATATCGTGCTTTGGCCAAGGCAGCTGTACCTCGAGGAGGCCAACAGACATCTATTGGATCAAGGCTGCTATAAAGTATCAAATCACAAAGAAGTGGCAAGCAGCAACAAAGAATTAAGGAAACTTCTAAATGGCTACAGGACGCAAGGACTGTTGAGCAAGGAGGAAACCGCTTTTCTCAGCACTGAATCACCTGTCTTGCCTTTCCTGTATTTCCTTCCCAAGGTTCACAAAAACTCCTTCCCGATTCCAGGTCGCCCCATCATTTCGGCAAGAAAAAGTATGTGTGAAAACATATCAAAATATGTGGACTTCTTTCTCCAAGACCTTGTCTCTAGTCAGCCCTCTTACATCAAGGATACCAGTGACTTTCTGTGTAAAATTAAAGATATTCCATGGCACAATGATTATCTTTTAATTTCACTTGATATCACGTCTTTGTACACTAGCATTCATCATAATGATGGGTTGAATGCCTGCAAACACTTTCTAGATAAAAGACCTATACAATGTCATAACCATAATGCCATGCTCCTCAAGCTCATTCACTGGTGTCTCACACATAACTACTTTCTATTCAACAAAGCAGTGTACCAACAGCTTAGGGGAGTAGCCATGGGGGCCTGTTTCTCACCCAGCTACGCATGTCTCCATGTGGGGTGGTGGGAGGAACAGGTCCTCAAGGGAGAACATAACAAGGCCTGGCAGGACAACATCATCACCTGGCTGAGGTACATCGATGATGTCTTTTTAATCTGGAAAGGTAACACTGAGAGTGCTAACATGTTCATCATGCAGATCAACAACAACACCTTGAATCTAGAATTCAATGCAAACATCAGCAACACTTCCATTGAATTTCTTGACGTTACTTTGTACATATCCAATGACATCATGCACTCCAAACTTCACAGAAAACCCACGGCAGGCAATTCTGTCCTGCACGCCTCCAGTTTCCACCCTAGGCACTTAATAGCAAGCATCCCCTACGGAGAAATGCTTAGGCTACGGAGGATCTGTAGCTCCCCCACAGATCTATTGATATGTCAAAAGGAGGCAGCTAACAGATTCAGAACACGAGGATATTCCACAGCTAATATCAACAAAGCTATGAAAAGAGCTAATGCACAACCTCGAGAGGCACTCCTCATGGGAACTGGTAGATCTAGTGTAGATAGTGTTCCTAATCTCCCCAGCGTAGGGCATCCTTCTAGAGGAGGCACCGTCGAACTAGAAAATAGCAGTATCCCAACTAGTGAGAACCAACAGACAGTCAGTACGAGACTTATCATCACCCACAACACTGAAGTGAGGGCTATCAGATCAGTCATCAACAGACATTGGGGAATCATTAGGTCTGACCCAACCCTGGGCCCTCTAGTTGCTCCATACCCAGATATCACATATAAACGGGCCAGATCCATGCACGACGCTCTCGTCAGAAATAGCCCAGAAATTAAGAGCACAGCAAACTGGTTATCCGACAGAAAGGGGTTTTTCAAGTGTAACAGCTGTAGGGCATGCAAATTTGGGAAAAACATAACACAACTAGATTCCACATTCAGACTGACACCTCTCATCATTAAATACCATCGAACATGCAGAACAGAGTATGCCATTTACATTCTGGAATGTGAGTGTGGTCTCCGTTATATCGGGAGTACCAAGTTAGCAGTACACATGCGCATCCTACAACTCCTGAGAGCCATTGTGAATAGTGACCCCACATATCCAGTGGCCAGACACTTCAAGGAGACACATCATAATAACCTGGAACACCTGAGGTACTCGGTTATTGACTGCATTCCAACACTCAGAAGGGGAGGTAATAGGGAGAAGCTGTTACGGCAAATGGAAAGCAAATATATTTTGCAATTCAACACCAAGGCGCCTGCGGGCCTCAATACCAGTGAGGACTTATACCACTTTCTGTAAACCTACCAGTATATGTAGTCACCAGGGGGCTGCTATCCAGGCACCTAGGACTAGATGGTCTGTCACACCTGTTGTCCTGTAGGTAACATATGCTTGACTGAGTATGTTTCTTCTTCTTTTCTTTTTCCTTTTTTTAACGTTGCTTTACTCTAATGTTATTAATGTACTTGTTTGACGTCTTGCATTTAAGCAATTATTTGGTAAATTTGTCGCTTGCAACTTATTACATACATATTACCTGCAACACGCACGCTTTTGTCGCCACACACTTTAGGTTAGGCTGACTAGATCCACACATAAAGGATATTAAGGTTCTCCTTGACTTGTATGCACATGTTACTTATAGTAACAACATGGCATATAGATATTTTTAACCACGAGTCTTTTGGATTGGAGGAGATTTTTAATTCAGGTAGTTATTTTCACCACTTAATTCACTGTGCACTTTTCACGCACGTCTCCTCCACTCTCCCCTATGCACACCCTCTCCACCACTCTCACCATGTGCGTTCCATTCAGAATTTTGCATTGTAGTAGCCGCTTTCCTTTGTCCTGTTGGGTGCTTGTCTCTGGGCCTCAGGTTGCCAGGACGATGTATTGTAGCACACAACATAGAGGCTTGCGCAGCAGACAGCACTCTCGGACATTCTGAAATTGGCGCACACATTATTTCAGTCCCGATTTCTTCACCTCCAAGGCTCCAGGCACGGTCTTTGATTTTTTAATTTACTGGCAGGGTCATCCCAGGGCCCCCGCGGCTGATACTTTATGAGCCTTAACCAGAGTCATAGGCACTTTAGCACGCCACATGCCAGCATACGATAGAAGGCTGACACCTTCATCGCACCATATTTTGTTCAACACAAACAGATTGATTTGTTTGTCTACTCAGGCCGCGTAATAGCCAGTAAGTTGGGTGTTTTTCTCGGGCATGTATTGCATCTGTAATGAATTTCGCCGCCACAGGATGTTATCTTTATTTTTGCATAGTCTGTTGTTCCTGTTGTTTCTATGCCTTGTCATGTCACTAGAAGCTCGTTTTCCTGCTTGCAGTAAAATGACACGTATGACTTTTGGCGCTAGCTGTAGTAAAATGCTCACTCATGATAATGGACATAGTAATCAGACTACTACATCCAAACCACACTCACCTGTATATATACTGCACATGTCTGTTCATAGCGCTATGTGATCAAGGCTGCATGTCTGGCAGCCGAAACGCGTCATGTTGGACCTTTTTTGATGTGTGAATAAACTACCATCCTGTTTCCACACCAGCTTTTGGAGTCTGTGCCCGTGTGTTGCGCCGGAGTGTCTGTCGTGACATTGGGATTTCTTCGTGATATATATATATATATATATATATATATATATATATATATATATATATATATATATATATATATATATATATATATATCCCGTCTGACGTAACTCCTTCCGGAGATTGTAGCCCGTCGAGGGGTGGCGCGACGCCGGCGGAGAAAACCTGTATTCAATATGCTTTACAAACGGAGTCCCAATCGCGCTCTCAGGTCTTTGCACAAACCACCAGAAATCCAAAGTTTGACAAGGGGGGTTTATTCACCTCATAAACCCGCCGTGACACGTTTCACCCTCAAGGGGCTTGTTCACACAACGGTGTCACAAGTGGCTACAACTTACATACTGTTCCTGGTATGTTATGAGCTTAGATGACGGACTTGTCATAACAAACAATACATTCTGTCAAATACAAAGTCGCCATCTTGAAGTTGACAAAGAAGCCGTCAACTCGCCGGAGGCCCCGCCCCTTCCCTGCAGCACTCTGCAAACGCGCCCCCTGGTGCATTCAAAGTTGGGGAATTAAGTACCCGTGAATACTGAGGGTCCCTGGGGGCCAACTAGCCCACCAGGTACCTCCAGTAAGCGCCACACAGCTGGATTGCAGAGAGGTGGTCCGAGGCCACGCCCCTTTTTACACCACTCTGCAAACGCGCCTCTTGGCGCACTGCTGGTGGGGCGATGAGGTCCTCTTGTGTCCTGAGGACCTCAAGACACAAGTGGACTTCATCCCCCGAGCAGCAGTGCGCCAGGAGCTGCGTTTGCAGAGTGGTGTAAAAAGGGGGTGTGGCCTCGGACCACCTCTCTGCAAACCAGCTGTGTGGCGCTTACTGGAGGTACCTGGTGGGCTAGTTGGCCCCCAGGGACCCTCAGTATTCATGGGGATTTAATTTCCCAACTTACAACGCGCCAGGGGGCACGTTTGCAGAGTGGTAGGGAAAGGGGGGCATGGCCTTTGTCCAGCTCTCAGCAATCCCACTGTGTGGGGCTTACTGGAGGTAAGAGGTAGACTAGTTGGCCCCTAAAGACCCCCAGCAGCGAAGGGGACTTCAATCCCCATCCAAGAGCGTGCCAGGGAGCGCGTTTGCAGAGTGGTGGGCAAAGAGGGCGTGGCCTGCTATGAGAACTTAGCAATCCTGCTGTGTGAGACTTACTGGAGGTAATAGGAGGGGTAGTTGGCCCCCAAGGTTGTCCTTGGGGGCCAACTACCCCTCTTGTTACCTCCAGTAAGTCCCACACAGTGGGATTGCTAAGACTTCTTCGGAGGACATGCCCCCCTTTCTCCACCACTCTGCAAACGCGCCTCCTGGCAGACTACGGGATGAGGGATGAAATTCCAATTTACTCCTGAGGGACTTTGGGTGCCAATAAGCCCTCCTAGTACCTCCTCTAAGTCCTATGCAGCGGAATTCCTGAGCTGTGGTGGGAGGCCCAGCACCCTTTCTCCACCACTCTGCAAACGTGACTACTACATAAAGAAGCATCTTTCTGCACCTCTGACTTAGAGGTAATTTTGATCCCCCTGCCCTATTATGTACTAGGGCCTTACAGAGGAGGTCATGCCAATCACACGGGTACCCCAACGCATAGTGTTCCCTAGTGTATGTAGGTGTTTTCACTGTATTCCAAGTGTTTTTTTAGCATTGCACTGGCTCTAGGCCTGGTTAGTCAAAGTCAGTTACCACCAGTACCCGTCAGCAAAAAGTTGGGGGCACAGGATGACTTTGCAACAAGGCCTCTTTCTGCTCCTCTGTTGGTTCCTTGTGCACATCTCTTGCTTCTTTCTGCACCTTTCTTCATCTTTCTGGACTTCTGTTGCCTCTTTCTGCATTTCTCTTGCTTCTTTCTGCGCTTTTCTTCGTCTTTCTGGACTTTTGTTGCCTCTTTCTGCATTTCTCTTGCTTCTTTCTGCGCCTTTCTTTCTCTTTCTGCACATGTCCTACCTCTGTAGGCATAGTTAGAAATTAGCATTTAAAAAACCTTTGAAATTCACTGAAAAAACCACAGGTTTCAGGGACGTTATAGTTAGAAATTAGCATTTAAAAAACCTTTGAAATTCACTGAAAAAAGCACAGGTTTCAGGGACGTTATAGTTAGAAATTAGCATTTAAAAAACCTTAGAAATTCACTGAAAAAACCACAGGTTTCAGGGACGTTATAGTTAGTTGGACATTTCACTCGTACAAAACCAGAGAAATTCGGCTGTTATAGTTAGTTAAGCTAACTATAACTCGCGCCCCCGCAATGCGCTGCTGATGACGTCACATATTACATCATTCGTGACATGGTCAGTGACATCTCTGATGACATCACTGATGACATCTCAAATGACATCACTGATGACATCATACACGTGATAATCTGATCCACCTCCTCATACCCTAATATAACCTTTGATATATCCATTCTAAAATACAGACTACCATTTTCAAAACCATAGACACACCAATACCAGTTACTACATACCCACTCACTGATTCCTAGGACTACACACACATCCACTCATTCACCCATACAGTCACTCATACATGCAGTCACTCATCAATACAGCACTATCGTACTCACACACCTAGTCAGCCATGCAAAGAATCAATCACACTCCCATTTACTCACCTATACAGTTATACACACACCACCTCACTTATTCATACAGATACTAACACATACTTACTCTCTTATACAATCACTGATACAAGCACACACTCATCCATACAGCCACTCTCACAATCACTCATTCTCACATATAGTCATTTATATACTCCAGCACTCACATATACTGCCTTTCACATATGTAGTTACTCAAACATGTACCACTGAGACATCCATTCACTCACCAACACACCCATACACACACTCACCCACCCATACAGCCCTTCCCAGATGTACTCTTGAAGCCATACACCCAGTGAATCACCCACTCACACATCTATGCACAGAGTCACACACCCCCCACCCACCCGCACAGACACTCAGGCACCCATACAGATACTCAGACAACCAATCAATAACCCATATAGACACTCATGTAGCTACTCACAAACCCATGCAGCTGCTTACACACCAACTGACAGACTGATACAGACATTCACACAGTTTAGTCACTAACCCATGCATTCAGTAAGACACGTGTAATCACTCACTTATACAGTCAGTCACGCACCTACTAAATCATCCATTCAGACACTTATACACCTCATTCTTCAATACACCTTGGCACATATATATATATATATATATATATATATATATATATATATAAAACATATTTAAACTTTACAGAAACACACAGTCACTGGATGATGTCATCAGTGATGTCATTTGAGATGTCATCAGTGATGTCACTGACCATGTCAAGGAATGATGTAATATGTGATGTCATCAGCAGTGCATTGCGGGGGCGCGAGTTATAGTTAGCTTAACCAACTATAACGGCCGAACTTCTCTGGTTTTGTACGAGTGAAATGTCCAACTAACTATAACCTCCCTGAAACCTGTGGTTTTATCAGTGAATATATATATATATATAGCTAAGTCCGACACTTGCAGCAGTTGCTGTAATTCTCTGGCTTTCTCACTATCTATAACACTTTTTATAAGTATATTTTGGAATGAACTCATCTCTTACACCATTTGTCATCATATCAATCACTTACTTTCTTTCCAGGACTTAAAACAACAGTCAGATAAATGACAGTTTTATATATGCACAAACCACCAACATTATATAGAAGAAAAAAATGTTAGCACACAGGAGCAATAATGACTTGACCCGGGTTCTCAAGCCCCACTTGCTTATTCAACTGAAGCTGGAAACCTGTGGATTAAATATCATTTAAGCTGAAAAGTGAATTATATTTCCGTAGTGTCATATGCTGTTTTCAAGTGAATTATCTTTGCCCTAGTGGATTACTAACATCAATAATGTGTTTGCATTGCTCTCTTGTAACGCTGTTGTCTTTTCACACTGACCATCAATTGGGAAACACAAGCCACATCACTTGGAACCACAACAGTTAGACATGTCTTGGTTTTTTATGATAAGGTTTCTCAAAATCCAGATCCCAGATGCGACAACCAAATATTCCATTTCAACAATCATTAAAGTGAATTTCAGTTTAGTCCTTTTTAATCCATTTCATCCATTATTTGCCTGGTTTCATCAATAGTTTCTCAGGCCAAACTTTGTGATTGCAATATTCAAATACAAATAAAATGCCGATCTAGGCCTCTTTTTACTGCTTGTCAAAATTGACAATTCATCAAATAATGATAATGGTATACACTCAATGCATTTCCAGCCTAAGCCCTTCTTCAGGGGTAACTGTAATGTGAAAAATGTTAATCAGAACTGGCAGACAACCCATATCTTTCATTAGTGAGCTGTTAAGCTCTTAAAATAACACAACATGCCTAATGTTTACCATCAGAAAGCTACCGCATATAACACCCCCAAAATTAATCTATATAAAAAATGAATCCCACAACAAACTTGTGATGTGTGTAACGTTCACATGCCTCCAGTAAA
The DNA here is from genome assembly GCA_963921515.1 of Calotriton arnoldi. Taxonomy (NCBI): domain Eukaryota; kingdom Metazoa; phylum Chordata; class Amphibia; order Caudata; family Salamandridae; genus Calotriton; species Calotriton arnoldi. The sequence goes on from CAWUFW010001744.1 coordinate 1,991,568, forward strand.
CCACTTACAACCCCCAATTAAACTTAGTGCCAACAGCTCAATTAAAAAACATAAAACATGCCTTAATTGTGCCCCATGCCGAAGGATAAAACTGGCAAATGAAACTTTGTGCCAAAAATCCAAATAAAGAAACTTGCAAGAGAGAACTTTGCTCTCAGTGTGAATGAATTATCGTAGCATGCAAATCAATGCATAAACACCAACCTGTGCAAAAATAGTGACACGAATGAACTGACCAGACCGAACAGCCCGTTTATAAACTCTGTGAATGAAAACAGGTGCAGCCCAGCCCCTTCAAACGTAACGTGCACTTAATCTAAATCATGTATCCCCAACTAACATGAAGCATGAAAAGCAACAAAATACGTTAAAACTGAATACATAAAAAACAATTTTATGCTCAAATATTACTACACTCAAACCAAATACAATTATAAAAATAACCCATGAGTGAAACATGAAATTTTGACATGGTCCTGCTGGTAAACTGAATAGCCAGAGTTTTTAGGTGTTCGGTTCTAGACAGTGCGAATGCTCTGTCTCAAACTGAGACATGCTGCATCTTCTTCAAGGCTTATAGCCCACCCATAGGCTGCTCAATTGCTGGCACTACGGTTGCTCCATTTTTCGTCCTCCCCAATTGTTAAGGGCATGAATACGTCGTGCCTCTTTTGGTGTTTAGCCCGCCTGAACACACCGCCCAACTACGCTTCAACATACGCAGTGGACATTGTAGGGCATTGCTTCGGGACAACTTTTTTAATTTCTGGAAATGGGTGACCGATCCCACCACACAGTAGGAGAGCTAGACAAATGAAATGCAGCATTACAAGGCATGCACAACAATTATCTGATTCTTCCAGTGCACTCATGAGGTACTTTATTATGTGTGCCCTGTCTACTGTAGGGCTGCATTGCATGGGGTTGCTTAGGCACCTTTTTGGATTCCTAGGTAGCTGCATTTTAATTTTATTTTACTTTATTACTATTATTTACCTTTTGGGAATTGCAGCTGCTTTCTTCTTCGCTTTACTGTTTACTTCGGGAGCTGCCTCTTTCTTCAGGCGGCCTCGCGAATTCCGCATTCCCTGCATGAGTGTGGCTACTTGGGCATCACATTCTTTCTCGGAAGCAGCTGCTTGTGCACATAAATTTTACTTTCCTAGCACCTATTCGGTGCTGCATTCTTTTAGTCAGAGTGGCTGCTTAAGTGTCACACTCTCTGCCAAAGCGGCTGCTCGGGTTCCTCATCCTGTTTCCCAGCGCGGCTCTTGGGCCGCATTCTCTCCCTCAGTGCAGCTGCTGGAATATTGCGCTCTTCATTGAAGTGGATGCTCTGACACTGTGTCTTTATCTCTTGAGTAATTTCTAATCCTGGGCAAAGCACTACGCTACGCTCGCGTAGTTTGCGAAGCTTGCGCTACTTCGCACAACGCGAATTGCACGTAGTGCAGTGCAAACACACGTAACGTAGTGCAGCGGTCATTTTTTGCTTGCTCGCGGTCCTCAACGTCAAGTTGGCGACCGCGAGCAAGCAAAATGACATCCCGGCGACACTTTTTCCTCGTTCGCGATCAGCAACATCAAGTTGCCGATCGCGAGCGTGGAAAATAAACCTCCCGGCGAGATTCTCAACGCGGGGAGGTCAGGTTTCTCATTGCGAGTGGTCGCGTATGCTCGCGACCGCTCGCGATGAGAAACTACCAGTCCGCGTTGAGAAAGCTGCCGCTCGAGTAAAAATCTACTCGAGCGGCAGTAAAAGACAGCTCGCACTGTGCAAGATGCCGTTTTCAATGATTGCACAGTGCGGACAAGCATCCGGCACTGTGCAATCATTGCGAACAGTGCACTACGCAGTTCGCGTAGTGCTACGCGTAGCTCGCGTAGTGCGAACTGCACTTTGCGTAGCTTCGCGTTGCGCTACTTCGCGAACTACGCCCAGGCTTAGTAATTTCCCTTTAGATGAGGCAGCCCTGGTGCCACATTGTTATTTTATAGCAGATGGAAGCTGTCCCTTGAGTTCTGTCTTCCTCTGATGTGTCCCTCTTCTTCACCCCCTGTTACATGATTTCATCTCCCAGCAGTAGTATTCCTTCACAGGTAGTGCCCTCTGCCCCAGATGCCCACATCACAATAACGTGCTTTCACTTTCGCAAAAGCTTTCACCTGAACCTGGAAAATCCACAAAATAGAAATGGGGCATTTTTGGTGTTTCAGTTGTGGGTTCCCTCATTTCAAATAAATACACAGTTACATTCCTAGTTTTCTTATCCTCCTCCGTGTATTTTGGAGCAGTGCTCTCTTGTGCTCTCTTGTGTTTCACCTCACCTCCCCTCCCTCACCTCATGGTACGCTCCCTCCCCTCACTGTATAAACTGCACCAGCTCCCTCTCCTCCACTACCCTCTTACCCTCCTCTTTCAAACTATTTTTGTGAATAATTGGCCAGCCAGTGTTCGCTCCCCCACAACTCCTCCTTTATCCCCTTTTGGTGTTCTCTGTGTATATGATCAGCTCTCTTGCAGTGCTGCTACATGCTGCAGCGCCTCTCTCGTCCAATAAGACCCGGCGGTATGGTATTCACCAATCTGATATAGCGTGTTAGTAGCTCTAAGTAGCAGCAAAGCGGTGTGCGGTGAAGAACATTTTTAAAGCAACAGAAGTAGTTCAAACATGAGGAACTGTACTTAAAAGAGTATGGTAGAACACAGATCAACACAAACCAGATGTGATGAGGTCAGGAGGAAGAGGGTGGGAAGAAATAATTAGGACAATATGGTAGAGTAACTGTTAGACCTGGCCTTTTGACAGGTTTACCCTCAAACTTTTTTGCCTTTTGACTCCTATTTTTCTGACCCTGTTTTTGTTGGCTATAGGATTATGGGCACTTTACTACTGCTGATCAGTGCTAAAGTGCATATGCTCTCTGTATAAATTGTGATATGGTTGGTTATCCATAATTGGCAGATTTGATTTACTGGTAAGCCCCTAGTAAAGTGCAAGGTGTGTGCCAGGGCCTTTAAATCAAATGCTACTAGTGGACTTGCAGCACTGGTTGTGCCACCCACAGGAGTAGCTCTGTAAATGTGCCTCAGACCTACCACTGTAGTACCTGCGCACGCAGTTGCAAACTGCCATGTTGCCCTAGCAAGTGCACCCACTTGCCAGGCCCAAACCTTCCCTTTTCTTACATGGTAAGCCCAAGGCACCCCGATGAGCCGGGTGCAGTGTATGTGAAAGGTAGGATATGTACTGGTGTGTGTGACATGTTCTGATAGTGAAATGCTGTGTATTTCGTTTTTCACTATTGAAAGGCTGTCTGTCCCATAGGCTTATCATTGGGGCTGCACTGTAACATTTTACATGTGAAGCTTTCAATAGGGACAAGATGGAAAAATGGAGTTTAGGCTCTCTGTACTCAGAATTTATTAACGCACCTTTTTGAAAAAGGTGGTTTTTAAATTCTGTGTTTGAAAATGCCACTTTTAGAAAGTGGGCATTTTCGTACTTTACCATTCTGTGTGCCTCTGGCTGTTTGTGTATTTAGCGTCTGGTGTTTGAGTGACAGGAGCTGGGATTGTGCATTAACTCTAGACAGTCACAGTGGGAGGTTGAGGGGTGCCCTGCCTTGCCTGGGTGACTCATCGCTGGACTGAAAAGACCTGGTCTGCATTTAGAGTGGTGGTAGGAGTTTCGTTTGCACCTGAATAGGCTGTGTCTCCTTTTCACAATGCTGTCTCCGCCCCTGTGGTCATTCTGCACCAGAAAGAACAGGACTGGTTTGGACTAGGTTTAGAGACCCTTGCCACAAAGAGAACAATGACAAAATGGGGTATAAGTATTAGACCCAAAACCTTAAGATTACTTCAAAAATCAAGAGGACCCTACCAAGAAGAAGAGTGGAAGAACTTTGTGAGGAGCGCTGCCTTTTCTGCGTGAGGGGTGGGTTGGGCTTCAGTTTCTGCTTCTGTTTATGGTGGAGGAAAAGAACTGACACTTTTTGCCCTGCTGTGGTATCCTGCTTGGGAAGAAATCTTCAAGGGCTTGAGTGTGTTTGCCTCCTCTTGGAAGTCTCAGGGAAATCAAAGACTTCAAACAAAGTAACCTGCCTGGAAGGAAAACTGCAGGACTGTCTGAGGAGCGCTGTCCCTGATGCATGTGGGGTGGGACCACCTGCAGTTTCTGCTCCTGCTTGGGAGTAGGAGGAGGACTGGATTGTTCTTCCACCTATTTATATTTAAAAGCATGTGGAGTGGCTTTTAAAGTGCTTACCTCGTCATTGTTATTGCCCCAAAGCGAAAGCACTTGAGAAGCGCTTCTTAGACTGCCCTGCGCGTGTGGTGAGCGCTACTCGTGAGGAGAGCATCAGTGCTTGTCTGATCCCCGGTGTAATTGCATGGTACAAATGAGAGGGGAGCCCAGTTAGTGGTTCAGGCACTCTCCTCAGGGCACGGGGCTTTCGCTGCTGGAGAAGCGCCGGTCGCACTGTGAATAATCCCCCCTCAGCTGGGCCCTGTCTGCATGGATGCCTCACTGCAGCTACAGGTTGCTGTAGCAACCACCAGGGAGAGCTGAAGGTGACGCGGCAGCCACAACTGCCTGGAGGCCCGGAAGCAGAAGCCTCGTCCCTGGCCACCCCAGCCACACCGGGCCTATGCGCAGCCATGCACCTGAATGAAGCTGACAGTGCCCCCCCCAGCTGAAGGGTAGGCTGCGTCCAGCCCTGTGGTCCTCCTTGGCAGCCGGGATGAATCAGGAGTGATGCGGCCTGCCAGAAACAGAGCAGGGCCTTAAGCTTGCGACTGCACTGCACGGATGTGGGCAGCTGCCTGTCCCCTAGAGAAGCTTCGTGGGAGACCTGACGAGGTCTACTCACGGGCTGAGGCCATTTTCTTTGCTGCAGCAGCCCCACAGTGTCATTGCAGACTGCTGTGCTCCAGTTCGGACCGGGGAAGACCCGGCGAGGTCTTCCCGCCAACTGGGGGACTTGTTCACCATTCTGGGAGCTTTTCGCTACGGTTCCGGTGCCCTGTTACCAAAGTGTGGTGAAGGGGACCGTAATCCACCCTGATGATAAGGTGGGAGTATGGGGCATAAGTTGCCTCCTATGCAGCAAAATGTGGTGATTTAGGGAGTCTGTCCATTATCTGAATGACTGCATCTCGTGCCCCAATGTTATGATGTAGGCATGTAACTGGCCAAAGTAACCCAAAGCCTGTTCAGGAGCTGTATGAGGGTTGAGAGATTACCATATACCCTTTAGAAACAGCGCAGAGCACTGTGGCCTCATGTTTAGGTGGCACCCTGGTACATCATGTGAATCAGGATTTAGGGCACGTGATGCCCCAATGCTATTCAGGTGATATGGATTTTGGTGATCTGGGCCCAATGACGTGATGATTTATGTATGTTAGAACCTGCAGTTTATGCTATGATACATGTTGTTTATGCCTTGGGGGTGACAGGTCAACAAGTATTATTGCAAGATCTGCATATTATGCCAAGTGATGGGGAGGGTTGATGACTTTTGCAGCCTATAAGTATTTACTTTATGCACTACCTATGCTGTTATGACCATTGCCTAGTGGCAAATTGATTTTTATGATCTATGTGATGTCATGATGATTGCCTAGTTGGCAAAGTGATGTCTGTAATTGTGGTCTAAGGTATTTTATGTATAATACAGAGGATATTTTTATATAACCTTGTGTGGAGTCTCTTTTTTGTGTTGTGCCTAGTGTGTCACTAATGTGTGTGTGTTGTGCAAATGCTTTACACATAGTGCAGATATTGTTTTTTGCTATTGCCCCACATCATTTTAGAATGACTATTTATGGTTCTAATCATATTTTTGCGGCGTAGATCTGGCTTTCATCTTCATTAGTTTCGAATCATAAGCTTTGGTTGGGGGTCCCCTCAGTGTATTATGTTTGGGGGCCTTAAATCAAAGCAATTATGCCTTTCTTTATAGATTTGAGTAAATATAGGATTTCATTGCAACTTTTTCTTCTTTCCCTCCGCAGCTCAAGCTTTAATGTGCCTCTCTCTTTATCCCCCTCCTTACCCACAGCCCTCACTTGTATTTCTTTATTCTGCCCACGTGCCTTTTCTGGGAATAAAAAACCAAAGATGAAGCTAATTTCTTCTTTTAATGGCTGCAGATGCCCGTAATTTAAAGGGCATCACTGCAGACAAGCTGCTGCTGCCACGGTTTAGCAGGGGAAAATACAATAACTTTATTTCTGCCACCCCATGCCAATGCATGTTTGAAATAAGCCAACAACATCGTCTCACTTCCTATGAAGGCTGCTCCCTCAGCGTTGCAGTAGATATGCATCCTGCAGCAATCTAAGCCCTGCAGAGATCACTGCACAAGCTGGCCAGTGAAGACAACAACCATTCAACTCCACATAATTCAACACAACACCACACAATTAAGTTTCACACAATCCCATAGCACTCAAATCCACACTGCATAATTCCACTCATAGTGCAGATATTGTATTTTGCTATTGCCCCACGTAATTTTAGGATTACCATTTCCAGTTCTAATCATATTTTTGGGGCGTAGATCTGGCTTGCATCTTCATTAGTTTTGAATCATAAGCTTTGGTTGGGGGTCCACTACACACAACAGATTTAAACTTCTCATAATTCCATGCAACACATTCAGCTACACACAAATCTACTCCACCTCATTCCACTCCATGCTACATAATTACAATCCAACAATTTCATCACCACATATTTCAATTCCGCTTCATATCATATAATCCCACTTCACATAATACCACTCCATGCAACACAATTTAACTCCAGATAATTCCATTACAAATAATTTCACTCCTTTCTACATAATTGCACTTCATGCCACATATTTACACTCCACATATATCCACTCAACCCAAAAACACATAATTACATTCCACAAAATTCAACTTTGCAACATGCCACATATTTCCACTCCACATCATGCCACATAATTCTGCACAACGCCACACGATTCCACAACATGCACTTCAATTCCACACCATGCAACATAATTGCACTTCACATAATACCACTCAACATCACATAATTCAATTCCACAAAATTTCACTCTACTCCATACCACATAAATCCACTCCCCATAAATCCACTCTATGCCACATAGCAACACTCTGCATAAATGCACTCCACACCATGCCACATAATCCCACCCAACATATTTGCACTCTGTGCCACACAGTTCCACACCATACAATTCAACTCCACACAATTCCGTTCCACACCACAAAATTCCAAGACACATAATTTCAACCCACAACACGTATTTCCACTACACACAACATAAATCCACTATACACTATATACATCCAATACACACCACATAATTCCAAATCATGCTACAAAATTCAACAGCACGCCACATAATTCCACTCCACTACATGCCACTTCATGACATACAAAACTACTCCACATAATTCCACCTCATGGGCACAATCCCCCTCCACATATTTCCACTACACATAACACCACATAATTACTATCCACAGAATTCCACTTCACACCATGCCACATAATTCCACTACACATACCTCCATTCAACACCTCATAATTCCACGCCACACAATTCCAGTCCAACCCAAACAATTCCAGTCCACACCACATGCACCCACTCCCCTTCACTCCCTAAAGCATGGCTAAAAGACATTAACATTGACAACGTTAATAGCTCTCGAATTGCCGAGACCTATTGGCTTTGCCAATTCTTGTTTTGTTTTATGGCGATATGGCCCCAAGTCAATGTTTATCCAAATGCTTTACTGCTCATTATGTTTAAACCTCGGGTGCAGACTATGGTGAGGGACAGCAATGAACAATTTCTGCATAAATGATAGATTGGCTTAAGGCCATATTACCATAAAATGAAAAACTGAGGCTATTCAGTTTACCAGCAGGCACCTTGTTAAAATGTCATTGTGAAAAATCTGCAATGTGTATGGGCCATTTTACCATCATATTAACAATGCTATTCATACATAATTTCATGTTTTAGTCATGGGTTATTTTTATATTTGTATTTGGTTTGAGTGTAGTAATAATTAAGCATAAAAGTGTTTTTATGTATTCAGTTGTAACGTATTTTGTTGCATTTCATGCTTCACGTTAGTTAGGGGCTACTGATTTTGATCAATTCAACGTTATGTTTGAAGTCGGCTGGGCTGCACCTGTTTTCATTCATGGAGAGTTTGTGAACGGGCTGTTGGGTCTGGTCAGTATATTTGTGTCACTGTTTTTGCACAGGTTGGTGTTTATGCATTGATTTGCATGCTACGATAATTCAATCACATTGGGAGCAAAGTTCTCTTTTGCAAGTTTCTTTATTTGGGTTTTTGACGCTAATTTTCATTTGCCAGTTTTTTCGAACTGTATGGGGGACAATTAAGGCATGTTTTTTATGTTTTTTTATCGACCTGGTGGCACTAAGTTTATTGGGGGTTGTAAGTGGATTACAGGGTGCATGTGGACGTTACACATATCACGAGTATGTTGTGTGATTCATTTTTTATATAGATAAATTTTGGGGGTGTTATATATGTGGTAGCATTAGTTACGTTGTGTTAGTTTAAGAACTGAACCTCTCATTAATGAAAGATATGGGTTGTCTGTCAGTTCTGATGAACCTTTTTTCACATTACAGTTACTCCTCAAGAAGGGCTTAGGCCTGAAATGCATTGGGTGTATACCATTATCGTTATTTGATGATCTGTGAATTTCGACAAGCAGTAAAAAGAAGCCTAGATGGGCATATTATTTGCATTTGAATACTAAAAGGACGATGTTTGGCCATACATTTTGAAGAAACTATCGATAAAACCAGACAAATAAAGGAATAAATGGATTAAAAAGGATTAAACTGACATTTGCTTGATGATTGTTGCAGTTTGACCTAATTGGTTGTCGCATCTGGGATCTGGTGCAAATTCCTGCACTAGTTATGGAATGGAGTATCATCTTGTGTGCAATGGGACAGTCACACACCAATATAGCTCACCAAAAACTTTGCTTTTGAGCACCTAATTAAATGATTGATTATTTGGGTAAAACATATGGAGTGCAATCTATCATTTATGCAGAAAGTGTCTCAAAATCCATGTTTGGAATATATAACATGTAGGACATGGTGTACTAAGAGAAAGGTTGCCAAAAGTGGCTGTAAATTGCACATCAGCTTTTTGTGATCTGTCTCTGATTTTACAATGTGACTGATTTACTAATAGTCTGTTTCATAAAATCTCCAGTTGCCTGGGTTTGAAGAACAACCTCACAAATGAATATTAATTAGACATACATGTCTCTATTTGTGTCTGTCTTTGATTGTGTACAAACAGAAGGATGGTGGCCTGCAAGGAACAGTAGACCACCATCACTGAATGTGTATTTCCAAACAGGATTTTTTAAAGTAGTCTGTGATTCTTAAAGGAACTAGGTTTTTTTTAAAAGAAAAAGATGCTTTCCCTGGAACGCTGTCTGCTCCCTCTGTCTTTGCCCAACAGGAATCAGAAAGCTTTGCAATTGATTTACCACCTCCTATGAGATGTCAGTAACTGATAAATGGCTTTGTGCCGTAACTCCAGTCACAAATCAGGGAAGTATTCCTTTGCGACTCGCAATTTGGATGGGACATTGCTCTTCTGGCCCTCTTAATTGTGATTATGAATGGATGCAAAATCCATGTGCCAGTGAGGAAGGCTTTTCCAACTTGCAAAATGGGGTTAGTGCATTAAATATAACATATTTGTACGCTAACCCTGGCATTTTGGTGAAATGCACGGTTTGCAAATGCTAAAATATTTTGTATTACTGATCAATAATGTCTTAAATACAGATATACTGCATTTGCAGACAGAATATTGAGTAGAATGAATGTAACATACGTTACCTAAAGAGACTGTCAATCAAAAGGAGTTTCTGCATGATTGTCAAGAGAAAGCAATGTCCAGATGTAAGGTCTTTCAGTTTTCACATTAGGCTGGAACAAAATTCATAACCAGATCCTTTCTCTGCTGTAGTTACCATGCTCTTTGCCCCTTGGTATCCTGGACACATTAGGTGTCTGCTCAGAGAAACAAAAAGTAGTCATCACACAAACATGAATTTCAGAAACCTCTTCAGCCATTCCCTGTCTGTGCTTCAACATATTGTAAAATAAAATAAAAATCTAAAATACAATTCTTGATTAGCAGCCTTGGATTAAATCTAAGAGAGCAGTCAATACAACATTAATGTACATTGAAATAAAGTTCTGTTTGGAAAATGCACATGTATGCAGAGGAGATCACTTCCATCAATTGGGGTATATATTGATAGGTTGGCGGTTGGGGCATAGATGCCAGTGTTCTAGGATTTACATATTAGGTTATGCCTTGTGACTAATTCTTGTATCACAGAGGCCTGACTTCTGGGTCAGGGTGGAACAGCTGTATAAAAGAGTAAGGCAGTAACTTCCTCAATGCCTTGCAATTGTGTGCATTGCTTTGGTTCTCCCACAGGCTTCTGTTCTAGCCGCTGTGTCCCTCATGTTCGTTGTATTTATTCTCTTCTTTGGTCCCTTTGCATTTCAGACCCTTTTCTGTTAGAGGGTTAGCATTTTGTCCATGTTGTAGTGGTAATTCTCTCCTGGCAGAGTCACAGTGGAGCCTGCTGCCTCTCATCTTCCGCTGTTATGGGGAAGGATTCTTGGTATTCTACAGCGATGAACAAAACTCCAGAAAAGGGAGGACCCTTAAGTCACAGAAACCAAGGGGCTTATTTATGAGCCCCCTGCACCGCTGGAGCTTCACGTTTTGTGACGCCCCGATGGCACAGATTGTATTATCATGTCTTTAAAGCCACGCAAAGCACTATGCATGGCCTCATAGATATGGAGTAAGGCAAGGCAGCGCAAAGCACTGCGTGGCCTTACTCAGCGCTCGGGATGCGTTCCATGGAAATTGCGGTGGGTTTTCTCACGCAACACCCATGGATTTTGATGCTGCCCCAGATTAACAAGATCATGTATACCTCGGGAAGCGCCAAATTCTTACGCCTCCCGAAGAGAGGCGTGATGAGGAGAAGTGTCTCTATTTCTCCTTGTCTTTCCTCTTTCCATGTGTGCTGCATTCTGCAGCACACATAGAAAGCAGAAAATGCTTCTTAGTATTGTTTTTGTGAAGGGAAGTGCCCTTCCTGCACAAAAACAATCCTGCCAACAACAAAGGCACCCTTGCACTATGGTGCACGGGTGCCTGCGTTGGCGCTAGGCAGCGGAAACTGCACCAGCGCAGGGAAAAAGGACAGGAAATCACTGTATTACATAAATACGATGCATTGCTGCCCTATCACTTTGGCATAGGGCAGCGCAGCAAGATGACTTGCTGCACTACTCTACTCCAAATCCCCATAAATTAGCACCCTAGTGGTTTTTTTCAGCTGTGGCTTCCTTACATTATTGGAATATTACTGATTCTCTGCTCCCATGTTATGCTGGAGGAGGTGGTGCTCTCACATGTATATACATACCTTCCTGGTTCCTTCAATGATGCAAGACTTCCCCAACCTGGATCTCCAATTACTGGGCATCTAGCTATGGACAGGGAATCAATCACACTAGGCCAGCAGTATGTTTTTCTCTTCCCTAGTGCCAATTTTCTCTTACCTATTGTAGTGATCAGCCAAATATTTGGCAACATCTAAGAAGGAAGGACAGGGATCCTCACACAAAACACAACAATCAATACAGAAAAGCATGTCTCTACCTTCACTAAGGTAGACACAATGTTACTGCTAGAAGCTTTCAATAAAAATACATACACTTCCCCTGCCTTCTATCCCATAGTAAATCAGGAGTGGTGATCAAAAAGGTTTTAAGTTATGGGTTAATATTTGACCAAAGCAAAACGATTCAACTACAAATAAATAATGTCACAATGGAGTCTTACTACCAACTCCTACTTGTGCAGAAAATAATTATGATTTTCAAAACAAATAAAACAGACCTAATGTGTGACATGGTGCTAAACATAAAGGGACTTTAAAATGTTTTTCTATTGAGTTTTTCAAGAATTGCCCTAAACATTTATAACCACTAGTGAACTGACCAGCTGGAGCACTTACAATACTTTGCATGATGAATGGAATGTTCTGTTCTAAATGCTCAAATGCCTCTTGTAATGCATCCCCAACTACAATCCTCTAAAAAATCCAGAGATCTTTTATTTTACAAAAGCTGTCAGAGGCCACCAAAAATATATGCAGCTTAAACTCCCTCATGTGACCCACTAGTACTAACACATGTGGATACTTTGTAGAAGGACAACAGAGAATTTCTTCCATGACAAAAAAAGAGTGACTGGAGATTGTGTTTCAATAAAGGTAAACATGGTCCGAACAAAGGGGCTCATTACGATACCCGGCGTAAAAAAATCCGCCAGGCATGGAAGCGGCAAAAATCCGCCCGCACACACCGCCTGAACACCGACCACGCCATTATGAGTACACAAACCGAAAACCGCCATCGGCGGAAAAATCACACAAAATACCGCCCGCCATCGTCCGAGTCGGAGTCAAACCGCCCGCCACGGACGGAAACACGCACGACAACACAAAACCGCCCGCCCACACGGCCGACACACCGCACGTGAAATTACGATCGCACCGCCATGAGCGCGGAAAAACAACAAATATACCGCCCGCCAGCGCAAACAACGCCGATGAGAATCGACACGGCAGAAGCCATGGCGCCCACGTACCTGCACAGAAACCATCCGCACACAAAACCAATAGCACACAACATGGCCAACAAGTCCACACAGCAAGGCACACACAAATACACAAGCACAGTACACATCCCGAAAACACCCCCCGGACAAACAAAAAATACAAAGGCCAGAACCCCAGACACAACACACCTGAAAACAACAGACCATGAGGACACACCCACATAGGTGAGTACAAAAGCAGCACTCCCACAGACCACAACCCCTTGCTACATTGCAAACCAGAGAGGAGAGGAGAGGACACAGTGACACAGCAAGGACAGCAGCACACCACAGAAACGCACACATCACAACCACCACCACCACCACCACCACCAAACACCGGCACCACAAACCCCCTGCACATTACACAACACACACCGCACCAGCACCACAAACACCATGGCACCACAAAGGATGCCCAAGTTCACGCCCATGGAGCTGACGGTCATGGTCGACGAGATCATCAAGGTGTACCCACAAATCTATGGGAACATGGTCCAGCACACACCACTAGCCACCAGAAACAGAATGTGGACCCGGATCGTAGACCACATCAATGCAGTCGGGACCCTGCCCAGGAACAGAACCGAGATAAACAAACGTTGGAATGACGTAAAGAGCCTGGTCAAGAAGAAGGAGGGCAAAAACAGAGAGCTGGCTGCCGTCACTGGCGGAGGGAATCCCGCGCTCTTTAAGACCTTCAAAGCGTGGGAGGAGAAGGTGCGAGTCGTAATCCATCCGGAGATCCTCGCCGGATTAGCAGGGGAGTGGAGGCTGGTAAGTACAAACTAATGTATACCAGCACACCGCTATGTACTCACATGCGCAACTACCATGCCACAGCTCCCAGGGACAAACACCCCCATGTCCAGCACACAATACACAACACATCACACACACATGCAACAGACACTACCACACACAGCCCAAACCGAACAACTGTAAGATGCGTGGGGACATGTGTACACTAAGCCAGCCACGTAACCACCAACAGGTCCCCAAATATGCCAGAAGCGCCACAACGAGCACCCACCACACCCATGTGTCCGCCACAGCTGCACTAACCGACAAGTAACAGGTAAGTGGCAGGAACACAAAGTGCAGTGGGTGGGACGGTGGACAGCCCAAGTACAACACACACCAGGCCCCAGTCCCACAGCACAGCAAGGAGGAGCATCCCCCACACCCCACAGCCACGTGTCAGCCACCGCAGTGCACAACGACAGCCGAAAGGCAGACATCACGGTCCACAGCAATCGGTGTCAGTGGGTGTACAGCCACCCCCACGACCCACTACACCCCCCACCCCCACAGACCTGCAACATGGAGCACCCCCGCTTAGAGCCATGTGGCATCCAGTACAGTGCACGCACGAACAACTTGCAGGTGGGAAACTGGACAGGGCTGGATTACTGGAGGCATGAGGACCATAACACCACCAACACATGGGACATGTCACGTAGCACACGGACACGCAGCACCGCCCACCATCACGAACAAGTGAACAATGTGCACACGGACATGAACAGCAGACTCACACCCCACATGACCCATCACAGACATAGCAACACCCAAGGAGCCACGTCTGCATGCACAAGCCACACTGAATATAGTCCCACACGGCAGCCACTGTGCAACTCATCACACACAACCGAAACACCATTGAAGTCCTGTCCATGTAGCCCCCACTGCCTGTCAACCCCACACCCCACAACTACGCCTATGTAAGACAAACAACACTAGACGCAACAGAGCGGAACAACAGAAATGCACACGAACACCACTGAACCCATCAAACTCACAGACACACCATGCACATACAACATACCATCCATCCCATCCGTCAGCCCCAGTCACATGAAAGGCATGTCATCCGCACAGCTGCCACACATACAGCAGTCACGCTAAGACACATGCCCATGACCAACCATGTGCCAGAAGTCAATTAAGCGCACGACACACTGTGAGCAACAACACACAACATGGGCCACACCCCCCCGAGCACTGCAGTGATGCACATGGCACAGGGCAGCACGCACACCAAGGAGATGGGACAACTGCAATACGTTGGCTGGCACACAACTATCACTCACTCATAACGATGCGTCCAATGCCATGTCCAGTAACCACAACAGACAGCAAATATGCAGGGCATGTCAGGCATGCACACACCTCAGACCATGCACTGTCATGCTGCCACAACACATGTCACGTTCGGCACCCATGGCTCACAGCATGTACCCCAAAAGCATATCCCCTCCCAAATGCGAATCTGGGGCATGGCCCCCATGTTGCCATATGCGTTCCTAAGCGTTCCATTTGAACCCCAAAAGCATATCCCCTCCCAAATGCGAATCTGGGGCATGGCCCCCATGTTGCCATATGCGTTCCTAAGCGTTCCATTTGAACCCCAAAAGCATATCCCCTCCCAAATGCGAATCTGGGGCATGGCCCCCATGTTGCCATATGCGTTCCTAAGCGTTCCATTTGAACTCCAAAAGCAAAGTACAAACCAGACCCAGGATGGGCCAGGAGCCCGCATACACCAGAGTCACAATGAGTAGGGGCAAAGCAACACACCCATCGGCATGGCCAATCCATCCCATGCCACATGTGCACAGCACACAGTCCCATTGCCTAGCACACACAACTACAGATGCCACAGCCACACACTCGCCTCCGGGAAACCCATGTACGAGATTGCACGAACTGCCAATGTCAGACGACTAATACATACTTCGCCAGGTGCAACACAATAACAAATCTCATTCTCTCCACAGGTGACGAACTGCTGGACGCTGGGGATGGAGACAGCAGCCAGCACAGCCAGCCTACAAGCCCCCAACGAGGACACACGGATCTGGAGGATCTGTCCACCTCTTCGGACATGGACCACCAAGCTGGCCCATCTGGCGTGGCAGGGCCCAGCCGCTCCCCAGGACCCCTCCTACCCACCAACCCATCATCCAGGGATGCTGAACAGTCCCAGTCCCCTGCTGCCACTGTCGTTGCGGCCACACCCACGGTCATTGCGGCCACTACCACTGCCGCAACCGCCACCATCGCCGCACCGACCACCACCGCCTCCACCACCACCACGTCTTCGCTGGCACCAGCCCCAGCGCAGGTGGTGGCCCGGCCGACTGGATCCACCCTGGGAGCCACAGCGAGGACCGTGGTGAGCAATGTGGCTAGTGGGCAGGCCGGTGGCAGCAGGACTGGTAGGAGGAGCAGGGTCAGGGAAACGCCAGCCTCCCTGGGAGCCATGCCCTGCCTCAAATGGCCAGAGTCCTTGGGGCCTATGAAGAGGCCCAAGGACAATGGGCCAGGTCTGCTACTGACACGCGGGAGGTGCTGGGGGTGCTGAGGTCCATGGACGCCCATATGGGCCAATTCGTGTCCCGTATGGACCAACTCGTGGACCTCATGGGCCAGCTGGTGGTGGCGGTGGGGTCACAGGCAAGGCCAGCAACACCACCTCCGCCACCACCTGCTAGGGCGCAGGGTCGGCCAGCAGTGTCCACTTCCCCTGCGTCCACAGCCAGTGAGCACACCTCACCCACCACCAGCAGGTCGCCACCACACACCCCCTCCCAAACGTGGAAGGGGCCGTCCGAAGAGGAAACAGATCTCCCGGGAGGACTTCGCACGCTCCAGTCGCAAGTGAGGCAGCCAGCCAGCCTTCCGCCAGCCTTCCTTGACCAGCCACTGCATTGACTTGCTCTACGATCCCACTCCACACAGCCAGCTGGATGGCATGTGTGTGTTGGACTATGGACATAGAACCAGTGGGTACACCCTGATCATCACGCAGCCATGACCGACAGCTCATTGTCACTGCACGCACCACTTTTGTCATCACCTTACACACAATCACATGTCACAGTTTGTAATAAATGCACCTTTTTCACTAACTGCTGTTTGTGCCCTGTGTTTTATTTGTACGGAATACAACGGCCACCTTGGGCGGAAGGGCACCTGATGCGTGGCATGGCAATGGAATCCGGAGGGCCTGTAGGGACCTAGGGGTGGGAGACAGAACAGGAGCACATTCAATGAGTGTGTCACACACCCATCACACAGTACATGTCAACAACTACAAGCAATGTACACACATCGCACAGAGCAATAGGGCACAATGCCACAGTCACCAACAGTGGCATACTACCCTGGCCATGGAGCGTTGACACACTGCACGCAGTGAACATACGGCCACCCTGACACAGCACACACACACCTGCATAGATACAGACACATCATCCGTCGTACATGGACACTCACCGTCAAGTGAAGTAGCGGGCGATGAGCTGCTGGCGCACATTCCCAGCTTCCTCCTCTCCGCTGTCCACCTCACTCGAGCTGTCCTGTTCTGCGGGCTGGGGCCCTGGTTGATCTCCGTCATCCACAATGAGGGGGATCTGCTTCCGAATGGCCAGATTGTGCAGCATGCAGCACGCCACCACTATCTGGCACACCTTCTGTGGGGAGTACGCCAGTGCACCCTCGGTGCGGTCCAGGCACCTGAACCTGGACTTGAGGAGGCCAAAGGTACGCTCGACCACACGTCTGGTCCTCCCATGTGCCTCATTGTATCGATCGTCTGCTGGGGTGCGAGGATTCCTCAATGGACTGAGCAGCCATGCCCCATTCGGATACGCAGAGTCACCTGGGTGTGAGGGACACAGAGAACCGTTGCTATTCCAACTGGACAGGGGACAGCATCGCACAACCAGCACGCTACACCACTCCACATACTCACCGACAATACAGCCACGATCCTGTTGCAGATTGGCCATCAGTCGTGGCAAGATGCTGTTGCGCATTATGTGTGCGTCATGTGCCGAGCCTGGAAACTTGGCACACACGTGGGTGATCACCATGTCCGCAAGGCACACCACTTGCACATTCAGGGAGTGCGTGTGCTTCCTGTTGCGGTACAGGTGCTCAGTGGCCTGTGGTGGAACAAGGCCAACATGAGTGCAGTCAATGGCTCCCACGACGTGTGGGATTCTGCCAAGGGCATAGAATGCACCCTTCACTGCCGCCAATTCACGAGCCCTGGGGAATCTGATGTACCTGTTCCGGTACAGCATCATGGCTGCCAGTACATCCCTCAGCACCTTGCTGAACATGGGCTGGGACATCCCTCCTCCACTGCCCACTGTGTGCTGGAATGACCCAGTGGCGAAGAAATGCATGGCGGCCATCACCTTAGCCGTGGGGGTGACAGCAGTCGGATACACCCCTGCGGGGACGGAGATGGGGCTCTAACATGGCACACAGTCGATGCAGAGTTGGCCTGTCCAGCCGAAACTTCCTGATTACCTCTGTATCGTCCATGTCCGCCAGCAATTGGTATGGGCGGTCAATGTTCGGTCTCCGCCTGGGTTAAATGGCAGAGGACACATGTCAAAGCAACACGGCACATAGCAATTTCGCATACACATCACTGACATGACTGAGCAAGCACATGAGCCACAGCCCAGCTGTCAAGCTGGGACGGCACGGCCACAATACACTTACACAGGTCTCCCAACAATGGCAATGGCAAGTGAGACATACCACTGCCATGTGCATGCACATGGGGATCTAGGCCCCAATGACTTGCGGGGCGTGCTGATGGGGACTGACTGCATATTCGTCAAGCGGCAACGCCACGGCAACATGAGTGTCTGCTGAGCATGGAACTGCTTCCGAGGCTGGATGAGTATGGCACACGACGACGACGATGTGGGCACGGGCTGAGCGGCCAATACAAGTGGGACCTGTGGCACGAGGGGATATGAGACAGTAGTAGGTGTCAGCACTGCACCCTATGTACAGCACTGTACGGATCACAGCTCCCGAAACATTGACTGGTGTCCACATTGACAGCCCCATGCCAAGACGGCTGTGTGCTTGCAGTCACACGTCACAGGTGAGAGGTTACATTGCACGTGCCAGGTGGCAGACGTACATAGTGGGAGCTGGCATGTGTGTGCATGTGTCTCCTGTTCAGGATCCACCAGATGGGCGCTGACTCTGTACTGACCATTGGACACAGCATGTTCCGTGGAAGGCTTGTGTGTGTGGGATGGTGGCACTGGATGTGCCTCCGTTGGGTGGGGGGCCATGCACAGGGCGGGTACGTCGATGATTGCGCATTGTTGGTCACGGTGGGTGCACCAACTAAGATGTGTTGCCCTGTGTTCAATTCCTATGTCCGCATGATGATGGACTGTGGATGTGGGCAGACTACACATTGATCGATGTGCTGTCTATATGCATGTGCCTTCACACCAGGCACAGCTGCCCCTGCACATGTGACCCCTGCTGGACTCGCTGCTGGGTCTGTGGAGCTGATGCACCTTCTGCGCGTGGGGCGGACAGCTCTCCTCACTTCCCTCATTGCGCATGTCATGTCTTTGCCGCAGGTGACATGGATCATGGAGGGCCCACATGTACGCGTGGGTAGGCTACACATGATTGTTCACTGGTCGCCACCCCCAGTCAGTGTTTCGAATGGGAAGGTTGTCGTGCTGGTGGTATGTTCGATGTGGCGGATGGGCGGGCCTAGGTGCGGGCTTACATTCCGGACATGGGGGGTAGTTGGATTGGCGACTAGTTGCAGTACACACGGGACACGTCTCTTCCTTTCCACATCTGGGTCATCCCTTGTACTAACTGACAGTGATACAGTCATCTTCGCCCCAGCCCTCATGTCCTCCCCTCGCCCCCCAATATGCATGCTCACCTGCGAGGCTAGCGCTTGCACAGGCAGCCCCAAGCTCGCACCAGAGAGGGCAAGGAGTGTATGTGTGGGTCCAGTTGCACGAGTGGGCTGTCTCAGGGTATGATGTGTGGCGGGACGCCGTCCACCTGCGTGGTGCCCCAAATGGAGACCCGGCCTGCATGGACTATGCATCACAGTCTTCGCCTTCCGGATCCGCCACCTGCGACACCCAGTGGCTGTGGCTGCCCTTGCGGCCAGGCCGCGTCCGTCTGTGGCTGATGGCCCACACATTCACTCTTTGGCCTCTCTGGGGAGGGCTCGGGGGTGGTGGCGCACGCGCTTGCACTTAGTCGCAATGGCATGTGGCGTGGTTGGTATGATGGGCAATGGATGGGATGGTGCGAGCCACCTCCCGTGACGTCAGTGCTGCTCGTGCTGTGGTGCGTCCCCCTACACTTCCATTTGACTTGTGCCATGCTAGACGTTGAGGTTCTATTGCCTGCGTGATATGACCAGGAGGAGCGCGAGGAGACCTCTCACACACCATGCTCCACTGCCATCCCGTGCCCTGTATCGCCTGTGCGGATTGACTATGTTGGGGTTACACCTGGTCGACTGGGGCTGTGTGTGCCTTGTCAAGGGGCATGGCGGGCGCACAACAGGATCCAGCTTGTCCACAGAGGGTGGGCTGAGGTGCGCCTGGTACCGCCTTGTACGTGTGCCCGGCTGCTGTGCACACACGTGTTCACTCCCCCCCGACAGGTGTCCTCTCACAATGCCCAGGGAAGCGGTGGTGTACTGTTCATGACCCCTCCCAACACGGCGTGCTCCAACTTGGCATGTGCGCATCTACCCGTCGCACCCACCCACCCGAGCACTGCGTCCATACGACTTCATACGACACATGTGTGTCTTCCACAGTAGTGCTACTCATTTGCGTTGACATCCAATACCAGTGGACTACATGGTCATGTCACGACTGCCGTGTACTTCACATACTCTCATCCTCTCTCATTCGTACTTGTGAAATGAGTCAGCGGAGACAGTTTTGGTTTCAGACATTATATTGAGTCTTCTGTCCTCTGTGATGCAGTATAGTGGACACTACTGGCAGCGGAATACATGTTGAGGATATACTGAGCATGATAACAAATGGGATAGGGTGTGGGGTTACATCTGCTTGGCCAAGGCTGTGCTAATGTACATTTACGTATAGCTGCGGAGCTGCGGACTTTGACACAGACGGTATACATGTAGCCTACCAGACCGCTCGGCATCATGGGCACAGTCCATCTCAGTTCCATGTGACAGGTTTGCTGCGGTTGTTCCTCATGCACGCGTGCATGTGAGATGACATCAGGGCATGTGCTTGCGTGCATGCAGCGGCGTGCCACTTGTTGTTGCACTGTGGTGGTTACTGGACATGTCACAGTCACTGGGGTCGTGTTGTTGTTGTATGCACTTGTCGTCCATGCAAAGGTCCTGGTATGGGATTCCCGGGGCGGGGGTGGGAGGGGTGCAGCACCCACAGACTCCAGGCGACCTATTCATGTCCACTGAGCGGTGTGTGTGTCCATGTGCGCTGGATCCATGTCGTGTCCTGGTTGTTCGTGCAGTTCCGTCCATGTGGGTGCGATGCACAGAGCCCATGCCACTGCCTCCCACGATGCATGCGGTGTTCCTGGATGTGATGGGGAACAGTGTGCATGTCCCGGTCATATCCGATGTCATGGCGATGTCGTTGATGGTGTGGTTACAGTTGCCGGTCGTTTGGTATGGCTGTTGTGGTGGTGACTGGCCAGTCCGTGCGGAAGCTGAGCATGGGTGCGGGGTTGGACTTCATAGGTCACTCGGGGAACCTGCGTTGTGGTCCGACGTATTTACAGGTTGTCAGGTATGCGATGCCGTCCAGCAGGGCTTCCATGTCATTGGTGGTGTACATGTTTGCCAGCCAATGAAGCGGATGGTGGCTGTCAAGGTGTTGTTCGTAGGTTGTCCCTTGGAGGACCATGATGGGGCATGCTGGGTGACATTCGATGTAGCTGTTCTCGATGATCCGTCGTGTGGAGGCACAGTGGTTCCATTTCAGTGCGCGTGCGATGTTGGCCACATACGCCATGCCCCCATAGGCAGAGCAGGCCCTGTCGTGTGCGTCCAGAGGGAGGAGTAGTGGTAGCAGGTCCGCCTTCAGACATGCCGGGTTGGAGAGGCATATCTCGACGGGATGCTGGTAGGGACACCTCCGACAGTAGAAGACGGGCATGACGCAGCTGAACAATGTGATGCGGTAAGTCAGTCGGTAACTTACGTTCAGCAGGGACAGGAGATCGCATCCCAATGTATGTATCGTGTTGGTTTGGTACAGCTTGAGCTCTTCGGCGTAGTTGGGTAGGTGT
This sequence comes from Calotriton arnoldi, assembly GCA_963921515.1. Classification (NCBI taxonomy): domain Eukaryota; kingdom Metazoa; phylum Chordata; class Amphibia; order Caudata; family Salamandridae; genus Calotriton; species Calotriton arnoldi. The sequence goes on from CAWUFW010001744.1 coordinate 2,013,457, forward strand.
GTTGCGGTTGCCATTTCGCAGCGGTTCGTAGAGGTGGCGTGCTCCGGCTGTGTGTGCAGTCTGCAATGTGCACGCTCCGGGGTTGCTGTGAGCTCTGTGTAGTCGTGGGGAGACAGGACTTGTGTTCTGTTGGCTTGTTTGGAGGACACGGGCCCTCTTCCCACATGCTTCTCAGACAGTTCAAGGTCGGTGCTGTGTGACTCCTTCCAATTAACTTGCATGTGGCCGACATGGGGGAGTGTTTTCTTCTTTCTTCCCCGTCCGTTGTGTGCTTCTGTGATATGCGCTATCTGCCCTGATGTCGGTCTCCTCGGCATGCCTGTGTTGGTCTATTCTTGGACAATGGCTGTATTCACCGGCTTCTGTCGTAGGGCTGTGGTTTCGGTGTTGGAATGGAAGGTCATTCAGTGCTGTCTGCTCTCCCTTGTGTGGGCGGCAGGCTGCCTTTCCGCTCTGCGTTGGGCCTTGTGTGTGGATGTAATTCTTGGGCCACCTGTTGTCGGTCACCGGGCTCTTTGGTGTTCCGTTTCATGTGTCTTGTTCATATGTGCAGGGTGGTATGGGTTTTTCAGTGTGGTACTGGCGTTCCTCTTCCCGAAGGGGCCCTGCTTCTCCTAGTTGGTGTTGCCGCCGCTGTGTGCTTCGCCATGTTTGTTACACTGGGGTGTGTCCTGCTGTTGCGTGACTTCACTGACATGTGTGCGTCGGTTGTGTGGCGTTGGGTGTTGTCTGTGAATTGGGCGTTGGGGACATGTCTGTGGCCGGCCTGTCACGTGTCATGTGCGTTCGGGGTGGGGCTGGTGTGTGTGCTGCTTGGTTGTGTCCCTGTGTCTGTGTGCGACGCATGCATGGCGCTGCGGTTGGCCTCTGCGTTGTGCGCATGTGTGGCGGCGTCATCGGCGCTTTGGGGCCGTGACGGGGTGGTTGGTTCCTAGTCCCAGGTGGTGTGTACACATGTGTTCTGCGATGTTAGGATTTGGCCTGTGTGTCATATGTGGATGCAATGGTGGATGTGTAGTGTGCACGCGCTGGTGGGGGTTGTCCGCTTTTTCCGCCCTTGCACTGTGTGCGCTGTTTGCGTGCACTTGTTGTGTGTGTGCCTACCTGCGTCTCCGCGGTACGTTGCGTCCTTGGTGGTGCATCAGCAGAAGCATGGGAAGGGCCTGCAGTGCTGGATTCATGCCCGGGGTGCCGCTTCTTCGTTGTCCGTGCTCTGCGTCCGTGTTTCCGCCTCTCTTTCACGTGCGGTGTCTCTTGGCCGTGGGAGCCGTTTGTTTGCGGCATCGTAATTTATGCGCCGGGCGGGACGTGTTTCGTCGGACGGTGTGTGTCAGTTGGGCTGCGCCGCTACGTGTGCGGGCGCACTTTGATGGCGGACGGTGTTGCTGGCTTGCCGGCGGTGTTTGGCCTGCTTTTCGCATCGTAATTGGGCGGGCGTGTGGACTGCTGCGTGCCGGCGGTAACTGGTGGTTTTTGCATCCGCCAGCACGGCGGTTGTGCTTCCGCCCGCCATCGTAATGGGCCCCAAAGATGTGAAATTTCACTATTTGCTGCTATTACAACCTTTATTCCTCTCTCATTTTCCTACTTCCACATTTTCTCTCCTTTCCTCCTACAAGCACAAATGAAAATGTACATACTCACTGCTTAAAATGAGTTTACTTCTAGACATCTTCTGCTCTCTCTCTCTCTCTCTTTTCTCCCCTCTTTTCAACCACTTCCTGTAACTATCATGATGCATTTGCTACAATTGTAATTATCATGTACAACAGATTTGAATTAAACATGTTCAGGGCAAGTTGCAAAGGTAAGTTGCACTTGTGAGTAATTTACAGATGACTATTTTTATGTTAAATATTTATGTAAATTAATTTTATATATTTATTTTAAATGTTGAACTGAAGAAGAAAAATGCAACAAGCACTAGTAACTACATTTTGACTTAAAAATTCGAATATTTCAAATATATTATATTACAATAAAAAAATTCTCAAGGTTAAAATAAAACAAAAATCCCACCTAAAGTAAAAAATATTTAGAATTAATTAAAAATAATTCAATTATATTTAATCAAATGTTTTGTTTTATTAATTTTAATGACAGTAAGGTTATTAAAACAATTTGTAATTGAATTGAAATTTTTACAGTTTTTATATTTTTAAAAGTTTTTAACTATTTAAATTAATTTATTTTAATTTACCTTAACATTATTTTCTATGGAATTTTATTTCAACTCCCTAACTCTGTTGATTTCTATGGGAGAGTGTTGCAGTACCAAGGGTATGGCATCTGTGGTGCTCGATTTACTTCAGCTCTGATTTGGAGTAATTAACTATTGTAGTGTTTCTATGTCTTTTTGGCTATAGTTACTTTAGAAGTGCAGTTTGTGCATAGCGGTGAGCTTACTCTTTTGTGGATGGGTAGACACCCCTCCCTAAACCCCTACCTTACCTTACCTCATCCTCTCTTTACTCCTCCCTCTTCCCGTTCTCTTTACTAGGAAGTATTCTCAATTTGCCAGCTGACCCCCTCTGTCCCTCCCCATTTACCACTAAAATGTGTACTTACATGTGCAGAGACTTTGAACAGAAAAAGAGAGGCGAGACAGAGGTTTAAAGTCCTCACGTAGATTTGTCAATAGCATTGTGCAGTTAGTTTTGTAGAGCTACAAAACATGCTACAAGATGCAGTTTGCAAATGAGCCCCTTAATCATTGCAAAACAGAACTGCATACCAAGAACATATATAAATCAGTTTGTCAATTATGAACTACCTGGCCTATTTTTTTACTTGACTGAACAACGAATTTTAGTGAAATGTGGACATTGCCTTTTCTTAAGCTATATTATTCTTGAATGTTTTCATAAGAGTATTCTTGCATTGCATACTGTTGAAGTTGGTAATAATTATTTTGAACAAGATGAACTCTCCAACAACTTCATAAAAGAAAGAAGACTAGATGACTTTCACATCCTATGAAATCATGAAGCACTTGGAAATGCCAGTGGTTGTTAATGCATAACCGACTGGACCAGATATCCATTCAGCAACCATAGTATCTTTCAAGTGAAGAATGTGCACAATACAACCCAACTCTACATATAAATATTGTATGAATTAACTATTTGGCGGGAGCCCGTTATTGCTAGAGGAGAGGAGAAAGCATTCGCACTCTGCCCTGCACAGGGGACTCCATCCCCCTACGGCCATGGCACCAGGAGGCACCCATGTGACCCCTTGCTGCGCCGGAGGCACTTAAGAACAGTCTTGGGCTCCCGCGGTGCGGGAGCCCGTTATTGCTAGAGGAGAGAGAAAGCACTCACACTTTGCCCTGCACAGGGGACTCAATCCCCCTACGGCCACCGCACCAGGAGGCGCCCACGTGACCCCTTGCTGCACCGGAGGCGCTTAATAACAGTCTTGGGCTCCCGCGGCGCGGGAGCACGTTATTGTTAGAGGAGAGGAGAAAGCACTCGCACTTTGCCCTGCACAGGGGACTCCATCCCCCTACGGCCACCATGCCAGGCGGCGCCTACGTGACCCCTTGCTGCGCCGGAGGCGCTTAAAAACAGTCTTGGGCTCCCGCGGCGCCAGACGCCCGTGGGGGTGGCCGGGCCGCGCCCGGGCGAAGCCTGGGCCAAAGGCAGGCCAGTCTGCGCCCGTCCATGGCAGGACAAGGCTGGGCTGGGCCTATTCTCTTGGATTTTTGGTTTTTCTTTCTTTTATTTATTTTTTTAAACTATTTTACCAGGAACCTGCTCCACAAAACTACGAGAAGGTAAAACATTTTCTTTTATTTGTACTGTCAAGGTATTTTGCATCATAGGAAAACGAAAAGTTACCCCTACATCCAAGACAGTGGACACAACTTTGGACGGATATCTTCAAAAGGCAGTAGGGGCCTTAACTAAGGAAATAGAAATTGCGGAGCGAAGACTCTCACTAGCCCCCTGCCCGGCTATTGCAGTCCCAATTGTTTCTCAAGTAACTACCTCGTAACTTGTTATGGTCCAGAGACCACCCCCTCCTTTATCTCCAACTGTAATTATTTCAAGTCAGGATGTTACACATACACTCATTGAAGGGGCTGATCTAACATCTTGTCCAGAGGCGAAAGCTCCGGTACTGCCAACTGCTGCTGGAGGGAAACGTAAACGAACAGACTTGGCGGGAGGGAAGAGTAAAATAAAAGGACACTCACCGAGGGTTAAGAGAACCAAGCAAACTCACCTAGTCGAAAATACTTCTAGGACTCGGTCAGGTGGAGGGAAAAGCAGTGTAACAAATGAACTAGATAATATTGTTGATAAATTTAGTAGAATTGTACATGAGGCCCTGACACCCATCCTATCTAGACTAGCCTGTATTGAGGATCATCTTGTTCAAGTGGTGACGGGTTTAGGTACTGAGACGGCAACTAACAATCAACCCGATAATGTTTCCTGTCCAAGAAATTTAAATTTGAAACAACATGAAGAATTGACTGACTATTTGGGTGTCCTAGCCAATCAGCTGCAGTATTTGGGCTGGGTATGTATTGTAATGCTCATGGGAGAGAAATTTATTTAGACGAACACAGTAATAGGGGCCCGATGGCTTTACTCGAATCACCCTCCTCTAGAAGAAATATTAGCAGGGAGAACCGAGATAAAGAAGTAGTCTACCCACCACGCAATAACCTGACTCCAAATGTCATTACTTCTAGTCAGGTGCCATACCTGTCTCCTACCGTAGTTGAGCAATTTACGGACGACAAAGCTGAGGGAGTGGTAAATCAAGGTCACATAAAGGCTCCAATCGAGACCCCTATCGGCCAAGTTCCGCACTCGTTTCTTACCTTAGGTGAACAAACCACAATTGATGAGTAAGTGGGATTGGTTAACCAGGGTTACACAAAGGCTTCATTAAAATGTATGTCATGGAACATAGCAGGAATTCGTTCCAAAATGACTGATGAGGTGTGGCTAAATTATATTAGAGGCTTTGATGTTATTTGCCTACAGGAGACATGGTATAGGGAAGACATAGCGTTGAATGGTTACTGTTCTTACACGGTTCACGCAACACCTTCCCCAGGGGGAAGAGCTAAAGGAGGGTTAGTGGTGTTGATTGCAGTTAAATACGAGGCCATAAAAATCACCCCTGTTGTTACATCTCCCTGGTACCAATTAATTCTAATTGCTAACATGTTACAGGTCAAGCTTTTAATTTTGAACTGGTACTACAATATTTTTAACCAAAACGATTGTCAGGTTATTGAGGCTTTGCGGGCTGAAATCAATGAAACCTCTGAGAAATGGCAACCACTATGCATCCTTTGGGTAGGTGAATTTAATTGTTCTTCCTGCTCACATAGTTCCAACCATGCTTGTGGGTTGTTAAACACAGAGGGGCAGCCCCTCCCGCACTTCATTCATAGTCCCCAGGGTGAGGCCCTAAACTCTATTATTATGGAAAACGATTTGGACCTCATTAATGATTTAGCTAGTAACTGCCTAATACAGTGCCCCACCTATGTTGGAGGGGGTAAGGAAAGCTTTATTAATTTTATGTTCATCTCACGGAAGTTCTTAACGTTTGTTGATGATTTTAAGGTGGAGCCAAACAATGCTAGCGATCATAATGCCCTGATAGCTACTCTTAGTATAATAGCCCAGTCTGGAAAAGTTGATGATTGCCTTATACATTTTAATCCTAATAAAGGGGTAAGACTCAACTGGAACAAAGTAAATCCATCTGAATTTGAGGCAAAAACCGTTATAGCCAACTATGACCCAATCATGAGGTGTCTCCATTATGGTTTGTCCCCAGCCGAGATCATCCGTGACTTTGAACTGATATGCTCAGATATAGCAAAAATCCTGACCAAATCAATTAAGGCCAGGAATCTCCCTGAGACAAGGTGGTTTAATGCTGCTTGTTCAAAAGCTCAAAAAACACTAAAATCGGCTCTCCACGCTAATCCTCGTGACTGGGCACAAATTAAAAATGCCAGGAAGTTTTATAAAGCTATAGTTAAGCAGAGGAAGGAAGAACTAAGGTCATTAGCCTGGGAAGACCGGGACAGAGCTAGCTCCCTCAAAGACTCCAGAAGCTTCTGAGAGGTTATAAATCGTCCCTTTTTTACAAAAGAGGTGAGGAAGATAGATTCCTTGATCCCAGGGGAGGTTTGGGAAACTCATTTCGCGGCCATATTTAATCCTTATGGCCAACATCTAGAGGCTACAAGTGGGGATCTGTCCTTAAACTCAACCTCGGCTTCTAAGTTAAGTTAATCTATCTCAGTGGCAGAGGTTGAGGAAGCCTTAGCTAAAGGAGTCTGCATGAAAGCGCCAGGCCCTGATGGAGTCCCTTTAGATCTTTTTAAAAGTAATCCCCAGCTATAGGCCCCATTGCTGACCAATGTCTTTAAGGCAGTGATTATTGGCCCAATCCCAGTATCCTGGAGAGAGGCCGTCGTTGTCCCCGTATACAAGAAAGGGAATCAAAGTGACCCCGCCTGTTATAGGCCAATCTCCCTTATTGACGCTACGGCAAAGCTGCTGGGGAGGGTTGTCCTTGCCCGACTTGAAACATGGGCGATAGACAATAGAGTGATGGCAAGGACGCAATATGGCTTCAGGAGAGGAATGGGCACCATCGAACAGTGCCTCAACTTGTCGCTGGTTATGGGCAAGTAAATGAGGGCCAGGAAGGGTTCTATCCACCTGGCCTTCATGGACTTGTCCAGTACTTTTGACACTGTAAACCGGGAGAAGTTGTGAGCACTTATGGGGAACAATGGCGTGGAGGAGGCCTTGATTTCTCTTCTCCGCAGGCTCCATGCATCAACTTCTGTTGTTATAAGATATGGCCCCCAAGGGGAAAAAACTAGGCCCATAGCCTCCACGGAAAGTGTACGACAGGGATGTATTTTGGCCCCTTTTCTTTTCTTAATTTACACCAATGAATTAGAGGCCTTTCTAATTGATAAAGAAATTGATTGTCCGCGTATTAGAGGCACACAGGTCCCGCTACTCTCCTATGCGGATGACACCGTGTTAATGGCCCTCACAGCACTTGGCCTCCAAAAACTGCTTAACGCATTCACAGATTTTATGCTGGCTCTTGATCTAAAAGTGAATTTTAGAAAATCGTATATTATGGTGTATGGCCCGAAAATGACAAAAACAAGGAAATATATGGTGGGAGACAAGAGAATTGATAAACTGAATAATTTTAACTGCTTAGGGAATGTTTTTAATAATAGGCTGAGTTGGGATCCGCTCGTCACAGCAAGGGGACAACAAGCAGGTAGGGCAGCTGAGGGGCTTTTCCGCTTTGCCAGAAAGCTGGGTCATAAGCCAGTGACTGAGCTGGTTACACTTTATAAAACCAAATGTGTGCCTGTTGTAACATATGGGGCAGGAGTGTGGGGATACCATAACAGCCAACAACTACAAGTTATGGAAAATAAGTTTATTAAAAGACTATTGATGACTCCAAATAGTGCCCCCACGATCTTCTGTCATCAAGAACTGGGGCTCGATTTTGTAGAGGACCGCATAGAAATTGCCCCCCTGCTATTATGTGCCAAAATTTGGTTGTCTGAAGAGCTAGTGTTCTCCAGAGAGGTTATTAAGGATTGTATTACTCTTGATGGAGCACTTTCTATAACCTTGGCTCCGATTCGTAAAGGACAGTTTCTGTAAGCTAGGTTTGGGAGATTATTTTGATTCCCCAGACAGCATCCCTGAAAATGCTAAAAATATTATAAAAGAGGTCCATTCTGCAGGGGCGAAGATATCCTGTTCCCACTCTGACGTAACAGCCCACTTTTGTTTGAATCAACAGCAATTTTACTTAACTTTTACAATAAATGTACAGACTCGATTTTATCTAACTAGATTACGCTTACTTACCCTGTACTTTTTGGTGGCTTTCCCAAAACAATCAGGGTGGGAAGATAAACTGGAGCCTTGCCCTTGTGATATTTTGGCAGCTCAGAGCACTGTGCACTTTATGCTATTTTGTCCCCTCTACAAAGAGCCAAGACAAAGATTTTTAGTTCCAATTTTAAAAGAGATTAGGCCATGTTCTTATATTGAAGGGTTTTATTATTTATCTTCACTGGCCACTTACGATATATGCACTAGGGTTTCCAACTATATTAAAGTAGCCATGGCGATTAGGAAACGGTATTAGCCATTTCTACTGAAGCCGATTAGCGTAATTCTCTAAACATATAAAACTAAGCACTGATGTATTTTTATGGATGTAGTCGCATGCCGTAATTGTGACAAGTGCCTTGTAATACAGATTGTAATTTTATTAGAAGATTGTTTTAAGGTGTATTTTTCTCTCGCATTTTATATAATGAATTGACGTGTATAAAATGCTACTTTGTATATTGATCACTGAAATAATAGTTTGTTATGATGATTTTATGAACTTTTATGGTTTTCGTATGAAACCGAATAAAGTTATTTTGACTTTGACTTTGACTTTGAATTAACTATTTTGTAATTACATTTATCTGGTATATGATTTGTCTGTAATTAAATACTGTTCCTACATCTTCCCATCAAAGATTGATATGCCACACGTTTGTTTTTTTTCGAAATCAGCTATATCTGTTTTACCATTTAAATATGTCTGATATTTTCCCTTTCAATCTAGATACTTTTCCTATTCAGTGAATCGTTTGCAAAATTGGATTCAGTCCCATAGCACTGATCACCCAGTTCATCTCCCTTCCGTTTTATAAGAGCTAACCTCATGATGATACTATAGATGTGTATCCTAATTTTTGCCCAAGGACATTCTACAAGGGCACTTCACTACTGCTACCTTCCTACTTACCCAGCTCATCTCCTGACTTAAAATGTGCTAAACAAGTCTACATGGCACACCCAGGGGTTAACTAATGATCACTGTATTCGTCTTATTTATACCCAGACTGTTCATAATTATTCTTTTACCTGCTTCCAACTGTAATTGCTTTTTTCTTATTTTTCAGAATGAGTTCAGAGTTAATTTATTCACAGTAAGAAAGGTATTGTTTCCTACACATTACTACTCTTATCGACTGACACCTGTAAAGGTCTGACTGATAAGAGAGTGAACCCCCAGATACAACGTTCTGACTCATTAAGCTTACATAATGTCAATCAAATTTTAGAGTGGGGCATGCCACTTGTTTGCTGAATTTACATTTTCACAGTGGGTACTTCCGAGGGTAAAATTATTTCACATAAATCTTGGATCTCTTTAAATCCTGTGTATAAACAACTTATCTTCAAATATAATGCCTTTCGTTTGTATTGCTTTCAGCCTTGAGAAAGCCCCATGCTAGGGACCACATGGTGTGAGACATATGTTGGCCGTAATCTGCTTTATGTTTCCGAAACACTTTGTCTTTGTGTGTGACTGGATTGTGAATATATTTGTGAACCAATCCCAGACACATTGTTACTGTGTATGTATGGAAAATGTTTAGCAGTGTTGTTATTTAATGAACTGTAGGAACACCAGTGCTTTGTACTTCTTAGGTTATGTACTTACTATATCTAGGGATACGGGCCAATTCACCTTAGTGTCTTAAAAAAGAGGCACATATATTTCATGCTTACCAAATCAGGTAACAGTGGTGACATTCATTGGCCCAGGCCCTTCACTTATTAACTCACTGATAATCGATGTGTGCTTTCTATGGAACTTTATGTTTAGTTAACCTCTTTCATAAAGCGCTGGCAATGACTTAAACCTTCAAACATAAAAGACCGATTTAACTGAGTAGACAACATATGCACTATCATTAACCCCTATGGGAAAAGCAGTTACACTCTACCACTATCAGGTTTGCAATCCATGTGCATTTGAAACAAATCCTAATAATTTTGATGTTCTCCGTTATTCTTTTGCATACACTTCATTTGAGCATGATGGCCAGTATGTTAACTGTATATCATTCAATTGCATTCTGAGCTCTCACCCACTTCCTGCCCTATATCAAGTCCCCACGGCTTTGAACAAAGTTGAGCGAGCCCTATATTCTTTAAACACATTGTAAGATCTCTACCTTAATCCCCAAAATGTACTATGTGTTGTGTTAGTTTACATTTTCTAAGACCTATTCAGTGTGGCCTTACATTATTTCTTTTTCTGACACACACTTAATCACACATTTGACTCGTCAATACATAATGTAATAAATAATTTCATTGATAAAGTCACATGTGATTAATCAGAGATATCAATAATATTTAAAACAACAAGTGAAGTCTTCAGCAATGCCATTTAAGATGTCAACTAAGATGTCATGTGTGAGGGAATGAGCAGTGAATGGGGGCTGAATTATGGTTTGTGCAGTCAACCACTACTGGCCAGTTTCAGGGGCTTATTCACAATCTGCACTTTCTAGTACATTTAGGGGCTCACTACGATGTCGGGCAGAAAGCCTCCGCCCAACACCGTCTTGGATTTGGGACCGACCGACTTGCGGTCGTCGGTTCCGACCGCCGGATTACGATGCGACTGAACACTGTTGGGTCGAATTCCCATTGTTTCCTATGGGAGCTCGTGTTACGCCCAAGAACCGGCCGTAACACAGGCTCCTATGGGGAAAGCGGTGTGTGTAGAAAACCCTGCACCCTGTGGCAGGCACCCCATGGTGCCTGCCACACAGTGCAGGGTTTCACAGGGGGGTGCCTAAGGTACCCCCTTGGCTAGCAACCGTAGGCCGCGGGGACCTGGAGCCATGCCAGGGAACCCCAAAGTCACTTTCCGACAACCTTTCCATGTCGGACAGGCCGATGCAGAAAGGCTGTTGGAAAGCGACATCGTAATCCCAACGGCGGAAACGCCATCCATAGGGAGTTACGGTGAGGTTCCGACCGACAGGAATACTCCGCATGTAGGTCGGATCCGAGTCGGAGTGATCGGCCGGTTTACGTTCTGACCGCGAACATCGTAATCAGGAGGTTGGACTGTAAACCGACCGAGTCGGTCGGAAGGGCTCAGGCGTGGTCATAAAGATTCAGACTGTCCAGCGGAGCCTTTCCGCCCAATATCATAATGAGCCCCTTAGTAGTAGTACAATAGTACTACTCATGTACTACAAAACTTTTATTCACAAACCTATATGCGGCGGTCTCCATCTCCACCGTTCCTATCTTTTATGTGCAGAGATCTTCACCCTGACTGAAGAGATCGCTGCACATGTATGCAAATGTTTTAGTAGAACATGTGGAAGGAACAGGGGGAGTGTTTGGAAAATTGAGATTACCTAATACTAAATGGGAGAGGTTTAAGTAGGAGCATTGCGGGGTTATGGAAGGTGTAAGGCGGAGTTTAGGGAGGGACATGGATCCACTTACAAAAGAGTAAGCCCATTCTCATACACAAACTGTAGTTCTAAAGTTACTACTGCCAGAACTGACCCAAAACAAAAGTAAATGTACTCTGGCACAGCCATGGAGTATGCCCAGCACCACACAAGGCCAACCATTGGTAATGTAACACCCTCCCATAGAATGAGGCAGGGGCTTAAAATAACACCCAGTGTTTATATAGATGAATTTGTTTTTACTACTTAAAAAATATAAATGTTAATAAATGTTAAAACATATTTTATATATAAATAACACATAATTATCATAAAATTAAATGTAACTAACTTAAAATAATTGCATATTTTTAAATTAATTCTATACATAGTTTTTGTAAATTTACTACATCATACATGCATATAAATAACTTAAATGAAGTGTTTTTAATCTTTAAATCAAAATTCAGGTAAAAATGCTGTAGCAATTAAAAAAATGTTCTACATTACAAATATATAAAAATTATTTACATTTGTATTTAGCATGAAATATTCTTTGAATTTTTGGGAGTTTAATAAACCTTGTATTTTCTCTGTACTTAACGATAGGGAGATATCTTCCCTGGTTTACAGAGATCTCCACGGATGTGTAAAAGTTACTAGCCATAACTTTACATTCGTAAATTAGACTCAACCCCTGAATTTGCATGGGTAGAAACATGTAGGTCTACAACTTGTTAATGATGAAAAGCCAAAGGAAGTAAATAAAGTGTAAGAGTGAATTTACACATGTAAATTTGCATACATGTGAGGATACCTTTGTGAATAGGCACACTGTGTTTTTAGGATTTGCTTTGTTTGGTACCATAACATTTTAATGTGTTTTTTTCATGGAATATATATAATCTACATGATATAGAACCACATTAAGGTTTACCTCAGGACCAACAACCTCAGATCACACCAAGGTAAAACTGGTCACATTTTGAAAAGTTTTCAAGGCGAATCCCTACCCTCAACTGCTTATGTCCCTTGCATCTTATAAACTGAAGAGCAGTCGAGGATATGAACAGAATAGATCAAACCGGACAAAAGTATCGGGTTGCTTAAGGAACATAGATTATATTTTCTTTTACACAAAAATGTGAGTTATGAGAAGACTGCGTCTTAATTTGAAAACCTGTAATTTAGATTAAATTCAAGCACACATTAAGTGCAGTAGGAAGTGTGAAATAATAACGTAATGGAAAATGCCCCGTCCTTGTCACTTTGTATTGCTTTTGTAAGACGTTACTTGACTGACACATCCAGTTCCCACGCAGCTTGCTATTAACTACTTGTATTAGAGAAGCTTTTATCATCGGCAGCAATATTTTTCCACTTCCACTTTGCAAGGTAACCCTTTTATTGCTCAACATAAATTTCATCTAAAGATGCATTAAATGTCAAAGTTTACTAAATACACTAAAATAGATGTTCTTTATTGCGCAAAATGGACATTGGATACAAGCAATCGTGAAGCCGGCAGGTATTTTATGGTCACTTATGAAAACTCAATGGGCCGTGCTCAGCAAGTTCAATTTCATGCAGACTGTGTGCAAACATTTAAAGGAGGAGCAAACCTTGATCTGACTCTGGAAACTGCATTTAACACGCAGGAACAGTAAGGGCCATTTGTTGAACAGTTGCACTGACTCAGAGTGGAGCTGAGCACCTCTTTTTATGCATTTGCAGTGCCTAAAACGCATAGATTTAACTCTGAATTTCTCTGAGTTAATGCAGGAGCTGCAGACAGCACAGCTTGGAAACAGAAACAGAAAGAGAAATACCTCCATAGAGATGAAATTGTGTGTCGCAACCATGTAGTATCAACAACTATGTATTATCAAACAACTTGTATACGTGCTTCAATTTCACAAGTATAAAGCACAGATTGGGATGAATCTTTATGGTGTCTCAGGAAAAATGAACATGTATCGAATGTGGAGAAGTTGAGTGAGTAAACTCCATGAATGGTCATGTTCTCATGTGGAAACTAGACGGAAGGCAGGTACAGTAGAAGGTGCCATGCTGTCATTAGTCTGAATTGTGACCAAGGGTGCTCTTGGTGACACCCCATGACAATAAAGGATATCATGGGGTATTTTGGTTTGAACAGCTTAGAGAAGATATCAGACAGCACACTATGATTAGATTGTTTATGTAAATTCTGGACCAAAAAGACAATGCGTTGAATAGAGATTAAAGGATTTGAATGCATCATCATGCCCTGTCTCAGTGTTTACAAACCCACCCTGTAGATCTACTGAGACCCACATATCCATGTACAGATTGCCTATCGTGTTTTGCAGCTCTGCTGTTGAAATGCCAGTCCTTTATTGCTACCTCCACTAGTGGGGTAGAGTGACAGTGAGGCCAGGAACTCTCTGGAATGGCCTGACAGACTTGTGTCTTTAATGGCATTAGCCACGCTTTGTTCCTGTATCACACTGTCACTCTTTGTAACCCGTCCCCCTACACAGGCCATGTCATCAATATCTCAATATGTGCTATACCGCCATGTGGAACCTGTGGTACCCATATGTTCATGTCCTCATCACAAATGTCAAATTATACGTAATCATTGTCTATCTTAATATGCATCTCTGGATCCCCAACACCAACCATTCCAGCCACCACTACTAGTGTGAGCGGACTAGTGGTGCAAAAAGAATTGATCATGCAGAACGCTAGTGTGAAGTAAATCAGCCCTTTTTGAAACTTTCTCTTCTCATCTCGCCGTAGGGCCTCAGGAGTCTATATCATGTCACTGATCACATCCACTGAAATGGAAGATGGCAACAAGTGGATGTACTTTTCAACATACGTATTCCCACCTTGAGCAGAAGGAATATATCTCACTGCTGCTGCAAATATTTATTTTGGTTGGTCTTTTTCCAGCGTTTTTCCTGTCATTCTAGTATGTCAGTTATGATTGTCTCCACTATAAGATCCTGAGCTAGGAGAGTTGTTATTTTAATTTGATTTTTCTTAGATGGTGACTAATGTCCGCTACTATCCACTGTTTGGGTGCTTGCACAGGTAACTTCTTTGATTTGGTGCATTATCCTCGTCCTGGAAAATCAAAAGAGTTTGACTCCAATCTGTATCACTCTATTGTCCTTTGACGGAGGCACTCATTTTTTGGTATGTACTAATTTTTTAAGATGCCATTTTTCAAGTAATAAATGTTTGCTTTTCAACACGGTAGTTGTATTACTTTTTCTATTTAAAGGCAAGATGAAAAATGGCTGCTGTCCCAAGTGGGCAGTGCATAAATGTGTTTCACCCTGAGGAAAAATGGGGTACTCCACTAGTGAGTGAGTGAGATTCAACCAAGATCGTATACATCGCTTCAGGTCCAAACGGAAGACACAAAAATCCCAAGCACCAGATCTCTTTTACTGCTGTGACCACCCTCACAAGATAGTTCATGTGTAGGAAACATGCATCCACTACTTCCTGGCTCCCTCTTTGTTCAATCATCCAGGGATACACTGGCTTGCAGTGAAAGTCTAAATACACAGAAAGCAGGTGCATCCTAAGGGACAATAGGATTTAGTCACATCCAGTCATAAGTCAGTCAATGCATGTCCTAGACCTCTTTAATTTAAATTGTGTAACACTTGTCTAAACAGTACTCTTTGTGCCTGCCAGAGAGGCATATGCACTGTAGGCAGAAAATGGAAAAGGGCCAAGAAGGTTGTGAATCTGCCAAAGTTCCCCCTGTAGGAGTCAAATTGGCATACAAATGCTAGCCTGGTGTTGCTCATTTGGTAGATTACTGGTCATGCTGATCCAGTCAAAGTTGCCTCACAGAGTATTGCGTGTGTGGTACCAGAATATGTTGTCAGAATATCACCAGACATAATTATCATATCCTAAATATCGCTTATAAAACTATTTCTTCGCTGAAGTTATTAAAAGAAAATATGCATACAATGGAACAATATTTTTGTAAATGATATTTAGGACATAATAATTATGCTAGATGACATTTTTAATATGCCATTCTCCCATACACCCGTATTGTGGGAGCTCACATGTGGCATGCATGTGCCAAAAATATTTAAAAATAGAGAGAAGTTGGGCCTTCACCAAGAACGGACATGGACACATAAATTGTGAACTATCCATGCCCATGATTTACTTTAGACTTGGCTGAAAGCCCATTGAAGGAAAATAAATCTGTTAATGTCTCTGGGTGATCTTCACATTCCTTGTACACTACATTGAAATCCCATATTGCATCCTTCCTCTGCTGCTCTGGCAGTTAACTGCTATGTTAATCTGCCTTCTTCTCATTCTTTCTATTTTTGGATGGCGAGCTAGACTTTCTTATTCCCCTGCTCCCTGTTTCCTGCCTCCAACAATTCCAGCACTTTGTCCGGCTGACTCTTTCATTTCTTCTCCTTTCTTCTCCTTTTAACTCCTGCCTCTTCTAGAATGTGAAGGCTGCTTGATTCACTACTTTTCAACCTCCTCTCCTCTCCTTCTCATCCCGTAATTAGCAATGAAAAAATAATAATGTAATCTTCATTGTATGCAGTTAATTGAATACCATTACAATTTTTCAAAAATAAGATTGCAAACCATGCAAAATAAGAGAAACTCTTGGCATAAAAGAAGAACGCACAAATTAAAACAGTACAGTGAGCTAAGACGACAATTCCGATGTTGTGTCACTTTTACATAGAGGATCAAGGTGCTAGTAAGAAGGAGAACTTAATAAAAGCGATAAAGACATCAATACATAGGGGAACGGATGTAGCGTAACTGCCAGAGCTACCGACTTTGGAGCTGGGGAACCAGGATCAAGTCTTGGCGTCAGCTCGATCATCCTGAGATTCTGGGCAAATCCCTTAATCTCCCCCTGCCTACCAAAAATGAATGTGTCCTTGTGTAATGTAACTGGTGCTCATGGAAAGCGCTCCAATACCATCGGGTCGAGTTTGCGCTATATAAAACTGCAAAAAAAGAAATACATTAAATGAAAAGTTCAATCGGTCAAATTTGTCCAGCACAGATGTACTGCTCATATTTGTGTTAATAAAAAAGAGTTAAAAAAAAAAAATTGTCCAGCACAGAGGCCATTTAAAATGTTTTGAGGAAGCACACATGACTGATCTACTAATGAGAGGCGATGTCTCACAAGTGCTAGTGCAGAAGATAAAGAAGCAAATTATTGCTTAAAATGATCATCATCAGAATTACATCACACTAAAATCTTTTGGCATATAACCTTAGCATAAAAGATCAAAGTGCTAGCGCAACAGAGGCCCTAATAAAGGCAGTAGTGACATCAATACATTAGATAGAAAGGGCAATCATTCAAATTTGCCTAGTGCAGAGGCCACGTAAAACATTTTGAAGAGACAAACTTCACTGATCTGCTAGTGAGTGAAAATGTCCCACAGGTGCTAGTGCAGAAGATGTAGCAGCGAATTATTCATAAAAACAGTCGTCATCAAGGTTACATCACACTTAAGTCACTAACGTGTTGGAAACACACAAAGACTGTTTAAATACCAGCATTGCTTAAAGAAGAGGAAATAACTCACAAAGTGCCAGTGCAATGAACGAAGCAGCAAATTAGTAATTAAATGTGTTTCCTGGGGGCAAGGGGAACTGGCTGGGCCTTCTCAGAGTGTACCAGAGGTTGGAGCAGAGCCCCCAGTAAAGCCCCTGTACGACTGAGCCTGTCATATGCAAGTGAGACAAATATAGTCAGCTGGATATTTGGAGAAGTATTGTCTGGATTGAAGGAAGCAATAATGGCCTGCCGACAAGTATGAACTCCCAATTTATTCCTATGTCACCATAGCCTGATTTTGCATTCATCTAACAAAGCTGGGCAGAGGCACACGACATGTTGGATAAAATCTTCACACTGGCCACAGCCCCTACAGGATGTTCCCTCCATGGGTTGGCACCACCTGGCAAGATGCTTCATGAGCAGCCACTCCCCTAGCCTGAGGGCCATAAATCTTGCCTCCAGATGATAAGAACATGTGCAGGCAAGATATGGCAAGGGGGATGCTGGCTGGTACGTATTGATGACAGTCCAAGCGTGCTTACGCTTGGCTAGAAAGGCTCTGTCAGAGTGGTATGACCAGAGACAGACACATTTTTTAGTGCCCAGTCATAAATGCTGATTGACTCAGATTTATGGCCCAAAGTTCATTCACCTTCAGAAGGTGCTGATAATCCTCGAATAACCGAGGGTGCACTTGACTTGGCCCAGTAGGGCTAATTTCGGTCAATTGCAATGCCTCTCAACAGCCAGCCCTAGCCATCTGCAACTTATGACACAGGCTGAGATAAGCACCAGCACCGACTGCTCCCTGATCAGGAAGGCCAAGTTCCAACCTAATCTGGGCCGGGGGTGAGTGCAACCGGAGGACACATTTTTATATCCTTGTGATGAGTTTGTTTAATAAACTGCTATCATTGGCCTATAAGATCTCACTGCCATAGGTCAATGAAGGGGAGATTTTGGCCCTCATAAATTTCAGCAGGGGAGAAAGGCTTGGCCCCAGTAGTGATTTTGATAGTTTCAATAGACTCACCTTGAGGGTCAGGGCCTTTGCTTCAACTTACTTCTGTTGCCTCATAAAGGAGCCCAAGCATCGTTATGTACCCCCAAATACTTGTATGATTGTTCCACCACAGTCCTGTTGCGGTTGTAAAGCCAGCCACCTCCGTGGTACTTTTTCCTACCAAACATATTGGGCAATGTCTTGACTTGAATTTCCCAATCCACTCCCTGTCATCCACTTCTGTTACTTTTGTTAGTCTAACTACAAACCCATTTTTATATCTTTCACTTTTCTTCTCACTAATAAATACCTCCACTCCCCCAATAGGATTCCTCATACTCTTCCAACTTCATCACTGACCCAATGCTGTAATCTTCACCGAAACTCATTTCGTTGTTCTCCCTCTCTCTCTTTCGTATTCCCTCTTCTTCTGCCCTTCCCTTCCTAGCTGTTTGCTTTTAGCCTCATATGCTGTCATAACAAATAACCCTTTAATGGGACCGCATATTTTGCC
This sequence comes from Calotriton arnoldi, assembly GCA_963921515.1. Lineage (NCBI taxonomy): Eukaryota > Metazoa > Chordata > Amphibia > Caudata > Salamandridae > Calotriton > Calotriton arnoldi. The sequence goes on from CAWUFW010001744.1 coordinate 2,031,854, forward strand.
AGTCAGAGTTACTGTTACCAACAGGTATAGTAACTCTGGTTGGGGGACCGGAAAAACACTCTGTTATCAGTTGGACCCTGAATGCCCACTAGGAAATGGGAATTTACTGGAGGAATTGGTTTTACTACAGTTGATTCCAGAATTTGCATCTGCTTCAAGCTGCCAGAATTGCCAGAGAAGCTATTTGGACATACAGTTTTACTATGTTAATCCTGATAAGGTTGATAACTCTTGTCATTGGCCCCCTACACAATTACTGAGCCATTCAGAATGAGGGCCTTAGTGATAAAACACCAATGTATTTAGTAACGCTCTATTCTTTTTACTTATCCCCAATCTGTCTTAGTGACTAAGGGCCTGATATAGAGTTTGAGGGATGCATCATGTACCATCGCCACGGTGGAATACGTTACTTCCGACATATTGAGGGTACTCCACCAGCCACATTTAGGGATGTCCCCCGGCCAGGCAGACTTCTCTTGCATTTCCAGGAGCCGCAGTCATGCGGTTCAGGAAACTGAATTTGAAAGTTTGACGCACAGCTCCATCAACAAGACCGAGCCATTTATCAAACGTTCAACATTTTGTTTTATTTTCAAAAACAAATTCCCAAGGAAAGATTTTGTTTTTGAAAATAAAAAAGGCAATGACCCCCTTACCATTGGAGTTTCCTTCCATGGCGCAGGGACATTTTGGTATCTTCACTGCCCAACCTGGTGGGGATGCCATTTGTCTGCCTACTGAAAATAGCGTGATTAGACAAATGGCAAAACCTCCTAAGGCCACTGGAGTAGTGTCTGCTATTGACATACTCAAGGTCGGCCCAACACTAAATGAGGCGGGCTGACCTTCAAACTGGTGGAGAGGGTACTCCATTGCCCTTGCAATGGAGTACCCTCTCCGGCAAATTGTAATCGGGCCCTAACTTTTTTCTAGCATGTTTCCTTTTTTCTGTTTTTCTGTTACTACAAGTGTTTGTACTTTTTACACCTTCCAAATGTCCTCATCTCTTTGCAGTGGACCTTGTTTAGCTCTTATACCTTTATGGCCTTCACATCCTTGTAAGGTAGCTTCTTGTTGTTGCTTCCATCCTTTTACTGACCCCTCTCTAAATCCTGTCCTGCTATAAACGTTTTGGCTGTGCCAGGCATTTCATCCATACTATAATTCCCACCAAATTCTCAGCTACTCTTTGACCTACTATATTGATTTCTCTGCCTAGCCTCTGCACCATTACCCAAGGACAGCTTGTCAAATCTATTCTGTTTTGGTGCTATTCTGAAATAGCTTACATAAGCAAAAATAGGAATATTCCTCCAAACCCTTCATGTGCCCTCAGCCGATTTTCTACGCCTGGTTACCTTCTGTTGGTAGATTGCCCTCATTATACAACCTGATCTGTACCAGAAGTTAAGATAGACAATTGTGTTACTGTTGCATTGTGTGCTTTAACAATCTTTGTGGAACGCACAATGGCCTAGTGTCTAGAAAGTGTGGCTGACATGGGGTTCCCCCGTCCTTGCTCATGTAACCAGTTGGGAAAAGCAGAGGAGGTCAGAGGTACTTGAAATATTTGAATAAATATAATACACATGCAACAAGGCTAATGGTTTTGAGTATCCCTATTCACAAATGCAATGAAATTTCAAAACACTAACTATAGACCTGAGACGTACCTCAGTTTGTTTGAACAAACATTACATCTGCTTTTGAAGGAGAGGAAGCTACAGCTGAGAAGAATGCCAACATCATTAAATGTGTTCAAAATAACAAATGAATGTCCATCCAGAAACATAGAAAAAAATCTCTCAATCTAGACTCAATATACTTGTTAATTCACATGAAAATCCTTTAAAAGATTAGTTCTTTCTCTTCTAGTTGTTTCTTTACTAGAATTAAATTAGAATTAAATTAGTATCTGGATTGGGCACATGCTACGTGCGTTCCTTAATGTCTCTCTCTGGTTAGCGCAGATTGCCCAATTCACTGAATGATAATTAATTACCGTGTGAATAATCAGGTATCTTGCATTTTTGTCCACCAAGTTCTTTTACTGATGCTCAGACATGATTCCATTGTCTCAAATTCCTGGCCTACATGCTCGCATGAAGGAGGTAAACATTAAATCACTTAGTTTTCCTTGCCTTTCTTATCCCTTGCAGATCATTGAGAACTCTCTCCAGGAAGCGCAAGTTTCACAGAGCAAGAAGATTTTCTGGATGGGCAAGCAAGCTGGGTCAGTGGGAGGAACATTGGTGATGTCTTCACTGGAACTCTGATTGCCTCGTGAAGGGTGTAGTCCGAAGGAGTGGTATTTATACCCTCCTGAATTCAAAGATGGCTGCCACCATCACATAGCTGTTTGCAGAGCCTTCTGGCTTGTTCCAGAATATTCTGGCTTGTTCCAGATGGATTGCCATGTGCTGTCAATGTCTATTTACTGGCTTGTTGCAGAACCTCCTAGTTTGTTCCTGAACCTTCTGGCGTGTCCTAGAACCTTCTGAATTGTTCCAGATAGATTGCAATGTGCTTTCAAAGCCTATTTATAAGTGATTAGTTGGCAACCTGGTTTCCTTTTACCAACAGTCATAAATCATGTTTGTTTATTACAGTTTTATTACATTTTAACAGTTGTGACTGCCCCCTGCCATCAAAGCTTTGGGAACTATTTTTTTGCATCTTCACAAACATATCCATAAAGATCAACCCCTGGGATATTCTGTGAAACACCTAACTCTGTAAACTGGGTGGCCATGACACCTCTTCATTCTTTTGCCTTTTCAAGTGTCCTTCACATTGTGCTTCCATTCACCACACCACACAGCATGGAGCAATGGGTCAGCCTACTTCAGCCAGCAGCTCTCTTCACAGTGAGTGGTGGCATTTTGGTCTTGCACATGTGCATCTCCACTTAAAAGGTAGTCCACTTCAGTACCAGGCCTGGTAGAACATTCTTTGTTTTATGTGCTGATATAATTTCATATTCTTTATATTTATTTTTGCAAAGTGTCATGTTTTCACTTAAATAATTTTGCAAACATATGCATACTACTTTTAGACACAGCATTTTTACATTCTATTTCCTTTGCTGCTTTAATGTCTTTTGCATATATTTGCAAAAGTAAATACATAAATAAATAAAAATGCCTGCTTGCCAAGGCCAGAACTATTGACTTTGCTAAATCCTGGTTAATTTATGGGGTCATTTAGAGATTGGCAGGGCGAGAGCACCACCATTCACCGTCCCCTAGTTAGAGTTGGGGAAGTGCCCTATTTAGAGTGAAAGAATATCACTGGGGATAATTGTACGGGACCACCATGCGGAATATGGTGGCCCCAGGCAAGGAAATAGCCTAATGTACTGCAAACACAAGGAAACAACTTGTGCCTCTGTGTCATTGATTATTTGTTTTTCAAAAAGAAACTGCATCTTGGGAGTTTATTATTGAAAAATAAACAATGTTGCTGATTTGTTGCATCAAACATGGTGTCCTCTTTGCAAAATGTCACTGCCTTCAAAGGAGATATCACTGCAGCACCTCCATTGAAGGCATATATAAATATGTGTTTGCCTGGCAGGGATCTTAGGGATGGGGCGGTATAGCCTGGAAAAATGGATGCGGCAGAAGTAAGCGCATTTCAAGTCATGGCTAGAGACATGGGTGGAACAAAAGGTGCCTCATTGGGACTACAGAGAGCACTAGTCTCACAGTTTAGGAGACCAGGATGAGGTGATAGAAGGTATTAAAAAGTAAAACTAACAGAGAAACATGAGTTGGAGACAGGGAGACAGTATATACAAGTGGTTGAATAAAGCTGAAATCATGAGAATATTAGTAGTATACTGAATTACTGGACTGAGGTAAGGGACATAGTGAAGACAGATGCATGATGATAAATATGCACCAGTAACATGGGGTCAGCAAGGAGAACTCACAGAGCACATCAGAGTAAACAAGGGTGGGGGTGTCAGGGGTGCGTACTCACTCCTATGCTGTTTTCATTATATTTAAATGATGTTGTAAGGGAGATGGTTAAGTGTACGAATAATGCACCAATGATTGCGGGAAGTAAGAAGCTGACATTACTCTTTGCAGGTGATACTCTGATATTCTCTAAAACCATGTGAGGTCTCCAGACTTTGATGGACAAATTTGCAGCTTTTTGCCTAGATCGGGCCTGGAAATAACTCTGGGGGATACGAAATGTATGTGTATAAACCTACATAAAAAGTTTAGAGGTTCCATCAAAATTAATGAGCATTGCCTAGAGACAGTCTATGACTTTGATTATTTGGGCATTAGATTGACAGCTAACATGTCTTGGTGGGCCCAATTTAGGAAGAGGGCTTTAAACCTATCGCACCATGCATTTGGGGTGTCTAAGTTATACAATACAACCCTAACAAGACAAATATCTCAGGCAATATCTACTTATCAAATAAAGGCAGTGGCTAGTGCCCTATATGGAGCCGAATTATGGGGCTATGTTGATACCACATTGCTGGCCTACGCCAAAAATACATTTTTATGATAGGTGGTGAAACATCCTCAGAGTACCCCTGAGCTGCCATTAAGGTGGGACATGGATATCAATTCATTCACGGATAAGGCCAAATTGCACCCTATATTATATTGGTGGAGACTGAAGACCACTCCTGCCCTGGCAAATTATTTCTGTACTTTATGGGAAATTGTAGAGTTGGACAAGGGCAGAAATGTCAAATGGGTGATGAGTGTTAATGCATCTCTCTTTTCTATGGGTCTTGAAGATCTTTGGAGCAAGGAGTCTCAAACTGCCAAGCCAACTAGATCTAATTTGAAGGAGGTCTTTTGGGAGTACATCTGGGCTGCAGAAGTCAGAAGACCTAATTTGGGTTCAACTACGACAGAGTTCATAGATATCAAAAACTCTGTGGGGGGTTTTAGATCATATCACTGTACCTTTAGCTAAGCAGTTATATGTCAAATTTCGATATGGCACCCTCCCTATTAAGACCTTTACCGGGAAGTGTAAGTCTAAGACTGGTCATTTACTTACATGCCCAGTTTGCCTTAAGGCATACTAAAGCCTGATACACCTTTTCTTTTTCTGCCCAGCATATGAGCAGGCTAATCCCTGTATGCAGTAATCAGGGGTTTAGGCAATCTGTTGAGACACTTAGGTTGCTTCATGCAGATGTTTCTGAAATGCACTTTTGTGTGGTTGCCAAATTTTTGAATCATAGCTGGCGTATAAGATCACAAGTGCTGTCCCAGCTTCGATAGATCACCACGTAGGCCCACAGCCCCACACTGGCCCCTCCTTCCCTAGGCTTAATGATCTTTGTTTTTAAAATCTAAAATCTCTTTTGATTTATTTCTGGTTTAACATCCTAGTGCATCAGCATTTCACCCTTAATTGGTGTACATGTAAATCTTTGCATATGGGTCAGCTTTTTTATTGTACTGTTTATTTGCTGCTAAGCTCTATGTATATTTTTATGTATTATGTTTTGGTCTGCATTTGCACTTTTGGAATCATAGCTTATATGGTTACTCTGAAATGATGGTTTGTACATATTGAATTGTGTATTTTGATTTTAGCTGTTCCAGATGCTTTTATGGTTTTACCGAAATAAAGCTTATTACGATGAAGGCAGATATCAATTTAGCATTGTGCACTTTAAACTTTGTTCCAGTGAGTTCAGAAAAGGAAGTCATAATTAAATTTGATGGAGAAAACTGAGACATGAAAGAAATGAAGTGGAAAATAGCCAAAGATAAAAGAGGAAGCAGGTAGGCAAAGAAAAGAGGGGAGGATCTTGAGAGTGATCAAAGAGAGATTAAGGGTTCCGGTGGAGCTAAAAGAGATGTGTCTTGAGGGATTTTCGGACAGTTCGGAGTACATCTCATTTCTTCTGACAAAGAATTCCATATGGATGGGGCAGCACCAGAGAATGACCGATTTTCAGTCCAATGCTGTGGGAATGTCTTGGTTTCTAAGCAGAAAGTTTATTTAATCTGCCAGAAATATTTAGTGAGTTATGCAGATACTTTGGCTGTTTTTCGAAGAGAGCTTTGTGACTAATTCATGCTGCTTTAAATTTAATTACTTTCAATTAAGAATGATGTGATCGGATTTCTTTGTATCACAGACCAGTCTGGGCAGCGGCTGTAGAAGTTCTCTCAGCAGCTCAAGTGTGGACTTTTGTAATCCGATGACAGATGAGTTACAGTAGTCAATACCAGCCAACACAATGAATGACATGAACAGCTAGAGTGAAGAAATGGCTTTAACTTTTTAAGGAGTACAGAGCAGCGCTGGTAATCATAGCTATATGTGCTACGTGAGACGCTGTATTAAACCTGTTTGCCTTACACCCAGAGATTCTACTTTGCTGGCTGGCTTGGGAAAGAAACCTATTGATTACAAGTCTGAAAGCCAATTAATATGTCCTTTAATGTCATTCGATCTATTCAAACTTATTTAGGGAGTCTATTATACAACCCACCAGTCACTTCCCACTTTCCAGCTTCTGCAAACCAGGACTTCTTATTTGCCTTTGAAACATTGTATATTTTTGCACACGCTGCTTCCAGTTTCATATTTATCAATTAAGCTCCTTGCACATGAGTTTCACCCACTAAATTTGTTCCCACTTTTTTTAAACCAATCATTCCCAATGAACCGTATACCCTCACGATATCTCATTCATTACATTACATGACAATAACATTGGCTCAACTTCATCGACTTAAGCACAATATCAGTATCACAAGCTGCGTCTAGGTAAGTAGATGTGATGATAAGAACAACACTACCATATCTACCCTCATGATTTAGTGATGGGCATTATGCTGGATGCAATATTATTCTATTTCAATATTATCGACCGCGATCTAGTGTTATACAGCCTTTTGATCCCTTAATTTGCGCTAGCACTGCCTGTCCTGCATTGGACCCTTCTACTCCACCAGCAAGAGTTATTATCTAAATATGAATGCATTTAAGGCACTATCATGACTGTGTGCATAAGAAGGTAATGTTAGAAAACGAGTCATCAACACCTCCCACAACCTTCTCAAGAATGGATTCACCACTAGGCACTCTTATTAACCCGTTTTACTGATTTAGAAAGTTGATCTAACACATGATTACTTTTTTGGTCCAGTAGTATTTCACAGTCTTCCTTGGGATGGATCAAAATCCTCTATACCTACCTTCCTCTTAATAGGGAACTTGAAGTGCATGTGTTTTTTAATTCAGGCTCCGCTGTGTTTTACAAACAATCTGCATTGGTGATAGAACCAATTGTAATGCACATATCATCAACCAGGAGAGTGCTACATTCACAGGAAGTATTATACCACCTCGATCTTCAGCTGCTGCCAAATCAATGACTGTAATTCTGCCTGTCCTAAGTTGTGTCTGTGCACTGTAGCTTCCTCTGAGTATGTTCCTATTTCACATTTCGTTCTTAACTCTCTCACATTATCATTGGTTGATTGGTCATTTGTTTTCTTTGCTATTGTGAAGTTAAGCTGTAGGGTGTTCCCTGATTGTTGAGGGTTCCTTTACAATGCAGGAAACAAATCTCATGCTATAAATGGCAGGCATGTATAATCAGCACGTTAAACTGTGATCTCACTGTACTTCAGTGTTTCTGCAATATTAAACGTTATACTAGTAAATGCTGTACAAGACTGCACCGGTATGCAAGGAGAACACTCTTATATTGAGTAGGTTTATTTACATAATTAATAAAATTATAAATTATACATATCTCACCCTGTACCGATAGCCAGAAACCACAATTCGATTCAATTTATCGGAAAAGAGGCCCAAAATGGCTACAGCTATAATAATTTTGAGAAAAAATGTATAACGCCTGAATTGTACACGTTAATCTATACTAAAAGCACCAACGCAGCACCGTCATTACGGAAAAATAATCTTTCAGAATGTCATCTTTATAATATATGTATGTATGTATATATATATATATATATATATATATATATATATATATATATATTATCTACTGGCGGTCGCCAGTAGATAGTTATAGTTACAACCTATTATCCATAGGAAATCCGCGACATTCTATTTGAGATAACTCTCTTGCCGGTTGACGTATCTTCGCGAAATTTTCAAACTTTGTGGCCCGCTCCGGTCCGCTCCTTCCCTGAAAGTCTCGGGAGATTCGTCAAACGGGGGCCGAGAAAAAGGGGGTCCCAAAACGCGTTTTCCCCATGCATTTTCCCATAGGAAACTTTAGACACGGCTACAGCCCGAACTGCTGAACGGAATTACACCAAATTTGGCAAACAGGTAGTTCTTGGTTCAGAAAGAACCCTTTTGTTAAATGGTGTAAATCCGTTCAGTAGTTGCTGAGAAAATGAAAAGTAAAAAGTTAGTGATATCTATGGCCGAGTAGGGTCCGCGTACCCTCAGCGCACCCTGCGCGCACCGTCCCGATCACGAGCTGCATGTTAATTGGCTGTCAACATTCCGATTCAGGAAATGTTGGCAGCCATTTTGTCCCTCGGTAGAACCGAGGGACAGAAACAAGTGCGCAAAGCGCACAAAGGGGGCAGGGTAGAAACACCCTGACCCCTAGGTTTGCTCAGGGGTCCCACAAGGACCCCCTGGGCAAAAATAAATAATTTTTTTTAAAAATCGGCAGGATGCGCTCAGGGTGCGCGAATCCTGCCGAGCAAATCGAGCGCGGTCTCCCGCGCTTCGATAGTTAATTGGCCCCGGGTGGCCCAAGTCACGGGGGCATGGTGGGGGGATAATTTAAAGTGTGGGGGCCTCAAAGGGCCCCCAAGCCCGGGGACCGCCACCCCCGGGGCTTTTTAAAAGTGGTGCGGGAGGGCTCTGAGCCCTCCACGCAGCCCCGAGACCACCTCCTCCCCGGGGCTTTTATAGAATTAATTACAAAACCTGTGTGGGGGGCTCCAGCCCCCACATGCCCCAGGGACCGCCACCTCCCGGGGCACTAAACATTTAAATATGGGGGTCCGTAACGGACTCCAGAGCCCCAGGGACCACCACCTCCCGGGGCTTTGAACTGAATGGGAGGGGGCCGCGCGGCCCCCTCCTGGAAGCCCTTGATGGCCCTGGGGACCACCACCCCCAGGGCCGGCTCCTACAGTGTCCCGGGGTGCCTACCCCGGGACACTGTAGTTTGCTATGGCAGGACGGGAGCCTCGCGGCTCCCGTCCTGCCATAGCAAGCTGCTTGGATATTGGAAGAGAGAGCAGGGAAACCTGCTCTCTCTTCCAATATCCAAGCACATTGCTTTTCACATGGGGAGCTGCATCTTAGCAGCTCCCCATGTGGAAGCAATGCCGGCTCCCAAGGGACGTGGGGAGCCGGCGGGACTGTGGGGGATTGGGGACCCCACAGTCCCCAACGGAGAGGGCCAGCCCGGGGGATGGGGTCCCCGGGGCAAGTAGTGGCCCGGGAGGGAGCCACGCGGCCCCCTCCCAAAAAAAAAAAAAAAAAACGGAATGGCCGGCCCCGGGGATGGGGTCCCCGGGGCCTTAAATGGCCAGAGGAGGGGGCCACGCAGCCCCCTCCAAAGAATATAAATAAAAACGAGGCCATGCCCCGGGGACGGGGTCCCCGGGGCCAATACAGACCCAGGGAAGGGGGGCCACACGGCCCCTTCCCGTTTTTTTTAAAATTAAAAATTAAAAAAGGGGTAAGGCCCTGGGGGATGGGGTCCCCAGGGCATAAAACAGGAAAAAAGGAAGGGGGCCACACAGCCCCCTTCAGGAGACCCAAACATTTTTTTTTTTTAAACGATCGGGCCCGCAGGCCCCGCCCCTTCCTTCACCACTCTGCAAACGCGCCTCCTGGCGCGTTTGCAGAGGAGGAACGAATTCCCTTGAATACTGGGGGTCCCTGGGGGTCAACTAGCCCACCAGGAACCTCCAGTATGCGCCAGGGGGCTGCGTTGCAGAGAGGTGTAGAGAGTCCACACCCCTTTACACCTCTCTGCAACGCAGCTCTGTGGCGCTTTGGAGGTATATGGTGGGCTAGTTGGACTCCGGGGACCCTCAGGATTCAAGGGGACTTAATCCCCCAACTTAAAACGCGCCACGGGCGCGGTTGCACAGTGGTGAAGGGAGGGGCGGGGCTGCAGGTGACATGTGTGCAAACAGGCCCCGTGGCGCGTTTTAAGATGGGGAATTAAATCCCTTCAATGCAGAGGGTCCCTGGGGGCCAACTAGCCCAACAGGTACATCCAGAAAGCGCCACAGAGCTGCGTTGCAGAGAGGTGTAAAGGGAGTGTGGCCTCTCTACACGTCTCTGCAACGCAGCCTCTGGCGCATATTGGAGGTTCCTGGTGGGCTAGTTGGCCCCTAGGGACCCTCAGGATTCAAGGGGACTTAATCCCCCAACTTAAAACACGCCACGGGGCGCGTTTGCACAGATGTCACCTTAGGCCCCGCCCCTCCCTTCACCATTGTGCAAATATTCTTCTAAAATCATCCGAAATACGAATTCCGATTTACTCACCTGTTATCAGGAGAGACCTCAGTGCTGTATCTTTCAGCCCAGTACTGGTCCTGAAAAGTAATTTTAACCGTACTTACCAGTAACTTGAATTTCCTTCCATAGGCTAACATTGACTGGTTTCACTTGGAAATTCTTCTAAGTGTGGAGTTTTGGAACTTTAAAATATTCCTCTAAAATCAGCCGAAATACGAATTCCGATTTACTCACCTGTTATCAGGAGAGACCTCAGTGCTGCATCTTTCAGCCCAGTACTGGTCCTGAAAAGTAATTTTAACCGTACTTACCGGTAACTTGAATTTCCTTCATAGGCTAACATTGACTGGTTTCACTTGGAAATTCTTCTAAGTGTGGAGTTTTGGAACTTTAAAATATTCCTCTAAAATCAGCCGAAATACGAATTCCGATTTACTCACCTGTTATCAGGAGAGACCTCAGTGCTGCATCTTTTAGCCCAGTACTAATCCTGAAAAGTAATTTTAACCGTACTTACCAGTAACTTGAATTTCCTTCCATAGGATATCATTGCCTGCTTTTTGTTGAAAAAGTTTCTAAGTGTTGATTTTTGGAACATACAAATATTCCTCTAAAAACAGCCGAAATACGAATTCCGATTTACTCACCTGTTATAAGGAGAGACCTCAGTGCTGTATCTTTCAGCCCAGTACTGGTCCTGAAAAGTAATTTTAACCGTACTTACCAGTAACTTGAATTTCCTTCCATAGGCTAACATTGACTGGTTTCACTTGGAAATTCTTCTAAGTGTGGAGTTTTGGAACTTTAAAATATTCCTCTAAAATCAGCCGAAATACGAATTCCGATTTACTCACCTGTTATCAGGAGAGACCTCAGTGCTGCATCTTTCAGCCCAGTACTGATCCTCTAAAGTAATTTTAACCGTACTTACCAGTAACTTGAATTTCCTTCCATAGGATATCATTGCCTGCATTTTGCAGAAAAAGTTTCTAAGTGTTGATTTTTGAAACATACAAATATTCCTCTAAAATGAGCCGAAATCAGAATTCTGATTTACTCACCTGTTATCAGGAGAGAGCACAGTGCTGCATCTTTCAGCCCAGTACTGGTCCTGAAAAGTAATTTTAACCGTACTTACCGGTAACTTGAATTTCCTTCATAGGCTAACATTGACTGGTTTCACTTGGAAATTCTTCTAAGTGTGGAGTTTTGGAACTTTATAATATTCCTCTAAAATCAACCAAAGTACGAATTCCAATTTACTCACCTGTTATCAGGAGAGAACCCAGTGCTGCATCTTTTAGCCCAGCACTGACCCTGAAAAGTAATTTTAACTGTACTTACCAGTAACTTATATTTTCTTCCATAGGAATCCATTGTCTACTTTTCAGCAGAAAAGTTTCAAAGTGTCGATTTTCACAAACTACAAATATTCCTAAAAAATCGCCTGTATGACTTAAACACATTCTTTCAACTGTTTACAGGAGATGCACCAGTGCTGGATCCTGGATCCAACACTGAGTAAGAAAAAGTAACGATAACAGTTTTTACCTGCTAAGTGAATTTCCTTCCATAGGATAACATTGGTGATTCTATGAGAAAAAGTTTCTAAGTGTCAACTTTTAAAGTACAATAATATTCCTTAAAAATCATGACTGTAACCAAAACGCTTTTACTCAACTGTTTACAGGAGATGTGCCAGGACTGAATCTAGGATCCAGTCCTGTGGTTAGGCAAGTAATCCATAAAGTAACTAATTGCATTTAACTAGAAATTCACATTGAGCTGAATGTTGCATTGTGTTTGAAAATGTGTTGCCCATTGCAACAACTGTAACTACTGTACTTAAAAGTCTATTGCCTATGTGCAAAGTATTTAAACTAAAGTCATTCATTCTGAGAAAGTATTTTTGTAATGTAATGTATAATGTAATTACAATGTAATTTAAAAAATAAAATATGTAAAAAAAAATTGTTTCTAAAAATGTAGTAAATCAGTATTAAAAAAATTTATATAACAATTAATATTTTTAAAAATTGTCATTTACAAAACCTTTGAAATTCACTAAAAAAACGTAGGTTTCAGACATGTTATAGTTACAAATTAGCATTTAAAAAACCTTTGAAATTCAATGAAAAAACCATAGGTTTCAGGGACGTTATAGTTACAAATTAGCATTTAAAAACCTTTGAAATTCACTGAAAAAACCATTGGTTTTAGGGACAGTTATAGTTAGTTGGACATTGCACTCGTACAAAACCCATGAAATTACCCCGTTATAGTTAGTCCAGCTAACTATAACTCGCGCCCCCGCAACTCACTGCTGATGACGTCACTTATTACATCACTCATGACATGGTCAGTGACATCACTGATGACATCACTGATGACATCTCAAATGACATCACTGATGACATCATCCACATGATAATCTGATGCACCTCCTCACACCCTAATATAACCTTTGATACACCCACTCTAAATTACAGACTGCCATTCGCAAAACCATAGACACTCCAACACCAATAACTACATACCCACTCACTGATTCTTAGGTCTACACACACACACATACACTCACTCACCCGTACAGTCACTCATACTTACGGTCACTCAGTACAGGACTATCATATGCACTCTTACTCCTATATAGACACTCAAACACCGCCACTCATCCATAGAGGTACTCACACACCTAGTCAGTCATGCAAATAATTAAACACACTGCCATTTACTCACCTAATACAGTTATACACACACCAGCTCACTTAATCATACAAATACTAGCACATTGTTACGCTCTTATACAATCACTGATACAAGCACACACTCATCCATACAGCCACTATCACAATCACTCACTCTCAGCTTATAGCTATTTATAAACTCCAACACACATATATACTGCCTTTCACATATGTAGTTACTCACACATGTACCACTGGGACATACATTCACTCACTAACACACTCTTACACACACTTACCCACCCATACAGTCTATCACAGATGCACTCTTGAAACCATCCACCCAGTGAATCACCCAATCACACATCTATGCACAGAGTTGCACACACCCCTCCCACACAAACACTCAGGCACCCATACAGATACTCAGACAAGCATTCAATAACTCATATAGACACTCATGTAGCTATTCACAAACACATGCAGCCACTTACACAGCAACAGACAGACGGATACAGACATTCACCCAGTTTAGTCACTAACCCATGCATTCAGTAAGATACGTTAAATCACTCACTTATACAGTCAGTCACGCACCTACTAAATCATCCATACAGACACTTACACACCCACTCATTCTTCAATACGTCTTTTCCTATATATATTAAAAATATTTAAACTTTACAGAAACACACAGTCACTGGATGATGTCATCAGTGATGTCATTTGAGATGTCAATAAGTGACGTCATCAGCAGTGCATTGCGGGGGCGCGAGTTATAGTTAGCTGGACTAACTATAACGAGGTAATTTCATGGGTTTTGTACGAGTGCAATGTCCAACTAACTATAACTGTCCCTAAAACCTATGGTTTTTTCAGTGAATTTCAAAGGTTTTTTAAATGCTAATTTGTAACTATAACGTCCCTGAAACCTATGGTTTTTTCATTGATATATATATATATATATATATATATATATATATAGTGTCTTTGAGTCTGCAATGTAAAATAAATTCTGCATATCAGTCTTGTTTATGCGTGATATGAAAATATTACTAATGCACACATTACTATTACTATGAGTTACACCTGATAGAGAAGAAGCTCTTTATCTATATGTCAAAACTCATACCATGTTTAATGAAACACCATCCATCTGCTTTTAAACTAAACTGCTTGCAACGCATTATTCCCTTGTCGTGTAGGGATAATTCATTCCACTAAATCCTCATGGCGCACTCCATGAAATCGAGATGACAAGAAGTGAGGTAACTGATCTCATTCATTGCTTAACATACAAATGACTGCAGATATTTTATGTGAGTTATGACGCGTGGTGGCAATTTTTTTGTAAGTTGAGTTTATTTATATGTGCTTTCGTAATCACAAAGTGGCTTTAATTGGATGTTCTGTGCTGTGTTCATAATAACACACTTACGTCCCAAATGCTCATTTAGTGGCTGCACAAAACACTGGGGCAAAAAAAACTCCCCTGGGAGTGAACTCTCCAATTTTTCAGATCCATTCACGAGCCCCTCATTTAGTCCAAGTTTTCTACTACATTCTGGAATTTGTAGTCCTGATTTTATTATGGGAAAAACGGAGCTACAAGTTCCAGAATGCAAAGCAAAAACCTGGCCTGGCTGATATACTCACGTGTGGGCCTGACAACCTTGAGGAATCTACGCAGCAGGTAATATTTAAAAGGTGAGTGGGAAACCAGAACCGCCCGTGGAACACTCCCTCCCCAGAATAAGAGGCGGTGGCAATGAAGACATTCCAGGAAGCAGTGCATAGCCTGCATCTTTATTCCCTGATAGCCAACCCTGCCCATGCTGTTGTACGTAAGGCCCATCTTTGGGGCCGATTCTGATTCGGGCCGGAAATCTCTCCGACCGAGCCGGACCCGGAGAGATTTCCGACCGAATCGGACCCGTGCAGCCCGACCGAACGAGTACGATGCGCACGTATGCCATCGGACTCGAAGTCGGTCGGACTCCCATTGAAGTCAATGGGAGCCTGTCAGCACAACGCGTACGCGGGCTCCCATTGACTCAATGGGTGCGATGCGGACAAGTGCGCC
This sequence comes from Calotriton arnoldi, assembly GCA_963921515.1. Classification (NCBI taxonomy): domain Eukaryota; kingdom Metazoa; phylum Chordata; class Amphibia; order Caudata; family Salamandridae; genus Calotriton; species Calotriton arnoldi. Next base: position 2,047,109 of record CAWUFW010001744.1, read on the forward strand.
TCCACAGCGTGTACGCGGCGAAGCGACTCGTGCCAGTACACGCACAGGCAGGGGACCCATGGGTCCCCTGTGTGCGACTTCGCGCGGCTTCACGTACAGGGGTCCGACACGGACCTCCGCAGTACGGCTCCGACTGCTCTTTCGAGCCGGTGTGCGCGGCTCGGTCGGACTGCTCGCGGCACGCATCATACTTACCCGGCCGGGGAACGTCTCCATTGCGCGGTGCGAGTCGTGTCCGTGCGAGTCAGTCGGTGCGGTTAGACCCGGGATCGAGTCGGTCGGAGCGGTCGGGACGCTCGGACGAGTCGGTCAGCAATTTCGCATCGTACTCCCTCGCCCTGACGCGCGTACGAATCGTTCGGAAATAAGGCCTCCGAATCGGATCCGGTAAAGCCAAATCCGATTCGGAGCCCTACCGGCCGAGATCGGAATCGGCCCCTAAGTGCCTCCTAAAGAAGGTAGGGGAATAGCAAAGAGATTTACTCATCCCAAGGTTCCTGCCTCCATTGGATACTGGCAAAACCACTTCTGAGAGCTTATTGAAGGCAAGGAAAATTGGAGCCTGTCAGAGTGAGTAATGTGATCCTATCTGCACTGTGTGATTCGCAGCATACCTCCAGAAATACAAAGAAAAATGGAACATCAATAGACATACACGAAATGAAGGAAGAGAAGGAAGTGTAATGCACAAAGACAAATGCAACCCTTCTTGTCTCTTAGGTGACTGATCTGGAAGCGAAGTAGAAAGCACAACAAGGGTTTATTTAATTGCTAGTGCTTCAATAACGCAATATAAGACGCAATTAGAGATTTGGGGCCAGATGTACGACTCGTTTTTGCATGCGCAAATGGGTTTGAGACCTGTTTACGCATGCAAAAACCTACAGGGTCATGTACAAAGCCTATTTAGCGAGTCGCAATTCATTTGCGACTCGCTAAATAGGTTTTGCGACTTGCTATTAGGAAGGAGCGTTCCCTTCCTAATAGCGACTGCAAAGCCATGTATGAATGTTCTGCGACCGCAATTGCGGACGCAAAACACTCACAAATTACCGCCCTCTTCAAGAGGGTGGTAATGGAGTCGCAAATGGGAAGGGGTCCTTCCCCATTGTGACTGGCTCCAAAAATATTTTTTAAGGGCAGGCAGTGGTCCCAGGGACCACTACCTGCCCTTAAAAAATGAAACGAAGACGTTTCATTTTTTTTAAAAATGCATCCCATTTTCCTTTAAGGAAAATGGGATGCATTTAAAAAAAAAAAACCTGCTTTATTGAAAAGCAGTCCCAGACATGGAGGTCTGCTGAGCCCTGCAGGCCACCATTCCTGGGAGGGCCAGCCATTCCCAATGGGGTCGCAAATTGCGAGTGACTCATCAATATTCATGTGCCTCGCAATTTGCGTCCCCATTGGGAATCGCTAACAGTGTTTCTGACACTGTAGTACATTCCAAATTGCGACTCGCAATTTGCGACTCGCAATTGAGCGCAAATTGCGAGTCGCAATTTGGAATGGTCGTACATCTGGCCCTAGGAAGGCAAATTCCAGGTCAAAATCTTTTTCTGTAGGGAATGCCAACATGTGCGTTTCGTAGCTAAAATCCATGACAATAAACATCATCTCAGACTTGTATGCAATTTGGATGTGGTTTACTCAATACCAATGGTGCAAAATATAAAAAAGAAAATCGATCAAAGCGATGGTTAATGATTTATGTAAACAATTAATTCATGCTACAGAATATTTTGTTTGAGAAGCTCTTAACAGTGTTTGTTATGACAAACTTAATCGCAAGAGGTGTGGAAAGTTAATGAATAGACACACAATCACAAATCTCATATAAATCAATAGGTAAATAAATAAAATAAATAAATAAAATGAGGTTTCGTGGCTAAGATTATGATGGGGCAGATAAGGAATGAAAAGAGGGGTAAGGTCAACTTAACCACCTAAGTGCAGCTGTCTGGCTATTGCTGATGGCCACACTACCTCTTTGCAGTCATCGGCAACAGTCCGGCACAGGCAAGGGGCTTTAGGGAACCTCAAGTGCAAGTAAAGGAGACTTCCCACTTCTGCTTGAACCCTCAATCCTACCCTAGCCCATCAGTGATGTTTGCATGTCAAACAGCGTGCTGACATCACAAACCCCACTGGAGTGGCAAGAGAAACAGGTAAGTTGATCCACAAGTGCCCAGTAGGGATTCCTCCCCTCATGTGGTACCCTCACATTTGAGGGAGGCATTGCTAGAAAGGGGAGAGTCTCTGAGAGCTCTGAGCCAGGTTCTGCTATTGGGACAGCATCTGAGGGAGAGGATCATGCAGCTGAATCTGAAAGTTATTTTTCAGTCTCTGAACTTTCATCCAATGCTCTCTCATATTCCAGTGATTCTGAGAAAGAACGTCATGGAAGTCATAATGTCCCTTCAAAAGCCCAATCTGTGCAGTGGATAGACAATGGCAGGGTATCCCAATCCAGAGAGCAGGCAGGTTCCACACTGAGCACAGGCGGAGTGCTCATATGGTAACCGCCCAAATAAGTTCAGACCTCCACCTCTTTTAGAATGGTAAATTCCTTGAGAAAAATCTGCACCAAACAATTGTGCATTCCAAACACTTTCTGGGGTAGCATGGAAGCATTGTCAGGCCTCGTTGTGGGACAAAGCAGTGGGCTCCCACTCACTTGAGGAGTTGATAAAGTTCTGGGCCTTATACTCAACCAACCATACAGCCATACTGGTCTACTCATATAGCCTGGGCAAACCCCCAGATTTGCGCAGGTCATGAGCAGAGACAGGTTTTTGATTTTGCAGCATATGCTGTATTTCAATGAAAATTCTGCAGCATTGCCCTGGGACCATCCAGACCCTGGCAGGTTGTTCAAAATTTGGCCTATTGTGGAACTTTTGTCTGCCAGTTTTCCAGAGATTTATACTCATGGAAAGAATATAGCAGTAGATGAGTAAACAATCCTGTTCAAAGAATGACTGCTGGTGAGACAGTATATGCAAAGGAGGTTATTATGGCCTCAAGATGTACATGTTGTGCAAGACCTCTAGTGGTTATGTATACAGTCTGAGGGTTTATACAGTTAATTACTCCACTTTAAATGCTGCTGTGTGCTAGTGTGGAAAGGCAATTTCCACACTACTAACTATTGAGATGATTGTATGGAGTTGGTCCAACCACTCCTTCATAAACGTTATAACATTTAGATGGACAACTTCGATACAGGAGTCCAGCTGTTCAGCGAGCTGAAAAAGATGGCACTGTGGCTTGTAGGACAATACTCGAAGGCACAGCAATAGATTCCCTCAGGAGCTTGTTTGTAGGTAGCTCCAAAAAAAAAACAGAGCACTGTGCTGTGTTCCAATGAACTGCTCACAGTCAGACTCATAGATAGGGGTGAAGTATTAATGCTCAGGACAATCCATGATGAGAGCTTTAATCCAATTATGGTTTTATTGCAGTTGGCAGAAGTTCACAAGCCCAACTTTATACCTGATTAATATATCTACATAGGCAGAGTGGATAAAAATGAACAAGGTACTTCTAAGAATATAATGGAAGTCGTAAAACTCACACATGGTATAAGATGTTAGTGACCCACTTGATCCAAAACACATATGTTGTTTATTAGCTATATGAACTTTGCATGATCCCTGGTTTAATCCATTCCTGTGGCGGGTGAAAGTCCCAGAGACCCCAGTGTGGTAACATTTTTATCAAGAAGTTTGGAAAAGCTGTGTGCTGGAATTTTGTGGATCCCTGCAACCTCCAGAAAATATCTGTAACAGAAATATGAAAAAATGCTTCATTTTAGGCAACATTTGAGATTTGCAGCATTCGGTGGGTACGAAAATGTTGTGAGAACCATGCAAGACACAACCCTGAACTCCCCTCTGTGTCTAGTTTTTGAAAATATCTGGGTTTGGTAGGTTTCTCTGGGTGTCAGCTGAGCCCAGGCCCAAATACTACAGCTACTACCATCTCCAAAACAGTTCATTTTTTGGACAGCAAATGTTAATGTCTCCACATTGCGTTTTAGGGCCATTTGTGGCATGGTAGCTAGGACCACCAGCATAAGTGGGGTAGCATTTCTATCAGGAGAAGTGTGGAAATACATGTGTGAAATGAATGTTGTGGCTTTCACAAATTCCAGGTGTTTCAGTCACAAAAATGTGAAGAAAAAGTGATTTCATCCAATGCTGGAGGTTTGCAGGGAATAGAGAGTAAGAAAACATGTTGGGATTAATGCAAGTCACCCTGGAATCCACAGGGTGACAGGGTTTAAAAATGTCAGCATTTGATATATTTCGTTGGGTGGTGCCAAGCCTAGGCCCAAATACTACAGATACCCCCATAGCCAAAACAGGTCATTTTGATAGGAAATGTTCATGTCTCCATTTTGCATTTTGGGGGCTTTTGTGTCACAAGCGCTAGGCCCAGCCACACAAGTGAGGTTGCATTCCTATCAAGAGAAGCGTGGAAATGCTAGGTGATTGGAACTTTGCGGTTCTCCTCAGAGTCTGAAAGTTTATGTCGCCGAAATATGAGGAAAATCTGTTAGTTGTAGGAAAAGTATGACATTTTATAGATTACTGTGTGTAAGAAAATTATGTGGGACCCTGCAAGACTCACCGTGATGGACTTCCATTGGTGGGTAGGTTTAAAAAATGTATGGATTTGGTAGGTTTCCGTGGGTGATGGCCAAACCTTGGCCCACATTCGGCAACTAACCCATTGCCAAAATAAATAATTTTTGCTTCCTTGTAAGATTAATTTTATCAGGATTGGTTTTGTCACTTTACTATTTTAATTATGGACCTGCGATTCTCGTACAAGAACTATAGCTACTGAATTATAAGTATTTTTTGTTTTACTTTACTTTGAAGCGTTGAGTGGTAAATATGTGTGCTTCATGTATGAAGTATTTCTTTTTATATTTGTTTGTTTTAATTGTGTTATGAAATTGTGATTTATTGTTATTTTTTTAAATGTTGTACTTTTGAAAAATGTTAACTATTTTCATTGGATGTTGTGCTAGTATTTGATAGTTTATATTATGTAGTTAATTTTTTAGGTATCATTTTTTACATTAATTACTATTGTGAAATGTGTTTTTATATTATTTCATTTTTGTTTTTCACTGATTCAAAATGATTTCATATAAATTAGATTTGTGATTATATATTGATATATGGGTTTTATTTGTTGGAGTAGTGGTTTATTATGTAGGTTGTGAAGTTTGTTTTACAGTAATGTGGCTGAAATGGCCTCTAGATACTGTAGGCATTGATTGTTTTAAAAGATCAACTTTACTGACTGCCATTTGTCTTATTTGTTTTGTAACTTTGTCTCTATTGTTGAGGTAGGGATAGTGTGCGCCTTAATTTTTGATAACTGTGCTCTTTTTTAATGTTTTGGTGAGTTATTGGTGTTTGGCGTCCCCTTCCAACAGTGCCTTGAAAGGAGCTGTGCCACCTTTCAACTGTGTTGTTTGTTTTTGCCTCCTTTGAAACTATATTATTATTGTACACATTACACCAGCAGATGTGCAGCAGAGAACATGCATATGTGCATGTTACATGAGCAGTGCATGTGTCCCATCCAAGTGCCCTCAAAATAATATACAGTAATGATATATGATAATAAGAGTTATCATTTTTCTTAGTTGGCCTGGTAAAATAGAGACGCTATTAATTTGGTCATAGTTGTTTGCAACTTCTGTCAGTGGTAATTAGGCCGCAGCACTTAGTTTTATTATTTTTATATGGCAATTGTGCATTGGTGGGATATTCTATACCCAGTGTTCATATTTGGAGGTATCTCCAGACTTGATTGAAGTGATAGTAAAAGCCTTGTATTTCTGTATGTCTATAGACTTTTAGAACTGATTGTATCATGGCTTGTTCAAAGTCCATGACAATCTTTTGTGGATTATACTTAGGGGCCAATTCCGATTCGGGCCGGAAATCTCTCCGACCGAGCCGGACCCGGAGAGATTTCCGACCGAATCGGACCCTAGCAGCCCGACCGAACGAGTACGATGCGCACGTATGACATCGGACTCGAGTCGGTCGGACTCCAGTGAAGCCAATGGGAGCCGGTCGTACAACGCGTACGCGGGCTCCCATTGACTCACTGAGTGCTAGGCGGACAAGGTCGCCTCCTACAGCGTGTACGTGGCGAGCGACTCACGCCCGTACACGCACAGGTAGGGGGACCCAGTGGGTCCCCCTGTGTGCGACTCACGGGCTACGCGTACAGGGGGTCCGACACGGACCCCCAAAGTGCGGCTCCGACTGCTTCTTTGAGCCGGACGGGCGCGGGTCGGTCGGACTGCTCGCGGCGTGCATCGTACTTTCCCGGCCGGGAACGTCTCCATTGCGCGGTGCGAGGCGCATCCGTGCGAGTCGGTCGGAGCGGTCGGGACCCGCGAACGAGTCGGTCGGCGATTTCGCACGCGCCGCATCGTACTCGTTCGCCCGGACGCACGTACGAGTCGGTCGGGAAAAAGGGCTCCGAATCGGATTCGGTTCAGCCGACTCCGATTCGGTGCCCTACCGGCCGAGATCGGAATCGACCCCTTATTGTTTTCGTCTTTTATTTTTGTTAGTGGTTTGTTGTATGTAGATTTTGCTTGTTGGGTAATAGGTCTCACATGACCGGTATATTATTATTTTGGTGTTGTCATGAATTGCACATATTTGTGTGAATGGTGGGGCAAAATTTAAAGGTCCAATCATAACCAAGCAGTGCATTGTGGGAGGCTATTGGCTGTTCAGAAAACTACAAGTTTTGTATTGTTGTTTTTGCTTGTTATGGAGTGTGAAGCTTTGACTTTTTGTATGAGTGATTTTTAAGTGGTCCAGAATTTTCTGACCCTCAGCAAGTTAATGCACGAGGCGAGTAAGTGTGGCATCTGATTTCAGGAACTGGTTCCACGCATAAACACCTGCTGACCAAACAAACTATAATACTTCACCACCATGGAATAGCAGGCTTCTCCAGTTTGATCACCTATTTTGTGACTTCCCCTGACGTTACATATGGGCGTGCCTGAATTTGAAATAGAAATAGGTATAACCTGTCCTAGTCATACTAAGCTAGTTGAAACAGAAGGCTATACGTTTTTGTCATGGGTATCTTTTCGAACAACACATGATCTACATGATTTTGTTTTGGGTTTGCCTTGACTCTGCGCTCTTATTTAGTGTTGTATTTGACTTTGGGCCACTGATTCCCTATATGAATTTAACTTGAAATTTATTTTGCCATCCGAGTGGCCAACACCTATCCAATTATAAGTGTTTTTTCTTTAAAGTTTCTTTACGGTTTAGTTTGGTATTACAGTTTGGTGTTACATTCCCTTGATTGTCATTACTTTTCATTTCATGTGACCTTTGGGTGATTAGTCACTATTCTGTTGTAAGTTTTTCTTCTTAACATAATGGTCCCTTCTAAACAATCCTAACAAAAATCTGTCTTTTGAGATGATCTTAATTCAAGCGGACTGTGGGCCTCATTTATGAGACTCCTTGCGCTTCCGGAACGTCACTTTTTGTGACGTTCCGTGGCGCAGAAGCCTGCGTGATATTTATCAGGCAGAACTAAGCCACTTTTTTTGGCTTAATGCTACCTGATAAATATCAGTCCCTTTAACGCAGTGTTCTGTGTTAAAGGGGCGTGCAATGGGTGTTGCTGGGGGCGTTCCCAGCAACATCCATGGCCTTTTGACACTGCCCCAGATTTACAAGACATAGTAAATCTGAGGCAGCGCAAAGCTTACGCTCCCAGGAGGTGTAAGAGAGGCACAACGAGGAGAAATATCTTTATTTCTCCTCGGTTTTCCTTTTTCTATGCGTGCTGCATTCTGCAGCACACATAGAAAGAGGAAGAAGCCTCTTGTGATTATTTTTGTACAGAAAGGTTTCCCTTCCTGTACAAAAATAATCATCCCCGCAACGCAGGCACCCTTGCACCATGGTGCAAAGGTGCCTGCGTTGGCGCACGGCAGCCCATTGTGCGCCGGCGCAGGGGAAAAGGACAGGAATGCGCCGAATCTTATAGATACGGCGCATTCCGGCCCTTTTCTTTTACCGTAGGGCAGCGCAGCATGAAGGCCTGCGGTGCTGCCCTACGGTAAAACCTCATAAATGAGGCCCTGTGTATTGAATTGCACAAGACATTGTTTAAGAGCACTTCATCCATCATTCCAGAAAGCTACTAATGCAGGTTTGTCTGCTTGCCTCTCCACTTGATCTTTAATCTTTAGATACTATAAAATCCCTGGACGTTTTTGGGACAGGTGTCTCTCACCACATGTACAGCACATCCTTGTGCTTATGTTTAGTATTCTTTACTGCTGTAGGCTGATTCTATGTTACTCATTTTCCTCTGCCTCACCCAAAAAATAATCCACTATTTTCAATCAGCCCCCATTGCTACTGTTACCTACATCCTGCTCTTTCTTTTTGAACCCACATTTTCCTAATTCCAGACTGATAAGGCGTCACCCCTCACTATGCTATGTTATGTTATGTACATCCACATTTGTATTCAACAAGTTAACTACTTAATCACTTCGAATTTAATGGAACCTAGAGCATTCAGACCTCCTACTCCACCCTTCAATAAGCCCACACAAAACCAATACCAAGCAGTTCTTCATCATGCTCTCAACAATCCTTCTAAACTTCAACCAAAACTAAATAATGCTTGTCTACAACACCCTTCTACTAATATCTTTCCTCTTCCTGCTACCCTCTATGGCCTACTCTCTCCTGTCAGAAATCTATTCAGTGTCTCCATTATAGAACCTCCCATCCTACCTCCTTTCCTCTTCAGAGTCCAACATGCTATACCATTGTTACGTGATGAGTATACGGACTCCAACCAAAGAACGTGAGAGAATAGGGTATGCAGTTCCTTCTGCAAATTAGTGTAGAACTAAATTGCAGGTTGGTGTCGTCCTGGAGAGTCCGCAGGGAGCCCTGATTAGGGCATGAGACATGTTGACCCACTAGCTATCATAGACCATCACTTCTTATGATAGCGACCACGTTTTTAAATTAGGCAAGTGGACTCATTTATTAAAACTTTTTTAGAGGACTACTTTACCTACTTTTAACTTGAACTTCCCTCCTACACACACACTGCCCACACCTATCTACACCTTTAGCCCCACACCCAAGCTTCACAAACAGCACCACAAATAGATCTCTGGCAAAGAGCCCTCCTGTGGGGGCCCATCAGGCATTGCAGCACCAGCCCGATGTGGAGAATGCCCAATTAGGAAGCATGACACCCATATGGGTGTGTGAGGGCACTTGCTCCTGAGGAGTCACGCTCCCTGCTGACTCCCCTGGATGACACCAACCTGTAATTTAATTCTACACTAATTTGCATAAGCAACTGCATACCCTTTTCTCTCACGTTCTAGTTAGGAGCATGTATGCTGGACCTTTAAGCGCTTCTGGTCCCTCTCTTTGATATAGTCCAACAAAAAAACTCTCACACAGGGACGATCAACCTCTTGACCATGACAGTCATGCAAGCAGGATCAGGGGCCCCTCTAACAATTTGCAACCCTCTGAAGCACCTGAGAGAGAAAGCTTCTCCTCAGACTTCATTGCATGGTCCACTAAACCTGAATCAGTTAGTTTTCAATTTAGAGCATTGTCCCATCACTTTTTGAGATCTAGCTCCATTCTGGCAAAGTTTGTTTCCGTTTTGAAAAGGTATGCAAATCCAGGCCGGCTAAAACAACATTAGGCACTGAATGATAATTGACCCAAAAGTAGCAGAGACCATTGCAACTACAGTGTTTCCTCCCATCTAGTATATTAAGATACTGAAGATTTACATTTTTACTACAGCACCAGAATGAAATCTAACATTCACAAATGTTGTGTGATGTCTAACATATTCCTATAATATTAAGCTTTATTCATTTTTATTCTAGTTCCATTCTTAGGATGGCAATACACAGCAAACTAATTGTTAATCGAAGTCTCCTATTACCTGCCTCTAAACTGGTCCAACACGCCTCTGCTGCTTTCAGCACACCTGTAGGTGAGCAGCTGAACTCAGGATAGAGAGTGTGAGAAATTGAGCTGTTGATTGACTGGGGTGTGAGCCCTGGTCAAGCAACAGCCACAATTCCTTGCAGGCTGAACTACAAAAAGTCACTAAATTAACCTGTGCTTAACCCTAGGTAGCTTGGCACAAAAAGCAGTCAGACCAAACTTAGAGGCAGTCTGTAAAGTATTTATGCGGTACACAAACAGTAATAAAGTGAGAACATAACACAAGAAAAATTGCACACAAATTTAGAAGTATAGAGTAAATTCTAATAAATTATTTAACATCAAAACGACAAAAATCCAATCAGTAGAAACAGAGTTATTAATTTTTAACGTTTTTAGCAAAAATGGCACCCAATAGATCAAAGCGCTAACCGCGGCCATTTAATCACACAAGACTGGGTTAAAGTAAAAAAATATAGCAGACCGTGATGGAGCATGTTTCAGATAGAGCGTGTTTCAGATACACGTAGTGGATTGGGTATGGCCAGCGCTTATCTTCAGACTTACAAGAAATTTTGAGAAAAATGTTCTGAGAAGGGAAAGTTCAGCGGGGCAAGGCTCCAGGAGGTGTCCAAGGAGAGTGTGGCGTTGTTGGATAGCCTTGTGTCGAAGCTGAAGTGAAGATTTCTACATTCTGACTTAGTCTCTGAATTGGAAGTCGAAAATCTCCAGCGGAACTAGGCAGGGGGCTGTAGCTGGAGGCATTTCCACAAGGCAGGATACCCCTTTGGCAAAGGACCACTGAACAGGATCTGCTGCTGCAGAGAACGTAGTGGGGGATGCTGCGAAGTCAATCTGACCGATGATGCACCTCGGGCGGATAGGCAAGCAGGTTGGTCCCGGTCTCCTCCTGGTTCTCAGAGCAGTTTTTAGCCAAAACTTTTATAATTCCCCACTTTTGGATTTTGACTATCTGGTCACCTTCAGAACCGCTTCCAAGGGTCCAGGACTGCTAAAGCACCACTTGGAGGGTCAGGACTCACTCAGGCTGGGTTCAGGTATGTGGTCCAAGGTGATGGGAGCCTTTTGTGTCCCTTTAGTGCTGTGGCCTGGGTCATGTTTTAAGGTGCACAATAAGTGCCGCAGACACACTATTAGCATTTAATTTACAGGCCCTAAGTATATGGTTTACCAGTCTACAAGGGACTTATAAGTAAATTAGGGAGGCCAATTGGGTATAAGCTAATTTAACCATGATTTAAGGGAGTGAGCACTTTAGCACTGGTTAGCAGTGGTAAAGTGCACAGAGTCCAAAGACCAACAAAAACGTATTCAGCAAGCAGTGGAGGGAAAAAGGCAAAAGGTTTGAAGGTGACCCTACAGAGACTGTCAGGTCCAACATGAATCTTAGACCTATTCTACTGTACTAACCTCTACATATTGTTCCTTAAAGAAATAGTAATAAAAGATACCTTCCAACGTGTATTATACTTACTTAGTTCTCCAACACTCTATGATTTGAATTGATCATGAAGCAAAACAGTATGGGCAGTACCAATAATACACAAAACTCAGTTTGAAGCAAGGGCCTGAAAAATTAACAGTTCCCTTTCTTTCAGTGCTCATATTAGGAACACAAACCTCTAGATATGATCCATACCAAATTCCACAAGATTACTTAATCCTGAGCCCCCTTATGTTTGTCAATTAACATGAACTAATGACAGAAAACTGACCTGAAGTGAAAACAAATTCTTCCTCGACGACCTTAAATGACACCCAAGAGATTATAATGATGCACTGGTCGACCTGCTGTCCTCGTTTCTAATAATGACCTCACAAAATTCTACATAAATCCACCCAGCTGGAGGGCTCTATTTAGCTCTCACAAAGTAAAAGAAAAAACACTTTAAGACAATTTCCTGTGCAAGTAGGCTGGTATGATCATCCCTGATCCTATCCACATTCACATCCTGTAACCCTCTAGTGAAAGGTCAGCCAAGAAAAACCATGAAAGGAAACATAGTTATTAACCAATACAATCTAGAAACTATAGCTGCAGGCTGCCATCATTACTCAGAAAGTAACTCAGAGGTAACTTCACTTTTGGCACACTACACTATATCTAATACCGTAATCATACATGAATTAGTCATCCTAAAATAGAAATGGCAGAAACTGAAGAATTCGGCAGAGTGATTTTTAAAATATCTAAATGACGCATGAAAATCACTGAGAGCTCACAGAGCACCTTCAGAGACAAAATCTTTCCGAGGATAGTTTTGAAAAGCTCTTCAGAAAACAGAAGAGATAGCAAAAATAAATAAATATTTGAGGCCAAAGCCACATTTGTCAGGTCAGAAATCAGCTTTGCTAAAAAATACCCTAATAGTATTTGAAGCGGAATAAAATTCACCAACCACCTACTATACTACACAATAAGAAGTCAACTGACAGTTGTGAAAAGTTCTCCACATTCTTTGATTAGAAAGAGTAAAACATATAACTCTTTTTCCCACTATTGAAGAGAAAATGCATTTTCACTCAACTGAAAATTCCAACAAGGTTTGGTTCTAGTTAAGGAAGGTATTGGGTTCTGAGATGTCTAACACCATTGCAAATCTGAAACCTTCGGCTGACTTCAAAGATCTCATTCTAGCATCCATTTTCAAAAATATCAGCAGCTTAGTAACCCCATTTGTGACCAATTAAGTAAATGACTCCATGCTCCATGGCATAATTGTGTCTAAAACAAAAATTGGTCAGGTCATGCCCTTATTAAAGAAACCAGGAGCTAAGCCTGAACACCAGAAAAAACTTAAATTGGTCTACAACCCACCCTTCTTTTTCAAAGTACTGGAAATTTGTGTAGCAACTCAAATAAAAGAGTTCATTTTAGAGAATAACCTCTTAGATGCCCTTACAGCTGTAAGTAGGACAGGCCACTATATAGAAATTGCCTTTTGAAAATAGTTAATGATGCTCTCTGCGTTCTTGATGAAGGTGATTCCTTCACTATTATTCTTCTCAACCTTTCATTGGGATTGACTACAGTCAACCATGCTATTCTCTGAAAACACCTGAAAAGAGAATGGGCATTAATGTCTTATTTCTCAAATCTACTTACCCAAGGTAGCTTTTAGTATAAAGCAGGTCACTAGTGCCTAAGGCTGAGATTTGACTTTGCAGTGTCAAACAGGTTCCATGTTGTGCAGAACCGCTACAAGATGAACATGGTCAATTTTTAGTATACAAGTTGACCTCACTGATTTTAATTGTATCGCTTATGTGCTCTGGCTTAATGCCAAGAAAATACAAAGATAATGGTTTGCTGTTCAGAATGGCAATGTGCAGACTACGGCATTGGGACAAGAAGATAGGAAATCCTTAAATACTGGATGGGCGGTATGGATAAAATTAACATTCCCTGACATGAGGTTTTGTTATCTCCATACATTGGTTCCAACATACTTACCAGTTACTGGACAGACAATCTAGTCTGGTTCAGTCTGCTTTGCAGTCTATTTGTTGCATCTAGGTGGATAGTCAGAATAAAATCCTAATTCATTCACAGAACCAAACCTACTGGCTCTAACACAAAGCTATACAGGTCATGGTGATTTTGGTCATACACTTAAGAGATAGCACAAAAGTGGGTAACTGAATATGCTGCTCTTTTAGCTTTTTAGCATCCAAACTGTGGAATTCCCTTCCTCTCCAATTATTACCCGCTAAAACGGAACTATTGTTCTGAAAAAAATTAAAAACCTAATTTTTCAGGTTGGCTTGATTGTGTTGTGCATTAATTCTGCTGGATTTCTCTGAGAGCTAGACCTTAGCGCTGGGACACTTCAGTTGACGTAACTATGCACTTTATGAAATACATTATTATTATTATTATTTATTCATCAGGTCAACATTTGACTGTATAATTTGTAGTTGAGTATTCAGGAGGGCAGGCGCTGACTGTGATGTATATAGCTACATGAATCCAATTTTACAATAATTCTAATACAAGTTCTTAAGAGTAACATAAGTCTCTCAGACACACAGAGCACCATGGTGGAGGATTTGACCTTTGTATGCCACCTTTTTGAGCTTATTCATAAAATTAACTTTCTTTACTTTCTGCAATGTTTAATGCCTGAGCCATTGGATGGGCTATCACGTTAATAAGGTAATAAACATAAAGATTGCCTCATTTTTCATTCCCTTGATTTCAACCAATGCTCCCCCATGGTGTTTGCTCCTACATCTGTTTATTTTGCCTACCCATCCTACCACCAGTTCTCTTCCTGCTGCGCTTTCCCCCCCTGGTCCACACTCTCAAACTTTGTGGCACCAACCCAAAACCCTGGCTAGAGCAACAGCTGTTGTGTCTGGGGCTAATGGTCTCAGCCTTCCTTCCATTCCTCTAAAAACACTACACACCCTTTTCTAGCACTAAATAGTCAGAAAGTAAATCAAATAACTCAAAGAACTATTATTTCATGCATGCAACCTTATAACTGAGTGAATTTTATGACATCTATTATAATTCTGTGTCACAGACAGAAAATATCATGTGGGCCTGTTGCTGTGCATACTACAATAGTATTTGGACAAAATATCCAGTTGTAAATATTGGGAGACATAACTATAAAAAAATATATTGTGATACAGAAATATTGCTGTCAAGAATATCGTATTTTTCAGATAAGTAATATCTTTGTTAAGAATATCATTGTTGTTAATATCGTTTTTAATAATGTGTTGTAAAAAATATGTTTTTAAAATTGTCTTGTGTTTTAGTTCATATATTAATTATGTGTTGTTATTGTTTGTTAATAATGTTTTTAAATATGGTTTGCAATTTTAAGTGATTTTTAATTTAATTGCTAATAGCAATTTATAGTGTTGTAGTGGGTTGCTAGGTTTCTAGGGGTATAGCTTGGGAAGTTAATTAAGTAGTAATTAACAATTAACTTTTAATATTTCAATAATTTGCTTGATTATTAAATACGTATATTGCATAATAATTATATTTTTCAGTTATATTTTAGGTGTGGGCTGCTGTGTTTGTAGGGGTATGGGGTGGGAAGATAATTAAGTAATAATTAATAATTAATTAAATTATTATAAAATATTTAATTGATCATTAGTTATGTAAATTGCATAATAATTATGTTTTTAGTTGTATCTTAAGATTGGGCTGCTGGGTTTGTAGGGGTATAGAGTGAGGAGATAACTAAGATATAATTAATTAACGATAACTTTTTATTTATTATTAATTATTTAATTGATTATTAATTATGTAGATTGTCTAATAACTTTATATTTTAGTTATATTTTAGGTGTGGGATGTTGGTTTTGTAGGATATAGGGTGGGAAGTAATAATTAATTAACATTTATTTATTATTCATTATTTAATTGATAATTAATTATGTACATTATGTAATACAGATTTATTTTAGATATATTTTAGTTGCATGTTGCTTGGTTTGTAGGGGTATATGGTGGGACGTTAATTAACAAATAATTACTAATTGTTAATTAATTGTTTAACTAATTATCAATTATGTAAATTGTTTAATACTTATTTATTTTAGTGATATTTTAAGTGTGGGCTGCTATGTTTGTACTGGGTATAGTGTGGAAGTTAATTAAGTAAATAAATAACAATTTATTTTAATTGATAATTATTACATTGTTTAATAATCTTGTAAATTGTTAAATTGTTTTTTATTTTATATATTTTTTTGGGTTAATAAATAATGTTCATATTCAGAATTTTAGATTTGCTCTAAATTGAAAGCGTTCTACAAATATGTAATGAGTTTGTAGCGAAGTACTTTCCCTACTGTTGCTTCAACTGAAGTGGAAATAGTAATTCTTACCCCTTCCGAAGTCCAAAGCTTTCTCTTCTGTTGCACAGACTGGAGTGGGAATATTAAATCTTACTCCTTTCGAAGTCCAACACTATCCCTACTGTTGAACAGACTGGAGTGGGAGTAGTAAATCTTACCGCTCTGAAGTCCAACGCTTTCCCTACTGACAGTTTGCTCCAGCACAGCATCTTCCACAAAGGCTTCACTGTCAAATTTCCAGCCTATCCCTTTGGAGGAACACTGGTGGGCATATGGGGCCTCAAATCAGGATATCCAGTTGACCCCTGCCCTCCAAATGTATTAGCGATAGGTGCAGCCACCATTAATCCACTGGCTAATAGGGTGCTCAATGGGTCACTGTCCTCAGCAACAGTCCCTGTGTCATGGAAACAGGCTAAGATTCTGCCCCTCCCAAAAAAGACTTCAGCGGAGCCTACGGAGCAATCAGACTAAAGGCCAATCTGTCTAATTGCCACAATTGTCTAAGGTACTGGAAAAATGTATTAATCAACAGCTGTATCAGTATCTCGAAACCAAGGAGCTGCTCCATCCTAGCCAGTCTGGATTTAGGCCAAATTTCAGTACTGAGACAGCATTGAATGAGGTCACCAAACTTATTAGAGGTACCTTTGCCCCGGGGGAAGGCCGTCCTGATTATGCTAGACCTGTCAGCAGCCTTCGATGCAGTGCCTCACTCTATGCTCCTAGCACACCTCCAATCCATCAGAATAGGTTGACTGGCTTTGAACTGGCTAGCATCCTTTTTGAAGGGCAGAGGGCAGGAAGTGTGGGTTACCCCGTACTCTTCCAGAGCACATGATCTGACAGTGGGAGTGCCACAGGGTTCTGCTCTGAGCCCCACTCTGTTTAACACGCACCACACCCCTTTAGCACAGTTGGCAGAGGCCTTGAGGGCTAAAGTGATTACATACAATGAAGACACCCAGCTGCTGTTCACATGTGGGAAGGGAGAGGAGATTGCAGGAGAGTCCATTAAAACCAGCCTTTCTTCTATTTTTCACTGGATGACCTCACATCAATTAAAATGCAACACACACAAAACAGAAATACCATTCTTCTGCCCCAATCCTCTGGATTGGTAGACTATGTGGCCCAAAGACACCCCACCCCAGGATCCCAGGGAGAAACAGTCATGAACATGGGCATTAAATTTGACAATTCTCACTCTTTTCAGCCACGGATTATGTCTGTGATCGGAATATGTTTTGGGCTTTTGCGGACATTAAAAACATTTTTACACTTTCTCTCCATGTCTGCAAGAAAGGTGGTCATCCCTTCACTCATAACATAAAGACTGGACTACAGAAATGCCCTATATCTGGGACTTCCAGACTATCTGCTTAGCAAGCTTCAAATGGTCCAATATATGGCAGCCCGCATTCTACTTAGCCTGCCCCCAAGAACACAAGTGTCTCTGCACTTGCGTACTTGCCACTGACTACCGATAAAGAAGAGAATTCTCTTGAAAACGTTAGTCCCTGTCCAAAGAGCACTGCACCATTCGGGAGCAGGCTGTCTTAAGGCCAAAAATAGTTTCTTTGACCCCTCCAGAAACTTGCAGTCAGCCCACTGCTTTCTGGCAAAGATTCCTAAGATTCATAGCATGAGAATGGGTGGAAGGACCTTCTCCTACCTCGGACTAGTGGCCTGGAACAAACTTCCTTTTGAACTGTGCTCTGTAGCTGATACCATCTTGTTTAAGAAAAGGTTGAAGACCTGCTCTTCCAACAAGGCTAGGTGATCTCACTGCACCTCGTGGATGACTGAAAGCTCAGTGCTGGGAAATTCCAAGGAGTAGCCGTGCACTTTTTAAGTTCCATTTCATTCCTTCATTCATACTGTTGCACAGACTAGAGGTGGAATAGTAAATCTTCAGGGAAGCAGGCTGCAGCACTCCAAGCTTTTTCAAAGACTCTCATGTTATTGAGAGTTGCCGCTTAACACGTTTCAGCTGCTCATGATGGCTTTGTTCACAATAAAGAAATGCCATTTTTTCCACTATATAAACACATGTGACTTGTGACAAACAATAGACATAGCAGTGCAAAGTATCCAAATTAATGCATTACTTCATGCAAACAAATAACATAGCTAATCATCCAAATTAAATGATTACAGTTTGTAAATTGTAAAACGCAGAACACCATAAGTAAAAAAAAAATTACTGTCTGGTTACACATCTCATTACACATAATGCACAATGCTAGAAGGTTGGAGAGAGACAAGCTGCTCTTCTCTCCTATTGTAAAAAGCAAGAGGAATGATGTGCATAGATTTATCACCACCTACAGTAAAGCACATCAACAGGTATGAGCGGCACTTACTAAGCATTGGACATTGATTAAAACAGATCCAGTTATAGGATCTATATTGACAAAACACCCTTCAGTTTGTTTTAAAAGTTCGGTCTCCATGAGAGACCAACTGGTCAAAAGTGACGTCAGGAGTTCTGTGAAGAAGGCCAATTGGCTCACTCAAAGAGAAGGCTTTATGAAATGTACTAAATGCAAGGAATGCCAGCAGGGAGTTAATATGAATGAACTGGTCATTCCCTTTAACAAAGATGAAAATTAAGTGGAAAATCACCTGCAAAAGCTAGTATACTGTGTATGTTTTGGGATGCCCTTGTCCTAAGACCTATGTTGGCAGTACCACACTCCAAACACTAAAACATATGAGGGCTATAAAGAACAAAGACCGAACATACCCAGGAGTCCGGCATTTCGAAGCAGTCCATTAGGGTGACTCAAGCCATTTAACATATAGTTGTATTGTCCAAGTACCTAGAAACATTAGAGGAGGTGATAGAGAGAAACAGTTGCGTAGACTAAAAACTAAATTTATCCTAGAAATGGATAGCAAGAAACTTTTGGCCTAAATGTAGATGAAGAAATATACACTTGCCTGGGATAATGTATTTCTGCTGCTATAGTGTGTATACAAGGATTTTATGATGCATAGAGAGTATACATATAATTTTCAATGTTATTTAGTTTTACAGTCTGTATTAGGGGATTATATATGAGTAGGTAGTTCTGCCATTTGATATAGTTAGGGTAGTTTGAGAAAATGATTGTGAAGGAGCCTGGAGATGGTACTTACTTAATTTTTAAGCACCATAGAAAATAGAGGATTTAGCCACTTGGGTTTGACCTTAATGGAGAATAACCTAAATCCACAATAGATACAAATAAAGCTAAGTTATTTATGCTTTATGTGTGTATATATATATATATATATATATATATATGCACCATAATAAAGCTACTTGCAGCACACCCTTGTTGTATATTATTCAGTCCAACACAAATTTGGGTTGAATTCATAGCACAAATCAACTACATGTATTAGTTTCATTGATTGCTATAAAATTATTGTTTCAATTAGATCAGTATTGTCCAAAGCCGACACACAGCCCAAAACGAGTTCAAGTCTTCAAATCCTTGTCTTTATCAAATCCTTGTCTTTATTGATTCATTTTTAAAAATTATTCCAGCACACGATCTAGCCGACACGTGTTTCGCTCTGCACTCAGACTTTTTCAAGGCTAGAAAAATAAGTGAATACAATGAATATAAATAAAACACCAAATAAAGAAAAATACCCTATTTACAGAATAAATAGAACCTTATCACAACCTACTATGATTCAAAGTCATTTAAAAACACAATTAAAAAATCTTTGCAGCATGTAAATATATGTATTTAAACATTAATGCACCATTCACTAGAATGAGCAATGCAAAAGATCCACTAAAGAGAAGGAAAGGAGAAGAAAAGAAAGAGGAGAAGAAGGAAATAAAGGAAAAATCAAGTCTAGTAGGTACAGATAACCCACTGAAATACCACAGAATTAGAGACATACCCAAGAATGTGACTAGTTCACACATAAGTGAAGACAATTACTATACGGTGAAAAGACACCCATATAATGTGCACGGGAAATAAATGCGAGAGTATAACTCTCTGAACCACAAAATTATTCCACCACCGAGCTCCACTTAATAAAAACACTCTAAAAATGAGAAGGTACTATTCGTTCCCTTTTCATTAATCAAGAAACCCACCAGTATAGTAGTGAAGCAACTGTCAATTCGAGTAATGATGAAGACACACGGGCGCATCAATTAGCATACGAAGTATCATAAAAATGTCGTGTAATTTGCCCGTAGATCTAAAGTCACAGAATAAAGAAATGCAATTCATTATGCCAAATATAAACAAAGCTATACATAATAACTCAATACTCCATAATTGCATAACCATTACCATGGACCTAAATTAGCTGACTAAAGATCACTAGATCTATTAGCCTCAGGTACTGTGATCTATAAACCACAAATTTTCATACAAAAGCTGGTGTAACCAGGAAGTAACAAGCTATGGAATCAACCGCTAGTCCCATTCATATAGATAGAATAAGTCGTATCTGCTACTGATAATCCTAATAAAACACGGGTAAATTAACTCCGCTAGATGCCATATAAATACGTCCATAAAAATACAGTAGAACGTATTCGCAACTGATAATCCTAATCAAACACCGGTAAATCAACTCAGCTAAATGTCATAAGGGGATGTCTTAATAATGCATGTTCCCATGTAGGGAAATAAGTAATGATCCAACGTGGTGACATGACGTAATCCACAATAAGAACACCACTACTTAATAGAAACATACCTTAAAGAACAAAAGTCACAAAATGTGTGCATCAAGTGGTGCGTCCTTAATGGTTATAAATTCAAGATGAAAGATTGGGGTACACATCCATGATAAGATAGTACCTATCAAGAAAACACAACACTGAGAACTTGATCACGGTACAAATGACGACAGTCACAAAGGCCAATAAAAGACATTTTACACATCACATGACATTTTTTCCTCTCCCTTTTTTTTATATGTGTTTCCTGTCGTCTTGTATTCTGGGAGTTGTAGTGAAAAAATCTTTTTATATAAAGTTTTCAATTTTAGTTGTGAAAATAAAATAAAGCGAAGGTTAAGGAACATTCAAAATAATTTCAATAAAGGCAGAAATGATGGTACCAATACACAATTGAAAATAAAATTGACTGTATCAAGCGGGGTTTAGGAAAAAATAAATAAATCCCCACTGCGTTCGTTTTATCCTTTGTAAAACGTGATCACATTATTTATATTTTTGACAAAATCATTTTCATTATTCATTTTCAGTGATTTATGGCATGTTGGATTACTGCACAGGTCTGTTGATGTTAAGGACGAGATACTACTGGATACCTGGGTTGCACCATCCATTCTGTCCTGTTGTTTGTATATGTCAAACTTCCTTGAATATGTGAAAATTCGCCCTTCAGCATAATCATCCTTATCACGCTTGAATTTCGTCTGTTTCCGCGATTTTACTAGTTCCTCATGTTTTTCAATATTCCTTTCCGCTTCCTCCTTTAGTTTACTTATTTCTGGATTTAATTCCAGGCTTGCCAGTTCTTTTCTAGGTCCTGTAGTTCAATTTTAATTTTATTTAGCGCTATTTCAATATGCTTTACCAATATGACCATTAGGCCCATCGACGAATTTAAGATGTGCTCCCCCCATTCTTGGAGTAAATCATTAGTGGAGTCTAGATGACTGGGCATTAATGATATTCTCAAACCCCTCGGTACTCTTTGTACTTCCAAATATTTTCAAAGTGATTAACTCCCACCATTTGTTTATTTCTTTTCTGCTTAATTTTTCTCATAGTTTCAATTTGCTCCATGTATCTGACTTTTTTTAGGCTGTTTTAGTCTCAGTTTTGTTTTGTGTATCTATTTCCTGATCAAAAAAAGACTACAATAATTCATTCCGTCTTGCCTCTCTTTTCTCCATTGTTGGCTTTTATGTAGTATCCTGATAGCTTTTCTCGCAAGTTAATTGCTTTAAATCACCAGGTCACCCTTCCGGCTGCACTGAAAACTTCACGTCCTGCCTTGTCCCACACGTTTCTTGTTGAAACTGCAGTTGTGGTATCTAGAGGCGCGATTTGTTATCAGATTTATGCAGAAATAGCCAGCTATAGCAATATTGCTATCTTATGTTTGCTGATAGGCATGCACACTTGCTTTTTTTCTCTCACCCGCGTTTTGCGCTTACCTCCACCCTCCGGTAATAGGTTGCGCGTTCCTGGTGTTTGCATGTGTCTTTTTCCTCTTCCATTCGCTGGCGGTCACCGGGTTCGGCTTTTTCAAATCTTCCACCACCGGCTCACAGTTGTTGAACCCTTTGGCGCTTCTCACTCGGTGCGTTACCCTCTGGCTGAGACACGCCAGAATTACATTCTCCAAATCCTTCTGATAGAAGGAAACAAGGTCGCACTCCCGGATTTGGTGATTATAGTCCTTTTATTTTCATTCGGTTTCTCAGGTATTCAAAGCCACACCGACGCGTTTCGTTCTCCACTGAGAACTTGATCACGGTACAAATGGCGACAGTCACAAAGGCCAATAAAAGACATTTTACACATCACATGACATTTTTTCCTCTCCCTTTTTTTTTTATATGTGTTTCCTGTCGTCTTGTATTCTGGGAGTTATAGTGAAAAAATCTTTTTTTTTATAAAGTTTTCAATTTTAGTTGTGAAAATAAAATAAAGTGAAGGTTAAGGAACATTCAAAATAATTTCAATAAAGGCAGAAATGATGGTACCAATACACAATTGAAAATAACATTGACTGTATCAAGCGGGGGTTTTGGAAAAATAAATAAATCCCCACTCGTTCGTTTTATCCTTTGTAAAACGTGGTCACATTATTTATATTTTTGACAAAATCATTTTCATTATTCATTTTCAGTGATTTATGGCATGTTGGATTACTGCACATTCAACAGATTTCAATAATTAATCAAGGAAACTCTGCCCTCTAGTGGGCATTGCCATAATATCATTGTTTACTTATTTCATATATGCCCCTTGGATCACATTATTGTGTTTCTCCCCTTTATATCATTACTACAAATCATCTTCAAGGTGAAGAGAATAAAATTAAAAAGTGAAATTAAAAAAGATATGAAAAAACGTTTCAGAGAGAGACAAAAATCTTTGATTTTTGTCTATTCTAATAGATACTGTGTCATAGTTCAAATACATTTGATATCAGGTTAAAGATGCACATACAGCTCTTCGCTTTGGTTAAGTCCAAACGGTGTATATGTTCGGAAATTCAGGATCTGGCGCGATTCCCTTTCACAAAGTTTTTTCTCTCGGCTCCCACCACGGTTACTTGATGGTATTGTCTCAAGTGCATAAAACTTTAACAGTTTCCAATTTCCATCGTGGTTGGACTCCATGTGTTTGGCCACTGCATTTCCTCGATCTTTGTTTACTGTGGCCCGGACATGTTCGAGGATCCTCTTTTTTAGTTCACATATTGTGCTCCCTATGTATTTCAAACAACAAGGACATTCTATGACGTAGACCACGTATTGACTTCTGCATGTTATTAGATCCTTCATTTGCCACATCTTGTTGTTTGCCATCCTTGCTTCTGTTGTAGTTTTTGATATTTGTCAAACCTTACAACCGTGGCATTTTACGAATCCCTTTGTCTTTAACCACTGATTTCCCTTGTTGTTCTTTTTTTGGAAGTGACTATGAATTAATTTGTCCTTTAAGTTTTTTGCCCTTCGATATGTTACATTAGGATGGGTTCCCATTATTTTTCTTATTGTAGGGTCCAGTTGGAGTATCTTCCAGTTCTTTTTTAGAATTTCAGTGATTTTCTTTCCTTGCTTGATTGGTCTAGAATCAATCTTATGGGTTCTTCTTTTGGTTCTATAGCAGGTTTGATTTGCAATACTTCATCTCTTGTCTTTTGATTTGCTCTTTGCCAACACCTCCTTATATTGCCATCTTTATATCCTCTTTGTTTGAATCTTGCTGATGTCATTGTACTGTGTTTTTCCCATTCTGTTTCTTCTGAACAAATTTGTCGAATTCGCAAGAATTCTCCATAAGGTATATTATGGATTACAGATGGTTTGTGAAAGCTTTCTGCATGTAATGTGGCGTTTGTCGATGTTTGTTTGCGATGCAATGTTGTCTGTATTTGGTTGTTGACTACGTTTATTTCTGTGTCCAAGAAAACTACTCTCTCCTTACTGGTGGTGCAGGTAAACTTCAGATTTGCTTCTGTAGAGTTAAGAACTTCGAAATAATCTTGGAACTCTCTCTCAGATCCATCCCAGATGATTAAAAGGTCGTCGATGAATCGCAACCACAAGACAGTCTTATTTACATAAACATCATTGTTCGGATGCCATGCTATCTGTTGTTCCCACCATCCCATTACGATGCAGGCATAGCTCGGGCTGAAGGAGAACCCCATTGCACATCCTTTCACCTATTTATAGATTTCGTCTCCAAACAAAAAGACATTCTGGGTTAGGCACATGTTGATCATGTCTAAGAGCATTTGGTTATGTTGGTTGTATTGTATATTTCTCTCTTTTAAGAAAAAGCCACAGGCCTGCATTCCTATGTCGTTGTCGATGTTAGTATACAGTGATACTACGTCCATAGTTATCAATGTGTAAGATTCCTGCCAAGGTATGTCATGTAGGTGCCGTAACAGGTCGCTTGTATCTTTTATATAAGAGTTGAGGCTTAACACAAATGGCATTAAAAAGAAATCAATATAATTTGCTACGGGTTCCAATAAGGATCCTTTTGCAGATACGATCGGACGGCCAGATCCGGGAGTGCGACCTTGTTTCCTTCTATCAGAAGGATTTGGAGAATTATATATATATATATATATATATATACATGAAATTGTGATTTTAATGGGGTTATTTTATTTACCATGAATTCTCATGTGTTAATAAATTATGTATATAAGATATCACATGAATATACTATGAATCGAATAGTTACCCACTACAATATGGCGGCTCCATTTGTGTTGTTTATTTGCACATATGCACTTTATGATGACCTGTCATCGCTGGTTTAAGTGGGGATAGTTGAGAATATAAATATGAGGGTACCTGTATATGTTACTTATTTATATCTTTGTAAACACCATAGAGGATAGAGGAGCTACCCACTTGGATTTGACCTTGATCGAGAATACCTAAAGCTTACAATTGACATAAATGAAATTAAGTTGATTTATTTATTTTTTCACTGAAAAAAACCACAGGTTTCAGGGATGTTATAGTTAGGCTGGACATTTCACTCGTACAAAACCAGAGAAATTCGGCTGTTATAGTTAGCTGAGCTAACTATAACTCGCGCCCCCACAATGCACTGCTTATGATGTCACATATTACATCATTTATGACATGGTCAGTGACATCACTGATGACATCACTGATGACATCATCCAGTGACTGAGTGTTTCTAAAAAGTTTAAGAATGTTATATATCTATATACGCCAAGGTGTATTGAAGAATGAGTGGGTGTATGAGTGTCTGAATGGATGATCTAGTGGGTGCATGACTGACTGTATAAGTGAGTGATTGAACGTGTCTTAGTGAATGCATGGGAGAGTGACTAATCTGTGTGAATGTCTGTATCAGTCTGTCAGTTGGTATGTAAGTGGCTGCATGGGTTGGTGAGTAGCTACATGAGTGTCTATATGGGTTAATGATCAGTTGTAGGAGTACCTGTATGGGTGACTGAGTGTCTGTGTGGGTGGGTGGGTGGGGGGTGTGACTCCCTGCATGGATGTGTGAGTGGGTGATTCACTGGGTGTTTGGGTTCATGAGTACGTGTGCGAGGGGCTGTATGGGTGAGTGAGTGTCCGTATGGTTGTGTTCGTGAGTGAGTGGATATCTCACTGGTGTATGTGTGAGTAACTACATATGTGAAAGGCAGTATATGTAAGTGTTGGAGTATATAAGTGACTATATATGAGAGTGAGGATTGTGAGAGTGACTGTGTGGAAGAGTGTGTGCTTGTGTCACTGATTGAATGAGAGAGTAAGTATGTGTTACTATCTGTATGAATAATGAGTTGGTGTGTAAATAACTGTATAGGTGAGTAAATGGCAATGTGATTGATTCTTTGCATTCCTGACTAGGTGTGTGAGTAACTGTATGGGTGAGTGACAGTGTGTGAGTGTCTGTATGGGTATATGATTGCATATATCAGTGGCTGTATAGATGAGTGACTGCATGAATGAGTGACAATGGGTGAGTGAGTAGATGTGTGTACACCTATGAATCAGTGAGTGGGTATATACTAACTGGTATTGGTGTGTCTATGGTTTCGAGAATGGTAGTCTGTATTTTACAGTGGTTGTATCAAAGGTTACATTAGGGTGTGAAGAGGTGCATCAGATATTAAGTGGATGATGTCATGAGTGATGTCATTTGAGATGCCATCAGTGATGTCATCAGTGATGTCACTGACCATGTCATGAGTGATGTAATATGTGACGTCATCAGCAGTGCATTGCGGGGGCGCGAGTTATAGTTCG
Source organism: Calotriton arnoldi (assembly GCA_963921515.1). Taxonomy (NCBI): domain Eukaryota; kingdom Metazoa; phylum Chordata; class Amphibia; order Caudata; family Salamandridae; genus Calotriton; species Calotriton arnoldi. The sequence goes on from CAWUFW010001744.1 coordinate 2,073,466, forward strand.
CTCAGCTAACTATAACAGACGAATTTTTGTACGAGTGAAATGTCAGTCTAACTATAACGTCCCTGAAAACTGTGGTTTTTTCAGTGAATTTCTAAGGTTTTTTAAATGCTAATTCCTAACTATAACAACCCTGAAACCTCTGGTTTTTTCAGTGAATTTCTAAGGTTTTTAAAATGCTAATTCCTAAATATAACGTACCTGAAACCTCTGGTTTTTTCAGTGAATTTCTAAGGTTTTTTAAATGCTAATTTCTCACTATGCCTACATAGGTAGGACATGTGCAGAAAGAGGAAAAAAGGCGCAGAAAGAAGCAAAAGAAGTGCAGAAAGAGGCAAGAGAGGTGCAGAAAGAAGAAGAAAGGTGCAGAAAGAAGCAAGAGAAATGCAGAAAGTGGCAACAAAAGTCCAGAAAGAGGAAGAAAGGTGCAGAAAGAAGCAAGAGATGTGCAGAAAGAACCAACAGGGGTGCAGAAAGAGGCCTACTTTGACTGTACCATATAACAGACTCATACAAAGTAGCCTAATCACTAATCCTTCTCCCAAGATGTCTTAAACCTCACTTTTCTCTTGAAGGTTCACTATTAATCGACTGCTCAGAATGTTAGGCCTACCAAATATAAAACAGCAATCGTAAGCATATCACTGTTGTAAGTGTGACCAAGTTTGTGAAGGTATGCATGCTTGTCTCTGCTTTTACCTAGTGACATGTTACATAAAAATAAACATACAAATACTTGAGTACCTGTGTTTCAAACAGCATACTCTGTAAATTTGTGTGCAAAAAAGGTGTATGCATTTCTTTCTGCTCACAATACAGGGCACATGGGTATTCAATAGAATATTTGAGGGGTCTATAACACATATATACATAAGACATGTCTGCCTGTACAACCGAATGACAGAGCAGACCTGAGAAGATTTGACCACCTATAGGAGAAGTTTACCGCTTTAAGCTAACATCTTCAGATGCATAACACATGTAAGAATACATGTACAAGTAGACATATACCTCACAAACGAGAGCACTCAGACCTTTAAACTTGACAGCTTGCACTTCCCATTTGAGTACAGAAAGAGGCGAGAGAAGTTCAGAAAGAAGCAAAAGATTTGAAGAACCAGGCAAAAGAGGTGCAGAAAGAGAGAACAGGGGTGCAGACAAAGGCAAGAGAGGTGCAGAAAGTAGCAAAAGAGGTGGAGAAAGAGGGAAGAGGGGTGCAGAAAGAGGCAAGAGGGGTGCAAAAATGTGCGAGAGGTGCAGAAAGAAGTAAGAGAGGTGCAGAAAGAACCAACAGAGGTGCAGAAAGAGGAAAGAGGGTTGCAGAAAGAAGCAAGAGAGGTGCAGAAAGAAGCAAGGGAGGTGCAGAAAGAAGCAACAGAGGTGCAGAAAGAGACAAGAGGGGTGCGGAAAAAGGCAAGAGAAGTGCAAAAAGAAGCAACAGAGATGCAGAAGGAGGCAAGATGGGTGCAGAAAGAGGCAAGAGGGGTGCAGAAATTTACAAGAGAGGTCGAGAAAGAAGCAAGAGCAGTGCAGAAAGAACCAACAGAGGTGCAGAAAGAGGAAAAAGGGGTGCAGAAAGAAGCAAGAGAGGCGCAGAAAGAAGCATAGGAGGTGCAGAAAGAAGCAAGAGAGGTGCAGAAAGAGACAAGAGAGGTGCAGAAAGAGGCAAGAGAAGTGCAGAAAGAAGCAACAGAGGTGCAGAAAGCAGACAAGAGGGTGCAGAAAGAAGCAACAGAGGAGCAGAAAGAGGCAAGAGAACATGCAGAAAGAGGCAAGAGAGTTGCAGAAACAGGCAAGAGAGGTACAGAAAAAGAGAACAGGGGTGTAGAAAGAGGCAAGAGGGGTGCAGAAAGAGGGATGAATGGGGCAGAAAGAGGCAAGAAGGGTGCAGAAAGAAGCAACAGAGATGCAGAAAGAAGCAAGAGCAGTGCAATAAGAACCAACAGAGGTGTAGAAAGAAGCAAGAGGGGTATAGAAAGAGGCAAGAGAAGTGCAGAAAAAAGCAAAAGAGGTGCAGAAAGAGGCAAGAGGGGTGCAGAAAGAGGCAAGAGAGGTGCAGAAAGAGACAAGAGGGATGCAGAAATTTGCAAGAGAGGTGCAGAAAGAAGCAAGAGAAGTATAAAAAGAAGCAACAGAGGTACAGTAAGAGGGAAGAGGAGTGCATAGATTTGCAAGAGAGATGCAGAAAGAAGCAAGAGCAGTGCAGAAAGAAGCAACAGAGGTGCAGAAAGAGGCAAGAGGAGTGCGAGAAAGAGGCAAGAGAAGTGCAGAAAGAAGCAACAGAGGTGCAGAAAGGGGCAAGAGGGGTGCAGAAAGAGGCAAGAGAGGTGCAGAAAGAAGCAAGAGAGGTACAGAAAGAAGCAATAGAGGTGGAGAAAGAGGCAAGATGGGTGCAAACAGAGGCAAGAGAGGTGCAGAAAGAGGGAAGAGGGGTGCAGAAAGAGGCAAGAGGGGTGCAAAAATTTGCAAGAGAGGTGCAGAAAGAAGTAAGAGCAGTGCAGAAAGAACCAACAGAGGTGCAGAAAGAGGCAAGAGGGGTGCAGAAAGAAGCAAGGGAGGTGCAGAAAGAAGCAACAGAGGTGCAGAAAGAGGCAAGAAGAAGTGCAGAAAAAGGCAAGAGAAGTGAAAAAGCAGCAACATAGGTGCAGAAGGAGGCAAGAGAAGTACAGAAAGAGGCAAGAGAGTTGCAGAAACAGGCAAAAGAGGTGTAGAAAGAAGCAACAGCAGTGCAGAAAGAACCAACAGAGGTGCAGAAGGAGGCAAGAGGAGTGCAGAAAGAGGCAACAGAGGAGCAGAAGGAGGCAAGAGAACAGCAGAAAGAGGCAAGAGAGTTGCAGAAACAGAAAAGAGAGGTGCAGAAAAAGAGAACGGGGTGCAGAAAGAGGCAAGAGAAGTGCAGAAAGAGGCAAGAGGGGTGCAAACATTTGCGAGAGGTGCAGAAACAAGCAAGAGCAGTACAGAAAGAACCAACAGAGGTGCAGAAAGAGGAAAGAGGGGTGCAGAAAGAAGCAAGAGAGGTGCAGAAACAAGCAAGGGAGGTGCAGAAAGAAGCAACAGAGGTGCAGAAAGAAACAAGAGGGGTGCGGAAAAAGGCAAGAGAAGTGCAAAAAGAAGCAACAGAGGTGCAGAAGGAGGCAAGATGGGTGCAGAAAGAGGCAAGAGGGGTGCAGAAATTTACAAGAGAGGTCGAGAAAGAAGCAAGAGCAGTGCAGAAAGAACCAACAGAGGTGCAGAAAGAGGAAATAGGGGTGCAGAAAGAAGCAAGAGAGGTGCAGAAAGAAGCAACAGAGGTGCAGAAACAGACAAGAGGGTGCAGAAAGAAGCAAGCAAGAGGAACAGAAAGAGGCAAGAGAAGCAGCAGAAAGAGGCAAGAGAGTTGCAGAAACAGGCAAGAGAAGTGCAGAAAGAAGAGAACAGGGGTGTAGAAAGAGGCAAGAGGGATGCAGAAAGAGGGATGAATGGGTGCAGAAAGAGGCAAGAGAGGTGCAGAAAGAAGCAACAGAGATGCAGAAAGAAGCAAGAGCAGTGCAATAAGAACCAACAGAGGTGTAGAAAGAAGCAAGATGGGTGCAGAAAGAGGCAAAAGAAGTGCAGAAAAAAGCAAAAGAGGTGCAGAAAGAGACAAGAGGGGTTCAGAAAAAGGCAAGAGAAGTGCAAAAAGAAGCAACATAGGTGCAGAAACAGACAAGAGGGGTGCAGAAAGAAGCAACAGAGGAACAGAAGGAGGCAAGAGAACAGCAGAAAGAGGCAAGAGAGTTGCAGAAACAGGCAAGAGAGGTACAGAAAAAGAGAACAGGGGTGTAGAAAGAGGTAAGAGGGGTGCAGAAAGAGGGATGAATGGGGAAGAAAGAGGCAACAGGGGTGCAGAAAGAAGCAACAGAGATGCAGAAAGAAGCAAGAGCAGTGCAATAAGAACCAACAGAGGTGTAGAAAGAAGCAAGATGGGTGCAGAAAGAGGCAAAAGAAGTGCAGAAAAAAGCAAAAGAGGTGCAGAAAGAGGCAAGAGGGGTGCAGAAGGAGGCAACAGAGGTGCAGAAAGAGACAAGAGGGATGCAGAGATTTGCAAGAGAGGTGCAGAAAGAAGCAAGAGAGGTGCAGAAAGAAGCAAAAGAGGTGGAGAAAGAGGCAAGATGGGTGCAAACAGAGGCAAGAGAGGTGCAGAAAGAGGGAACAGGGTGCAGAAAGAGGCAAGAGGGATGCAAAAAGTTGCAAGAGAGTGTTGCAGAAAGAAGTAAGAGCAGTGCAGAAAGTACCGACAGAGGTGCAGAAAGAGGCAAGAGGGGTGCAGAAAGAAGCAAGGGAGGTGCAGAAAGAAGCAACAGAGGTGCAGAAAGAGGCAAGAAGGGTGCAGAAAAAGGCAAGAGAAGTGAAAAAGCAGTAACATAGGTGCAGAAGGAGACAAGAGAAGTACAGAAAGAGGCAAGAGAGTTGCAGAAACAGGCAAAAGAGATGCAGAAAGAAGCAACAGCAGTGCAGAAAGAACCAACAGAGGAGCAAAAAGAGGCAAGAGGGGTGCAGAAAGAGGCAAGAGAAGTGCAGAAAGAAGACAAAGAGTTGCAGAAAGAGGCAAGAGGGGTGGAGAAAGAGGCAAGAGAGGTGCAGAAAGAGATAAGAGGGGTACAGAAAATTGCAAGAGAGGTGCAGAAAGAAGCAAGAGAGGTGCAGAAAGAAGCAAGAGAAGTGCAGAATCAAGCAAAAGAGGTGCAGAAAGAGGACAGAGTAGTGCAGAAAGAGGCAAGAGGGGTGTAGAAATGTGCAAGAGAGATGCAGAAAGAAGCACGAGCAGTGCAGAAAGAACCAACAGAGGTGCAGTAAGAGGCAAGAGGGGTGCAAAAAGAGGCAAGAGAAGTACAGAAAGAAGCAAAAGAGGTACAGAAAGAGGCAAGAGGGGTGCAGAAAGAGGCAAGAGAGGTGCAGAAAGAGGCAAGAGGGGTATAGAAATTCGCACGAGAGGTGCAGAAAGAAGCAAGAGAAGTGTAGAAAGAAGCAACAGAGGTGCAGAAAGAGGCAAGAGGGGTTCAGAAAGAGGCAAAAGAAGTGAAGAAAGAAGGAACAGAGGTGCAGAAAGAGGTAAGAGAGGTGCAAAAAGAAGCAAGAGAGGTACAGAAATAAGCAAGAGAAGTGCAGAAAGAAGCAATAGAGGTGCAGTAAGAGGGAAGAGGAGTACAGAAAGAGGCAAGAGGGGTGCATATATTTGCAAGAGAGATGCAGAAAGAAGCACAAGCAGTGCCGAAAGAACCAACAGAGGTGCAGAAAGAGGCAAGAGGGGTCAGAAAGAGGCAAGAGAAGTGCACAAAGAAGCAATAGAGGTGAAGAAAGAGGCTAGATGGGTGTAGAAAGAGGCAAGAAAGGTACAGAAAGAGGCAAGAGGGGTGCAGAAATGTATACGAGAGGTGCAGAAAGAGGGAAGAGGAGTGGAGAAAGAGGCAAGAGGGGTGCATATATTTGCAAGAGAGATGCAGAAAGAAGAACGAGCAGTGCAGAAAGAACCAACAGAGGTGCAGAAAGAGGCAAGAGGGGTCAGAAAGAGGCAAGAGGGGTGCAGAAATTTGCATGAGAGATGCAGAAAGAAGCACGAGCAGTGTAGAAAGAACCAACAGGGGTGCAGAAAGAGGCAAGAGAGGTGCAGAAAGAGGCAAGAGGGGTATAGAAATTCGCACGAAAGGTGCAGAAAAAAGCAAGAGAAGTGTAGAAAGAAGCAACAGTGGTGCAGAAAGAGGCAAGATGGGTTCAGAAAGAGGCAAAAGAAGTGAAGAAAGAAGGAACAGAGGTACAGAAAGAGGCAAGAGAGGTGCAAAAAGAAGCAAGAGAGGTACAGAAAGAGGGAAGTGGGTGCAGAAAGAAGCAAGAGAGTTGCAGAAAAAGGCAAAAGAGGTGCAGCAAGAGGTAAGAGGGGTACAGAAAGAGGCAAGAGAGGAGCAGAAAGAGGCAAGAGAGGTGCACAAAGAAGGAAGGAGGGTCCAGAAAGAGGCAAGAGGAGTGTAGAAAGAAGCAAGAGAGGCACAGAAAGAAACAAGAGAAGTGCAGAAACAAGCAACAGAAGTGCAGAAAGAGGCAAGAGGGGTGCAGAAAGAGGCAAGAGAAGTGCAGAAAGAAGTAACAGAGATACAGAAAGAGATAAGAGAAGTGCAGAAAGAGGCAAGAGAGTTGCAGAAACAGGCAAAAGAGGTGCAGAAAGAGGGAACAGTGGTGCAGACAGAGGCAAGAGAGGTGCAGAAAGAGGGAAGAGGGGTGCAGAAAGAGGCAAGAGGGGTACAGATATTTACAAAAGAAGTGTAGAAAGAGGCAAGAGGGGTGCAGAAAGAGGCAAGGGAGGTGCAGTGCAAAAAGAGGCAAGATGGATGCTAAAATTTGCACGAGAGTTGCAGAAAGAAGCAAGAGAGGTGCAGAAAGAAGCAAGAGAAGTGCAGAAAGAAGCAACAGAGGTGCAGAAAGAGGCAAGAGGGGTATAGAAAGAGGTAAGAGAAGTACAGAAAGAAGGAACAAAGGTGCAGAAAGAGGCAAGAGAGGTGCAGAAAGAAGCAAGAGAGGTACAAAAAGAAGCAAGAGAAGTGCAGAAAGAAGCAACAGAGGTGCAGGAAGAGGCAAGAAGGGTGCAGAAAGAAGCAAGAGAGTTACAGAAACAGGCAAAAGAGGTGTAGAAAGAGGCAAGAGTGGTGCAGAAAGAGGCAGGAGAGGTGTATAAAGAGGCAAGAGAGGTGAACAAAGAGGGAAGAAGGGTGCAGAAAGAGGCAAGAGGGGTGCAGAAAGAAGCCAGAGAAGTGCAGAAACAAGCAACAGAGGTACAGAAAGAGGCAGGAGAAGTGCAGAAAGAGGCAAGAGAGTTGCAGAAAGAGGTGCAGAAAGAGGAAACAGAGGTGCAGACAGAGGCAAGAGAGGTGCAGATAGAGGGAAGAGGGGTGCAGAAAGAGACAAGAGGGGTGCAGATATTTGCCAGAGATGTGCAGAAAGAAGCAAGAGCAGTGCAGAAAGAACCAACAGAGGTGCAGAAACAGACAAGAGGGGTGCAGAAAGAGGCAAGAGAACTGCAGAAAGTGGCAAGAGAGTTGCAGAAACAGTCAAGAGAGGTACAGAAAAAGGTAACAGGTGTGCAGAAAGAGGCAAGGGAGGTGCAGAAAGAAGGAAGAGAAGTGCAGAAAGAGGCAAGAGGGGTGCAGAAAGAAGCAATAGAGGTGCAGAAAGAAACAATAGAAGTGCAGAAATAAGCAACAGAGGTGCAGAAAGAGGCAAGAGGGGTGCAGAAAGAGGCAAGAGAAGTGCAGAAAGAAGCAACAGAGGTGGAGAAGGAGGCAAGAGAAGTGCAAAAAGAGGCAAGAGAGTTGCAGAAATTTGCAAGAGAGGTGCAGAAAGAAGCAAGAGCAGTACAGAAAGAAACAACATAGGTGCAGAAGGAGGCAAGAGGGGTACAGAAAGAGGCAAACAAAGTGTAGAAACAAGCAAAAGAGGTGAAGAAAGAGGCAAGAGGGGTGTAGAAAGAAGCAAGAGAGGTATAGAAAGAAGCAAGAGAAGTGCAGAAAGAAGCAACAGAGGTGCAGAAAGAGGCAAGAAAAGTGCAGAAAGAGGCAAGACAGTTGCACAAACAGGCAAAATAGGTGCAGAAAGAGGGAACAGGGGTGCAGAAAGAGGCAAGAGAGTTGTAGAAACAGGCAAAGGAGGTGCAGAAAGAAGCAAGAGCAGTGCAGAAAGAAACAACAAAGGTGCAGAAGGAAGCAAGATGGGTGCAGAAAGAGGCAAGAGGGGTGCAGAAATTTACAAGAGAGGTCCAGAAAGAAGCAACAGAGGAGCAGAAGGAGGCAAGAGAACAGCAGAAAGAGGCAAGAGAGTTGCAGAAATTTGCAACAGAGGTGCAGAAAGAAGCAAGAGCAGTACAGAAAGAAACAACAGAGGTGCAGAAGGAGGCAAGAGGGGTACAGAAAGAGGCAAACAAAGTGTAGAAACAAGCAAAAGAGGTGAAGAAAGAGGCAAGAGGGGTGTAGAAAGAAGCAAGAGAGGTGTAGAAAGAAGCAAGAGAAGTGCAGAAAGAAGCAACAGAGGTGCAGGAAGAGGCAAGAAAAGTGCAGAAAGAGGCAAGACAGTTGCACAAACAGGCAAAATAGGTGCAGAAAGAGGGAACAGGGGTGCAGAAAGAGGCCAGAGAGTTGCAGAAACAGGCAAAGGAGGTGCAGAAAGAAGCAAGAGCAGTGCAGAAAGAAACAACAAAGGTGCAGAAGGAGGCAAGATGGGTGCAGAAAGAGGCAAGAGGGATGCAGAAATTTACAAGAGAGGTCCAGAAAGAAGCAACAGAGGAGCAGAAGGAGGCAAGAGAACAGCAGAAAGAGGCAAGAGAGTTGCAGAAACAAGCAAGAGAGGTGCAGAAAAAGAGAACAGGGGTGCAGAAAGAGGCAAGAGGGGTACAGAAAGAGGGATGAAGGGTGCAAAAAGAGGCAAGAGGGGTGCAGAAAGAAGCAACAGAGGTGCAGAAAGAAGTAAGAGCAGTGCAATAAGAACCAACAGAGGTGCAGAAAGAGGCAAGAGGGGTGCAGAAAAAAGCAAGAGAAGTGCAGAAAGAAGCAAAGGAGGTGCAGAAAGAGGCAAGAGGGGTGCAGAAAGAGGCAAGAGAGGTGCAGAAAGAGACAAGAGGGATGCAGAAATTAGCAAGAGAGGTGCAGAAAGAAGCAAGAGAGGTGTAGAAAGAAGTAAGAGAAGTGCAGAAAGAAGCAACAGAGGTACAGTAAGAGGGAAGAGGAGTGCGGAATGAGGCAAGAGGGGTGCATAGATTTGCAAGAGAGATGCAGAGATGCAGAAAGAAGCACGAGCAGTGCAGAAAGAACCAACAGAGGTGCAGAAAGAGGCAACAGGGGTGCAGAAAGATGCAAGAGTTGTGCAGAAAGAGGCAAGAGAAGTACAGAAAAAAGCAATAGAAGTGTAGAAAGAAGCAACAGAGGTGCAGAAAGAGGCAAGAGGGGTTCAGAAAGAGGCAAGAGGGGTGCAGAAAGAAGGAACAGAGGTGCAGAAAGAGGCAAGAGAGGTGCAAAAAGAAGCAAGAGAGGTACAGAAAGAAGCAAGAGAAGTGTAGAAAGGAGCAACAGAGGTGCAGAAAGAGGCAAGAGGGGTGCAGAAAGAAGCAAGAGGGGTACAGAAAGAGGCAAGAAAGGTGCAGAAAGAAGCAAGAGATGTGCAGAAAGAACCAACAGAGGTGCAGAAAGAAGCCTACGTTGACTGTACCATACAACAGACTCATACAAAGTAGCCTAATCACTAATCCTTCTCCCAAAATGTCTTAAACCTCACTTTTCTCTTGAAGGTGCACTATTAATCGACTGCTCAGAATGTTAGGCCTACCAAATATAAAACAGCAATCCTAAGCATATCACTGTTGTAAGTCTAACCAAGTTTGTGAAGGTATGCATGTGTGTCTCTGCTTTTATCTAGTGACATGTTACATAAAAATAAACATACAAATACTTGAATACCTGTGTTTCAAACAGCATACTCTGTAAATTTATGTGCAAAAAAGTGTATGCATTTCTTTCTGCTCAAAATACAGGGCACATGGGTATTCATTAGAATATTTTAGGGTCTCTATAACACATATATACATAAGACATGTCTGCCTGTGCAACCGAATGACAGAGCAGACCTGAGAAGATTTGACCACCTATAGGAGAAGTTACCCGCTTTTTAAGCTACCATCTTTAGATGCATAACACATGTAAGAATACATGTACAAGTAGACATATACCTCAGTCACGAGAGCGCTCAGAACTTTAAACTTGACAGCTTGCACTTCCCATTTGAGTACAGAAAGAGGCGAGAGAAGTTCAGAAAGAAGCAAAAAAGTTGCAGAACTAGGCACAAGAGGTGCAGAAAGAGGGAACAGGGGTGCAGACAAAGGCAAGAGAGGTGCATAAAGAGGAAGAAGAGGTACAGAAAGAGGCAAGAGGTGTGCAGAAATGTGCAAGAGAGGTGCAGAAAGAAGCAAAAGAGGTGGAGAAAGAGCCAAGAGAGGTACAAACAGTGGCAAGAGAGGTGCAGAAAGAGGAAGGAGGGGTGCAGAAAGAGGCAAGAGGGGTATAACATTTTGCAAGAGAGGTGCAGAAAGAAGCAAGAGCAGTGCAGAAAGAACCAACAGAGGTGCAGAAAAAGGCAAGAGGGGTGCAGAAAAGAAGCAAGAGAGGTGCAGAAAGAAGCAAGGGAGGTGGCGAAAGAAGCAACAGAGGTGCAGAAAGAGGCAAGAGGGGTGCAGAAAAAGGCAAGAGAAGTGCAAAAAGAAGCAACAGAGGTACAGAAGGAGGCAAGAGAAGTACAGAAAGAGGCAAGAGAGTTGCAGAAACAGGTAAAAGAGGTGCAGAAAGAAGCAAGAGCAGTGCAGAAAGAACCAAAAGAGGTGCCGAAGGAGGCAAGAGGGGTGCAGAAAGAGGCAAGAGGGGTGCAGAAATGTACAAGAGAGGTGCAGAAAAGAGAACAGGGGTGCAGAAAGAGGCAAGAGAAGTGCAGAAAGAGGGAAGAAGGATGCAGAAAGAGGCAAGAGGGATGCAGAAAGAAGCAACAGAGGTGCAGAAAGAAGCAAGAGCAGTGCCGAAAGAACCAACAGCGGAGCAGAAAGAGGCAAGAGAAGTGCAGAAAGAAGCAAAAGAGTTGCAGAAAGAGGCAAGAGGGGTGCAGAAAGAGGCAAGAGAGGTGCAGAAAGAGACAAGAGGGGTACAGAAATTTGCAAGAGAAAGGGAGAAAGAATCACAAGCAGTGCAGAAAGAACCAACAGAGATGCAGAAAGAAGCAAGAGGGTGCAGAAAGAGGCAAGAGAAGTGCAGAAAGAAGCAAAAGAGGTACAGAAAGAGGCAAGAGGGGTGCAGAAAGAAGCAAAGAGAGTGCAGAAAGAGGCAAAGAGAGGTGCAGAAAGAGGGAAGAGGAGTGCAGAAAGAGGCAAGAGGGGTGCAGAAATTTGCAAGAGAGATGCAGAAAGAAGCATGAGCAGTGCAGAAAGAACCAACAGAGGTGCAGAAAGAGGCAAGAGTGTTGCAGAAAGAGGCAAGAGAAGTGTAGAAAGAAGTAACTCTGATACAGAAAGAGGCAAGAGAAGTGCAGAAAGAGGCAAGAGAGTTGCAGAAAGAGGGAACAGTGGTGCAGACAGAGGCAAGAGAGATGCAGGAAGAGGGAAGAGGGGTGCAGAAAGAGGCAAGAGGTGTGCAGACATTTTCAAAAGAGGTGCAGAAAGAGGCAAGAGGGGTGCAGAAAGAGGCAAGAGAGGTGCAGAAAGAGACAAGAGGGATGCAGAAATTTGCACGAGAGGTGCAGAAAGAAGCAGGAGAGGTGCAGAAAGAAGCAAGAGAAGTGCAGAAAGAAGCAACAGAGGTGTAGAAAGAGGCAAGAGGGATGCAGAAAGATGCAAGAGAAGCGCAGAAAGAAGGAACAGAGGTGCAGAAAGAGGCAAGAGAGGTGCAGAAAGAAGCAACAGAGGTACAAAAAGAAGCAACAGAGGTGCAGAAAGAGAGCAAGAGGGGTGCAGAAAGAAGCAAGAGAGTTGCAGAAAGAGGCAAAGAGGTGCAGAAAGAGGCTAGAGTGGTGCAGAAAGAAGTAAAAGTTGCAGAACTAGGCACAAGAGGTGCAGAAAGAGGGAACAGGGGTGCAGACAAAGGCAAGAGAGGTGCAGAAAGAGGGAAGAGTGGTACAGAAAGAGGCAAGTGGGGTGCAGAAATTTGCAAGAGAGGTGCAGAAAGAAGCAAAAGAGGTGGAGAAAGAGCCAAGAGAGGTACAAACAGCGGCAAGAGAGGTGCAGAAAGAGGAAGGAGGGGTGCAGAAAGAGGCAAGAGGGGTGCAAAATTTTGCAAAAGAGGTGCAGAAAGAAGCAAGAGCAGCGCAGAAAGAACGAACAGAGGTGCAGAAAGAGGCAAGAGGGGTGAAGAAAAAGCAAGAGAGGTGCAGAAAGAAGCAAGGGAGGTGGTGAAAGAAGCAACAGAGGTGCAGAAAGAGGCAAGAGGGGTGCAGAAAAAGGCAAGAGAAGTGCAAAAAGAAGCAACAGAGGTGCAGAAGGAGGCAAGAGAAGTACAGAAAGAGGCAAGAGAGTTGCAGAAACAGGCAAAAGAGGTGCAGAAAGAAGCAAGAGCAGTGCAGAAAGAAGCAAAAGAGGTACAGAAAGAGGCAAGAGGGGTGCAGAAAGAAGCAAAAGAGGTACAGAAAGAGGCAAGAGAGGTGCAGAAAGAGGGAAGAGGAGTGCAGAAAGAGGCAAGAGGGGTGCAGAAATTTGCAAGAGAGATGCAGAAAGAAGCATGAGCAGTGCAGAAAGAACCAACAGAGGTGCAGAAAGAGGCAAGAGTGTTGCAGAAAGAGGCAAGAGAAGTGTAGAAAGAAGTAACTCTGATACAGAAAGAGGCAAGAGAAGTGCAGAAAGAGGCAAGAGAGTTGCAGAAAGAGGGAACAGTGGTGCAGACAGAGGCAAGAGAGATGCAGGAAGAGGGAAGAGGGGTGCAGAAAGAGGCAAGAGGTGTGCAGACATTTTCAAAAGAGGTGCAGAAAGAGGCAAGAGGGGTGCAGAAAGAGGCAAGAGAGGTGCAGAAAGAGACAAGAGGGATGCAGAAATTTGCACGAGAGGTGCAGAAAGAAGCAGGAGAGGTGCAGAAAGAAGCAAGAGAAGTGCAGAAAGAAGCAACAGAGGTGTAGAAAGAGGCAAGAGGGATGCAGAAAGATGCAAGAGAAGCGCAGAAAGAAGGAACAGAGGTGCAGAAAGAGGCAAGAGAGGTGCAGAAAGAAGCAACAGAGGTACAAAAAGAAGCAACAGAGGTGCAGAAAGAGGCAAGAGGGGTGCAGAAAGAAGCAAGAGAGTTGCAGAAAGAGGCAAAAGAGGTGCAGAAAGAGGCTAGAGTGGTGCAGAAAGAAGTAAAAAGTTGCAGAACTAGGCACAAGAGGTGCAGAAAGAGGGAACAGGGGTGCAGACAAAGGCAAGAGAGGTGCAGAAAGAGGGAAGAGTGGTACAGAAAGAGGCAAGTGGGGTGCAGAAATTTGCAAGAGAGGTGCAGAAAGAAGCAAAAGAGGTGGAGAAAGAGCCAAGAGAGGTACAAACAGCGGCAAGAGAGGTGCAGAAAGAGGAAGGAGGGGTGCAGAAAGAGGCAAGAGGGGTGCAAAATTTTGCAAAAGAGGTGCAGAAAGAAGCAAGAGCAGCGCAGAAAGAACGAACAGAGGTGCAGAAAGAGGCAAGAGGGGTGAAGAAAAAGCAAGAGAGGTGCAGAAAGAAGCAAGGGAGGTGGTGAAAGAAGCAACAGAGGTGCAGAAAGAGGCAAGAGGGGTGCAGAAAAAGGCAAGAGAAGTGCAAAAAGAAGCAACAGAGGTGCAGAAGGAGGCAAGAGAAGTACAGAAAGAGGCAAGAGAGTTGCAGAAACAGGCAAAAGAGGTGCAGAAAGAAGCAAGAGCAGTGCAGAAAGAACCAACAGAGGTGCCGAAGGAGGCAAGAGGGGTGCAGAAAGAGGCAAGAGGGGTGCAGAAATGTACAAGAGAGGTGCAGAAAAAGAGAACAGGGGTGCGGAAATAGGCAAGAGAAGTGCAGAAAGAGGGAAGAAGGGTGCAGAACGAGGCAAGAGGGATGCAGAAAGAAGCAACAGAGGTGCAGAAAGAAGCAAGAGCAGTGCCGAAAGAACCAATAGAGGAGCAGAAAGAGGCAAGAGGGGTGCAGAAAGGGGCAAGAGAAGTGCAGAAAGAAGCAAAAGAGTTGCAGAAAGAGGCAAGAGGGGTGCAGAAAGAGGCAAGAGAGGTGCAGAAAGAGACAATGGGGGTAGAGAAATTTGCAAGAGAGGTGCAGAAAGAAGCAAGAGAGGTGCAGAAAGAAGCAACAGAGGTGCAGAAAGAAGCAACAGAGGTGCAGAAAGAGGGAAGAGGAGTACAGAAAGAGGTAAGAGGGGTACAGAAATGTGCAAGAGAGATGGAGAAAGAACACAAGCAGTGCAGAAAGAACCAACAGAGGTGCAGAAAGTGGCAAGAGGGGTGCAGAAAGAGGCAAGAGAAGTGCAGAAAGAAGCAAAAGAGGTACAGAAAGAGGCAAGAGGGATGCAGAAAGAAGAAAAAGAGGTACAGAAAGAGGCAGGAGAGGTGCAGAAAGAAGGAAGAGGAGTGCAGAAAGAACCAACAGAGGTGCAGAAAGAGGCAAGATTGGTGCAGAAAGAGACAAGAGAAGTGCAGAAAGAAGTAACACTGATACAGAAAGAGGCAAGAGAAGTGCAGAAAGAAGCAAGAGAGTTGCAGAAACAGGCAAAAGAGGTGCAGAAAGAGGGAACAGTGGTGCAGACAGAGGCAAGAGAGGTGCAGAAAGAGGGAAGAGGGGTGCAGAAAGAGGCAAGAGGGGTGCAGACATTTACAAAAGAGGTGCAGAAAGAGGCAAGAGGGGTGCAGAAAGAGGAAAGAGAGGTGCAGAAAGAGGCAAGAGGGATGCAGAAATTTGCACGAGAGGTGCAGAAAGAAGCAAGAGAGGTGCAGAAAGAAGCAAGAGAAGTGCAGAAAGAAGCAATAGAGGTGCAGAAAGAGGCAAGAGGGGTGCAGAAAGAGGCAAGAGAAGTGCAGAAAGAAGGAACAGAGGTGCAGAAAGAGGCAAGAGAGGTGTAGAAAGAAGCAAGAGAGGTACAAAAAGAAGCAACAGAGGTGCAGAAACAGGCAAAAGAGGTGCCGAAAGAGGCAAGAGTGGTGCAGAAAGAGGCAAGAGAGGTGTATAAAGAGGCAAGAGAAGTGAACAAAGAGGGAAGAAGGGTGCAGAGAGAGGCAAGAGGGGTGCAGAAAGAAGCAAGAGAAGTGCAGAAACAACCAACAGAGGTGCAGAAAGAGGCAAGAGAAGTGCAGAAAGATCCAATAGAGTTGCAGAAACAGGCAAAAGAGGTGTAGAAAGTGGAAACGGGTGCAGACAGAGGCAAAAGAGGTGCAGAAAGAGGGAAGAGGGGTCCAGAAAGAGACAAGAGGGGTGCAGATATTTGCAAGAGAGGTGCAGAAAGAAGCAAGAGCAGTACAGGAAAACCAACAGAGGTGCGGAAGGAGGCAAGAGGGGTGCAGAAAGAGGCAAAAAGGTTGCAGAAATTTGCCAGAGAGGTGCAGAAAGAAGCAAGAGAAGTGCAGAAAGAAGCAACAGAGGTGCAGAAAGAGGCAAGAGGGGTGCAGAAAGAAGCAAGAGAGTTGCAGAAACAGGCAAAAGAGGTGCAGAAAGAGGCAAGAGGGGTGAACAAAGAGGGAAGAACGGTGCAGAAAGAGGCAAGAGGGGTGCAGAAACAAGCAACAGAGGTGCAGAAACAGGCAAAAGAAGTGCAGAAAGGTAGAACAGGGGTAGAGACAGAGGCAAGAGAGTTGCAGAAAGAGGGAAGAGGGGTGCAGAAAGAGGCAAGAGGGGTGCAGATATTTGCAAGAGAGGTGCAGAAAGAAGCAAGAGCAGTACAGAAAGAACCAACAGAGGTGCAGAAGGAGGCAAGAGGGGTACAGAAGGAGGCAAGAGAACTGCAGAAAGAGGCACGAGAGGTACAGAAAGAGTAAAGAGGGGTGCAGAAGGAGGCAAGAGGGATGCAGAAAGAAACAAGAGGGATACAGAAAGAAGCAAGAGAGGTGCAGAAAGAAGCAACAGAAGTGCAGCAAGAGGCAAGAGGGGTGCAGAAAGAGACAAGAGAAGTGCAGAAAGAAGCAACAGAGGTGGAGAAGGAGCCAAGAGAAGTACAAAAAGAGGCAAAATAGTTGCAGAAACAGGCAAAAGAGGTGCAGAAAGAAGAAAGAGCAGTGCAGAAAGAACCAACAGAAGTGCAGAAGGATGCAAGAGGGGTGTGGAGAGGCAAGAGTGGTGCCGAAAGTTTCAAGAGAGGTGCAGAAAGAAGCAAAAGCAGTACAGAAAGAACCAACAGAGGTGCAGAAGGAGGCAAGAGGGGTGCAGAAAGAGGCAAGAGGGGTACAGAAATTTGCAAGAGAGGTGCAGAAAGACGCAATATCAGTGCAAAAAGAACCAACATAGGTGCAGAAACAGACAAGAGAGGTGCAGAAGGAGGCAAGAGAACTGCAGAAAGAGGCACGAGAGGTACAGGAAGAGGGGTGCAGAAAGAGGCCAGAGGGATGCAGAAAGAAACAAAAGGGATGCAGAAAGAAGCAAGAGAGGTGCAGAAAGAGGCAATAGAAGTGCAGAAAGAAGCAACAGAAGTGCAGCAAGAGGGGTGCAGAAAGAGGCAAGTGAAGTGCAGAAAGAAGCAACAGAGGTGGAGAAGGAGCCAAGAGAAGTACAAAAAGAGGCAAAAGAGTTGCAGAAACGCAAAAGAGGTGCAGAAAGAAGCAAGAGCAGTGCAGAAAGAACCAACAGAAGTGCAGAAGGATGCAAGAGGGGTGTGGAGAGGCAAGAGTGGTGCAGACATTTTCCAGAGAGGTACAAAAAGAAGCAAAAGCAGTACAGAAAGAAACAACAGAGGTGCAGAAGGAGGCAAGAGGGGTACAGGAAGAGGCAAAAGAAGTGCAGAAACAAGCAAAAGAGGTGCAGAAAGAGGCAAGAGGGGTGCAGGAAGAGGCAAGAGGGGTACAGAAAGAGGCAAGAGAGGTGCACAAAGATGAAAGAAGAGTTTAGAAAGAGGGGTGTAGAAAGAAGCAAGAGAGGTGTAGAAAGAAGCAAGAGAAGTATAGAAAGAAGCAACAGAGGTGCAGAAAGAGGCAAAAGGTGTGCAGAAAGAGGCAAGAGAAGTGCAGAAGGAAGCAACAGAGGTGCAGAAAGAGGCAAGAAAAGTGCAGAAATAGGCAAGCCAGTTGCAGAAACAGGCAAAAGACGTGCTGAAAGAGGGAACAGGGGTGCAGACAGAGGCAGGAGAGGTGCAGAAAGAAGCAAGAGCAGTGCAGAAAGAACCAACAGAGGCGCAGAAACATACAAGAGGGGTGCAGAAAGAGGCAAGAGAACTGCAGAAAGTGGCAAGAGAGTTGCAGAAACAGGCAAGAGAGATACAGAAAAAGGTAAGAGGGGTGCAGAAAGAGGCAAGGGAGGTGCAGAAAGGGGGAAGAGAAGTGCAGAAAGAGGCAAGAGGGGAGCAGAAAGAAGCAAGAGAGGTGCAGAAAGAAACAATAGAAGTGCAGAAAGAAGCAACACAGGTGCAGAAAGAGGCAAGATGGGTGCAGAAAGAGGCAAGGGAAGTGCAGAAAGAAGCAACAGAGGTGGAGAAGGAGGCAAGAGAAGTGCAAAAAGAGGCAAGAGAGTTGCAGAAACAGGCAAAAGAGGTGCAGAAAGATGCAAGAGCAGTGCAGAAAGAACCAACAGAAGTGCAGAAGGATGCAAGAGGGGTGTGGAAAGAGGCAAGAGTGGTGCAGAAATTTGCAAGAGAGGTGCAGAAAGAAGCAAGAGCAGTACAGAAAGAAACAACAGAGGTGCAGAAGGAGGCAAGAGGGGTACAGAAAGAGGCAAAAGAAGTGCAGAAACAAGCAAAAGAGGTGAAGAAAGAGGCACGGGGGTGCAGAAAGAGGCAAGAGAGGTCCACAAAGAGAAAAGACGGGTTCAGAAAGAGGCAAGAGGGGTGTAGAAAGAAGCAAAAGAGGTGCAGAAAGAGGCAACAGGGGTGCAGACAGAGGCAAGAGAGGTGCAGACAGAAGCAAGAGCTGTGCAGAAAGAACCAACAGAGGTGCAGAAAGAGGCAAGAGGATGCAGAAAGAGGCAAGAGAAATGCAGAAAGAAGCAAAAGAGGCACAGAAAGAGGCAAGAGGGGTGCAGAAAGAGGCAAGAGAGGAACAGAAAGAGGCAAGAGAGGTACACAAAGAGGCACGAGGAGTGCAGAAATTTGCAAGAGAGGTGCAGAAAGAAGCAAGAGCAGTGCAGAAAGAACCAACAGAGGTGCAGAAAGAGGCAAGAGCGGTGCAGAAAGAGGCAAGAGAGGTGCACAAAGAGGGAAGAGGGGTGCAGAAATAGACAAGTGGGGTGCATAAAGAAGCAAGAGAGGTGCAGAAAGAAACAAGACAAGTGCAGAAACAAGCAACAGAATTGCAGAAAGAGGCAAGAGGGGTGCAGAAAGAGGCAAGATAAGTGCAGAAAGAAGCAACAGATGTACAGAAAGAGGCAAGAGAAGTGCTGAAAGAGGCAAGAGAGTTGCAGAAACATGCAAAAGAGGTGCAGAAAGAGGGAAGAGGGTGCAGACAGAGGCAATTGAGGTGTACAAAGAGGGAGGAGGGGTGCAGAAAGAGGCAAGAGGGGTGCAGAAAGAGGCAAGAGGGGTGCAGAAAGAGGCAAAAGAGTTGCAGAAAGAGGTAAGAGGGGTGCAGAAAGAGGCAAGAGAGGTGCAGAAAGAGGTAAGAGAGGTGCAGAAAGAAGCAACAGAGGTGCAGAAAGAGGCAAGAGGGATGCAGAAAGAAGCAAGAGAGTTGCAGAAACAGCCAAAGGAGATGCAGAAAGAGGCAAGAGGGGTGCAGAAAGAAGCAAGAGGGGTGCAGAAAGAGGCAAAAGAGGTGCAGAAAGAGGTAAGAGGGGTGCATAAAGAGGCAAGAGAGGTACAGAAAGAGGCAAGAAGGGTGCAGAAATTTGCACGAGAGGTGCAGAAAGAAGCAAGAGAGGTGCAGAAAGAAGCAAGAGAGGTGCAGAAAGAAGCAACAGAAGTGCAGAAAGAGGCATGAGGGGTGCAGAAAGAAGCAAGAGAGTTGCAGAAACAGGCAAAGGAGGTGCAGAAAGAGGCCAGAGAGGTGAACAAAGAGGGAAGAAGGGTGTAGAAAGAGGCAAGAGGGGTGCAGAAAGAAGCAAGAGAGCTGCAGAAAGAAACAAGAGAGGCACAGAAACATGCAACAGAGGTGCAGAAAGAGGCAAGAGATGTGCGGAAAGAGAGTTGCAGAAACAGGCAAAAGAGGTGCAGAAAGAGGGAACAGGGGTGCAGACAGAGGCAAGAGAGGTGTAGAAAGAGGGAAGAGGGGTGCAGAAAAAGGCAAGAGGGGTGCAGATATTTGCAAGAGAGGTGCAGAAAGAAGCAATAGCAGTTTAGAAAGAACCAACAGAGGTGCAGAAACAGACAGGAGAGGTGCAGAAGGAGGCAAGAGAACTGCAGAAAGAGGCAAGAGAGTTGCAGAAACAGGCAAGACAGGTACAGAAAAAGGTAACAGGGGAGCAGAAAGAGGCAAGGGAGGTGCAGAAAGAGGGAAGAGGGGTGCAGAAAGAGGCAAGCGTGATGCAGAAAGAAGCATAAGAGGTGCAGAAAGAAGTAAGAGAAGTGCAGAAAGAAGCAACAGAGGTGCAGAAAGAGGCAAGAGGGTGCAGAAAGAGAGCAAGCGAAGTGCAGAAAGATGGAACAGAGGTGCAGAAAGAGGCAAGAGAGGTGCAGAAAGAAGCACGAGAGGTACATAAAGAAGCAAGAGAAGTGCAGAAAGAAGCAACAGAGGTGCAGAAAGAGGCAAGAGGGGTGCAGAAAGATGCAAGAGAGTTGCAGAAACAGGCAAAAGAGGTGCAGAAACAGGCAAGAGGGGTACAGAAAGAGGCAAGAAAGGTGCAGAAAGAGGCCAGAGAGGTGAACAAAGAGGGAAGAACGGTGCAGAAAGAGGCAAGAGGGGTGTAGAAACAAGCAACAGAGGTGCAGAAACAGGCAAAAGAGGTGGAGAAAGGTGGAACAGGGGTACAGACAGAGGCAAGAGAGGTGCAGAAAGAGGGAAGAAGGGTGCAGAAAGAGGCAAGAGGGGTGCAGATATTTGCAAGAGAGGTGCAGAAAGAAGCAAGAGCAGTACAGAAAGAACCAACAGAGGTGCAGAAGGAGGCAAGAGGGGTACAGAAATTTGCAAGAGGTGCAGAAAGATGCAATGTCAGTGCAAAAAGAACCAACATAGGTGCAGAAGCAGACAAGAGGGGTGCAGAAGGAGGCAAGAGAACTGCAGAAAGAGGCAAGAGAGGTACACAAAGAGGGAAGAGGGGTGCAGAAAGAGGCAAGAGGGATGCAGAAAGAAGCAAGAGGGATGCAGAAAGAAGCAAGAGAGGTGCAGAAAGAAGCAATAGAAGTGCAGAAAGAAGCAACAGAAGTGCAGCAAGAGGCAAGAGGGGTGCAGAAAGAGGCAAGAGGGGTGCAGGAAGAGGCAAGAGGGGTACAGAAAGAGGCAAGAGAGGTGCACAAAGATGAAAGAAGAGTTTAGAAAGAGGGGTGTAGAAAGAAGCAAGAGAGGTGTAGAAAGAAGCAAGAGAAGTATAGAAAGAAGCAACAGAGGTGCAGAAAGAGGCAAAAGGTGTGCAGAAAGAGGCAAGAGAAGTGCAGAAGGAAGCAACAGAGGTGCAGAAAGAGGCAAGAAAAGTGCAGAAATAGGCAAGCCAGTTGCAGAAACAAGCAAAAGACGTGCTGAAAGAGGGAACAGGGGTGCAGACAGAGGCAGGAGAGGTGCAGAAAGAAGCAAGAGCAGTGCAGAAAGAACCAACAGAGGCGCAGAAACAGACAAGAGGGGTGCAGAAAGAGGCAAGAAAACTGCAGAAAGTGGCAAGAGAGTTGCAGAAACAGGCAAGAGAGATACAGAAAAAGGTAACAGGGGTGCAGAAAGAGGCAAGGGAGGTGCAGAAAGGGGGAAGAGAAGTGCAGAAAGAGGCAAGAGGGGAGCAGAAAGAAGCAAGAGAGGTGCAGAAAGAAACAATAGAAGTGCAGAAAGAAGCAACACAGGTGCAGAAAGAGGCAAGATGGGTGCAGAAAGAGGCAAGGGAAGTGCAGAAAGAAGCAACAGAGGTGGAGAAGGAGGCAAGAGAAGTGCAAAAAGAGGCAAGAGAGTTGCAGAAACAGGCAAAAGAGGTGCAGAAAGATGCAAGAGCAGTGCAGAAAGAACGAACAGAAGTGCAGAAGGATGCAAGAGGGGTGCGGAAAGAGGCAAGAGTGGTGCAGAAATTTGCAAGAGAGGTGCAGAAGAAGCAAGAGCAGTACAGAAAGAAACAACAGAGGTGCAGAAGGAGGCAAGAGGGGTACAGAAAGAGGCAAAAGAAGTGCAGAAACAAGCAAAAGAGGTGAAGAAAGAGGCAAGAGGGGTGCAGAAAGAGGCAAGAGAGGTCCACAAAGAGAAAAGACGGGTTCAGAAAGAGGCAAGAGGGGTGTAGAAAGAAGCAAAAGAGGTGCAGAAAGAGGCAACAGGGGTGCAGACAGAGGCAAGAGAGGTGCAGACAGAAGCAAGAGCTGTGCAGAAAGAACCAACAGAGGTGCAGAAAGAGGCAAGAGGATGCAGAAAAAGGCAAGAGAAATGCAGAAAGAAGCAAAAGAGGCACAGAAAGAGGCAAGAGGGGTGCAGAAAGAGGCAAGAGAGGAACAGAAAGAGGCAAGAGAGGTACACAAAGAGGCACGAGGAGTGCAGAAATTTGCAAGAGAGGTGCAGAAAGAAGCAAGAGCAGTGCAGAAAGAACCAACAGAGGTGCAGAAAGAGGCAAGAGGGGTGCAGAAAGAGGCAAGAGAGGTGCACAAAGAGGGAAGAGGGGTGCAGAAATAGACAAGTGGGGTGCATAAAGAAGCAAGAGAGGTGCAGAAAGAAACAAGACAAGTGCAGAAACAAGCAACAGAATTGCAGAAAGAGGCAAGAGAGGTGCAGAAAGAGGCAAGATAAGTGCAGAAAGAAGCAACAGATGTACAGAAAGAGGCAAGAGAAGTGCTGAAAGAGGCAAGAGAGTTGCAGAAACATGCAAAAGAGGTGCAGAAAGAGGGAAGAGGGGTGCAGACAGAGGCAATTGAGGTGTACAAAGAGGGAGGAGGGGTGCAGAAAGAGGCAAGAGGGGTGCAGAAAGAGGCAAGAGATGTGCAGAAAGAGGCAAAAGAGTTGCAGAAAGAGGTAAGAGGGGTGCAGAAAGAGGCAAGAGAGGTGCAGAAAGAGGCAAGAGAGGTGCAGAAAGAAGCAACAGAGGTGCAGAAAGAGGCAAGAGGGATGCAGAAAGAAGCAAGAGAGTTGCAGAAACAGCCAAAGGAGATGCAGAAAGAGGCAAAAGGGGTGCAGAAAGAAGCAAGAGGGGTGCAGAAAGAGGCAAAAGAGGTGCAGAAAGAGGTAAGAGGGGTGCATAAAGAGGCAAGAGAGGTACAGAAAGAGGCAAGAAGGGTGCAGAAATTTGCACGAGAGGTGCAGAAAGAAGCAAGAGAGGTGCAGAAAGAAGCAAGAGAGGTGCAGAAAGAAGCAAGTGAAGTGCAGAAAGAAGCAACAGAAGTGCAGAAAGAGGCATGAGTGGTGCAGAAAGAAGCAAGAGAGTTGCAGAAACAGGAAAAGGAGGTGCAGAAAGAGGCCAGAGAGGTGAACAAAGAGGGAAGAAGGGTGTAGAAAGAGGCAAGAGGGGTGCAGAAAGAAGCAAGAGAGCTGCAGAAAGAAACAAGAGAGGCACAGAAACATGCAACAGAGGTGCAGAAAGAGGCAACAGATGTGCAGAAAGAGGCAAGAGATGTGCGGAAAGAGAGTTGCAGAAACAGGCAAAAGAGGTGCAGAAAGAGGGAACAGGGGTGCAGACAGAGGCAAGAGAGGTGTAGAAAGAGGGAAGAGGGGTGCAGAAAAAGGCAAGAGGGGTGCAGATATTTGTAAGAGAGGTGCAGAAAGAAACAATAGCAGTTTAGAAAGAACCAACAGAGGTGCAGAAACAGACAGGAGAGGTGCAGAAGGAGGCAAGAGAACTGCAGAAAGAGGCAAGAGAGTTGCAGAAACAGGCAAGACAGGTACAGAAAAAGGTAACAGGGGAGCAGAAAGAGGCAAGGGAGGTGCAGAAAGAGGGAAGAGGGGTGCAGAAAGAGGCAAGCGTGATGCAGAAAGAAGCATAAGAGGTGCAGAAAGAAGTAAGAGAAGTGCAGAAAGAAGCAACAGAGGTGCAGAAAGAGGCAAGAGGGGTGCAGAAAGAGGCAAGCGAAGTGCAGAAAGATGGAACAGAGGTGCAGAAAGAGGCAAGAGAGGTGCAGAAAGAAGCACGAGAGGTACATAAAGAAGCAAGAGAAGTGCAGAAAGAAGCAAAAGAGGTGCAGAAAGAGGCAAGAGGGGTGCAGAAAGATGCAAGAGAGTTGCAGAAACAGGCAAAAGAGGTGCAGAAACAGGCAAGAGGGGTACAGAAAGAGGCAAGAAAGGTGCAGAAAGAGGCCAGAGAGGTGAACAAAGAGGGAAGAACAGTGCAGAAAGAGGCAAGAGCGGTGTAGAAACAAGCAACAGAGGTGCAGAAACAGGCAAAAGAGGTGGAGAAAGGTGGAACAGGGGTACAGACAGAGGCAAGAGAGGTGCAGAAAGAGGGAAGAAGGGTGCAGAAAGAGGCAAGAGGGGTGCAGATATTTGCAAGAGAGGTGCAGAAAGAAGCAAGAGCAGTACAGAAAGAACCAACAGAGGTGCAGAAGGAGGCAAGAGGGGTACAGAAATTTGCAAGAGAGGTGCAGAAAGACGCAATGTCAGTGCAAAAAGAACCAACATAGGTGCAGAAGCAGACAAGAGGGGTGCAGAAGGAGGCAAGAGAACTGCAGAAAGAGGCAAGAGAGGTACACAAAGAGGGAAGAGGGGTGCAGAAAGAGGCAAGAGGGATGCAGAAAGAAGCAAGAGGGATGCCGAAAGAAGCAAGAGAGGTGCAGAAAGAAGCAATAGAAGTGCAGAAAGAAGCAACAGAAGTGCAGCAAGAGGCAAGAGTGGTGCAGAAAGAGGCAAGAGTTGTGCAGAAAGAAGCAACAGAGGTGGAGAAGGAGCCAAGAGAAGTACAAAAAGAGGCAAGAGAGGTGCACAAAGAGGAAAGAAGGGTTTAGAAAGAGGGGTGTAGAAAGAAGCAAGAGAGGTATAGAAAGAAGCAAGAGAAGTGTAGAAAGAAGCAACAGAGGTGCAGAAAGAGGCAAAAGGGGTGCAGAAAGAGGCAAGAGAAGTGCAGAAGGAAGCAACAGAGGTGCAGAAAGAGGCAAGAAAAGTGCAGAAAGAGGCAAGACAGTTGCAGAAACAGGCAAGGGGGTACAGAAAGATGCACGAGGGGTACAGAAAGAGGCAAGAGGGGTACAGAAAGAAGCAACAGAGGTGCAGAAGGAGGCAAGAGAGGTGCAGAAACAGGCAAGCAAAGTGCAGAACGAGGCAAGAGAAGTGCTGAAAGAAGCGACAAAGGTGCAGAAAGAGGCACGAGGAGTACAGAAATTTGCAAGAGAGGTGCAGAAAGAAGCAAGAGAGGTGCAGAAAGAAGCAAGAGAATTGCAGAACGAAGCAACAGAGGTGCAGAAAGAGGCAAGAGGGGTGTAGAAAGAGGCAAGAAAAGTGCAGAAATAAGCAACAGAGGTGCAGAAAGAGGCAAGAGTATTGCAGAAAGAAGCAAGAGAGGTGCAGAAAGAAGCAAGAGAAGTGCAGAAAGAAGCAACAGAGGTGCAGAAAGAGACAAGAGGGGTGCAGAAAGAGACAAGAGAAGTGCAGGAAGAAGCAAAAGATGTGCAGAAAGAGGCAAGAGGGGTACAGACAGACAGAGACAAGAGAGGTGCAGAAAGAGGGAAGAGGGGTGCAGAAAGAGGCAAGAGGGGAGCAAAAATTTGCAAGAGCAGTGCAGAAAGAACCAAGAGAGGTGCAGAAAGAGGCAAGAGGGGTGCAGAAAGATGCAAGAGGGGTGCAGAAAGAGGCAAGAGGGGTACAGAAAGAAGCAACAGAGGTGCAGAAGGAGGCAAGAGAGGTGCAGAAACAGGCAAGCAAAGTACAGAACGAGGCAAGTGAGGTACAGAAAAAGGAAAGAGAGGTGCAGAAAGAGGCAAGAGAGCTGCAAAAAAAAGTAAGTGAGGTGCAGAAACAGACAAGAGGGTGCAGAAAGAGGCAAGAGAAGTGCAGAAAGAAGCAACAAAGGTTCAGAAAGAAGCAAGAGAAGTGATGAAACAGACAAGAGAGTTGCAGAAAGAAATGAGAGGTGCAGACAAAAAGCAAGAGAAGTGCAGAAAGAGGCAAGAGAGGTACAGAAAAAGGAAAGAGAGTGCAGAAAGAGGCAAGAGAGACGCAAAAAAGTAAGTGAGGTGCAGAAACAGACAAGAGGGTGCAGAAAGAGGCAAGAGAAGTGCAGAAAGAAGCAACAGAGGTACAGAAGGAGGCAAGAGAACTGCAGAAAGAGGCAAGAGTGCAGAAAGAAGCAAGAGAGGTGCAGAAAGAGGTAAGAAGAGTGCAGAAAGAAGCAAAATAGGTGCAGAAAGAGGCTTGAGGGTTGCAGAAAGAGGCAAGAGAATGCAGAAAGAGGCAAGAGAGGTTCAGAAAGAGTCAACAGAGGTGCAGAAAGAGGGAAGAGGGTGCTGAAGGAAGCAAGAGAGGTGCAGAAAGAAGCAAGAGAAGGGCAGAAAGAAGCAAGCGAGGTGCAGAAAGAGGCAAGAGAAGTGCAGAAAGAAGCAAAAGAGGTGCAGAAAGAGGCAAGAGCGGTGCACAAAGAGGCAAGAGAGGTGCAGAAAGTGGCAAGAGAGATGCAGAAAGAAGGAAGAGGGTACAGAATGAGGCAAGAGAAGTGCAGAAAGAAGCAAAAGAGGTACAGAAAGAGGCAAGAGGGGTGCACAAAGAGGCAAGAGAGGTGCAAAAAAAGTAAGTGAAGTGCAGAAACAGACAAGAGGGGTGCAGAAAGAGGCAAGAGAAGTGCAGAAAGAAGCAACAGTGGTGGAGAAGGAGGCAAGAGAACTGCAGAAAGAGGCAAGAGTGCAGAAAGAAGCAAGAGGGGTGTAGAAAGAGGCAAGAAGAGTGCAGAAAGAAGCAAAATAGGTGCAGAAAGAGGCATGAGGGGTGCAGAAAGAGGCAAGGGAAGTGCAGAAAGAGGCAAGAGAGGTTCAGAAAGAGTCAACAGAGGTGCAGAAAGAGGGAAGAGGGTGCTGAAGGAAGCAAGAGAGGTACAGAAAGAAGCAAGAGAAGTGCAGAAAGAAGCAACAGAGGTGCAGAAAGAGGCAAGAGGGGTGCAGAAAGAAGCAAGAGAGTTGCAGAAACAGGCAAAAGAGGTGCAGAAAGAGGCAAGAGGGGTGCAGAAAGAGGCAAGAGAGGTGCAGAAAGAGGCCAGAGAGGTGAACAAAGAGGGAAGAACGGTGCAGAAAGAGGCAAGAGGGGTGCAGAAACAAGCAACAGAGGTGCATAAACAGGCAAAAGAAGTGCAGAAAGGTGGAACAGGGGTAGAGACAGAGGCAAGAGAGTTGCAGAAAGAGGGAAGAGGGGTGCAGAAAGAGGCAAGAGGGGTGCAGATATTTGCAAGAGAGGTGCAGAAAGAAGCAAGAGCAGTACAGAAAGAACCAACAGAGGTGCAGAAGGAGGCAAGAGGGGTACAGAAATGTGCAAGAGAGGTGCAAAAAGACGCAATATCAGTGCAAAAAGAACCAACATAGGTGCAGAAACAGACAAGAGGGGTGCAGAAGGAGGCAAGAGAACTGCAGAAAGAGGCACGAGAGGTACAGAAAGAGGGAAGAGGGGTGCAGAAAGAGGCAAGATGGATGCAGAAAGAAACAAGAGGGATACAGAAAGAAGCAAGAGAGGTGCAGAAAGAAGCAACAGAAGTGCAGCAAGAGGCAAGAGGGGTGCAGAAAGAGACAAGAGAAGTGCAGAAAGAAGCAACAGAGGTGGAGAAGGAGCCAAGAGAAGTACAAAAAGAGGCAAAATAGTTGCAGAAATAGGCAAAAGAGGTGCAGAAAGAAGAAAGAGCAGTGCAGAAAGAACCAACAGAAGTGCAGAAGGATGCAAGAGGGGTGTGGAGAGGCAAGAGTGGTGCAGAAATTTTCAAGAGAGGTGCAGAAAGAAGCAAAAGCAGTACAGAAAGAACCAACAGAGGTGCAGAAGGAGGCAAGAGGGGTGCAGAAAGAGGCAAGAGGGGTACAGAAATTTGCAAGAGAGGTGCAGAAAGACGCAATATCAGTGCAAAAAGAACCAACATAGGTGCAGAAACAGACAAGAGGGGTGCAGAAGGAGGCAAGAGAACTGCAGAAAGAGGCACGAGAGGTACAGAAAGAGGGAAGAGGGGTGCAGAAAGAGTCAAGAGGGATGCAGAAAGAAACAAGAGGGATGCAGAAAGAAGCAAGAGAGGTGCAGAAAGAGGCAATAGAAGTGCAGAAAGAAGCAACAGAAGTGCAGCAAGAGGCAAGAGGGGTGCAGAAAGAGGCAAGAGAAGTGCAGAAAGAAGCAACAGAGGTGGAGAAGGAGCCAAGAGAAGTACAAAAAGAGGCAAAAGAGTTGCAGAAACGCAAAAGAGGTGCAGAAAGAAGCAAGAGCAGTGCAGAAAGAACCAACAGAAGTGCAGAAGGATGCAAGAGGGGTGTGGAGAGGCAAGAGTGGTGCAGACATTTTCAAGAGAGGTACAAAAAGAAGCAAAAGCAGTACAGAAAGAAACAACAGAGGTGCAGAAGGAGGCAAGAGGGGTACAGGAAGAGGCAAAAGAAGTGCAGAAACAAGCAAAAGAGGTGCAGAAAGAGGCAAGAGGGGTGCAGGAAGAGGCAAGAGGGGTACAGAAAGAGGCAAGAGAGGTGCACAAAGATGAAAGAAGAGTTTAGAAAGAGGGGTGTAGAAAGAAGCAAGAGAGGTGTAGAAAGAAGCAAGAGAAGTATGGAAAGAAGCAACAGAGGTGCAGAAAGAGGCAAAAGGGGTGCAGAAAGAGGCAAGAGTAGTGCAGAAGGAAGCAACAGAGGTGCAGAAAGAGGCAAGAAAAGTGCAGAAATAGGCAAGACAGTTGCAGAAACAGGCAAAAGAGGTGCTGAAAGAGGGAACAGGGGTGCAGACAGAGGCAGGAGAGGTGCAGAAAGAAGCAAGAGCAGTGCAGAAAGAACCAACAGAGGTGCAGAAACAGACAAGAGGGGTGCAGAAAAGGCAAGAGAACTGCAGAAAGTGGCAAGAGAGTTGCAGAAACAGGCAAGAGAGATACAGAAAATGGTAACAGGGGTGCAGAAAGAGGCAAGGGAGGTGCAGAAAGAGGGAAGAGAGGTGCAGAAAGAGGCAAGAGAGGGAGCAGAAAGAAGCAAGAGAGGTGCAGAAAGAAACAATAGAAGTGCAGAAAGAAGCAACACAGGTGCAGAAAGAGGCAAGATGGGTGCAGAAAGAGGCAAGGGAAGTGCAGAAAGAAGCAACAGAAGTGGAGAAGGAGGCAAGAGAAGTGCAAAAAGAGGCAAGAGATTTGCAGAAACAGGCAAAAGAGGTGCAGAAAGATGCAAGAGCAGTGCAGAAAGAACCAACAGAAGTGCAGAAGGATGCAAGAGGGGTGCGGAAAGAGGCAAGAGTGGTGCAGAAATTTGCAAGAGAGGTGCAGAAAGAAGCAAGAGCAGTACAGAAAGAAACAACAGAGGTGCAGAAGGAGGCAAGAGGGGTACAGAAAGAGGCAAAAGAAGTGCAGAAACAAGCAAAAGAGGTGAAGAAAGAGGCAAGAGGGGTGCAGAAAGAGGCAAGAGAGGTCCACAAAGAGAAAAGACGGGTTCAGAAAGAGGCAAGAGGGGTGTAGAAAGAAGCAACAGAGGTGCAGAAAGAGGCAAGAAAAGTGCAGAAAGAGGCAAGACAGTGGCAGAAACAGGCAAAAGAGGTGCAGAAAGAGGCAACAGGGGTGCAGACAGAGGCAAGAGAGGTGCAGACAGAAGCAAGAGCTGTGCAGAAAGAACCAACAGAGGTGCAGAAAGAGGCAAGAGGATGCAGAAAGAGGCAAGAGAAATGCAGAAAGAAGCAAAAGAGGCACAGAAAGAGGCAAGAGGGGTGCAGAAAGAGGCAAGAGAGGAACAGAAAAAGGCAAGAGAGGTACACAAAGAGGCACGAGGAGTGCAGAAATTTGCAAGAGAGGTGCAGAAAGAAGCAAGAGCAGTGCAGAAAGAACCAACAGAGGTGCAGAAAGAGGCAAGAGGGGTGCAGAAAGAGGCAAGAGAGGTGCACAAAGAGGGAAGAGGGTGCAGAAATAGACAAGTGGGGTGCATAAAGAAGCAAGAGAGGTGCAGAAAGAAACAAGACAAGTGCAGAAACAAGCAACAGAATTGCAGAAAGAGGCAAGAGGGGTGCAGAAAGAGGCAAGATAAGTGCAGAAAGAAGCAACAGATGTACAGAAAGAGGCAAGAGAAGTGCTGAAAGAGGCAAGAGAGTTGCAGAAACATGCAAAAGAGGTGCAGAAAGAGGGAAGAGGGGTGCAGACAGAGGCAATTGAGGTGTACAAAGAGGGAGGAGGGGTGCAGAAAGAGGCAAGAGGGGTGCAGAAAGAGGCAAGAGGGGTGCAGAAAGAGGCAAAAGAGTTGCAGAAAGAGGTAAGAGGGGTGCAGAAAGAGGCAAGAGAGGTGCAGAAAGAGGCAAGAAGGGTGCAGAAATTTGCACGAGAGGTGCAGAAACAAGCAAGAGAGGTGCAGAAAGAAGCAACAGAGGTGCAGAAAGAGGCAAGAGGGATGCAGAAAGAAGCAAGAGAGTTGCAGAAACAGGCAAAGGAGATGCAGAAAGAGGCAAGAGGGGTGCAGAAAGAGGCAAGAGGGGTGCAGAAAGAGGCAAAAGAGGTGCAGAAAGAGGTAAGAGGGGTGCATAAAGAGGCAAGAGAGGTGCAGAAAGAGGCAAGAAGGGTGCAGAAATTTGCACGAGAGGTGCAGAAAGAAGCAAGAGAGGTGCAGAAAGAAGCAAGAGAGGTGCAGAAAGAAGCAAGTGAAGTGCAGAAAGAAGCAACAGAAGTGCAGAAAGAGGCAAGAGGGGTGCAGAAAGAAGCAAGAGAGTTGCAGAAACAGGCAAAAGAGGTGCAGAAAGAAGCAAGAGCAGTGCAGAAAGAACCAACAGAAGTGCAGAAGGATGCAAGAGGGGTGTGGAGAGGCAAGAGTGGTGCAGAAATTTTCAAGAGAGGTGCAAAAAGAAGCAAAAGCAGTACAGAAAGAAACAACAGCGGTGCAGAAGGAGGCAAGAGGGGTACAGAAAGGCAAAAGAAGTGCAGAAACAAGCAAAAGAGGTGCAGAAAGAGGCAAGAGGGGTGCAGGAAGAGGCAAGAGGGGTGCAGAAAGAGGCAAGAGAGGTGCACAAAGAAGAAAGAAGGGTTTAGAAAGAGGGGTGTAGAAAGAAGCAAGAGAGGTATAGAAAGAAGCAAGAGAAGTGTAGAAAGAAGCAACAGAGGTACAGAAAGAGGCAAAAGGGGTGCAGAAAGAGGCAAGAGAAGTGCAGAAGGAAGCAACAGAGGTGCAGAAAGAGGCAAGAAAAGTGCAGAAAGAGGCAAGACAGTTGCAGAAACAGGCAAAAGAGGTGCAGAAAGAGGGAACATGGGTGCAGACAGAGGCAGGAGAGGTGCAGACAGAAGCAAGAGCAGTGTAGAAAGAACCAACAGAGTTGCAGAAAGAGGCAAGAGGGGTTCAGAAAGAGGCAAGAGAAGTGCAGAAAGAAGCAAAAGAGGTGCAGAAAGAGGCAAGAGGGGTGCAGAAAGAGGCAAGAGAGGAGCAGAAAGAGGCACGAGAGGTGCAGAAAGAGGCACTAGGAGTGCAGAAAGTTGCAAGAGAGGTGCAGAAAGAAGCAAGAGAGGTGCAGAAAGAGGCAAGAGGGGTGCAGAAAGAAGCAACAGAGGTGCAGAAAGAGGCAAGAGGGGTGCAGAAAGAGGCAAGAGGGGTGCAGAAAGAGGCAAGAAAGTGCAGAAATAAGCAACAGAGGTACAGAAAGAGGCAAGAGTATTGCAGAAAGAAGCAAGAGAGGTGCAGAAAGAAGCAAGAGAAGTGCAGAAAGAGGCAAGAGAAGTGCAGGAAGAAGCAAAAGATGTGCAGAAAGAGGCAAGAGGGGTGCAGACAGACAGAGGCAAGAGAGGTGCAGAAAGAGGGAAGAGGGGTACAGAAAGAGGCAAGAGGCGAGCAGAAATTTGCAAGAGCAGTGCAGAAAGAACCAAGAGAGGTGCAGAAAGAGGCAAGAGGGGTGCAGAAAAATGCAAGAGGGGTGCAGAAAGAGGCAAGAGAAGTGCAGAAAGAAGCAACAGAGGTGGAGAAGGAGCCAAGAGAAGTACAAAAAGAGGCAAGAGAGTTGCAGAAACAGGCAAAAGAGGTTCAGAAAGAAGCAAGAGCAGTGCAGAAAGAACCAACAGAAGTGCAGAAGGATGCAAGAGGGGTGTGGAAAGGCAAGAGTGGTGCAGAAATTTTCAAGAGAGGTGCAGAAAGAAGCAAAAGCAGTACAGAAAGAACCAACAGAGGTGCAGAAGGAGGCAAGAGGGGTGCATAAAGAGGCAAGAGGGGTACAGAAATTTGCAAGAGAGGTGCAGAAAGACGCAATATCAGTGCAAAAAGAACCAACATAGGTGCAGAAACAGACAAGAAAACTGCAGAAAGAGGCAAGAGAGGTACAGAAAGAGGGAAGAGGGTGCAGAAAGAGGCAAGAGGGATGCAGAAAGAAATGAGGGATGCAGAAAGAAGCAAGAGAGGTGCAGAAAGAAGCAATAGAAGTGCAGAAAGAAGCAACAGAAGTGCAGCAAGAGGCAAGAGGGTGCAGAAAGAGGCAAGAGAAGTGCAGAAAGAAGCAACAGAGGTGGAGAAGGAGCCAAGAGAAGTACAAAAAGAGGCAAGAGAGTTGCAGAAACAGGCAAAGAGGTGCAGAAAGAAGCAAGAGCAGTGCAGAAAGAACCAACAGAAGTGCAGAAGGATGCAAGAGGGGTGTGAAGAGGCAAGAGTGGTACAGAAATTTTCAAGAGAGGTGCAAAAAGAAGCAAAAGCAGTACAGAAAGAAACAACAGAGGTGCAGAAGGAGGCAAGAGGGGTACAGAAAGAGGCAAAAGAAGTGCAGAAACAAGCAAAAGAGGTGCAGAAAGAGGCAAGAGGGGTGCAGAAAGAGGCAAGAGAGGTGCACAAAGAGGAAAAGAAGGGTTTAGAAAGAGGGGTGTAGAAAGAAGCAAGAGAGGTGTAGAAAGAAGCAAGAGAAGTGTAGAAAGAATCAACAGAGGTGCAGAAAGAAGCAAAAGGGGTGCAGAAAGAGGCAAGAGAAGTGCAGAAGGAAGCAACAGAGGTGCAGAAAGAGGCAAGAAAAGTACAGAAAGAGGCAAGACAGTTGCAGAAACAGGCAAAAGAGGTGCAGAAAGAGGGAACATGGGTACAGACAGAGGCAGGAGAGGTGCAGACAGAAGAAAGAGCAGTGCAGAAAGAACCAACAGAGGTGCAGAAAGAGGCAAGAGGGGTGCAGAAAGA
Source organism: Calotriton arnoldi (assembly GCA_963921515.1). Lineage (NCBI taxonomy): Eukaryota > Metazoa > Chordata > Amphibia > Caudata > Salamandridae > Calotriton > Calotriton arnoldi. The sequence goes on from CAWUFW010001744.1 coordinate 2,105,388, forward strand.
GGCAAGAGAAGACCAGAAAGAGGCACGAGAGGTGCAGAAAGAGGCACTAAGAGTGCAGAAATTTGCAAGAGAGTGAAAGAAGCAAGAGAGGTGCAGAAAGAAGCAAGAGAAGTGCAGAAAGAAGCAACAGAGGTGCAGAAAGAGGCAAGAGGGGTGCAGAAAGAGGCAAGAGGGGTGCAGAAAGAGGCAAGAAAAGTGCAGAAATAAGCAACAGAGGTGCAGAAAGAGGCAAGAGTATTGCAGAAAGAAGCAACAGAGGGCAGAAAGAAACATGAGAAGTGCAGAAAGAAGCAACAGAGGTGCAGAAAGAGACAATAGGGGTGCAGAAAGAGGCAAGAGAAGTGCAGGAAGAAGCAAAAGATGTGCAGAAAGAGGCAAGAGGGGTGCAGACAGACAGAGGCAAGAGAGGTGCAGAAAGAGGGAAGAGGGGTGCAGAAAGAGGCAAGAGGGGAGCAAAAATTTGCAAGAGCAGTGCAGAAAGAACCAAGAGAGGTGCAGAAAGAGGCAAGGGGGTACAGAAAGATGCACGAGGGGTACAGAAAGAGGCAAGAGGGGTACAGAAAGAAGCAACAGAGGTGCAGAAGGAGGCAAGAAAGGTGCAGAAACAGGCAAGCAAAGTGCAGAACGAGGCTAGAGAAGTGCTGAAAGAAGCGACAAAGGTGCAGAAAGAGGCACGAGGAGTACAGAAATTTGCAAGAGCAGTGCAGAAAGAACCAAGAGAGGTGCAGAAAGAGGCAAGGGGGTACAGAAAGATGCACGAGGGGTACAGAAAGAGGCAAGAGGGGTACAGAAAGAAGCAACAGAGGTGCAGAAGGAGGCAAGAGAGGTGCAGAAACAGGCAAGCAAAGTGCAGAACGAGGCAAGAGAAGTGCTGAAAGAAGCGACAAAGGTGCAGAAAGAGGCACGAGGAGTACAGAAATTTGCAAGAGAGGTGCAGAAAGAAGCAAGAGAGGTGCAGAAAGAAGCAAGAGAAGTGCAGAACGAAGCAACAGAGGTGCAGAAAGAGGCAAGAGGGGTGTAGAAAGAGGCAAGAAAAGTGCAGAAATAAGCAACAGAGGTGCAGAAAGAGGCAAGAGTATTGCAGAAAGAAGCAAGAGAGGTGCAGAAAGAAGCAAGAGAAGTGCAGAAAGAAGCAACAGAGGTGCAGAAAGAGACAAGAGGGGTGCAGAAAGAGACAAGAGAAGTGCAGGAAGAAGCAAAAGATGTGCAGAAAGAGGCAAGAGAGGTACAGACAGACAGAGACAAGAGAGGTGCAGAAAGAGGGAAGAGAGGTGCAGAAAGAGGCAAGAGGGGAGCAAAAATTTGCAAGAGCAGTGCAGAAAGAACCAAGAGAGGTGCAGAAAGAGGCAAGAGGGTGCAGAAAGATGCAAGAGGGGTGCAGAAAGAGGCAAGAGGGGTACAGAAAGAAGCAACAGAGGTGCAGAAGGAGGCAAGAGAGTGCAGAAACAGGCAAGCAAAGTACAGAACGAGGCAAGTGAGGTACAGAAAAGGAAAGAGAGGTGCAGAAAGAGGCAAGAGAGCATGCAAAAAGTAAGTGAGGTGCAGAAACAGACAAGAGGGTGCAGAAAGAGGCAAGAGAAGTGCAGAAAGAAGCAACAAAGGTTCAGAAAGAAGCAAGAGAAGTGATGAAACAGACAAGAGAGTTGCAGAAAGAAATGAGAGGTGCAGACAAAAAGCAAGAGAAGTGCAGAAAGAGGCAAGTGAGGTACAGAAAAAGGAAAGAGAGGTGCAGAAAGAGGCAAGAGAGACGCAAAAAAAGTAAGTGAGGTGCAGAAACAGACAAGAGGGTGCAGAAAGAGGCAAGAGAAGTGCAGAAAGAAGCAACAGAGGTACAGAAGGAGGCAAGAGAACTGCAGAAAGAGGCAAGAGTGCAGAAAGAAGCAAGAGGGGTGCAGAAAGAGGTAAGAAGAGTGCAGAAAGAAGCAAAATAGGTGCAGAAAGAGGCATGAGGGGTGCAGAAAGAGGCAAGAGAATGCAGAAAGAGGCAAGAGAGGTTCAGAAAGAGTCAACAGAGGTGCAGAAAGAGGGAAGAGGGTGCTGAAGGAAGCAAGAGAGGTGCAGAAAGAAGCAAGAGAAGGGCAGAAAGAAGCAAGCGAGGTGCAGAAAGAGGCAAGAGAAGTGCAGAAAGAAGCAAAGAGGTGCAGAAAGAGGCAAGAGCGGTGCACAAAGAGGCAAGAGAGGTGCAGAAAGTGGCAAGAGAGATGCAGAAAGAAGGAAGAGGGTACAGAATGAGGCAAGAGAAGTGCAGAAAGAAGCAAAAGAGGTGCAGAAAGAGGCAAGAGGGGTGCACAAAGAGGCAAGAGAGGTGCAAAAAAAGTAAGTGAGGTGCAGAAACAGACAAGAGGGGTGCAGAAAGAGGCAAGAGAAGTGCAGAAAGAAGCAACAGTGGTGGAGAAGGAGGCAAGAGAACTGCAGAAAGAGGCAAGAGTGCAGAAAGAAGCAAGAGGGGTGTAGAAAGAGGCAAGAAGAGTGCAGAAAGAAGCAAAATAGGTGCAGAAAGACGCATGAGGGGTGCAGAAAGAGGCAAGAGAAGTGCAGAAAGAGGCAAGAGAGGTTCAGAAAGAGTCAACAGAGGTGCAGAAAGAGGGAAGAGGGTGCTGAAGGAAGCAAGAGAGGTACAGAAAGAAGCAAGAGAAGTGCAGAAAGAAGCAACAGAGGTGCAGAAAGAGGCAAGAGGGGTGCAGAAAGAAGCAAGAGAGTTGCAGAAACAGGCAAAAGAGGTGCAGAAAGAGGCAAGAGGGGTGCAGAAAGAGGCAAGAGAGGTGCAGAAAGAGGCCAGAGAGGTGAACAAAGAGGGAAGAACGGTGCAGAAAGAGGCAAGAGGGGTGCAGAAACAAGCAACAGAGGTGCATAAACAGGCAAAAGAAGTGCAGAAAGGTGGAACAGGGGTAGAGACAGAGGCAAGAGAGTTGCAGAAAGAGGGAAGAGGGGTGCAGAAAGAGGCAAGAGGGGTGCAGATATTGGCAAGAGAGGTGCAGAAAGAAGCAAGAGCAGTACAGAAAGAACCAACAGAGGTGCAGAAGGAGGCAAGAGGGGTACAGAAATTTGCAAGAGAGGTGCAAAAAGACGCAATATCAGTGCAAAAAGAACCAACATAGGTGCAGAAACAGACAAGAGGGGTGCAGAAGGAGGCAAGAGAACTGCAGAAAGAGGCACGAGAGGTACAGAAAGAGGGAAGAGGGGTGCAGAAAGAGGCAAGATGGATGCAGAAAGAAACAAGAGGGATACAGAAAGAAGCAAGAGAGGTGCAGAAAGAAGCAACAGAAGTGCAGCAAGAGGCAAGAGGGGTGCAGATAGAGACAAGAGAAGTGCAGAAAGAAGCAACAGAGGTGGAGAAGGAGCCAAGAGAAGTACAAAAAGAGGCAAAATAGTTGCAGAAACAGGCAAAAGAGGTGCAGAAAGAAGAAAGAGCAGTGCAGAAAGAACCAACAGAAGTGCAGAAGGATGCAAGAGGGGTGTGGAGAGGCAAGAGTGGTGCAGAAATTTTCAAGAGAGGTGCAGAAAGAAGCAAAAGCAGTACAGAAAGAACCAACAGAGGTGCAGAAGGAGGCAAGAGGGGTGCAGAAAGAGGCAAGAGGGGTACAGAAATTTGCAAGAGAGGTGCAGAAAGACGCAATATCAGTGCAAAAAGAACCAACATAGGTGCAGAAACAGACAAGAGGGGTGCAGAAGGAGGCAAGAGAACTGCAGAAAGAGGCACGAGAGGTACAGAAAGAGGGAAGAGGGTGCAGAAAGAGTCAAGAGGGATGCAGAAAGAAACAAGAGGGATGCAGAAAGAAGCAAGAGAGGTGCAGAAAGAGGCAATAGAAGTGCAGAAAGAAGCAACAGAAGTGCAGCAAGAGGCAAGAGGCAAGATGGGTGCAGAAAGAGGCAAGAGAAGTGCAGAAAGAAGCAACAGAGGTGGAGAAGGAGCCAAGAGAAGTACAAAAAGAGGCAAAAGAGTTGCAGAAACGCAAAAGAGGTGCAGAAAGAAGCAAGAGCAGTGCAGAAAGAACCAACAGAAGTGCAGAAGGATGCAAGAGGGGTGTGGAGAGGCAAGAGTGGTGCAGACATTTTCAAGAGAGGTACAAAAGAAGCAAAAGCAGTACAGAAAGAAACAACAGAGGTGCAGAAGGAGGCAAGAGGGGTACAGGAAGAGGCAAAAGAAGTGCAGAAACAAGCAAAAGAGGTGCAGAAAGAGGCAAGAGGGTGCAGGAAGAGGCAAGAGGGGTACAGAAAGAGGCAAGAGAGGTGCACAAAGATGAAAGAAGAGTTTAGAAAGAGGGGTGTAGAAAGAAGCAAGAGAGGTGTAGAAAGAAGCAAGAGAAGTATAGAAAGAAGCAACAGAGGTGCAGAAAGAGGCAAAAGGGGTGCAGAAAGAGGCAAGAGAAGTGCAGAAGAAAGCAACAGAGGTGCAGAAAGAGGCAAGAAAAGTGCAGAAATAGGCAAGACAGTTGCAGAAACAGGCAAAAGAGGTGCTGAAAGAGGGAACAGGGGTGCAGACAGAGGCAGGAGAGGTGCAGAAAGAAGCAAGAGCAGTGCAGAAAGAACCAACAGAGGCGCAGAAACAGACAAGAGGGGTGCAGAAAGAGGCAAGAGAACTGCAGAAAGTGGCAAGAGAGTTGCAGAAACAGGCAAGAGAGATACAGAAAATGGTAACAGGGGTGCAGAAAGAGGCAAGGGAGGTGCAGAAAGGGGGAAGAGAAGTGCAGAAAGAGGCAAGAGGGGAGCAGAAAGAAGCAAGAGAGGTGCAGAAAGAAACAATAGAAGTGCAGAAAGAAGCAACACAGGTGCAGAAAGAGGCAAGATGGGTGCAGAAAGAGGCAAGGGAAGTGCAGAAAGAAGCAACAGAAGTGGAGAAGGAGGCAAGAGAAGTGCAAAAAGAGGCAAGAGATTTGCAGAAACAGGCAAAAGAGGTGCAGAAAGATGCAAGAGCAGTGCAGAAAGAACCAACAGAAGTGCAGAAGGATGCAAGAGGGGTGCGGAAAGAGGCAAGAGTGGTGCAGAAATTTGCAAGAGAGGTGCAGAAAGAAGCAAGAGCAGTACAGAAAGAAACAACAGAGGTGCAGAAGGAGGCAAGAGGGGTACAGAAAGAGGCAAAAGAAGTGCAGAAACAAGCAAAAAAGGTGAAGAAAGAGGCAAGAGGGGTGCAGAAAGAGGCAAGAGAGGTCCACAAAGAGAAAAGACGGGTTCAGAAAGAGGCAAGAGGGGTGTAGAAAGAAGCAACAGAGGTGCAGAAAGAGGCAAGAAAAGTGCAGAAAGAGGCAAGACAGTGGCAGAAACAGGCAAAAGAGGTGCAGAAAGAGGCAACAGGGGTGCAGACAGAGGCAAGAGAGGTGCAGACAGAAGCAAGAGCTGTGCAGAAAGAACCAACAGAGGTGCAGAAAGAGGCAAGAGGATGCAGAAAGAGGCAAGAGAAATGCAGAAAGAAGCAAAAGAGGCACAGAAAGAGGCAAGAGGGGTGCAGAAAGAGGCAAGAGAGGAACAGAAAAAGGCAAGAGAGGTACACAAAGAGGCACGAGGAGTGCAGAAATTTGCAAGAGAGGTGCAGAAAGAAGCAAGAGCAGTGCAGAAAGAACCAACAGAGGTGCAGAAAGAGGCAAGAGGGGTGCAGAAAGAGGCAAGAGAGGTGCACAAAGAAGGAAGAGGGGTGCAGAAATAGACAAGTGGGGTGCATAAAGAAGCAAGAGAGGTGCAGAAAGAAACAAGACAAGTGCAGAAACAAGCAACAGAATTGCAGAAAGAGGCAAGAGGGGTGCAGAAAGAGGCAAGATAAGTGCAGAAAGAAGCAACAGATGTACAGAAAGAGGCAAGAGAAGTGCTGAAAGAGGCAAGAGAGTTGCAGAAACATGCAAAAGAGGTGCAGAAAGAGGAAGAGGGGTGCAGACAGAGGCAATTGAGGTGTACAAAGAGGGAGGAGGGGTGCAGAAAGAGGCAAGAGGGGTGCAGAAAGAGGCAAGAGGGGTGCAGAAAGAGGCAAAAGAGTTGCAGAAAGAGTGCAAGAGGGGTGCAGAAAGAGGCAAGAGAGGTGCAGAAAGAGGCAAGAAGGGTGCAGAAATTTGTACGAGAGGTGCAGAAACAAGCAAGAGAGGTGCAGAAAGAAGCAACAGAGGTGCAGAAAGAGGCAAGAGGGATGCAGAAAGAAGCAAGAGAGTTGCAGAAACAGGCAAAGGAGATGCAGAAAGAGGCAAGAGGGGTGCAGAAAGAGGCAAGAGGGGTGCAGAAAGAGGCAAAAGAGGTGCAGAAAGAGGTAAGAGGGGTGCATAAAGAGGCAAGAGAGGTGCAGAAAGAGGCAAGAAGGGTGCAGAAATTTGCACGAGAGGTGCAGAAAGAAGCAAGAGAGGTGCAGAAAGAAGCAAGAGAGGTGCAGAAAGAAGCAAGTGAAGTGCAGAAAGAAGCAACAGAAGTGCAGAAAGAGGCAAGAGGGGTGCAGAAAGAAGCAAAAGAGTTGCAGAAACAGGCAAAGGAGGTGCAGAAAGAGGCCAGAGAGGTGAACAAAGAGGTAAGAAGGGTGTAGAAAGAGGCAAGAGGGGTGCAGAAAGAAGCAAGAGAGCTGCAGAAAGAAACAAGAGAGGCACAGAAACATGCAACAGAGGTGCAGAAAGAGGCAACAGATGTGCAGAAAGATGCAAGAGATGTGCGGAAAGAGAGTTGCAGAAACAGGCAAAAGAGGTGCAGAAAGAGGGAACAGGGGTGCAGACAGAGGCAAGAGAGGTGTAGAAAGAGGGAAGAGGGTGCAGAAAAAGGCAAGAGGGGTGCAGATATTTGCAAGAGAGGTGCAGAAAGAAGCAATAGCAGTTTAGAAAGAACCAACAGAGGTGCAGAAACAGACAGGAGAGGTGCAGAAGGAGGCAAGAGAACTGCAGAAAGAGGCAAGAGAGTTGCAGAAACAGGCAAGACAGGTACAGAAAAAGGTAACAGGGGAGCAGAAAGAGGCAAGGGAGGTGCAGAAAGAGGGAAGAGGGGTGCAGAAAGAGGCAAGCGTGATGCAGAAAGAAGCACGAGAGGTGCAGAAAGAAGTAAGAGAGGTGCAGAAAGAAGCAACAGAGGTGTAGTAAGAGGCAAGAGGGGTGCAGAAAGAGGCAAGCGAAGTGCAGAAAGATGGAACAGAGGTGCAGAAAGAGGCAAGAGAGGTGCAGAAAGAAGCACGAGAGGTACATAAAGAAGCAAGAGAAGTGCAGAAAGAAGCAACAGAGGTGCAGAAAGAGGCAAGAGGGGTGCAGAAAGAAGCAAGAGAGTTGCAGAAACAGGCAAAAGAGGTGCGGAAACAGGCAAGAGGGGTACAGAAAGAGGCAAGAAAGGTGCAGAAAGAGGCCAGAGAGGTGAACAAAGAGGGAAGAACGGTGCAGAAAGAGGCAAGAGGGGTGTAGAAACAAGCAACAGAGGTGCAGAAACAGGCAAAAGAGGTGTAGAAAGGTGGAACAGGGGTACAGACAGAGGCAAGAGAGGTGCAGAAAGAGGGAAGAAGGGTGCAGAAAGAGGCAAGAGGGGTGCAGATATTTGCAAGAGAGGTGCAGAAAGAAGCAAGAGCAGTACAGAAAGAACCAACAGAGGTGCAGAAGGAGGCAAGAGGGGTACAGAAATTTGCAAGAGAGGTGCAGAAAGACGCAATGTCAGTGCAAAAAGAACCAACATAGGTGCAGAAGCAGACAAGAGGGGTGCAGAAGGAGGCAAGAGAACTGCAGAAAGAGGCAAGAGAGGTACACAAAGAGGGAAGAGGGGTGCAGAAAGAGGCAAGAGGGATGCAGAAAGAAGCAAGAGGGATGCAGAAAGAAGCAAGAGAGGTGCAGAAAGAAGCAATAGAAGTGCAGAAAGAAGCAACAGAAGTGCAGCAAGAGGCAAGAGGGGTGCAGAAAGAGGCAAAAGTTGTGCAGAAAGAAGCAACAGAGGTGGAGAAGGAGCCAAGAGAAGTACAAAAGAGGCAAGAGAGTTGCAGAAACAGGCAAAAGAGGTGCAGAAAGAAACAAGAGCAGTGCAGAAAGAACCAACAGAAGTGCAGAAGGATGCAAGAGGGGTGTGGAGAGGCAAGAGTGGTGCAGACATTTTCAAGAGAGGTGCAGAAAGAAGCAAAAGCAGTACAGAAAGAACCAACAGAGGTGCAGAAGGAGGCAAGAGGGGTGCAGAAAGAGGCAAGAGGGGTACAGAAATTTGCAAGAGAGTGCAGAAAGACGCAATATCAGTGCAAAAGAACCAACATAGGCGCAGAAACAGACAAGAGGGGTGCAGAAGGAGGCAAGAGAACTGCAGAAAGAGGCAAGAGAGGTACAGAAAGAGGGAAGAGGGGTGCAGAAAGAGGCAAGAGGGATGCAGAAAGAAGCAAGAGGGATGCAGAAAGAAGCAAGAGAGGTGCAGAAAGAAGCAATAGAAGTGCAGAAAGAAGCAACAGAAGTGCAGCAAGAGGCAAGAGGGGTGCAGAAAGAGGCAAGAGAAGTGCAGAAAGATGCAACAGAGGTGGAGAAGGAGCCGAGAGAAGTACAAAAAGAGGCAAGAGAGTTACAGAAACAGGCAAAAGAGGTGCAGAAAGAAGCAAGAGCAGTGCAGAAAGAACCAACAGAAGTGCAGAAGGATGCAAGAGGGGTGTGGAGAAGGCAAGAGTGGTGCAGAAATTTTCAAGAGAGGTGCAAAAAGAAGCAAAAGCAGTACAGAAAGAAACAACAGCGGTGCAGAAGGAGGCAAGAGGGGTACAGAAAGAGGCAAAAGAAGTGCAGAAACAAGCAAAAGAGGTGCAGAAAGAGGCAAGAGGGGTGCAGGAAGAGGCAAGAGGGTGCAGAAAGAGGTAAGAGAGGTGCACAAAGAGGAAAGAAAGGTTTAGAAAGAGGGGTGTAGAAAGAAGCAAGAGAGGTATAGAAAGAAGCAAGAGAAGTGTAGAAAGAAGCAACAGAGGTGCAGAAAGAGGCAAAGGGTGCAGAAAGAGGCAAGAGAAGTGCAGAAGGAAGCAACAGAGGTGCAGAAAGAGGCAAGAAAAGTGCAGAAACAGGCAAAGAGGTGCAGAAAGAGGGAACATGGGTGCAGACAGAGGCAGGAGAGGTGCAGACAGAAGCAAGAGCAGTGTAGAAAGAACCAACAGAGTTGCAGAAAGAGGCAAGAGGGGTTCAGAAAGAGGCAAGAGAAGTGCAGAAAGAAGCAAAAGAGGTGCAGAAAGAGGCAAGAGGGGTGCAGAAAGAGGCAAGAGAGGAGCAGAAAGAGGCACGAGAGGTGCAGAAAGAGGCACTAGAGTGCAGAAAGTTGCAAGAGAAGTGCAGAAAGAAGCAACAGAGGTGCAGAAAGAGGCAAGAGGGTGCAGAAAGAGGCAAGAGGGGTGCAGAAAGAGGCAAGAAAGTGCAGAAATAAGCAACAGAGGTACAGAAAGAGGCAAGAGTATTGCAGAAAGAAGCAAGAGAGGTTCAGAAAGAAGCAAGAGAAGTGCAGAAAGAGGCAAGAGAAGTGCAGGAAGAAGCAAAAGATGTGCAGAAAGAGGCAAGAGGGGTGCAGACAGACAGAGGCAAGAGAGGTGCAGAAAGAGGGAAGAGGGGTACAGAAAGAGGCAAGAGGGGAGCAGAAATTTGCAAGAGCAGTGCAGAAAGAACCAAGAGAGGTGCAGAAAGAGGCAAGAGGGGTGCAGAAAGATGCAAGAGGGGTGCAGAAAGAGGCAAGAGAAGTGCAGAAAGAAGCAACAGAGGTGGAGAAGGAGCCAAGAGAAGTACAAAAAGAGGCAAGAGAGTTGCAGAAACAGGCAAAAGAGGTGCAGAAAGAAGCAAGAGCAGCGCAGAAAGAACCAACATAGGTGCAGAAACAGACAAGAAAACTGCAGAAAGAGGCAAGAGAGGTACAGAAAGAGGGAAGAGGGGTGCAGAAAGAGGCAAGAGGGATGCAGAAAGAAATGAGGGATGCAGAAAGAAGCAAGAGAGGTGCAGAAAGAAGCAATAGAAGTGCAGAAAGAAGCAACAGAAGTGCAGCAAGAGGCAAGAGGGGTGCAGAAAGAAGCAAGAGAAGTGCAGAAAGAAGCAACAGAGGTGGAGAAGGAGCCAAGAGAAGTACAAAAAGAGGCAAGAGAGTTGCAGAAACAGGCAAAAGAGGTGCAGAAAGAAGCAAGAGCAGTGCAGAAAGAACCAACAGAAGTGCAGAAGGATGCAAGAGGGGTGTGGAGAGGCAAGAGTGGTACAGAAATTTTCAAGAGAGGTGCAAAAGAAGCAAAAGCAGTACAGAAAGAAACAACAGAGGTGCAGAAGGAGGCAAGAGGGGTACAGAAAGAGGCAAAAGAGGTGCAGAAACAAGCAATAGAGGTGCAGAAAGAGGCAAGAGGGGTGCAGGAAGAGACAAGAGGGGTGCAGAAAGAGGCAAGAGAGGTGCACAAAGAGGAAAGAAGGGTTTAGAAAGAGGGGTGTAGAAAGAAGCAAGAGAGGTGTAGAAAGAATCAACAGAGGTGCAGAAAGAAGCAAAAGGGGTGCAGAAAGAGGCAAGAGAAGTGCGGAAGGAAGCAACAGAGGTGCAGAAAGAGGCACGAAAAGTACAGAAAGAGGCAAGACAGTTGCAGAAACAGGCAAAAGAGGTGCAGAAAGAGGGAACATGGGTACAGACAGAGGCAGGAGAGGTGCAGACAGAAGAAAGAGCAGTGCAGAAAGAACCAACAGAGGTGCAGAAAGAGGCAAGAGGGGTGCAGAAAGAGGCAAGAGAGGACCAGGAAGAGGCACGAGAGGTGCAGAAAGAGGCACTAGGAGTGCAGAAATTTGCAAGAGAGGTGCAGAAATTTGCAATAGAGATGCAGAAAGAAGCAAGAGAAGTGCAGAAAGAAGCAACAGAGGTGCAGAAAGAGGCAAGAGGGGTGCAGAAAGAGGCAAGAAAAGTGCAGAAATAAGCAACAGAGGTGCAGAAAGAGGCAAGAGTATTGCAGAAAGAAGCAAGAGAGGGCAGAAAGAAACAAGAGAAGTGCAGAAAGAAGCAACAGAGGTGCAGAAAGAGACAATAGGGGTGCAGAAAGAGGCAAGAGAAGTGCAGGAAGAAGCAAAAGATGTGCAGAAAGAGGCAAGAGGGGTGCAGACAGACAGAGGCAAGAGAGTGCAGAAAGAGGGAAGAGGGGTGCAGAAAGAGGCAAGAGGGGAGCAGAAATTCGTAAGAGCAGTGCAGAAAGAACCAAGAGAGGTGCAGAAAGAGGCAAGGGGATACAGAAAGATGCACGAGGGGTACAGAAAGAGGCAAGATGGGTACAGAAAGAAGCAACAGAGGTGCAGAAGGAGGCAAGAGAGGTGCAGAAACAGGCAAGCAAAGTGCAGAACGAGGCAAGAGAAGTGCTAAAAGAAGCAACAACGGTGCAGAAAGAGGCACGAGGAGTACAGAAATTTGCAAGAGAGGTGCAGAAAGAAGCAAGAGAGGTGCAGAAAGGAGCAAGAGAAGTGCAGAATGAAGCAACAGAGGTGCAGAAAGAGGCAAGAGGGGTGTAGAAAGAGGCAAGAAAAGTGCAGAAATAAGCAACAGAGGTGCAGAAAGAGGCAAGAGTATTGCAGAAAGAAGCAAGAGAGGTGCAGAAAGAAGCAAGAGAAGTGCAGAAAGAAGCAACAGAGGTGCAGAAAGAGACAAGAGGGGTGCAGAAAGAGACAAGAGAAGTGCAGGAAGAAGCAAAAGAGGGGAGCAGAAATTTGCAAGAGCAGTGCAGAAAGAACCAAGAGAGGTGCAGAAAGAGGCAAGAGGGGTGCAGAAAGATGCAAGAGGGGTGCAGAAAGAGGCAAGAGGGGTACAGAAAGAAGCAACAGAGGTGCAGAAGGAGGCAAGAGAGGTGCAGAAACAGGCAAGCAAAGTGCAGAACGAGGCAAGTGAGGTACAGAAAAAGGAAACAGAGGTGCAGAAAGAGGCAAGAGAGCCGCAAAAAAAGTAAGTGAGGTGCAGAAACAGACAAGAGGGTGCAGAAAGAGGCAAGAGAAGTGCAGAAAGAAGCAACAAAGGTTCAGAAAGAAGCAAGAGAAGTGATGAAACATACAAGAGAGTTGCAGAAAGAAATGAGAGGTGCAGACAAAAAGCAAGAGAAGTGCAGAAAGAAGCAACAGAGGTACAGAAGGAGGCAAGAGAACTGCAGAAAGAGGCAAGAGTGCAGAAAGAAGCAAGAGGGGTACAGAAAGAGGTAAGAAGAGTGCAGAAAGAAGCAAAATAGGTGCAGAAAGAGGCATGAGGGTGCAGAAAGAGGCAAGAGAATGCAGAAAGAGGCAAGAGAGGTTCAGAAAGAGTCAACAGAGGTGCAGAAAGAGGGAAGAGGGTGCTGAAGGAAGCAAGAGAGGTGCAGAAAGAAGCAAGAGAAGGGCAGAAAGAAGCAAGCGAGGTGCAGAAAGAGGCAAGAGAAGTGCAGAAAGAAGCAAAAGAAGTGCAGAAAGAGGCAAGAGCGGTGCACAAAGAGGCAAGAGAGGTGCAGAAAGTGGCAAGAGAGATGCAGAAAGAGGGAAGAGGGTGCAGAATGAGGCAAGAGAAGTGCAGAAAGAAGCAAAAGAGGTGCAGAAAGAGGCAAGAGGGGTGCACAAAGAGGCAAGAGAGGTGCAAAAAAAGTAAGTGAGGTGCAGAAACAGACAAGAGGGGTGCAGAAAGAGGCAAGAGAAGTGCAGAAAGAAGCAACAGTGGTGCAGAAGGAGGCAAGAGAACTGCAGAAAGAGGCAAGAGTGCAGAAAGAAGCAAGAGGGGTGCAGAAAGAGGCAAGAAGAGTGCAGAAAGAAGCAAAATAGGTACAGAAAGAGGCATGAGGGGTGCAGAAAGAGGCAAGAGAAGTGCAGAAAGAGGCAAGAGAGGTTCAGAAAGAGTCAACAGAGGTGCAGAAAGAGGGAAGAGGGTGCTGAAGGAAGCAAGAGAGGTGCAGAAAGATGCAAGAGATGTGCGGAAAGAGAGTTGCAGAAACAGGCAAAAGAGGTGCAGAAAGAGGGAACAGGGGTGCAGACAAGAGGCAAGAGAGGTGTAGAAAGAGGGAAGAGGGGTGCAGAAAAAGGCAAGAGGGGTGCAGATATTTGCAAGAGAGGTGCAGAAAGAAGCAATAGCAGTTTAGAAAGAACCAACAGAGGTGCAGAAACAGACAGGAGAGGTGCAGAAGGAGGCAAGAGAACTGCAGAAAGAGGCAAGAGAGTTGCAGAAACAGGCAAGACAGGTACAGAAAAAAGGTAACAGGGGAGCAGAAAGAGGCAAGGGAGGTGCAGAAAGAGGGAAGAGGGGTGCAGAAAGAGGCAAGCGTGATGCAGAAAGAAGCACGAGAGGTGCAGAAAGAAGTAAGAGAGGTGCAGAAAGAAGCAACAGAGGTGTAGTAAGAGGCAAGAGGGGTGCAGAAAGAGGCAAGCGAAGTGCAGAAAGATGGAACAGAGGTGCAGAAAGAGGCAAGAGAGGTGCAGAAAGAAGCACGAGAGGTACATAAAGAAGCAAGAGAAGTGCAGAAAGAAGCAACAGAGGTGCAGAAAGAGGCAAGAGGGGTGCAGAAAGAAGCAAGAGAGTTGCAGAAACAGGCAAAAGAGGTGCGGAAACAGGCAAGAGGGGTACAGAAAGAGGCAAGAAAGGTGCAGAAAGAGGCCAGAGAGGTGAACAAAGAGGGAAGAACGAGTGCAGAAAGAGGCAAGAGGGTGTAGAAACAAGCAACAGAGGTGCAGAAACAGGCAAAAGAGGTGTAGAAAGGTGGAACAGGGGTACAGACAGAGGCAAGAGAGGTGCAGAAAGAGGGAAGAAGGGTGCAGAAAGAGGCAAGAGGGGTGCAGATATTTGCAAGAGAGGTGCAGAAAGAAGCAAGAGCAGTACAGAAAGAACCAACAGAGGTGCAGAAGGAGGCAAGAGGGGTACAGAAATTTGCAAGAGAGGTGCAGAAAGACGCAATGTCAGTGCAAAAAGAACTCAACATAGGTGCAGAAGCAGACAAGAGGGGTGCAGAAGGAGGCAAGAGAACTGCAGAAAGAGGCAAGAGAGGTACACAAAGAGGGAAGAGGGGTGCAGAAAGAGGCAAGAGGGATGCAGAAAGAAGCAAGAGGGATGCAGAAAGAAGCAAGAGAGGTGCAGAAAGAAGCAATAGAAGTGCAGAAAGAAGCAACAGAAGTGCAGCAAGAGGCAAGAGGGGTGCAGAAAGAGGCAAAAGTTGTGCAGAAAGAAGCAACAGAGGTGGAGAAGGAGCCAAGAGAAGTACAAAAAGAGGCAAGAGAGTTGCAGAAACAGGCAAAAGAGGTGCAGAAAGAAACAAGAGCAGTGCAGAAAGAACCAACAGAAGTGCAGAAGGATGCAAGAGGGGTGTGGAGAGGCAAGAGTGGTGCAGACATTTTCAAGAGAGGTGCAGAAAGAAGCAAAAGCAGTACAGAAAGAACCAACAGAGGTGCAGAAGGAGGCAAGAGGGGTGCAGAAAGAGGCAAGAGGGGTACAGAAATTTGCAAGAGAGGTGCAGAAAGACGCAATATCAGTGCAAAAAGAACCAACATAGGCGCAGAAACAGACAAGAGGGGTGCAGAAGGAGGCAAGAGAACTGCAGAAAGAGGCAAGAGAGGTACAGAAAGAGGGAAGAGGGGTGCAGAAAGAGGCAAGAGGGATGCAGAAAGAAGCAAGAGGGATGCAGAAAGAAGCAAGAGAGGTGCAGAAAGAAGCAATAGAAGTGCAGAAAGAAGCAACAGAAGTGCAGCAAGAGGCAAGAGGGGTGCAGAAAGAGGCAAGAGAAGTGCAGAAAGATGCAACAGAGGTGGAGAAGGAGCCGAGAGAAGTACAAAAAGAGGCAAGAGAGTTACAGAAACAGGCAAAAGAGGTGCAGAAAGAAGCAAGAGCAGTGCAGAAAGAACCAACAGAAGTGCAGAAGGATGCAAGAGGGGTGTGGAGAAGGCAAGAGTGGTGCAGAAATTTTCAAGAGAGGTGCAAAAAGAAGCAAAAGCAGTACAGAAAGAAACAACAGCGGTGCAGAAGGAGGCAAGAGGGGTACAGAAAGAGGCAAAAGAAGTGCAGAAACAAGCAAAAGAGGTGCAGAAAGAGGCAAGAGGGGTGCAGGAAGAGGCAAGAGGGGTGCAGAAAGAGGTAAGAGAGGTGCACAAAGAGGAAAGAAAGGTTTAGAAAGAGGGGTGTAGAAAGAAGCAAGAGAGGTATAGAAAGAAGCAAGAGAAGTGTAGAAAGAAGCAACAGAGGTGCAGAAAGAGGCAAAAGGGGTGCAGAAAGAGGCAAGAGAAGTGCAGAAGGAAGCAACAGAGGTGCAGAAAGAGGCAAGAAAAGTGCAGAAACAGGCAAAAGAGGTGCAGAAAGAGGGAACATGGGTGCAGACAGAGGCAGGAGAGGTGCAGACAGAAGCAAGAGCAGTGTAGAAAGAACCAACAGAGTTGCAGAAAGAGGCAAGAGGGGTTCAGAAAGAGGCAAGAGAAGTGCAGAAAGAAGCAAAAGAGGTGCAGAAAGAGGCAAGAGGGGTGCAGAAAGAGGCAAGAGAGGAGCAGAAAGAGGCACGAGAGGTGCAGAAAGAGGCACTAGGAGTGCAGAAAGTTGCAAGAGAAGTGCAGAAAGAAGCAACAGAGGTGCAGAAAGAGGCAAGAGGGGTGCAGAAAGAGGCAAGAGGGGTGCAGAAAGAGGCAAGAAAGTGCAGAAATAAGCAACAGAGGTACAGAAAGAGGCAAGAGTATTGCAGAAAGAAGCAAGAGAGGTTCAGAAAGAAGCAAGAGAAGTGCAGAAAGAGGCAAGAGAAGTGCAGGAAGAAGCAAAGATGTGCAGAAAGAGGCAAGAGGGGTGCAGACAGACAGAGGCAAGAGAGGTGCAGAAAGAGGGAAGAGGGGTACAGAAAGAGGCAAGAGGGGAGCAGAAATTTGCAAGAGCAGTGCAGAAAGAACCAAGAGAGGTGCAGAAAGAGGCAAGAGGGGTGCAGAAAGATGCAAGAGGGTGCAGAAAGAGGCAAGAGAAGTGCAGAAAGAAGCAACAGAGGTGGAGAAGGAGCCAAGAGAAGTACAAAAAGAGGCAAGAGAGTTGCAGAAACAGGCAAAAGAGGTGCAGAAAGAAGCAAGAGCAGCGCAGAAAGAACCAACATAGGTGCAGAAACAGACAAGAAAACTGCAGAAAGAGGCAAGAGAGGTACAGAAAGAGGGAAGAGGGGTGCAGAAAGAGGCAAGAGGGATGCAGAAAGAAATGAGGGATGCAGAAAGAAGCAAGAGAGGTGCAGAAAGAAGCAATAGAAGTGCAGAAAGAAGCAACAGAAGTGCAGCAAGAGGCAAGAGGGGTGCAGAAAGAAGCAAGAGAAGTGCAGAAAGAAGCAACAGAGGTGGAGAAGGAGCCAAGAGAAGTACAAAAAGAGGCAAGAGAGTTGCAGAAACAGGCAAAAGAGGTGCAGAAAGAAGCAAGAGCAGTGCAGAAAGAACCAACAGAAGTGCAGAAGGATGCAAGAGGGGTGTGGAGAGGCAAGAGTGGTACAGAAATTTTCAAGAGAGGTGCAAAAAGAAGCAAAAGCAGTACAGAAAGAAACAACAGAGGTGCAGAAGGAGGCAAGAGGGGTACAGAAAGAGGCAAAAGAGGTGCAGAAACAAGCAATAGAGGTGCAGAAAGAGGCAAGAGGGGTGCAGGAAGAGACAAGAGGGGTGCAGAAAGAGGCAAGAGAGGTGCACAAAGAGGAAAGAAGGGTTTAGAAAGAGGGGTGTAGAAAGAAGCAAGAGAGGTGTAGAAAGAAGCAAGAGAAGTGTAGAAAGAATCAACAGAGGTGCAGAAAGAAGCAAAAGGGGTGCAGAAAGAGGCAAGAGAAGTGCGGAAGGAAGCAACAGAGGTGCAGAAAGAGGCACGAAAAGTACAGAAAGAGGCAAGACAGTTGCAGAAACAGGCAAAAGAGGTGCAGAAAGAGGGAACATGGGTACAGACAGAGGCAGGAGAGGTGCAGACAGAAGAAAGAGCAGTGCAGAAAGAACCAACAGAGGTGCAGAAAGAGGCAAGAGGGGTGCAGAAAGAGGCAAGAGAGGACCAGGAAGAGGCACGAGAGGTGCAGAAAGAGGCACTAGGAGTGCAGAAATATGCAAGAGAGGTGCAGAAATTTGCAATAGAGATGCAGAAAGAAGCAAGAGAAGTGCAGAAAGAAGCAACAGAGGTGCAGAAAGAGGCAAGAGGGGTGCAGAAAGAGGCAAGAAAAGTGCAGAAATAAGCAACAGAGGTGCAGAAAGAGGCAAGAGTATTGCAGAAAGAAGCAAGAGAGGGCAGAAAGAAACAAGAGAAGTGCAGAAAGAAGCAACAGAGGTGCAGAAAGAGACAATAGGGGTGCAGAAAGAGGCAAGAGAAGTGCAGGAAGAAGCAAAAGATGTGCAGAAAGAGGCAAGAGGGGTGCAGACAGACAGAGGCAAGAGAGGTGCAGAAAGAGGGAAGAGGGGTGCAGAAAGAGGCAAGAGGGGAGCAGAAATTCGTAAGAGCAGTGCAGAAAGAACCAAGAGAGGTGCAGAAAGAGGCAAGGGGATACAGAAAGATGCACGAGGGGTACAGAAAGAGGCAAGATGGGTACAGAAAGAAGCAACAGAGGTGCAGAAGGAGGCAAGAGAGGTGCAGAAACAGGCAAGCAAAGTGCAGAACGAGGCAAGAGAAGTGCTAAAAGAAGCAACAAAGGTGCAGAAAGAGGCACGAGGAGTACAGAAATTTGCAAGAGAGGTGCAGAAAGAAGCAAGAGAGGTGCAGAAAGGAGCAAGAGAAGTGCAGAATGAAGCAACAGAGGTGCAGAAAGAGGCAAGAGGGGTGTAGAAAGAGGCAAGAAAAGTGCAGAAATAAGCAACAGAGGTGCAGAAAGAGGCAAGAGTATTGCAGAAAGAAGCAAGAGAGGTGCAGAAAGAAGCAAGAGAAGTGCAGAAAGAAGCAACAGAGGTGCAGAAAGAGACAAGAGGGGTGCAGAAAGAGACAAGAGAAGTGCAGGAAGAAGCAAAAGAGGGGAGCAGAAATTTGCAAGAGCAGTGCAGAAAGAACCAAGAGAGGTGCAGAAAGAGGCAAGAGGGTGCAGAAAGATGCAAGAGGGGTGCAGAAAGAGGCAAGAGGGGTACAGAAAGAAGCAACAGAGGTGCAGAAGGAGGCAAGAGAGGTGCAGAAACAGGCAAGCAAAGTGCAGAACGAGGCAAGTGAGGTACAGAAAAAGGAAACAGAGGTGCAGAAAGAGGCAAGAGAGCCGCAGAAAAAGTAAGTGAGGTGCAGAAACAGACAAGAGGGTGCAGAAAGAGGCAAGAGAAGTGCAGAAAGAAGCAACAAAGGTTCAGAAAGAAGCAAGAGAAGTGATGAAACATACAAGAGAGTTGCAGAAAGAAATGAGAGGTGCAGACAAAAAGCAAGAGAAGTGCAGAAAGAAGCAACAGAGGTACAGAAGGAGGCAAGAGAACTGCAGAAAGAGGCAAGAGTGCAGAAAGAAGCAAGAGGGGTACAGAAAGAGGTAAGAAGAGTGCAGAAAGAAGCAAAATAGGTGCAGAAAGAGGCATGAGGGGTGCAGAAAGAGGCAAGAGAATGCAGAAAGAGGCAAGAGAGGTTCAGAAAGAGTCAACAGAGGTGCAGAAAGAGGGAAGAGGGTGCTGAAGGAAGCAAGAGAGGTGCAGAAAGAAGCAAGAGAAGGGCAGAAAGAAGCAAGCGAGGTGCAGAAAGAGGCAAGAGAAGTGCAGAAAGAAGCAAAAGAAGTGCAGAAAGAGGCAAGAGCGGTGCACAAAGAGGCAAGAGAGGTGCAGAAAGTGGCAAGAGAGATGCAGAAAGAGGGAAGAGGGTGCAGAATGAGGCAAGAGAAGTGCAGAAAGAAGCAAAAGAGGTGCAGAAAGAGGCAAGAGGGGTGCACAAAGAGGCAAGAGAGGTGCAAAAAAAGTAAGTGAGGTGCAGAAACAGACAAGAGGGGTGCAGAAAGAGGCAAGAGAAGTGCAGAAAGAAGCAACAGTGGTGCAGAAGGAGGCAAGAGAACTGCAGAAAGAGGCAAGAGTGCAGAAAGAAGCAAGAGGGGTGCAGAAAGAGGCAAGAAGAGTGCAGAAAGAAGCAAAATAGGTACAGAAAGAGGCATGAGGGGTGCAGAAAGAGGCAAGAGAAGTGCAGAAAGAGGCAAGAGAGGTTCAGAAAGAGTCAACAGAGGTGCAGAAAGAGGGAAGAGGGTGCTGAAGGAAGCAAGAGAGGTGCAGAAAGAAGCAAGAGAAGGGTAGAAAGAAGGAAGTGAGGTGCAGAAAGAGGCAAGAGAAGTGCAGAAAGAAGCAAAAGAGGTGCAGAAAGAGGCAAGAGCGGTGCACAAAGAGGCAAGAGAGGTGCAGAAAGTGGCAAGAGAGGTGCAGAAAGAGGGAAGAGGGTGCAGAATGAGGCAAGAGAAGTGCAGAAAGAAGCAAAAGAGGTGCAGAAAGAGGCAAGAGGGGTGCGCAAAGAGGCAAGAGAGGAGCAGAAAGAGGCAAGAGAGGTGCAGAAAGAGGGAAGAGGGTGCAGAACGAGGCAAGAAAAGTGCAGAAAGAAGCAACAGAGGTACAGAAAGTGGCAAGAGAGGTACAGAAGGAAGGGAGATGCAGAAAGCGGAAGAGATGTGCAGAAAGAGGCAAGAGAAGTGGAGAAAAAGGACGAAAGGTGCAGAAAGAAGCAAGGAAAATGCAGAAAGAGGAAAGAGAGGCGCAGAAACAAGCAAGAGTGGTTTGCACACCATTAGTACCAATTTAACACCCACATTTATCAATAAGTAAGAGGTGACTATTCTAGGTTTGCAAAGGGCCTTCCACCATGCTATAACACTTGTTGATCATTTTTGGTAATGTTTAAGGCGTTTGAGCTAGAAACAAGGTATTTTTTGTTCAAATCTGCAGATTATGCAGCAGATGATGGATTATGTGGCAAATGCGGAAAATGTATAATTATGTGAAAGTCGGTGCAGCCAAACAGTCGCATAATTCCAGTGGCCCTGCTCATACCTCTGACTAGGTCCAGAAGTGCTCCTCAGTGGTTCCTTCTTTTTTTGTCTTATTGAGTTTATAGTTTAGCTTCTATGGAAACGAGGACGACTAAACCTGAGGTTACCCCACCACAACACAGACTACCATACCACATAATTACTCTCCATAACACATAATCCCACTCCACATAACTCCTATACACTAAATAGCACATACTTTCTATCCACATAATTTCAATGCACAACATACCACATAATTTCACTACATACAAGATACAGCCTCTCCTCTCCAAAAAACATTAGTAAAAAACTTTTACATTTACAACGCCAATAGCTCTAACTCTCACAAATGTGAGTGAGCCCTATTACATTGCAAATGCTTCTTTAACTAGTAGTCGCATTTGCAGAGTGGTGGAGAAAGGGGGCTTGGCCTCCGACCAGCGCTCAGGAATTCCACTGCGTAGGACTTAAAGGAGGTACCAGAAGGGCTTCTTGGCCACCAAAGTCCCTCGGGAGTAAATTGGACTTCATCCCCCAACCAGTAGTGTGCCAGGAGGCGCATTTGCAGAGTGGTGGAGAAATGGGGCGTGGCCTCCGAAGACCTCTTAGCAATCCCACTGTGTGGGACTTACTGGAGGTAACAAGAGGGGTAGTTGGCCCCCAAGGACATCCTTGGGGGCCACCTACCCCTCCTATTACCTCCAGTAAGTCCCACACAGCAGGATTACTAAGGTCTCATAGCAGGCCATGTCCCCTTTGCCCACCACTCTGCAAACACACTCCCTGGTGTGCTCTTGGATGGGGATTGAAGTCCCCTTCGCTGCTGAGGGTCCTTAGGGGCCAACTAGCCTACCTGTTACCTCCAGTAAGCCCCACACAGTGGGATTGCTGAGAGGTGGACACAGGCCATGCCCCCTTTCTCCACCACTCTGCAAACACACCTCCTGGCACGCTCTTGGTTGAGGGATGAAGTCCCCTTGCCTCCTGAGGGTACCTGGGGGCCAACTAGCCCTTCTGTTACCTTTAGTAGGCCCCACACAGCTGGATTGCTGAGAGTGGTCAGAGGCCATGCCCCCTTTTTACACCACTATGCAAACGCGCCTCCTGGCGCACTGCTGCTTGGGGGATCAAGTCCACTTTAGTCCTGAGGTCCTCAGGTCACAAGGGGATCTCACCGCCCCACCAGCAGTGTGCCAAGAGGTGCGGTTGCAGAGTGTTGTAAAAAGGGGCATGTCCTCGGACCACATCTCAGCAATCCCACTGTGTGTGGCTTACTGGAGGTACCTGGTGGGCTAGTTGGCCCCTAAGGACCCTCACCAATGAAGGGGTCTTCATCCCCCAACCCAGAACGCACCAGGAGGCGCGTTTGCAGAGTGGTGCAGGGAGGGGCCAGGGCCTCCGCGGAGTTGCTGGTTTCTTTTTATTTTTTTTATTTTAGGAAAGGGGGTTGTGTGGCCCCCCTTCCCTTGAACCTTTTGGGCCCTGGGGACCCCATCCTCCGGGGCTTGAGCCATTTAAAAAAAAAAAATTGAAAAGGGATATGGGCGCGTGGCCCCCCTCCCTAGTCCGATTTTGGCCCCAGGGAACCCATCCCCCGGGGCCCCCCTCCCAGCATTTGCACAGCCACCTTTTTAATTTTAGAATAAGCCCCAGGGAGGTGGCAGTCCCCGTGGCTGTGAGGGGGGCCGCTTGCCCCCACATATTAATTATAAACAAAGCCCTGGGGAGGTTGCGGTCCCCGGAGGCTGCAGGGGACCCCCAGGCCCCTTCACCATATTATAACATTGCCCCTGAGACTTGGCCCAACAGGGGGCTTAATTAAACGAAGCGCAGGAGACCGTGCTTCGTTTTTTAAAAATTTTGGTGGGATTCGCGCACCGTACACGAATCCCGCTGAAATTGTTTTTTAAAAATGCTTCTTTTGGCCCTTGGGGTCCCTGTGGGACCCCCTGAGCAGGCCTAGGGGGTCAGGGTGTTCCTATCCTGCCCCCTTTTCTTATTTGTTATCGTTTTTTCACCTTTTTTCTTGTGACTCGGTTCAACCGAGTCACAAGATGGCTGCCAACACTTCCTGGTTTGAAGTGTTGGCAGCCAATCAGAGTAAAGCTTGTGCTCGGGAGAGTTCGCGGATCCACCGCGGTCACCAGATACTAATATTTTTTTATGTATAATTTTCTCAGGAACTCCTGAACGGATTTACACCATTTAAAAAAATGGTCGCTTTCTGAACCAAGACCTATCTTTTTGCCAAATTTGGTATTCCGTTCAACAGTTCGGGCTGTAGCCTTGTCTAAAGTTTCCTATGGAAATTAGCATTGAGAAAACGCGTTTTTGGGACCCTCTTTTTCTCTGCCCCCACTTGAATAATCACCCCGAACCTTTCAAGACAGGAGCTGACCGGAGCGGGCCATTAGTTTTGAAAATTTCGCAAAGATTCGTACAAACGTCGGCAAAGACATTGGCAAAAGATTTTTTTTTTTAATAGAAACAAAGTCCTAACTATAACCACCTACTGGCGACTGCCAGTAGGTATATATATATATATATATATATATATATATATATATATATATATATATATATATATATATATATATATATATATATATATATATATATACATATATATATATATATATATATATATATATATATATATATATATATATATATATATATAATTCCCAAACCTTGCCCTGCAAGCAAGTCCGCACTCCAACACAGGTAGGTTGCACTACAACTTTTATTTTGATAAAGCGAGCATTTTAGTCCAGATTCTCCCTTTAATCTGCCTGACGCGTTTCAGAGATACAATCTCCTTTCTCAAAGGCGATGTGAAGTCAAACACTGCTTCTTCGACAAATCCGTCTTCACTCTAATTAACTTTCAAGCCTCCTGTGCGCTCATGCACGGCTTTCTTCCTTAGTTAATTAAGCCCTGGTGTGTTCGTGCAAGGCATTGCGGTATTTGTAGTCTTTAAAATATTTCCCTCCAGTGGGTTTATGTGCAGACTTCAATATTTTAAGAAAGGGAGCAGCCCTCCAGTGGACTTTAGGACTGAAAGTCCCGCTTCATCATGTTTAAATACCTGCATTGCCATCGTCGATCCGGAATAATTCCAAACCCGGGCCCCTTCATTTTTGGGTGGTGCGTCGACTTCACGGCTGGACCTGCCGTGTGAATATAATTCCCAAACCTTGCCCTGCAAGCAAGTCCGCACTCCAACACAGGTAGGTTGCACTACAACTTTTATTTTGATAAAGCGAGCATTTTAGTCCAGATTCTCCCTTTTAATCTGCCTGACGCGTATCAGAGATACAATCTCCTTTCTCAAAGGCGATGTGAAGTCAAACACTGCTTCTTCGACAAATCCGTCTTCACTCTAATTAACTTTCAAGCCTCCTGTGCGCTCATGCACGGCTTTCTTCCTTAGTTAATTAAGCCCTGGTGTGTTCGTGCAAGGCATTGCGGTATTTGTAGTCTTTAAAATATTTCCCTCCAGTGGGTTTATGTGCAGACTTCAATATTTTAAGAAAGGGAGCAGCCCTCCAGTGGACTTTAGGACTGAAAGTCCCGCTTTCATCATGTTTAAATACCTGCATTGCCATCGTCGATCCGGAATAATTCCAAACCCGGGCCCCTTCATTGTTGGGTGGTGCGTCGACTTCACGGCTGGACCTGCCGTGTGAATATAATTCCCAAACCTTGCCCTGCAAGCAAGTCCGCACTCCAACACAGGTAGGTTGCACTACAACTTTTATTTTGATAAAGCGAGCATTTTATTCCAGATTCTCCCTTTTAATCTGCCTGACGCGTTTCAGAGATACAATCTCCTTTCTCAAAGGCGATGTGAAGTCAAACACTGCTTCTTCGACAAATCCGTCTTCACTCTAATTAACTTTCAAGCCTCCTGTGCGCTCATGCACGGCTTTCTTCCTTAGTTAATTAAGCCCTGGTGTGTTCGTGCAAGGCATTGCGGTATTTGTAGTCTTTAAAATATTTCCTCCAGTGGGTTTATGTGCAGACTTCAATATTTTAAGAAAGGGAGCAGCCCTCCAGTGGACTTTAGGACTGAAAGTCCCGCTTTCATCATGTTTAAATACCTGCATTGCCATCGTCGATCCGGAATAATTCCAAACCCGGGCCCCTTCATTGTTGGGTGGTGCGTCGACTTCACGGCTGGACCTGCCGTGTGAATATAATTCCCAAACCTTGCCTCTGCAAGAAAGTCCGCACTCCAACACAGGTAGGTTGCACTACAACTTTTATTTTGATAAAGCGAGCATTTTAGTCCAGATTCTCCCTTTTAATCTGCCTGACGCGTTTCAGAGATACAATCTCCTTTCTCAAAGGCGATGTGAAGTCAAACACTGCTTCTTCGACAAATCCGTCTTCACTCTAATTAACTTTCAAGCCTCCTGTGCGCTCATGCACGGCTTTCTTCCTTAGTTAATTAAGCCCTGGTGTGTTCGTGCAAGGCATTGCGGTATTTGTAGTCTTTAAAATATTTCCTCCAGTGGGTTTATGTGCAGACTTCAATATTTTAAGAAAGGGAGCAGCCCTCCAGTGGACTTTAGGACTGAAAGTCCCGCTTTCATCATGTTTAAATACCTGCATTGCCATCGTCGATCCGGAATAATTCCAAACCCGGGCCCCTTCATTGTTGGGTGGTGCGTCGACTTCACGGCTGGACCTGCCGTGTGAATATAATTCCCAAACCTTGTCCTGCAAGCAAGTCCGCACTCCAACACAGGTAGGTTGCACTACAACTTTTATTTTGATAAAGCGAGCATTTTATTCCAGATTCTCCCTTTTAATCTGCCTGACGCGTTTCAGAGATACAATCTCCTTTCTCAAAGGCGATGTGAAGTCAAACACTGCTTCTTCGACAAATCCGTCTTCACTCTAATTAACTTTCAAGCCTCCTGTGCGCTCATGCACGGCTTTCTTCCTTAGTTAATTAAGCCCTGGTGTGTTCGTGCAAGGCATTGCGGTATTTGTAGTCTTTAAAATATTTCCCTCCAGTGGGTTTATGTGCAGACTTCAATATTTTAAGAAAGGGAGCAGCCCTCCAGTGGACTTTAGGACTGAAAGTCCCGCTTTCATCATGTTTAAATACCTGCATTGCCATCGTCGATCCGGAATAATTCCAAACCCGGGCCCCTTCATTGTTGGGTGGTGCGTCGACTTCACGGCTGGACCTGCCGTGTGAATATAATTCCCAAACCTTGCCCTGCAAGAAAGTCCGCACTCCAACACAGGTAGGTTGCACTACAACTTTTATTTTGATAAAGCGAGCATTTTAGTCCAGATTCTCCCTTTAATCTGCCTGACGCGTTTCAGAGATACAATCTCCTTTCTCAAAGGCGATGTGAAGTCAAACACTGCTTCTTCGACAAATCCGTCTTCACTCTAATTAACTTTCAAGCCTCCTGTGCGCTCATGCACGGCTTTCTTCCTTAGTTAATTAAGCCCTGGTGTGTTCGTGCAAGGCATTGCGGTATTTGTAGTCTTTAAAATATTTCCTCCAGTGGGTTTATGTGCAGACTTCAATATTTTAAGAAAGGGAGCAGCCCTCCAGTGGACTTTAGGACTGAAAGTCCCGCTTTCATCATGTTTAAATACCTGCATTGCCATCGTCGATCCGGAATAATTCCAAACCCGGGCCCCTTCATTGTTGGGTGGTGCGTCGACTTCACGGCTGGACCTGCCGTGTGAATATAATTCCCAAACCTTGCCCTGCAAGAAAGTCCGCACTCCAACACAGGTAGGTTGCACTACAACTTTTATTTTGATAAAGCGAGCATTTTAGTCCAGATTCTCCCTTTTAATCTGCCTGACGCGTTTCAGAGATACAATCTCCTTTCTCAAAGGCGATGTGAAGTCAAACACTGCTTCTTCGACAAATCCGTCTTCACTCTAATTAACTTTCAAGCCTCCTGTGCGCTCATGCACGGCTTTCTTCCTTAGTTAATTAAGCCCTGGTGTGTTCGTGCAAGGCATTACGGTATTTGTAGTCTTTAAAATATTTCCCCTCCAGCTGCACATAAACCCACTGGAGGGGAAATATTTTAAAGACTACAAATACCGCAATGCCTTGCACGAACACACCAGGGCTTAATTAACTAAGGAAGAAAGCTGTGCATGAGCGCACAGGAGGCTTGAAAGTTAACGCACCACCCAACATTGAAGGGGCCCGGGTTTGGAATTATTCCGGATCGACGATGGCAATGCAGGTATTTAAACATGATGAAAGCGGGACTTTCAGTCCTAAAGTCCACTGGAGGGCTGCTCCCTTTCTTAAAATATTGAAGTCTGCACATAAACCCACTGGAGGGGAAATATTTTAAAGACTACAAATACCGCAATGCCTTGCACGAACACACCAGGGCTTAATTAACTAAGGAAGAAAGCCGTGCATGAGCGCACAGGAGGCTTGAAAGTTAATTAGAGTGAAGACGGATTTGTCGAAGAAGCAGTGTTTGACTTCACATCGCCTTTGATAAAGGAGATTGTATCTCTGAAACGCATCAGGCAGATTAAAAGGGAGAATCTGGACTAAAATGCTCGCTTTATCAAAATAAAAATTGTAGTGCAACCTACCTGTGTTGGAGTGCGGACTTGCTTGCAGGGCAAGGTTTGGGAATTATATATATATATATATATTCACTGAAAAAACCATAGGTTTTAGGGACAGTTATAGTTAGTTGGACATTGCACTCGTACAAAACCCGTGAAATTCCCCGTTATAGTTAGTCCAGCTAACTATAACTCGCGCCCCGCAATGCACTGCTGATGACGTCACATATTACATCACTCATGACATGGTCAGTGACATCACTGATGACATCACTGATGACATCTCAAATGACATCACTGATGACATCACTGATGACATCATCCAGTGACTGTGTGTTTCTGTAAAGTTTAAATATTTTTAATATATATAGGAAAAGACGTATTGAAGAATGAGTGGGTGTGTAAGTGTCTGTATGGATGATTTAGTAGGTGCGTGACTGACTCTATAAGTGAGTGATTTAACGTATTTTAGTGAATGCATGGGTTAGTGACTAAACTGGGTGAATGTCTGTATCCGTCTGTCTGTTGCTGTGTAAGTGGCTGCATGTGTTTGTGAATAGCTACATGAGTGTCTATATGAGTTATTGAATGCTTGTCTGAGTATCTGTATGGGTGCCTGAGTGTTTGTGTGGGAGGGGTGTGTGCAACTCTGTGCATAGATGTGTGAGTGGGTGATTCACTGGGTGGATGGTTTCAAGAGTGCAACTGTGATAGACTGTATGGGTGGGTAAGTGTGTGTAAGAGTGTGTTAGTGAGTGAATGTATGTCCCAGTGGTACATGTGTGAGTAACTACATATGTGAAAGGCAGTATATATGTGTGTTGGAGTATATAAATAGCTATAAGCGAGAGTGAGTGATTGTGATAGTGGCTGTATGGATGAGTGTGTGCTTGTATCAGTGATTGTATAAGAGCGTAAGATTGTGCTACTATTTGTATGAGTAAGTGAGCTGGTGTGTGTATAACTGTATAGGTGAGTAAATGGTAGTGTGTTTAATTATTTGCATGACTGACTAGGTGTGTGAGTACCTCTATGGATGAGTGGCGGTGTTTGAGTGTCTATATAGGAGTATGAGTGCATATGATAGTCCTGTACTGAGTGACCGTAAGTATGAGTGACTGTACGGGTGAGTGAGTGGATGTGTGCGTAGACCTAAGAATCAGTGAGTGGGTATGTAGTTATTGGTGTTGGAGTGTCTATGGTTTTGCAAATGGCAGTCTGTAATTTAGAGTGGGTGTATCAAAGGTTATATTAGGGTGTGAGGAGGTGCATCAGATTATCACGTGGATGATGTCATCAGTGATGTCATTTGAGATGTCATCAGTGATGTCATCAGTGATGTCACTGACCATGTCATGAGTGATGTAATATGTGACGTCATCAGCAGTGCATTGCGGGAGCGCGAGTTATAGTTAGCTGGACTAACTATAACGGGGGAATTTCACGGGTTTTGTACGAGTGCAATGTCCAACTAACTATAACTGTCCCTAAAACCTATGGTTTTTTCAGTGAATTTCAAAGGTTTTTTAAATGCTAATTTGTAACTATAACGTCCCTGAAACCTATGGTTTTTTCAGTGAATTTCAAAGGTTTTTAAATGCTAATTTGTAACTATAACATGTCTGAAACCTACAGTTTTTTCAGTGAATTTCAAAGGTTTTGTAAATGACAATTTTTAAATGTATTAATTGTTATATAAATTTTTTTCATACTGATTTCCAAATTTTTTAGAAACAATTTTTTTTTACATATTTTATTTTTTAAATTACATTGTAATTACATTATACATTACATTACAAAAAATACTTTCTCAGAATGAATTACTTTAGTTTAATTACTTTGCACATAGGCAATAGACTTTTAAGTACAGTAGTTACAGTTGTTGCAATGGGCAACACATTTTCAAACACAATGCAACATTCAGCTCAATGTGAATTTCTAGTTATATGCAATTAGTTACTTTATGGATTACTTTTCTAACCACATTACTGGATCCTAGATTCAGTCCTGGGACATCTCCTGTAAACAGTTGAGTAAAAGCGTTTTGGTTACAGTCGTGATTTTTAAGGAATATTATTGTACTTTAAAAGTTCACACTTAGAAACTTTTTCTCATAGAATCACCAATGTTATCCTATGGAAGGAAATTCACTTAGAAGTTAAAAACTGTTATCGTTACTTTTTCTTACTCAGTGTTGGATCCTGGATCCAGCACTGGTGCATCTCCTGTAAACAGTTGAAAGAATGCGTTTAAGTCATACAGGCGATTTTTTAGGAATATTTGTAGTTTGTGAAAATCAACACTTTGAAACTTTTCTGCTGAAAACCAGACAATGATATCCTATGGAAGGAAATTCAAGTTACTGGTAAGTACGGTTAAAATTACTTTTCAGGACCAGTACTGGGCTGAAAGATGCAGCACTGAGGTCTCTCCTGATAACAGGTGAGTAAATCGGAATTCGGATTTCGGCTGATTTTAGAGGAATATTTTAAAGTTCCAAAACTCCACACTTAGAAGAATTTCCAAGTGAAACCAGTCAATGTTAGCCTATGGCAGGAAATTCAAGTTACTGGTAAGTACGGTTAAAATTACTTTTCAGGACCAGTACTGGGCTGAAAGATGCATCACTGAGGTCTCTCCTGATAACAGGTGAGTAAATCAGAATTCGGATTTCGGCTGATTTTAGAGGAATATCTGTATGTTTCAAAATCAACACTTAGAAACTTTTTCAGCAAAAAGCAGGCAATGATATCCTATGGAAGGAAATTCAAGTTACTGGTAAGTACGGTTAAAATTACTTTTGAGGATCAGTACTGGGCTGAAAGATGCAGCACTGAGGTCTCTCCTGATAACAGGTGAGTAAATCGGAATTCGTATTTCGGCTGATTTTAGAGGAATATTTTAAAGTTCCAAAACTCCACACTTAGAAGAATTTCCAAGTGAAACCAGTCAATGTTAGCCTATGAAGGAAATTCAAGTTACCGGTAAGTACGGTTAAAATTACTTTTGAGGATCTGTACTGGGCTGAAAGATGCAGCACTGAGGTCTCTCCTGATAACAGGTGAGTAAATAGGAATTCGTATTTCGGCTGATTTTAGAGGAATATTTTAAAGTTCCAAAACTCCACACTTAGAAGAATTTCCAAGTGAAACCAGTCAATGTTAGCCTATGAAGGAAATTCAAGTTACTGGTAAGTACGGTTAAAATTACTTTTCAGGACCAGTACTGGGCTGAAAGATGCAGCACTGAGGTCTCTCCTGATAACAGGTGAGTAAATCGGAATTCGGCTGATTTTAGAGGAATATTTTAAAGTTCCAAAACTCCACACTTAGAAGAATTTCCAAGTGAAACCAGTCAATGTTAGCCTATGGAAGGAAATTCAAGTTACTGGTAAGTACGGTTAAAATTACTTTTCAGGACCAGTACTGGGCTGAAAGATGCATCACTGAGGTCTCTCCTGATAACAGGTGAGTAAATCAGAATTCGGATTTCGGCTGATTTTAGAGGAATATTTGTATGTTTCAAAAATCAACACTTAGAAACTTTTTCAGCAAAAAGCAGGCAATGATATCCTATGGAAGGAAATTCAAGTTACTGGTAAGTACGGTTAAAATTACTTTTGAGGATCAGTACTGGGCTGAAAGATGCAGCACTGAGGTCTCTCCTGATAACAGGTGAGTAAATCGGAATTCGTATTTCGGCTGATTTTAGAGGAATATTTTAAAGTTCCAAAACTCCACACTTAGAAGAATTTCCAAGTGAAACCAGTCAATGTTAGCCTATGAAGGAAATTCAAGTTACCGGTAAGTACTTTTAAAATTACTTTTCAGGATCAGTACTGGGCTGAAAGATGCAGCACTGAGGTCTCTCCTGATAACAGGTGAGTAAATCAGAATTCGTATTTCGGCTGATTTTAGAGGAATATTTGCACAATGGTGAAGGGAGGGGCGGGGCCTGAGGTGACATCTGTGCAAACGCGCCCCGTGGCGCGTTTTAAGTTGGGGGATTAAGTCCTCTTGAATCATGAGGGTCCCTACGGGCCAACTAGCCCACCAGGAACCTCCAGTATGCGCCAGGGGCTGCGTTGCAGAGACATGTACAGAGGCCACACCCCTTTTACACCTCTCTGCAACGCAGCTCTGTGGCGCTTTCTGGACGTACCTGTTGGGCTAGTTGGCCCCCAGGGACCCTCAGGATTGAAGAGGATTTAATTCCCCATCTTAAAACGCGCCACGGGCCTGTTTGCACACATGTCACCTGAAGCCCCGCCCCTCCCTTCACCACTGTGCAAACGCGCCCGTGGCGCGTTTTAAGTCGGGGATTAACTCCCTTGAATCCTGAGGGTCCCTGGGGTGCATCTAGCCCACCATATACCTCCAAAAGCGCCAAAGAGCTGCGTTGCAGAGAGGTGTAAAAGGGCGTGGCCTCTGTACACCTCTCTGCAAGGCAGCCCCCTGGCGCATACTGGAGGTTCCTGGTGGGCTAGTTGGCCCCAGGGACCCCCAGTATTCAAGGGGAATTCGTTCCCCTCTGCAAACGCGCCAGGGGCGCGTTTGCAGAGTGGTGAAGGAAGGGGCGGGGCCTACGGGCCCGATCGTTTTTTTTTGTTTTTTTCCCTGAAGGGGGCTGTGTGGCCCCCTTCCTTTTTCCTATTTTTAGGCCCTGGGGACCCCATCCCCCAGGGCCTTACCCCTTTTTTAAAATTAAAATAAAAATAAAAAACGGGAAGGGGGCCGCGTGGCCCCCTTCCCTGGGCCTGTATTGGCCCCGGGGACCCCATCCCCGGGGCATGGCCTCTTTTTTTTATTTGGAGGGGGCTGCGTGGCCCCCTCCTCAGGCCATTTAAGGCCCCGGGGACCCCATACCCGGGCCGGCCTTGCACCTTTTTTACATTTTTTCCTTTTTTTTCCTTTGGGGAGGGGGCTGCGTGGCCCCCTCCGTGGCCACTTATGGCCCCGGGGACCCCATCCCCGGGGCCTGGCCTCTCGTTGGGGACTGTGGGGGGTCCCCAAGCCCCCACAGTCCCGCCGGCTCCCCGTGTCCTACGGGAGCCGGCATTGCTTACACATGGGGAGCTGCTAAGATGCAGCTCCCCATGTGGAAAGCAATCGGCTTTGGATATTGGAGAGAGAGCAGGTTCCCTGCCTCTCTTCCAATATCCAAAGCAAGTTTGCAATGACAGGACGGGAGCCGTGAGGCTCCCGTCCTGTCATTGCAAACAGCAGTGTCCCGGGGTAGGCACCCCGGGACACTGCAGGAGCTGGCCCTGGGGGTGGCGGTCCCCAGGGCCACCACAGGCTTCCAGGAGGGGCCGCGCGGCCCCCTCCCTACATTTTGAAAGCCCCGGGAGGTGGTGGTCCTCGGGGCTTGGGGGTCCAAAACGGACCCCATTTTAATTTTCTTAGTGCCCCGGGAGGTGGTGGTCCCGGGCGTGTGGGGCTGGAGCCCCCACACAGGTTTTTAATTTTAAAAAGAAGCCCCGGGAGGTGGTGGTCCCGGGGCTGCGGAGGGCTCAGAGCCCTCCCGCACCATTATACATAAGGCCCCGGGGGTGGTGGTCCCCGGGCTTGAGGGCCCTTAGAGGCCCCCACACATAAATTAACCCCCAGCATGCCCTCGGGACTTGGCCCACCCGGGGCCAGTGACATCGAGCGCGGGAGACCGCGCTTGATTTTTTTTCGGCAGGGTTCGCGCTCCCTGAGCGCATCTTGCCGATTTTTTTAAAAAAATTCTTTTTTGCCCAGGGGGTCCTTGTGGGACCCCTGAGCAGACCTAGGGGTCAGGGTGTTTCTACCCTGCCCCCTTTGTGCGCTTTGCGCACTTGTTTCTGTCCTCGGTTCTACCGAGGGACAAAATGGCTGCCAACACTTCCTGGTTTGGAGTGTTGACAGCCAATTAACATAAAGCTCGTGCTCGGGAGGATCCGCGGCCCTAGATATCACTATCTTTTTACTTTTCATTTTCTCAGCAACTACTGAACGGATTTACACCATTTAACAAAAGGGTTCTTTCTGAACCAAGAACTACCTCTTTGCCAAATTTGGTGTAATTCCGTTCAGCAGTTCGGGCTGTAGCCGTGTCTAAAGTTTCCTATGGAAAAATGCATGGGGAAAACGCGTTTTGGGACCCCCTTTTTCTCGGCCCCGCTTGACGAATCCCCGAGACTTTCAGGGTAGGAGCGGACCGGAGCGGGCCACAAAGTTTGAAAATTTTGCGAAGATACGTCAACCGGCAAGAGAGTTATTTCAAATAGAATGTCGCGGATTTCCTATGGATAATAGGTTGTAACTATAACTATCTACTGGCGGTCGCCAGTAGATAGTTATAGTTACAACCTATTATCCATAGGAAATCCGCGACATTCTATTTGAGATAACTCTCTTGCCGGTTGACGTATCTTCGCGAAATTTTCAAACTTTGTGGCCCGCTCCGGTCCGCTCCTTCCCTGAAAGTCTCGGGGAGATTCGTCAAACGGGGCCGAGAAAAAGGGGGTCCCAAAACGCGTTTCCCCATGCATTTTGCCATAGGAAACTTTAGACACGGCTACAGCCCGAACTGCTGAACGGAATTACACCAAATTTGGCAAAGAGGTAGTTCTTGGTTCAGAAAGAACCCTTTTGTTAAATGGTGTAAATCCGTTCAGTAGTTGCTGAGAAAATGAAAAGTAAAAGATAGTGATATCTATGGCCGAGTAGGGTCCGCGTACCCTCAGCGCACCCTGCGCGCACCGTCCCGATCACGAGCTGCATGTTAATTGGCTGTCAGCTGGCTGTCAACATTCCGATTCAGGAAATGTTGGCAGCCATTTTGTCCTCGGTAGAACCGAGGGACAGAAACAAGTGCGCAAAGCGCACAAAGGGGGCAGGGTAGAAACACCCTGACCCTAGGTTGCTCAGGGGTCCCACAAGGACCCCTGGGCAAAAAAATCGAAGCGTGGTCTCTCGCGCTCGATGTTAATTGGCTCCCGGGTGGCCCAAGTCCCGGGGGCATGGTGGGGGATAATTTAATGTGTGGGGGCCTCAAAGGGCCCCAAGCCCCGAGGACCGCCACCCCCGGGCTTTTTAAAAATGGTGCGGGAGGGCTCTGAGCCCTCCGCAGCCCCGGGGACCACCACCTCCCGGGGCTTTTTCTAAAAATTAAAAACCTGTGTGGGGGCTCCAGCCCCCACACGCCCAGGGACCGCCACCTCCCGGGGCACTAAACATTTAAATATGGGGGTCCGTTACGGACCTCAGAGCCCGGGGACCACCACCTCCCGGGGCTTTGAACTGAATGGGAGGGGGCCGCGTGGCCCCCTCCTGGAGCCCTTGATGGCCCTGGGGACCGCCACCCCCAGGGCCGGCTCCTGCAGTGTCCCGGGGTGCCTACCCCGGGACACTGTAGTTTGCTATGGCAGGACGGGAGCCTCGCGGCTCCCGTCCTGCCATAGCAAACTGCTTTGGATATTGGAAGAGAGAGCAGGAAACCTGCTCTCTCTTCCAATATCTAAAGCAAATTGCTTTCCACACGGGGAGCTGCATGTCAGCAGCTCCCCATGTGGGAAAGCAATGCCGGATCTCGAAGGACGCGGGGAGCCGGCGGGACCGTGGGGGCATTGGGGCTCCCCTCACGGTCTCCATCATTATGTATAGACCCCGGGGGATGGGGTCCCCGGGGAGAATACAAATTAGTGATAGGAGCTATCAAAAATTTTACGGAGAAATAAGGAGTCGCGCACCCAGCGCGCCGCTCAGCGCGGCCCCTAGTGTGAACGCGTTGGGTGCGCGACTCCCAGCGCGGCCCCCTGGTGTAAACGCGTTGGGTGCGCTCAGGGTGCGCGAATCCTGCCGGAAAAAAAAACGAGCGCGGTCTCCCGCGCTTCTATTGTATTTGCCCCGGGTGGCCCAAGTCCCGGGGGCATGGTGGGGGGTTATTTTATGTGTGGGGGCCTCAAAGGGCCCCCATGCCCGGGGACCGCCACCCCCGGGGCATAATTGAAAAATAGTGCGGGAGGGCTCTTCTGCCCTCCCACAGCCCCGGGGACCGCCACCCCCCGGGGCTTCTTTTTTAATTTGAATAAGGTGTGTGGGGGCTCCAGCCCCCACACGCCCCGGGACCACCACCTCCCGGGGCACCTATAAAATAAATGTGGGGGTCCATTACGGACCCCCAGAGCCCCGGGGACCACCACCTCCCCGGGGCTGTGCACATGATGGGAGGGGGCCGCACGGCCCCCTCCTGGAGCCCTTGATGGCCCTGGGGACCGCCACCCCCAGGGCCGGCTCCTGCAGTGTCCCGGGTGCCTACCCCCGGGACACTGTAGTTTGCTATGGCAGGACGGGAGCCTCGCGGCTCCCGTCCTTCCATAGCAAACTGCTTTGGATATTGGAAGAGAGAGCAGGGAAACCTGCTCTCTCTTCCAATATCTAAAGCAAATTGCTTTTCCACACGGGGAGCTGCATGTTAGCAGCTCCCCATGTGGAAAAGCAATGCCGACTCTCGAAGGATGCGGGGAGCCGGCGGGACCGTGGGGGCATTGGGGCTCCCCTCACGGTCTCCATCATTATGTATAGACCCCGGGGGATGGGGTCCCCGGGGAGAATACAAATTAGGGATAGGAGCTATCAAAATTTTTACGGAAAAATAAGGAGTCGCGCACCCAGCGCGCCGCTCAGCGCGGCCCCTAGTGTGAACGCGTTGGGTGCGCGACTCCCAGCGCGGCCCCCTGGTGTAAACGCGTTGGGTGCGCGACTCCAAGGTAAACGCGTTGGGTGCGCGAATCCCCCAAATATTTTTGGGAAAACAGTAAATATACATGAAGTATATATGTTTATATCTTGGGTGGCTCTAAAAGAGCCCTTGTGTTTATTCATACATTATGGTACCTACAAGTAAGTACCGATGCAGAGTCTAAAGTTGATGAGAAAGATTCGGTTACCCTCATCTGTAAAATGAACACCGTCTCTCCTATAGATGCCATGTATATTAAAACGCAGATTGTTGTTGAAAATGGACCCCATCCTATAATCTCTGAGATAAGCAGAAACAGCTTTATTGACATGTTTCCTAGCTTTCTCAAACTGTGGACAAAAATGATTGGACCACTGCCATTTCTGTCTTTGGCATATGTTCGAATAGACAAAGGCAGTTTGGGGGAAAAGTGACATGAATTCTGCAAAGGTGTCCTTCATAAGCATTTCCAGACCTACCCCAGTCAAAGTGCCTAGGTCATTGCCACCACAGTGCACAATTATGAGGTCAGGGTGTTGGAGATGCAAAAAGGATTTAACCAATGGCATCAATTGGTGCCACTTTAATCCTCTCTGACCAATCCATTTAATGTCTACATTTGGCAAAGCTAAATCTTTGTCAATACCTCTGCTTTCAGCATACCTTTTGCACCAGAAAACATAGCTGTGTCCCACAATCCACACTGAAAGCATCTTGAAGGGATCAATGTAGGTAATAAAAAGATCTCTGTAGCTGAGGAAGGTAGGAGGGAAAATGAAATCTATCTAAAATGGTGGACAACATGCTGTTTTTAAGAAAGTAGAGATTTGATTGGCTGTTTAAGAACACTCTACATTCTAATATAGGGTGCATTTTTCTTTGTTTAGAAAGCATGGGGCAGATTTACAAGCCCCTTGCGCCACTTTTGCGTCACTTTTCCCATGTTAAAAGTGACGCAAAAGTGGCGCACTTTTATTGGTTATAATGAAAAGTTTGCAAGGTACAGCAGAAAGGATTAGTGAATACTTTGCAAAGCCAACCACACCTGCTGTTGTCATTTGCAACATTGTGTGGTGAACTTGTGACCTGGCAGCTAAGTTGAATGTTGCATGAGCTGTTGCTATGGAAACTGATATTCAGAACAAGGGGGAAAGATGTCAGTTGAAAAGTATTATTCTCTATGACCAATGGAAATTCGTTTTACAATTTGAAAAACACTGGGAAGTCATGTGTATATGTATGAAAAATTAGAGGGAAAGTTTGCCATTACTGGTTTTATATTGGAGAGTGTGCTTATCTACATTCTGTGCGAAAAAGAAAATCCTGATTCAGTGTGTGAGATTTTTAATTGAACAGATTTATTTAATAGGTGAGCTATATATTTTGAACGTTTATTTAAAAAAGATTTGATACTTTAATGAAACTGTGTTTTTTGAAATATATTATTAAATGTATTGATGTATAGTTTAATTATTTTTAATAGTATGGGGCAGTTTTAGAAGCCTCTTGTGCCACTTTTGCGTCACTTTTAACATGGGAAAAGTGAGGCAAATGTGGCGCAAGAGGCTTGTAAATTTGCCCCTTTGTATAGTAATATATATATTTTTAAATGTGTTGAAAGGAATAGTTGAATAATTATTTATTCTACTATCGTGTTGTCAAGTTTCTGTAGTATTAGAACTCAGTCACTGCTTATGGATTTGCAGAATAATTCAGGCATTCATACTACCAATGCTGTAGTGAAATATGTTGAATGTATGCCGTCACCTAACCTCTTCTAGAGTAGTGTGTCTCTTTTGCTAAAGCACAGGGAATAGTTTTGGTTCTCTAGATTCACACTGTGAGTATGTGTGCACTTCTGCAACCATTGTGACAGAAGGTTGTGATTACTTTATGTCTTTGCTGACACATAACTGCTTAAAAGTCTAACCTGTTGTCAAGTTGTAGTAGTAGTAGAACTTAGTTACTGATTATGGATTTGCACAATGACTCAAGCATTCACATTAGCAGTGCTGTAGTGAAATGTGTAGAATGTATGTAGTCACCTAACTGCTTCCAGGCTAGTGAGTCTCTTCTGATAAATTTCAGAGAATAGTTTGGCTTGTGTAGAATCACACTGTGAGTATGTGTGCACTTGTGTAACCATTGTGACAGAAGCATGTGTTTACTTTATGTCTCTGCTAACACTTAACTGTTTAAAAACCTATCCTATTGTGAAGTTGCACTAGTATTAGAACTCAGTCAGTGCTTATGGATCCGCAGAATTATTCAGGCATTTATACTAGCAATGCTGTAGTGAAATGTGTAGAATGTATGCAGTCTCCTAACCTCTTCCAGACTAGTGCGTCTCTTTTGCTAAAGCCCAGGGAATAGTTTTGGTTTTGTAGAACCACACTGTGAGTATGTGTGCACTTGTGAAACCATTGTGACAGAAGCATGTGGTTACTTTATGTCTTTGCTGACACATAACTGCTTAAAAACCTAACCTGTTCTCCAGTTTTAGTAGTAGTAGAACTTAGTTACTGCTTATGGATTCGCACAATTAGTGAGGCATTCACATTAGCAGTGTTGCAGTGAAATGTGTCGTATGTATGTAGTCACCTAACTGCATCCAGACTAGTGAGTCTTTGTATTTGCAATTCTCTAATCAGCCATCCAGCATCATGTTGTAATCCTTTTGCTGCGCCAAAATCAAACCACTTATACATTCACCCAGACACTTTCCTTGTAGTACTCTAATCATTCATTCTGTACCCAAGTACTCATTCAGTGACCCAGGCCTTAGGACATAGACTGCTTCAAACCGTAAATCACTATGCATGTGGTTCTCTAACCACCTACACACTTGTCTTTCACACCTTCAAATCCACAGTCAGTATCCATACACTCCAGCAAACATCCTGTCACTCCCCTTGCAGTCCTCTGTTAATTCATTCTGCAACACCTAAAAATCCATTCGCTGCGCCAAAACCCAACCACTTATAAATTCACCCAGGCACTCTCCTTGCTGTGCTCTAATCGTTCATTGAGTACCCAAGTACTCATTCAGTGACCCAGGCCTTAGCACATAGACTGGTTCAAACCCTTAACCAGTATGCATGCGGTTCTCTAACCACCTACACACTTGTCTTTCACACCTTCAAATCCCCAGTCAGTATCCATACACTCCAGCAAACATCCTGTGACTCCCCTTGCAGTCCTCTGTTGACTCATTCTGCAACACCTAAAAATCCATTTGCTGCGCAAAATCCCAACCACTTATACATTCACCCAGGCACTCTCCTTCTAGTATTATAATTGTTTAGTCAGTACCCAAATACTCATTCAGTGACCCAGGCCTTAGCACATAGACTGTTTCAAACCTCTATCCACTATGCATGCAGTTCTCTAACCACCTACACACTTGTCTTTCACACCTTCAATTCACCAGTCAGTATCCATACACTCCAGGAAGCATCCTGTCACTCCCCTTGCAGTCCTCTGTTGACTCATTCAGCAACACCTAAAAATGCATTTGCTGCGCCAAAAACCAACCACTTATACATTCTCCCAGACACTCACCTTGTAGTACTCTAATCGTTCATTCTGTAGCCAAGTACTCATTCAGTGACTTAGGCCTTAGCACATAGACTTCTTCAAAACCTTAATCACTATGCATGCTGTTCTCTACCCACGTACACACTTGTCTTTCACACCTTCAATTCCCCAGTCACTATCCATACACTCCAGCAAACATCCTGACACTCCCTTTGCAGTCCTCTGTTGACTCATTTAGCAACACTGACAAATCCATTTCGTGTGCCAAAACCCCACCACTTATACATTAAGCCAGTCACTCTCCTTGCAGTACTTTAATCGTTCAGTTAGTACCCAAGTACTCATTCAGTGACCCAGGCCTTA
This sequence comes from Calotriton arnoldi, assembly GCA_963921515.1. Classification (NCBI taxonomy): domain Eukaryota; kingdom Metazoa; phylum Chordata; class Amphibia; order Caudata; family Salamandridae; genus Calotriton; species Calotriton arnoldi. The sequence goes on from CAWUFW010001744.1 coordinate 2,144,335, forward strand.
CCATATAGACTGCTTCAAACCCCTATCTACTATGCATGTGGTTCTCTAACCACCCACACACTTGTCTTTCACACCTTCAAATCCCCAGTCACTATCCATACACTCCAGCAAACATCCTGTCACTCCCCTTGCAGTCCTCTGTTGACTCATTCAGCAACACCTAAAAATCCATTTGGTGCACCAAAACCAATACAGTTATACATTCACCCAGGAACTCTCCTTGTAGTACTCTAATTGTTCAGTCTATACCCAAGTACTCATTCAGTGACCCAGGCCTTTACACATACACTGTTTGAAACCCCTATACACTATGCATGCCGTTCTCTAACCACCTACACACTTGTCTTTCACACCTTCAAATCCCCAGTCAGTATCCATACACTACAGCAAACATCCTGTCACTACCCTTGCAGTCCTCTGTTGACTCATTCAGCAACACATAAAAAACCATTCGGTGCACCAAAACCAAAACAGTTATACATTCACCCAGGAACTCTCCTTGTAGTACTCTAATTGTTCAGTCTATACCCAAGTACTCATTCAGTGACCCAGGCCTTAGCACATACACTGTTTGAAACCCCTGTACACTATGCATGCGGTTCTCTAACCACCTACACACTTGTCTTTCACATCTTCAAATCCCCAGTTAGTATCCATACACTCCAGCAAACATTCTGTCACTCCCCTTGCAGTCCTCTGTTGACTCATTCTGCAACACCTAAAAATCAATTTCCTGCGCAAAAACCCAACCACTTATACATTCACCCAGGCACTCTCCTTGTACTACTATAATTGTTCAGTTTATACCCAAGTACTCATTCAGTAACCCAGGCCTTAGCACATAGACTGCTTCAAACCTTTAATCACTATGCATGCTGTTCTCTAACCACCTACACACTTGTCTTTCACACCTTAAATTCCCCAGTCAGTATCCATACACTCCAGTAAACATGCTGTCACTCCCCTTGCAGTCCTCTGTTGACTCATTCAGCAACATGTACTAATCCATTCGCTGCGCCAAAAGCCAACCACTTATACATTCACCCAGGCACTCTCCTTGTACTACTCTAATCGTTCAGTCTGTACCCAAGTACTCATTCAGTGACCCAGGCCTTAGCACATAGACTGCTTCAAACCCTTAATCACTATGCATGCGGTTCTCTAACCACCTACACACTTGTCTTTCACACCTTCAATTCCCCACTAACTAACCATACACTACAGCAAACATCCTGTCACTACCCTTGCAGTCCTATGTTGACTCATTCAGCAACACCTAAAAATGCATTCGCTGCGCCAAAACCCAACCACTTATACATTCACCCAGGCACTCTCCTTGCAGTACTCTAATCGTTCAGTCAGTACCCACGTACTCATTCAGTGACCCAGGCCTTAGCACATAGACTGCTTCAAACCCCTATGTACTATGCATGCGGTTCTCTAACCACCTACACACTTGTCTTTCACACCATCAAATCACCAGTCAGTATCCATACACTCCAGCAAACATCCTGTCACTTACCTTGCAGTCCTCTGTTGACTCATTCTGCAACACCTAAAAATCCATTTCCTGCGCAAAAACCCAACCACTTATACATTCACCCAGGCACTCTCCTTGTACTACTATAATTGTTCAGTTTATACCCAAGTACTCATTCAGTAACCCAGGCCTTAGCACATAGACTGCTTCAAACCTTTAATCACTATGCATGCTGTTCTCTAACCACCTACACACTTGTCTTTCACACCTTAAATTCCCCAGTCAGTATCCATACACTCCAGCAAACATCCTGTCACTCCCCTTGCAGTCCTCTGTTGACTCATTCAGCAACACCTACAAAGCCATTCGCTGCGCCAACACCAAAAGAGTTATATATTCACCCAGGCACTTTCCTTGTAGTACTCTAATCGTTCAGTCTATACACAAAGAACTCATTCAGTGACCCAGGCCTTAGCACATAGACTGCTTCAAACCCCTATGCACTATGGATGTGGTTCTCTAACCACCTACACACTTGTCTTTCACACCATCAAATCACCAGTCAGTATCCATACACTCCAGCAAACATCCTGTCACTTCCCTTGCAGTCCTCTGTTGACTCATTCTGCAACACCTAAAAATCCATTTGCTGCGCAAAAAACCCAACCACTTATACATTCACCCAGGCACTCTCCTTGCAGTACTCTAATCGTTCAGTCAGTACCCACGTACTCATTCAGTGACCCAGGCCTTAGCACATAGACTGCTTCAAACCCCTATGTACTATGCATGCGGTTCTCTAACCACCTACACACTTGTCTTTCACACCATCAAATCCCCAGTCAGTATCCATACACTCCAGCAAACATCCTGTCACTTACCTTGCAGTCCTCTGTTGACTCATTCTGCAACACCTAAAAATCCATTTCCTGCGCAAAAAACCCAACCACTTATACATTCACCCAGGCACTCTCCTTCTAGTATTATAATTGTTCAGTCTATACCCAAGTAGTCATTCAGTAACCCAGGCCTTAGCACATAGACTGCTTCAAACCTTTAATCACTATGCATGCTGTTCTCTAACCACCTACACACTTGTCTTTCACACCTTAAATTCCCCAGTCAGTATCCATACACTCCAGCAAACATCCTGTCACTCCCCTTGCAGTCCTCTGTTGACTCATTCAGCAACACCTACAAAGCCATTCGCTGCGCCAAAACCCAACCACTTATACATTCACCCAGGCACTCTCCTTGTAGTACTCTAATCGTTCAGTCAGTACCCACGTACTCATTCAGTGACCCAGGCCTTAGCACATAGACTGCTTCAAACCCCTATGCACTATGGATGCGGTTCTCTAACCACCTACACACTTTTCTTTCACACCTTCAAATCCCCAGTTAGTATCCATACACTCCAGCAAACATTCTGTCACTCCCCTTGCAGTCCTCTGTTGACTCATTCTGCAACACCTAAAAATCCATTTGCTGCGCAAAAAACCCAACCACTTATACATTCACCCAGGCACTCTCCTTGTACTACTATAATTGTTCAGTTTATACCCAAGTACTCATTCAGTAACCCAGGCCTTAACACATAGACTGCTTCAAACCCCTATCCACTATGCATGCACTGCTCTAACCACCTACACACTTCTGTTTCACACATTTAATTAGTCATTAGAAAAGAAAGTGCTTAAATGTTTTGTATATACAATGTATTTGTTTAGAAATACAAAAGTATGATTTATATATTTATTACAATTAATGTATTTAAAATTATTTTTTACAGATATTTATTAGGATCATTAAAATAAACTTATCATGCCTAAAAAAACAGAAAAGAGAAAAGGAAACAAAAAGGGCTATTATTTGAAGAAAAATCAACAAACAATATTGGAAGAGCAACAACATGTGGGGAAAAACAATAAGTCTTCTGGTAAGAGAACAAAACAATTTATTCAAAACCTTTCAAAGCCAAGAAACAGTGTGCAAAATGTGGAAAATATGGAAAATGGTTCTACCAGAAAAAGAATATGAATAAAAACAATACAAAAAATGGGAATTTACATTCAAAAACACAATGTATGGTAAAAGAAGGCAGAGTCAGTATAAAGAAATCAGAAAAAAGATTTTTATAATAGAGTTGTTCTTAATTTGTTGAAAGATGTGAGGAAATCTAAAAAAAGAGCAGTATTTTATCGAAAGAAGAAGCATATTGAAACTGTAGTTGAAAAGACTTAAAAAATATTACAATTAAATATTATCATTTAAAAAACCGTTGAAATTCACTGAAAAACCATAGGTTTCAGGCGCGTTATAGTTACAAATTAGCATTTAAAAAACCTTTGAAATTCACTGAAAAAACCATAGGTTTTAGGGACGTTATAGTTACAAATTAGCATTTAAAAACCTTTGAAATTCACTGAAAAAACCATAGGTTTCAGGGACGTTATAGTTACAAATTAGCATTTAAAAAACCTTTGAAATTCACTGAAAAAACCATAGGTTTTAGGGACAGTTATAGTTAGTTGGACATTGCACTCGTACAAAACCCATGAAATTCCCCCGTTATAGTTAGTCCAGCTAACTATAACTTGCGCCCCGCAATGCACTGCTGATGACGTCACATATTACATCACTCATGACATGGTCAGTGACATCACTGATGACATCACTGATGACATCTCAAATGACATCACTGATGACATCATCCAGTGACTGTGTGTTTCTGTAAAGTTGAAATATTGTTAATATATATAGGAAAAGACGTATTGAAGAATGAGTGGGTGTGTAAGTGTCTGTATGGATGATTTAGTAGGTGCGTGACTGACTCTATAAGTGAGTGATTTAACGTATCTTAGTGAATGCATGGGTTAGTGACTAAACTGGGTGAATGTCTGTATCCGTCTGTCTGTTGCTGTGTAAGTGGCTGCATGTGTTTGTGAATAGCTACATGAGTGTCTATATGAGTTATTGAATGCTTGTCTGAGTATCTGTATGGGTGCCTGAGTGTTTGTGTGGGAGGGGTGTGTGCGACTCTGTGCATAGATGTGTGAGTGGGTGATTCACTGGGTGGATGGTTTCAAGAGTGCATCTGTGATAGACTGTATGGGTGGGTAAGTGTGTGTAAGAGTGTGTTAGTGAGTGAATGTATGTCCCAGTGGTACATGTGTGAGTAACTACATATGTGAAAGGCAGTATATATGTGTGTTGGAGTATATAAATAGCTATAAGCGAGAGTGAGTGATTGTGATAGTGGCTGTATGGATGAGTGTGTGCTTGTATCAGTGATTGTATAAGAGCGTAAGAATGTGCTACTATTTGTATGAGTAAGTGAGCTGGTGTGTGTATAACTGTATAGGTGAGTAAATGGTAGTGTGTTTAATTATTTGCATGACTGACTAGGTGTGTGAGTACCTCTATGGATGAGTGGCGGTGTTTGAGTGTCTATATAGGAGTATGAGTGCATATGATAGTCCTGTACTGAGTGACCGTAAGTATGAGTGACTGTACGGGTGAGTGAGTGGATGTGTGCGTAGACCTAAGAATCAGTGAGTGGGTATGTAGTTATTGGTGTTGGAGTGTCTATGGTTTTGTGAATGGCAGTCTGTAATTTAGAGTGGGTGTATCAAAGTTTATATTGGGGTGTGAGGAGGTGCATCAGATTATCACGTGGATGATGTCATCAGTGATGTCATTTGAGATGTCATCAGTGATGTCATCAGTGATGTCACTGACCATGTCATGAGTGATGTAATATGTGACGTCATCAGCAGTGCATTGCGGGCGCGAGTTATAGTTAGCTGGACTAACTATAACGGGGGAATTTCACGGGTTTTGTACGAGTGCAATGTCCAACTAACTATAACTGTCCCTAAAACCTATGGTTTTTTCAGGGAATTTCAAAGGTTTTTTAAATGCTAATTTGTAACTATAACGTCCCTGAAACCTATGGTTTTTTCAGTGAATATATATATAAATATGTGTATATATATATGTTGTGATTTTGTTGGTGTTATTATATGTACCACGAATTCCTATTTATTAATGAATTTATCAATGAATTTGTTTTACAAAAAACTACATGAATGTATTGTAAATTGAATAGTTACCCACTACAAGATGGCAGCTCCATTTGAGATGTTTTTCTGCACATAGGCACTTTATGTTGGTCTGTCATCACTGATTACAGACACTGTTTTGCACGTATTTAAGGTTTACGCTATGTCGTTTTCCTCATTGTGATCAAGGTAGCTGTGACCACCGAAATGCGTTGAAGTAACCTCATCACCCACAATAAAATTGGTGAATTAATCAGCACCCTGAGTGTCGTGCGTTTTAGTGATCAAGGTGGATATTGCTGGAATATACATTAACATGGGAAAACACACTTTTTTTCACACCCCTTTTTCTTGGCCTTCTCTTGACGGATCACCCCAAAACTTTCCATGCACAACAAGATCTAACTTGACACTTCTTTTTGGAAATTTTGTGAAGATACGTCTGCCGGCGCCCCAGTTAGGCAAGTAAAAATGCTTTTCTCATGGAAACATCGTCCTAATGGGGATGTCAGTGGTTGTGTAGCAGTTGGTGTATGAGATATTGTATAGGGGTGTAACTGGGTATGTGACTGGTTCTGTGGATGATGTCATTAGTGATGTAATCAGTGATGTCAATAGAGATGTCATCAGTGATGTCATTTCAGATGTCATCAGTGATGTCACTGACCATGTCATGTGTAGTGCAATATGTGAGTTCATAAGCAGTGCATTGAGGGGGCGTAATTTACAGTTATCTTGGCTAACAATAACTGCTGCTGAATTTCTCCAGTTTTGTGGGAGTGAAATGTCAGCCTAACTATAACATCCCTGTAACCTTTGTTTTTTTTCAGTGAATATATATATATATATATATTTGCCCTAAGTTGGCAGGGTATGCCCAGACGTGGGTCCCTTGCTCACTTTGCCACTGGATTCAAGATAGCCTGGCTGATGACGGCTGTAAGCCAGAAACCGGTCCCAGGATGCTTGTTTCCGGTCCAGGGAAGACATGGCTTGGCAGTTCGGGCTGGACTGTTCCCATGAGGCACAGGGTTAGACTGATTTGCATATGGCCATGTCTGAACTGGGGTGGCGGAGTGAGCTAAAGAATGATGATGGATTAAACCCAGATCAGTTGACTGGGGGTGAGTGCTTGCAATGTTCAACACTCCGTCCATCATCCCCTTTGGTTTTGCTATGTTCGCCCTAAGTTGGCAGGGTATGCCCAGACGTGGGTCCCTTGCTCACTTTGCCACTGGATTCAAGATAGCCTGGCTGATGATGGCTGTAAGCCAGAAACCGGTCCAAGGATGCTTGTTTCCGGTCCAGGGAAGACATGGCTTGGCAGTTTGGGCTGGACTGTTCCCATGAGGCACAGGGTCAGACTTATTTGCATATGGCCATGTCTGAACTGGGGTGGCGGAGTGAGCTAAAGAATGATGATGGATTAAACCCAGATCAGTTGACTGGGGGTGAGTGCTTGCAATGTTCAACACTCCGTCCATCATCCCCTTTGGTTTTGCTATGTTCACCCTAAGTTGGCAGGGTATGCCCAGACGTGGGTCCCTTGCTCACTTTGCCACTGGCTTCAAGATAGCCTGGCTGATGATGGCTGTAAGCCAGAAACCGGTCCCAGGATGCTTGTTTCCGGTCCAGGGAAGACATGGCTTGGCAGTTCGGGCTGGACTGTTCCCATGAGGCACAGGGTCAGACTGATTTGCATATGGCCATGTCTGAACTGGGGTGGCGGAGTGAGCTAAAGAATGATGATGGATTAAACCCAGATCAGTTGGCTGGGGTGAGTGCTTGCAATGTTCAACACTCCGTCCATCATCCCCTTTGGTTTTGCTATGTTTGCCCTAAGTTGGCAGGGTATGCCCAGACGTGGGTCCCTTGCTCACTTTGCCACTGGATTCAAGATAGCCTGGCTGATGACGGCTGTAAGCCAGAAACCGGTCCCAGGATGCTTGTTTCCGGTCCAGGGAAGACATGGCTTGGCAGTTCGGGCTGGACTGTTCCCATGAGGCACAGGGTCAGACTGATTTGCATATGGCCATGTCTGAACTGGGGTGGCGGAGTGAGCTAAAGAATGATGATGGATTAAACCTAGATCAGTTTACTGGGGGTGAGTGCTTGCAATGTTCAACACTCCGTCCATCATCCCCTTTGGTTTTGCTATGTTCGCCCTAATTTGGCAGGGTATGCCCAGACGTGGGTCCCTTGCTCACTTTGCCACTGGATTCAAGATAGCCTGGCTGATGACGGCTGTAAGCCAGAAACCGGTCCCAGGATGCTTGTTTCCAGTCCAGGGAAGACATGGCTTGGCAGTTCTGGCTGGACTGTTCCCATGAGGCACAGGGTCAGACTGATTTGCAGATGGCCATGTCTGAACTGGGGTGGCGGAGTGAGCTAAAGAATGATGATGGATTAAACCCAGATCAGTTGACTGGGGGTGAGTGCTTGCAATGTTCAACACTCCGAACATCATCCCCTTTGGTTTTGCTATATATATATATATATATATATATTAACCTACTGGTGGTCACCAGTAAGTAGTTATAGTTAGGACCTAGTTTCCATAGGAAGAGTGTTTGTTCATTTGCAATTAACTTTGGTGCTGTTTGACGAATCTTCATGAGAGTTTCAAAACTGATATGACGCTCACTTCAGCTGCTGTCTTGAAAGTTTCAGCATGATCCGTCAAACAGGCACAGAGAACCAGGGGGTGCTTAAAAGTGCATGTTCCCAAAGTTAATTCCCATAGGACCTCTAGACATGGCTACAGCCCAAACTGCTAAACAGAATTACACCAAATTTGGCAGGAAGGTAGATGTTGGTCCAAGGAAGCACCTTTTTTTGATGTGGTGTTCTGTAAATACGGTTAGTAGTTGCGAAGAAATTTAAAGAAATTTCCAGTTGTATATATAGGGATGTCTTTGATCCGCAACCCCTCCCGATCTCGTGCTAAGATCTGGTTGGCTGCCAACACTTCAAACCAGGAGGTGTTGGCAGCCATCTTGTGACTCGGCAGCGGCATCCAGCACAGGTAAGCGTGGGAGGGCGAAGCAGGACGCGGCAGGGGGAAGCCGACAGATGATGGAATAAATGTTATTTATTTATTTAAATATACCTATTCTGTCGTCTGTCGACTTATGCCTCACCACGATTTCCAGTGACGGCCGCCACTGTGACTCAGTTGAATCAAGTCACAGAAAAAACATTAAAAACAAAAAAAAAGGGGCAGGGTAGAAACACCTGGTGGGCCAGGTCCCAGTGGCATTATGGAAACAAAGGCGGGGGGTGCATGGGTCCCCAATCCTCAGGCTATTCAAAGCCCGGAGGACCACCACCTCCCTGGGGCACTGACCAATAGAAATGGGGAGCGTCGGCTTGCCCCCCGCAGCCCCGGTCCTCGGGGCACTTAAGTAAACAAATGTGGGGGGGCCCAGCCCCCCTGCAGCCCCAGGGACCACCACCGCCCTGGGGCTCAAATAATATATATGCAGGGGGTCTGTTGCTGAAATGCTCTCGCTTGCGCGAAGCAGAGCAGAATTGCTTTTGGACAGAGGGAGTTGCATGTTCAGCAGCTCCCTCTGTCCAAAAGAAATGCCAGGACGCGGAGAGCCGGCAGGGACCGAGGGGGTCTTCAGGGCTCCCTCTGCTGTCCCCATCAAAGTGTCTGGGTAGGTGTATATATAGATATAGATATAGATATAGTGAGAGCATCATGGTAAATGTAGTGCTTGATATCACTTACTTCAGTAGTAGTCTTTAATTTTTCACCCTTGTTGGTGCAGCCTGTGCTGTGTAACTCTAGACACGTGTTTCTGGATTCATTCCTTCATCAGTAGAGAGCAACAAGTAATTTTGAGGGTGCTGGAAATGCTGTCCAAATGTTTCTCAGGTCTCTGTACCACTCACTGGGTGCGGGTGCATCAATACAAGCTTGTCAGCTCAGTAGCTCAAGTGAGAATTTTCAAACAGAAGGAGGGTGGGAGCACACTGCCTCACATCCTAACACTCAATTTGCCCTAATGAGTCATGCAGTGCATGATAACACTTACTTCAGTAGTATCCTTTCATTTTTCACCCTTGTTGGTGCAGCCTGTGCAGTGTAACTATAGACACATGTTTCTGGAGTCATTCCTTCATCAGTAGAGAGCAACAAGTCATTTTGGGGGTGCTGGAAATGCTGCCCAAAGTCATCTCAGGTCTCTCTACCACTCACTGGGTGCAGGTGCATCAACACAAGCTGATCAGTTCACTAGCTCAAGGTAGCCTTTTCAAACAGAAGGAGGGTGGGAGCACACTTCCTCACATCCCAGCACTCAATTTTAACCAGTGCATCATGGTAAATGTGGTGCATGATAAAACGTCAGTAGTAGTAATTTTTCACCTTTGTTGGTGAAGTTTGTTGATCTCTATTGATCATGAAATGAATCCAGAAACACATGTCTGGAGTTACACAACACAGGCTGCAGCAACAAGGGTGAAAAATGAAAGTGTCCCCGGGGCTGAAATTGGCCCAAGTAGGGGGGCTGCGTGCCACCTCCCCTTTTTATAATCTGGCCTGGCACTGGGCAATGGTGTCCTTGGGGCTGAAATCAGCTGGGAGGGGTGCCCCATGCCACCTCCCTCTTTTCTTCAAAGGTCAGGCACCTGGAGCATTGCGTCCCCGGGGCCAAAGTCAGCCCAGGAGGGGGGCCACATGGCTCTCCTCCCCTTCTCAAACTCGGCCAGGCCCCAGGGGATGGGATCCCTGGGGTTGAAATCGGCCTGGGGAGGGGGGCCACATGTGACTCCATCCCCCCAAATATACATATTGTTCCCCTACGACCTGGCCCACCGGGGGGTTAAGGCTTGCTTTTCTAAAAACATTTGCCATGATCCTCTACAAATTTACAGCAAAATATTTAAAAAAACTTTTTGGGCCCTGGCGGAAGAAACCTGTGGGACCTCACCACCAGGCCTAAGGTGTCAGGGTATTCCTACCTTGCCCCCTTCAGTTTTTTGCCTTTTTTCTTAGGACTCAGATGAGTCCCGAGTCCTAAAATGGCTGTCACCACTTCCTAGTTAAAGTGATGGCAGCCAATCAGATCTCAGTATGAAAGCTATTAATCTGGGGACCTTCCGCGTCTATCGATATACATAAATCTTTTTTATTTTACTCCAAAACTACTGAAGAGCTTTACACCAAATTACAAAATGCTCTCTTTCTGGACCAGATCTAGTTTTTGATCAAATATGGTGTAATTCCGTTCAGCGGTTTGGGATGTAGTTGTGTAGATCCATATGGGAAATTCCATGGGAAAAACGCGTTTTGGGACCCCCCTTTTTCTCACTCCCCCTTGATGAATCACCCTAAAACTTGCCAAACCACAGCTAAAGTGAATGGCAAACAGTTTTGAAACGACCGTGAAGATTTGTCAAACAATGCCAAAGTTATTAGCAAAACAAAAAACGTTTCTCATGCAAACTAGGTCCTAACTATAACTACCTACTGGCGACCGCCAGTAAGTTATATATTTATATATATTCCCTGAAAAAAACAAAGGTTACAGGGACGTTATAGTTATGCTCAGATTCCACTCTTACAAAACCAGTGAAATTGAGCAGTTATAGTTACCTGAGCTAACTATAACTTACGCCCCTGCAAAGCACTGCTTTTGGCCTCACATATTACATCACTCTTGACATGGTCAGTGACATCACTCAAAGTCAAAAAGCTTTATTAAATTTCAAATTTGATAATCCTAAAAACAAGCATAATTAGAATATATTCATAAATTCCTTACTAAAATATATAAAATCCAACAGTGAAAAACATATACTAGAAGAAAATATACACTATTAAAAAGATAAAATGGTAGTTTCAGATACATTATTCATATTCATACACCAGTTTATCATACAGAGATAAAGTTTTCCTTTCTCTTATAGCACCAATAATAAATAATGAGACAGCAGAGCATATAAGATCAGAATCAAGGCTGCTTAAAAACGTATAGGCATCCTGATGAACTAAAAAATTCTTAAATTGTAGTACTGGGCACAATAGATGTTTCCTGAGAGTGCAATAAAATGTACAGAATAAAATTAAGTGCATTGTTGTTTCGGCAGAGACATCGTCACATGGGCCTCTAGGAAGTCGTTTAGACCACACGTCTCTTTTCGGGATAACCACAAGATGGTGTGCAATGCCTAGTCGGAGCCTTGTAAAACAAAATCATTTTTAAAAATTAAAATCATCGGAAACCATCACAAGATATCCCTGCAATCCTGGTTGCTTAGGTCCATCAAGGAATGTTGTTACTGAAACTTTCTGTCTTTCCTTGGTCTCTCTGGTGGCTACTCGTTCAGTCATAAAAATTGCTTAAATTTCATTCTTTCCATACTGTAAAATATTAACTGGGTTTTTAATTTTAAAGTCCACATCAATTTCCTGCATTAGCCTATCAACCAGAGCCACCGAGGGAATTTTCTTATAGTACTCGAGGGTGAGACAATCAGTGATGACTGCTCTAGAAAATGTCATACCTGTTTTTCTCCAGATGTTATACTAGCCAGTTATCACACTCAGATCAATTATGTCTTCCATAAAATTAATGTCTAATTCCCTGTGAGTGATTATGGAAGGTATTGTGTGAGGTACAGCAAGAAGCCTAGCCATGAAAAGATTTTCCTGAATATGTAGCATAGTGTTTCCCCTTACCCCCCAAAGGGTTGCTCCATAAGTAGCTACTGGAATGCATTTACTTTTATAAAGTTGGAGCATATCTCGGATAGGCTTATTTTCTACTTTTCTTGCAAACCTGAACAAGGCCTCAATAGTGAAGGAAGTGACCCGAAAAGGGTCACCCGGGTTTTCCTACAACCACCTTATAGCCTTCCCCAAAATGAAGAGTCGGTCAGACAGTAGAGAATACAAAACAATCGTTTATTACCAATACTCTGCAGAGGAGTCCAATCTGGCCTGCACCCTAAGATGTCTGCCGAGTGACTGGCCCCTCAACAGTCGGCAACGCATAATCATTCCTCCCAAGGGCCTCCTAACCACGCCCACAATGGAAAGTTACCGGCTTAGGCCGAACATGAACAAAGGAGGCACAGAGGGATGGACTACCACCTGCCAGATGGGTACATGTTATCACTATCTCAAGGTTGCCGTGCTGGGTTTCGGCGTCTCCTAAAGTGGGAGCAGAGCTACACACAAAGATAGGTATGCAAGGGCAAAATGGCCTATTCATTAGTAAGTCAGAAGGTAACCTTGAGCAAAAGAGAAAATAATAACTGAATACAGCGTTCTGCTGAGGCAAGCAATACGAATAGTGAGGCCTGGTACAGACACAGCCTAATTGGGATTACGAAATACAAAATGGAGTCGCACTTGCTAACTGAAGCTCGCACATTACATGGATAACTCAGTGGGTTACATGACATGAATACGAATGGTGTCTCATTTAGCCGCACACTGCTAACCTAATATAGTGTAAAACGAGTATATAACGAGAATGGGATTTTCAAATCTAACAGACCCTCCTTTTAGCAGGGGAGGCTAAATGCTTTATTGGCTAGCAGGTAGGGTCTTTACAATTCTAAACAGGGAAAATAGGAAATGCATAATGACTGTAATATCCAAAAGGAATAAGCAACATACGTATTGCAATATATTTCTAACATTCAAAAATACCCTCATCTATCTGCATCATATCCTGTAGTTCCTGCATCATCATCATATTAGAGACTTTATCATTACGGCCTGGCGATTTAGGGGCAGGGGTGAGTTTACTCATACAATAGGTACAGCATGCTGGGAGACAATTGACACATAGGCAACACGTGAAGATGACACCTGCAATAGCTACTAGGAAAAGAAGTATCTTCCAACCCCAGGATGACATCAGACCCCAAAACCACCCTGTCAAGGACCATGAGCCATTCTCCTGATGAATATCGGATGCAAGCCTGTGTAACTTCTGGATAGCGGAGTATACGTTAGGGGCGTTGCCTGGGATGTAAACGCAGCAACTGCTGCCTATGACAAGACAAGCTCCACCCCTATCTGCAAGGATGACGTCTAAAACCATACGATTTTGAAGAGCAACAAGTCTTGTTGCCTGAAGCTCAGCTGTGATGTTGGTGAGTATGCCTGCTGTAGTGTTGATGACCCCTTCAACAACCCTGGTGAGGCGACGTATGCTGACACTATTATACATAGGTCCCCAGAAAGGCACGATACCCTTCATGGCATCCATGAATTGCTGTAGAGTAGTATCTGTTTGATCAATATCTGCTGTGTCAATAATTCTCCTGACTCGAGACAAGTATACACTTCTCCGCTGCAGCCTATGGTCTTTGTGATAGTTGGACGGTGCAATGTAAACAGGAGGTAGAAGGAAAGAGCCATAACACCGGCCAGACCATCCCCTAGGGAGCCAGGTATAAGCCTGCTCTCCACAAACAAAATATACATTAGGGGGGGTGAGCAAAGGTGGGCTACTAGTAGTGTTTAGTCGATAGGAATAGTTGCAACTGCTCTGACCCACAAGAATATTCCCAGATCCTTCGACACAGAAACTACCTGCTGTATGAACCACAGGTACGGGCAGGGCTTTATCTTCGGTGATATTTTGTGCATGGAAACATTTAAAATATTCGGTAACATTGAACCCCTGAAAATCCAACATTTCATTTTGCAACCATGTGGCATTCTTGTTTTTCTCATAAACATTCATGCAAGCATGTGGATGTAAGGTACCCTCCTTTCCTCCCGTCCCAGGTGTATAACCTTGGTGTACTACTATGTATTCCAACACTGCCTCATAATCAGACTCTGTCATATTCATGGCATCAGTATGATAATGTATATACACCATGGAAAGCAACAGGAACCATGCCTCACAACTACTTAGATAGGACAGTGGTAAAGACACCAGCAAATCATTCTTGTGCATAACTGAGGGGAGTAATCCACATACCCAGCAATTCGTGGCATTCGTCGTATTGTGTACCTGGTGAAGCATTTGCAGGAAGGTATTTTCAACATATGTCTGTCTATGTCTTTGTTTATGTGGGGGCAACGTAACGAACAGATGCTCAGGTGAAGCCGGGGTAGTCCCTATCAAGGTGTGCACAGGATGCTGTTCTTCTAAATACCATACTACTCCAAACAATGTTATCATTACTATGAGGATGAACACTACCACTACTATCTTACTCTTAATAGACCAGCTAGACCACACAGGACTAGCCTGCCCTGGTGGCGGTGCCGCTAGGGGCTGTTCTTCTTCCATGACAGTACGGCCAAATAGGAACATGGGAAAAAAAACCTTAAGAACTGGAGCCACAAACAAAATTCAACCGACCAGAGGGGCACAAGTTACCCAGCGTCCTTTTTAGAGCCTCGCTGGCAAGCTCCTATCGTTCATCAACAATTGCTCTTTAAAGCACTCCCTCGTGGGGGTCGCGCGATCGCGGCCCTTGCTGGAAACAAATCCTTCTTCTCGCAGGATAGGGTACCCTCCCTCCTGGGCAAGTACCCTCAACGATCCTGTCCAGTGTCTCAGGCAATGCACCAGTGTGGTTTACCCTAAGCTGACGCAGGCACCGCAGACGTAGAACCTATGCCCTAATCTCAAGTCCTTCCCTTACTCCTGATCTGTCCCTCTGGCGCACTGACCTTCTTTCGTGGGCGCAAATTGTACCTGTCAACTCCAGGCACTGTTTCATCAACAAAAAGGGGTTCAAACTCAGGCTTAGAAAGGCAGGAGGACTCAGGTGCCTGTGAATCAGATGGGAAGAAACTGGGGCTGCCCTTGCCTCCGGAGGGACCGCCTCAAACAGGGCGGCATCACTCTCTGCTTCCTTCTGCACCCCCCTTAGCTGGGCGTCAGAGAAGGGAACAAAGCGGGGCACCCTTTCCCCTTCTTGATCAGCAATGCCATCTTGCACCCACTTGTCGTAGGGGAGTGGGAGAGGTATCTTTTTACAATGAGTACCATGCACCCAATTTTTCCGGCCCTCGAGTTCCACCGCTGTTCGTGTGGCAAGCAGGACCAACAGGGGACCCTTCCAGTGGTGCTCCAGGCAGTTCTTCCTCTGGAAGTTCTTGACTAGTACGTAATTTCCGGGCTGTAGCTAATGCCCAGGCCCCTCTGGTACTGGCTGCAGTGTCTCCTGAATCTGTTGGTGAAGAGAACGAAGATCTTTAGTTAACTCATACAGATAGTCTATAAGCAAAGGGTGCTCAATTTCTGAGAAGCGCTTTGGCCTTGGAACGCCCCATATATTGGCAGGGCGACCAAACACTACCTCATACGGTGACAACCCTGTCCTAGAGTGTGCCGTCACCCTGGTTGATAACAAGGCCAGGGGCAACGCATCTGGCCATCGCAATCCTGTGCTTTCCTGTATCTTTGCTAACTTCAGTTTGAGAGTACCATTGTACTTCTCAACCAGACCTGCTGACTGGGGGTGGTTGGCTGCATGAAACTTCTGCTTGATGTGCAGACCTTCGCACACCAGTTGGATGACCTTGGAATTGAAGTGACTGCCGTTGTCACTCCAAATCACACGTGGCAATCCGAAGCGCGGGAAGAACTCTTTTATGAGTGCCTTCGCCGTCGCCATAGCCGTATTCTCTTTAGTGGGGTAAGCTTCAATCCATTTACTGAATGCACAAATCACTACCAGCACATACTTCAAATTGTTGACTTGTTCTATTTCGATGAAATCCATCTGGAGGACCTCAAAAGGGAAGGAAGGCGGTGCAAAATTACCAGAGGGTGTAGGAGTACCTTTCCCAGGATTATGTGTCATACAAATCATACGGTGTTTCACTAAATGAGTGGCTACCTTGGAAATATTGTCGTTCTGCCACACTGGGTCCAACACCTTACATATTCCTTTGGCGCTAATGTGGGCTGGGCCATGGCCCATGGTAACCACAGGAAGTACATAAGCATTAGGTAACATCCATCGCTGTTTCTCGGACTTATCAGTCCAGCACCCATCCTCATCCAGGCGCCCTGTACTCTCCTGCCATATTGCCAATTCGTCTAGTGTTGCCTCACTTTGTATCTCTTTGACGCTCTCTCCTGTATCCTCGAACATTCCATTGTCTGGGACCCACCTAGCTGGACCTGCCACAAACATCTTCTTCATCTTCGATCTCGCTGTCTCCTTAGCTATTTGATCTGCAAACGCATTTCCTCTACCAACATCACCTGTTATTGCTTTGTGGGCACTACATTTTATTATCGCTAACCTTTTGGGAAGTGTTAGGGCTGACAAGAGTCTATGTATCAATGGGCCATTCTGTATTTGTAATCCATGTGATGTTAAGAATCCTCTCTCCGCCCAGAGGCGTCCAAAATTATGGGCGACCCCAAAGGCGTACTGACTGTCAGTATAAATATTGACAGCCAGTCCCTCACTCAACTCACAAGCCCTAAGAAGAGCAACCAGCTCCGCAGCTTGGACTGATTGGTATGGGACACCGGATGTCTCAACTATAGTGTGTAATGTTGTAATTGCATATGCTGCAGTGGTGGTGCCATCTGGTAGTTTGAAGCAAGAGCCATCGACATATAGTTCCCCTTGGGGTTCAGATAGGGGAACATCAGTCAGGTCTACCCGTCCTTTCGTTTCCTCTTCCGTTCTGTATACACAATCATGTGCATCTGTGTCATTGCCCATCGAAGGGAGGGGTAGTAACGTGGCTGGATTCAGAGTGGCACATCTTTTGATGGTAATGTGCGGGGCAAACAAAGTTAGTTCATATCCAGTCAGACGTGCACTAGTAAGGTGCTGTGTCTTTGTCTTATTCAAAAGCGTATCCACAACATGGGGTACCATTACCGTGAGAGCAGTATCAAGAACGAGCCCCGCCGATTCTCTGATAGAAACTGCCACCGCCACGGCAGCTCTCAGGCAGCTCGGGAGCGCTCTGGCTACGTTATCCAACATAGCAGAAAAATAAGCACAGGGTCTTTGCTTACCACCAAAACCCTGTGTTAAAACAGAAAGCGCGCAACCGTCCGCCTCATGCACGTAAAGCACAAAAGGCTTCTGGTAATCAGGAGAACCAAGCACAGGAGCAGAGCAAAGCGCAGCCTTTAATTGCTCAAAAGCTTGCTGGCATGCAGATGTCCAAGGCAGGGGTTCATGCACTTCTTTGGTGGTCAGGTAAAGGAGGGGTTTTGTTAGTAAGGAATAATTGGGGATCCAGTGTCGACAATACGAGGTAATGCCAATAAATGCACGCACTTCACGTTGAGTCTTAGGAACAGGCATATTAGTGATAACAGCTATGCACTCAGGTGTTAGCTTGCGACCCTCCTTCGACAGTAGGTGACCTAAGTAGGTGACCTCCTGTCGACAATATTGAAATTTAGAAAGGGACACCTTATGGCCATGATGTGCCAAATGCAACAGCAATTTAACGGTGGCGTCTCTGCAACCATCCTCAGTATCAGAGGCCACAAGGAGATTGTCCACGTACTGCAATAGCAAATTACCAGTGGGAAGTACCAAAGAATCCTATAGACTTTTTAGAGCTTGACTATAGATACTAGGACTTTCTGTATAGCCTTGAGGAGCACAACAGAATCTAAAACTCCTGCCCGCTAAGGCGAATCCAAACAGATATCTGCTATCTGTATGAATTGGAATGCTAAAAAAGCATTCTTCAAATCAATGACGGAAAAGAACCTTGCTGACGGGGGGAATAATTGTCAATATCGTGGTAATGTCTGGGACTACAGGATATTGGGCCACAACTATTATATTGACCTCTCTGAGGTCGATTACAAAGCGATAAACATCCGGGTGAGCATCAGAAGAGTCCAAGGGGGCCCTCTTAAGAATCAGAAGGATAGGGCTGTTACACACATTCGCTACTGTCTCCTCAACCACACCAGACTTAATCAAATCCTGTATTATTTGCAACAAAGCCCTTTCTCCTGCTTGTAAAATGTTATACTGGGGAGTACGTGGCAATACAGCATTATCCTTAACCGCAATAGAGGCTGGCTGGATCTGGAGTAACCCTACATCCGTGTCTCCTGCTGCCCATAAACTACGGGGCACCTCCTTGAACTCTGCGGGGAGGGTGCATCTTTTATTGTTTTGCGCAAGCCACTTGTGGCCCAACAGTCATGTAAACACCATCTGGAGAACAAAAGATGGTGGCATGTAATCTCTTCAACAAATCCAATCCCATCAAATTCTCCCCACAATTTGTCGTTAACAGAAATGGCGAGTCCACCGTAAAGGGACCTATAGTCAAAGCAAGAGGTTTGGAAATGGGGCTAACAACCGGCATGCCTGAAAAACCTACCGAAACATTGTTTTGGCCAGACAGAGCTGCCCTTGGGACCAGCGAACGAGAAACAGAGCTATACATAGCACCCGTGTCAAGTAAGAACGTCTTGGGCGTGCCCTGTAAATCCGCATTGACATAAGGTCCCCGCTGATCTACAGGCACTGGAACCGGTCCCTTACCCTGTCCCTGGCTGTCCTAGCTGTGGGACATCCCCGTCACTTCGTCCATGTCATAGTCGTCATGATAGTACTGCCTTCCCCGATGGTCTTCGAAATAGTTCTTGCTCTGCTGATCATACGATGTATCCTCAAACTGACCCTCTCTGCGGCCACCTCCTCCTTTACCACGTCCTCTAGAACCCCTACCTCTCGGGCCTCAACTTTCTGCAGCAACTCCGGACACTCACTTCGCCAATGCCCCTCCTTTTTACAGTACGCACATTGGTTGTACCCTACGGGCGCACCCAATGTACTGTTCCGGTCAGACCGGGATCCCCGCTGAGTGGGACCCGAACCCCTTCCTCTACCGTTCCCCCTTGCCACCTGCTGCATCAACACCCTCATCTTCAACTCCTTTGACATTTTCTCCACCTTCTCTTTGTCCTCATTCTCCCTATGCTCATAGTACTGTGCCATACTCAATATTACTGACGGGGAGGAAGTGGTCCAAGTTCTTTCTGCTGCCTGCAACCTAGTCGCAATCTCAGGAAGCAAATTAGTGACAAACCTGTTGACGAACACACGAACACCACCCTCCAGCGATAGATCCTGACCACTAAAATCCAGAAACACCCCTTCAAACCTAGTAAAGAAATCGGACACACTTTCATCCTTCTTCTAACGACATGCAGTCAACTTGTCCCAATCCACTCGTCTTGGCGGGATAAGGGAGTGCATGTAAGTGATAATACGTCCCGGCAAGGCCAATAGCTCCACTTTCGGCTTCTCGCCAGGCTTGCGCTCCTTATCCCATGCCCTAATCTCATCCCATGTTCCACCCAATTCCACCACATGATCCTGCATATGCACCTGTCTCCATATATCTACCGGTACCAACAGACCGAAAAACAACTGTATATCAGCTAATGTCATCACTGTGGAGGAGGACGCCTCCGTCAATTCTTTATAGTACCCTGTTGGGTTTTTCCGAGGGTCCGGTAACTGCCATTTTAAGGATATTACCTCACTCCTCTTCCAAGAAGTGTAGATCCACTGTTCCTGGAAATGGGCCGCCACTCGTGGGCGAGTAACAATATTATTCCCATCTCGCAACTCTGGTATTTCGGGGTGGTAAATGGGATGAATCTCCCTCATGGGGAACTGTGACACTGTTGTCGGGACCTTCTGAAGCAATCTACCCCGATAACCCACCAATGTCGTCACATTACTGAAAACCTCAATTGGGGCCATATCTGTAGTATATACTCTGTTCCCACAATCCTATCAGCGTGGCCGACATATGCTTAAGAGCATGTTGCTGTATAAACAACTCGTAATCTTTCATCACGCTCCACACATCTTCCACACTATAGATCGGATTCCAGGCCCACTGTGCAGCCTGGTCAGCCACCATTCTCTTTTCCTCATCACCCACAGCAGAGCGCACCAACACTTTATCCATGCGTTCATGTGCCGCTGCCCAATTCACTTCATGCACTCCACGCACAGGCGTCTCGACATTTCGCGATGTCTGAGGTAACACACACAAAGGGGAAAGAGCAGATGAAGAAACAGGTACCATTGCGCTCAAAGACTGTGCCGCAGGAGTAAGAGGAGGCGTGACCATGGGCGCGGGGTCGGGAGACAGAATAGAGGAACGGACGGCGCCCACCCCTGTAACTGGCGAGAGTGGGGAAGAAGCGGGAGGGGCCGAGGCTGAAGCAGTAGTGCTAGAAACAGAAAGAATAGGAATAACAGAACCAGAGGCCGAAGACTGAGGTGTCGGAATTACGGGATATAGTCATTCGGGGGCATAGGGAGGTGGGGGTCGAGAATCCAACAACTTCTCAACGAAGACATCACCTTCCTCCCTAGCCACATAACACTTATCACTCTGCAAGCGAAACTTCCTGTCCGCACACTCTATGCCTTTCTCGATCTTTTCTCTATCATAAGCTATTGCTTTCTGCATTATTGTTTGCGTCTGTCCCCTCTGGGCTTGCTTCTCTGCTCTCATACGTTATTGCTTCGCTTCCTTCTGCCTTGTTCTCAGAGAATCAAACATCGACTGTCTGCTCTTTTTGGCGAACAATTTGTCCTGCAAGTAATTCAACTTTTGCTCATCAAATGTGCCAGTAAGCGGCCACTGTAGATCAACATTGTCCCTCGTATATTTATTCCACAACGTGCTAAACATAATAGGGCCAATGCCATGCTTGACTAATACATCAAAATTTGGGGTACCCTCTGGAGGCGCCGGCTGCCTCTCTTCCAATCGAGCTTCAGTGGAACAACACCAACATCCAAAACACCCTAACTTACTTAGACAAGGCATCTTAATATAAGACACATACATTGTCCCCAACGGACAAACAGAACACCAACCAACAAATGATCCAAGAACCAAATCCAAGCGGTCCAAAACCGCACAAGACAGTCCGCAGACTGTACCAAGACAAGAAGACAGGCTCTAGCCCCAGACCTTTTCAAGAATAAGCCGAATTTCCAGTTGGCCTGGCAGACTGTTCGCAAACAGCCCCAAACATTTTCAAGAATGGGCCGAATTTCCAGTTGGCCTGGTAGACCATTCACAAACACTCTGTGTCTTTCAAGGGTCCGCAAACCCACCAAGTTCAAGACAAGACAGTCCGGAGTCTGTACCAGGCTCGTGCCGTTCAACCATGGCGCCACATTTTCCAAGAATTCAAGTCACTCATCTGGTGCACTCAGGTCGAGCAATATTATTCTCCACTGCTGACTCTTCGGACCAAACAGTCAACTCCAAGGTTCCGCCTTCTCAGGACTCCGGCCGGTGACCACTAGGCGGGGAGTCGCCCGATCAGACGGCCGGGGCAGCCAAGAGAACCGGGCTCTTATCATGTGGGGATCCCCGATCCGCCCGACCGACCGGACACCACCCCAACCCTACAACCCGATTACGGGCGAGTCGAGTCACCTTGCGGAGTCCCTGTTCGGGCGCCAACTGAAGGAAGTGACCCGAAAAGGGTCACCCGGGTTTTCCTACAACCACCTTATAGCCTTCCCCAAAATGAAGAGTCGGTCAGACAGTAGAGAATACAAAACAATCGTTTATTACCAATACTCTGCAGAGGAGTCCAATCTGACCTGCACCCTATGATGTCTGCCAAGGGACCGGCCCCCCAACAGTCGGCAACGCATAATCATTCCTCCCAAGGGCCTCCTAACCATGCCCATAATGGAAAGTTACCGGCTTAGGCCGAACATGAACAAAGGAGGCACAGAGGGATGGACTACCACCTGCCAGACGGGTACATGTTATCACTATCTCAAGGTTGCCGTGCTGGGTTTCGGCATCTCCTAACGTGAGAGCAGAGCTACACACAAAGATAGGTATGCGAAGGCAAAATGGCCTATTCATTAGTAAGTCAGAAGGCAACCTTGAGCAAAAGAGAAAATAATAACTGAATACAGCGTTCTGCTGAGGCAAGCAATACGAATAGTGAGGCCTGGTACAGACACAGCCTAATTGGGATTACGAAATACAAAATGGAGTCGCACTTGCTAACTGAAGCTCGCACATTGCATGGATAACTCAGTGGGTTACATGACATGAATACGAATGGTGTCTCATTTAGCCGCACACTGGTAACCTAATATAGTGTAAAACGAGTATATAACGAAAATGGGATTTTCAAATCTAACAATAGATCTTACAAACTTCAGTTTTGCTAATTCCAAGTGAGGGGTCTATGATTCAGAATTTGAAAAAAGAATACCCAAATAGGAGAATTTATCAACTTCAAATAGTTTGTGTACCCGGACTGAGTGTATTCTCTTTTTAGGCCTGCCACTTCCACATGCCATGGTATAAGTCTTCGATAAATTCAATTTTAAATCTTTCTGCTCCAAAAAAGCGACTAATCTATAAATCAGTTTTTGGAGACCGTTGGCTGTTCTAGATATTAACACAGTGTCATCGGCATATGGGAGCACCGGGGTGACGCTGGATCCAATTTTGGGTGTGATTGCGTCTAAAGCTTGGAGCTCTTTATCGATCTCATTAACATATAGGGAGAAAAGAGTTGGGGCCATCACACATCACTGTCTAATCCCTCTTTCAACGCAAACTTGGTGGTGCATTCTCCACCCAACCCAAATGTAACGCGTGAAGTCATTGATGAGTGCATTTGTAATAGGTGGACCACTATATCCGTTGGAGCACCCATGTCGATCAGAGTTTTCCATAAGGTGGTATGGTTCACCAAGTCAAAGGCACTAGAAAGATAAGCAGAGATAAATAAATCCCTGCTTTGCTAGTGTATATTTGCTAACAATGAGATGAAAATGTATACATTGCTCTATGGTCCCGATGTCCTTCCTAAAACCATATTGCACATCAGTTAAGATGCAATTCTCACTCATTCACTCATCAAGTCTATTTCAAATTACCCTCCCTAGAGTCTTAGCAGAGGAGTCCAAGAGGGATATAGGACAATAGCATCTCGGATCTCCCCGTCTCCATTTTTGAAAATCACTCATGACATCACTGATGGCATCTCAAATGGCATCACTGTTGACATCACTGATTATATCATCCTGTGAGTGTATTGTTTTTAAGAGTTTACGGGTGTTAAACATATATACTAATCTACTACAGAAGTTAAATTAGTATACTAGGTCTACTACTGCTGAGTGATACTACTTCTAACATATTTTATGTGAGTGGCTATGTGACTGTATGTATCCTTATATGTATGGTGTGTAAGTGGCTATATGGGTGTATAAGTGGGTGTGTGAGTAGCTGTGTGGGAGAGTGAGATGCTGTGTGAGTGGCGGTATTGGTGAATGAGTGGGGGTGTCAGTGGCTGTATGGGTGAGTGAGTGGGTGTCTGAATGCATGAGTGAGTTACCCCGTGTGTAAGTGCCTGTATGGGTGAGTGAGTAGCTGTTTGAGTGGGTGTTTGGTTAAGTGAGTTTGTTTCTGAGTGGCTGTATTAGAGAGTAAGTGTGTTAATGGTCGTATGGGTGAGTGAGCGGATGTGTAAGAGCTTGTATGGATGTGTGAATGGGTATGTAAATGATTGTGTGGGTGTGTGAGTGAGTGTGTGAGTGCTTGTATGGGTGAGTGAGTGGCTGTTTTGAGAGGCTGTATGGGTGAGTGAGTGGGTGTGTGAGTGACTGTGTAGGTAAATAAGAGGGTGTGGGAGTGGCTGTTTAGGTCGATGACTGGGACTGTGACTGACAGTATAGGTCTGTGAGTAAGTGTGTGAGTGGGTGTATGGGTCTGTGAGTTGGTGTGAGTGGCTGTATGAGTGAGTGAGTGGGAGTGTGAGTGTCTCTAAGGAGGAGTGAGTGGGTGTGTGAGTACTGGTATGGGTCTGTGAATGGGTATGTGAGTGGTTGTGTGGAGTGGGTGTACGAGAGGTTGTATGGGGTGTGAGTGGGGGTGTGAGTCATTCTGTGGATGCTGCCATCAGTGACATCATTTGAGATGTCATCAGTTATGTCACTGACCATGTCATGAGCGATGTAAAATATGTGAGTTCATTAGCAGTGCATTGCGGCAGCGTAAGTTAAAGTTAGCTCAGGTACCTATAACTGCTGAATTTCACTGGTTTTGTACAAGTGAAATCTGAGCCTAACTATAACACCCCTGTAACCTTTGCTTTTTCAGTGAATTTCTGAGGTTTTTTAAATTCTATTTCCTAACTATAACATCCCTATAAGCTTTGGTTTTTTAATTGAATTTCTAAGGTTATTCAAATTCTATTTCCTAACTATAACATTCCTATAACCTTTGGGTTTTTTTAAAGTGAATTTCTATTTTTTTATCTAGTAGTCGCGTTTGCAGAGTGGAATCCAGCTGTAAGGGACTTCCTGGAGGTAACAAGAGGGCTTCTTGGCCCCCAAGATCCCTCATCATCCAAGAGGACTTCATCCCCCAACCAGTAGTGCACTAGGAGGCGCATTTGTAGAGTGGTGGAGAAAAGGGGCATGGCCTCTGAAGAAGTCTCAGCCATCCCTCTGTGTTGGACTTACTGGAGGTAACTGGAGGGGTAGTTGGCCCCCAAAGACACTCAGCAGCCAAGGGGACTTCTTCCCCAACTAGTTGTGTGCCAGGAGGTGCATTTTTCAGAGTGGTGGAGAAAGGGGGCATGGTCTCTGGCAACCTCTCAGAACTCCCACTGTGTGGGACTTACTGGAAGTAACAGCAGGGGTAGTTGGCCCCCAAGAACCCTCAGCAACCACAGGACTTCATCCCCCCAACCAGCTGTGCACCAGGAGGTGTGTTTGCAGAGTGGTGGAGAAAGGGGGCATGGCCTCTGACAACCTCTCAGCAATCCCACTGTTTGGGACTTACTGGAGGTAGCAGGAGGGGTAATTGGCCCTCAAGGACACTCTGGATTGAAGGGGACATCATTCCCTAACTAGTAGTGCGCCAGGAGGCGCATTTGCAGATTGCTGGTGAAACGGGGTGGGCCCTCCGACGACTTGCAGGTGGCTTTTTTTCCCTTTTATTAGAGGAGGGGGTTGTGTGGCCACCCTTCCCTGGCCCAATTTCTGCCTGGGGGACACCATCCCCGGAGCCCAACCTACATGTAATAGGGGAGGGGGACCGCACAGCCCTCATTCCTGGGCCGAATTCTGTCCTGGGGACCCCATCCACTGGGGCTAAGCCTTTTTGTATTTTTTTAAGGGGAGGCGCATGGCCTCCCTCCCCAGGCCGATTTTTGCCCCGGGGACCCCATCCCCCGGGGGCCGGCCTTTCTGAAATTGTGGAGGGGGGCCAGGCAGCCACCCTCCATGGGCCATGACCCATCCCCCAAGGCCCAGCCTCTATTGTGGGTGCCCCCACTGCATCTGTTGGGGACCGCGGGGTGAGCCTCAAGACTAGCTGGCATTGCTTTTACAGAGAGGGAGTTGCTAAACATGCAGCTCCCTCTCTGTAAAAGCAATTTTGCTCCTCTTCTAGCAAGCGAGAGCATATTTCATGCTCTTGCTTGCATGAAGCGTATTGTTTGCTATGGCTTGGCTGGAGCAGTAAAGCACCCCCAGACATAGCAGGAGCTGGCCCTGGGGGTGGTGGTCCCCAGGGCCACCTACAACTCCCCTCCTTTCTTGATGTTGGACCTGCCCCAGGGGAGGTGGTGGTTCCCGGGGCTGAGAAAGGCCCAGGAGGGCTGCAATTCTTTTTCCAATTAACTGTAGTTCCTTACAGGGACATTGCAGCCTTTTTAAACTTCATTTTCGTGGCCTTTCAAAGCATTCATATTTTGCTCATGACATATCCATGCTTTCACTAACGTGTCCATTTCCTGCATCGCCTGGATATCCTGAAATCCTTCAGTAAAAGAACAAGTGTATCTCTACAATCCCTTGCCACGCAGTCATATCCAAATAACAGGTTGGGCATCCCGTACCATACCAAGTGGGGAGAGGATGTAGGCTAATGCCTAGGGCAGTCGATCTCAAATCTGGGGAACCGGGTTCGAGTCTCAGCATTGACGCTCAACATCCTGTGATTCTGGGCAAATCACTTAATCTCCCCGTGGCTAACAAAAATGAATGTGTCCTTCTGTAACGCAACTGGTGCTCATGTAAAGCTCTCTGATACCTTCGGGTCAAGTCTGCGCTATATAAAACTACGGGGAAAAAAAAGTTGGATATGAAAATATGGTTTAAAAAGGCTGCAATGTCCCCATAAAGAAGTAAAGTTAATGGGAAAAGAAATTGTAGTGATGAATAATAAAAACTGAGACTGAAAGAAGAAAATAAGTATTAGGACAGGAAAAAGCATTTGAAGAAGAATTACACTAGAATTGACGCTGGAGCTGAAATGAGAAGGTATGTGGCCAGATGGCTTGAGCTGCTGTCTTTTGAACATAGGGAACCTGGCGCGAATCCTGCCGTTGACTCGGCAGCCTGTGTTTATGGGAAAATCACTTAGGGCCCCATTACGATGGCAGGCAGACAAAGTCCGCCCGCCACCGTAACGGGAAACGGGACCAACCGCCATAGGTGCGGCGGTCCTGCTAGGCCCATTAGGATGCGACCGCCACCCTGGCGGTCGCATCCCGCATATTTTACATTGCGGCGGGCGGTGCTGTAAGCAGCACCCGCCGCAATGTAAAAGTTGCATGTTGTGCATTGACATGCACAACGTGACAGGCACCGCGCGGTGCCTGCCACCTTGTGCATGCCAATGAAGGGGGGTACCATGGGTACCCCCCAAGTGCACCCCCCACCCCCCAACACCCCGGGGGCCCGCAACGGGCCCCCAAAGCCAAAGACTGCATGCCTTCCGCCATGGAAAGGCACAAATCCACACACATCGTAATATGGCGGGCGGTGCCTGCTAGGCACCGCCACCATATTATGGCCCAGGACCGCACGGCAGGCAATCGTAACGATTGCCTGCCTGCGGTAAAGCGGCAGACGGACTTTCCGTCTGCCGCTGTACCCCCACCATTGTAATGAGGCGGGGGTAAATGGAGGGCGGGCAGGAAAGATGTCGGGCGGATCGCCACCGCCAGTCGGGCGGTGGCGATCCGCCCAAAATCATAATGGCCCCCTTAATCTCTGTTCCAAAAAAATGAGCAGCATAGGCATTTTGTATTTTAAATGGTTCTAGTACCTTTGGACGAGGATTGTGCTATGAAAACAAAAAAAAAGTGGTGGGGTGGCAGACCCAGAGCATTACTTTGACTTACTCTGAAGGAGCATCAGCTGCTGCTCCTCATAGCACCACAAGCTTTGCATACTAGTCTGTTCCTGAGATCACAATGTTGTGGCCTAGTATGGATTGTAGTACAATCTCCCCTGGTTTACCATCCCCCTGGTCCAACCAGTGTACACCTCACAGTTAATTCCTGTCTACCAATTGCCACAGCTAATGTTTTCCCTCTCTCCCTGTTCTCCCCGCCAATATGTAGCACCCTACCTCATGTATGCGAACACAAATGTCCCAAACGTTGCCTGAGCAGAAGTGCCAGGAGAATGATTCAGTCATGACATTTATAGCTCTTTCTTCACCTCACATTTGACTCCCCTCTATCCACCCTTTTTATGTGTATCTAACAGTGAATAGGCCTAAATAGGCCTGCCAGTCCTGTCACCATGTATCATGTTCCACTATATCCAACTAGTAGGCCGTTTATGTTTTAAGTGCTACAAGCTTGTGGAAAATGCACAACATTATATGTCTTCAGTGCAACATGTTGCTGATCCCGCAGGAGCTGTGTTATGAAAATGCACTATTGCACACACAAGACCTGGTCCATGCATTTGGAGTGGCATGGCTGCAAAATACTTGGCCTGGCTGCTCAGATGACAAATACATTCACTTCAGGAATCTGTGTTTACCTTATCGTCACAGGTCCAAATATCTGTGGGTCTAATCAGCCTTTAATCCTTCCAAAGTCGATAAAATAAGCATTATTATGTTGGATAGCAAAAACATCTGCTATTCAGTGCCAATATGTCTCAAATCATGAACATAAACTTTACAAATACACGTGTATCTTATGTTATGATGTAGCTCCAAGGCTTTCTGAAAGGAGACAGTTGCTTGGATGTGCAGTGCTGCAAGTGCCTTGATATTGGAAGTGATGGCATTAGACAGAGGTGTTAACAATGTGAGTTTCACCTCCCATTTCTTGACTATGTCCAGGACCATGTGAAGTGGAAAACAACACTTCCCCAACATCGCTTATTCAGGCTTGATTAAGAGTCTGCATACCCCATTATCCTCACTGTCTTGCTCCTGATGATCAGTGCCAAGGTGACATAGCAAACCCAGTTGTGCAAGAGCCTTGTATGTTGAAATCTTATTATACACTTTGCATATGATGACCAAGACTTAGGTGTGATTTTGGGGTAAACAAAAGGGAGGGGGTATGGGGTAGGCAAACTGGGTGCACTGGTCAAATGTTTTACTGTAGGACTTAATTAATTGACTGGAGCTCTGACTCCGCCTACTTGGAAAGACAACGATCCAAAGCTGACAAGGATCTCTCAAATCAAATATGCCATTGCCCAGCTCTAGCTGAATCCTTTGGATTTAGTGTCAAAGGCTCCAAGTGTGACAAATCTGGATTCTATGCCACCAATGTCACTTCTGCTTAAGTAAATTGGCTACCAAGGTTTTATCTTCACATTTAGTGATCTTTATGTTTTCAAAATCCACTATGGGGCAAGGCTAGAAGCTGAAGCAAGGCAGGGTTCAATTGGACTGGATATTCAACAAAATGACAATCTGAACACATGGCAAAAAGTTTAAGCCGAAGGTGGTTGCTTCCTGGATAAGCATCAGTACCTTTTCCTAGTCCTGTTACATTTGTTCAAGAGACATACAAGTAACAGCAACGTGTTTGTGGAAGCCTCCATCTATGGACCTTGTCCTCTGCACAAGATATGTAATCTTCTCCTGTGCCACTTTGTCAGTGTTGATGTCTATGTGTCCAATTGCAGGACCGTTCCATAGACCCTGTGGCATTCTGACCATGGGACCATGGAAGCGTAGAGTCAGAGTGCTGGAACATGGAAAAGAGTACGGTGTCAAGCAAAGACTTTTTCTTTTTATGCATCAGAAAATCTATTTCTATCCAAGTAGGCTGCATTTCTAATGTTTCTTTAAGTTCCAAATCCAAAATGGTTTTAACCTTTTTTCCTGTGATGCGATTTTCTACATGGAACATATCTAAGGAGATGGATCACAACACATAAATTACTGTGTATTTTGTCATGTTCATTGCCCACTCTAATGCCTTTTTGCCTTTGTTTTTTTGCTTTATTTTCTGAAGTGTGAGTCCTTAATTGGATTCTCTCATTCTGATGACCTTATGCAGGGCTGTGCTCCTTTTCCACCCTGCTTCAGGGTAGCTTTGAGGTCTTGCTTATCAACTCTTGTATCATTTATATTCTAAAATCAAGCATAACCGAGATTATTGAGGAGGTTTTTGTCCCTTTTGCTGCTAAACTTGACCATCTTAATGAGACACTTGACATCTTCTAGGTAGATACTAAGTGAAACAGGACAGTGTGGCTACTGGAAGGAGTTGCACTTCCTTCTGTGAAAGAAGAATGCACCATGAGAGGCACTCACAGCATCTAGAACCTGGCATGTTCTTCAGAGGTGGACACAATTGGTCCCACTCTTGTTCCACTGTGAAGAATTTTCCTCCTAGTCACTCCTGCAGCCCTGAGGCCCTCAGGGCAAACCTCTAAGCATTGGCTCTGTCTCCAGCCAGGACTCTTGCAAGATCCAGTCTACAGTGATCAGGTAACCCTTCTTGCAGTTGTCAGGGGTTCTTTTGATTTTTGTGTTCCTATCAAATTTAATAGGCTGAAAACTTCTTGATCACTGGAGAGCAGTTTCAGTCTCTGTTTGCACACAGGCTTCAGGAGTCTTTGAGTCAACTTCTTCCTGCTTACCGGCAGAGTATTCTTCTTTCAAGGTTTTTTTTTCCTCCCAGCTACAGGAATATTCTGAAGAGGTGGTGGTGAGTTGTGAGTCTAATCCTTTGCACTAGCCAGTTACTGGAGAATTTCTCACATCCAATACTGGCTACTTTCTTGCAAAATTCTCATCGGCTTTATCAGCACTTCATATCTCAGTTTACTGCCTCTCCCACGCCTGAGAGGCAAACCAGTTCTGAACCAGTTTACTCCCAGGCACACAAATTATATTTTTTAAGTTACTTTTTCATTTAATTTATAAAAAATCTTTTTCACTAATGAATTAGACTTTTACAACTAGTGGGAAACATTTTGCAATGACCAGTGCTTGTCCAAAGATGCGCCTCTTCCTGCGGAGTTTAAAGATGTTCCCCCAACTCTTTGGGCAACAGGTGACACAGATGTGGGATTGTTACAGATACCGCCAGTTTCGATTCGAGTTAAAGACAATGCTATTTTACCTGGCATCCCTCAGTATAAAATACCGCAGGCAGGTGAGCGAGCTTTTTTGCAAATTGTACAGGACTTGGTTGAGAAAGGAGTGGTTGAGGAGACGACTGCTAATGTTTGCAATAGCCCCATTCTTCCCATCCTAAAAAGGGCACCCTCTGGTTCCTCTGACGATCATGCAGATGTTTATTGCTTTGTGATTTACTTGCGGGAAGTTAATAAAATAGTGATTCCCCAGTTTCCGGTGGTCCCTGACATTACAACTCTTTTGACAATGATTCCTTCTTCTGCTACATAGTTTTCTGTCATTGACTTAAAAATGCATTCTTCAGTATTCCCATTCATCCTGACAGCAGGTATCTGTTTGGGTTCATCCTAGCTGGTAGAAGCATTAGATTCTGTTGTGCTCCTCAAGGCAATACAGAGAGTCCGAGTAGCTATAGTCAGGCATTGAAAGGTCATCTGGATTCCTAGTTGCTCCCCACAGGTAATGTATTGCTTCAGTATGTCGCTGACTTGCTCATCGCCTCAGATATGGAACAAGGTTGCAGAAACAGTACGGTTAAATTGTTGTTACATTTAGCTCAACATGGCCATAAAGCATCCCTTTCCAAATGTCAGTATTGTCGACAGGAGGTCACCTACTTAGGTCACCTACTGTCGAAGGAGGGTAGGAGATTGACCCCTGAGCGCATCAGTACCATTGTTAAATGCCCATTCCTCAAACTCAAAAAGATGTGCGCTCTTTTATTGGCATTATGTCCTACTGTCGCCAATGGATTCCAAATTATTCCCTATTAACCAAACCCCTGCTCGCTTTAACTACTAAAGATGTGCATGAACCCCTGCCTTGGATGCCTGAATGTCAGCAATCTTTTGAGCAACTAAAAACTGCGCTTTGTTCGACTCCAGTGCTTGGCAAGCCTAACTATAGCAAGCCATTTGTATTATAAGTCCATGAGACGGCTGGTTGTGCGCTTTCTGTTCTAACACAAAAATTTGGAGATAAGCAATGGCCGTGTGCTTATTTCTCTGCTGTGCTTGACCCTGTTGCACAAGCCCTCCCGAGCTGTCTAAGAGTGGTCGCGGCTGTGACTGTCTCGATAAGACAATCGGCTGGGCTCGTCCTTGATACTGATCTCACGGTCATGGTACCCCATGCTGTAGATGCACTTTTGAACAAGACAAAGACACAGCACCTCACCAGGGCGCGTCCGACAGGTTATGAGCTAACGCTGTTTGCTCAGCACATTATGATAAACGATGTGCCACTCTGAACCCAGCCACGTTACTACCCCTCCCTTCTGAGAATGAGGAGATTGACATACATGATTGTATCTTCCGGACGGAAGAAGAGACAAAAGGACGGGTAGACCTAACTGACGTTCCCTTATCTGACCCCCAAGGGGAAATATATGTCGATGGCTCTTGTTTTAAATTACCAGATGGCACTACGACCGCTGCGTATGCTATTACTACGCTGCGCACGGTGGTTGAGACATCACGAGTTCCCTATCAGTCGGCCCAAGCTGCAGAGCTCGTTGCCCTAATACGAGCCTGCGAATTGAGTGAGGGACTGGTTGTTAATATTTATACTGACAGCCAGTACGCCTTTGGAGTTGCCCATAATTTCGGGTGACTCTGGGCAGAGAGAGGGTTCCTTTCTTCCCATGGGACCAAGATTCAGCATGGTCATCTTATATATAGGCTTCTGTCCGCTTTGACACTCCCGAAGAAATTGGCAATAGTGCAGTGTAGCGCCCATAGGAGGGTCACTGATGATGTAGGTAAAGGGAACGCTTTTGCAGATCAGACAGTTAAGGAAACAGCCCAGACTAGGATGAAAAGAATGTTCGTAGCAGGTCCCGCTAGGTGGGTGCCCGAAGTTACAATGTTTGAGGATACACTTGAGAATGTGAAGGAGTTTCAGAGTGAGGCCACAGTGAAGGTATTAGCAGTGTGGCAAGAAAGTACAGCACAACTGAATGATGAGGGATGTTGCAATGACAAGTCAGGGAAGCAAAGAGGGATGTTGTCAGATGCATATGTTCTTCCGGTAGTCACAATGGCCCATGGCCCAGCCCATATCAGTGCTAAGGGTATTTGCAAGTTGTTAGACCCTGTATGGCAAAATGATAACATTTCGAAGACAGCTGCACATTTAGTTAAGTACTGTATGGTGTGCATGATGCACAATCCTGGGAAGGGTACCCCCACGCCACCTGGTAATTTTGCACCACCCACTTTCCCTTTTGAGGTCCTTCAGTTAGACTATATTGAATTGGACAGGGTCAACAATTTGAAGTACGTATTGGTGGTTGTTTGCGCTTTCAGTAAATGGGTTGAAGCCTACCCCACCAAAGACAATACAGCCATGACGACTGCAAAGGTACTCCTAAAGGAGTTCTTTCCTCGTTTCAGCTTGCCCCATTTGATCTGGAGTGATAACGGAAGTCACTTTAATGCCAAAGTTATACAGTTAATTTGTGACTGTCTGCACATAAAACAGAAATTCCATACTGCAAATCACCCCCAGTCAGCAGGTTTGGGTGAGAAGTACAATGGTTCCAGTTAACTGAAAATTTGCGTTCTATTCACCCACAGGTCCGGGACACTCTCCCAGACATACCCGAGGGGCCCGGACACAACATTCAGCCTGGTGATTAGGTTTTCCTGCGCAATTTTCAGCAGAAGAAGAGCTTGGAGCCCCGCTGGAAGGGACCTGAACAGGTCCTTCTGGCCACCCGAACAGCCGTGAAAGTCGCCGGCAGAAAGAACTGGATTAATGGCACTCACTGAAAACAAGTGCCCCTACCTTTACCCTATGACCAATGGGTCGCTGATGGAGTCAGGGATACTGAGTGTGAAAAGGTGCCACAATTCATCCCCTTCAGCGAAGGAAAATTAACGTGGACCCAAACGGATGCACAGAATGATGACGTGTTAAATGCAGTGGTCCCTCCAGAAATTTGGGCGATTAAGGAGCCGCTCTTTATTGACCCCTCTGTGCCTGGAGTCACCAGGTACAATTTGCACCCTCGGCTGAGGAATAGTGCACCAAAGGAGAAGTCAGATTAGTTAGGGATGGACTGTGCAAGTTAGGGTGTACTTTGCTATAGTACCAACGGTGTTAGTTTAGGGCATCGTGAGATTGGTGCACTGTTCTGACATTGGACAGGATAAATCGAACGTGCTCCCTAGGAGGGGGGTACATTATCCTGCGCGACGTGGGATTCATCGTGAATGTAGGACTGAGCAAGCTCCACCACCAGTGCTCAAGAGCGCCAACGTTGATGAACAATAGGAACCTGTACCAGTGAGGCTCTGACGGACACTGGGAACACTTGCCTTTGCTATTAGTTTTATTGCATTCCTCTTCTTGCTTCATAATGCATCCGTTTGGTCGACTTTTGGAGGAGGAGGAACAGCCGTTTGCACCACCGCGTTTAGCTTGGGGTTGGTCAATAAAGAGTAAAATAGTTTTCATATTAATTGTTGTGATTACGCTAATAATAATACTTGGAATATCCTGGTTTCTAGAGGAGAATTATCCTGTACACTCTTTGGTTGGTACGATGCCCACTCCCCCTGAGCATGTTTTTGTCACTTTGGCTCCACACAAAGCAGCGCATAGGTTGTCCTATACCGATAATGTTTTTATACAAATGTTGCATCAAGTTCATAATGTGTCCAATACAACTAATTGTTGGTTTTGTGGATTGCTCCCCTCAGTTACTCATAAGAGCGACAATTTGTTGTCCCTGCCATTTTCATGTATTGGTAGCTGTGAAGGTTGGTTTGAATTGTTCGTAATCGTGCACTATCATTTCCAACTCTCTACTCTGGTTATGACACCTGCTGATTCTCGCACTGTGTTAGAGTACATACGTTTTCATCACAGGTTTATTCCCGTAAGGCTGGCAGGACAAGAGACTTTCGGTACTTTGTCCCCAAATTCCTGTATGAGCACATATGAAAAGGTGAAGAACGAAACATGGCTCCAAATGGAAATGGCTGACTTCCAAAGGTTCAACACCTCTGAGTATTTTCAATGTTTCCAAGCTCGCAATATTACTACGGACAAACCGATGCCAGTGTCTGTGGTCAACACAACAGCTAGTTTTTGTGCCCAGGGGACTGGGGAGGTAAAGGTGGGGGAGAGTAACTGCAATTTCACCTACAGACTGAGCACAATTAATAGTCCGCCTTTGAGTCTACCCCATAACGTTTATTTTGTCTGTGGCTCCCAAGCTCATGTCTGGCTTCCGAGGGGATGGTCAGGCAGATGTTACCTCTCTTTTCTCCTTCCCCTGTGTATGTTGCCCCACCCAATTATCATAAAGATCATCAGTTGCAGCGTAGGAGTACATACTTGCCCTGAGAAGGGTTATTGACACAAAGGATATAGATCAGACAGATACCACCGCACAACATTTTGAGGATGCCATAAAGGGTCTCCTACCCTTTTGGGTCCCCATGGATAATAGTTTTCAAATTTGTCGACTAACAAGAGTAGTGGAGGAGGTGATCAATACAACTGCTGGGATAATGACAAATGTCACTGCTGAGCTCCAGGCTACGAGATTAGTCACCTTACAGAACAGGATTGTGTTAGACATCATCCTTGCTGATCGGGGAGGGGCTTGTCGCATCATTGGCAGCAGCTGTTGCGTTTACATACCTGACCACGCCCCCAATGTGTACGCAGCTATACAGAAATTGCATAGACTTTCGTCTGACACACACCAAGAGACAGGTACTTGGACCCTATCAGGGTGGTTCTGGAACATACTCACATCCTGGGGTTGGAAGATCCTCACTTTTCTAGCTGTGGTTGCCAGCATTTTCTTCACATGTTGCCTCTGTATACACTGTCTCCCGACTTGCTGCACCTATTGTGTAAATGGTCTCACCCCTAAACAGAAAATATCAGTTCATGATACTAATGCTGCAATCATGTTGCAGAAGAGCATTGAGGACTTGGTGCAGATTGACAAAGGCATCTTTGCTTCTACATCATCCCTTGCAGCTTCTATTCCTGATAATAAGTATATGGATTGTGCTGAGTATTGATGTCCTTTTGCTTATATGAATGTTATGTCTTTCCCGTCCACCGTGTAAAATTGTTAGCGAATGCTAAAAGGAGGATCTGATAGAATATAAAAATGTCTTTCTTGTGTTGTTACATGTTGTTCTGCATAATTTAGCCTTCGCTGCACCATTTTATGTTTAGCCGCCATTTTGACCCATGGGCGAAATTGATCTCTCTGTGTCTCTGTGAGAAGCAGCTTTGGTAATTTTCCTATTCTCCAAGGTTGGGCCCTGCTGTACTAATGAATACACTGTTCTTATTAGCACATACCTTTCCCACTAGATAGAGGCCTGCTCCCACTAGTCCAGTGATAGGCGCAGGCAGAACGACCTTGGCATGAAGATAGTGTGTGCCCGGTCTCAGGATCGGAACTTATCCTTCTGTACCTCCTTTGTGTAGCTGCCTCCATCTGGAAATTTCCAGTCTGGGCGTGTCTTCTGGGGTTCTGAATCGTACATAATGTATCACCATGTTTTCTGATGTCTGTCCTCTCTGCAGCACCCCTAAGCAACTGGGCAGACGGGGCTCCGCTCGAGTGTATCTGAATAAACATATACTTGGTTTGTATTTTCTACTGTCTGGCCGACTCTTCATTTGTATGGAAGGCTGTGAGGTGGTCGCAAGTGACCCGGGTGGCCCTAATCGGGTCACTTCCTTCAATTCCAGCAACTGTCTCGTAAAATTCAGGTAAAAGAGCTCTGCTAAATTCACAACAGTGTGGTATATATCTGTTTGACACTTTAGACTATGAAATAAGTCTAACAGCAATTACTAGAGAATAAAAAACAAATATATGAAAATATAACGTCCAGTAATGGAGACACTGGCACCTAAGATAGTAACGGGATTCAGATCCCATGCAATTCACTAAGTGGAGGCTTTTGGTCAGGCACACGGACTGCACTTGGAATTGTTTCAGGAGAAGGTTTTCAGAATGGAAAAAACCATGGTGCACTAGGTGGATGTACCCCAGGTCAATAATAGCAAAGTTCAGGTCACATGGCTGCATCATTAATTTGGTGTAATGTTTTTATCCATTAGTTTACATATCTGCTCTCAATATTGCACATAGTTTTTACTGCACTGAACTGCTTTGGGGTATAAGCACTAGATTTATTATTATGTTGTGCAGAGGAGTAGTGGTGCACACCTGCATATGTCCATTATCTTTAGAAATACCAGCCATGCATTGGTGTGTTGGCCTAATGTTTACATATTTTGATGCCACCCAAATTATCTCCAGGCAACCATGACCACACAATAGGGTAATCAAGCATCAATGAAGTCAACCTTAGTGTAAGGAAGTGGGCATAAATTGAAGTGGATGTGAGGCCATCACAAGGAATAAGGCCACAAACTTGGCAGGGTAAAACACAGTTTTAATAATGTATGTCTGGATACAACCACCTGGCAAGCACAGCATACAGAAGGAAGGTTTAAAACAGGAAATGTGTAAAGTATTGAGAAGTATCTAAACAACCACTAGGAAAAAATAAAATGTGAATCAGAAGTCACCACTCAGATCACTGACAGAATATCGAGTACCAGAATGTCGAGATACAAAAATATCGGGACATAAATATCGTTGTCAAAAATATCGACCTCCTATCTTCATAATGGTAAGTACAAAAATATCGAGAAAAAAACATCGTTGTTAAAAATATCGAAGTACAAAATATCATTTTTTATATGTATAAAAAATAATGTCAAATAAATTAAATAATACATTTACCTTTAAAAAAATATTTTGATTTATTTGTAAATTTTAACAATTATAGGTAATAAATTTAATTTTAAAATAAATTAAACATACATAAAATGTCATATATATATATATTTACTTAAAAATAATTAAATAATAATTTTAATTAATTATAAAAAGTTACAAATATATCAAAAATTATAAATAAATATATATATACATACACCTGTAACATAAAAATTATTTTAAAAATTATATTATAAATTAAAATATTTAAATATTTAATATTTTTTAAACCTACATTTTACACTACATTGAGTGCAACAGTAGGGAAAGTGTTGGATAGCGTAGGGGAAAAAATAACAATTCCCACTCCAACGAGTGCAACAGTAGGGAAAGTGTTGGACAGCGGAGAGGAATAATTTACGATTCCCACTCCAATGAGTGCAACAGTAGGGAAAGTGTTGGATAGCGGAGGGGAATAATTTACTATTCCCACTCCAGCGAGTGCAACAGTAGGGAACGTGTTGGATAGCGGAGGGATAAACATTACTATTCCCACTCCAGCGAGTGCAACAGTAGGGAACGTGTTGGATAGCGTAGGGGTAAAAATTACTATTCCCACTCCAATGAGTGCAACAGTAGGGAAAGTGTTCGATAGCAAAGAGAAATAATTTACTATTCCCACTCCAATGAGTGCAACAGTAGGGAAAGTGTTGGATAGCGGATGGGATAAAATTACTATTCCCACTCCAGTGAGTGCAACACTAGGGAAAGTGTTGGATAGCGGAGGGGTAAAAATTACTATTCCCACTCCAATGAGTGCAACAGTAGGGAAAGTGGTGCATAGCGGATGGGAATAATTTACTATTCCCACTCCAATCAGTGCAACAGTAGGGAAAGTGTTGGATAGTGGAGGGGATAAAATTACTATTCCCACTCCAGTGAATGCAACAGTAGGGAAATTGTTGGATAGCGGAGGGGAATAATTTACTATTCCCACCCCAACAAGTGCAACAGTAGGGAAAGTGTTGGATAGTGGAGGGGATAAAATTACTATTCCCACTCCTGTGAGTGCAACAATAGGGAAAGTGTTGGATAGCAGAGGGGTAAAAATTACTATTCCCACTCCAGCGAGTGCAACAGTAGGGAAAGTGTTGGATAGTGTAGGGGTATAAATTACTATTCCCACTCCTGCGAATGCAGCAGTAGGGAAAGTGTTGGATAGCGGAGGGGTAAAAATTACTATTCCCACTAAAGAAAATTCAAATTTAAAAACAAACAAAATATCAACTACAATACAAAATATAATAAAAATCCCAAAAACAAAACATATATAAAAATATAAAAATTTACAAAACATAGAAACATATTATAATGTAGAAAAAATCTAAAATTTACATAAACATTTTTTGTTGTTGTAATTTAACAAAAAATTAACAAATAAATATTTTGTAATAGAAATTAATTTTCATCAAAAAAAATATTTATTACATAAATGTAATATTTTTTTTCCTACCCTATAACACCACACAATTTACAACACACATCTAAATTAAAAAGAAGTGTACCTCCATAATTAACACAATTAATTATCAATTAAACAATTATTAAAAATTAAAAAGCACATTTAAAAAGTTAAAATTAATGTACTAACCAAACGTTACAGCTATAGAACCTAAATCCCCAAACAAAAAAAATAAACAATTACCAAAAATATTTAACAATTAATAAATTAATATTAATGATCAAGTAATGATTAATTAATTTAAACTAAATTTCTTTTCACCCTCTACCCCAATAAACACCAAAACACACACCTAAAAATATTTACACAATTGCCATAACTAATTTTACATTAATAAATTAATATCAATTAACAACAAAACATTAATTAATTTTAAAAAATTACTTCCCACCATATACCACTATAAACCCCACAACTCACACATCAAAATAATTACACAATTGCCATATTTTAATTTTAATGAATTCATTAGCATTAATTAACAAATAATTAATTCATTATAAATAAATTACCTCCCACCATATTTCCCTATAAATGCCACCACCAATTTCTTAAAACTTGACACAATTAACATAATTAAGTAACAATTAATTACTTAGGGGGACATTACGATGGCGGACGGAAAAAAATCCGCCATCTAGCCATGCCTGTAAGAACCGCCCGCCTGCACCATGGGAATAGCGACCAAGGAATTATAATGCCGCGAAGCAACCCACGCCGGAAAAAACGCACAAATTCCCGCCCGTCCAATCCAGAGTAGAAGATCATCCGTCCGCCACGGACGCAATCCCGCACGAAAAACCAAATCCGCCCGCCCCGCCGAGCGAGACAACGACCGTGAAATTATGATCTCCCAGACATGAGCGCGGTAAATCCACAGATTCCCCGCCCGCCACCGTGAACAACAGCGATGAATAAATGACACAGCGGAAGGCCTGGCGCCCACGTCCGTGCACGCAAATCATTGGCGGAACAAAGAAACACACATGACATGGCCAACAAGTCCACACAGCAAACTACGCCAAAATACCCAAACACAGAACACATCTCAAAGATACCACCCCCCCTGGCTAAAAACAAATAAACTACAAATCCCAGGACACCAGACACAACACACCTGAAAACGACAGCCCATCATGACACACCCACATAGGGAAGTACAAAATCAGCCCCTTCACAGACCACAATCCCTTGCACCACTACAAAGCGAAGACGCCATCAGAGAACCCAGACAGCCCCAAAGGAAAGCAACACACAACACGCACGCACACATCACACTCATCACCAACACCACCATCACCACTCACACAACGGCACCACGAACACCCTGCACATCACACACCACACACCCACCACACCAGCACCACATATACCAAACCACACACCATGGCAGCACAAAGAATGCCGAAGTACACTGCCACTGAGTTGACAGTCATGGTCGACGAGATCATCAAGGTGCACCCACAAATCTATGGCAACTAGGTCCAACAGACAACACTAGCCACCAGAAACAGAATGTGGAGAAGGATAATAGATCAGGTGAATGCAGTTGGGAACGTGCCACGCAACAGGGATGAAATCACAAAGAGGTGGCACGACCTGAAACGCGTGGTCAGGAAGAAGGAGGCCAAGAACCGTGAGCTGGCTGACAGGACTGGCGGTGGGAATCCAGCGCCATTCAAGACCTTCAAGGCGTGGGAGGAGAAGGTGCGAGGCATCCTACATCCGGAGAGTCTCACCGGAATACCAGGGGGAGTGGAGGCTGGTAAGTACAAACAAATGTATACCAGCACACTGCTATGCACTGTCATGCATTACCAGAATGCCATAGCTCCGAGGCCCAAACACCCCCATGTCCAGCACACAAGACATCTCTCACACATGCAACAGACACCCCCACACACTCAGCCCAAAGGTACCAACAAACAAAACCATGTGGGCATGTGTACAGTCAGCCAGCACCACAACTCCCACCAGGTCACCTTGCACCCCAGATGCGCAGGAAGGAGCACTCCCCACACCCACACACATGTGTCAGCCATAGCTGCACAAACCAACAAGTAACCGGTAAGTAGCCCTACCACAAAGTCCGTGTATCGGATGTGGGACTGCAGAAGTACAACACCCAACAGGCCCCTAGTCCTACAGCGTACCAAGATGGAGCACTCCCCACACCCATGTGTCAGCCATTGCAGTGCACACCTTCACCCGACAGGTAGATATGTTTCCCTATATAGAGGGGTGTCTGTGGGTGCCAAGCCATCACCACAACACACAACACGGCCCCCACTCCCACAGATCAGCAAGATGGAGCACCCCACCCTCCCATAACCATGTGGTAGCCATTGCATTGCACCCTCCAAAGCAACAAGTAGGTTGACTACTGTACAGGGCGGGGTGTCTGTAGGCATGAGGACTGTACTACGACTAACATTTGGGACATGTCACGTAGCAGAGGAACAGGTAGCACTGCACCCCGTCATAACCATGTGACTAATGTGCACACGGACATGAATTACAGAGTCATAGCCCACATGAGCCATGTCAAATACACTAACACGTAAGGAGTCCCGTCTGCATGCACAAGTCTCACTGGAGTACTGACCCACATGGCGTGCACTGTGCCAGTCATCACACACATCAGCAACACCATCGAAGTCCTGTCCATGTAGTCGTGTCTGCTTGTTCCCTTGACATTGTACAACATCACCCATGT
Organism: Calotriton arnoldi; assembly: GCA_963921515.1. NCBI lineage: Eukaryota > Metazoa > Chordata > Amphibia > Caudata > Salamandridae > Calotriton > Calotriton arnoldi. The sequence continues at coordinate 2,186,267 of CAWUFW010001744.1, forward strand.
AAGTCCATCTTGTCTCAATGTAACAGAGTGGGACCCCAGTAATGTCACATACACCTCTGCACCCATGAACCACACAGCTACACAATGCACATTCAAAATCTCATCCATCTCATCCCTAAGCCCCAGTGTCATGTAAGGTATATCATCTAAACAGTTGTCCCATATACAGTAGGACAGCAAAGATCCCTGCCGATGACCAAACATGTGTCTGCAGTGTCTGAAGCGTACGTCACACTGTGATTTACAACATACCTAAAATAGTCTACACACCAAGAGCACTGCATTGCCGCCCATGGCTGAGGGTAGCACGCACAACAAGGAATTGTCCCATCTGCAATACGTTGTGTGTCACACAACCATCACTCACACACCACAATGCTTGCAGTGTAATGTCCCCAAATGATAACAGTGAGCAGATATGCCGGGTATGTCAGACATACACACACCTTTGTCCCTGCAGTGTCGTGTGGCCAAAACACATGTCCCCTTCTGCACCCATATGTCACAGTATGTACCCCAAAAACATATTTCATCCCAAAAGCGTTCATGGGGCTGTACCCCTTTTGCCATCTGCGTTTCTAAGCATATCATTTAAACCCCAAAAACATATATCAGCTCAAGAGCGTTCATGGGGCTGTACCCCGTTCCCACCAAAGCCACGAAATGTTGGGGTACTGCAACACACACCGATTGGCATTCCAAATCCGTCCCATGCCATATGCACCCATCACACTATTCCATTGCCTTGATCACGCACACACATCGCAGAGCCATACACACGTATCTGGGAAATCAGTGCACAACTGTGCACAAACTGTGAATGACAGACATCTAACACAAACCTTGCAAGGTGCAACACAATAACCTTTCGTCCCCGCCCCACAGGTGACGAACAGCATGATGCTGGAGAGGGAGACAGCAGCCAACACAGCCAGTCCCCAAGCCCTCCACACGGACTCACGGATGTGGAAGACCTGGACACCTCTTCGGACGAGGACACCCGACCAGGCACATCTGGTGTGGCAGGGCGCAACCGCTCCCCAGGACCCCTCCTATCCACCAACCCATCTCCCAGGGTTGCCGACCAGTCCCAGGCCCCTGCTGCCACGGTCATTGCGGCCACCACCACCGCCGCAACCACCACCACCACCAACACCACCACCAGGGCCTCCCTGACCACCAACCCTGCGCAAGGTGTTGAACGCACAGCGACATCGACCCTGGGAGCGACAACGAGTCCCCGGGTGACCACTGTGGCGAGTGGGCAGGTACGTGGCAGCAGTACAGGTGGGAGGAGCAGGGTCAGGACAACGCCATCCGAGCCTGGGAGCCAAGCCCTGCCGCAAATCGCCAGAGTCCTTGGGGCCTATGAAGAGGCCCAGGGACAATGGGCCCGCACATCTGCCGATACGCGGGAAGTCCTTGGGGTGTTGAGGTCCATGGACGCCCATATGGGCCAATTCGTGACCCGTATGGGCGGTGAGGGCCCAATCAAGGCCAACCACACCACCTCCGCCACCACCTGCTGGGGCGCAGGGTCGTGCAACATCCAGTTCCCCTGCGTCCACAGCGAGTGGGCAATCCTCAGCCACCACCAGCAGCCCACAACAACACCCCCCCCTCCCAAACGTGGAAGAGGTCGTCCGAAGAGGAAACAGGTGTCCGGAGAAGACTTCGCACGCTCCAAACGCCAGTGAGTCTGCCAGCCATGGTGGCCATCTACTGCATTCACTTGGACTACTATCCTACCCCACACTGCCATGTGAATGGCATGTGTCTGTCTGACTGTGGACCCAGAACAAGATGGGGACACCTTGACCATCACGCGGACATGTCCGTCAACTCCTTTTTCCAGCTTGCACCACTTGTGTGATCACCTTGCCCACAATCACATGTCACTGCATCAAATAAATACACCTGGATCACATTGTGTCTTATCTGCTCTGTGTTTAATCAAAGATGTGCAACCGTCCCCATGATCTGAAATGCATCTGTAGTGTGGTATGTCGATAGGCCAGGAGAGGCTGTAGGGACCTAGGGGGAAAACAGAACAAGAGTCCATTGAATGTGTGTGTCACACACTCATCACACAGTACTTGTCATCAAGTGCAAGCAATGTACACAAATCTCACAGAGCAACAGGGCCCAATGCTACAGCCACTGTCAGTGGCATACTACCCTGGACAGGGACCATTGCCACACAGCACTCAGTGAACAATAGGCCGCAGTGACAATGCACACATACACCTACACAACTACAGCAACATCAGCCGTCATACATGGTCACTCACCGTCAAGTGAAGTAGCGGGCGATGAGCTGCTGACGCTCATTCACTGCTTCCTCCTCTCCACTGTCCTCGTCACTGGACACGGCCTGGTCTGCAGGCGGGAGCCCTGGCTGATCACCGACATCCACTATCAGGGGGATCCGCCTGCGAATCGCGAGATTGTGCAGCATGCAGCATGCCACAACTATCTGGCACACCTTCTGTGGGGAGTATGCCAGTGCACCCCCGGTGCGGTCCAGGCATCTGAATCTGGACTTCAGGAGTCCAAATGTCCGCTCCACCACACGTCTGGTCCTCCCATGTGCCTCATTGTACCTGACATCAGCTGGTGTCCTGGGATTACGGAGTGGGCTCAGCAGCCAAGGCCCGTTAGGATATGCAGAGTCACCTGGGTGTGAGAAACACAGAGAATCGTTGCAATTCCAACAGGATACAAGACAGCATGTCACACAGAGCACGCTACACGAGTATGCATACCCACCAACAATCCATGCACGGTCCGGTTGAAGATTGGCCATCATTCATGGGAGGATGCTGTGGCGCATGATGTGCGAGTCATGGACGGATCCGGGAAACTTCGCACACACGTGTGTTATTATCATGTCCGCCAGGCACACCACTTGCACATTCAGGCTATGGAAATGTTTACGATTCCGATAGATGTGCTCCATGACCTGTGGCGCTACAAGGCCAACATGGGTGCAATCAATAGCACCAACAACGTGGGGGATGCGTCCAAGGGTATAGAAAGCACCCTTCACTGCCGCCAAATCACGAGCCCTGGGGAATCGGATGTACCGGTTCCTGTACAGCATCATAGCCGACAGGACATCCCGTAGCACCATGCTGAACATGGGCTGGGACATCCCACCTCCACTGCCCACCGTGTGTTGGAACGATCCGGTAGCGAAGAAATGCAGTGCAGCCATCACCTTAGCCGTGGGGGTGAATGCTGTCGGATACACCCTGCGAGGACGAAGGTGGGGTTCCAACATTAGGTGATGCAGGGTGGGTTGGTCCAGACGGAATTTTCTGATTACCTCCACATCCTCCATGTCTGACAGCAATTGGTAGGGGCGATGTATGTTTGGTCTCCTCCTAGGTCAGATGGAAGTGGACACATGTCAATGCGACACACCACATGGCATTTCCACATACACAAAACGAGAATCAATGACAAAACTATGGAAACACAGTATTGCTGACAATTAGGGACAGCACAGCTACAATACTCTTACACAGGTCCCCTCACCAATGGCAATGACCACTGACACCAACCATTGCCATGAGCATGCACATGGGGATTTATGCCACAATTGCTTGAAAGGCATGATGATCAATCCAGACTGCATATGTGTGAAGCGGCAACACCACGGCAATATACCTAGCTGCCGTGCCAGACCCAGCTTCCGAGGCTGGGTGAGTATGGCACACACCCAGGCGCGGTCGGTGGTAGGAGTGCCGGTCGGGCGGTGACGTGGGGCGGGGGAGGGGCAGGGTGGGGGTAGTAAACTACGGATTAAGGCCGAATACAGGTAAGTAAACATCTAAATAAATGAAACGAATTTCGTTGCGCGCACTGCATCGCATTTGGCTATGCAGCGCTCACAACGAAATACGTTTACTCATTTAAATGTTTACTTACCTGTATTCGGCCTTAATCCGTAGTTTACTACCCCCACCCTGCCCCTCCCCCACCCCACGTCACCGCCCGACCGGCACTCCTACCACCGACCGCGCCTGCACACACCAACAACACGATGTACACAGGCTGAGCGGCCCAAACAAGTGGGTCCTGTTGCACAACGGGATATGAGACAGTCAATGATGTCCCTAGTCCACCCAATGTACAGCACTGTACGCATCACACCTCCAACACACATTGACAGGTGTACACATTGACAACTCCATGACAACACAGCTGTGTGAATGCAAACACACATCACAAGTGACACGTAACGTTGCACGTGCCAAGTGGGAGATGTACATTGAGAAATATGGCATGTGTGTGCATATGCACATACCATGCTACCATGCTAATGTGTACATGATGATGTGCCAACAGACATGTGGAGGCTGAGCACTGTCCGTCAATGCCTATGCACACAGCATGAAGTGGCCCTGCCTAGTGTGGACATGCTCCCACACACAAATCATGGCCAGACCTGCAAATGCATGGCGCACATTAAAATGTGGATTCCACAAGGCACCAGCGGACTGTACCCGCTATGGAGCATGCCCTTGGGGCCCACTCCAATAGCCCTCGTGGTTACATCCTGCCTGTTCGACTATAGAGATAAGCGTACCGGGACAGCTCGGAGCAGGCCATTGTGTGCAATTGAAGTAGGCAGACATGGTACACCAATCGCAGCAGCTTGGACCCACTGAGACAGCCCCAGGGGGCTACATGAGTGTGGGAGGGTGACCGGCAGTACCACAGCTTACAGGGACTCCTGCCTGGCATCCCTCAACAACACCTGCTGCTGCTGCCACCTGTCCACCTTCATGTCGACGACTCTGAAGATATGTCCTGCTCCACTCAACAGCGAGGAGCTGGAGATCCTGGATTCCGAGCTCCACGCACACTGCCCAAGGCTTTGTCTTGCACAAGTTGTGTGTGTAAGGCAACTACAATGTGTGTGGCAGTGCATGTGGGGGACACACATGTCGCTGATCCGCAGCACAATGAGTCAGAGCCTGTGGGGTTCCAAAATGCACTGCCTACCATGCTTGCTACAGGTGGAAGGGGTATGTAGACTCCCTGGCGCTTTCCCATGCATGTCCCTCCCGAGTGGTGGTACATGGCATTAACATGTCAGACATCCAGTGACGCAGCCACTTGGCAATGCAGGACTCAGGGCAGTCATTGCTTGTGTGAATGGCTGGCTGGGGCCCTGCTGGCCTTCTCAGTCTCAGCAGACCTGGGCTGCACATTGACCGCCCAATACCAGAAGGAAACAACACTGACTGTACAGTGGGTTACATGTGTCTTCAGTTCACAACGCTCCGGAAATGTGCATCCTCAGCCCTGTCGATTCTACACCCCAGGCCTTGTGATAGGGATGTGTGTGAGAGATAGTGGCACTGAATGTGACCTCCATTGCGGGGTGAGCCATTCACAGGGCAAGTACGTTGAGGGCTGCGCAGTATTGGACACAGTGAGTCCACCCACAAAGATGTGTTGCCTTGTGTACTATGTGTTGTTTTACCTGACAATGGACAGTAGATGTGGGCAGACTACACATTGCTCGATGTGCTGGCATCCTGCATGTGAATGGGATGGACAGGTACTGTGTACACACTCCCACCAGCATGCATTAACGTGTGCTGTACACATGCTGTAATGACATGTCCGAGTACTTCTTGGCGCTGTTACACAACCCTGAGTATATTGGATGGGTTAGCATCATGCCACTGTGATTGCTGGATGTGGGTGATGAGGAGAAGTGTATGAGTGATATTCCAACCCTCTTGTGTACCATCCCTGCAGTTGGAAGTCCTCCAGCCCAAGGCCTTGTGATGAGCCATTGCATCCAAGTTGATGCCTCTGTGTATGTGTAACCGACAGTGCAGCCAACTCCACAAAGGGTGTGACGTATTCTGCCGGATGAGCGACTACGTGGCGGAGACGAATCGGGGGATGCCCCCTCGTATTGTCAGGTTAGCACGGCGATGCATGTCACCACTGGTGGTCTGCATCTTGACAGTCACACAGCCTGTGCCGGATGCACGTGTGTAGGGGCAGCAGCAGCAAGCAAGTGTACAGCATAGTGGGATGGTGTCTTTTGGTGTGAGAGGCAGCATGTGTCCACAGCCTACCCATAGTCTGGGAATGTGATGTCTGCTGTGTGATGCAGTGGGTTGAAAGTGTACTCTGTGCTGGGTGCATCTGACATGCATATGCGATTCCTGAGGTCCAAGATGTAATTAGAGCACTCTGCAATGTCAATGCATCCAGAGTCGTAGCCCTCGGCAACGACCTGTAGTAGGCTGGAGTGGCAATTCACATGTATGTTTGAGGCACTGTGCCTACTCTGATTACGTCCGGACATATGTGTGCGATGCCTCAGCTCATATTCCTGGTACTTACACATCCGGAACACTGTGCAACAGTAGTTGTGCTCGTGCGAACGACAGGTGGAAGGCATGGGCACATGACCATTGTGGACTGTCATGTAGCAGTCTGTGTGAGTGGTGTCCCATTCCGCTCCATGCAGGTATGTCCTTGGCCTAATTACGTAGTGGTCATCCTTTCCACCATCAGGACAGTGAGTGTGCACACAGCGATTAGTGGCTATGGTCGCAGGGTGACACAGTCCGGGTGTTGTGCTCTGTGCACAACACATGTGCCACTCACAAATACAAGTGGGGTGACGCTGACGTCACGACAGTGAGTGACATCACGAAAGGTGGCATGCACCGTCAGACTCATTGCCCACCCTCACACAGGCAATATATGCTATTGCATCAGAGAAGCCAGCGCGTGCACAAGCAGCTCCGATCTCGCCCCAGAGAGGCCAAAGAGTGGATGTGTGGCTCGATTTGCTCCAGTCATCGTGCTCGCGGTGGGATGAGTGGTGGGACGCCGTCCACCCGCGTGGTACCCCGACTCTGGCCCTGGACAACAGTGACAATGCATGACAGTCTCCGGAGTCCGGATACACCACATGCAACACACAGTAGCCGTAGCGGCCCTGGCGGGACAGGCCGCAAACACCATCCCAGACGAAAGGTAGGCCCACCCCGGCGTGCATAGTCATTACATCCGCTGCCATTGACAAGGGACCCAGAGAGTGAGATATGGGCCGCAGGGTGACGGGCCTCCGAGCCCTCCTTCGCCAACGAGTGTCATGCAACTCACACATTTCGCAAGTCCAATCGGACACTTTGCCTGCACAGTTCAGGGCTCGAGTCGGGCTACCACGCAGGTGGACGGCGTCCCCACACTTGTTTTACCGTGAGCTCGATGACTGGAGCAAGTGGAGCCACACATTCACTCTTTGGACTCTCTGGGGCGAGTTTGGAGCTGCTGCTCACGCGCTGGCGTCTCTGATGCAATCGCATGTAAGGGGTGAGCGAGGGGCGGCAATGAGTCTGATGGCGCAAGCCACATTTCGTGACGTCACTTCCTGTCGTGACATCAGCGTCCCCCCACTTCTCATTTCGGACTTGTGCCCTGCTGCACACTGCGAATGTGTTGCCTGCGAGATGTGACCAGGAGAAGGTCGCCATGACCTCCCACCCACCAAGCTCCACTGCCCTCCCGTGCCCTGGGTAGCCTGTGCAGGTGGACAATGTGGGGGATACACCTGGAGGACATGGGATGTAAGTGCCTTGGCAGGGGCCGGGCAGACGCACAGCAGTATCCAGCATGTCCCCAGAGGGAGGGCTAACGCCTTCACCTGATGCAGCATTGATCGTCTGCCCGCCTGTTGTGCCCACACGAGTTCACATTCATCCCCAGACAGGTAGGCTTTCCTAATTCCCACCACAGTGGAATTGTACCCCTCCGGGATCCTCCCCACACAGTCTGTTTCAACACTGCATGAGTGCACCCACCCGTGCCACCAATCCACCTGGGCCAAGCAGCCCTCCCGCTTCACATGCCACATGTGTGTCTTCCACAGTTGTGCTCCTCTCCCAGGGGCGGACCACTTACTGTCCCGTAGCACACGGGCAGCACCGAGTCGGACTGGCATCCTGTTTGAATGGTAGGCACCCTCACACAACTACCTGTGACACAGTGGTGGCTGTAATGGCTATTGTGACTGCCATGGTGGTGTTGCTGGCCATGGCAGGGTACACTCACACACAATGCATGCGCAGCTTTTCGTATCACTACTCTGCACATCGGGCTGGCCACTGTCCCTGGTGTTGAACTATGTTGCCGCCTGTCTATGTAATCTGTGACTGAATGCTGTTGTTCCTGTAGTCGGTTGTGTCTGTGTAGTTGCTGATTGCAGTTGTTACTGTGTGTGCATAGTTAAGTGAGGCACATGCCTTGTATGGTACCTCAACTATTGCAATGTCTGGTCTCACATTCAGATGTGTTTTACACGTGGCTGGGACTTCACTTCTTTCAGACTCTGCTACTTGTGTGTGTGATGAAGAAGGATTTTAGTGACACGGATCGTCTGCATGTATTTGCTGGTATTTAATGGGGAATGTATACGGGTCATGTTTGCGTGCAAGCACAGCACGGGGTGTGAGTCTGGCCACAGGATGACAGGTAGCATGTGCATAGTGTGCGGGTATGTGTGAGCTTACTTTCTGGGTGGCCAGCAGTGTAGGTGTATGTTAATCTTGTGATGGACATTGAGCCTGGACACATGGCTTACTTTCAAGGTGTGCATTTGGGAGGTGTAGGTGTGTGTGGTGTGATGTATGTGACTTTGGGGTAGTGTTGGTATGTGTGTGTGCACTCTGGCAATGTCGATTGCACACATGTGTTACCCAGGGGCATGGTGGGTGTTTGTATCCGTGTTCAGGTCTGTGAATGTGAGCGCATGTGTGTATTGTAAGTTGCACAGTGTGCAGTGTGTGGGTGTGTCCTTGCAGTTCAGGATGGCTCCTACTTAATATGTTTTGGCCATAGTGCGTCTGCAGGGTGTGTGACTGTCGGGAATGTGCCTGGTTCAATTGGGCATGTATGTGAGTTTCAGCAGTTCGTACTCACTGTGCGGACCTGCACACCCACACTGGTATCCTGTGTGTGTTTTGTCATGCATTGCTGTTGCATGCTTCTTGCGTGGGCCCTACTTTTGCTTGATGAGTGTGATGTCCGACTGCGAAGGTGATTATTCTCATATGTGGGACTGTGCTTTGGAGTGACCAGCCCGTCAGTGTTACTGTGATGATCTGTTGGGCCACGTCAGGGTCTGACCATGTAAGGCCCATGACCTGTAGTATTGCACTAGGACCACTGTGGCGGCAGATCATATGCATTGACATCCAATGTCACTGGACTACATGTTCATCTAACGACTCTCGTGTACTTCACACACTCTCATCCTCTCTCATTCGTACTTGTCTTCTGAAAATAATTCTACAGAGTCACATATTAGCTTCGAGGCATGTATTTGGACTTACTTCCTCTGTGATGCAGTATAGTGGACACTACTGGCAGCAAAATGCATGTGGAGGATATACTTAGCATGATTACACATACGAAAGGGGGTACAGGTAGATGTAATTAGTTGTTGACTGTGGAATGGAGGCTTCAGGGTTACGACTGCCTTGCCCTTGCTATGCTAGGGTACATTTGCTAATTACTGATGGTCTCTGGGCTTTGACACAGACAGTATTAATTTGGCCTACCAGACAGCTTGACATCATGGGGACAGTTCATCTCAGTTCCATGGTACCGGTTTAGTACAATAGTGACTCCGACACACCGGCATCAGGGGTGACATCAGGGCATGTGCCTACCTGCATGCAGCAGCGTCTCACCAGTTGTTGCTATGTGGTGGCTACTGAACATGACACTATGACTAGGCCCATGTTGTAGTGGGTTGCATTTGTTGTCCATGCAAAAGTCCTGGCACGGATGCGCAGACAAAGGTGAGGTGACAGTTCTCACGTACTGCAGCAGACAGATGAGTGTGCACTGACAGGTGCATGTGTCCAGATGCGCAGTATTCATATTATGGCATAGTTGTTCGTGCTGTGTTCGCCATGTGGTTACTGTACACAAGTCCCATACCTCTGCCTCCCCCTATTCATGCAGAGACACAGGATGTGGTGAGGAACAGGGTGCATGTCCCGGAAATGTCAGATGTCATGGCAGTGGAGTTGATGGTAAGGTGTTAGTCGCAGATTATATGGTGTAGTTCTTGTACAGCTAACTGCCCACTCCGTGCGAATGCCAAGCATGGGTACGGTGTTGTACATCAATGTTCAGTTGGGGGTATTGAGTCGGGGTCCCATGAATTGACAAGTTGACGTGTATGCGACACCTTCCAGCAGGGCATCCATCCCATTGATGGTAAACATGGATGTCATCCAATGAAGCGGATTGTGGGTTGCAACGTGTTCTTCGTAGGTTGTCCCTTGTAGGATCCTGATGGGACATGTTGGATGACATTCGATGAAACTGTGTGCCAGGAGACGTTGTGTGGAGGCACACTGGTCCCATTGCAGTGTGTCCCCGATTGCAGCCACAAACGCCATGCCCCCATACACTGAACAGATCCTGTCGTGGTCGTCCAGGGGTGCAAACAGGTGTACCAAGTCCGCCTTTGGACATGCCGGGTTGGAGAGACATAAATCCACAGGCCAATAGTACGGACACCTCTGACAGTAGAAGACGGGGATGACGTAGCTGAACATTGCAATGCGGTAAGTTACTCGGTAACTTACATTCAGCATTGCCAGATTTGTACAGCCCACTATCTGTAGCAAGCTGTCACTGTACAACTTGATCTGTCCGGCGTAGTTGAGGTTCACTGGTGCAACAGCCATATTGCTACGGGGTGATGTGATGGCGTGCTCTGGATGCCTGAGCAGTCAGCAGAGTGCAGCCTCCGACGATGCTGGGAATAATGGTATGGATGTACGGCGGCAGGACTTGGGGTATGGCTTGGGTGAAGGACACAGTCCCTCATCCCACATGCTTCTATGAATAGTCAAGGCCAGTGGTGTCTGTCTCTTTCCGGATTACTTGCATTTGGTCCACATGTAGGAGTGGTATTGCCTTATTTGTGGTGTTATCTGTCTTTCATGTTGTGCGCTATCTGCCAGTGGACGTTTTACTCTGCATGGCTATGTTTAGCATCTTGTTGGTACAATGGCTCCATTCTCCTGCATGATTTTTTGCAATGTTGTTTCGGAGTAGGAATGGAAGGCCATTCAGTGCTATCTGCTCTCCCGTGTGTGGGAGGGACACTCCGTTGGCGCTGTACGTTTTGGCTTCTGTGTGGGTGTAGTATTGGGCACACCTGTTCTCAGGCAGCAGGATTTTCCTATTTTGCACATTGCATGTGTTGTTGTTGCGAGCAGGATGGGATAGGTATTTCTTGTTGAGACTGGCGTGCCTTTTCCGGACATTGTCGAGATTGTGCGCTGTTATGTAGCAGCCGCCGTGTGCTTCTCCATGTTTTGCACACAAGGGTGTGTCCTATTTTGCCATCACATTACTCCCCTGTTCGAGACACTTGTGTGACGTCACGTTGACAACTGTGAGTTGTCGGTTGGGGTCATGGGTGATGCAGGAAGGCCACGCGACATGTGCCTTCAGGGTGGTGCTGGTGTGTGGGGTGTGTAGTTGTGACTCTGTGGTGTTTGTGTGCAGCCCATGCGTGGCGCTGTCGTTGGCCTCTGCGTTGTGCGCATGTGTACCTGCGTCATCGCCGCTACGCTGCTGTGCCGTGACGGGGACGTCTCTTCCTGGTCCCGGGTAATGGGTGCCCAGGATGTTGCGAGTTGTGTTGTTTTGACAGGTGGGACATGTGTGGATACAGTGGTGGATGTGTCCTGTCCACACAGGGGTGCCTAGGGGGGGCCATGTACATTTTTTCCGCCCTTGCATTGTGTGCAGTGTTTGCGTGCTCTTGTTGTGTGTCTGCCTACCTGCGTCGTCGTGGCGCGTTCACTCCTAGGTGGTGCATCAGGTAGAGCATGGGGATGGCCTGGAGTGCAGGGTTCATGTCTGGGTGGGCCGCCTTTTCGATCCCCGTACTGCACAGTCGGTTTACCGCCTTGGTTTCTCGTGCGGTGTGTCTTTGCAGATGAGGCTGTTTGGTTCTGGCATCGTAATTTGTACGCCGGGCGGTACGTCATTTCGTCGGACGGTGTGTCTCCATTGGCTTGCGTCGCTATGTGGACGGGCGCACTTTGATGGCGGGTGGCGTTGCGGGCTTGCGGGCGGGGTTTGCCTGGTTTTTCACATCCTAATTTGGCAGCCGTGTGGCCCGTTGCTGGCGGTCGGTAAGTGGCGGTTTTTGCATCCGCCAGCACGGCGGTGCTGCTTCCGCCCGACATCGTAATGGGCCCCTTAATCAATAACAATTAACAATCAAAATATAAATATTTATTAATAAATTAATTCACACAATTAACACTATAAAATAAAATAAATATTATATTAAAAATATTAATAAATGTATTAAAATTAAATTACTTCCTACCCTACTCCCCTATCAACCCACAACCCGCTCCTAAAAAAATAACACAATTAACATAATTACCAATTAATTAATAATAATTAACAACCAATTAATAAATAATTAATAATAAATTAATTCCCACTGTTAACAATCTAAAATATTAAATAAATAAATATTATTTAATAAAAAATATTAATAATTTAATTATAATTACATTACTTCCCACCCTATTCCCCTATAAACCAACAACCCGCTACGGAACTAAAGCGCAAAATTTAATTAAAATAAAATTAATAACTTCTAAAAATGTAACACATATATTAAAAAACAAATGCAATATTAGACAGAAAATAGAGCACATACATTTAAAATACATACTAAAATACATAACACTAACTAAAAGACGATATTTTTAACAACTATATTTTTGCAAACGATATTAATGACTTCGATATTTTTGAAAATGATATTTCTTACCTTAAACTCGATATTCTTGACCACTATATTCTTGAAGTCGATATTTCTGTATCTCGATATTCTGCACTCGATATTAGTGCAAGTCGACATTCTGACTCTTTACCGTCACCGCTCGTTGATGACTTAGGCAAGATTTCAGGCCAACTGCATTTGAGCGTGGGTAGGATATACCTAGTGGGTCATCCTGGTCAAATCTTTTCACTCAGTCTCTGAAATAGAAGACGAAATCCTACACCAGGGCTAGGCTGCAGGGTGTATCCGACAAAGTCCTTTCGAAACTGGATAGCCATTGAACAAACTCCCTCTGAAGCCATTGTGTTTATAGGGAAAAGCTCTTAGCATGAGAAATTCAAATTTTGTGGCCACTGAAGTTCTCTTGTCAGACAGGCACTTTGATTGTGCCTTTGCCAAGTGAGAATTTCTGCATTTAAACTTTTATTTAGCTCAAAATCATTCATCTGGGCAAGTCAGACCCCTTTGCTACGAGGTCCTGCTGAAGCTCCAGAGGTATTGGAAATTCCAAAATTGTGAGCCTTTCTGTAGCAGCTCCTTTTGGCTACCTCTAAGACACTGAGGACCTCAGGGACACCACATACAGGCCAAGACTCACCCTAGGAGAGGCCAATAGCAGGGTTCATTCCAGGTCCAGATGTTAATGGTCAACTGGTGGCATCAGGAAAAAAGCCCTCTTGCAGGATGTTGTGTCACAGTAGCCACGCAGGAGGTTAGTCAACTAACCATTTGGAGTCTACTTCTCAGTCCTAGGTACAGGCAGGAGCAGGTCCAGGCCATCAGGTCTAAACACAGATCACAGACAACAGGTCCAGTACTCTTCTTTTCTTCCTCAGGTCCAAAAAAGTGTTTTAACGAGCTGTTGGTGAGGCACCTGTTTTGTGAGATTGACTAGCCAGTGGGTGGGGGTGACATCTGGACACTCCATAACTATGAGACAAAGGTTCAAAAGGGCAAACCATCCCATTTTTGCAGCACATCTTGTTTCCCATACTCCAAACTATCTCACGGTCTACTATCCTAAATAAAAATCGAAGATGGCATAGCCTTTCTTCACTTGGAGCTGGTTTGTGTGTTTAGGGAAATGAGCAGCCCCCTCCACCTTAGCTGTATAGCAAATGGAGCTGGTGCCAAACTAGCTATAGGGAGCACAGAAAACAACATTCTTATCATACCTAAATCTCCTTTTACAATTAACTATGGTCCCTTTCAAGTTAATACAGTTCCTGATTCCCTCCCCAGTTGACCTTCCTGGCTGCTATGAGTCATGTACCTCACACCCAAGACTTTCTGCTAAATGGCAAAAGCCATTGTTTCTGCTCCGAAGCAGTTTTCACATCTCATTATGGAGGAGCACTAGCTGCGTGTCTGCTAGAACGCTATTGCTAATTAGCCTACCGGAGGTGCTGGTAGACAAAGTCTAACTTTTTAAGTCACTTTTGCTAAATATTTAGTAGCATTTTGACAGAATTTGGATTTTTGTTAAACATTAAAAATAGTATTTGAAGTTTTCCAGTAGCTAGTCCCATATCAGAGATAACTGAGTTATGATTTTTAGTTTTTGGAAGGGGCATTTTTGAGCATCCCTTCCAAATAATGAATTGGTAGCATACAATGGTTTGCGATCATAATTCCAGTCGCAAACTGTTGAAAAGTTGTTAAGTCTGGTAACTCATTCATACAATGGAAGGAGGCCCCTTTGGACCCCTTTCCCTTTGTGAATTGGGGTGTAAGTTGGATGGAAACCACTGCTAACTCTCACTGAAACAAAGACTTATTTTTAAAGAGCAGCCCTAGTTATTTTAAGGAAATCAGGCTGCTCTAAAAAAATCTGTTTTTCTTTATTTAAAACCGCTCGCAGTCTTGGTTTTCTGTTGATCCTTGCAGGTAAGCATCCCTGTGTTTTTGTAAAACCAGAGTGAATCACAATTTGCAGCCAACCTAATTATTACTAATTAGGTATATTGGACTGTGATCCATTTGAGTGTGTAAATCAACTTATTAGTATCTAGGTTGCCTTGCAAAGTAAGTTTCTGGTACCAAAAAACAGAAGTCTCAAAAAAGCAACTGCTTTTTGCAGCCAGACAAGTGGTACATCCCGCCCTAAATTAGTACAAATGGTTATATTCAAAAGAGACTTTTGCCAATGTGAAAACACCACATACTTTAAGGGTTTGATTTTATTCTTCCCCATTCAGCATGTCTAAATAGAAAAACTGAGGCTGCTACCAATTTTGTGCCATGTTGCACAAGCAAATAGTTACTGTAAAAATAATAAAAAATTATTGCAACAAAAACATATTGCAACACTGCTGAAAAGTACTATTACTCTCCCTTTCAAATTAACCATGCCTTGCCATTTAATGCATTGCTATGTAGAAAGCAGAAATCAAATGCAAATCAGTTCCAGAGACTGTGCGGGACATCATTTATAGTGTGGCTCATGAATATTTATGTGCCATGCCTCATTAAATAATATATGCATTTCTGATGCATACTTTTTAATAGTACTTTCTTTCCAATTAGGTCCTTAGAGCTTGATTCATAATGAAATCATTGTACCTTTATCCACCCTTTATTCACTTTGGAAGAGAGACTCATATTTTTTTTATTTTAGAAGAGAATTGTGTGCTGAACTGAGTAGCAAACCCCTTCAAAATGACTTAAGAAAATTGTCAATTAATTTCATTTGAAAGTTATCATCTACAGTGAGTCTGCTAACATGACTTTTGGATAATCAATAAAGGTGTGGCTCTGCAGTACTAGTTCAATTCCATAAATACATTGGCTGACACTGGCTACTGCTGTGGGGAGCACAAGGCCCTGCTGGCAACTGTGCACCAACCAACAGCAGGACACCACTGACTGACATCCTGAAAGACAACTCGCACTCCCTGCAATGGAAGCACGTTCCATGGTGGGATATCTGGCTGAGTGGGAAGGAAGACTGACAGCACTGACCATAGTTACCAGCTGCTTTTCTCACACACACCCTTAACACAAACTCCACACAACTCACCTGGGAGAATGCATTGCCACACACTCTAATTAAATATCCCACAAAGAACCACCACCCTGGGTTATGCTGTGTGAAGCACAGGGGCACACATGGGACTTGTAGCCAAACTAACCCCAGGATAACACATTCAGCCATCTTGTCAGCACAGGCACACAACTCCACAGGGAAGCAGAGTCAAAAGGAAGGAAGCATGGGCATGCTGGGAAGGGGGGTGGAGGCAATAGCATGATGGGAGTGGTAGTCACAGCCCAACATCCCCCACCTACATGGCCCAGCAAGCTCACACCCAAGCATGCACACCTCACAGGGAGTGAAAAGCCACTTCAAAGATGGCTGACACTGGTGCTCAGTTGTGGGGAGCACATGGCCCTGCTGGGAACTGAACACCAACCAACAGCAGGACACCACTGACAGCCATCTTGCCATTGCTGTCACACTCACACACAGTGAAGTCCACTCAAAAGCAAGTAAGTATGGGCATGCTGGGAAGTGGGGTGGAGGCAATAGCATGATGGGAGTGGTAGTCACAGATATTGGTCAGCCTCACAATTGTCCCATCAACACCACCCTGAACCATGCGCACATCACAGGGAGTGAAAAGCCACTTCAAAGATGTCTGACACTGGTGCTATGTTGTGGGAGCACAAGCCCCTGTTGGGAACTGGGCACCAACCAACAGCAGGACACCACTGTCAGCCATCTTGCCATTGCTCTCACACTCACACACAGTGAAGTCCACTCAAAAGCAAGTAAGTATGGGCATGCTGGGAAGTGGGGTGGAGGCAATAGCATGATGGGAGTGGTAGTCACAGATATTGGTCAGCCTCACAATTGTCCCATCAACACCACCCTGAACCATGCGCACATCACAGGGAGTGAAAAGCCACTTCAAAGATGTCTGACACTGGTGCTATGTTGTGGGGAGCACAAGGCCCTGCTGGGAACTGGGCACCAACCAACAGCAGGACACCACTGTCAGCCATCTTGCCATTGCTCTCACACTCACACATAGTGAAATCCACTCAAAAGCAAGTAAGTATGGGCATGCTGGGAAGTGGGGTGGAGGCAATAGCATGATGGGAGTGGTAGTCACAGATATTGGTCAGCCTCACAATTGTCCCATCAACACCACCCTGAACCATGCGCACATCACAGGGAGTGAAAAGCCACTTCAAAGATGTCTGACACTGGTGCTATGTTGTGGGAGCACAAGGCCCTGCTGGGACCTGGGCACCAACCAACAGCAGGACACCACTGTCAGCCATCTTGCCATTGCTCTCACACTCACACACAGTGAAGTCCACTCAAAAGCAAGTAAGTATGTGCATGCTGGGAAGTGGGGTGGAGGCAATAGCATGATGGGAGTGGTAGTCACAGATATTGGTCAGCCTCACAATTGTCCCATCAACACCACCCTGAACCATGCGCACATCACAGGGAGTGAAAAGCCACTTCAAAGATGTCTGACACTGGTGCTATGTTGTGGGGAACACAAGGCCCTGCTGGGAACTGGGCACCAACCAACAGCAGGACACCACTGTCAGCCATCTTGCCATTGCTCTCACACTCACACACAGTGAAGTCCACTCAAAAGCAAGTAAGTATGGGCATGCTGGGAAGTGGGGTGGAGGCAATAGCATGATGGGAGTGGTAGTCACAGATATTGGTCAGCCTCACAATTGTCCCATCAATACCACCCTGAACCATGCGCACATCACAGGGAGTGAAAAGCCACTTCAAAGATGTCTGACACTGGTGCTATGTTGTGGGGAGCACAAGGCCCTGCTGGGAACTGGGCACCAACCGACAGCAGGACACCACTGTCAGCCATCTTGCCATTGCTCTCACACTCACACACAGTGAAGTCCACTCAAAAGCAAGTAAGTATGGGCATGCTGGGAAGTGGGGTGGAGGCAATAGCATGATGGGAGTGGTAGTCACAGATATTGGTCAGCCTCACAATTGTCCCATCAACACCACCCTGAACCATGCGCACATCACAGGGAGTGAAAAGCCACTTCAAAGAGGTCTGACACTGGTGCTATGTTGTGGGGAGCACAAGGCCCTGCTGAGAACTGGGCACCAACCAACAGCAGGACACCACTGTCAGCCATCTTGCCATTGCTCTCACACTCACACACAGTGAAGTCCACTCAAAAGCAAGTAAGTATGGGCATGCTGGGAAGTGGGGTGGAGGCAATAGCATGATGGGAGTGGTAGTCACAGATATTGGTCAGCCTCACAATTGTCCCATCAACACCACCCTGAACCATGCGCACATCACAGGGAGTGAGAAGCCACTTCAAAGATGTCTGACACTGGTGCTATGTTGTGGGGAGCACAAGGCCCTGCTGGGAACTGGGCACCAACCCACAGCAGGACACCACTGTCAGCCATCTTGCCATTGCTCTCACACTCACACACAGTGAAGTCCACTCAAAAGCAAGTAAGTATGGGCATGCTTGGAAGTGGGGTGGAGGCAATAGCATGATGGGAGTGGTAGTCACAGATATTGGTCAGCCTCACAATTGTCCCATCAGCACCACCCTGAACCATGCGCACATCACAGGGAGTGAAAAGCCACTTCAAAGATGTCTGACACTGGTGCTATGTTGTGGGGAGCACAAGGCCCTGTTGGGAACTGGGCACCAACCAACATCAGGACACCACTGTCAGCCATCTTGCCATTGCTCTCACACTCACACACAGTGAAGTCCACTCAAAAGCAAGTAAGTATGGGCATGCTGGGAAGTGGGTTGGAGGCAATAGCATGATGGGAGTGGTAGTCACAGATATTGGTCTGCCTCACAATTGTCCCATCAATACCACCCTGAACCATGCGCACATCACAGGGAGTGAAAAGCCACTTCAAAGATGTCTGACACTGGTGCTATGTTGTGGGGAGCACAAGGCCCTGCTGGGAACTGGGCACCAACCAACAGCAGGACACCACTGTCAGCCATCTTGCCATTGCTCTCACACTCACACACAGTGAAGTCCACTCAAAAGCAAGTAAGTATGGGCATGCTGGGAAGTGGGGTGGAGGCAATAGCATGATGGGAGTGGTAGTCACAGATATTGGTCAGCCTCACAATTGTCCCATCAACGCCACCCTGAACCATGCGCACATCACAGGGAGTGGAAAAGAACTGACAAGATGGCTGACACTGGGTACTGCTGTGGGGAGCACAAGGCCCTGCTGGCAACTGTGCACCAACCAATAGCAGGACACCACTGACTGACATCCTGAAAGACAACTTGCACTCCCTGCAATGGAAGCACGTTCCATGGTGGAATATCTGGCTGGGTGGGAAGGAGGGCCGGATGTCAACCAAATACAACCAAATTTAGACCTTGTACACACCCCAACATTCATATAGAAATGCCCAAAGTATGCAGGACAATGTGCTACACCAATATCAACCTCTGACTGTGACAACTTAGGACAATGCAATGTACAGGCCCGCATCCAGAGGTACAGTCACAACTGTCAGGTGTGTGAACCATTGATGCCTGCAGAAACATAACATACATTGTGTGTGTCTCCCAAAAACAGGTGATGATGGGGACACAGCAGCAGACGCTGAGGAGTCCCCGTCCCAGGCTCAAGGGGAAACGGAGCTCACTGGTGTGGAACAGCCTCTGCCCTCCTCGGATGACGAAGACCTACCTGGCACCTCCAGAGCAAGTCATCATGCAGCACCAGCAGGACCACCAGCTGCACCCCCTGCACCCACCCCTCCACCGACTGTCAACACACAAACCACCCCTGCCGACACGGACAGACCAAGGAGCACCACCACCACCAGCACACAGACCCTGGACCAACGTGGGGCTATGGACACCAACACCACCAACAACCCCCAAGGGGGCCCAGGATCACCTGTGCGTGCCACCTCAGGTACTGCACGTGTTGCCAGGGGTGGTGGGAGGGGTGGGAGACATAGGTCGCTGATCGCAGAGGGGTCTGGACTGCATGATGACCCACAACTGGTACGCATAGCCGATGCGTACCAGTCCAGCACCGGAGAGCTCAGCCAGGTAGTGGGGCTCCTCAGGGACATTAAACAGCAGCAGGCTGCCCATCATGCCCGCTTGGACTTACACATGTCCCGCGTGGAGTCCAAGTGGGACACACTGCAAGAGATGACGGCGGTGCATAGGGACATATTACAATGCCTCCGCCAGATGAGCAGCAACCAGTCAACACCTCCCTGTGTGCCCACAACATCTGGTGCTGAAACAACTGCAACTGCCACAGGGAGGGAGGATGACTCTGGCGGAGAGTCCCCTGCACCGCAGCAGCCTGCACTTGAGGGTCCCCCCCAAAGAAGAGGGGTCGTCCGAGGAGGGGCAACTGAGAGGCCGATGGCCATGTGCAACCCCCAGGAAGCCACAACCTGTTCTGGATAATCACCTTTGTGTGCAAACTGTTCACCCTGTTGACTGCAACACAACTCCCCCACATGACATGGGGAGTACAAGTTGGACCAATGTATCAGATGACTGTGGACTTTACTCAGGACATTTCTGCTACCAGGACTTCCAATTCATCTAGGAACTTTGGATTACAATCACAATGTACAGCACCCACCATCCTGTGCACTATACACACACATGTATGACAATAAACACACTAATACACCATACCTGCCTCTGTTGTGATTCCAACGTGGTTTCTGTCATGGAGATGATGACCAGCGAAATTACACTGTGCATGCTAACTGCTACAGCAAGTACAACACAGGCATGTGAGTCATGGCAACGTGACACATATGAGGGAGGCACACCACCAGGGCTACACAACACATACACACCATGGCCATCTGACTCATCGCCTACACTGATGTTGCCAGGAAATACGGTGCAATGCACAGACACAACACCTATTCACAGTCTTTGTCAACTAGCCCACTGGTGCAGTAAGCAAATGTCAGTCAGATGTGTGACCACAGACAACGCACATCACAAAGTGAAGCACAGGTTTATTACACATTTGCAACATGTTGCAACCACTACAGATGCAAGGTAATCCCACCTGGCAGCGGGCACACAGTCAACAAGTGTAGAAGGAAGGAAGTCCATGGGTGTGGCGCACATCACCTGTAGGGACACGACAGCTACCACCCTGGAAGTCGAATTACGGTGTCGGGGATCACAGTTGACCAAACGACTCTGAAAGTACCCTGTGAAGGACAGAAATGACACACAGTCAAAAGCACTGAAGAACAGGACAGAACTGCAATACTCATGCCCAATACATGTCACAAGATACCCACCCAGAACCAAGTTAGCATGTCAACACTGTTGGGGAGTACAGACTACCTGTAAGGACACATCGCTACACGCATACAGTCATGTAGCACATGGACACACTCAAACAGCACCAGAGCACCACCAACACATATCATGCATACTCACATCATTGACATGACATCTCCGGATACTCACATTCAGCTGAAGAAGTTGGTGATGAGCTGTGTGCGGACATCACCATCATCATCATCATCATCATCACTGGCATCGTGGTCCAGGCCAGGATCCTCCACAGGTGGCGGATGTTGGTCATCGTCATCCAGGATGAGAGGCAACTCCTTCCGCACTGCCAGGTTGTGTAGCATGCAGCAGAAGATGACAATCTTGCACACCTTTGGTGGGGCATATGGGAGGGCCCCTCCTGTCTTATCTAGGCAGCGGAAGCGGCTCTTCAGGAGACCAAATGTCCGCTCGATCACTCTCCTGGTCCGACCATGTGCCTCATTGTAGCGTATCTGGGCTGGTGTCACAGTGTTCCTGAGGGGCGTCAGCAACCACGGCATGTTGGGGTATCCGGAGTCACCTACATACAGACAATTGCACATTAGCTGAGTTGGAAAAGAGGGTGGAACACTACATTGCAGAACACACACAATGGTACAAAGTCAGTACACACCAACAAGCCAGGCACGCTGGTTCCGCATCTGTAACATCATCCTCGGGATGCGACTACTCCTCATCACGTAGGCATTGTGTGCAGAACCTGGGAAACGGGCACAGACATGTGAGATGCTCATATCTGCAAGACATACCACCAGTGCATTGACCGAGTGGTAGTGTTTGCGGTTCCTGTATGCCTGCTCTTGGGCCTGTGGTGGTACCAAAGCCACATGTGTCCCATCAATGGAGCCAATGACATGCAGCATCCTCCCCAGGGCATAGAAGTCACTCTTCACGTCAGTGAGTTGTTGGAGTCTAGGGAAATAGATGTACTGGTTCAGGTATATCAACATAGCCTCCAAAACATCGCGGAGCACACGGCTGAACATGGTCTGTGACATCCCACCAGCAGTCGCCACAGTGTGTTGAAAGGTACCGGTGGCAAAGAAGTGTAGGGCTGCCATCACCTTCACCTTGGGGGTCAGCGCTGTAGGGTATGTCCGGCCAGCTTGCAAATGTGGGGCCAACCGCACCGTCAATACCTCAATCAGCAGCCTGGTGAAGCGGTACCATCGGATGCAGTCCCGTTCCACCATGGTTGCAAGGTCAGGGAATGGTCTATGGACGGCTGGTGCCCTGCAGTGCATAGGTGAAGAAAGAAAGATTGTCAGTCACCCCACATATGTGGCAATGACCATACTCAATATCACATGATACATCATTAAGAGGCACAAGTACATGATGTGTGCAGTTCCGTAAGGACATGTATGGCACCTACATGGCCAACATCTAACATCACAGTTCAACAAGTGGCATCAACAAGTCCCAGGTTGTGCCATGGGATATCATGAGGCCGTGTCACAGTTCCCATCTCCTGCTGCCACGTTCCAAACACACCCCACAGTGACATGTGAGGACAGATGTGCCCCAGGCATCACAGCTCATCGACAGGTAGATTCCCAGGGACCCTGTATTGCCACATGGACACTGGCATGACATGGTGTATCATGAATACACCACAGCAAAACAACCATGACCCCCACAGGTAGTGGTCCCTGTTGCCTCGGCAGGACAGACATGGACGTCTGTGACACACACACGCACAACATCAAAGTCCATGCACAAACAACGTGGATGTGGAGACTGTCTCCCATTGTGCACATGGAATCAGAGACATTGTAAACACAACATGCACACAGACTGTGGAGGACCATCACTATTGTGGCAATGGGTCACCCTGGGACATACATACCGTCCCACATGGGACTCAGGGGGTATGTGACATGACATACACATACACCACCGTGAAATGTGACCATGCCACATGCTCAGAAATGAACAGTTGCACATCACAGTGGTCATGTGAACGACACACCAAGGATTCTGTCCCCATGAACACGTGCACAGCCTGGGAGTGGCTGCCCCCAAGTGACACCCACAGAACAACATGTTCACCCCCATACACGGAATAGGTAATGCAGCCTTACATGCCTTAGGATACAGTGTGGACAGGCTGTGGTGTTGTAGGTGTGCCCCTCACTCCCTGGGAAGTATATGTGGCTGGCATATGTTCACCTGTGACAGGCATGGTGACATATGCCAGTGACTTGTACAGGGACGCGTTGGACAGCAATGGACCGATCGGTGTGCACACATTGGCCATTGCATTCAATGTGAGCGGGTACGCGTTGTATTCGCAATACGCGTTGGACAGCAATGGACCGATCGGTGCGCACACATTGGCCATTGCATTCAATGTGAGCGGGTACGCGTTGTATTCGCAATACGCGTTGGACAGCAATGGACCGATCGGTGCGCACACATTGGCCATTGCATTCAATGTGAGCGGGTACGCGTTGTATTCGCAATACGCGTTGTAGAGCAATGGACCGATCGGTGTGCCCGGCCGGCCCATTGCATTCAATGTGTGCGGGTACGCGTTGTATCCCGGGTACGCGTTGTAGAGCAATGGACTGATCGGTGTGCCTGGCCGGCCCATTGCATTCAATGTGTGCGGGTACGCGTTGTATCCCGGGTATGCGTTGTAGAGCAATGGACCGATCGGTGTGCCCGGCCGGCCCATTGCATTCAATGTGTGCGGGTACGCGTTGTATCCCGGGTACGCGTTGAACTGCAATGGACCGATCGGTGTGCCCGGCCGGTCCATTGCATTCAATGTGTGCGGGTACGCGTTGTATTCCGGGTACGCGTTGTAGAGCAATGGACCGATCGGTGTGCCCGGCCGGCCCATTGCATTCAATGTGTGCGGGTACGCGTTGTATCCCGGGTACGCGTTGAACTGCAATGGACCGATCGGTGTGCCCGGCCGGCCCATTGCATTCAATGTGTGCGGGTACGCGTTGTATCCCGGGTACGCATTGTAGGGCTATGGACCGATCGATGTGCCGGCCCATTGCATCTGTTGTGAGCGGGTACGCGTTGAACTGCAATGGACCGATTGGTGTGCCCGGCCGGCCCATTGCATTCAATGTGTGCGGGTACGCGTTGTATCCCGGGTACGCGTTGTAGAGCAATGGACCGATCGGTGCGCACCCATTGGCTATGGCCTGGCCTGGCAACGGACGCGTTTTCAAATCTTGAACGAGTCTGATGCTGTAAATTCAGTTGGTCACCCACAACAATGTTGCAAATTCATGGGTGTCATGAAGTTGAACTTTTGAAGGATGCTGTGGGCGTGTGTAAGTGGTGCAATTCCATGGATTGGCCAGATTCAGAAGATGAAAACGACTTGGACCTATCACTTTGGACACATGGGACAGTATCTGCCTCTGCAGCACACATATAATGCTGGCTGTTCCCCTGAGAGCTCACTTGCCTGCACTACATGCTCCAGGAAGACATCTGCCACCACCACTGCTGCTGTATCTGCACCCTCTGGACCCTGCAATGGCACGTACTGTGGAGAGAGCCCCAGCCTTCAGCACTGAGGAGAACCAGGCCCTGCTGGACAGCCTCCTTCCACAGTACAGCAAGCTGTATGGGAAAGCAGGGGAGCAGGTGAGTGTGCTGTCCACTGCATCACTAAATGTGCATGTTGTCTGACTAGCAAGGCTTACAGTCTGCACGCCACTGGCTAGACGGCTCACTGAGTAGTTGTCACCCCCCATAGTGTGTAGTTACATGCACTGAACAGGTATAGTGCAGTGACAGTGCATTTAAACAAGGTTTTACTTCCCAGGCAATGATACCATGTAGTAACTGCTGGCAAACTGTCCATAGCCATCGTTGCACTGCCTGTGTACATCATGTGCCCCTGTGATTGAGACTTGTATATCCAACTGTGTAATGCACGGATATGTTGCATGTGTAGTAATGGCATTCTCACTTTGTCATCCTCACAGGTTGATGCCCACCAGAAGCAGCAGATATGGCTGACCATCGTCCGGGCAGTGAGATCCGTGGGGGTCTACAAGCGCTGGATCCGCAACTGCCAGAAGAGGTGGCAGGACCTTCGGGGCTGGACCCGGAGGATCGCACAGGTCCAGCTGAAGCTGTCGCCTCCTCGCAGGAGGGGCGGACACCGGACCCTGACCCCCCACATGCTCAGGATCCTGGCGGTGGTCTTCCCTGATCTGGATGGGCAGCTGAAGGCCAGAGAGCAGCAAGGAGGGGGTGAGTCCATGACTGCATTGTGAACTTTGTCTGCCATGCTATGTGCCCTCCTCTGGCCTGGTTAAACGTCCAAAGTACATCTGTCATGTGGTCCAGGACCCATGTCCCTCAATTGTGCACTGCCCACTCCTCATCTGATACCCAGGTGTGGCCCTTACAGTCAGGGAATTGTGTCACTTGGGTACTGTGTCCTTGCATTTTGCTTAGCTCAAGGTGGGGGACAGCATTTGTTCCCCTAACTCTGTGGTGGGCATCATGGGTGGGTCCATTGCTTACACAATGCCTGTGTTCTGACATGTAATCTGCGTGTTACTTTGATATGTGGTCCAATTGCTGAGCTGATCCACCACATGTGCCTGGGGTATCTGGCACACACCCATGCTGCGGGTGGGAACAATGTTTGGGCCCCAGGAGTGTGTATATTACGTGTGTCACACATACTTAGCCACCTGCCTACTGTCCAGGGCTCATCCCTCATTCACGTGGGGCAGGACAGTCATGCCTACTCCAGGCCATACAATACACTCTGTACTCCCACTCCCGTGTATCAGCTGACACGTTGTGCTCAGTGATATGTCCCCTCAGGTGTCTGCCTCTGTGTCAGTGTGCTGTGGCTTCATTGTCAGGACTGCTGGGGTGTTTCTTGGTTGGGGCTCAGCATGCCACCGGAGATGTGACCATAGGAGACGATACTTGTGTGACACATAGGTGTTTGATCACCTGACCGTGCAGACTGGGGTATGTGAATGTGAAGTTCAGGCAGCTGTTTCCCATTCACAGCAGATTGTGAGGTGCTCAGGTTCAGAGGGTTGTGTTACAGGTCTCCCATATGTCCAATCGGTATGACGTGGACAGATAAGGGTTCAGATGATGTGGTGTGTGGGGGATGTACATGTGCACTTGTTCAGCTCCAGGACTTGCAATCCCCATGACCTACTATTGTGACACAGTGCAGACTGTTGTTGTCTGGCTGCCCTGCCCATGTGACTGGAGACAGTGATGTATGACTTAGCAGGCATGCCTGTGCCATGGCATGTAACTTCCTATGAGTGATCCTGCAGGGGAGTGACATGTGCTACATGCACACCATTGTGGCAATGGCTATCAGGACATGGGTGCATCATGGTGTCTGTCGCTGGTATGCATCACATGCATTTCATATTTGACTCTGGGCATCCCTTTCATCCGGACACCTGTACTGACTCAGTGGCAAGAGTTGTGATGTGTGCATGTTCACATGCTTCACCGTGTTCTCTGCACTGTCCAACTACTGTGTAGGTGGTGCATGTGTCCACACTGGGGTATTGCCATCCAACAGACACCAGACAGATGGGTGCAAGGCCAGGAGGGATGTGAGTGCCATGGTTGACCATCAGACTGACAATTGGCTTCTCCTATTCTGTTTGGGCACTTTTGGCAATGTTCAACTAAGGATGCCAGGGCTTGCTCTGTAATGTGCTGTACTTACTGTGGTGTGTGCGTTCGGTGCAGGTGACTGATGTCTGTCTGTTTCCCTATTGTTTGCAGATACATCCACGGCCACAGGAGGGGACAGCTCCACGGACCAGGAGGAGCCGCAGAGCCAGACTGGGTCAGCAGCCGAGGAGTGGTCGGAGGGACCCAGTGGCACGGAGGGCGAGGGGAGCCACACCGAGGAGTCCTCAGCAGCATCCACCTCAGCTGAGGACCACAGCAGCTCAGAGGATGACTCCCTTGTGGATGCGGGTGTCAGCAGCCACCACACCCCAGCTAGTGTTGCTGTCCCCGCCACCACCACCACCACCGCCCTCCCATCGGCTCCCATTCCCGAGGTCCGTGGAGGCTCCCATGTTCGGGAGCGTGTCTCCTTCGGGCCAGGCACCGCACCCCTGCCCCTGTGTCCCCTGCTGCCCTGAGTGAGGAGTCTGTGTACCTCCTTCGCCAGCTCCATGTAGGGCAGACAGCGATGCTGAGTGTCCTCCATGCACACACCACTCTGTTGACTCAGCTGGTGTCGTTCATGGAGGGCATCTCATCGGGCATGTCTGCCCTACAGAGGGGCAATAGGTCCATGGACTCCTCCCTGACGGCAGCAGTGTCCCTCCTCCAACAGTCCCTCACCCCTCCTGCCTCTGTCCCATCCACACTCCCCAGCACCTTACCTGTCCCAAGCACACACACACCGGCACAGGCACACACCAGCACAGACACAAGCAGCACACAGACACACACGCCAAAATCAAGACGCACACGCACGCACAGTCAGGGGACTGAAACCACACTCACAGGGGATGGGGCCCAGGCACACATACACGCATCCACGAGCACTGCGCAGTCCTCAGTTACCTCTCCCTCCAAAGCCCCTTCCCTTGCCTCACCTGCAACCCCAAAGACACAGCGGCTCTTCCTCAGTGACCTCGGCCTCTTCCCCTCCGATCCAGCTGATCCAGCATTCAGGGGGAAGAGGAATCCCACCCACATGGAGTGGAGTGCCCCTCGCCCCCGGACACCCTCCCCCAGGCGCAGACCGACTGACGCCCCCATCCGCAAGTCCCCCGGACCCGGAAGAGCAAGACCCCGCCGCCGCCCTGCAGCTCAGGCACCAAGTCTCCTTCCTCCATCCCTCAGGCCCCCACTCCACAGGTGCCCCCACCACACCCTGCCCCAGGTTCCCCCACCCACAGATACACCATCCCCAAAATGATCAGGCCTTCTCCCCCTGCCACTTGCTCTTCCGGCACCACACCCCCGCTGCGCATGTCTGTGCCACTGGTGTGGAGACGGTGTCCTCCCCTCTGTCCTGCCCACCTTACCTGATCCCCATTCTCCTCCCCTGGAGGTAGGCACTGCAGTGGAGTCCACTACCACCCGGTCTGACTTGGGCACTGCAGTGGGGAACCTGTCCACTCCATCTGCACGGCCCACTGCAGTCGTGCCGGCACCCACACCATCTGACTCATGCCCCCAGTTGTGCTGGCACACACCATGTCAGACACCTCCACTGCAGTTGTCAGTGGCTCTCCAGCACCCACCACCCCTTCCCTGCCTCCTTCTGGTGAGCCCTGATTCTGTCCCTGCGGTGCCTGGCCTGCCCCCCCCCGTATGCCCCTCCAAGGGGATTGTCCCTGGTGTTTATCAGTGCAGGCATGCGTAGAGTGACATCTGCCACTGTCACCCTGTTTTGACATTCAGGATGGACTGGCCATTGGCCTTTGTTTCTTTTTTACTGGACTTCAACTTTTGAACCCACATATGCTGAATAAAGCAACTTTCTGTTCTCTAGTGGTTTTGCTTCTGATGTACATGATGTTGATGATGCTAACCATGCCCTTGCTGCAGTGATGGTGATATTTGGTCTCATGAAAATGAAGTGTTACTGTGCAGGAACCCATGTGGTCCAGGGGGAATGTGTCCTATCCTGTAGTGTATCCATGTCATCCTTAGCAGCATCTGAGGGTGTCACGTTTTCAATATTTGGCAATGGGATTTTCTACTTACATTAGCAATGTCACATCTGTGGCTTCCACCCCTGCACATCTGTTGTGCTTGCCATTGTTCAATTAGTCTACTTCCCTGACCGTGTGGCCATCTCCACTGGACATGCAGGTTTGGGCATCAATGGGGAAGGACTCATCTGTGTTGTCAGTGCAACTTGCTATACATGTGTGTTGGATCTGTGCTGATGATTTCGTTGACACTCCCATGACCAGGCTGATGTGACGGGAGCCTTCATTTGGTGCTAATTGTTGACTGTGTGACCAAGTGTTCTGCTGACATGATGGAGCCCTACTGAGGCAACATATGGCACAGCTTTCCTCACACAGGAGTGGAGTCCCCTCATGGCAGTGTGTACTCCTGTGACATCGCCTGCGCCCAAGGTGTGTGTTGTATGAGCATGTCTGTGTGTTCACTTCCATTTTGCTGTGCATGCTGGGATCCCTAGTGATGTTCCTGTTTGTGATGCTTGCTGAGTTGACCTATGTTCCCCCAAAGTCTTCTCCCTGGGTTCTCTGTGATGTGGGTGCATGGCACATTACTGGTCATCAGGGTGTCACCCATAGGTGTGTTTGCTGTCAGGGCTGAGTTTGTGGGCCGACGCAGATGGGACACAGTCAGGATTCCCCTTGGCACTTGTTGTTTACACCTGTCATGTAATTTCCAGTTTGTGTTAGCTTTCAGTGATTGTGACACGTTGTGTGTGTGACTGCTGGCACTCCTCAGGGTCAGGGCTGCAATGTTGGTAGTTGTCTATGTGTGTTCTTTGTGGGTGACCTTGGCTTCTTCATTGGTGTGGGACTGTGGCTGGGATCCCATTGGTTGGTGTGGTATTGCCGTCATGTCCATGTACAGCGTAGTGTGCAGTGTGTCAGACATTCAGGAGTCTTGTTGAGTGGCCATGTGTGATGTGTTTCTGCACCTTGGTTCCCACCACCACCCATGGGATTGTCATGGGTGCATGTGCAATGTCACCAGTGCATGTGAGCTTCACTGCTGCACATTGTTGGAGGTCGAGGTGTGTGGTGTTGAGTGTGTGCAGATGAGAGTTGTTGCCCAGCTAGAACCCTGCCTCCATGTTGGCCTTGGCTTACTGGCCGTGCTGATTGATTTGTGCTTGTGTAGGTGTGATGGTAGTTTGTTGCTCAGGACACATGACTGTGGTTCACAGTGTGAACGACATCTAGCTTTGTCATCACAGTGGGATTGTCATGCAGCCCAGGGTCACCACATTGTGGGGACCCTGGGGGTAGTGCTGTGGTGTGTCTGTGTCTTGCTGTGTCAGTTGCTGTTCCTACATGCTTGTGTGACATGTGTGATTTGTGCTCCCTCTCATCTAACAATGCCTGATTGACCACATAGGGGATTTGGATCCATGAGTTACCTTTGTGTGGCAATGTATGCACATCTGTGTAATTGGTATTCAGGCCTCATCATGTGTTGTGTGGTTGCCTGGGGACACTGGCACCCCCCTCACCTGTTGTGTTTGATGTGCAGTGTGGGTCTGCCTGTTTGTGTTTGTGCATCTGCACCACTGCATTGGCATATCTTTAGTGTGCCATTGGCTGTATGTTGTTTGGTGGGTTTCCCCTGCTGTCCCTGGGACTCCTAGGTCATCAGTCAGCACAATGATCATTGTTTGTGTGTCCCATTTCTGCCATGGTATGGTATCTGTTCACCTCACATCTACAGTCTCCACAGGGTATCTGCATTTGTGTGCCCATTGGTGCAAATATGTGGGTCTGCATTCTGATGGTCACTTCTGTCATTGTGTCATTGATGAATGTTGACAGTGTCAGCCCCCATGGGTGATGTTTGTCTGCACATGGCCAAAGGTATGTCTTATTTGCACTGCAGTGTTTGCCTCCCCCAATCTATGTTGCTATGGGACACAAGCACTACTTTGCCACTGATGTGTTTGTTGTTCTGTGACCAGGAATCATCCATGCAGTTTGGCAGTTGCAGCTTTTTCAATGTCAACACTTACATTTTGGTCACTGTGATGATGGGGGTTTGGACCCCATTGCCACAATGTTCAAGATGTGCTTCAGCTATGGGCCCCACACTTACATTTTGGTCACTGTGATGATGGGGGTTTGGACCCCATTGCCACAATGTTCAAGATGTGCTTCAGCTATGGGCCCCACACTTACATTTTGGTCACTGTGATGATGGGGGTTTAGACCCCATTGCCACAATGTTCAAGATGTGCTTCAGCTATGGACCCCACACTTACCTTTTGGTCACTGTGATGATGGGGGTTTAGACCCCATTGCCACAATGTTCAAGATGTGCTTCAGCTATGGACCCCACACTTACCTTTTGGTCACTGTGATGATGGGGGTTTGGACCCCATTGCCACAATGTTCAAGATGTGCTTCAGCTATGGGCCCCACACTTACATTTTGGTCACTGTGATGATGGGGGTTTAGACCCCATTGCCACAATGTTCAATATGTGCTTCAGCTATGGACCCCACACTTACCTTTTGGTCACTGTGATGATGGGGGTTTGGACCCCATTGCCACAATGTTCAAGATGTGCTTCAGCTATGGGCCCCACACTTATATTTTGGTCACTGTGATGATGGGGGTTGGACCCCATTGCCACAGTGGTCATGGTCTGCTTGCATTGTGGGGGCCACACACATTTATGTGTGACACATGTGATAGGGGGTCACATTGTATGTTCAAAGTCATGTTCAGTGTTGTAGGCATTTGACACAATCTACACACGCTTGTCATGGTGTTGGGGGGATGTCTTTATGTTGCATTCTTTATGTTGGTGTGTGCTTGTTGTGTCATGTATTAGCCATCCTATGAGTGGGGGTGTTGTTGGTGGTAGGCATCCAGCCCCCATGGGTAGAGGTGGTAGTAGTGGTAGGCATCTGGCACCCCTGAGTAGGGGTGGTAGTAGTGGTAGGCATCTGGCACACCCTGGGTAGAGGTGGTAGTAGTGGTAGGCATCTGGCACCCCTGGGTAGGGGTGGTAGTAGTGACAGGCATCCAGCCCCCCATGGGTAGAGGTGGTAGTAGTGGTAGGCATCTGGCACCCCCTGGGTAGAGGTGGTAGTAGTGGTAGGCATATGGCACCCCCTGAGTAGGGGTGGTAGTGGTGGTAGGCATCCAGCCCCCCATGGGTAGAGGTGGTAGGCATCTGGCACCCCCTGGGTAGGGGTGGTAGTAGTGGTAGGCATCTGGCACACCCTGGGTAGAGGTGGTAGTAGTGGTAGGCATCTGGCACCCCCTGGGTAGGGGTGGTAGTAGTGACAGGCATCCAGCCCCCCATGGGTAGAGGTGGTAGTAGTGGTAGGCATCTGGCACCCCCTGGGTAGGGGTGGTAGTAGTGGTAGGCATCTGGCACACACTGGGTAGAGGTGGTAGTAGTGGTAGGCATCTGGCACCCCTGGGTAGGGGTGGTAGTAGTGACAGGCATCCAGCCCCCATGGGTAGAGGTGGTAGTAGTGGTAGGCATCTGGCACCCCCTGGGTAGAGGTGGTAGTAGTGACAGGCATCCAGCCCCCCATGGGTAGAGGTGGTAGTAGTGGTAGGCATCTGGCACCCCTGGGTAGGGGTGGTAGTAGTGACAGGCATCCAGCCCCCATGGGTAGGGGTGGTAGTAGTGACAGGCATCCATCCCCCATGGGTAGAGGTGGTAGTAGTGGTAGGCATCTGGCACCCCTGGGTAGGGGTGGTAGTAGTGGTAGGCATCTGGCACACCCTGGGTAGAGGTGGTAGTAGTGGTAGGCATCTGGCACCCCCTGGGTAGAGGTGGTAGTAGTGACAGGCATCCAGCCCCCCATGGGTAGAGGTGGTAGTAGTGGAAGGCATCTGGCACCCCTGGGTAGAGGTGGTAGTAGTGACAGGCATCCAGCCCCCATGGGTAGAGGTGGTAGTAGTGGTAGGCATCTGGCACCCCCTGGGTAGGGGTGGTAGTAGTGACAGGCATCCAGCCCCCCATGGGTAGGGGTGGTAGTAGTGACAGGCATCCAGCCCCCCATGGGTAGAGGTGGTAGTAGTGGTAGGCATCTGGCACCCCCTGGGTAGAGGTGGTAGTAGTGGCAGGCATCTGGCACCCCCTGGGTAGGGGTGGTAGTAGTGACAGGCATCCAGCCCCCCATGGGTAGGGGTGGTAGTAGTGACAGGCATCCAGCCCCCCATGGGTAGAGGTGGTAGTAGTGGTAGGCATCTGGCACCCCCTGGGTAAAGGTGGTAGTAGTGACAGGCATCCAGCCCCCCATGGGTAGAGGTGGTAGTAGTGGTAGGCATCTGGCACCCCTGGGTAGAGGTGGTAGTAGAGGTAGGCATCTGGCACCCCCTGGGTAGGGGTGGTAGTAGTGACAGGCATCCAGCCCCCCATGGGTAGAGGTGTTAGTAGTGGTAGGCATCTGGCACCCCCTGAGTAGGGGTGGTAGTGGTGGTAGGCATCCAGCCCCCCATGGGTAGAGGTGGTAGTAGTGGTAGGCATCTGGCACCCCCTGGGTAGGGGTGGTGTTAGTTGTTGGCATCCAGACCCCTATGTGTATATGTGGCATTGGTGATGGCCATCCCACCCCTATGGTGCTGCTGTTGCAAGTAATTTCTGCATCCCTCTGTGTGTGTGTGTGATATGTCGGGTACGTGTAGTTTGTTTTTGTGGTTGGTGTCTGGCTTACCTTCTGCGCCGTACGCGTCCGTGCCTGTTCCGGTAATAGATGTAGAATATTGGTAGGATCGGCACGATGGGATTCATGGTTGTTTCGTCTCGTTCGTCTTTGTCGTTGCTTTGCCTCGTCCTCGTGGCTGGTGTGTTCGTCTCGTAGCCGTGGATCGTCTTGTGGCGCGAATCGGAGCTTATGTGCGCCTCTCCCGGATGCTTAGACGTGCCGTGCGTAGCGACAGGTTCGGCGCGTACGGAAAGCGCATCGTACTTGTCCAGCCGGACGGGGCTCTATTTTGGCTTCCGTGCGACTCGATTCTGCGTTTGCGGATCCGGCTCGGTCGGAGAACAGGACCTGGATTGGGTGAGTACGACTGGGTCGGAATCTATGCAGCTGTGCGCATCGTACTTGCTCGTTCGGTAGAATGTGCGAGTCGGTCGGGAAACAGGCATTCGCCTGGCTTTTTTCCCGGCCAAATAGTGTTAGGTGCGCCTCCGACCGAGATCGGAATCGGCCCCTATGTGTTCGCCCCCTCCACCTCCCCCTCACTCACGATGATCCATTCTGATACCTCCCATGACACGGTTAATGAGTGTAATACTCTCAATACCAACCCTGACACACCGTGCTTTCCATCTCCAAGTGCCAGTAACTCTAATCTTATTGCTTCTCCTACTCTGCACCCTATTTTGTACCCCAGCACATTACCTTTTAACCCTCTATGACCTTCCTCCTCTCCTATCTCTCCACCCATTTCACAGGATATAGTCACTGTGCCCCCCACCATTCAGCCTCAAAGGTTTTCTCTTCAACCTCCTGCTCGGAACCTCAATGCCCTCTATGCTAATCCTCCCCCCAAATGGATACTATAAATGATCTCAATCAGGGGTCTGTCTCCCCATGCAATCTTTGTGTGGGTAAGGGGCCCCACCCATTATCTTATTCTGGGCTTGTACTTGGTTATGATAGCCTCCGCCTGCTTGAGGAGAAATTGGTTGACCTCAAGCAGGACCTCCTTACTGTAAAGGACAACCTCCAGACCCTCCTACTCTGCTCATTGAAGAATGAGAAGCCTCGCAAACTCTATCCCTCCTCTGGGCCTGGTCTTCCTACTCTTCCAGAAAGTATTTAACGTGGCGGAGTGGAAAGGTCTTCTCTCACTAACCCTCTCAACCCACGTTTGCCCTCTCGACCTCTTCCTAACCACCAGTCCAGAACCCTTAGGTTCTTGCCTCAGTTGTCGGATGATGACACGCTCGCACTGTTGCTGTCTTATGATGGCTCTGCGGACTCTCCAATCATCATACCAACTATCTCCTCTGACCCTGATAGAGAACCTAGTGTTAACATTAGATCCGTGAATAAGGATAACCTACTTCAGATCACCACGTCTCACCTAATAGAGGCAACTACCAACTCTCATATCAAATCGATGCTTCTCAACTGCAGATCAGCAGTGAAACACACAGCGGATATCTCTGAACTCATTGTCTCACAAGAATTGGACCTCCTGATCCTCACTGAAACTTGGCTCAATGACTCCTCCTCCCCAATGCTAGACATCTTAATACCTCCTGATTATGACATAATCAGATGAGATAGACCTGTCAAATCAGGGGGGGCCATTGCCTGCATCTATCACTCCAGCCTCTTGTTGAAGCAGGCTCAAAATGCTCGGATGTCCTCCTGTGAGCACCTAGACACCGAGATCTGGAACAAGGGCACGTTTGTTTGTGTGCTTCACACGATTTATCATCCCCCAGGGGATAACCTGCGCTTCATAGAGCAAATGATGGAGTCCATCTCCGCTTGCTCGGTCCTTCCCCCTAACCATATCTTCCTTGGTGACTTCAACCTTCTCTGGTGTAGTGTGGATTGTGGCCTCATTGTCAACATTGCTAAGTTAGCTTAGGCCTAGCTGCCATGATGCCTTCTTTGCACACGTTACTCTGTGACTTTGTTTTTCCAGACTCTGCTTGTGCCCATTCAGCATTAGAACTGTCTGTCTTTTTGCATTTCACCTTTTCTCATGTCCTCTGTGGGGTTCGTCTGCACACAATGTACAAGGGCGAAAAACAACATCCCTTGTTATTGCTGTTCAGGTCAGCCCCTGGCACTTAGACATAACATGAAATACAGCTGCACAGGGAGAAATTCATGTGCTTTTAATATTGTGATCTCCCTGTTGGTGGCACTTGGAGAAAAACCTTTCCAGGGAGAAGAGCTGTGCTTGTCTGATGATGTAAACCTTGCATCTAGATCTTGAGGTATGGGGGTCCCCCGGACAAAGCCCAGAGGTCTTCTATTTTTATAATAAACTAGTTCCTAGCACGGGGAGGGTGGCAAGGCATTTTAGTCCTATATCCACTGTCTTTATAAAATGCTGTCCCCGTTTGTATTCTATGGAATTGTAACCATGCTTACTGTTTTATCTTTATGCATTATGCTGCTAGTACTGGCACGTGTACTGTATCTTAGAGCACGATAGTTGAAATAAACATTTTAAACTATACTGTGTCTCTTACTACACACGTTGTGGAGAAGTATGAGTGAATAATGAAAGAGTGTTCTTGCTCCCGCGATTCCTGAAAGAGTCCGTGTTCTGGGATGTCTAATCATTGGTAGCTTCGCTGTAGTACGGAGAACGAATGAGACACTATAGCTAGTCGGATTGGGATTGTGGGCACTAAGGTGGATGGTTGGTACACCACTATACACCGAGGTCCTATTTTCCTGCGCATAGTTCTGTATATGTGCAGAATCCCGGCAACATGGCGCCACCAATGTGGTGGGCTTCTTATCTGCGAGACGGTTGAGTAGTACTTGTGCTTGTCAACAAATTCCCTTCACTTATGTTTCCGGAAACATTTGTGAGGGTGTAACCTCCTATATTGATGTTTTTATAGGTTCTTTCAATCTTGAAGTTATTAAAAGGTGTTCTCTTTAATGTTAACCCTATATTGCGCTGCCACGCACTAGGTTGTTTTTTATTCTTGGTCTTAATGGCTGTGAATATAAATTTCCCGGCACATAGCCGCGCTGCGCTCTGAGCTCATTTGACAGCGTATGGAGTGCCTGACGCGGGTGTCACCCTCATCTTTGTGGTCCAAGCTGATCCGGCTTACCACTTTGAGGTGTTTTATTCATGGGTCACTTTTCCGGCTGTGGAAGGAGCTGACAATTTGTTCCACGTTTACGCTCCCACCGCCCTTCCTAATGTTTATCGGCCTTATCAGGCTCTTGAAGTACCGCTCACGGCATGGCGACACCGTGTTTGGTTTAATGGTGCCCTCCCACATCCGGTCACCCCGATTCGTTTAGGCCCCTTATCGATAGATGGGGCCGCTTGGCCTGTTTTGGCCGGGTATACCCCGCATCCACGTTATTTAGCGTTCCAGTAGATGAACTGCGCGTGCTGCATACGTCTTTGGTCCGTGTACACAGAGCCTTAGTACAGTATGTCACAGGCAACGTCCAGATGGCCCTTCCTGGAGTTGCGGCGCATCCAGCTGGGCTTGGCGGTGTGACCATAAGTCCCATCATGGTTAATTCGGTGATGGGCAAGCGCCCACAAAATAAGGATGATTTGCCTTACTGGCTTGCAGAAAAATTTGACCAGCTGGAGGCGGTGTTTCCAAATACCTCTCCTGTGGAAAAACACAGGATTTTGACTATTAGCTTGCCAAAAGACTTAATTCCCGAGTTGACAGAATGCAACAACTGAGGCAAGGTGTTCGCAGCAGTGTATGCGAAGTGTTTCGGCACTCCATCCATGACGGTCCTCCCCACCGTGATTAAGCGTGTACAAGATGAACATGGCCCTGAAGCGGCTGTGGAATTGGGGATGAGACTGGTGGGAGTGTTCGATGTAGTGGCTGATCTAATCCTTGCGAACGTCAAGGGTGATGCAGTCAACTTTCAAGTGGCTAATGCTTTGGCTTTAGTCCCAGAGCCGGACAAGTCTCGCGAATTACCAAAAATTATTGCACAGGCTTATAAAACCATTGGCCGCAATAGTTTGGGGGTTAAGCCTTTTGCTAAAACGCAAACTCAAACACAACCACAACAAAAATCTCAGTCTGATAAAGACGAGAAACCATTCTTTTCTAAAAAGAACTGGAAGTTAAAGAAACAGGGAAAGCAACAACCAAAACCAGCGTCGCGTGCTGCGTCACCGGTTTCCGCCTCTTCTGAACGTACTTATGATTTGCGCGACCGAGCGAGAATTAAATCTTCTGATAGATTTCAAGTCCCTGACCAGCGTTCTCCTCGTTCTTCACAGGCACCGTTGACTTCACAGGCTGGTGGAGGAGATCGCCAGGAAAGAGGCAGGGGTCGTGAGGCCCCACAGAGACGAGACCAACCTCGACAACCTGGCCGGGGGAAACAAGAAGAATTTCCACATTCTCGCCCACAGTTTCAGAAGAAAAAAGTTGCAGCTTTAACAGCGAGATATGCCACAGATGGTGAGAACAAGACTCCTGAATTTGACGTGAGCAGTGACGCTGCTAGACAGCGCCGCGGAAGTTACCATAGTGCGGGAGGCACTACGTCCTCATGTGGAGGCTACAGCAACTGACACTTTCATTACTGTCGAGACAGCTGACACCCGAGTGGCACCCCCTGACAGACTATTTAATATTGTCCTTCAAATTGAAGGTGACATTGAGCGTGTTATTAAAGGGATTTTTTGGGAGAATCTGACCTCTTCTTACGACATTTTGTTGGCGGAAGCAGATTGGCCGCCCCCATTCATACTTGCTGCTCCGAGAGGGGAGGAAGTCATCCTTCCGAGCTTTTCGCATCTGTCCCCAAGGACAGAGCGGAGGCGTTAGCAGCTGAATGGGCTGGGGCCCTGGCCCCGGCACTGTACCGTAATCACGTGGGCTGGGATGAGGATTCTCCCCCCCATGATATACCATTGCGGTCTCTGCCACAGCCTCAACCCCAATATCCCCTCCAGCGGGAAGCTACGGGTCCCGTTTCAGACATTCTGACACAGTTAGAATATCAAGGAGTAATTGAAACATGCGTGTCACCAATGAATAATCCCCTTTTCGCGGTTTCTAAACCCGATGGGTCTTACCGCTTAGTTTTAGACTACCGGCATTTGAACTCTCATTGTCGAACCTTTGCGGTACAGAATACCCATAGTTCTGCGCTTGTAGACAGTCTTGTTCGTAAAAAATATAAAACGACACTTGACCTTTCCAATGGTTTTTACACTCACAATTTGTCCCCGGACTGCAGTCAATGGACCGCGTTCACTTCCGGTGGAAAACATTTAAAATTCCGGCGTTTGCCAATGGGTTACAAGAACAGCCCAGGGGTCTTCGCCGCCCGTGTTGTCTCTTTGTTGGACAGCATAGACCCAGATGCGTATTCGTACGTGGATGATATATATCTGACAGACGACGAACTATGGCCGCATCTTACCTGAGTAGAACGCATTATTCTTGAGTTCGCGGTCTTAGGATACAAATTTAATTTTGCCAAATCTCACATCGCAGAATACACTGTGTTGTTTTTGGGCTATGAGCTCAACAATAAAGGTAGGGGTTTAGCTCCCCACTTCCTGGAGAAGTGCGTACTTTTGCGCCCTCCAACGACCCTGAAAAAACTTCAGTCTTTACTGGAATTTTTAAACTTCGGGCGTTCTTACATTCCCAAATATGCCCAGCGTATCAAGCCTCTCTATGCCTTGATACAACCTACCTTTTCGAAGTTATGCTGGCCTCCGGAACATTCGCTTATACTGCAATCTTTGCAGTCTGATCTACTTGAATCTAAGTTCTTGCTGACTCGTGATAACCACATGAACCTGGTGATTAGAATTGTGCCAGGGGCAGTGGGTTTCACGTACTTAACGTTTAACGAAGGTGACACAGTACCTATTGCCTACAAGTCGCATCTATACACTTCTGCCGAATTGCGTTTTTCAACTGTGGAGAAAGTTTTGACTGCAGTGCAAATGGCGAATCTTAAGGAACGCGCACTGGCACAGGGAAAACGCATCTTGGTTGTCACACCCTATCCTGCCCTGGAGGCAGTGACAAAGGCAAGTGTACCAAACTCTAAGGCTTTGCACCCCCGTTGGATACAATGGGCTACTTCTCTGACGGCTCCGGATGTCACTTTTATCTTTGATTCCTCTCTTCAGACACAGGAGTTCCTGCAGTATGAATTTGTTCATTCTCCTCCTCTGTCTTTGCTGCCGCTTGAGGAGTACAAATGTATCACTTACACTGATGGTTCGGCGCAGCCGGCCACGGGTTCTAAGCATGCGTACTCAGCAGCATGTGCTATTGTGGTGGGTACAATGGTGAACGGTGAGTTCAAATCGAGTGTGGTGCACACGCAGGCACTAGGAGACAGTACCGCACAATTGGCCGAGCTGCGTGCTTTGGTGCTCGCACTTGAGTTTGCAGACCCGGATGTGACTACGCTTATTGTATGCGATTCGTACTACTGTGTTCAGTCTTTTAATGACAACTTATTCTTTTGGTCTCAGAACGACTATAGAGATTCTAAAGGCAGCGCAATTAAGCATAAAATGCTTTGGGTTCGATTGGCGGATCTTAAACAACGTCTGCCTCTCGAACAGGTGATTCACACTCTTGGCCACCAGCGTGTGGGTGCACATGCGGTTGGTAACAGTTTGGCGGATGAAGCTGCCAAATCAGCAGTAGCCACTTTCTCAGTAGCAGCCGTTACAAGATCCATGACAAAAATAGATAATGAGATTTTGGCAGCTATTGCTGCAACAAAGGAAGGTACTAATTACCCACAGGGTTTCCCTTCCAAGTACTCTTATCACTTAAGTCCCGACCAGGTTCCTTATGTAAGAATTCCAGACGTTGGTGATCGGCTGATTCCCAACGCGGACCGCAGAAATTCTTTGATAACAGCCGCACACGAAGGCTTGGCTTCGGCCCATGCTGGCGTGTCTGCAACTGTTTCACTCTTGCAGCAGCGTTACTGGTGGCGTGGTTTATATAAACAGACCGGTAATTATGTCCTTTCTTGTGACATTTGTCAGCAAATTAAGCCACGTCCGCCACAAACACAGCTCTGCATTTCTAATAAACCTTTTGGTTGTGTATACCTTGATCACTGCGGTCCATTTTCTTCTAACACTGCATATAAATATATCTTAGTTGCAGTTGATTCGTGCACACGTTTCATCTGGGATTGGCCACAACGTAGTGCTGACGCTCGAAATGTCATCAGGGATTTGCGTGTCTTTGTGGGAATTTTTGTCTGTGGCACCTTCCATTCCGACCAAGGTCCAGCGTTCGCCTCTAAGGCGTACAAGGATGCGATGAGGTCTATGGGGGTGCTGGTGCAATTTTCGTCTCCATACAGGCCTGAGGGCAACTCAATTGTGGAGCGAATGAACCGTGACTTAAAGCAATCCTTGACTGCTAGAGTCTTAGGTACTGGCAGGAACTGGCTTGCCCACTTGTATGACGTGCAACGTGCACTTAATAATCTCCCTAGAAGATCTCTGGGTGGGCGGACCCCATACAAAATGCTCTTTGGCATACAGATGTTTGTGCCAGACCTTGATGGTCTAGACTTGGCGGCGACTGCCGCAATCTTTGACGTAGATAATCATTCTACTATGTTGCAGGACTTACAAGAGATCCATGACAGACTTGCAAATGAACACTTACCTTCAGCCACTGACGCTGCGTTGCAGATTCCGGTAGCCGGCTGCCTTCCGAAGATTGGAGATCTGGTCCGAGAGAAGGTGGAGAACAAAAAGAATTTGGCCCCTCTTATCGTGCACTGGTTCCAGTTCTTGGCTTGAAGGGTACTCGTACAGTCATCTTACCACCGCTTCCTGGTCGCAAAGACAGCAGATACATCTCAGTGGACAATGTCAAGCTACAACATCTGGCCGATCCTGAATAGTGTGACACCTGCGGTATCATGTCCGGCAATTTCAAGAAATCCTGTTTGTGGCCCTCCGGTCTCCACAGGCGCTGATG
Organism: Calotriton arnoldi; assembly: GCA_963921515.1. Taxonomy (NCBI): domain Eukaryota; kingdom Metazoa; phylum Chordata; class Amphibia; order Caudata; family Salamandridae; genus Calotriton; species Calotriton arnoldi. Next base: position 2,227,822 of record CAWUFW010001744.1, read on the forward strand.
TTGCCATTGGGATGGTCACTTTGCCAGATCGCCTGCTCAACCTCCCGGCTTCCTCCTGCAACGAGGAAACCGAGTATGCATACCCCGCAAGTGAGTCAGTGGTGAAGCAAAATAACGATGGATTAAACCCAGATCTGTGACTGGGGGTGAATGTTTGCCAATGTGTAGCATTCAGTCCATCATCTTGTGTGTTTTGCATTTCGCCCTAAGTGGGAAGGGTATGCCCAGACGTGGGTCCCATGCTCACTACGCCACTGGAGTCAAGCTATCCTGGCTGATGAAGGCTGATAGCCTGAAACCGGTCCTAGGATGCTTGATTCCGGTCCAGGGAAGACATGGCTTGGCAGTTCGGTCTGGACTGTTCCCATGAGGCACAGGGTCAAGACTGATTTGCATATGGCTATGTCTGAACTGGGGTGGCGTGGTGAAGGAAAATAACGATGGATTAAACCCAGATCTGTGACTGGTGGTGAATGTTTGCCAATGTGCAGCATTCTGTCCATCATCTTGTGTGTTTTGCATTTCGCCCTAAGTGGGAAGGGTATGCCCAGACGTGGGTCCCGTGCTCACTACGCCACTGGAGTCAAGCTATCCTGGCTGATGAAGGCTGATAGCCTGAAACCGGTAATAGGATGCTTGATTCTGGTCCAGGAAAGACATGGCTTGGCAGTTCGGTCTGGACTGTTCCCATGAGGCACAGGGTCAAGACTGATTTGCATATGGCTATGTCTGAACTGGGGTGGCGTGGTGAAGCAAAATAACGATGGATTAAACCCAGATCTGTGACTGGTGGTGAATGTTTGCCAATGTGCAGTATTCCGTCCATCATCTTGTGTGTTTTGCATTTCGCCCTAAGTGGGAAGGGTATGCCCAGACGTAGGTCCCGTGCTCACTACGCCACTGGAGTCAAGCTATCCTGGCTGATGAAGGCTGATAGCCTGAAACCGGTCCTAGGATGCTTGATTCCGGTCCAGGGAAGACATGGCTTGGCAGTTCGGTCTGGACTGTTCCCATGAGGCACAGGGTCAAGACTGATTTGCATATGGCTATGTCTGAACTGGGGTGGCGTGGTGAAGCAAAATAACGATGGATTAAACCCAGATCTGTGTCTGGGGGTGAATGTTTGCCAATGTGCAGCATTCCGTCCATCATCTTGTGTGTTTTGCATTTCGCCCTAAGTGGGAAGGGTATGCCCAGATGTGGGTCCCGTGCTCACTACGCCACTGGAGTCAAGCTATCCTGGCTGATGAAGGCTGATAGCCTGAAACCGGTCCTAGGATACTTGATTCCGGTCCAGGGAAGACATGGCTTGGCAGTTCGGTCTGGACTGTTCCCATGAGGCACAGGGTCAAGACTGATTTGCATATGGCTATGTCTGAACTGGGTTGCGTGGTGAAGCAAAATAACGATGGATTAAACCCAGATCTGTGACTGGGGGTGAATGTTTGCCAATGTGCAGCATTCCGTCCATCATCTTGTGTGTTTTGCATTTCGCCCTAAGTGGGAAGGGTATGCCCATACGTGGGTCCCATGCTCACTACACCACTGGAGTCAAGCTATCCTGGCTGATGAAGGCTGATAGCCTGAAACCGGTCCTAGGATGCTTGATTCCGGTCCAGGGAAGACATGGCTTGGCAGTTCGGTCTGGACTGTTCCCATGAGGCACAGGGTCAAGACTGATTTGCATATGGCTATGTCTGAACTGGGGTGGCGTGGTGAAGCAAAATAACAATGGATTAAACCCAGATCTGTGACTGGGGGTGAATGTTTGCCAATGTGCAGCATTCCGTCCATCATCTTGTGTGTTTTGCATTTCGCCCTAAGTGGGAAGGGTATGCCCAGATGTGGGTCCCGTGCTCACTACGCCACTGGAGTCAAGCTATCCTGGCTGATGAAGGCTGATAGCCTGAAACCGGTCCTAGGATGCTTGATTCCGGTCCAGGGAAGACATGGCTTGGCAGTTCGGTCTGGACTGTTCCCATGAGGCACAGGGTCAAGACTGATTTGCATATGGCTATGTCTGAACTGGGGTGGCGTGGTGAAGCAAAATAACGATGGATTAAACCCAGATCTGTGACTGGGGGTGAATGTTTGCCAATGTGCAGCATTCCGTCCATCATCTTGTGTGTTTTGCATTTCGCCCTAAGTGGGAAGGGTATGCCCAGACGTGGGTCCCGTGCTCACTACGCCACTGGAGTCAAGCTATCCTGGCTGATGAAGGCTGATAGCCTTAAACCGGTCCTAGGAAGCTTGATTCCGGTCCAGGGAAGACATGGCTTGGCAATTCGGTCTGGACTGTTCCCATGAGGCACAGGGTCAAGACTGATTTGCATATGGCTATGTCTGAACTGGGGTGGCGTGGTGAAGCAAAATAACGATGGATTAAACCCAGATCTGTGACTGGGGGTGAATGTTTGCCAATGTGCAGCAGTCCGTCCATCATCTTGTGTGTTTTGCATTTCGCCCTAAGTGGGAAGGGTATGCCCAGACGTGGGTCTCGTGCTCACTACGCCACTGGAGTCAAGCTATCCTGGCTGATGAAGGCTGATAGCCTGAAACCGGTCCTAGGATGCTTGATTCCGGTCCAGGGAAGACATGGCTTGGCAGTTCGGTCTGGACTGTTCCCATGAGGCACAGGTTCAAGACTGATTTGCATATGGCTATGTCTGAACTGGGGTGGCGTGGTGAAGCAAAATAACGATGGATTAAACCCAGATCTGTGACTGGGGGTGAATGTTTGCCAATGTGCAGCATTCCGTCCATCATCTTGTGTGTTTTTCATTTGCCTACAACACCACTGAGCCCAACTCGTTTTTCTTTTGATTCGTCTTCCACCTCATCACTTATCCCGACCAAATTCAGTATTTTGGTATCCTGGTTCAGAGACAATTTTTTGGTCCCTCCATGGACATACATCTGGTTGGTGCTATTCCTGATTTTCCTGTTCATGTCCATTGGCTTTGTGACAGTTTTTTTCTTGCTCATCAATGGTCACTACTTGCCGGAACGCTCTTCGGTGAACTCTGTTGCTGGAACTTTGGCTCTGCATTCTTCTTCTCACATCATGAAGCGTGACCACACATTTGTGAACATTTCCGCCTTTCCAGTTGCAGATGGCATCGTGTGGGATGCAGTGAATTTTCAAATCCATGGACCGACAGAGATTATTAATGTACCAAATGTGCTTCATGTTTCCATGGGTGATGGGATACAAAGGAATATTCATTCAGATGATTGGGATGTGCATGCCATTGAATCGCTATTTTCTGATTTGAAATATTATGCTGCTTTTAATGCTGAGGATTTGTACTTAAATTCTGCTAATTATGCCGATTTATATTGTTACCAGCATTACGGTAACCATTTTCTGCATAAACCAAGTACACTTCGAGGTAGTTTCAATTATACCCAGTGGGAACATTGCCCAACCCCTCTGCAAGGTAGCTCCCAAACACTTAAAAATAAATTTACTTACTTTACAGACTTTGATAGATCAACCCAGGGTCCTATTATTTTAAATTGAACGTTTCTTCGAATCAAAAAGTTATGTTGACCCACACCAAATTGCTGTATTCCAGTTCCTTTATGGACGCATTAGCTGTGGGTGGCTATGAGCACTGGAAGAACACCATTGACTTAAAATCTATTTGGGGCACTAAATCTTGGCAGGTACGCGGTACAGAGGCTTTGCACCGTGCTTGCCTTATCCCCACCCAAATATTATTTTTAAATAGTACTATATATCAAACAACTTGTTTGGGTTTGGCTACTTCCAAACAATTGAAAGCACCTTCCATTCCTGTGTTGTCTTCCTGGCCAAACAGGAGCTTGCATTTAAATATTTCCCTCGAAAGTTTGCAAACTTTGTTTCAAAATAATTCCTTTAATGTCTCTGCAATTGATCAGTCAGCCTGGTTTGCGTGGCCCATAGCATCTAACGCCTGCCAACTGCGTTTTCATAACTCTGCTCCTGGTTACAAACAGGATAGGCCAGATCCAAGGTTTTCTGACTCGCGTACAGTTACAACATATTCTGTTGGTAAATTATGTAAACAGTGGTTGCAGCACTCTACATTAGATTCCGTAAAACAACATTGATCTGTCCGACTTTGTTCTAGGGCCTCGCGGTCCAAGACCTAAAAGATTTGTTTATGCGACCTACAATGAAATCTGGAAGCTTTCACAAATTGAAGCTGCATCCCGTTTACGGGAAATAGATCAAGCAAATCTAGAAAAAGTGCTCGCCGTTGTCGATAATAGTATTAACACCCTATCTTCCCGCATTTACACACTAGAGAATATTGGGGCATATTATCAAGGAAACACGATAAATATCGCATTTCCCGCTTTGCGCGATTCTGTTTAACGCCGCATATCGCAGGATTTAATCGCCGAGATATCGCGTTATTATCAACGCATATCTCCACAACGATTAAATCCTGCGATAGCGGCGTGAAACAAAATCGCGCAAAGCGGGAAACGCGATATTTATCGTGTTTCCTTGATAATATGCCCCAGGGTCTCAGCCGTACGATCCACCTGCCATATCAAGTATGGCTAAGTCGGATTCAAACCAGGTGTTGCAAACCCGCGATAACCGCGGTTAGCACGGTTAATTCTATCGCATCGCGGGTTTGCTCGAGGCTTGGTAATAGTGCGCTGCCATGTCAGCGCGGATTTCCAGGGAGGAATGGAAGGGAACGCCCACTTTGCATGTCATTAGCGATATTCTTCGCTGACATGCAAAGTGGAGTTAATTGGGCTGCTTACTCAAGGAAACACGCGTTAGCGTGTCCTTGATAATTTTGCGGAGTAAAATTCGCCGCTTTTCGGCCGAAAACGGCCGATAAAGCGGCGAAAATCGGCTTGATAATATGCCCCATTGTTTCATCTGTTGTTGATATTGTACATGATGATGTGTCTGTGTTATATCATGGTCAGAATCAATTGCGTTCAGTGATGCAGTTTGCATGGACTTTGCAAACACTGAAAATGGGGAAGGTTCCATGGCATTTTTTAAACACATCTGCCTTGTTCTTGCCGTTTAATTTGACTGAGAAACAGCAATTCATGTCCATGAAAGATGCAACATACACTCTCCTACATATCAAAAAGATAGAGCCGTTGCCATTCTCTGTGGCGGAGACTGACTCTGCAGTGTGGCTGGTAAACGGGGTTATTACTTTGCCTTTTTCTTTATTTGAATTCAGTTCATGCATGAAACATTATCCTGTAGGCCGTTTTCAGCCTTTAGGCAGTGCCTTTTTACATGAACTTTGGTCCCTACCTTTCACATACAGATGCCTTAGGGATGACGAGGAGATATTTCTCACAGGGGAGTCTTGCGATTCTACAGTGGGTCATTCCCTAATTTGTGCAAAAACATTAAATTGCACGGGGCTTGTAATGTTTCTGCCCCGAATCTTGCTTGTATTTTAAAGGGTGTTCCAGCTCCTGTTATATCACCTACTTTCACTGTGCTTGCTAATGGTAGCTATTTGCTTTTAAATAATCAGGACTGCTGTGGGATGCAGGCAGGCATCCCCTACATTGTAACAGTTTCACACTGCGTTGTGTGCTGCAAAAATTTGCTTTTTCCACCCCCGCGTGGGATGGTAGATAGTTCCGTTTGGCCTTACATACCTACTTTGAAGGCGGATTTCAATAAATTGAGCAGAATAAAGGCGCTATTATTAAACCAGGAGGTTATGCTCACTTCCACACGGGAGACCTTCGTCCTCCAGGTGGCTAGTACCCACAGTGAGATACAGGCCCTTTTGAACACAAATCTCCCCCAACATTTCGGTGAACTAATTCACAGTGTATTTAATGCGTCTAATACCGAAGGTCTTGTGCACTTTTTTAAAGTTGTGGGCTCTGGCCTTTTGACCTCCTTTCAGACTATATTTGGTGTAATTCCGGCTTTTATTCATTCTATTTTTTCCAGCGTCTTTGGAGGCTTCCCATTGATCCTAGCCTTAGCTGCTGGAATATTGCTTATATTTTGCCTGTTGCGCAATGGCTGCACTTCCTGGGGGTCTATACGACCCAGCTCGGCTACGGATGCTCCGTGAACACATGATTGACAGCTTCGGCATCCTACCACTGGCGACACTCAGCGTGTCTTATGGACTTTCTTATCGCTTTGCGTATTTCACTTGTGTGCAACCTGTGATGTCCTGTTTACGATGTCCATTCTCTTGGTACTTGGATATTTGCCTCTCCAATACGTCTTGTCCGGACCCGGATTTCGACCAGTTGATGGGCCCCTTAGTGGCCCATGAACGGGAATGTTCCGGGGCTGGATTAATGGCGCGTGCGGCTGCACTTGGGGTCTTGGTGCAATGGGATATCTGGGCGGCTGCTCAGCATCTCCTACAACGAAGTTATATTGAGTATCACGCAAGTTGTCCTGTAATGCTGATCGCTGCTCCCTATTGTGAGGAACATGAATGCAGTTTTGATTTGTTGAACTGGATGGCATCTCTTTTTTCAAACGATGACAATGATGTCTTTCTGGAAGGTGTTGCAGTTTTCTGCGCATACACTCTGATGGATTAGGGACATTGACTTTCAATGAACTGCATTGCTGGATTTTTTATTCTCTTAGAGTGCCCTCTTTTCTGGCCCTATCTAGAATTTTTTTATCCCAACAATTTTTTTCCAATTCCCTATCCTTCAAAGGGACATTTCCCACAAATAGACGTTTACATTCTGCTCCATCTATTCGGATTCTGTTTTCGTCCTATGTCTTGCCCTATGGACTAACCAGAGGAGGGTGTAGTGTGGATTGTGGCCTCATTGTCGACATTGCTAAGTTAGCTTAGGCCTAGCTGCCATGATGCCTTCTTTGCACACGTTACTCTGTGACTTTGTTTTTCCAGACTCTGCTTGTGCCCATTCAGCATTAGAACTGTCTGTCTTTTTGCCTTTCACCTTTTCTCATGTCCTCTGTGGGGTTCGTCTGCACACAATGTACAAGGGCGAAAAACAACGTCCCTTGTTATTGCTGTTCTGGTCAGCCCCTCGCACTTAGACATAACATGAAATACAGCTGCACAGGGAGAAATTCATGTGCTTTTAATATTGTGATCTCCCTGTTGGTGGCACTTGGAGAAAAACCTTTCCAGGGAGAAGAGCTGTGCTTGTCTGATGATGTAAACCTTGCATCTAGATCTTGAGGTATGGGGTCCCCTGGACAAAGCCCAGAGGTCTTCTATTTTTATAATAAACTAGTTCCTAGCACGGGGAGGGTGGCAAGGCATTTTAGTCCTATATCCACTGTCTTTATAAAATGCTGTCCCCGTTTGTATTCTATGGAATTGTAACCATGCTTACTGTTTTATCTTTATGCATTATGCTGCTAGTACTGGCACGTGTACTGTATCTTAGAGCACGATAGTTGAAATAAACATTTTAAACTATACTGTGTCTCTTACTACACACGTTGTGGAGAAGTATGAGTGAATAATGAAAGATTGTTCTTGCTCCCGCGATTCCTGAAAGAGTCCGTGTTCTGGGATGTCTAATCATTGGTAGCTTCGCTGTAGTACGGAGAACGAATGAGACACTATAGCTAGTCGGATTGGGATTGTGGGCACTAAGGTGGATGGTTGGTACACCACTATACACCGAGGTCCTATTTTCCTGTGCATAGTTCTGTATATGTGCAGAATCCCCGCAACACTGGAATGACACAAATGATCCCTTAGTTTGCTCCTTAAAGGCTTGTTATGTGTGTGTGTGTTATGTTATTAAGGACTTATAAAGCGCACGGCTACTCGATAGAGTGTCCCGGCGCTAAACATTCTGGAAGGGGCTAACAGTGAGCTCTAAGCAAGCTGATTTCACACTATTGCAGGAATAATCAGGTTTTCAGTAGCTTCCTAAAAGGAAGAAGATCCTGCATCTGTCTGAGTGCCAGAGGAAGATTATTCCAAAGTTGCGCTGCTTGTACCTGGAAGGAGCGACCACCAATTCGAGCATGGGAAGATTTGGGGATGCAAGCTAACTGAAGTGCAGCAGACCTCAAAGCACAGCGCGGGTAATAGAATTGGACTCTCTTCCTAAGGTACTGGGCACCCATCCCATGGAGAGATTTAAAGGTCAGAACCATGGCTTTAAATATTATCCTCTTACGGATCGGCAGCCAGTGCATGGCTTTCAAATGGGTAGACATCCATGTTCTGGGGCCGAGCATAAGTATTGCCCTGGCCGCTGCATTCTGGACTACCTGTAGGCGTGTTAGCATGTATTCAGGGATTCCTAAGTAAAGACTATTGACGTAGTCCAGCCTGGATAAAACTAGCGCCTGGACCACAGTTTTTCTGTGTGCTACTGACAGAAGGGGCAAGAACTGCTTAAGCATTTTAAGCACTCCAAAACATGAGCCCACTACAGCTTGTACTTGAGAGTTCATGGATAAATTATCCTCAATCCTGACTCCTAAATTTTTAACAGTCTTGACCGTGGCGGTGGGGGGAGACATGTCCTGTGGCCACCAATTTCGCCACACATTGTCAAAAGGAAGACCGAAAAGGATAATCTCCGATTTATCGGGATTACACTTAAGTTGGTGTAGTTGGAACCAGGAGAACACCTCTGAGAGGCAGGCGTTTATCGCTTCTCCTCTGAAGTCTGACTTCTTATCACAAGTGAAGAGCAGTTGTGTATCGTCCGCATACGATACGATTTTGGCTCCATGGGCTTAGGCCAGATGCGCCAAGGGGGTCATATATAGGTTGAAAAGTGTAGGACTAAGGATTGAGCCTTGCGGAACCCCCACCTTTAGGGAGGGGATGGGCACTGCAAAAGGAGGAGACCAGACCGTTTGTTGGTGGTTTTCCAGAAACGAGGCGAACCATCGGAGTATCGTGCCCCCACAGCCGCATTCTTGAAGTCTCAGAAGGAGCTGATCATGGGGCACGGTATCGAAGGCCGCTGATAAGTCCAAGAGTATCAGCACGGCCTTCCCACCTTGGTCTAAGGTCTCCTTGATGGCCTCCGAGACTTCTAGAAGCGCGGTTTCCGTACAAAAATTTGACCTGAAACTGGACTGACTCTGGTGGAATACTTGATTGGTTTCAGCATATGTGGTGATGACACCATTAACATATTTTTCCAAAACCTTCGAGAAAAAAGGGAGCAGGGATATTGGCCTATAATTAGCGGCTAACTCCGGGTCTGCCCTTGGTTTTTTCAGAAGGGGGAGTATTTTGGCATTCTTCCACCTGTCCGGAACAAGCCCAGACTCCAAAGAGGTATTAAGAATCCGATTTAACGCAGGGTTTATTACCTCTGCTTTCCTCTCCGACCTCAACTTCATCCAGGCCTGCAATGGACCCATCCACAACAAGGGCGCTACCCTTGACCTTACCATAGCTAGAGACTGCACCATTCAACTTGATGACATTGTACCCTGTGATTGGTCGGATCATCACCAAATCTCCTTTCACATCTTGGAAAAGGTCTTGCTCAGACAAGGTCAGCCGCTTAAAAACAAACAGCTGGTTTATAATCTGAGAGACATCAACATCAATAATTTAACCAACATGAGCAAGAATCTGCTTGAACCTCCCCCTAACATGAACAACGTGGACGAGTTGATGGATCATTACATAAACTCTATATCTAGTATTCTCGACTCTGCTGCTCCGAAGCAACTCAAAAGAATTCCGATCAAACAATCCAAACTCTGGTTTAATGGCTCCCTTAATGAGAAACGTCGCAAACTTAGGCTATCTGAGAGACGATGGAGAAATGCTCCCTCTACGACTAGTCTCAATCAGTTAAGGAAGTTGAGAGGTGCATACAACAAAAACATTCGTAGTGCTAAAACAGATAATTTCAGGGCTCAGCTTGACTGCGCTAAAAACCGACCCAAGAAACTGTTTGAAATCAACAAACAACAAGCTAGCCACTCTACTAATCTTATCCCTGCACTCAAGACTCCCGGGCCCAGTGAGGAGAACTTCTCAGCGCACTTTTCAGAAAAGTCTAGGATTATTGAACGTGATCTAAAACGTGCCACTCCTAACTTGCGGTCAATGAGCTCCCTTGCTTCTGCAATACCTATGGCAGTGAGTGCTCCTCTCTACCCCACAGTGTGCACTCCCAAAAACAATCCCTCTTGGAATTCTTTCCTGCTCCCGGATGGGGCGGAGCTGTTACATTCTTTGGCGTCTCCTAAACCCTCCAACAATTTCAATGATCCCCTACCCGCTAAGCTTCTCAAAGATCTCAACTCAGCCATTCTCCCTTTCTGGACCCGGATCATTCAACAATCTCTCTTGCAGGGGAGGATTCCTGACTGCCTTTTTTTTTTTTTTTACAGAGTTTTATATAGCGCGAACTTGACCCGAATCAGGTATCAGAGCGCTTTACATAGCACCAGTTGCATTACATAAGGACACATTCATTTTTGTTAGGCACGGGAGATTAAGGAGCATATTAGCAAGACTGGCGATAAAATTATCGCCGTTTTAGCGGCAGGAAACTGCCGCTAAAACGGCGATAATTAACTTGCTAATATGCGTTATAGAATTCAATAGAAGCCCAGGTTAGATGTGCAGGACATTTAACCTGGGCTTCTATTGGAATTCTATAACGCTTTATTAGCAAGCCAATTATCGCCATTTTAGCGGCAGTTTCCTGCCGCTAAAACGGCGATAATTTTATCGTCAGTCTTGCTAATATGCCCCTAAGTGATTTGCACAGGATGTTCAGCGTCATTGCCGAGACTCGAACCCAGTTCCCCAGATTCGAGGTCGACCGCCCTAGCCGTTAGGCCAACTCCTCTCCCCTTAAGTTAAGATGGGGCAAGTCACGCCCATCCCCAAGAAGCCTAATGCCGACTTAGCGGATCCGAACAATTTCCGTCCGATCACCAGCATCATGTCTTTAGCTAAATTTCTCGAGAAATGCGTTCACACTCAGCTTTGCAACCACATCGAGAAATTTCAGCTCCTTGACCTCTACCAATCAGGCTTGAGAGCGGGGCACAGTACAGAAACAGCTCTAACTCACATTGTTGATGATGCCTTGAGATCTCTTGGCCAAGATGTTTCTTGTCTTCTGATCCTTCTTCACTTGTCCTCTGCATTTGACACTATCAAACATGATAACTTGATTGCTCTTCTTCAACATAGGATGGGGTTATCTGACCCTGTCCTAAATTGGTTCGCCTCTTTCCTACATAACCGTACCCAAAGAATCAAAGTCAACCAATTACTTGCTGCAAGTACCGCAGTCACTATTGGGGTACCTCAAGGTTCGGCACTTTCGCCCATGCTCTTCAACCTCTTCATGGAACCTCTATCTGTTATTCTGAACTGCACTAGCATTCAATGCAATATGTACATGGATGACACTCAACTTTATTTGAAGATTTCCTCTCCAGATGACATAAAAACTCTTAATAGTGTGCTTCAAAAAACTCGACAATGGCTAACGCATAATCATCTGTTATTAAATACCCTCAAAACAGAAATTCTCATGATTACCCCGTAACCACTCGGCACCTACGCAAAACTGGATTAAACAACTTTCTGCACTCAACTGCACCCCTCATATTGTTGACTCTGCTAGTTCTTTAGGCATCACCCTGGACAAATACCAAAATATGCAAGCGCACATCAGTGCCACCATTAGGAGTGCCAATCATCAGCTCAACACTCTTAGGAAAATCAAGCCTTTCTTATCTCCTGAGGACATCCAGTCAGCAGTCCAATCCCTAGTTATCTCACGACTGGAATATGGTTTGGGGACCCTAGCTGGGCTTCCTAAGGCTAGGACAGCTCCAATAAGAGCTACATTGAACACGTCTGCCAGACTCATCACGGGCTCCAGAAAACATGACTATATCACACCTGCCTTAACTCAACTTAACTGGCTTTCCATGGAAGCAAGGATCCGCTTCAAGATAGCCTGCCTGACGCATAAAGCTATTCACTACAACACCCCCGTTTACCTGGCAAAAAAACTTAAGCTACCCGGCTCTAGTCGGAACTTAAGAAGCTCTAAAGGGCCAGATGTATCAAAGGGTTTTACCCATTTTGTGTCTATGGGAAAATGTGTTCATACATATGGCCCTAATACTCTACTAATGAAACCTCTGAAATTCAACAAGAAAAGAACTTACAACTGTGCCTTCTCCGGACTTGCTCCAAGAATTTGGAATGCCCTTCCACCTGAGATCAGATCCAACCCTTCGACTGCTTCATTCAAAAAACATGTCAAATGGCTACTCCTGAATGAACTTCATCAGCAATAGCCCTGATGCCATTTGCAAGTCACTTCCTTCTCCTGGTTGACAATCGTTTTACATTGTGTTTCAAAATGTGCTTTTTTGTCCTTTTGATGTACTGCTCTGCTAGAACTGTACTGCGCCTTCTAGTAGGGCTGATACCTGTCGATCACTTGTTATTTCATCTTCCCCTTGCACCCCCATGTACTTTTTATGTTTCAGGTACTTCTTATGTTTCCTTATTATACTGTACTCATGCTGTTACCTCTTGCCAAAGTTTGTTACATTGTACAGCGCTCTGATACCCGTTTGGGTCATGTTCGCGCTCTATAAAACTTTTCAAATAAATAAATAAAATATTCCTTCCTGTAGTCTGGATCCCTTAGAACTAAGATTGTACAGAGAGCTTCTTTCAAGTACTCTTTGAACTTTTGATAATGAAAAGCCCTAGTAACCAGGATTGAAAGTTTCTGTGAAGGAATGTTGTCTTAGGTATCACCAACCTCATACTTCTTTTCAAAATTCATGTAAAACCAAGTGAGACCTAAGATAGGCTCACCTAAAATTGGGTTTGGGGGTTACAGATAAACAGCAGAGTTGTGCCCTTGTATTTACCATTTTGTTTGGCTTGCCTAGGAACTTAAAGCACTTTCTTAGGCCCTTTCAGTGAAAACTATTAAAACATTGCAACGTAATTCGCTGTCCCCTCAAAGTGGGTAGAGTCACCATATTTACAGTTTTAATGTAATGCATTCACTATATGTGAAATCATTATTCAGAGAAAAGAAGACAACAAACAATCTGCATTGACAGTCTGCTGTTCTGTTGCCAGTTGGAGGTAGATATTCTACCCTTCAACTGAGCCAACATCTTCATTCTTGTGCAGCAGGTCAGTGACAGACTCACATTTCTCCTTTTTCTCTTCAACTGCCATGAGTACCAATACACTGTTAGTATTGCTTTAGTACTATTTCAATGTTTTGCCATTAAAACGCCTGTAGTGTTGCAAAAGGATCATTACATCAGTGAGGCTGTTGGCACCACTGATATTTTTATCTCTGTAAAGTCAGGGACATGTTTCCTGAATGTCCCTGTACTCAGTGTTTAATTTGGAAAAGAATGAGTGTTGGCGCCCAAAGCTCTGGTCAGCTTAAGTGTAAAGCGCACCAATGACTAAGGCTGCACAGTCTTCAATCCAGTTTATGCCTCTCTGATCAATCTCTAGACACTCTGTGCCCCTTTATCTCACTCTTGCAGGTCCCTGCTTTATGCTTTTGAGACAGAGTTTCTGTCTTTTTCTTTCTCCTTCTTCCCCCTTTGTGTGTTTTCTCTCTCTTGTTGTTGGAAAATATCAGATAAGGAAAAATAAGCGCCAGTCCCCAAAAATGAGTGCTGGTGGCCCCCACCAACTCAAATTAAGCGCTACCTGTACTTCACAGAATGATCTAAAGTCTCTCATCAAGGTTTGCATCTCAGGGTGTTTTTTTGATCATGCCAGTGTTTGTTCATTTCTCACCTGTTTCCAGATTATTATCCTGTGCAGAATTCATGAGTTCAAGGTAGCACTAGGTGAGTGAGCAGCCCCCAGAATGTAGACCAAGTTTAACTGAAGGAAACAATTTACAAATATGTGTACAAACTCTTGTAACTAGAATAAAATCATGGAGTGCAATATAACTTCTTTTTGCTCTAAAGGGGCTGCCACAGCACAAAGAGAAAAATACAAAATAATGAAATAAAAGTGAGGATGGATTATGCTTAAGAATGCTATCAAATAGTGTGTAGCCAATATCGTGAAAACATTGGATGGATTAGAATTGTTCCATTCTCATCAGGTCGTTTAACATTGTTCTCTTCTAACAGGTTTCAGTCCTCAAGCAAGCATCAGTTTACCAGCCTTAATGGCTCCACGTTATCAATGCCCATATTTTAAAGGCAAGCAAATATCTGTATTAACTGGTGGAGTGGACACAATATAACATAGGAAATTGTTTATTATTGGGAAGATTTTTTTTTAATGAACTAATATCTCAGTCCCATGTAACCCTGTTGGCTAGGCCAATATTTAAAGTGTTATATTAAGAAAGGGTGCACTTGTGGGTGGGGTAACATTCAACTGGTGGAATATCAACTTTATATTGTATAGGAGTCCAAAGTAGCAACTGATAAAATCATTATAAATTGTACGCCTCAGGACACATTTCTGGTGCACTAAAAATGGGGTCCACATTTGAGTGCAAGGTTTAATGCTATTAATAAGAATTTATCTTGGCCCAGGTCCTTTAAAGTCTTTTAAAATGCATCTTATTTAAGTAAAGTATCTTATAAGCGAACACTAGCAGTGGTCTTGTGTTCACCATGATCGCTCTAAAGGTTGCCGATGGTGATATACACATCTTCTGAGTTAAAGCAAGTTGTCAAAAAAGTCACTTATTAGTGCATCTGTTCACATATTTCCAAGGGCCCTGTGTATACTTCTTACCTGAAGTTGTTGCGAACTGTTGCCATTTCAGAGCAGAAAAGTCCCATTAATTTTCAGTGGCCAACTCTTTATAGCGAGCATTCAGAGAAAATGGATTAGCTGCAACCCCGGGAAATTAACAATTGGTTAGTAAATTATCTTGCTTTGACAATATTGAACTCTCGCTGTTTTCTGTGTTAATATGTGTTGGAATGTCTTGATTGTGATAGTACCGATGGCTGTCTAGTTCTCAACATATCTTAAGCCCCAATTATCTGAGAATACATTTGAGGCTCAAGAATGCATTTTAAGATAGATAATCCATCTCTCATCAAGTGGAGGCCAATCTTCATGATCATCCACTGCTTGCAGACTTCAGTGGGTTGTTAAGATCTGATAAACAAAACTTTGCTCCCCTTAGTACAGCACTCTGCGAAAATGGTCATGATTGCTTTCCACCAATGGGCATACTTTGATTGCAACAATACACAATACATGTGCAAAATCTATCATTGCATAATCAAGCAGGCTTTGTTCCTACGTTATAGAAGTACTGGGTGGGCATATCAAGGAGGGCTTAGCAATTATAAAAATATTTGTAGTTTAGACCCAAAGTCTGGGTCAAGTGAGGGGCAGTTAGAGATAACCATGCATCTCAAGTGAGATGCAAACAAGGAGACATGCGTACTGTTGGTAATAGAACAAGAGATTCCACTAAAATATTTTTTCTAGAAATTCAATAACGAACCCATGAATATCAATATCGGGCTTTCTTTCCTGACAGTGAGATCTAAAGATCCAGTGTTTACACAAAGAGTAATCCTACAATCTTTCTGCAAAAACTGTCAAATATATCAGCACAACATATTAAATACACTCTCCTACCTCCCATAACTAGCATGCCACTTAAAGTGCTGATGTTTGAGCTATAACTAAGACGTACCTAAAGCCAAACATGGCACCTACAGAGTTTATGGATGTCTGAATCTATGCTACCAACCCTGACCTAATCAAAACAAACCAGCCAAAAAGGTAAAAGCCTTGGTGTTATCAATGCAGAAACATGTAATGCTGAAATATACAGATTGCTGGAAAATGCACTACACTACAGAAGACTGACAAGAAACCAACTGATTGCCTTGAAATCTAAGATCCTGAAGAGAAGCAGAAGAAAAAGGATGGATGAGAAGCAGGTTGAATTTTTAAATAGCACCGATCATTGAACCCCACCAATTTAAATATTACCAAAGGTGCATAAAGTAATGCAGAACCCACCGGCACGCCTATAGTATATGGGTATATCTCCATTTTAAAGCCTGATTGCAAACATATGGATTTTCTAATACAAAAAATGATGTTAGAGATTAAATATTGTATAACGTACTCCCTGCATCTAATTGCCAGGCTACTGGGAGATAACTTTGGCTAACAAAATGGTATTTTAGTGACCTTCTTTAAAGAAGTACCATATACAAACATTTCTCTGGAGCAGGTCATTGAGGTGAACAGAAATAGTCTAGAAAATCACTTGCAGTTCTCAAAAGTTTCTCCAAAGCTTCACAATTCAATGTTTTATTAGACAGGTTGCTAAAACCACTGCATTTACTACATAAAATCGGTGAACAAATTGGTCACATTGCATCAATAAGTCATAAACTACACAACTTGTGGAAGAGGCGTGGCAGTGGCCCTCAAAAAAGAAGCTTTAAACATGTTAATCACACGGCAAATTAATTGATTAAATGTACCTCCTTCCAAGACCCTTAATTACCCCATGTACCCAGGTGTTGTGTAGTTCCTAGGACCCCCCAGGACCTGCACGTTTTGGATGACCTAAACTGAGGGCTTGGTGTGCAGGCAGACTCTGGACACCCCCACAGGATGAGTCAGCCATTAGACCAGCTAGCTCTTCGGTGCCACTACCACCCCCCTGTATTCTACAGTGGTGTGTGTAGTTTCTGGCAACCACTGAACATGACAACCCTGATTCCTCGGGTATCATGGAAACAATATGGTATCTTTCGGTCAGTCATTCGTGCTTGCTTTTCCCAGATTACACATGGAATGACGATTGGCAAGGTTTCAATAATTATTTATTGGTCAAGTGTTAGTCTAGTGTGAAACATATTAGCTGCGACAATCAAAAGACAGGAGCAGACAAATGTGATCGCTAGTACCAACATCGTAAATAGCAGATACATTTCTACCATAGTGCTAATAAGATGAATAAAAGCAGATTATATAAGACAATAGCATTGGCGTACTCCTACGATGCGGTGCCTTCCTAAATGTGCCTAGCCTAGATATGTAGGTGAAGCCTGTGTATGTAAGTATTAGGATATGTCCTAATGGAGCCTAATGGAGCCAAGAAACCCCCGGGGAAGTGCTAACCCCTCGCCTGATGGTTCTGAAGGAAGGACCCCGTCTCTGCATCGAGGATGGCAGCCTGCAAGGGATGTCAGGTCTCTGCCGGTCGAAGGATCAGCCTGCAGAGTCTCGGTCCAGCCAGGAAGGAATTCTCCTCTCTGTCTGTAATGGGGAGTGTGGGTCTTTTATACTAAAGTGGTCACTTCAGGGTTTCTTCTAGAATCGATATGTTTTGAAAACATTCGCTAATCCTCTGCTAATCCTTTTCTAAACAAACATGATCATGCACAGCTGGCTGTTGGCCATGGATGAAAAAAAGTGGTGAACCTTATACAGAATAAATCTACTGTGCCTGGGGACATGTTTATGTACTTCAGGTATAGGGATTAAGATAGGATACCGAGAGCCTAATGTCTAAGAGACAGAAGTAAGCTACTAGGTAAAAGGTCACCTGTGTAGAACCGTTATGTCGTGTGGATGGGACAAAATGAATGTAATCGGTATGTACATGATGGGACTAACCTAAAGGACATGACACCCACTCCTCATCAAAAGGTCAACAAGGTCAGCTAGGTAATGATATCGAATGCTAAAAAAAGCATAGAATCATTTATATAAAAGCATACTAAAAGGCACTTAAAAAGTCTTTAAAAAACGTCCATAAAAGCAAGTTCTATATAAAAGGTATTCTTCCCTAAAAAGTGTTCATAAAAGGTCCTCTATATGTTTGAATATATTGTCATTGTTTTCTGAGCACCTTGAAAGCCACTATTTTCAGAGAGAGCAGAGAAGAAAAACAAAGTCTGTTCGACCTTCAATTTGGTACATGTTTAAAAATTGCCCAAACGGTTCCCAGCAGAGGAGAGGCCAGATTGTTTAAGAATCCTGCACCGAAGTCTCAACCTCACTGAACGTGTCATCCGCAGTAGGCAGGTCTTCTAGCACCTCCAGTATGATATCCAATGAGCAGAGGTGGTCATCACTAGTTCCCACGGCAGCCGTTGTGGAAGAATTAGATGCCTGTGTGCCTGAGACTGGTGCCTGCACATCCGTAGTAGAGCCAATCTCCGTTCCAACAGGAGCTGAAGCGTCCCGTGGAGGCTCTAGGAACGCCATCATCAACATGGGAATACGCTGTGGACAACT
Source organism: Calotriton arnoldi (assembly GCA_963921515.1). Lineage (NCBI taxonomy): Eukaryota > Metazoa > Chordata > Amphibia > Caudata > Salamandridae > Calotriton > Calotriton arnoldi. The sequence goes on from CAWUFW010001744.1 coordinate 2,246,040, forward strand.
GTGCACATGGGCCCACAAAGGTGCCAGGAGCATGTCTATGTCCGGCGGCGCATCCGATGGAAGTGTCAGACAGAAGTCCAACACGTGTCCGAATCCGCAAAAGAGGCAGCAGAATACTGGCAGAATGCAGTCAAGCCAGGCCAGTCTGAAAGACAGGAACCAATGCTCACTCAGCTCTGGAAGCCGAGGCGTACCCAGGAAGAACACCAATCGCTCACGACAACGTCGCTCCAGTAGTGTTCTCTCCATGTCTCGAGTGATGTTGGCATCCATTGCTAAGCAATGGGAGTAAAATCAGGATGCCCGCCACTGAAAGCAGCACCAAAGGAAGCCCTCCAAAAACGCTTCCAAGTACGGAGTGTATGAATGATGAAATCACTCCGAAAATGATTTGAAAGGTGGTTAACAGACCCGATCCAATGCTCTTAAATAAGTGTACTATCCCCCGCGTATCAGACATGTTAAAGATACGATGGACCATTTCTCCGAAATGGAGCGGAAAGTTCGTACGGACCGGAGCCTGTATCTCTGCCGAGGACCTTGCAACCTGGAGATCAAAGATCTCTCGGGCTGAAGTTAAGGCCACATTTTGCTGAAACAGCATGGCTTTCAGTCTGCTCAGAGAATCAAACCCTACATTGGAAACATTCAGTGAAGGCCACAGTGGTGCCTCCCTAACTGTGCGAGCTGGGGGAACCAATACTTGCTTACAACAAATAACCCTGGAGTTGACGGTCACTAGATAAGCAATGCCGGGCATCATACCACAGCAGCCTTGGTCATTCAGCATCAAGTAACTCCCATTGGAAAGTAACTCAAAAGCTGGATGAATTACAGCAGCTGGGGAACCCTTCAGGTAGCAGGACAAGTTCGCTATTGACGCATTACATGCCCCGTGAAGCGACACTTCTTTACACACTCAAGGCCTTTTCGCAGTTCGAACCACTCAAGAAAACTTCCTTGTCCTTATTCCTGCACCTATAAGTATTTGGCAACTCCCAGGTTTCTCGTATGTACCCTTCGCCCAACGAGTCATACCTGCCTACTGTGTAATATTTCCGGCAGTGCTGGAATTGGAATGTCGTGATTGGCAGTGTGATATAGCCATGGATTAACCATTCCGTAGACGGTGATTCTGCAACAGTAAAAGGTAACTTCTCTAGTTTTTCAATGAGCAGCATGGTGTACTTCGCATCTCTGCGTGCCATGGTCAATTGTCTTTCGGTCGGAATTTAAGCCGAAAACAAATTTGTGTCTTTAATGTATCGCCATGGAACGTGGCCAGAACGCAATGATTGATGTCAAGGCTTCCACCAGGCAAGGATGAAAGAAGGAACTCCTCAGGATCCGAACGATGCACAAATGGGTCCACCTCTCGATACCCCCAATTCTAATGTATGAAACAGAATTTTAGGGTGATCAAGCGAGGGAAGGGATAGGAAGGGAACAGCTGGGAAGAAGGAGGCACCTGAAAGAAGAGAGAGACGAGATTAATCACATGGAAGAAACTACTCTCATATATTCTCACTAAATAAGGAAACATCACATACCTCAACCGTAAGTACGCGGTTCTCTCACTTCTTTCATGCCGCAAGGCCACTGCCCCAATGTATATACATTATCCCCTCAATTAAATCATAAAAAAAAGATATGTAGATGTCTTCTCTAAAGTAGGAAAATAAATTGTTCCGGCAATAGTGCATGAAATAGCAAAGGAATACTCTGGTAGAAAGTTCCGGGACGTAAAAGAAATCCAACAATCTCAAGTGCCTCTTTTCCTCCAAGAAATATTATCGCAAGAGAATTCAAAGCTCAGAGAAAAATGCCTTTCAACAGATGGCAGTAATAAGAGCGTCTCTAGTTCCAAGCTATTACATCATAACTTCCAATGGCATTCCAATAGGTTTTCCTGAGCGCAGGACAACAATCACGGCAACCACACTGCAGTTAACGACACTGCAGACGAATGCCCCATAAGCCGCTCAGCTTAAATCAAGAAAGCGGTTGCTTCTCTTGCCACCACAGTAACATCGAGCTCACCGCTGTGCCAAAGAAACTCCGTCGCTCTCCTCTCCTCTGGCGCCAGGCACGGACATGAAAGGAACGAAACAGCTTCCTCAGCCCTCCGCAGCCTGACCTCGAACGGGAATCAGCCACACGATAAATCACAACTCCCAAGCTTCGCGGGAAACAAGGTAGCACTAAGGAATTACGCACGCCGTCCGACGTGCAGTGTCCATTTTTAAGGCCCTGGATTGGCCCGTCCTAAACTACAAAACACCCATTACCTCATGGGAGATGTAGTTTTCCGTATCAACCGAGGGAGGAATCCTGATGCCTTTCCCTCGTTATGAGTCTGCATTCACTTTCGGCAGACGCCATATACCCGATTCCTGACAGTACATCCCCCTCCCAAGCGTCTCCTAGGTCCAGGTTTGGTAGGGTTCCGGTTGTGGAAGGCACGCACCTCCCTCGGGGCGTGGACATTGGTGCAGGGCTCCCACGAATCATCCTCGGAGGTGTACCCCTTCCAGGACACTAGGTACCACAGAAGCCCCTTACGATACGAAGCGTCCTTGATCCTTCTCACCTCGTATTCCTCCTGGCCGTCCCTCAGTACTGGTGGCGCGGCCTTACATCTGGTTCGTCCTGCAGGTTTCAATAGACTACAGTGGAAGGAAGGATGAATTCTCATATGGATAGGCAGTCGCAGTTTGTACACCACAGGGTTGATCTGCTTAATCACCGTATAAGGACCAATGTATTTAGGATGGAAAACACTTCGCAACCTGAAGCGGATGTTTTTGGTAGACAACCATACCCTGTCTCCGACCCGATATGTGGGTCCTTCTTGTCGATGCTTGTCCGCCCATTTCTTGTATTGCACTTTGGCGTGTCGCAAATGTGTCTGTATCTTTTTATGGATTTCTTGAATATCTTGCACACGCTCTCTTACAGACGGTACTGTTACTTGAGTCATAGGGAGAGTGACTGGTAGAATCTTCGGATGGAATCCATATGTAGCATACCATGGAGATACCCCAGTGGCGCTATGCATAGCGTTGTTGTAGGCTAGTTCCGCCAGCCACAATAGAGCCACCCACGAATCCTCAGCTTCAGCTGCATAACATCGTAGATACTTCTTGAGAGTTTGATTGAGCCTATCTGTCTGCCCATCTTTGACCGTTAAGGTGACAGGTTTGGTTTGTTCGGTTATGGGACCAGACTTCAAGGGTTGGCCATCCATGGCCAATACCTTTCCAGGAGTGGCTCTAAGAACCGTAGGGAGAGAAAGCTTGTGTACCAGCCCTATATCTATAAAATTCCCCGTGGCCCCAGAATCTATCATGGCTTCTAGTTGTTGTTCAATGTCTTCCACATATACACCAACTGGAACCACAATATGTGTCTCAATCTCGTCACAAGAAGGAGAGGATAAGGAAGGTACTTGCCATTCGGATTCCTTGTCTGATACTGACGGAAAACCATCTGGTTTGGGAAGAACTGAGACGGCTACGTTCTGGGTTGTATTCATCGAGAATGGCTTCTTAGGTTTCTTTGGACAATCTCGAACGTAATGTCCCTTCAACCCACAATACATGCACAGACCTTTCGTTCTTCGGGATTCCTTCTCCTCCCTAGTAAGAGGAGCCCGTACTGCCCCTACCTCCATAGGCTCCGTAGTACTTTCGCTAGGAACTAGAGGCTTACGGTATGTTCTGTCATAATGGCCTACAGCTCTCTTTTTCTCTCCCGTCCTTTCCGATAATCTGTGGTCCAATCTTAGAGTCAGATTCATGAGATCCACACAAGTACTAGGTTGTGGTTCGATTTGCGCCAGGATGTCTTTCATCTCATCCTTCAGTCCCTGATAATACAGGGACATCCTTTTCTCTTCTGGCCAGGCAGATTCAGCGACCAACCGGTTAAAAAGGTCATATAGGTAATGAGATCTTTCTTACCTTGCCTTAATTCAAGCAATTCCCTGTCTGCACTAAATGCAGCAGTCCTCCTGTCAAATACTCGTTCAAATTCAACCCTGAATGCATTCCAATCTGAGAGAACCGGATCATTGTTTTTGACCAGGGGGACTGCCCAGTTGGCTGCATCCCCGGCTAGGTAAGAAATGGCAAAAGCGACACGTGAATGGTTGTTCGGGAACGCAGCGGGTTTACAAGAGAAATGTAATAGGATCTGCGTCAAAAACACCTGTACCCTATATGGGTCACCCGAAAACCTTTCAGGGGAGGCCAACGGTATCTGTGGAGGTACATGGACCTGTATCTGGGAGGTTGCAGCATCAAATGGATTCCGCTGCAATTTCTCAACCTTTTCTTTTAGGGCCGCGGTTTCTGCCCTGGAGAGAGCTAGCTCCTGTCTTACCGCATCTAAGGCTTGTAGGACATCATTCATAGTGGCCATTGTGAAATCGAACGGACCAGGAGGAGTTAATAACGTGGGTGCATAATTCTGTCAAGGCTTCCACCAGGCAAGGGTGAAAGAAGGAACTCCTCAGGATCCGAACGATGCACAAATGGGTCCACCTCTCGATACCCCCAATTCTAATGTATGAAACAGAATTTTAGGGTGATCAAGCGAGGGAAGGGATAGGAAGGAACAGCTGGGAAGAAGGAGGCACCTGAAAGAAGAGAGAGACGAGATTAATCACATGGAAGAAACTACTCTCATATATTCTCACTAAATAAGGAAACATCACATACCTCAACCGTAAGTACGCGGTTCTCTCACTTCTTTCATGCCGCAAGGCCACTGCCCCAATGTATATACACTATCCCCTCAATTAAATCATAAAAAAGATATGTAGATGTCTTCTCTAAAGTAGGAAAATAAATAGTTCCGGCAATAGTGCATGAAATAGCAAAGGAATACTCTGGTAGAAAGTTCCGGGACGTAAAGAAATCCAACAATCTCAAGTGCCTCTTTCCTCCAAGAAATATTATCGCAAGAGAATTCAAAGCTCAGAGAAAAATGCCTTTCAACAGATGCCAGTAATAAGAGCGTCTCTAGTTCCAAGCTATTACATCATAACTTCCACTGGCATTCCAATAGGTTTTCCTGAGCGCAGGACAACAATCACGGCAACCACACTGCAGTTAACGACACTGCAGACGAATGCCCCATAAGCCGCTCAGCTTAAATCAAGAAAGGGGTTGCTTCTCTTGCCACCACAGTAACATCGAGCTCACCGCTGTGCCAAAGAAACTCCGTCGCTCTCCTCTCCTCTGGTGCCAGGCACGGACATGAAAGGAACGAAACAGCTTCCTCAGCCCTCCGCAGCCTGACCTCGAACGGGAATCAGCCACACGATAAATCACAACTCCCAAGCTTCGCGGGAAACAAGGTAGCACTAAGGAATTACGCACGCCGTCCGACGTGCAGTGTCCATTTTTAAGGCCCTGGATTGGCCCGTCCTAAACTACAAAACACCCATTACCTCATGGGAGATGTAGTTTTCCGTATCAACCGAGGGAGGAATCCTGATGCGTTTCCCTCGTTATGAGTCTGCATTCACTTTCGGCAGACGCCATATGCCCGATTCCTGACAATTGAAGCGTCCAGCTCAGAAGCATTATAGCGCGTAGCTGAGATTGCCCATGTTGTAGAATAGACAAATCTTGTTCCATTATGTTGATGGCTGAGGACACAATGTTGCCCAGTGAATAAATACGAGACGAGAGTGTGGTCATGCCGTTGTCTACCACAGCTATTCCTTTTCTAGGTTAATTCTATCGATTTCACGGAGTCTCTCAGCAGCTTCCTGTTGCGAGACTTTCCAGACTTCATTATAGATGGTATATAAGAAGCGTTTACTACGCGGTTTCTTGGGACTTAACAAGAAATCCCTAAGATCCATGTTGTCTGACAGAAGGGACAAGTGTTGTTTCACCTGTGATAGTGTTGAGGACTTTAGCCAATCTAGGCACAACTTCCCAACACTATAGGAATTCACTACCCCTGGGTCGTCTGTGTGTACATAGCGTGGGTCAGGCCTATGAATACTAAACCCTTTGGTGGCACCCTTGAATTTTGAGTTACACATATTCGTGTCTACAGGCCAGGCCAACCAACCCTTCCAATCGGGAGATGATGAATTGTACGTATTTGTACCATGTGTCCCTTCACTTGTTAGCGTGTTATTTGAAATACCCTTAATAGGTGTGGGTGAAGAGATGCTCGGTGTTTTCAGGTCTTTGATTTTTGCAAACCCGTAACAGGTAGTCTGTTGCACTGTTCTGTCCAGGAAAATCACCTGTAATGGTATGAGGCAAGCTCTAAATAAAGCATCAGTTCCCTGAACCTGCCACTCTCTTGTCCCCCAGATAGATTTTGTGTCTATGGTGTCTTTCCAGTAGTTGAAACCCTGTATAGACAGTTGGGAGATAAAAGGTGCTGAATATATCAGCTTTGTGTTTGTTAGCATAATTTTCTTCGCAGTTGTATTAGTCTGTGCAAGTTTGTAGTAAAACGATTCTGGGTCGGATGTATTGAACCCTGAAAAGTATGCGAATTTCTGTGCGAATGTGGCAGAACTACCTTTTGGTGGTGTCGGGCAATGTTCCCATTGATGGTACACTTTAGCAGTGTGTGGTACACTTGCTCTATGCAAAAAATGATGACCATAATGCTGGTAACAAAACATGGTATCGTAGTTGGTTGTATCCTCATACAATTCCCTGTAAGAAAATGCAGCAGACTGTTCTAAATCTGTAAGCATAGTATTCACAGTTTCAGTGTCCCAATCATCAGAGAGTGTACTGGGGTAAAGAAACCATTCAAAGATATTTTAAACAAATGTGGAATTTTCAAATGTTCAGTGGGCCCAAATACATCATATGAAACTTTATCCCAAACTATACCATCAGGTATTGGAATTGCTGTAATGTTCACCAGGGAGAAGTCTCTTTGTTCACGGTGTGATGGCGTATGTGGTTTCAGGACCAAGTTCACAGATTGCACTGCAGAGCGTTCTGGGAGATAATGTCCATTCAGAAGCAGAAAAAAGACAGTCACTGTGCCAATCCAAATTAACAGGTATACTACTCCTATTGCGAACCAAATATGTAACCAAGGTGGCACTAAGTAAGTCTTTTTGAGCGAAAGATAGAATTGTAGAAGTTTCTCTTTCTTTGAAACGGGTGGCGTTTGATCAGGTTCCCTTGGATCTGAAGAGAAATCATAGAAGTTGATGAAGTAGCCAGATGCAGTTTGATCTATCTTTGGTAGCTCCGCAAGTTTTGTAGAACTGTCAGATGTGTCGTTTGAAGGCACGTAAATGTAAACATCATTTTTAGGCCGCATTGCAACTTGCATTGTTGTTTCTTCTTGATGTTTTTCAATTTCAACTGGAATGATTTGTGCTCCATTATTCGGTACTCCTTCACTTTGTGTAGCATTTCCATCTGAACTTCCTGTATCGTAGCAAGAGGAGATCTGCGGCTACTCAGGACCCCAAGCAGCCTACTGTTGAGAATCGGCCACATGATGCGGTTTGATCAGCTCAATGGAGACAAATCTTTTTTCTTTTTTGCCGACAAGAGGCAGAAGAAGTACTGTTCTTGTTCCCACTGCGGCCAGGACAGGTACAGCTGTTCTGTAAAATGGCTCAAACTCTCTTCTGTCCACGATCTTTTCCCTGACCAGGTCACCAATCTTTGGGACCCAGGCAGGTCTTGGCGGAACTGGTTTCACTTCCCCAGTGGCGGTGCGCTTGACTTGCACGTTGCTTTATATTGCTTGGAATTCATTGAGTTCCTGTAAGACAGCCAATGGGTCATTCAGTTCAAATGGTTTTGCATCCGCCACTGTGCTGGCACAATCGAGATCAGGTACCCACATTCTTGTCTCAAACAGGATGTCATAAGGGGTACAGCCTCCCAAGGACTTTCTTGGCATATTGTTAAGTGCCCTCTGGACCCCATATAGGTGATTGACCCAACTACCACCCGAGCCAAATACCCTTGCTGTTAAGGATTGCTTTAGGTCCAGGTTTTTCCTCTCCACCACCGAATTTCCCTCAGGATGGTAGGGCGCAGAGTACCACAAGGGCACGCCCATACTTTCCATGGCTTCCTTGTAAGCCCGAGAGCTAAATGCAGGACCACGGTCGGAATGTAGCGTGCCAATTGCGTATGTCCTGATGAAGACTCGCAAATCATTTATAACAGTTCGAGCGTCAGCTGAGCGCCGGGGCCAAACCCATAGGAATCTAGAGCATGAATCCACTGCTACCAAGATGTACTTGTAAGCCCCGTCTGAATTTAAGGGGCCGCAGTCGTCCAAATAGACACATTCGAGAGGTCTGTCTGAAATCAGTAATGGTGTTTGTGGTGGCTTGTGAATGGTGGAACCCTTCATCTGCTGGCAAATATCGCACATCAGGACATAGTCCTCTGTTTGTTTTGTCAGCCACGACCACCAGTAACGCTGCTTCAATAATGAAATTGTTGCAGTGACTCCTGCGTGGGCTGAGCCCAGACCCTCGTGTGCAGCTAGAATTAAACCTAATCTGCGATCTTTGTTTGGTATTACTCTATCCCCAACTCCTGGAATTTGAGCATACGGTGTGTTGTGCGCATCTAACTTGTAGGAGTACTTGAGTGGAAAACCTTTTGGCAGTATGGCAGAGCCTTTTCTTTGTCGCATTGATAGTTACTAGTAGATCTCTGTCTATTCTCGTGTGTGAACGAGTGATTGCGGCAAAGGCAGCAGTTCGTACTGTCGCCTTGGCGGCTTCATCAGCCACTGAATTCCCTTCAACGTGTATGCCAACACGCTCATGGCTCAAAGTGTGAATAACTTGAGCCTGTGGCAGGCATGCTTTCAGCTTTGCCACTTGTTACCATAACAATTTAGGTTTTATCGTGCAACCCCTGGCGTCTCTAAACCCATTCTGGCCCCAGAAGTAAAGATATTCATTGTAAGATTGCACACAGTAAAATTAATCGCACACAATTAGTGTGGGAATTCCCGATCCGTATACTGTAGTGCTAGTATCAGGGCCTTCAGTTCAGTTCTAGAGGCAATATTTCATTCGGGAGAGGATATTCTTGTTCGTACTGCAGAAATGCTTGAGTTCTCAGTGTAGGATCATATCTGTATTCTACATCTGTTGCAGTGAGAGAAATGGCCCATTGTATCCATCCTGGATTCAGTGCCTTCGCATTTGGGATGCTGGCCTTGGTTACCACTTCTAAAGTCGGTATAGGGGTTACAATGATGATGCATTTCCCCTGTGCAAGTGCTCTTTCTCTCCCTACAGCAGTCTGTACTGCCGTCAGTATTTTTTCTGTTGCTGCAAATCGATTTTCAGCATTCGTGTACAAATGAGATTGAAACTGTCTCACCTTCATTAAACGTGATGTAAGTGTACCCTGATAACCCGGGGACGACCCTTATTACCAGGTTGCGGACGTTTACTCTTGTCTGCAGGTGTTTTGAAGCTATCATGTCAGCTTGAACTGTACGTAGAGTGTCTGTATGTATCTGAGTCTACTTGTTTGCTGTGAAATCTGGTCTGATTAGGTCATAGAAAGGTTTGACTCTTTCTGCATAGTCTTGAATGTATGTTCTGCCGAAATTTAGGAATCCTAAAATGGATTGTAAACCCTTCAGAGTCTTTGGAGGCTGGATTAGCGCACACTTTCCAAAATGTTCGCAGCAAGGCTTTTGCCTTCACTTGACAGCTCATTTCCCAAAATTAGGACGCTGAGATAGGCAATTTTTGATTTTTTGAAGTTAAATTTGTAGCCCAAGTTGGCAAAACCAACAATTATGTTGTTCACCCTGCACAAGTGTTCAAGTAATTCGTCGTCCATCAGATAAATGTCATCTACGTAGGACACTGCCTCTTCATTGCAAGTTTGTAATAGCTCTGACACTCTTGCCAAAAATAACCTGGGGCTGTTCTTATAGCCCTGGGGCAGGCGACAAAACTGACGCTGAGTGCCGAGGGCAGAAAATCCGGTCAAATATCTGCTTTCAGGAGCTATATTTTGGCAGAAGAATCCATTTGAGATACCTAGTGTTGTTTTGTATTTCTTCCGCACAATGTTATTTATTAATGCGGCACTATGTGCGTTCTGAACTGCAATTTTGTGTGCATGTGTTCAAATGCCTATAATCTAAAACCAAACGATATGTGTTGTCGGGTTTCATGATGGGAAACAAAGGGTTGTTCATTGAGGAGGTGCAAATTTCAATCACACCTTGGCATTCAAGTTGGTCTAGGATTTCTTTGACCTGTTTCTTAGCCTCATTTTTAATAGGGTACTGTCTCTGTGGAGTTGGAGTAGTTTTTAATGGGATTTCGTGGTGTTTGGACTCCACGTCCCACCCTACATGGTTGCGGTATAATGCCGGAGCTAGCACTTGCGCCCACTCCTGCGCGCATGAGTGTTTTAAGGAAACAGGAACGAGGTCAGAAAAAGCAGGCAAAATGATGCTTTCACCTTTTGGGCAATCCATTACAAATTCGGGCGGCCAATGTTTTTCTGCTAACAGGATGTCATATCCATATGTCAAATTTTCCCAAAAGAGACATTTAATTTTTCTTGAGATGTCCCCCTCTATTTGGAGATTAATTTCGTGTAGACGATGTGGGACACTCACTCTTGTATCAGGTGTTTCCACTGTGATGTACTCATTCAACACTGCTGTCACCAGAAATTCCTTCAGGTTCTGGGGAGCTATTGATACTTCTGCCGCGCTGTCTAGCATCGTCAGTGCCCATTCCCCGTTCAGAAGCTGAGTCCTCAGTAACCTGGCAATGTCTGATTTTTAAGCCAGTTACTTTCTTATTTTTGAATTGAGGTTTTGCTTTATGTTGCTCTTCCTGTTTGATAATGAAATCTGAAGTGCGATGTGTTTCCCTTTTTCCCTTTGGTCGATCTTCAATTTTTTGTTCTGACCGTCCTTGCCTCTCCGAGCTTTTTGATGAACCCTGAAAGGAACGAAAGGAACGTGTATCAGTATACTGATACCTGTCAGGTTTCCTAATGTTATCACGATTCCTAAGGTTGTACCTCTTTTCAGAGGACTCTAGTTGGGGAGACCCACCCCTTGATCGTGAAGTGTTTCCTTTATTATTATTATTATTTTTGGATTGATTGTTATTATCCAATTTCTTTTTAGAAGAAGTGGGTACTTGCTTTGAGTTATTCTTATCAGAACTACTCACCACTTGTGGTTTCCCTGGTTTGGCTCCCAAACTATCTCTACCTAGTGAAGCATAGGTTTCTTCAATAATTTTTGGTAATGCACGCTCCTAATTTGCAGGAGTTGTCTCCCTTAGGCGTTGGCGTATAGCCACCGCTGCTGCTTCCCCCTTGATGTAGCTCAGCATAATTGCTAAGACTTGGTCAAAATTACCCATCAGCTTCATTCCCAAGTCCAGGACAAGACCTGCCCCGTACTCAGTTCAGTTCAGTTCAGTTCAATAAACTTTATTCGGTTTTTGTTTATAAAACCATAAAAGTTACACAAATACAATACATATGAACAACAAATTATAACATATCAAACTCCGCTACCACACAATGGATCATCTAAAAACATGTCTGAATAAATAGACTCTACATGTCCATAAAGTGCCTAGATTTCATAGATGCCTTTAAAAACCCTACAATAAAAATGATACAGTCATCCTTCAATAATTGAAGATACATTAGTGCAGGTCTAACCTGATTAAAATTCAATTTCTTTAAAATAGAAACTAAAAAATGCCTCCTGGGGACTTCATATAGTCTACAAAAAAACATGAAGTGCAGCAGGTCCTGAGGAGACTTTCCGTCGCAGCCACAGGGAGCTAGCACTTGACCTCTAGAAGCCCCCTTGGGTCGTGCTAACAGGAGATGGAAGAGATTCATCCGGAACCTAGTTAAGAGAAATTTTTCATGTGTCGTCAAGGACACCATGAGATATGGTTCGGTCAGTGATGTCGATTTAAGCAATAAATATGTCCGGACACTAGGTTTCCGAGCCTCTTCTGCTTCCCGATCAGCTTGCCTTCGGCTCAGAAAGGCTACCTTGGTTATTTCCACGTCCTTTCTTACAATAACATCTGGTTTAGAGAATAAAACTCCCCGCCCAATCCATTCAAATCCTCTTTTGATATAATTAAGCCAGGGGATACGAGCCACGTTATCTAAGGACAGGCATTCTCTTAGGATCAAATGGGTGAGGATTAAATCTTCATTTAACCAACATGTTAACCAAAAATCAAAGGACGCAGAGCAATGGTATCGCTTAGGTAGGAGACCCCAATTCCTCATGTACCACCATATTCGAGGTTCCTTGCGGGACACATAATAACCTTTTTAAAAACCCATTTTCCACAACCTGGAGGGGTTCTGCTACCGTGTATCCCCAGATCTCACTACCATAAGTTGCTATAGCTAAGCTTTTTGCTTGATATACTTGAAGCATAGCTCCTGTCGGTTTCTTTCCCACTTTAGAGGCAAAATTAAAAATTGCAGCATTGACCCGCACCAGTTCCCCTTTTATTCTTTTGATTAAGGGGTCCCACCTGAGTTGATCATCAAATAAGACCCCTAAATAAGAGAAAACATTCGTACGTGGAATCTTGTCATTACCGGTTTTGAACAGAAAGCTCCTCTTCGTATTTTTCCCTACCTTCATGACATAGGACTTTGAGTTATTAATGGTCAGGTACCGGTCTGTCATGAATCCAGAGAATGCCGTTAAGAGGGTTTGTAAGCCCAGTTCAGTTCTGGATATTAGGACGGCGTCATCCGCGTAAAGCAAAACGGGAATGCCCCGCCATCCTGCACAGGGGAAATCCACTCCGGTTGCCCTCAGCACGCTATCTAATTCATTAATATAAAAATTACATAAAAATGGCGCCAAAATACAACCCTGCCGGACACCCTTCATAATCTCAAAGTCCCTAGATACCTGCAAGTTTTGTGCAAACCTGACGTTAGCTTTAGTTGATAAATGCAGGTCCTCAAGAAAATTAACAATACTATTTTCTACCCCCATTGCCCTCATGGACTGCCATAGCCTGACTCTGTTTACACAGTCAAAAGCAGATGACAAGTCCATGAAGGCAAGGTGAATAGTTCCGGGGTGCGCGGCAGTGTATTTATTCAGTATCATAAATAAATTAAGACACTGTGCGACTGTAGAACGCCCCGGCCGGAAGCCATACTGGACGTCCGACAGGATCCCATTCTCATCTGCCCAAGTTGTTAATCTCTGTAAGATGACACGACCCACCACTTTGACCACTGAGTCAATAAGCGAGATTGGTCTGTAGCAGTGAGTACTATTTCTGTCGCCCTTTTTAAAAACTGGGACTATGGTTGAAGAAGCCCAAGACTGAGGACACCCCTTCTTAGCTGACGCATTAAATAGAGACTCTAAAATCGGGGCCCAAAACAAGGGGTCTGACTTAAATAAGTCCGGGGGGATCCCATCTGGACCTGGGGCTTTATTAATGGATAGCCCTCGAATTCCTTCCATGATCTCACTCCTATCGAAACATATCGGAGCATCCAACCTATTCTGGAGTAGACTACGAATAGGCTCGGACGGACAGTCAAACATAGTTTTAAAATGAAGTACCCATTCTTCCTCTGTGATATGAGCCACAAGGCCCTCCCCCCCATCCTTAACAAACAGGGGCCCATTCACAACACTCCAAAACCTCGAGCTGTTCCTCAAAGTACTAGAGTCAGTCAGCTCCTTCCAGGCGTCTTCCTTCAGTGCTCCCTTACGTGTGGCTAGGGCTATCTTGTATTCCCTACGACGAGCACAGACCTCAGTTTGAATTCTTGGTTTGGCTGCCAGAGCCGCCCTCAGTCGCTTAGCTGATTTGGAGCAATCCGAGTCAAACCATCTGGGGCCAGGAAAGGCAGTTCCTTTGGCCGGAGCACTTAACAGTTCGCCAACTGTTTGCGCTATTGCCTCATAAGCACAAAGGATCTCTTCGGGAGTGAACCTCTCAGAAGTACATAAAGATAATTCATTGGCACAGGATGTTTTCACCTTATTATAAAAACTGGCAGGAGACACCTGGGACCATTTTAATCTTCGCTTTCCATCCATCGGTTTCAGAATGCCCCCGTTCGAAGCGTCCCCAGTTTTTATCAATAATGGGCCCGACATTTGAACTGTTAAAGGGTTATGGTCACTAAATTCACTAGCTGCAATATTAAAACCATTAAAAAAAGATAACGACGACGAAGAAATTAAGATAAAATCAATAAATGATCCTCTTCCATTTCCTTTAAACGTTGGTACAGGGAACTTGGTATAAGGGTCAGTTAAAGACATCATGACCACCAGGTCTAATTCGTTTAACATATTGTTCAACAATTCTCCTTGGAGATGGTGGTCAAAATGAAAGCCCCTCATAAGGGGGCACCCAAGCTCCGAAATACAGGATATTGAAGGATTACCACAAGGGTGTATATTAAAATCACCAGACACCAAAAAATTATGAAATCCACGACCCATAAGTTGTTTTATGAGTACTCCCAGGCTGGTAATGTTACACACCTCGTGCGAACAGGTCACCGAGTTGTAAAAATTAAAAATTCCCCATCTGGTGTCCCCCCTAGTTACTGACAATGCCAGAATTCCCGGGTGTGTGGTTGGGATCACCTGCAACTTACAGTCAATGGCCACAGAAATGTAAGTAACTAGACCACCCCTTGGCCTTCCACTCACCGAAGGAATGGCCGGGACAAAAAATGCCTTGTAGCCTTCTAAAAAAAGATCGCAATCCACCGACCATGTTTCTTGGAGACTAATTACAGTGTATTGCTTCATGAAACATACCCACCGGGGATCTAGGAACTTGTTAGCCAGCCCTGCAATGTTCCAAGATAAGAAATTATTAGACCTCACAACTGTGTGCCTCGCAAATACCACCCCTGGGGACTGGGAAAGTGGAACTGGCTGAGGTCCAGGGGATACAGGGGCCCTCAGTCAATCGCAGTTATCCAGTCCAGATAAAACTGCGAATCTGTTATCTAGCGCCAATGCATGGGTACTACTAAACTGTGGGCTAGGGCGGGAGAATGTTGCCTGAAAGCTGGTTTATTTAACCATCCTCCTCGTTGGTATGCCCTATAACCGTTTTCGGGCAATTCCCTATTAGGGGCTGGCTTGTAAAAATAACCCAGGGGTAAAACCTTAACAGCAGAACCTGTTAGCGGGGTAAGACTAATATCCTTAGATAAAATACGCCCAGCGGTAAAGGGATTGTCAAAATTTACAATGACACAGTCTCCAGTATCCGATTTACGGGAACTCCCTATCCAATTGACCCTACGTGCCATGAGGATATTTTTAGATACTCGATGGCCCCAGATGGTAGTGTGTGTAAACCAATGATTTAATTTATTTCTTAACTGCACATAATTTTCCTCTACCCCATTGGGGAGAGGAGGTACATTCCCCAGCACCACTACATAAGGGGTAGATTCTGGTGGAAGATCTATAGTCGGAAGACTCAGAGACTGATGGTCCCTCCCCTCTGACCCCCTATCCAAACGTGATTCTACTCTGCTAGGGTGCTGGCACGTAGTAACCAGGGTATCTAGTCTACTGGGCCTACTACTAATAAAACTATTTTTATCATGTGGTTCTCCATTCGCTGCAATCCTTGCGGTAGACCCACCCACTACTCCTTCCCCCACAGTTTTTGTGCCCCTCGTGGCTGTATCATCTATATTTGTGGGTGGGCTAGCTATCGACCCGGCTGGGGGGTTACATCCAATAGACCCCTCTAATTTGGCCAGCCTAGCTTCTATCACACTTATTTTTTGGAACATCGGGTCTAGTAGAGTAGACAACATGGTTTCTAACCTGCTCCAAAAATTCCCCTCCACAGTGCTATCAGATAATTGCCCTGGCACAATCTGAATCATAGAGGTAGGATTACCCACATTAGCACCACTTGTGGGGGGGACAACTAATACTGGCCCTCCTAGGATTCCCTGTACATTTTTTTTGTTTGTTTTTGTACACCCTTGGCCCTTTCTTTTGTAGAAAAGAGATTCATTATTACAATCTAATTTAAGCTTTGCTTTTTGCCCTCTAGTAGTCGCCTTAGGTTGCACAGGGATAGGTTCATTTTCCTTAAAGGAGCAGGGATCGGAGTTTATCAATATGACTGGGGCTGCAGATGAAGGCGAACTCAACCTAGCTGGGGAGGCATCGTGATTCAAAGCCGGCAAAGAATCGGGGAGTGTAGGAGTTAGGGAGAGTCTACCTAGCGGGGAGTGTTGGTCAAGGGATAACCTACGTTCTGTCAATTGTATTTCGTGAATGAGGGCGGATTCAGCTCTCAGAATGAAGGCGTCTAAAGTGCCGACCACATTTCTCCCCGTACTTGCTTTATGCTTACTCATTTTCAACGACCTGTAAAAACAGTTTAAAAAAAAAAAAAATACACCAAGCCCGGGTAAAATACAAATCTAAAAATAATTGACCAATTACTTAAAACGATGTGCAAATACAATGTGCAAAATACAGTGTACAGGACACAATTCAAAGACTCTTCGGAGCCTTAGTTGTAATCCTCCAAAAAGTGCTATGTGCGTTAAAAACTAATTGACAGCATCAATAAAACCAGTCCAACAATAAAATAGTGCAGAATGCAAATTCAGTGCAAAATCCAGGCAAATAGGACAGAGTCTTAAGTCCAATATCTCTTACATAGATATGTTTAAAGTATAACGGGTTGATCACACGTTATTCATCAGGCCAGGTACATTGGGAGTTATCAAGTAGAAAAACAGCACCTTTACTGTCAGCCAGATAAGGTTTGGTAACACACGAAAGGGACAACAGTACCTGTATCGAGGACCTTGATCGTAGTTAAAAAGAAGGTGGCCCAGCCCTGCCTCTTCCTGGCAATGACGGGCAAGGACAGGCCCGCCCTTGGCCCGCGCGCGTCCCGTGCTGCGGGATGCTGGCACTACTTAAATAATGCCTCCAAGCACGAAGCAAAGGACTCTGGGGATTGAAGTCCCGGGCAGCCAATAACGCCGTTCCCCTCACGGCAGGAAAATGATAATGGCTGTGGTTAAAGGCAACGATGGCTGTTGCCCTCACGGCGATGTGGAAGCAGCAGGACCTCAAATGCTGCAGTCCCCCCCCTGAAATCCGCTGAAGACCTCCGATAGGCGCGTCCCGCGCTGCGGGATGCTGGCACTGCTTAAATAATGCCTCCAAGCACGAAGCAAAGGACTCTGGGGATTGAAGTCCCGGGCAGCCGATAACGCCGTTCCCCTCACGGCAGGAAAATGATAATGGCTGTGGTAAAGGCAACGATGGCTGTTGCCCTCACGGCGATGTGGAAGCAGCAGGACCTCAAATGCTGCAGTCCCCCCGCTGAAATCCACTGAAGACCTCCGATAGGCGCGTTTGCCCCTTTTGTGATCTATACATACCCTCTTTGAAGTACATTAGACTGCTCTGGTCACATAACACTCCCCTGTATTTTCCTTCAATCTTATACATCTCACCCTGAACTGCCCCCGGTTTCTTCAACACATCTTGGTATCCTATACAGCTACAATATATAACTGCACTACATCTCCCAAGACCCCTAACACACACCTGCTTCGACAGAACCCTTGCTTGCAGCGCGCTACTTTCGAGCAACCACCCTCCTATGGTCTGATCACATTTTTTTTACAAATAATGCTGTACACCTATATTCTCTCACTGGAGATATAAATGGATAAGATCACTGACAATCTTCATTCGTGCAAGCACCAGTAGCGGTTCCTGGAGGGAGTGCTGCGGGGCGGTGGGGCGGGGCGGGGGAGGGGAGGGTGGGGGGTAGTAAAATCCGGTTTACGGCCGAACTGAGTTAAGTACATAAATAATTAAATAAAACAAATTACATTGCGCGCACTGCATCGCAATCGGCGATGCAGCGCGCGCAATGTAATTCGTTTTATTTAATTATTTATGTACTTAACTCAGTTCGGCCGTAAGCCGGATTTTACTACCCCCCACCCTGCCCCTCCCCTGCCCCGCCCCACCGCCCGCAGCACTCCCTCCAGGAGCCGCTACTGGCAAGCACCCGCTTAGGGGACTACATTTCCCATGACGAGTGCCACCGATGTCTTGACTTTGGGTCACGCCACGTGTGCATCTAATCTATTTCATGCCTTTCCGGCATCTGCTTCTCCTTTTTGCCAGGAGACCCCTACTAGAAGGTACACAGACTTTAAGAGGTAAGTCCGATGCTATCGCACACGTCCCAACGGGTTCTAATCCCGCCGAACAAGCCGTGCATCACCCTCCTGACTATGCCTGCATACCCTTTGTCCCTCCCGGGTACAGGTACTTGGGGAGAATATTTGGCCCCCTTACCGATACATGCTGTACATCTTTTTCCAATGTCATTAGTGGAGAGAAAGACGTTAGAACTCACTTCCTTTCTCCAGCCCGTTTTAAGTCTATGTCAAGACAAATGATACTGCGCTGCCCCCATAACATTGCTCATTTAACTCCTCGCATGTATACTGAGCTCTCAAGTATATTGTGAAACCAGACTATGTCCCTTACATGCTATTCATTTACTGTCACACAAGACATAATTGTGATGAGTGGTTCTTTTGTTTTTATTTCTCCTTGCTTTTCTCGTCCTTAGCTGTGCGTAAGAGTGGTGTCACCCGTATGGCTTGAGAGAGGTAATAATCACGTCACTAAATAGGTAAGCTGACGTCAGAGTGTTTTTCAACCCTTAACTGCTTCCGTTACCATATTTCTGTTTGTTTGACATAGCGGCCTCTTTTGTAGCTTCAGCATGACATATTAAGATATGCTTATTGTTTTTGTTTGTTTATTTCAGATAGACGAAGGACCCCCTCTATCCCCCCCACTAACTTGGGCCATCCTTCTGGTGTGACCGGCTTCTGAACTCTGGTGGCCAGTATATATTCATACTTTTTTCTATGCGGAGTGACTAGTTATGTGGTCCTGAAAAATGCCCCTGAACCGTGAGCGGGGTCATACAAGAGCAGAAACATGATGACCAATTGTAGGGGGTATATTTGTTGTTAACCCCTAGCCCTCTTTCTTTTTATCCTTGTCCCAGGGGTCTCTGAATAAATGGAATGTGTCCTCCTGTACACAGTTTTATCGCACATCCTATGTTTCACTGTACTCTGCCCCTCACCACCCTCCCCTTCATCCCTTGAAAACCTCAGCTCCTCTTCAAAGTCCGGAGAGTTGTGGCCCGCACCAATGACCTTGCGGCCTTGGTGTGAGGAGGGAACCCAATGATGAAGCATGTCACCTTCGGGTGAGTGAGGGTTCTTGTCCTAAAAGAGGTTCTTCCCTGCTTTTTGGTTGGGACACTCAGCCCAACACCCAGACTGTAACAACTCTTTTCTTCCCTTTCCTCCATTTTTCTTGAGGCGTACTTGTTGTGAGTTTATATATTAGATAGGGAGTAGTACATTCTCCGTCTCAGAGCCTCTCCCCTAGATCCTTAAACACTTATATTAATCCTGTCAGACAGTAACACTATTCATGGCTTCACTAATCACTAAACAGGGAATCCCCATGACACTTTGCCCTGTGGGCAGTTTTTTACGTATCAGAAGTAATTGTAGTGCAAAATAACATTTCTTGAAACGTGCTGGAGTTCTATGACAGAAGGTGCTGGAGCAGTGGTGGCTCCTCCGCTAAGGCAGAGGAGCGTCGCCCCACTGCTTTTAGAGCAGTGAAAAGGGGTATAATAAAACAATAATAACAAGGTTATAATTGTTTTTTTTTGGTTTCTACGGGCTGGGTTAGGGCGGGGCGGGAGTCCCCGGTCTGACACGGCCCTTTGCCGATTGATTGGAGGGAATCGGACACTCCCATCTGCCTGGCCCGCCTGACTTCCGGAGGTGAAGGCAGAACGCAGTGATTTCCTGCGCCCGGCCAGCTATTTAGTTCCATGCTGGGCCGGACGCGCAGCGGGCGCGCCGCCGGCGCACCAAAGGCAAGCTTGTCTGCGCCCGTCCGCGCCAAGATTGCGACAAGGACGGGAGATTCTGCCCAACTGTACTCACCTATAGTATATACTTCTGAGGCTTTAATTCAGCTTAATGTTAAACAAGCCTGTAGATGTACAATATCTCCAAATAACTTAATGGGGGTAGTCAGCTGCGCATATTGCAGATTAGAACTCCCCTTTAAAAATAATGGCCCTAGGTCTATCACAGAAATGCATATCACCCATCTAAAAGGAGGTTTAATAAATGCCAGATCCCTAAGCAAGCACTGTCAAGATGTCAGAGATCTAATTATTGATCTACAGCTAGATTTTGTATTTATTACTGAAACATGGCTGAAAGACTGGTGTAACCCTGACATTGCTATTGCACTCCCGACCAACGACACTATCCATAGGAAAGATAGAATGGATGGTAGAGGAGGGGGGCTGGCTATTATCCTTCGTGATACTTTGCATTGTGCTAATTTTGAGCTGGACACACTTAGGGGAGCTGAAAGCCTAGGCTTCTGCATCTCCCTCAATGCCTCTCTGTCCTTTAAGGGTGCTTTGATTTATCGGCCGCCGGGTCCGAGCACAGCCTTTATAGAATCATTAGGTGTCACCCTAAGCCACCTCCTACTCAGATATGCCAATTTTACCTTGTTGGGAGATTTTAATCTCCACCTGGAAGACAGAACTGAGCCAGAAGTGGATAACTTGCTTCAAATAATTGAATTATTCAAACTGTGCCAGTTGGTAGAGGCCCCAACCCACCGGGCGGGCCACATTTTAGATGGAGTCTGCTCCAGCTTTACTGTGCTCTCTGCAGGCACCCCCATCCCACAGATATGGTCAGATCATTCTTTTATCCCTCTGTCACTCAAATTCCATCTTAGGATTCAACAAGAGAAGACACCTGTTCACTCCCAGCCTAGGCGCAAATGGGCACAATTAGCTGCAGACCCTAGGTTGGCAAACATTGCCCAGGCTCATCTCCCTGCACTAACAGGGAATACTGTAATTGACTCACTTCTCTTTCACACTTGGTTAACTATTACAAGTAATGAAATTATGCCATTAGATAAACTTGACGAGACTACTAAATCAAAAACGCAAAAAACACCCTGGTTTTCGTCCGCTCTGGCACAAACACATCTCCAATGTAAGCAACATGAGCGCAAGTGGAGAAGATCTTATGATACAGGAGATAGACTAGCTTTCAAAATCAGTAGGAAACTCTATCATGCTCAGATTAAATCAGGTAAAAAAGAGTACTACGCTAATAAAATTCAGGAAGCAAACCAAGACCAAAAAGCCATCTTTTTAGTTGTAAAATCCTTTACTAACCCGAAAGCACTACAGAAAGAGATTCCACCCTCCCAAGAATTGTGTGATAAAATTTCAGTCTTCTTTGAAGACAAAATTCAAAAAATTCAAAAGGATTTTAGAACCTCCCCTGTCCTAGATGCTGTCCAGAAGCATGATTTTGTCACCACTGCCTTTTCCTTACGAACTTTTGAATCAGTACCAATAGAACAAACCCGTGAAGTTATCGTGGCATGCAAATCAGGTTCCCCCTTAGATGCCTGCCCTCCTAGAATTCTCCATAAAATCATAGATATAGTTAACCCAATTATAAACAACATAGTTAACTCCTCATTAAGCTCAGGCATAGTGCCTGACGAATGGAAGTTGGCATTGGTAAGACCTTTACAAAAAAGCAAAACATTGACCCTTCGGTGCTTTCAAATCTCCGGCCTATATCCTTACTCCCATTATTGGGTAAAATCACTGAAAAGTTAGTTCATAAAGAACTTACTAAATTCATTGAGGCCGCTAACATTCTTCACCCCCAACAATCTGGTTTTCGCCCAAAGCATTCCATGGAATCGGCACTCTTAGAACTAACAGACACCTTAAAAATGTTAGCTGATAAAGGACAAAAGGCGGTCCTGATCTTACTCGATCTATCGGCCGCCTTTGATACCATCTCACACTCCATCCTTATGCAAAGGCTGGAATCTTGCGGTATTTCAGGTACTGTGATTCAGTGGATAAAGTCTTTTCTTACCAATCGTAGACAAGTAGTGACCCTGGGATCTTTTCTTTCTGTTGAACGGTACATCACAACAGGAGTACCACAGGGCTCGTCGCTGAGCCCGTTACTGTTCAACATTTATATGACCCCACTCATCTCCTTGGTATCATCTTTTGGGATCAAAGTCACTTCCTACGCAGATGATACCCAAATGATTCTTTCGCTGGACAATAATTCCACAAATGCCGAACTCAATTTTAAACATTGTCTATCCGAGGTCATCCAGTGGATGAAGGATAATCACCTTAGATGTAATACTGACAAAACGGAGATTTTGCCAGTAGGAAAAGATGTCCTATTCCAGCCACATGAGTGGTGGCCAGAGGGGACGACACCGCCACCTGACATGGTGAAGGTAGCTAAAAATTTAGGAGTGCATTTTGACACTGCTCTATCCTTTCATCCACATGTAACGGCAGTAGCAGGGACCTGCTTCAGCCTTATTAAATCTCTGAAAAAATTCTTTGATTTAATACCACTCTCGGCCAGGAAATCAGTGACAGTGGCTTTAATCCTCTCACGTTTGGATTATTGCACCAGCCTCCTAGCAGGAACAAAAAAATCAATCTTGAAAAGACTACAAATAGTCCAACATGCGGCAGCGCGTTTAGTGGTAAAGCTGCCTCGTAGGTCCTCGGCATCGGCAGCGTTGAAAGCTCTTCATTGGCTTCCACTCCACAAAAGAATACTTTTTAAAATCCTCTTAATTACTTTCAGAGCCTCGCTCAGGTTAGGACCCAAGTATCTCTTGGAGAGATTTACTCCCTATATTACATCCAGAACCCTCAGGTCCTCGTCAGCTAACCTCCTCAAACCACCTACATTTAGGTGCAAAACCAAAGGGGGAAAGACAGTAGCCGTTCTGGGAACCAAAGCATGGAACAAGTTGCCAATTCATCTGAGACTGCAAAAAAATGAAACTCAATTCAGGAAATTGTTGAAAACATGGATATTCAGCTCCACAGACGAACTATGCCTCTCCCTCATTTAATCTCTATGGGAATCACCCCTCACCTCTAACCAGCGCCAGGATGCTCCTTTCGGAGTGGCAGCGTGCGCTCTATAAATAACCCCATTACATTACATTACTATGCACACTAAGTGCGCATGACTGCTTGGCCGGCTGTTTTGGCCGGCCAAGCATTCATGCACACTTTGCATATTCCCTACCAGGCTGTAATGGACAGCCTGGTAGGGAATATGCGCAGGCTCCCTGTCCTGATCTGAGCGCCGATCCACAGCTCTCAGACCAATCACAACGCTGTATTGCAGCATTGTGATTGGCTCAGGGGAGCCTGTGTGCCCGGGAGCTTCTGCAGCTGCTTCCGAATAGCAGAGAAGCAGAGGAGCGATGCGGCCAGCGGAGAAAAGGTAAGTGCGGTTTTAAAAAATATATATTTTCACCTCCCTGTTGTCATCTCCCCCGTGCCCCCCCATTCCCTACTAGCCGCCACTGTACTGGAGAGAGGATACCCAAAATCCATGACTAAGCAAGCCAACAGGACAAGATCGAATACCCTCTCTTCCCAGGAAACAGGTTGGTCAATATATATTTAAACCAGACAGGCACTATTAATTCATATGAGAGTGTAACAGAATCAAAAAACTGATCAGGAAGAATTGGAATATCCCTGGAATTACAAGAGTCTCTGTTTGCATTTAAAGATGAAAAGAACTTGAAGACATTTTTAGTCGGATCATATCGATCTACGATCTCTACACAAACACTAAGCACATTGTGAGGTCTTCAAGCAACAGGCAAACTGTTAAAGATGTGGGGCAAGTAGTGTCTGTGAATCCACCGTATTCACCGTGCGACCCATAAGGCGCAAGCACAGAATTCAGATTGTTTAAAAAATAGCAAAATGCAGAGCTAAAGTGACATATGCACTCTTTAATCAATTGGTGTAGGTAGATGGCCAACAATCGAGCTTTGTATCCACAGATCGTCACTTCCTCAGATAATCAAGTGTGACCCAGGTGATATGAGGTGCTAGACTAGGTGATCACACACACCAAAAATGCCACCTCGTTCTTATGTTAAAAAGAATACAGATTTTTGCCTAGTGCCTAGCAAGTGTTCATTATGCATAATTCAAAAAAATGAACCCTACCTATTGCTCATATTTGTCACTATCAGGTCGAAAACCTCCTGTTTAAGGCCTAAAAAATTATTGAGTGGGCTAAAACGCGTCAAACATAGTCAAGAAGGAAAGACCTATAAAAAAAGAGAAATATTTTGCACAAGAATACATTAAATAAATCAAATTGTAATCATCCTTCCTGTAATAGAGGTGTGTGTGTGTTTTTTGTGTGTGTGTGTGTGTGCACATTTGCCCAGAGTCACATGTTGACAAATGCATACATGTGAAACAAAATGTATGAAAGTACTACCTCAAAAGAACGACTAATCAACAGATGCCATCTGATACACGCATATTCTTTCCTTTCCAGGAATACTCTACAATGGAAAACTATGCTAGCAGGGTAGCATTAGTTTATGACTATACTTTGTGTTTTACATATTTTCTATGTTTTGAAAAGGAAGGCAAACAAATTTGTTATGGGCATGTTATTAATATACTGTTCCGTGTTCATTTTGTGTAGAAAATAGAGAAAACATGAGTGAGTGAGTGAGTGAGTGAGTGCATTTGCAAAGTGCTGGAAGGAAACGTTTGGCGGAGCTTTGGCCTGAACTGGTGTATGTCAGTATAAAAGTGCTGTGTATCACGTTAAAGCAGGTACTTATTAGTTTACATATCGCTTCAGCTCTTGTCCAGTTTCAGCACCTATCTCCATGCATGAATATATCGTTGTTTGCAATATTAATCGGTGTAGTTCACAAACATGATTCCTTCTAAATATTAACGGACCCTTGCTTAAAAATATTGCAATCTTAAATCACGCTTAAATAAGCAAAAAGTTTAATTTTTGGCCATGATTGACAGGCCCACTGACTTAAAGATCAGGATCCGTGGATTTCTATGAGCGTAGAAGGCACTTGCTACTTACTTCTGTGGGGAATGTATAAGGTGCCAAATTTTTATTGCAGCTTTACGTGCATTCTCAAACATTAGTAATATTTTTTGCCTTACTCCATCTGCATCAGCACATATGGGTGCGTTGAGTAGGTAAATATAATGCATTAAGCACGTAAAAGTGGTTTAACAAACTCGTTTTCATGGGGGAGGAATTCCCACAGAGGAAATGTTTCCCGATTGGGGAAATGAAGGCGAAAACAATGTGCAAATGCACTTTTCCACCGACCCCACACCTAGTGATTATCTGTCCTGTGAGGACTTTTTGGTAGTTAGGTTGCAGCTCAAACTCCTAAACAATGTATATCGCAAAAGTCTTAGAATACCCATGAGTTTGGCTAGGGGCTGTGTGAATCAGAAGAAATGAGAAATATAGCAATCATAAACATACGTCTATAGCCACCTACATTACTCATTTTTTCAGAATTAGACCCTGAGAGTCGAGGATTAGAGATTGATTTACAAAGGAAGCTGGACGCAGCACAATTTCTGTAGTGTGGTGTGATGTGATCAGCCTCCCCCTTTGCCGAAGTTGTCCCTCATGGATAGCTTCCAAGTTGCGAACTGAATACTACCTACTTTGTGGCCACAAAGCATTAATACAATGTTTTTCATTAGGAGAGTAAGTCGCCCATGGCATATCCTCTGCTCTATCCAAATTGGAATCTATTGTAAAATGGACTTTGCGAGCAGGAAATACATATCTGACTCACAGTGCAACTTTGGTACATTGCAACACGTGGCTCTGAGTCACAAAGACTGTGATTTTGCGAATCATAACCTTTGTGATTGAAAAACCATTTAATCCATCAAGCTCATAATGTATGACTGTATTCTTTTCGTGGTTAATGTTGTTTAGCTTCGATGTGCTGTTTTTTTAGTTCTCACTCCTAGCACCTAATGGCTTTGAGAGCCCCGTTGCGTCAGGGACTGAGACTACATTTAATGCCCAACGAGACGAAGAAATGTGTGGGCTGGGTTGCAATAAACATTCTAAAATGTCCCAGCTTGCCACATTGCTGCACTGAGATTTATTTTATCATATATCACCTCTGAAGTGTTATTTAATGTAATCTTAATTCAAGGTCCACGTCTTATATATTGCATATTTATTCATGCTCATTAAAGTTCAGGTTTAATGAGCACTTTACTATCTCGAAATATGTCATCATTTGCATTTCTTCTTCATTGTTCTTTCATCAGAAAGTAGGTCCCTCGTGAAATCCCTTTAATTTGCCGTTTATCACGAAATGGCCTTTATTCGTTGCATCTAAGTGCACCGAACAGTATCATTTCATAGACAAAAAGACTGTTATTCTCTAAGTAGCAGTAAAACACCAAACATGAAAGCTGTTAGAGATGGGTGCAAAGCTGTACAGGAATATAAGTTAAAATCGCAGAGCTTCAGTACTAGCTGAAATGAAAATGTTTTGACCTGAGTTTAAAAGTATGCCCACCACTTTAAGTAGGGTAATCACCAGCTCCGGCCAGGCACCACCCAAACAGTGACTTGCTGTGCCTCAAAATGTGGATACAAGTCCTTGCAGTTTGCAAGGCGGAAAACAACTTCTTTCCTCCCCTTGTGACTAACCATATGGTGCAACGTGTCCATTGCAATTCATAATGCCAATTGTAACTTTGATTGTACCACTCATATTGTGACACTCATGATTTCATAATGTGTTGTAGGTCAACACATTATATGCTGTAGGTCAACACATTACAATGCAGGGCCAGTGAAAACCACAAGTGTGCAAAGCCTGTCAGTTCTCCCAGGGCAGTCAACAGTAGAGCTACATTAGGGACAGTGCAGGCAGTTGCCCTGTGGAACCATCACAATTGGAAACAAGATGGAGCAACATTGAAAAAAATGAACTAATAAATGATCTGGTTAGTATTAGCAAGTGACCGCCCAAAACTCAAAATATTATTCTTTGTGGGGTGCTGAGATGTCTTGCAGCAGAGCTGAGTGTGGGCTTTGAACACACAAATCCCTTTGACATGTGCTGTGTTGGTCGCCATGCTCACAGGAACACGTGACCCACTACAATAAAAGTCCTTTGAAAGCCTTTCATACAAGGATCAATCCATTCAAACTCTTCATGATCAACTCTTACCAGGGACATTAATTAGAAATAATTAAGTATACCAACAGTTATCCTTGTTGGCTTTTAACACCATTATCTACTTCTTTGAAATACCCACGATTTAATCAATCTAACAAATGATCTCGTGAGAATGGTTCTAGGATATTCCCACAAAAATCATTGAAAGAATATCGCGAGGCACAAATATTGTGTCTTAAGTATGTGATTTCTAAAATATTGTGGCTTAGAATATAACAGGAAAAATTATTGTTTTAAAAAAAAATATTTTTGGACATCATTGTTAAAAATATAATTGTGTGTTACATCATTGTAATTTGTATAACTTTTTAAGTGTATTTTATGTATTTTCTCTTTTTATATATATATTTATATATGTACACACACACATATATATATTATACATATATATTTGTTTTAAAAATAATAGTTTTTTAACGCTAATTTAAGAGTGGGTATTGGCCCGAATGGAGAGTATTTTAATATTTTGAAGTTTTTAAGTTTAACACATTGAAATTTTTGTGTTAATTCTCTTTTATTTTTTCAAACTTTGCTAAAGTATTTTTTGCTATTATAGCCCATTTAATTTTGAGATTTTTACATTAACCGCTTCCATGCGCGGCCGATTTTCGCCCTGTGCGAGGCGTTTCATTAAGCGGACGGGTTTATGACGAGCTCAGCTCGTCATGCGCACACGAGCACTGCGCAGCATGACGAGCTGAGCTCGTCATGAGCATGGAAGGGGTTAACGGTATTTGTTTATATATTTTTTAAATGTTTGTTTTTAAAAAATGTGTTTTTTTAAGTTAATGATGTTTAGTAATTTGAAAGCTATATTAAATATTTGGTATTTTTGCATTTTTTGGTTGTAATTTCAATTTATATTTTTATGCTGTGTGGTTTATTTTTTGCGATAATGTCCCTTGTGTATTCTCTTTAATGTAATGACTAATATTAATTTGTACAACTAATTAATTTGTAAAATATGAAGTATGGAATGTTCCCTAATGTCTTTAAGTTTGGAGAGGAAATAGAAAATTTGCATCCATCCCCATGGTTTAACACTTTCCCCAATGCACGTTAGGAGTGGGTATAGTAAATGTGATCCCTTTAAATCCAACACTTTCCATAAAGTGGTACGTTTGTAGTCAGAATAGTACATTTAAACTCCCCAAAGACCAGCACATTCACCAATTGATTAAATTTGGAGTGGAAATGGTCAATTTGATCCACGTACAGTGCAACACTATCTCCAATGTTTGGAGCAGGAATATGTGTGTTTGTTTGGTGCAGGAATAGTAAATTTGACCCCACCCCAAGCCCATAACTTTCCCAAAGTTGTTCAGTTGGAAGTGGGATAATAAATTTGAACCATCTTTCAAAGTCCAACTTAACCCAAGTGATTAGGTTTGAAGTGGAATTTAGTAAATTGGATTACCTCTCCAAATCCAACTTTCCCCAATTTGGCTACGTTTGAAATATGAATAGCAAATGTGACTACCACCCCAATAAAAGTCCAGCACTTCCCTAATGTAGTTAAGTTTAGAGCGGGAATAGTAAGTTTGACCCTTATAACATCCAAGACTTCCCTCAATGTAATTTAATTTCACTAAAGTCCAACACTTTCCATAATGTTAAGTTTGCAGGAAAATGTTTGGAATAGAAATAGTACATTTGATCCGCCTAAAGTCCAACATTTCCCCCCAAGGTGGTTAAGTTTGGAGCTAAAATAGTAAATCATGATTCTTCAAAGTCCAACACTTTTCCCATCGTGGTTGAGTTTAGAGTGGGAAAAGAAAATGTGAACCTCCCAAAGTCCAGCACTTTCCCCAATACAGTTATGTTTGGTGTGGTTATTTTAAAGGTGATCCCCCTAAAGTCCAGCACTTTCCTCAATGTAGTTAAGTTAGAATTGGGAATAGTAAATCTTGAGTCCCCACACCCCAAAGTCCAACACTTTCTCCAATGTGGTTAAATCTGAAGTGGAAATAGTAAATCTGAACCCTCCCCAAAAAAAAAATCCAACACTTTACTCTAGGCCTTTAAGTTTGGACTGGGAATATTAAATCTGAACCCCTCAAAGTCCAACACTTTCCCCCATGTGGTTAGATTATAATGGGAATACTAATTCTGAATCCCTCAAAGTCCAAGTCTTTTCCCCAGGTGGCTCCATTTGGAGTGGGAATAGTAAATCTGAAACCTCTAAAGTGTAACACTATACACAATATAGGTAAGCATGGAATGAGAATAGTGAAGCTGAACCCCACCCCAGAGTCCACCACTTGTGGTTAAGTTTGAAGTAGGAATAGTAAATCTCAACATCTTAAAGTCCAACACTTTCCTCAAAGTGGCTACATTCAGAGTGGGAGTAGTAAATTGGACTTTCCCAAAATTATAACACTTTTTCCACTGTGGGTAACTTTTTATTAGGAATAGTAAATGTGATATCAATAAGTTGTTTATATTTTTATTTAGCATGTTAAAAAAATTATACTCAATTACAATACAAATTGATTGTTTGCTTTTTGATATACTTTTTATAAAGTATTAATTTTTTGCATTTTATTGTTATATACATTTTATAAACATCCTTTTTATTACATAACATTTTTAATGTACCCTTATTTTCAATAATTACAATACGTTTTTGGATTTATTTATTTTACTTGGAAAACATTTTTACTGGGTAATAATTGTAATTACACTTATGACATAGTTGTAGTTTACATAACTTTTTATTTGTAGTTATACACATTTTTAAACATGTACAATACTTTTCACCAACATGTAATTTTTATATAACTTATATTTTCAAACATTACAATATATTAAGAAATACTAAAAAAATGGTTATAGATTTTTATCAGCATTTGGTTATATATATTAACAAATAAAATATTGTTTTACTTTTTTTAACATAGAATTTTTTCAAACATTTTTAACGTGTTGTTTACTATTTTATAAACATTAATAAATAGTATATACATTTTTAACATTGATTTCTATCAAATGGAAATCATTTTCTATTTTCATTTTTCTGTATTTTTTCCAATTTCTTATATTTTAAAGTCTTTCTTCTTCATTTGGGACTGTTTAAGAAGCTTCTGGTTGCAGTTCCCATTGCTAGTGTCTGGTCCAGATAGGACTATTTAAGACTTATTTTCTAAACGTTTAGTCATAGGGGTGGTGTTTAGTTATGGTTAGACTAGTCTTTATAACTTGATGTTATTTTAGCATATTTTTGTTAGTGTAGGATGTGTTAATTTGATTACGGTATTGGGGTAGGCTATATAGTGAAATGTAATATTTAAATGTACTTTATGGGTGCGTTCTATGGCATTATCTCTGCCATCCTGCAGGACCTCCACTTGCCTAATTCTGAGATGTCCACTGGCCCCACCGACATCTCTCTACATTGACAGGATGCACTTTCATCATGGTGTCTCCTGTCAATGTATGAAAAGCTTGACGGATGATAACATCAACTATGACGGGCTTTAAACTTGTCCCGCTTTTTTTGTTTTTCTTAAAAACAAACTCCCTTAATGGGTACTTCTTTTTAAAAAATTAAAAAATAATGGCCCCCAAAATCCTGGGAGTTTTCTCCCGCAGGGCGGGGAGCATATTAGTTTTCTTATTGTCTCTCTCAGCTAAGTTTTTCCTTGTGGTGATGGACATGAAACAAAAAGGTATTACAATGACGACCTTGAATAGGATGGTTGGTGTAATGGTGGTGCTCTGACAGCCCCAACTCCGTTGGTCCATCGCAGAAAGTATTCGTTACATTTACGATGTTGTTCCATGTCTGACACTCTCTAAACTGGGCCCAGTATTGGCTGAACTCCTAAAGCATAAAGCAATATTGAAGGTATAGTGTTGGAAATGGCCCTTTCTGCAGGGTTATCCCCAAACTTTTTGCTTCTTCCTCCTATTTGTTCCTGACCTGTGTTTGTTGGCTATAGGACTCCGGGCACTTCACCACTGCTGATCAGTGTCAAAGTGCAAGTGCTCCCTGTATAAATTGGTATTGTGATTGGTTCTCCCTGATTGGCATATTTGTTTTACCAGTAGGTCCCTAGTAAAGTGCACTGAGTGTGCCAGGGCTGGTAAATCAAATGCTACTAGTGGGCCTGCAGCACTGATTGTGCCACCCACATGAGTAGCCCTGCAAAGGTGTCTCAGGCCTGCCACTGCGGTGCCTGTGCACAGTTTGTTAACTGCCATGTCGACCTGGCAAGTGCACCCACTTGCCAGGCCCTAACCTTCCCTTTTCTTACACTTAGGGCACCCCTATGGTAGGCCCAAGGAACCCCCCTGGGCAGGGTGCGGTGTATGTGAAAGGTAGGACATGTACTGCTGTGTGTAACATGTCCTGATAGTGAAATACTGCCAATTTCGTTTTTCACTATTGAAAGGCTATCTTGCCCCATAGACCAGAGTGGGGAATGCTTTGTAACATTTAACAAGCATATCTTCCCAAAGGGATAAGATAGAAAAATGAAGTTTGGTATCCCTGAACTCAGGATTTAATAACACATCTTTTAGTAAAGATGGTTTTTAAATTGTGTGTTTGAAAATACCACTTTTAGAAAGTGGCTATTTTCTTGTTCAACCATCCTGTGTGCCTCTGCCTGTTTGTGGATTGACTGTCTGGCTTTGGAGTGACAGGGGCTGGGGAGGTGCAGTGGCTCCAGGAGTCTGGATGAGTCAGCACTAGGCTGAATAGGCCTGATCTGCATTTGGAGTGGTGGGAGGAGTAGCACCTGTACCTGAATAGGGCTGTGCCTGCCTTCCACAATTCTGGCTCCGCCCCCCTGTGGTGTCTGGAGCCAAGGCTCACACTGACAATGGATGTTGTTGTGCACTTGCAGAGTGCCCCCCAGAACTGGTTTGAACTGGGCTCAGAGCCCCTTGCACAAAGAGAACAAAGACATTTTGGGGTATAAGCATTAGACCTAAAACCCCTGAACTTTAGATCATTCCTGGAATTCAAGAGGAACCTTTGCCAAGGAGAAGAGCTGGAGAGACTGAGGAGAAGTATTGCCCTTGCTGTGTGTCTGGGGTTGGCCTGCAGTTGCTGTTTCTGCCAAGGAAAGGAGAAGGACTTTGCTGTGTGCTGTGTCCCCTGCTTGAAGGAGATCTCCAAGGGCCTGAAGTGTGCTGGCCTCCTGTTCTGAAGTCTCAGGGACACAAAAGACTTCCTGCAAATCTGCTGGTGCTGCTGGACTCTGCCATCTGTGAGTCGTACCCTTGCCTGAGGTGCCTCCTTCCAGTTACAGGGCCTTAGAGGTGGCTTTTGCAGCTAATCTCTGTAAGAACCAGCGCGAAGCAACGCAAAGCCGTGTAAAGTCTCTCAGAAACAACGCCGGGCGGCGCAAAGTCTTGCCACGCAGCCCCCAGCAGCGAAGCCGGACGGCGCGAAGCCTCGCAGAGCGACGCATCACCTCCGTGTGTCACGCATCGTACCTGTGCACCAAGTTTTCCACGCATCACCCGCAGACCAGAATTGTCTTGGATTTCGATGCCTCACTTCCCCCTACAGTCCGGATTCGATGCATCACTTCTGTGTGCAGCAGAACTGTCGCCTCGCCTCCCCAAGGACTCAGGAACTGACGCATCGCTGTGTTTTCCAACGCTTCCTTTCTCTGCGGCTGTTTGGCCTTGTGAAGTTTGACGCATCTTCAGGTACTTTGTGTAAAAGTCACGCATCCATAGTTTTCTATGGTACAAGTTTTTGAAACCTTTTGAAAGTCATATTTTTAACTGTGTATGTTGGATTTTTGTCATTTTGGTCATGTTAAGTTTAGATAAAGATACTTTATTTTTCTAAACCGGTGTGGTGTCCATTTGTGGTGTTATCACTGTGTTACTGTGAGTGTTGGTACAAATACTTTACACATTGCCTTTGGGATAAGCCTGTCTGCTCGTGCCAAGCTACCAAGGGGGTGAGCAGGGGTTATCAAAAGTGTGTATCCCTCTTACCCTGACTAGAAGCAAGGGTCCCTATTTGGACAAAGGTACCTACCTCTGCCAACTAGAGACCCCCATTTCTAACATATAGATATATAGAACACTGATCAACAACTCAACAATCAACTCATCAACAACTCACCAGAAGAGTTGGTACCACCTAAACCAAAATGCGAGATCTAAGCCCACTGGAAGATAAAGAATGGGAGAAGGTGAATCAGCACCTAGAGAAAGAACAATCAAGAAGGGATTTTCACTGGATACAGATCAAGCTACTATACCGCACATACCACATAATGACCCAACTCCATACATTGGGATACATACAGTCAGACATGTGTCTGAATAAATGTGGGCGACTGACTGAAGCAATTGTGACGTAAATAGAGGGGGACCCACATTAAATTGCTAGGAATAATGGGCAAGCAAGCAGCTCCAAAAGCTGGCTTGGTGGTGATCAGACAAAACATTGCAAGACTATGAGGAGGGAGCATGGTCTACAACTGAAGAGAATGATTTACATGACATGTACTGGTGCACGTTCGTGAAAAGAGAAATGTACCAAAGCAGGGGGTGCACTTGGCAATTTCACAAAATATAAGATAGCTGGTGTGATCTATGCGACTTGGGGAGATGAGATGGCAGAGAGAGGCTAAAACCCATGGAGATCTAATAACTAAGGGCCTCATTACGATGTCAGAAGAAAAGCATTCCGAACGACTCGGTCTCGGAATGGTGTCTGACCGAATCAGATTCGGGGAGTTCGACTGATGTGTCCGAACACCGTTCGGTCGGACACCCATTGACTTTAATGGGAGCCTATGTTCCGACAGACAACACAGGCTCCCATTGAAAAAAGGGGTGGTTGCAGAAAACCGTGCCCCTTGTGGGTGCCTGCCACATCGTGCATGGTTGGAAAGAGGGGACCCATGGGTACCCCCACGGGCCCCAACCACAGGCCTCCGGGTGAAGGGGGGCCTGCTATGGGCCCCCAAAGTCAGATTCCAACAGCCGATCCATGTTGGACAGACCGATGCGGAAAGGCTGTCCGATTCTGACATCGTAATCGCTCTGTCAGAAACGTGGTCCGTAGAGACGCACGAGTCGGCTCTGACTGACTCAGTGTCTCTGAATGCTGTTCGGACGCGAGAAGGAACCGATTCGGACAGTCCGAACGGTTTCCAACCACCGTAATCGGTCGGTCAGAAATGTTTCCGAGTTGGTCGGAAACAAGGCTTCCGACACGGATTCGGACGAACTGAATGCCGTTCTGAACCTTTCCGACCAACATCGTAATCAGCCCCTAAGTTGAAACCTGTGTTATTTTCTAGAATACCCTACATACAAACTGTATAATGGGAGGTGATAAAATATGGAATTGATGATATAATGATAAAACACCAAGAAAACGTCTAGGGAATCACTTATCAGTGATTATTTAAACAATCTGTTTACTGTGCTGGTGGTGTGTTTACGTACTACAGTTTCTATTTTTGATGAAGCTTAAAAGATGAAAATATTTTTAACAAATTTAAAATTGCTACTGTATTCCAAACTAAGGTGTCCCTTTCTGCAATGAAGTACATGTTGACGTTTTGATACAGAGTTTCATGTACTAGTTGGAAAGGGTGAAAATAATCTGATGTGGAATGGCTAAAAGGTGTTTGTAAATCTTGGAAGACCCATGAAAGTCTCTTTTAACCAGTATAAGCATTGTCATATGTACAAGAGTTCCCATAGGTACACTGTTATGCAATACTTCAGCCATAACTGTTGATGCCTATATCCATTCTATTACTGAGACATCATTGAAATCTGTATCTATTGTGCTTCTGCAATTATATTTGGTCAGTAGGGTCAGGGCTGGGTTGCAGGGCTGAAGGTGCCTGGTCCACATAAGGAAAATACACCATGTGGTAAATCATATCATTTAGCGAAATACGTTTTAAGCCACTCATTCCAACTCTCTAACTACATGTTTGGGAGATAGTCCCACAATTTATCTTGTGTTCTTACTTGTTGCACTCCTTCATTGTTGTCAACAAGCAGCAAAAAGTGAAGATTACAGTTTTTATAGCACAGTTCATAACAATACCTTCCTGACAAAGGCTTGCTTTGCACCATAATGTGTATGGAAGAATCAAAGAAAGCAGGATGTCTTTAATTATGCACATTCTTTCAGTCCCTTGCCTCATGACCGTAACCCTGACCTTAATGTCAGATGTGATGGAGTTGTGTTTTGCATGTCTGCATACTGTTAGTACTGCCTATTGACTTCATCCAAATTTTGTTTTTGAAATAACAGTGTCTTACTAATCTTCTGTAAAATTTGATATGAATGTCTGTGCCATGTGGTGTAGGCTTCTAAAGTGACTCCTTGCTAAACATAATAGACATGAAAATTATGTGCTTTTCGTATCATTATGTCTAAACTCAGCAAGCCATAGATAAATGACCAAATTTTCCTGTTCAGAAACATCACTATGCATCTATTGCTCCATTTCCTGGTTTGTAAGCAAATAGTTTATAGAGTCTTTCAGCATAGTGTCCTTCCAAAACGGTTGCTATACGATATGTAGGCATTAATGTAGGACATTGACGGAGGCCTGCCATACTGCCGGACCCTGACCGCATCCTTTTTTAGCAGAGAGCCCCCTTCCCCGTTATGCTAGGAGACATCACTCTTCCTGGTAGGGATCTCTCTGCCTAGAGTGCATATGCTGGAGTGGCGAATGAACTGTTGTCATGGCTGAAATATGGAGCTGGTGCATTTTTTTTTCATTCTACTTCATATTTCATTTTGCTTCTGAGAAACAAACCCCAAAAGAGGGGTTTGTTTTTTTAAAGCACAATAGCAATGGGCAAGACACACAGAGAGGTTTCCCCTCTACACCTGGGCCTTAGTTTGCAATTTCCTGATCAGCCATGCTTTGCAAAATGAACAAGGGGAGTGACAATCTGTGAGAGTCACCAAACTTTAAATAGGGTGGAATGACTGCCAGGCAGTCTTGTAGTGGATGCACCATCATGTTAAGAGTTTCCAGTGACTGAGCCATCTGACACTCAGCCTTTAGAAACTCTGTGAGTTCAGTGGGGCTGGAGCTCTGCCAATGTCTAGAATACATCCTTGTATCTTCACTATCTCCAGCTCTCCTTCTAAGGTAGTACGGTGATGTCAGCTCATGAATTTTTTCTTAGCTGGTTACTGGGCACAAGTGCCTTCATTCAATTAAATCACATTCTTTTTCCTTTTAGAGGCATGTTACACGAGGTGGCTAGCTATATTGACTAGGGATTTGGTTGCCTTCAAGTTTATCTCTCACAAATAGCCACAATAAGTGTAACACAAATCAAAAATGTTTTAACACCAAGAACGGTTCGGAAAGGTCTGGTGGCAAAACCTCCCTGGAGATATCTGGCTGTGAAAATGCATCCACCTAACCATTCTGTTGAAATAAATGAAAACAGTAACTAAGGCATAGTCAGCAAAAAAAAAAAAACACAACAGGCCTTACTGGACATTAAAAACTGCAGGTCCCTGGTTGGTATAAACAGATACCAGGTGGTAACCCCTACATTAAGTACTGTCTTCCCTCCAAAAGCGTCTTGAATACAGTTCATAAATTAGTGCAGGAGAAACTGTATTCAGGGTGAGAAAGTGCCAAATAGGAATTTGTGAATGGCAACAAACTCACAGGTCTTTGGGGATTCACTTCCTGACAAGGCAAGTCACGACTTGTTCCTCCCACTCCCCACACCATGTGTAGAATTTACTACTGAGTAATTTTACACACTTATGGAATAGCATTGAAAAGTTTTAGAACCATTTAAGTGGGCCAGGTATCCTTTTGTGGATAGCTGTCAGGTATAATTGGAACCAATTCTGGCCATAAATGTTAGGTTAATGCCCTAACTGACTTTGTGAATAAGACCCAAAATTTATATTTCTCTATTCCCCTTCTCCAGACTCTCCTCCATCCCCTTACCTCTTCATTAAATTGCAAGGTTGATGTTAACCTTTACCTCTAAAATACAATCAGTATTTCCTAATTCATAGGTGCTGAAAGCATCGAACTATAACAATCAAAAACAGTCTACTAAACTTTTCCATTTTGTCAAAATATTAATTCTGTGTTTAGCTGGCATTCTCAAGCGTTAGATGTGCTAGACTTATAAATGGAGCTTCTAGTGAGCTCTAAAAATTGACAATCCCACCTCCTTCCTCATAATCAGTAATGTAGCTAGTGGAAGAGCAAAAGTGTGATACTCTTGGAATAATAAAACCTATGTCTCTGCAATGACTCCAAAATCATTAGCTTTATCCCTACTGTTAACAATCTACTTAGTCTAAGTGAGATATTGCCATACACAGCCCTCCTTCCCCAATAGAAATCCACCAGAATTCTTCTGCTGCCAAGTTGGTGACTAAAGAAGGTAGTTCTAAAACATCTGTTGCGTCTTTTTTAAGTTGGATGACATCAATGATCTATGGGGGTTATAAATAGAGCTTCTCTAGCAATCATCTCTGATTTTCCTACCACATTTCTGCCTCCACCTTTTGACCACTATTTCATCAGAGTGATTTGACTCTTGGTCACTTTAATGTTGTATGCTATTTAGAGCCAAACTCTGACACTTGGGAGTTTAT
Source organism: Calotriton arnoldi (assembly GCA_963921515.1). Lineage (NCBI taxonomy): Eukaryota > Metazoa > Chordata > Amphibia > Caudata > Salamandridae > Calotriton > Calotriton arnoldi. The sequence continues at coordinate 2,283,892 of CAWUFW010001744.1, forward strand.
ACGGTTCTTTCATAGAAATCCTTTAATGTTAAATACCTTAATAAGTCTACACATTACACTGAGAATTCTCCATACTCTTATGATGCTTCCTCCATTAAAACATGCCCAAATATGTGAGTTGTGTTCTCCCGAATATGTCTTTATGTAAAGATCATGGGCAAATTTTGAATCTCCCACAGTGGGATTTATAGTCCCAGTTTTGGATCTTTAAATAATAAATTATCTCCTGCAGAGTTCTTCTCTATTTGAGAAAAAACAGCTTCTAATTTAAAATCGAAATTGTCCATTTCTTCATAAAAGCAAGCATTGCTGTTTGTCAGGATGCAAAAGTGTAGGTGTTGTAGTAAAAATTTGCTTTTTGACCAGGATAATGTCCATATTCCATCTCTGCTCACTGAAAGGACATTTACTTCCACAACAGAGAAGTAACATGAAATACAGTACTGGTAAAACATATGACACATCTCCAATAGAAATAGATAAAACTCTAAAAACCTTGAGCCTCATCCATGTTTAATAAAAGCCATATGATTATGATCATGATCATACCAAAATTGCTGGTCAATCCTTCTGGGAAATTACAAAACTCAGAAAGTGGGTGGTGGAAGCATGAAGCTAACTTTTCTCTACTTCAGTGTACACCTGTTTTCTCCAAGTGTCTGTAATACTCAAAATATTTTGCCATGATGAAAACGTATTTCAAGGTGTGCATTTTTGTGTTACATTAGCAGTTCGAAATCCTCATGGACATGTGTTTTTTTGGCCTTTTGTATACTGCGCCATTGGATGAAGTAACTCTACTCCAATTTCGGTGCCATTCCATTTTTTTCTGCTCCTTATGGTTTCAGAGGTACCCTTACATATACTCTTACTAAAAATTGCACTTTGACCTGGAAACTATATCCAGTTCACCAATCCCAACTTGTGAATCTAGTGATTGTCCCACTTCTGCATGTGTCCACCCCAACCATAAATCTTGAACACAACTGGCCACTTTCAAGATAGGGAGTTTGGTACTCCCAAGGACATACTTTGGGTGCAAACCCAACTGTCCCACCTACAAAACATATCACTTTGAACATTGTTTAGGATTACTTAGATTTGTGGACCATTTAACTGGATTCTTAACTGTCTCATCTCAAACTGACTAACTGGTCCAGCCTTGCACCTAGCATCCCTGAGAGGCCCATGCATAGTACAGATATGTTATAGCCAACTTGATAGATTTTCACATTCTGTCTGACACCTCTGCGCCCTTGACAAGCTTTAAAAACACAGATCTGAGGTCAGAATGGCCATAAGGCCCCGTGTTATTTGAATTTTAGCATCTTACCACATAAATGTTGTATTTGTGGTTGGGATTTATCGCAGCCTCTTAAGGTAGTATGGCAATCTGATTTTTTATGTTCCTAAATGTAGCTGCCCCACCTTCCTACCTGTGATTAAATACCTATTACATTTCTGGCCTGGATATTGATTTTATTGAGCATAATTAACTGTGTCATACAGTACATGCTTGTCAAGCACTCTGTCACCAGCTGTAATATGCCTTGAATGCTCACACACTCACTACCTAAGGAGAGTGCAGATGTTGTAGAGATTCCGCTTAGTCTCCATTTTAACTCTCCTGTTTAGCATAGCATCTTTTTCTAATGGTGCTTTGCACATTTTCCCCTAACGCGAGAATGTTCCATGCACACATTTATTCCTGATAGACATTGTCGCCCTGTAGTCTGCACAATTAGTTTCAGGGTTACACATGTTTTAACATGATGCCATTGTTTTTATTCTTGTGCTCCTAGGAGATGACTTTCTACCCATACTAATCAAAGACATTGTTCCGCACTTTTGATAAGATTGCTGTATTTAAACAATGTCCATGCAAAAGTCAGTGAGAGATTCACTTCCCACCTGAGTTAGCATGGAAGCTGCCTGCTACCTGAGACTGAGATGGAGTTCTGCAGTCCCCGACTTTCATACTGAGAAGGAAGATAGCTGTGCAAGAGAAGTGTGCAAGCCTTCACACTCAAGATAGGGTACATTTGTTAATGCACTGAGACCTGCTTCCTGACACACTGTAACAAGGTATGGGGTTAGACCATTCCACAGTTCTGGCAGATGGGTACTCCCGACATGCTCTCCTTCGCATAGAGGTATTACTGATTGAAAGTAGTAACCTTAGTAACATTATGAACAATCAACATGGTTGGATTGTTTGTGTTTTTCACCATTCTGACACTGCCTTTAACAATGATTTGTCTCTTCTTTCTAATAATCACAGTTCATGTTTTATTTACAAAGACTAGACTCTTTCAGTAAACATTAAAAAGTGCATTATTGTATCTTTTCTTTGTGACACCTTGGGCATGCAAAAGTCACAAACAAAAGGGTTAGATTTGTTCCCACAAATTCCTTGGGAATCAGAGTTGTCATGTTTGAGGTTACTGACAACATCTATAACTCTGTAAGGTTAGGGGTTTAGATGTGGTTCTGTGAGCTATCTAAGCAAACCAACATTTACTGACTGGAATAAAGATTCAGTCTTAGTATTATGAAGTTTTGTTGATCTAAATACACCGTCCTACTAAATTCGTAGGAACTGGATAAACACAGTGTACTAATGAAAGTTTTTTTATATAAATTTGGACGTCTTGGTGTGTGAGGCCTTGGTTCAAATGTGATGAGCAATAGTACCCAGCACAGATACTTCCTAATTTCCATTGACTGCTTCAGGAGGCAGAGAAAAGGCACCAAATCGGGCATTTTAGATAGGGTTGCATTAATATTGACTGTTGTTGCTTTGATGTACTACTCAGTTTACTTTGGCCAACTTATCAGATGTCTCTAAACAATTTTCTATATCCCATGGGATATTATTTTGAAGGTTAAAAATTCATACAGTATAGTACATGCAGAATATGAATGCTGAATATGAGAGTTTTTGGGGAAATTGATTCTCAGTTGGTTTCTCTTATATGGGGAACAGGCAGGCGAAGAGTAGCTGTGGCTAAATTACAATGGCCCACTTTACCGGGAGGATTAGCTGTGCCAGATATAGAAACCTATTACCTAGTGGCTCAGTTACAATGGTTTATAGAGTGGATTAATTCATGAAGGACCAGTGCTGGGAATGCCCACTGCGTTGAAGGTTGTGCAACACTGTTGGCATTGTGCACCTCAACAAACTCATACTCAGAGGCCCTGTACTCCGGACATTTTGTTGGGAAGTTTTTAGCAAATCAATTCGTGGGAAAGATTGAGGGTCCTAGCATATTGGGCTAATCATTGGGTGCATAGGATAGGAGATCTGTATAGAGAAGGGGTGCTACTACCATTTTGAGGAATTTTCTGCCACTTTTGAGATCCTGCAAGGGCAATTTTTATTACATTGGGCAGTGATTGCTAGGGTGCACCACCATTGGGTTATGGATTTAGAAGAGCCTCAGTTGCACAGTGCTTGTCTAACTTTGTGTACTACAATGGGCCGCATGAAGGTGGTAACATGTCTTTATCAGGCATTAATTAATGATATGATAATGCCTCTTGTAGGTCTTAGACAAAAATGGGAGGAGGATTCGGCACACCCAATTCCAGAGACTAAAAGGACTAAGATTCTTACAAATTCAAACACTGTGTCAAGAAATATGAGATTTAAATTGATTCGTTTTTATTATATGCACAGGGCATATCTAACTCCGGAGAAAATAGCTTGGATTTATCAGACAACTGTGGCGTGCCCTAGGTGTGGAAAACAAGGAGTGGAAATGTTACAGACAGTGTGTTCATGTTCATTTTTAGAGGAATACTGGAGGGAGGCAGTATCCATTATTAATGAAGTAACGCAGAGATCTATTGAGTGTGCTCCTGTGATCAGTCTACTGTGGGATTTCCAAGACCCATTAGGCATAAAAACACAACAGGATGTATTGACTTGGCTTTGGTACTTGCTAGATGGGAGGTAACTATGAATAGGAAGGCATGCAGGCCCCCCCAGGGTGGCAAAATGGAAAGAGGATCTGATTTGGTGGGCGGGTTATGAGAGCACAGTGTTATATAGTGATGTAAGGAAAGGAAGAGGATCAATTGAAAGGGTACGAGTATGGGATCACTTATTAGATTCCCTTAAAAGTTTGGATATGAGTGATGAATCAGGGGAAGAAAACAAGTAGAAACTTACTTTACAAATTAATATGTGTAGATCGGAAATGTACTTTGCAAATTAATATGTGTCTATGCATGCTTTGATGAGGACTGGACTTTAGTGAGGCGGTGGAAGTGGGGGTAAGTGTATTAGTAATACTTAGTGCAATGTTGTGCATGTTTTATTATAAATGCCAATAAAATTATGTTTAATATTGAGTAAACAAGGTTTTAATGATAAAAAGATTAAATGGACAACCTGCCATCTCTTGCCTGTGTAACCGTTTATCTTCCTGAGGTGCCCAGAACAAGTGCAATACATGTACACATAACTGGAGAGGAAACACAACACTGCACTGATTTTGAGTGCAGCCCATTGCAGCGACAACAAATTAGTGGCAACTTAACCTGAGATAAAGCATCACCTTTCTTATTGTGCCTGGAGGAATAGAGAAACAGTGAAACTAATAAAACTGTCAGTTAGGCATGCATTATTAAATAGCAATGAAAGGCTGCATTGATGTGTGCATATAATAAGGTGACTGGGGAGTAGGAGACAAAAGCGTAGAATCTCAGTTTGAATTAAAAATCATACTCTAATCTTAAAAGCAATGAGTCATTTAGAACCTTGTCACTTTCTCATATTTCTTTTAAGTTCATGTCAGAACACAAAATGGCTCTTTATCAAATCAAAGATGTCACCATAAAATGTTTTATAAAGCTGAATTCCTTTTCTGTTTTGGAAAGTGACTTGTTTGTGTCCATTATTGAGGCTAAACACATTTGGGCACATGCATCAACATTGTAAATTGCAAATACCTAATTGCGAATTCCTGAGAATCGCAATTAGGTAATCGCAATTTACAATGCATGAAACTCAAAGAGTTTCAGATTGCGATTCCTAGGGGGTCGCAAATCGCTCTACCTCATGAATATTAATGAGGTAGATCGCACTTTGCGACCCCCTAGGAATCGCAAAAATCACAGAGATGGTGGCCTGCTGAGGTCAGCAGACCACCATGTCAGTGATTGTTTTTAAATAAAGCAATCTATTTTTTTTGTAAAGCAGCCCGTTTTCCTTAAAGGAAAACGAGATGCTTTACAAAAAGTAAAATGAAAAGTTTTCTTTTCATTTAGTAAGAGAAGGCAGTGGTCCGTGGGACCACTGCCTGCTCTTAAAAATGCTTTTACAACCATTCACAAAGGGAAGGGATCCCTCGGGGACCTCTTCCCATTTGCGAATGGGTTACCACCTACTTGAAGTAGGTGGTAATATGCGAATGTTTTGCGACCGCATTCACGGTCACAAAACATTCATGCATACTGTTAGGATTCGGTATTTGGATGGGACGCCCTTAACACGCCCCTTCCAAATACCGAATCACAAAACCCAATTTGAGATTCGGTAACAGGTTACCGAAACGCAATTTGGGTTTGATGCATTTGAAAAGCCTTTTTTGTATTCGCAAACGGGCCAATTCCGCGAATCGGCCCGTTTGCGAATACAAAAATGCTTCATGCATGTGCCCCATTGTTTTTATTAGCCACAGAACATTTAATTTGGATGCACTAATTCACAGAATAGATGGGAATTTTGAGGAAACGTGTCTGGGTAAAGAGTATTTTTATGGGCATAGCTATCAATAGTGTAGGAGGTACTATAGCATTGGGGCCCAGTAGTTTGAGGGGCCTACTGCACTCCAATTGTGACTGTTTTTTCTCCAGAATAAGGGCCATGGGGCCAAATTTTTACATTAGGGCCCATGACACCCTTGCTCTGCCACTGCCTTCAAAGTGAAGAATAGGATCTGGGATATGGGAGATTTTTGGGATGAGAGAATAAACAGCACACATTTGATTGTAGATATATTCAAGGATGACATGTATGGTACCAAATTAAGAATCAGGTGCACAGTCCTGTTGTAGCACCTACAAAGAATATGATTCAGATGCTTGCTCAGGCGTAAATCTCATAGAAGAGGTAATGCTGGAACATTTGTTAACGTCTCAGTGTTACTTAGCTTGTACAGGCTTTATTGCAGCAGTGTTTGGTATACCATGTAAGGTTTTAAAATCCCATCCTTGCAATGCACTCCTTTCATTATATTAGGTTAGCAATGTGTGGCTAAATAGATGCCAGTTGTATTCATGTTATGCAACCCACTGAGTTATCCCTGCAATGTGCAGGCCTCAGTTAGCGAGTGTGACTCCATTTTGTTTTTCACAATCCTTATTAGGCTGCTTAGAATGTGCCTGAGTTAGGCCTCATGGCTCGTAATGCTTGCCTCAGCAGAACACTGTATTTCGTTATTATTTTTTCCTTCCTGTTCAAGGCTGTTTCCCGACCTGCTAATGAGGAAACAATTCAGCTCTCACATACCAATCGAAGTGTGTAGATCTGCTCCCACGTTAGGAGACGCTGAGACCCGGCGCAGTGGCCTTGGGTTCTGATGACATGTACCCATCTGGCAGGTGGTAGCTCATCTCCCTGTGCCTCCTTTGTTCATGTTCGGCTCAGGCCGGTTGTTTTCCATGGTGGGCGGGACTGGAGGCTCTTGGGGAAGAATGAATACTCACTGTAGACTGTTGGGGAGTCAGTCCCTCGGCAGACATCTTAGGGTGCAGGTCATGATGGACTCCTCTGCAGAGCATTTCTAATAGACATGTAAGTTTGTATTCTCTACTGTCTGACCGACTTCATTCTTGGGAAGGCATAGCAGGTGGTTGTGAGAAAACCCGAGTGGCCCTAGTGGGCCACTTCCTTTAGTTGGCGCCCGAACAAGGACCCCGCAAGGTGATCCGACTCGCCCGTAATCGGGTTGTAGGGTCGCAGGTGCATTTGGTCGGTTGGGCGGATCGGGGTACCCCTCACAAGACCGAGCTTGGTTCTCGCAGCTGCCCCGCCCGGCTGATCGGGCGCCCCCTCGTCTAGTGGTCACCAACTGGGTTCCTGAGAAGGCAAAACCTTGGAGCTGACCTTTTGGTCCGAAGAGTCGGCAGTAGAGAATAGCTTGACTCGACCTGTGTGCACCAGGTGAGTGATTTGATTCTTGGAAAAATTGCGCCATTCTTGGACGACACGAGCCTGCGGGCTGTGTCTTGATGCAGTCTCCGGACTGTCTTGTCTGCAGTTTTTGAACTGCCTTGCTTGAACGACACAAGTCGACGGGCTGTGTCTTGGTACGGTCTCCGGACTGTCTTGTCTTGAACTGGGTGGGTCTGTGGACCCTTGGAAAGGTGCAGAGTGTTTGCGAGCAGTTCATCGGATCGCCTGGAAATTTGGCCCGCGCTTGAAAAGGCCCGGGACTGCCCGCGAACAATCTGCCAGACCAACTGGTAATTTGGCTAATGCTCGAAAAGGTCTGGGGCTGGAGCCTGTCTTCTTGGATTTGATACAGTCTCCGGACTGTAGGGAGTGGTCCCAGGACCGTTTTTGTTTGGCTCCGTGACTAATATTTGCTACTGTATCTTGTCTTTGTTTGTCAATTGTTGGTGTTATACTTGTCCGTTAGGGACAGTGCCTGTGTCTTATATTAAGATGCCTCGTTTCAGCAAATTGGGGTGTTTTGGATGTCGATGTTGTTCTACTGATGCTCGAATGGAAGAGAGCCAGCCTGCACCTCCGTAGGGTTCTCCAAATTTTGACATTTATGTTAAACATGGTATTGGCCCTGTTATGTTTAGCACATTGTGGCATAAATATACGAGGGCCAATGCTGAGCTGCAGTGGCCACTTACTGGCTCATTTGATGAACAGAAATTGAACTTCGTGCAGGACAAATTGTTTGCTAGGAGGAGCAGACAGTCGATGTTTGATTCTCTGAGAGTATGGCAGAAAGAAGTAAAGCAGCGACGCATGAGGGCAGAGAAAGAGGCCCGGAAGAGGCAGACGCAAACGATAACACAGAAAGCAGTAGCCTATGAAAGAGGGAAGGTAGAGAAGGGTATAGAATGTGCAGATAGAAAGTTTCGGTTACAGACAGATAAGGGCTATGTTGCTAGGGAGGAAGGTGATGATTTCGTTGAAGAACTATTGGATTCTCGTCCTCCTCCTCCTTATGCCCCTGAACGGATATACCCGGCAGTCCTGACCTCTCAGTCCTTGGCACCTAGTGCCGCCCCTTCTAGCATTCCTGTTTTTGGTGCGACCGCTTCAGCCCGGCCCCTCTTGCTTCTCTTCTATTCACACCAGTCACCGGGGCGGGTGCTGTTAGCTCCCCTGCCCAGTCTGTTAGTTCTGTGTCGACTGCTACTCCCCTTTTCACCCCTACCACCCTGTCTCCCTACCTGATGGTACCTGTCTCTGCGTCTGCTCCCTCCCCCGTGAGTGTGACACACCAGGCACAATTGAATGTGGAAACTCCCGCGCGTGGAGTGCATGATGTGAACTGGACAGCAGCGTGAGATCGAATGGATAAAGTGTTGGTGCGTTCTGCAGTGGGTGATGAGGAAAAGAAAATGGTGGCGAATCAGGCAGCTCAGTGGGCTCGGCACCCGATCTATAGCGTGGAGGATGTGTGGACTGTGATGAAAGATTACAAGCCGTTTATATAGCAGCATGCCCTCAAACATATGTCAGCAATGCTGATAGAGTTGTGGGAACAGTGTTTTCAAGGTGTTGCACCGCAAATGATATATGTCATACGAGAAAGGGTATATGCTGCAGGTGTGGAAGAGGAGTGAGGTCCTATCCTTAAAGGGCCAGCTGCTGGACCCCCGAAAGAACCCTACTGCATATTATAAAGAATTGACGGAGGCGGCCTCCTCTACAGTAATGACGTTAGCTGACATAGAGTTGTTTTTCGGCCTGTTGGTACCAGTGGACATATGGAGGCAAGTCCATATGCAGGATCATGCACCAGAGTTGGGGGGAACATGGGATGAGATCAGGGCTTGGGATAAGGAGTGTAAGCCTGGAGACAAACCGAAAGCGGAGCTCCTCGCTTTGCCAGGGCGTATTATCACATACATGCATTCACTTATCCCGCCAAAGAGGGTGGATTGGGATAAATTGACTGCGTGTCGCCAGAAGAAGGATGAAAGTGTGTTGGATTTCTTAACTAGATTTGAAGGGGTGTTCTTATATTTTAGTGGACAGGACCTGTCGCAGGAGGGTGGTGTTCGTTTATTTGTCAACAGATTTGTCACTAACTTACTTCCCGAGATTGCAACACGGTTGCAGGCTTCGGAAAGTACTTGGACGACATCATCCCCGTCCATGATATTGAGTATGGCACAATATTACGAACATAGGGGGTCATTAGGATAGCGGGCGGACCGCCACCGCCCTTATGGCGGTGGCGATCCGCCCGCTATTTTCCACCGCCCACCTAACATTTCCCCACCGCCATATTAGTATGGCGGGGGGACCCAGGTGGATGGAAAGACCGTCCGCCGGTTTTCCGCCGGTCGACCAGTCGACTGTGCGGAAAAGGGGCTGGATATGGTGGCGGTGTCTGCTAGACACCGCCATCCATATTAGAATGGGCAACGGTGCAGGGCTTTCCATGGCGGAGACCCCGCCATGGAAAACCAGGTGGAGTTTGCTTTCGGGGGCGAGTTGCGGGCCCCCAGGGTATTGGGGGGTGGGGGTGCACATGGGGGTACCTTTGGTACCCCCTGCATTGGCATGGACATGGTGGCAGGCACCTCGCGGTGCCTGTCACTTGTGCATGACAATGCACACAGTGCATTCCCAGCATTGTGGTGGGCGGTGCTGTGAGCACCGCCCGCCACAATGCTGGGAATGGAGGATGCCACCGCCACGGTGGTGGTGGCATCCTAATCGCCGTGCGGGACCGCCGCACCACTGGCGGCCGGTCCCAGCACCGCTAGGGTGCTTCGTCCGCCCGCCATCATAATGAGCCCCATAGAGAGAATGAGGACAAGGAACTGGTGGAGAAAATGTCAAAGGATCTGAAGACGAGGGTATTGATGCAGCAGCTTGCGAGGGGAAATGGACGAGGTAGAGGGTCGGGTTCAGCCCAACAGTGGTCTGGCAGAGGTGGCGCGTCAAACGCGCCCCTCGGGCTCAATCAATGTGCGTACTGCAAAAAGGAGGGACATTGGCGGAATGAGTGTCCGGAGATGTTACAGAAGGGTGAGGCCCCAAGGGGTCGAGGTTTTTGAGGACGCGGGCGAGGAACAGGAGGTAGAGGGGGGAAGTAGTCAGAGGATACGTCACACAATAGGCAGAGCAGGAATTATTTTGATGACCCCAGAGGACGGCAGTACTATCATGACGATTATGACATGGACGAAGTGACGGGGTTGTCTCATAGCTAGGACAGCCGAGGACAGGGTGAGGGACCAGTTCCTGTGCCTATAGATCAGAATGGACCTTATGTCACTGATGACTTACAGGGTACTACTGTTAGACTTGGCATCTTTTTGCGTGTTTCCCCTGACTTTTTGCTTTCTGACCTCCCGGTTTTGACTCTGTTTTTGCTGGTGTAATTATTCTGCGCACTTTCCTCACTGCTGTCCAGTGGGAAAGTGCAAGTGCTCCTGTATAAAATGAGTTACGGATTGGCGTTTCCATGATTGGCCTATTTGGTTTATGTGTCAGTCCCTTGTAAAGTGCACTGCGAGTGCCAGGGCCTATAGACCAAATGCTGTTGGTGGGCTGCAGCACTGGATTGTGCCACCCACGCAAACAGCCCGTAAAGTGTAACTCGGGCCTGCCATCGCAGAGCCTGTGCGCAGCCTGGGGCTGCCATGTCGACTTGGCAAGTGCGCACACTTGCAAGTCCCTAAACCTTCCCTTTTCTACATGTTAGTCACCCCTAAGGTAGGCCCAAGGTACCCCTGTGGGCAGGGTGCGTTGTATGCGAAAGGTAGGACATGCCCTGGTGTGTGTGGCAAGTCCTGATAGTGAATTACAGCCTAGTTCGTTTTTCACTATTGCAAGGCTACCTGTTCCCCATAGGCCAGAACGGGCAGTTTTGATTATTACAGCTTATAATCCTAACCGACCCCGGGAACATGGTAGAAATTCGTGTTTAGTATGCCTGGACTCAGAATGATAAAATGCATCTTTTAGTGAAGTTGGTTTTAACATTCTGTGTTTGAAAATACCACTTTTAGAAAGTGGGTATTTTCTTGTCTAACCATCCAAGCCTGCCTCTGCGAGGTTGTGTATTCCTTGTCTGGAGTGTGAGTGACAGGGGCTGGGGGATGCCAGGAGACAGGGTGAGTCAGCACAGGGCTGAATAGCAAGATCTACATGTAGATGGGTGGGAGGGGTTGCACCTGGGCCCTGAATAGGACAGTGCCTTCCCTCCACAATGCTGGCTCCACCTCCTGTGGTGCGTCTGATGTCCCTGGCCTACTCTCTGAAAGAAGGGACGGAGACTTGTCAACAAAGTGCTCCAGAACTGGTTTGGACTAGGCAAAGGCCTCTCTGCCTTCAGAGAACAAAGGAATTTGGGATATAAATATTGGGGCCCTGACCCCATGAATTTAGATCTCGCTGGAATCAAGGAACCTGCCAAGATGAAGAGCTGGAAGAGCTGCCAGGAGGAGTACTGCCCCTTTGCTGTGTTGTTGCTTTGTTGGGTTGGCCTGCAGCTGCTACTTCTGCCTTGGGCAGTGAAAGGACTAGACTGAACTTTCTACAAACTTGTGCTGAGTATCTCCAAGGGCCTGAAACCGAGCTGGCCTCCTTTAAGAAGTCTCAGGGACTACAAAGACTTCACAAGCCTCTGGGTACCGCTTCTGGAATGCTGTTTCAGTTGCCACAGAGGAAGGGAACTGCAACCGACTCCGTCAACCGAATCCATCCCTGACCGGTGACCTGTTTGCACCGCAGACCGCATCGCCCCGCTTCGCATCGCAACCCTGGTCTCACCGTGGGCGACGTCCGACGCCGCCAACACCGAGCCGCTGCTTGCACCGTGACCTGTGGGCACCGCAGTTCGCATCGCATCGCTTCACTGAACCAGCCGGACCCGACCGACGTGGACGCTGCAACTGGCTCAACAGTCGTGACCGCATCGCATTTGGGGCACCGCTCGCACGTTTGCGACGCACCGCTCCGACTCGCACCGCTGTCCGACGCCAGCTCCCGCACTCCGGCTTGGTCGCCTGCATCGCAACCTGTCAGCACCGCATCGAGCATCATCTCACCCTGCATCGCACGCCTTGGACTCACCGACTCCGTCTGCACGACGCTCATCGAGCCGCTGCCTGCACCGCATCGAGGGACACTGCACCTTGCATCGCTCTGTCTTGCACCGCAACCGCGACGAACGCCGACCGGCTCGTACACTCCGTACCAGCCATAACGAGAAAGGTACTGTGACCGAGTCTGATCACAACTCTGCTGGCCCGTAGCGACGCGGTCGGCTGGAACTGTTGGACTCTGTGTAATTCAGCATCGCGGTAGACCCGGACGGGGCTACCGACTGCATCGAACTTTGCTTTTGTGATATTCCTGCAAAGAAGAAGTTACCTTATCAAGCATTCATTTTTAAAGTATAGTATTGTGGATTTTTGTCGTAATTGGTCTTGTCTTGAGTATATAAAAATATTGGTTATTTTTCTAAACTGGTGTGGTGTCCGTTTGTAGTGCTTACACTGTATTACTGTTGGTTATGTGCAAATGCTTTACACACTGCCTCTAGAATAAGCCTGACTGCTCGTGCCAAGCTACCAAGGGGGTGAGCAGGGGATATTTTAGGAGTGTAACTCCCTTACCCTGACTAGGAAGAAGGGTCCCTACTTGGACAAAGGTGCAAGCCCTTGCCAACTAGAGATCCCATTTCTAATATTGGTTGTCAGCGGTGAGGATAGAACTTGTGTTTGCACTTGACTTACAGTGATTGGTGTGCACTACTACCATATCGCAGACCATTACGTACCACATACTGGTTCTTTTTCTTTTGGCCTATTTTTGATCTTGCCAGTTTTCAACTCACTACTTTTGTCATGCCTGACTCAGCTGCATCATCCGTTGCATCTCTGGAAGTTATCTTTGAGGAGGATAGGTTGGAAACCTACGCCGTAAAGGAACTACGAGCAATTTGTAAAAACCTGAAAGTCCAAATTAAAGGCCTCACAAGGAAGGAGGAGCTACAGAAGGCACTGAGGGCCTGGGTAGCAGCCAGACATGCCAGTGGGCAGCCTGGTAATCTCAGTGAGGAGGTGGAGGAGCCTATTTCCAGGTTGGATGTGCTTTTGGGTGGGGGGGAACCCGCCAGGTCAGGCAGCAGCAGTCTGTCTCCAGAGGAGCTGGAGGACAGGCGGGAGGCAAGGCAGTTTGAGCTGCAGAAGCTCAGGCTGGAGAGTGAGCGGGAGGAGAAGAGATTGGCCATGGAGGAGAAGAAGATGCTCTTAGAGCATGAGAGAGAACTGAAGGAGCTAGAATGTAGGAGTAAGTCAGGCTCAGATGGTGGCAGCAATTTGTCCAGAAAGGCAGACAGGATTGTGCACATTCCCAAGAATGTAGGCAAGGAGTTCAAGAAGGGGGATGACATACAAAGGTGGTTTCAGGGTTATGAGGCAGCCATACACATGAATGGGGTCCCTGAGGAGAATTGGGGAGCAGGATTGTGGCCACTTTTCCCTGAAGAAGCAAGGGATGCTCTGATAGCTTTGGGTAAGGGGTATCACCTCACCTATGCTGACATGAAGGATGCCCTTCTCACTAAGTATGGTCTTACTCCTGAAAAGTACAGGGATCAGTTCAGGTCCAGTAAGAAGTCTGATGCCAACACTTGGTTGGAATGTGTGGATGTGTTCTGCAGGTCTCTGGATGGTTGGGTGAAGGGCAGTAGTGTAACAGATTTTCAGGGGCTCTACAACTTGATTGCATGGGAGCACTTGTCTAGTCTATGTTTTGCAGATCTGTGCCAGCACCTAGTGGATAGTAAGCTAACTGACCCCAGGAAGCTTGCTATGGAAGCGGACCGCTGGGTGAGTACCAGGGTCCACAAGAAAGCGTTTGGGGGAGTCTCAGCCAAAGGTGGGCAGGGTCCCCAGCAGAAAGGTGGGGGGGACAAGGGTAAAGCACAGGAGTTCTCTAAAGGGCCCCAAACTAGTACCCAGGGTAAAGGTTCCCAGCCCCCGGTGATAAGAAGAAAGGGGTCTCTACAGGGAAGCCTGTTGAGACCGGCCCCCGCAAGTGTTATGCATGTGACCAGGTAGGTCACTTTAGGGGGACCCCAAGTGTCCAAAGGGGACACAGCCACCCACCGGTGGACAGTCCAAAGTGTTGGCTAGTGTAGCGCTTGGGGAGGAGGGGTGCCCACAGGAGGGTGGGGATCCCGCAAAATGACCCTTGTCTCACTAGGGGACAGTGAGATGGTCCCAGGAAACCAGGTGCCCCTAACATAAAGAAATATAGCACCTGGGTGACCATCAATGGGAACAGGGTAGAGGCTCTCAGAGATACTGGAGCCAGTGTGACCTCAGTCCGGTGTCACCTGGTCTCTGAGAAGCAGGTAGTCCCAGGGGCATTCCACCAAGTAGTTGCTGTAGACAACTCTGAGCGCCAGTGTATGGTGGCGCAGGTTCCCTTTGAATGGGGGGTCTCAGGTCCCTTGAGGGTGGTTGTGAGCCCTACCATGCCTGTAGATTGTCTGCTAGGTAGCGACCTGGAGCAGTCCTTATGGAAGGATGTTGAGCTCAGGTCTCACTTGGAGATGCTTGGGTTGCCAGAGAGGGCATGCGTGTCTACTCGGTCAATGGCAGCCAGAAAGGGTGATCAAGAGGACTTGGAGCCTGGAACAGTGGCCCAAGTCCCTGCCAAGAGAAAGGGCAGGGCGCGGGAAACCGGCCCCCGAAGTTCCCACGGACTGGGAGGAGGCGGACCTCGAGGGGACGCCCGGTGCCTACAGGGGAGCAGGTAGCCGAACTGGGAGACATCTCTGAGCTGACCCATTGGCAGCAAGAAGGGGGTCCCACCAGGGAGGAGTTCTGCAGGGAGCAGAACGAGTGCCCTACTCTGGAGGGTCTGCGGCGGCAGGCTGCAGACCAGGCAGCTGGTAATCAGTCCGGGTCACATCTGATCTACTGGGAGAGTGGTCTCCTATACAGTGAGCCTAAGGTTGCTGAGCCTGGGTCAGCCCGTGTGCTGGTGGTACCCCAGCGCTTCAGGACCTTCCTACTGGGTCTGGCTCATGACGTGCCTTTGGCAGGACATTTGGGGCAGGACAAGACCTTTGACAGGCTTGTCACCCACTTCTTTGGCCCCAAATGCGAAGGCAGTCAGATGCACACTGTAGGTCTTGCCAAACTTGCCAGGCAAGTGGTAAGAGTGGGAGGAAGGTCAAAGCTCCTCTCCAACCTTTTCCTGTTGTTGGAACACCCTTTGAAAGGGTAGGGATGGATATTGTGGGGCCACTGGATCCCAAGACAGCCATGGGCAACAGGTACATCCTGGTCTTGGTGGACCATGCCACCCAGTACCCGGAGGCAATCCCTCTCAGGACAACGACGGCGCCAGTGGTGGGCCGGGCGTTGATGGGGATCTTTTCCCATATGGGATTCCCCAGAGAGGTGGTTTCTGATAGGGGGACCAATTTCATATCCAAGTATATGACATCCCTGTGGAAGGAGTGTGGTGTAACCTACAAGTTCATCACTCCTTACCACCCACAAGGAAACGGTCTGGTGGAGAGATTCAACCAGACCTTGAAAGGCATGATCAAGGGTCTAACAGAACCCATGAGGCATAAGTGGGACGTCCTCTTGCCATGCCTACTCTTTGCATACAGGGAGGTGCCTCAGAAGTCTCTTGGGTACAGCCCCTTTGAGCTCCTGTATGGCCACCCTGTCAGAGGACCTCTGAGTTTGGTAAAGGAAGGCTGGGAGGCAGCTCCCAGGAAAACTCCCCAGGATGTGTTTAGCTACATGCTGGCCTTTAGAAACCAAACTGCCCGCTTCAGGAAACTCGCTCAGGCGAACCTAGAAGCAAGCCAGGAAGAAATGAAGAGATGGTATGACCAGAATGCCACTCTGGTCGAATTTCAACCTGGGCAAAAAGTGTGGGTCATGGCCCCAGTGGCACCTTGTGCCTTGCAGGACAAGTGGACTGGGCCATATGAGGTGGTGGAGCGCAAAAGTGACGTCACCTACCTGGTGGATTTGCAAGCTCCAAGGAACCCTTTGAGGGTCCTTCACGTGAACCGCCTCAAGCCCCACTTCGAGAGGTCCGAAGTGAGTATGCTCTTGGCGACAGATGATGGGGTGGAAGAGGAGAGTGAGCCTCTCCCTGACCTCCTGTCTACCAAGGAGCATGATGGGTCAGTAGAAGGTGTGATCCTCTCCCCTACTCTGACTCAGGAGCAGCAGGGGACTGTCTCCAGTTGTTGGGACAGTTCGCCCCACTGTTCTCTCTGACTCCCGGTGTTACTCACTGGTGTACCCATGACGTGGACACTGGTGACAGCCCTCCTGTGAAGCACAAGATTTACAGGTTGACTGACCGGGTCAGAGCCAGCATCAAGGAGGAGGTCTCTAAGATGTTGGCGTTAGGGGTGATTGAGCCCTCCCACAGTCCTTGGGCCAGCCCAGTGGTCTTGGTCCCAAAGGCTGCTGCGCCCGGTGCCACTCCAGAACTCCGGTTTTGTGTGGACTACCGTGGGCTCAATGCCGTCACCAGGACTGACGCGCACCCCATCCCCAGAGCTGATGAGCTCATTGATCGGTTGGGAGCTGCCCGGTTCCTCAGCACGTTTGATTTGACGTCTGGGTACTGGCAGATTGCCTTAACCGATGGGGCCAAGGAGAGATCAGCATTCTCAACCCCAGAAGGTCATTACCAATTCCGGGTGATGCCCTTTGGGTTGAAGAATGCCCCTGCCACCTTTCAGAGGTTGGTCAATCAGGTGTTGGCTGGGCTGGAGGATTTCAGTGCCGCCTACCTGGATGACATTGCTGTGTTCAGTTCCAGCTGGGAAGAACATTTACAGCACCTTGAGAAAGTGTTGAGGGCTCTGCAAGGTGCAGGCCTCACGATCAAGGCCAGTAAGTGCCAGATCGGGCAGGGTTCTGTGGTATACTTGGGACACCAGGTAGGAAGCGGCCAGGTGGCGCCCCTACAACCCAAGATTGACACCATTCTGGCTTGGGAGCCCCCAAGACCCAGACAGAGGTGAGAGCCTTCTTAGGTCTCACCGGCTACTATAGGAGATTTGTTAAGGGCTATGGCACTATCGTTGCCCCCTTAACAGAGCTGACTTCTAAGAAGCAGCCCAGGAAAGTGATCTGGACTGAGTCCTGCCAGAAAGCTTTTGATGCCCTGAAGGCAGCCATGTGCACGGCGCCCGTGCTCAAGGCACCTGACTTCTCCAAGGAATTTGTCGTGCAGACTGACGCTTCAGAGCATGGTGTGGGAGCGGTGCTCTCACAACTGAACGAAGAGGGCCTGGATCAGCCTGTAGTCTTTCTTAGCAGGAGACTACTCCCCAGGGAACAGAGGTGGAGTGCCATAGAAAGGGAAGCTTTTGCTGTGGTCTGGGCGCTGAAGAAGTTGAGACCATACCTGTTTGGGACTCACTTCCGGGTTCAGACAGACCACAGGCCCCTCAGATGGTTGATGCAAATGAGGGGTGAGAATCCAAAACTGCTGAGGTGGTCCATCTCCCTACAGGGAATGGACTTTACGGTGGAACACCGTCCTGGTACAGAACACGCCAACGCAGATGGTCTGTCCAGGTTCTTCCGCCTTAGTGAAGAGAACTCCAATGGGGTTGGGTAGTTCTCCCTACTTTCAGCTGGAGGGGCCATGTGTTAGACTTGGCATCTTTTGGCGTGTTTCCCCTGACTTTTTGCTTTCTGACCTCCCGGTTTTGACTCTGTTTTTGCTGGTGTAATGATTCTGCGCACTTTCCTCACTGCTGTCCAGTGGGAAAGTGCAAGTGCTCCTGTATAAAATGTGTTACGGATTGGCGTTTCCATGATTGGCCTATTTGGTTTATGTGTCAGTCCCTTGTAAAGTGCACTGCGAGTGCCAGGGCCTATAGACCAAATGCTGTTGGTGGGCTGCAGCACTGGATTGTGCCACCCACGCAAACAGCCCGTAAAGTGTAACTCGGGCCTGCCATCGCAGAGCCTGTGCGCAGCCTGGGGCTGCCATGTCTACTTGGCAAGTGCGCACACTTGCAAGTCCCTAAACCTTCCCTTTTCTACATGTTAGTCACCCCTAAGGTAGGCCCAAGGTACCCCTGTGGGCAGGGTGCGTTGTATGCGAAAGGTAGGACATGCCCTGGTGTGTGGCATGTCCTGATAGTGAATTACAGCCTAGTTCGTTTTTCACTATTGCAAGGCTACCTGTTCCCCATAGGCCAGAACGGGCAGTTTTGATTATTACAGCTTATAATCCTAACCGACCCCGGGAACATGGTAGAAATTCGAGTTTAGTATGCCTGGACTCAGAATGATAAAATGCATCTTTTAGTGAAGTTGGTTTTAACATTCTGTGTTTGAAAATACCACTTTTAGAAAGTGGGTATTTTCTTGTCTAACCATCCAAGCCTGCCTCTGCGAGGTTGTGTATTCCTTGTCTGGAGTGTGAGTGACAGGGGCTGGGGGATGCCAGGAGACAGGGTGAGTCAGCACAGGGCTGAATAGCAAGATCTACATGTAGATGGGTGGGAGGGGTTGCACCTGGGCCCTGAATAGGACAGTGCCTTCCCTCCACAATGCTGGCTCCACCTCCTGTGGTGCGTCTGATGTCCCTGGCCTACTCTCTGAAAGAAGGGACGGAGACTTGTCAACAAAGTGCTCCAGAACTGGTTTGGACTAGGCAAAGGCCTCTCTGCCTTCAGAGAACAAAGGAATTTGGGATATAAATATTGGGGCCCTGACCCCATGAATTTAGATCTCGCTGGAATCAAGGAACCTGCCAAGACGAAGAGCTGGAAGGAGGAGTACTGCCCCTTTGCTGTGTTGTTGCTTTGTTGGGTTGGCCTGCAGCTGCTGCTTCTGCCTTGGGCAGTGAAAGGACTAGACTGAACTTTCTACAAACTTGTGCTGAGTATCTCCAAGGGCCTGAAACCGAGCTAGCCTCCTGTTAAGAAGTCTCAGGGACTACAAAGACTTCACAAGCCTCTGGGTACCGCTTCTGGAACGCTGTTTCAGTTGCCACAGAGGAAGGGAACTGCAACCGACTCCGTCAACCGAATCCATCCCTGACCGGTGACCTGTTTGCACCGCAGACCGCATCGCCCCGCTTCGCATCGCAACCCTGGTCTCACCGTGGGCGACGTCCGACGCCGCCAACACCGAGCCGCTGCTTGCACCGTGACCTGTGGGCACCGCAGTTCGCATCGCATCGATTCACTGAACCAGCCGGACCCGACCGACGTGGACGCTGCAACTGGCTCAACAGTCGTGACCGCATCGCATTTGGGGCACCGCTCGCACGTTTGCGACGCACCGCTCCGACTCGCACCACTGTCCGACGCCAGCTCCCGCACTCCGGCTTGGTCGCCTGCATCGCAACCTGTCAGCACCGCATCGAGCATCGTCTCACCCTGCATCGCACGCCTTGGACTCACCGACTCCGTCTGCACGACGCTCATCGAGCCGCTGCCTGCACCGCATCGAGGGACACCGCACCTTGCATCGCTCCGTCTTGCACCGCAACCGCGACAAACGCCGACCGGCTCGTACACTCCGTACCAGCCACAACGAGAAAGGTACTGTGACCGAGTCTGATCACGACTCTGCTGGCCCGTAGCGACGCGGTCGGCTGGAACTGTTGGACTCTGTGTAATTCAGCATCGCGGTAGACCCGGACGGGGCTACCGACTCGTACGAACTTTGCTTTTGTGATATTCCTGCAAAGAAGAAGTTACCTTATCAAGCATTCATTTTTAAAGTATAGTATTGTGGATTTTTGTCGTAATTGGTCTTGTCTTGAGTATATAAAAATATTGGTTATTTTTCTAAACTGGTGTGGTGTCCGTTTGTAGTGCTTACACTGTATTACTGTTGGTTATGTGCAAATGCTTTACACACTGCCTCTAGAATAAGCCTGACTGCTCGTGCCAAGCTACCAAGGGGGTGAGCAGGGGTTATTTTAGGAGTGTAACTCCCTTACCCTGACTAGGAAGAAGGGTCCCTACTTGGACAAAGGTGAAAGCCCTTGCCAACTAGAGATCCCATTTCTAACAACTACTGAAAATGTTTTAGTTGCTACAGGGGCTATGAATAGCTCTGTTTCCCGTTCACTGGTCCCGGGGGCAGCTCTGTCTGGCCAAAACAATGTATCGGTGGGTTTCTCAGGCATACCGGTCATTAGCCCCATTTCCAAGCCTTTTGCTTTGACTATTGGCCCCTTCACGGTCGATTCACCATTTTTACTGACGTCAAATTGCGGGGAAAACTTGCTAGGACTCGATTTATTGATTTATCGATTTATTGCAACAATTTTCTGTTCTCCAGACGGTGTTTACATGACTATTGGACCGCAGGTAGCCCGTGCCAAACAGTGCTTTGCGAAAGATGCCCCCTTCCAGCTGAGTTTAGAGATGTGCCACGTACGTTATGGGCTACAGGAGACACAGATGTGAGGTTACTCCAGATCCCGCCAGTTTCTATGCAGATCAGAGACAATGCTAAATTGCCATGTATTCCCCAGTACAAGATATCCCAGGCAGGTGAAAAGGCCTTATTGCAAATAATACAGGATTTGATTGAGTCTGGTGTGGTTGAGGAGACTACGGCGAATGTGTGTAATAGCCCTATTCTTCCTATTCTTAAAAAGGCCCCCTTGTATTCTCCTGATGCCCACCCTGATGTTTACCGCTTTGTGATCGACCTCAGAGAGGTTAATAAGATCGTAGTTCCCCAATACCTTGTGGTTCCGGACATTACAGCGATCTTAACAATGATTCCCCCATCAGCAAAATGTTTCTCTGTAATTGACTTGAAAAATGCTTTCTTCAGCATACCAATTCATACAGATAGCCGATATCTGTTTGGATTCGCAATAGCCGGTCGGAGCTTTAGATTCTGTCGTGCTCCACAAGGGTATACTGAAAGCCCTAGTATTTATAGTCAAGCCTTGAAAGCTCAATTGGATTATTTGGAGCTTCCCCCTGGTAATGTGCTGTTGCAGTATGTTGACGACCTCCTTATTGCTTCGGACAATGAGGATGGTTGCAAAGACGCCACAGTTAAATTATTGTTGCATCTGGCGCACCATGGACACAAGGGGTTGCTTTCCAAATTCCAGTATTGTCGACAGGAGGTCACCTATTTAGGTCACCTACTGTCGAAGGAGGGCCGCAGACTAACACCTGATCGCATAGCTACCATCACTAGCATGTCTGTCCCTAGAACCCAACGCGAGGTACGCACGTTTATAGGGATAACATCGTATTGTCGGTATTGGATCCCTAATTACTCCCTACTAACAAAACCCCTTCTTTACCTGACCACAAAAGATGTGTGAACCCCTGCCTTGGACACCTGCATGCCAGCAAGATTTTGAGCAATTAAAGACTGTGCTATGCTCTGCTCCTGTGCTTGGTACTCCTGATTACCAGAAGCCTTTTGTGCTCTACGTGCATGAGGTGGACGGTTGCGCTCTTTCTGTTCTAACACAGGGTTTCGGTGGTAAGCAGAGACCCTGCGCCTACTTCTCTGCCATGCTTGATAATGTCGCCAGAGCGCTCCTGAGCTGTCTGAGAGCTGCCGCGGCGGTGGCAGTTTCTATCAGACAATCGGCAGGGCTCGTCCTTGATACTGCTCTCACAGTAATGGTACCCCATGCTGTGGATACACTATTGAATAAGACAAAGATGCAGCACCTTACTAGCGCGCGTCCGACTGGCTATGAACTGACCCTGTTTGCTCCGCACATTACCATCAAAAGATGTGCTACTCTGAACCCGGCCACGTTACTACCCCTCCCTTCGGAAGAAAAGGGCAATGTTGTCCATGATTGCTTATTTCGGACTGAGGAAGAAACGAAAGGACAGGTAGACCTGACTGATGTTCCCTTATCTGAACTCCAAGGGGAACTATATGTTGATTGCTCTTGTTTCAAGTTACCAGATGGCACCACCTCTGCAGCCTATGCAATAACAACGTTACACACTGTAGTTGAGACATCCCGTATCCCACACCAATCGGCCCAAGCTGCAGAGTTGGTTGCCCTCCTCAGGGCTTGTGAGTTAAGTGAGGGACTGGCTGTTAATATCTACACCGACAGCCAGTACGCCTTTGGGGTGGCCCATAATTTTGGGCGCCTCTGGGCGGAGAGAGGGTTCTTGACTTCGCATGGACTGCGAATTCAGAACGGGCCATTGATACATAGATTGCTGTCCGCATTGACACTTCCCAGTAAGTTAGAAATAGTGAAATGTAGCGCTCATAAGGCTATTACAGATGATGTGGGAAGGGGAAATGCTTTCACACACCAGACAGCTAAGGAGACAGCTCGATCAAAGATGACACAGATGTTGGTGGCAGGTCCCGCTGGGTGGGTCCCAGACAATGGGATGTTCGAAGACACATTGGAGAATGTCAGGGAAATCCAGGGTGAGGCGACTTTATATGAGTTAGCAATGTGGGAGGAGAGAACAGGTCGCTTTGATGAGGATGGGTGTTGGACTGACTTGTCAGGGAAGCAGCGATGGCTACTGCCTAATTCATATGTGCTCGCTGTTGTTACCATGGCCCATGGCCTGGCGCATATTAGTGCCAAAGGAATATGCAAGTTGCTGGACCCAGTGTTGCAGAATGATAATATCGCTAAGACAGCCACGCATTTAGTGAAGCACTGCATCATTTGTCTGAAGCATAACCCTGGGAAAGGTACCCCTACACCTGCTGGTAATTTCGCACCGCCCTCCTTCCCTTTCGGGGTTCTCCAGATGGTTTTCATTGAAATGGAACGAGTTAATAACCTTAAGTATGTGCTAGTAGTGATCTGCGCATTCAGTAAGTTAGCAGTTCGGGCTGGACTGTTCCCATGAGGCACAGGGTCAAGACTGATTTGCATATGGCCAGGTCCAAACTGGGGTGGCATGGTGAGCAAAAGAATGATGGATTTAACCCAGATCTCTTGACTGGGGGTGAATGTTTTGATTTGTTCTGCATTCCGTCCATCAATTGTGTGTCTTTTGCTTCCTCGCCCTAAGTGCGCCGGGTTTGCCCAGACGTGGGTCCCGGGCTCACTGTGCCACTGGATTCAAGCTATCCTGGCTGAAGAGGGGTGAAACCCCGAAACCGGTCCTAGGATGCTTGTTTCTGGTCCAGGAGGACCTGGCTTAGCAGTTCGGGCTGGACTGTTCCCATGAGGCACAGGGTCAAGACTGATTTGCATATGGCCAGGTCTAAACTGGGGTGGCATGGTGAGCAAAAGAATGATGGATTTAACCCAGATCTCTTGACTGGGGGTGAATGTTTTGATTTGTTCTGCATTCCGTCCATCAATTGTGTGTCTTTGCTTCCTCGCCCTAAGTGCGCCGGGTATGCCCAGACGTGGGTCCCGGGCTCACTGTGCCACTGGATTCAAGCTATCCTGGCTGAAGAGGGGTGAAACCCGAAACCGGTCCTAGGATGCTTGTTTCTGGTCCAGGGAGGACCTGGCTTAGCAGTTCGGGCTGGACTGTTCCCATGAGGCACAGGGTCAAGACTGATTTGCATATGGCCAGGTCTAAACTGGGGTGGCATGGTGAGCAAAAGAATGATGGATTTAACCCAGATCTCTTGACTGGGGGTGAATGTTTTGATTTGTTCTGCATTCCGTCCATCAATTGTGTGTCTTTTGTTGGACTGACTTGTCAGGGAAGCAGCGATGGCTACTGCCTAATTCATATGTGCTCGCTGTTGTTACCATGGCCCATCGCCTGGCGCACATTAGTGCCAAAGGAATATGCAAGTTGCTGGACCCAGTGTTGCAGAATGATAATATCGCTAAGACAGCCACGCATTTAGTGAAGCACTGCATCATTTGTCTGAAGCATAACCCTGGGAAAGGTACCCCTACACCTGCTGGTAATTTCGCACCGCCCTCCTTCCCTTTCGGGGTTCTCCAGATGGTTTTCATCTAGTATGTGCTAGTAGTGATCTGCGCATTCAGTAAATGGATTGAGGCTTATCCCACCAAAGAGAATACAGCTATGGCGACGGCGAAGGCACTTCTAAAAGAGTACTTCCCGCGCTATGGATTGCCACGCGTGATCTGGAGTGACAACGGAAGTCACTTTAATGCAAAAGTCATTGAATTGGTGTGCACAGATTTGCATATTAAACAGAAGTTTCATGCAGCGAATCATCCCCAGTCGGCAGGCCTGGTTGAGAAGTACAATGGTACTCTCAAACTCAATCTAGCAAAGATCCAAGAAAGCACAGGACTGCGATGGCCAGATGCATTACCCCTGGCTTTATTATCTGCCAGAGCGACAGCGCATTCTAGAACAGTGTTGTCCCCTTACGAGGTGGTCTTCGGACGCTCTGCTAATGTTTGGGGCGTCCCCAGACCCAAGCGCTTTTCCGAGATAGAGTATCCCCTGCTTGTAGACTACCTGTATGAATTGTCTAAAGATTTTCGTTCTCTTCATCAACAGATACAAGCCACATTATGGCCAGTACCAGAGGGGGCCCGGGCATTGCATACAGCCCAGTGATTACGTAATGGTTAAGAACTTCCAACAAAAGAGCAGGCTGGAGCCGAGGTGGAAGGGGCCAGTCATCGTACTTCTCGCCACCAGACCAGCTGTAAAGGTGGATGGCAGAAAGCACTGGATCCATACATCTCATGTAAAAAGAGTGCCTCTCCCGCTTCCGTATGACCGTTGGGTCAACAAAGGCATCGTTGATCAGGAGTGTGAGAAGGTGCCACGCTTCGTTCCCTTCTCTGATGCCCAGGTGAGGTGGGTGCAGACAGATGAAGAAAGTGATGCAATTCTGTCTGAGGCGATCCCACCAGAGATAAGGGCTGCCCCGGATAACACCGTCTCTAACACACTGGAATCTGTATCTCGATGCCCATCTGATCCTGAGTTTCTGCCCCTTTTTGTTGATGAAACAGTGCCTGGAGTTACCAAGTATAATTTGAGGCCCCGGAAAAAGGACGATGCACCAGCCGAACAGTCTAGGAGTTAGGGAAGGACTTGAGCTTAGGGCGCAGGTGCTGTGCCTAAGGTGCCTGTATTAGAACAACACTGGTGCACTGCCTTGGACACTGGACAGGATAGTTGAGGGTATTTGCCCAGGAGGGAGGGTGCCCTATCCTGAAAGAAGAAGGATTTGTTTTGCTGCAAGGGCTGCGATCGCGCAGCTCCTCCGTGGGAGTGCTTCATAGCACCGTCGTTGATGAACAATAGGGGCTTGCCAGCGGGGCTCTAAAAGGACGCTGGGTGACTTGTGCCCCCTTGTACTGTGGTTGCAATAAGTGGCTCTAGCTCGTGAATTTTTTTCTTTCCCTCTTGACACCTATAAGTAGCCCTTGAGGTTTCCCAAATGTATCCTTTTGGTCGTCCTATCCCTGATGAGGAGCAGCCCTTTGCGGCTCCGCGTCCCACTCCAGATGGCCCCGTTTGGTCCTCTTGGTCAACTAAGAGTAAAATGGTGTTTGTTGTAATAATTTTGCTTTCTCTGATGATCGTATTTGGGGTGGTCTGGGAGGAGCAACATCCTGTGCACACCTTGATAGGGACTAAACCGGTTCCAGCAGAGCACTCATTTGTCACACTGGCCCCGCATAAGGAGAGACATAGACAGACTTATGCACAAAATGCTTTTGTTCAAATGCTTCATCAGGTACACAGTACTACTAATGTCACCAATTGTTGGGTGTGTGGGCTACTTCCCACAGTTATGCATAAAAACGATTTGCTGGTGTCATTGCCCCTGTCATATTTGGGTAGATGTGAAGCCTGGTTCCAACTGCTCCCTATGGTATACATGCATTATCATGCTGACGCTATGAAAATGGTGCAAGCAGACTACGAAGCAGTATTGGAGTATATAGTGGTACATCAGGGATATACACCTGGGACAGATGGCCAGGAGGGCACCCTGCACCCAGAGGCTTGTATGAATGTGTTCGCAGTTCACGAAAATGTCACCTGGTTACGAAATGAAATGTTGGATTTCCAAGGATTTAATGTCACTGAATACTTTAAATGTTTCCAGGAGCGCAATATCACTGAAGACAAAGCCATGCCTGTCCCTGTGATTAATGCAACAGCTAGTTTCTGTGTTGAAGGAATAGGGAACATTTCGGTAGGACGGAGTCATTGTAACTACACATACCGATTGAACACCACTAGCAGCCCACCTTTGCCTACACCTCCGAACGTATACTTCATCTGTGGGGAACAGGCTTATACCTGGCTTCCGAGAGGGTGGTCTGGCCGGTGTTATGTATCCTTTCTCTTGCCTCCTGTTTACATTGCACCGTCCAATTACCACAAGGATCATAGACTACAGCGTAGGGATCTTCAGGTACACCGAGTTAGGAGAGTGGTTGATCCAGACGATATTGATCAGACAGATACCTCACTACAGCAATTTACCGACATAATGAAGGGCATTCTGCCGTACTGGGGTCCCATGTTCAATAGTCGTAATATTCGTCACCTTGCTAGGGTAGTTGAGGGGGTTATCAATACAACTGCTGGTATACTGACTAACATTACTGTTGAGCTTCAGGCTACGAGGCTTGTTTCTCATCAAAACCGGATGGTTTTAGATGTCATTCTGGCTGACAGGGGTGGAGCCTGTCGCGTCATCGGCAGCGGCTGCTGTGTGTGTACATTCCTGATAGTGCCCCTACTGTGTACTCCGCAATACAGAAATTACACAGACTTGCCTCAGATATCCATCAGGATAATGGTTCATGGTCCCTTACAGGGTGGCTCTCGGGTCTAGTGACATCATGGGGTTGGAAGAGATTACTTGTCCTAATAGCCATTGCAGGAGTAATCTTTACCTGTTGCTTATGCATTAACTGCCTCCCAGCCTGTTGCACCTATTGTATGAGTAAAATTACCTCTACTCCTACATTGCCAAGAAGTGACAACAAGATTCCTGTTATGATGATGCAGGAGATTCAGGATCTGATGCTCATTGATGAGGGCGTCTTTGAATATTAACTGATTTCAATGCTCATGTTTTGCTTGTTTTTCCTTTGTTATCTGAGTGACTATGTAATTCCTCCCTCTCCCTTAGAATTGTAAAGACCCTACCGGATAGCAATAAAGCATTTAGCCACCTATGCTAAAAGGAGGGTCTGTTAGGTTTTAAAATCCCATCCTTGCAATGCATTCCTTTCCGTTATATTAGGTTAGCAATGTGTGGCTAAATAGATGCCAGTTGTATTCACGTTATGCAACCCACTGAGTTATACCCGCAATGTGCAGGCCTCAGTTAGCGAGTGTGACTCCATTTTGTTTTTCACAATCCTTATTAGGCTGCTTAGAATGTGCCTGAGTTAGGCCTCATGGCTCCTAATGCTTGCCTCAGCAGAACACTGTATTTTGTTATTATTTTTTCCTTCCTTTTCAAGGCTGTTTCCCGACCTGCTATTGAGGAGACAATTCAGCTCTCACATACCAATCTAAGTGTGTAGTTCTGCTCCCACGTTAGGAGACGCTGAGACCCGGCGCAGTGGCCTTGGGTTTCTGATGACATGTACCCATCTGGCAGGTGGTAGCTCATCTCCCTGTGCCTCCTTTGTTCATGTTCAGCTCAGGCCGGTAGTTTTCCATGGTGGGCGGGACTGGAGGCTCTTAGGGAAGAATGATTACTCACTGTAGACTGTTGGGGAGTCAGTCCCTCGGCAGACATCTTAGGGTGCAGGTCATGATGGACTCCTCTGCAGAGCATTTCTAATAAACATATACGTTTGTATTCTCTACTGTCTGACTGACTTTTCATTCTTGGGAAGGCATAGCAGGTGGTTGTGAGAAAACCCGAGTGGCCCTAGCGGGCCACTTCCTTCAACCATGGGATTGCTGCTTTCACACAGTCTTTTACTGTGTGTTTGTTTGTATGATAGAGATCTGTGAGTGTTCTTGTACATAATGTTCTAGTTGCAGCAATTGCTGAAGGGCTGTTAACATCATTGATGAAATGTTGAGAGCTGGTGCCTAGGTGAGGAGACAGTGAGTGAGCAGAGAAGGGAAGTGGGCAGCTGACGTGACAGGAGTCAGGAGAGGAACAGAGGAGAGATAAAATCTAGTAGACACATTTTTATACAAATTACCCAATAGTAGCTTTTGGCGCCACTCATATTTTCGGAGTTACCCATGGCCTCTCTCAGACTTTTCTTTAAAGAAGTCCCAAGTTCCAAGGACCAAAAATGGGTTTAATTGACCAACCTCCCTTTCTTGGTCGAATAGTAGGGGTTCACTGACAGAATATCGAACACAAAATATCGTGTGGACAGAATATCGTGTCCAAAATATTGAGGACAAGAATATCGAGTAGGTAAGTGCAAATAGATAGGTATAAATTTACTATTCTTAACTCCAGATCTACGTACCTTGAAGATATATATATCGTCAAAGTACATATATGTGGAGTTATATATAGTAAAACTTTACTTACCCATAAGAAATGACCTTCACGATATTCTTGTCCTCGATATTTTTGACACGATATTGTGTCCGACGATATTTGTGTTTTCGATATTTTGTCCACCCACCATAGTAGGACAGCTGCTGGATGTGAGGTAAACCTTCATGCAAATAGCACAAATTGTACTGCAGGTGAAATGCCAGTATTCACAGTTAACAGGGTAATTCTCTTGCCTGTCTGAAAATGCTAGAAGAAAGCCATGGGAGCATGTGAGACATTGCAGTCAAAAGCTAATAAAAGCAGGTGGATGGTCTAAACCACCTGTGAGGATATTCACTACAGTCACTAGAAGAAATAGTAATTCAAGTGAAGTCGTGCTTATCACCAAATAATGGTGGGTGAATTTTGTTTATGAAAAGACAGGTTGTCAGAAACATATTTAAAATGCATAAGCAACAATATATTTAAACATAGAGTAGTGAAAGCGTTGTTATCCATACTGGGAATACACATAGGTGCAGTAAAGGAGAGGTGTAAATAATGCCAGAGTCCAGCAAAGTCTGTTATTTTATTTTATGTGTATTTGTAAAGTGTACTATCACCCTTAGGTTAACCTAGCATTGAGCAAGTGTGTGTGCCTAGCCTTGCCTATGGTAGGTTGGTTAATTGAAAATCCAGGTTTTCAGCATCTTGCAGAATTCAAGAAGAGATGAAGAAGGTCTGATGAGGAGTAGGGCCTCATTCCACGCTTTATGCGCAATGTAAGAGAACCTCCATCCTCCTGATCTGGTTCTGTTTATAAGTGGGACGTGTGCAAGTAGGAGTCCTGCGGAGTGGAGGTGTCTGGGTGGTTGACTGAGGAAGATGTGACTGTTTAAGTAGGTTGAGGCCTAAGTTGTGTAGTGCCTTCAATATATGTGAGGAGCTTGAAATTAGCGTGTTTGTGTATCAGAAGCCAGTGAAGCTCTCTGAGGTATGGTGTGAGTTCTGTGTGGGAGGTTGAGGATGAGTCTGGCTGCCGAGTTCCAGATGGTTTGTTGTCTTCTAGTGAGTTGCTTGGTGATCCCGGCATATAGTTTTCCATAGTTCAACTTGCTGGTGAGTAGGGTATGAATAACAGTTTTTCTAGTGCTGACTGGGAGCCATTTAAAAATCTTGCTCAGCATCTTTAGGGTATGAAAGCAGGATGAAGTGATGGTGCTGACTTGTGCTGTCATGTCCATTTTGCTGTCAATGATTATTCAGAGGTGCCTGGCATGAGAGTTGGGTGTGGCCTGAGTTTGAATGGTCACAAGTTGGAGTCCCATGGTGTGGTGTTCTTTCCAAAGTGCACTACTTCTGTCTTTCCAGTGTTGAGCTTGAGACAGCTGGCTTTCATAAAGTTAGCTGCTTCAGCCATGCAGGCACTGATCTTGTTTCTTGTATCGGGGTCTTGTCCGAGAGAAAGAGTGTGTTGTCAGCATAGGAGATAATATTGATGTTGTGTTTGTGGATGACTTTGGCCAGAGGGATCATGTATGCATTGTAGAGGGTGGGGCTCAGGGAAGAGCATTGAGGTACTCTACAGATAAGTTTGCAGGTTTCTGAGGAGCAAGGTGCCAGGCTGAAAGCTTATGTTCTATCTATTAAGAAGGAGCAGATCCAGTAGAGAGCAAGTCCTTCGATATCTATCTTGTGAAGGTGCCTGATGAGGATGGGGTGTGAGACTGTGTCAAATGCTGCAGAGAGGTCCAGGAGAATGAGGGCTGCTGTGTCTCCTCTGTCAAGGATCATGCAGATGTTGTCTGTGGTGGCGATTAGTGCTGTTTCTGTACGTGGTTAGGATCTGAATCCCGACTGCCTGGCATCGAGGAGCTGGTAGTTGCTGAGGATGTCAGTGAGGCATTGGTTGATTAGTTTCTTTAAGACCTTTGCCGGGTATGTAAGGAGGGAGCTGGGCCTGTGGTTGGAAAGCATGGCAGGATCAGCGGATGTTTTCTTGAGGCGGGAACGTGACAGTAGCATGTTTCCAAGGTGTCCTCTCCCTGCACAAAAACAATCCTGCCTACAATGCAGGCACCCTTGCACTTTGGTGCAAGGGTGCCTGAGTTAGCCCTAGGCAGCAGTTTGTGCACCAGCGCCAGCGCATGCAGAGAACAGGAATGCACCATATAATGTTAAGTATGGCGTATTCCTGCCCTCTCCCTTTCATGCAGTGAAGCAGGGTAACTTGCTGTATTGCATTGCATGAAATATTGATAAATATGGGCCCTACAGCTAAGTCATGTGTCATGTGTTAGGCTTAGGCTTAAATGAAATAACACATTTGCTGTAGAGAAGTCTGAAGGAGAACTGCATACTGTAATGATAACTTTTACAAAAGCAGATACCTGAGCATACAAACAATTTATTAGAACGTATCCTGGATGCAGCAGCTTTTCTGAAGCTGTGGTAGGTAGCAGTCCAGGGTCATTGGATGCCATAGATAGGAACTTAGTGGCACTTATGTTCGCCAGAGAACTGCCCATCAGCTGAAGGTTTCCATCAAGCTCTTGCAAGTGGCTTCATCAAGTTTACCATACCAGAGAAAATCTGTGGAAAAAGGTATGAGATGTCAGAAGGCCTCCTCTATACAATATAACGCTGTAGCCACATACATCCTGTTAGACCAGGTATCCTTGGCATGGAT
The DNA here is from genome assembly GCA_963921515.1 of Calotriton arnoldi. Classification (NCBI taxonomy): domain Eukaryota; kingdom Metazoa; phylum Chordata; class Amphibia; order Caudata; family Salamandridae; genus Calotriton; species Calotriton arnoldi. Next base: position 2,315,186 of record CAWUFW010001744.1, read on the forward strand.
TCTGTTTTTGCTGACTTTGTTTTTGCAGGTTTTAGGACTCTGGGAACTTTACCACTGCTGACTAGTGCTCAAGTGCATGAACTCTCTGTTTTAAATATGGTAACATTGGCTTATACACAATTGCCACATTTAATTTACTTATGAGCCCCTATTAAAGTGCACTACATCTGCCCAGGGCCTGTAAATTAGATGCTACTAGTGGGCCTACAGCACTGGTTGTGCCACCACTCATGTATCCCTTTAAACATGTCTCAGGCCTGCCACTACAGAACCTATGTGTGCAGTTTTAAACTGCCATGTCGACCTGGCAAGTTAACCCTCTTCACAGGCCTAAACCTTCCCTTTTAATACATATATGTCACCCCTAACGTAGGCCCTGGACAGCCCAAGGGCACAGTGCAGTGTATTTAAAAAATAGGACATGTACTTTAAGTTTTATGTGCCTTAGTAGTAAAAAACTTTTAAATTAGTTATTCACTGGTGCAAGGCCTATCTCTCCTATAGGTTAACATTGGGATTACCTTACAACATCTTATAAGTGTAATTTCCATTTTGGGAAGAAATGAGAACCCCAGGTTTGGTTCTTCTGGAGTCACGGCCAAACTATGGAATATGCTTCCAATGCATATTAGGTCTGCACGTTCACTAGCCTCATTCAGAAAGAGTCTTAAAACCTGGTTATTCCAGAACTAGCTTATGGTACATGGGCTTACTTTAGTTCCAGCGCCAAGACACCTCCGGGTATTCGTGTGCTCAAAAAGTTACACTAACATAACATAACAATTTAAAATCTTAAATTATGTTGAAATTAGATTTTGAATTGCAATTCTGAAATTGCCACCTTTAGAAAGGATTAACAACAATAGGGGTTAAGCCCAAAGGACCGGGGCCAGGTACGGCTATTCAAAATTCAAAACACAACATAAACACCTGGCTCCGTTCTAACCTACACTCCTACTATTTATGGAGTAACGGGCAGACTATTCTTTTATCTGTCCAAGTAGAATTTTTATTAAATAGTCTTTAAATTGATTCAAAACAATTTTTTTAAAAGACTAAAAAAGAAACACATATTTCTCAAATTGACACAGAAACCTTCACATATAAATAACACAATGCACAATCAAAAACAATTTGGACATACACCAAAGTGAGAATTATTTGCAACAAATTACAACAAGCGACAAGATCACTAAATGAAAACAAACATAAATCAAATGCAAAAAACATTTAAAGCTTGCAATAAATCAAATGCAAAAACATTTAAAGCTTGCATCATCTGTGAAAAAACACAACGGTGATTGCGTAAAATGTCCAATTTTATGGACTAAACTTATTGTTTCAGCAAGAATATCACAAAAGTGTTGAAAATAATGAATTAATCTTTAATACATCCGACACTCAACACATTTAGATTTAACTAAATGCCTCTTGAAAATGCCAACGCGTTTCAAGACCCAGGCTGGATAGTACTGGGACTCTCGTCAGGGCTTCAAACAAATGATCGGGATATTCTGATTCTTGAAGTAGGAGCAGCCGCTCCAGTTCGTTGATTCCACGCGTTTTTATCTATATGTCAGTTGACTCGTTCTACTGTAGCTTTAAAGCACCACGCGCACACTTTAAACTGTGTATAATTCTTGCGCAAAGGCTGCAGAGCATGGACAGGAGCTATTCGGATTGGGACTCACAATTTTTAAATGAGTTCGTCCGATATTAGACTCTGCAAAAGGCAGGCTTTTCTTCTGCTCAAAAGCGAGCATGCTCGCATTCACTGGAATTGATTTTGTATCGATTTCATTGAACAAACTGGATTAACTCTCACCTGGCATCTCTCACTTTGAGCTTTAAATGTTTTTTTGCATTTGATTTATTGCAAGCTTTAAATGTTTTTTGCATTTGATTTATGTTTGTTTTCATTTAGTGATCTTGTCGCTTGTTGTAATTTGTTGCAAATAATTCTCACTTTGGTGTATGTCCAAATTGTTTTTGATTGTGCATTGTGTTGTTTATATGTGAAGGTTTCTGTGTCAATTTGAGAAATATGTGTTTTTTTTTCAGTCTTTTGAAAAAAAAAATTTGAATCAATTAAAAGACTATTTAATAAAAATTCTACTTGGACAGATAAAAGAATAGTCTGCCCGTTACTCCATAAATAGAAGGAGTGTAGGTTAGAACGGAGCCAGGTGTTTATGTTGTGTTTTGAACCTTTAGAAAGGAGGCATTTTCTTTCGTTTAACGATTTGGTGCCTTCTGTCTGACTCTGAATACATGTCTGGGGAGGGTGACACTGTTGTACTGTTTGAATTGTTGCACAAATACTTTACACATTGCCTCTTAAGTTAAGCCTAACTGTTCTGTGCCAAGCTACCAGAGGGTGAGAACAGGCTAATTTAGGGTGAGTATCTGTCTTGCGCTGACTAGAATTGTGGTTCTTGCTTGGACAGGGTACATACCTCTGCCAACTAGAAACCCAATTTCTAACAAATCCCTACTAGGCAGAAAAACAAAAACACAATGTGAGTGGGTCTGATGTAAGTAGATCTTTGGCAAACTATTTCAGAATAGCTTCATGTTCTAAAACTTTAATTGCGCATACATTTGTTATAGCAAAAAAAGAGATTTTGCAATGATTTGGAAGCAGAAGCATCCCAAACAGTTTCAATGCGATTAAGTATATGGATGGACACTTGACCAAAGAAAAGCCAAGCTGTGAGGCTAAACAATTTTACCACCCCGAAGGAAGATTGAATTAACCTTGAACTGACCATGGGAAGGTAAAGTTTTTAATTCAGTGTTTTAATCTTGAGTACAGTTAATATTTGTTTGCCTTGCTATTGTTTGCTTGCAATTTTATTTTCAAGAATTGTCATAAAATTGGATATATAAAAATCATTATTTTACCTCTGTATGCTCAGAAAGAATGTGGCACTTTTCTAAAACATCAGTGTTGTGAGCCGCCTTGGTGGTGATGTGGCTGAATTATTCAAACATTATCTACACCAACAGATCTAAACATCGATGAACAAACAAAAAATGGTTCAAAACCACAGGGGAATGCTTTGCTTTCCTCCCGTCACCTACTGTGCATTTGATTTATGCCCTAGTGTCCAAGGGAATGCTCGGGCTTGGCTCCTTGCTCACTGGAACAAAACTACATCCAACTGAAGAGGCCGAAACAGGCTAAAATTGGTCTTGGGTTGCTTGTTTTCCGGTTCAAAGAAAACCTTGAGTGGCAGTTTCAGGCTAGATTGTTCCTATTGGAGCAGGACCAATAGTGATATGCATATGGCTGGGTCTAATCTGAGGTGGCATGGTGGGCAAAAGAACGATGGGTTGGAATGCTACCCCGAGTGATTGCCAGTGGTTACTTATGACTTATAAACAGTACTTTCCAGCAAGACATGCCACAAGTAAATATACAAGACACAAACAAATTGATAGGAGGAATGCTTGCAATAAATCTAACCACTGGCAATTGTTCTGGGTAACGTTCCAACCCATTGTTCTTTTGCCCATCCTGCCAAATAGTTTTTGGGCTTTGCCTTGAAGATGACACATCCAATTTCTATTGAAATGTTCTGACGTTTCCAATCTCTGTTGAAATGTTGTCTCACTCACTATGTTACATTGAAAAACACTACTAAAAACCATAGTTTGCCTACATTTCTTGGAGTAAATGCCTACATGCCCCACTACAATGCGTGGCTTGATCGTGATATTTACCATTTTATGCAGAAATTGGGAGTAACAAGGGAAACATATTCAGATTTTCATCATGCTCAATATTTACATTTTAAAAGCATCTGTGTACACTTGTGACCCTGAAATGCTATGAAGGAATGTGTTATACTCATGTCTTTGAAGGTCTATGACCAGTTGACAGTTCAGTTTATTTTATTATAATTTTTTTTTTTTGCGGTGGCAATCCTTTCTACCTTCTTGACTCACTGACAGATTACATTTTCAGGGTGATATGGGCATAGTGAGGTTAATTACTGGTTGGTTCGTAATGGCTGCATGGAAAGATATAGAAATAGAAACTTGGTTGGGTTCTGTGAGAAGTTGGCCTGGTATATGCTGTTCACTAGTTAAAGTGGACACCTTGCACCAGTCCAATTCGACTCTTATGGTAGGTAGGTTTAAGACAACCTTTATAGAAAGCTATCCTAGTGGTAGCTGTGGAGAGCAGCCTTCAGGCTAAGTCTTGGAGGAATGTAAAGCAGCTTGTTTTACCACACAATCTCTTGAATCACCAAATGAAAAGACATCACACAGGTATATATATCAAATATATATGTATTTATTACTAAACAACTCTCTACTAATCTCTTTATGAGATTAGAAGTCAGGAACATATGTACAAATCAAATGTTATCAAAAATAAGTTAGCACAAGTAAATATCACAATCTTATCTTGGCTAGACCGTGGTCTAGAGCACATAGAATCGAGGGACCCCCAAGAACCACCCCAGGTAGTTGTAGGAGACCCACAGGGGACGGACGCGGTGTTCAGACACTGGTGCGAGTCCTGTACGAGTCTATGCGAGAGAACGTGATTGAGTTATCAATGTTACAGGTCCCTGGCATGTTCGAGGCGAACACACCAATCGGTCAGTACGAGTCGAAGGACGCGGATACTGATAGAGTTACAAGGGAGTTGGACGCGATGTGTCTAACACAGACGCGAGCCCTGTGCGAGTCAGTGCGATAATCGCACGGGGAAAATAGGAGTTTTAGGGCACTTCTAGGGTAGCTACAAGCAAGCCACTTACAGGGTAAGTAGTTCTAGGGCCCACACCCACAGGAGCACTGTAGTGCTGAAGTTACCTCACCCAGGGGAGCCGGGTGCATAGGTGTCCTTTGGTGTCGGGTCGCGGCGTCGTTTTCAATGGGAACCAATGAAGACTTGATGCTTGCGACGACAGAAGAAGTGTCCGTTGGAATCCAAGCCTGGATTCGGATGGAGGAAGACCTGAAAGCAGAGGAGACAGTGTTCACAGTCACTTGGCAATGACTCTGGGCAAGGAAGATGAATGCCCACTGTCGTCGACAGCTTCGGGTCGTTCACGGGTGTCTTGACTCTTTGACCACGTGGTCCAGGCAGCGTCGATGATGACCAGGAGCTGGATTCGGTGTGTCCCACGACGTCTGCAGCTTACTGAGGTGTCGGCGACTCGATTGGAGCCAACAAGCCTTGGTAGCAGCAAGTCTCGTGGTGATGAGGAAAAGTCAATGGTGCAGACCAGCAAGGTCTGGGGGACTTACCCAGCAAGAGTAGGTCAGGGCAGGCCTGGAGCAAACAGGGGAGCCCTTTGGTTTAGTTGGAAAGTCTTCTGGGGACCCACAAGCCAGCTGGCAAGGGATCGCGAAGACGCCTCGGGAGGATTCACTCAACAGGGGCCCACGGTCACTCGGGACGGTGTAGGCCTCTGGTCCAAAGCACAGGTTCGTAGAACATCGTGAAGGGGTTGCACTCGACAATAGTGTGCGGTTCCTCGTCGCTCGTGGGGTCCACTTGCCTCAGCTTCGCTGGGGACTCACAATGGCCTTGGAGAAGTCAGGAAATCCTCTTCCTGGGCTGCAGGGACTTCGGGCTCCGGCGGGAGTGGCGTAGTTTGCGACCGTCGTTGTAGTTTTTGGTGCCTGCCAAGCAGGGGAGTCACTCTTTGACTCCAAGGGAGATTCTTCAGTCTTCCAGAGGTAGTGGAACGTCGAAGGTCCAGGATTCTTCTTGAGAGCGTCGTCCAGGGAGATCTGGGTTGCAATGCACAGGTCCCCCTCTTATACTAAAAAGAAGGGAGGGACTGGCTCTATGACCCCACCTATGGGAGGATCAGGGGAGTGGGTGGCTCGCGCCAGAGCAGGGGCAGGTAGCCCCTGAGCCGGTTTGAACTGGGGTATGCACGGAGGAGCCTTCTGCTCCCCCAGTGCAGGACTTCAAAGCACTCTAAGAGTGCACCCACCCAGCCCCAATACACTAAACCCTGTCTGGGAGGTGTTCACACCCCTTGCGACAGGATATCTATTGTTGGGCTTCCTCCACTGTGAGTTTCGGTCATCAGCAGGAGGGCAGCCCAGTGTCTGTGACTGGTGGCATCCATCTTGTGATGCCAGGGCTCTGGAAAGAAGTTACCGGTTAGGCCGGTGTGTACATGTCTCTCCCTCTAGAAGGGTGGAATGCTACCCCTGCCGCCAGAACTGGCGGGGGGGTAGTATTCCAAGATGTTTGACACCAAACACGACATGTTTCCGTGCAGCCATCCCAAAGTTAGCATTTAACGCGAGGTTATAATGCGCTTAAGAGTTTATGGTCAAGCTGCACTACAAACAGCATCAGAGAAGGATCTCTGAACGCTGCAGAGGGGCTCTGCTCATGCAGGGACACCCTCCCACATAAGAACCAAGCACTCTGCCTTCAGGATTGATAAGGCCTGCCATAGGAGTGACTTATAGGTTTGTATGTGTGTATGTATGTAGTGGTATAGGTAGCCCATACCACAGTAAGGGGTGCATGCACTACCTTACCCAGGCTGCAGCAGCAGGCCTGATGTATCAGATTTAGTCTGCTTCCCAGGGGTGGCATAATACATGCTTCAGCCCCTGGTAGGCCTGTGAAGTACCTATGCCCTTGGTACCTAAGGTACCATATACTAGGGACTCATAAGGTACCACAGTATCCAATCACTAGTGCACCTAGAGTGCACTCCAAGTCGTTTAGAGAGAACAGAGAGGCTGGGGCCCTGATTAGCAGGGACCCAGCCCGACTATAGCCAGAAACCAGTGTAAACATCAGAAAAAAGTGGGGGCAACATAAGAGGCAGATCCTACTCTCTTACACAACCCCCCAAACGCAGGGACACTAAACTAACCTTGACCAGTTAAGTCTTCGTGCTCTAAGTGGAAATACCTTGAGAGTCCATCTGCATTGGCATGTTGGGTCCCAGGTCTATGCTCCACTGTAAAGTCCATCCCCTGTAGGGAAATGGACCACCTCAAAAGTTTTGGGTTTTCTCCTTTCATTTGTTTAAGCCATAGGAGGGGTTTGTGGTCGGTCTGAACTATGAAGTGAGTGCCAAACAAGTATGGCTTCAGCTTCTTCAGGGCCCACACCACAGCAAAGGCCTCCCTCTCTATAGCTGACCAACGTTTCTCTCTAGGGGTCAGCCTTCTGCTAATGAAAGCTACTGGCTGATCTTGACCTTCATCATTCAGTTGAGACAGTACAGCTCCCACACCCAGCTCAGAAGCATCTGTTTAGACAATTAACTTTTTGGTGTAGTCTGGACTCTGTAAGATGGGGGCAGTGCACATGGCCTGCTTTAGGTCTTCAAATGCCTTCTGACAGCTAGCTGTCCACTGAACCTTTTTTGGCATTTTCTTTGAGGTTAGATCATTCAAGGGGATCACTATAGATCCATATCCCTTTACAAACCTCCTATAGTACCCAGTCAGGCCTAAGAAGGCTCTCACCTGTGTCTGGGTGGCTGGAGCAACCCATTCCATTATGGTTTGGATTTTGCTCTGTAAAGGCTGAACCTGGCCTCCACCTACAAGGTGGCCCAGGTATACAACCTGACTCTGCCCTATCTGGCACTTAGTGGCCTTGATAGTGAGGCCTGCTTTCTGCAGAGCCTCCAAAACATTCCTGAGGTGGACCAGGTGATCCTTCCAGGAGGAACTAAAGACAGCAATATCATCTAGATAAGCTGAGCAATAAGTTTCCATCCCTGCCAGAACTTTATTCACCAACCTCTGAAAAGTGGCAGGTGCATTTTTCAATCCAAAGGGCATCACCACAAAGTGGTAGTGCCCACCAGAGTCGAAAATGCTGTTTTGGCTTTTGCATCATCAGCTAATCTGATCTGCCAGTAGCCAGCTGTTAGGTCAAATATACTTAGATACTTGGCTGAGGCCAAAGTATCAATCAGCTCATCTGCCCTTGGTATGGGATAGGCATCAGTCCTAGTGACTGCATTGAGGCCTCTGTAGTCTACACAAAACCTCATTTCTTTCTTACCACCCTGGATATGAGGCTTGGGTACTAGGACTACTGGGCTAGCCCATGGGCTATCTGAAGGCTCAATCACACCTAACTCCAACATTTTCTGGACTTCAGTCCTGATACAGTCCCTGACATGGTCAGGTTGCCTGTAGATTTTACTCTTGACAGGCAGACTGTCTCCAGTGTCCACCTCATGGGTGCACCAGGTAGTTTAACCAGGGGTCAGGCTAAACATATGTCTGTACTGCTGCAGAACTTGTCTGCACTCAGTTTGCTGATGGTCAGTGAGGCTGCTTGCCAAAGCAACACCATCTACTGACCCATCATCAGGGTTCTGTGAGAGAAGGTCAGGGAGAGGGTCACTCTCCTCCTCCTGGTCCTCATCAGTTGCCATGAGCAAGCCCATGTCAGCCCTGTCAACATATGGCTTTAATCTGTTGACATGGAGCACCCTCAGGGGGCTCCTGGGAGTTCCAAGATTCACCATATAAGTGACTTCTCCCTTTTGTTCAACTATTGTATTGGGGCCACTCCACTTGTCTTGGAGGGCTGCTGGGGCCACAGGCTCCAACACCCACACTTTCTGTCCTGGCTGGTACACTGTCAGCACAGCCTTTTGGTCATGCCAAGCTTTTTGTAATTCTTGGCTGGCCTCCAGGTTTTTGGTTGCCTTTTTCATGTATTCAGCCATCCGGGAGCGGAGACCAAGTACATAGTCCATCACATCCTGTTTGGGGGGCTTGAGAGGTAACTCCCAGCCCTCTTTGACCAAACACAATGGACCTCTTACAGGATGCCCAAACAGAAGCTCAAATGGGCTGTAACCAACCCCCTTCTGTGGAACCTCTCTGTAGGCAAACAACAGGCAGGGAAGAAGAAGGTCCCATTTCCGCCTAAGCTTCTCTGGGAGTCCTTTAATCATTCCCTTAAGGGTTTTGTTGAAGCGTTCAACCAAACCATTGCATTGTGGGTGATAGGGAGTGGTGAACTTATAAGTTACACCACACTCCTTCCACATTGCTTTCAGATATCCTGACATGAAGTTAGTACCTCTGTCAGAGATGACCGTCTTTGGGAAACCCACTCTGGAGAAGACTCCAATGAGGGCTCTTGCCACCACAGGGGCTGTGGTGGTCCTCAGGGGAATTGCCTCTGGGTACCTGGTGGCATGATCCACTACCACCAGGATAAATCTGTGCCCAGTTGCAGTTTGAGGGTCAAGGGGACCAACAATGTCAATCCCTACCCTTTCAAAGGGTACCCCCACCACAGGCAGTGGTATCAGGGGGCCTTTGTTGTGCCACCTGCCTTGCCACTGGCTTGGCATGTGACACAGGAGCGACAAAACTCCTTTGTGTCCTCTGACATATGTGGCCAATGAAAATGTGGAACAAGCCTGTCCCAGGTCTTGTTTTGGCCCAAGTGACCTGCCAAAGGGATATCATGTGCTAGGGTCAAGAGGAACCCCTAAACTTCTGAGGTATTACCAACCTCCTGGTGGCTCCAGGGGCTGGATCTCTACCCTCAGAATATAGGAGTCCCTCATCCCAATAAACTTTATGGGACCCACTAGCACTCCCAGCAGCCTCAGCAGCAGCCTGCTGTCTGAGGGGTTCAAGAGAGGGGCAGCACTGTTGCTCCTTACTCAGACCTTCCCTAGAAGGGCCCCCTGCCCCCAAGAACTCAACCTGATCAGCCTCAAGTTCCTCTGGGGCAGTTCCTTCTTCAGGGTCTGCTCCTCCTCCCTGGGGAGGGGAATCTGTGATCTGAGACAGAGGGGAAGGCACTGCCTTAACCCTACTGCTCCTCCTCTTGGGAAGCATCTGGTCCATAATTTCAGGATCCAGAGCTGATTCAGTGTCATGCATTTTGGCTTGTGACCTGGTCACAGCAAATACCTCTGCAGGGATGCCCAACATCTCAGCATGAGTCCATAACTCTACTTCAGACCAGGCGGAAGTTTCTAGATCATTGCCCAATAGACATTCTACAGGGAGGTCTGCACTGACTACAACCTTCTTGAGGCCAGTTACCCCTCCCCAGGAGAAATTCACAACTGCCAGACTATGGTTGGTCCTGACATTGCTTGCATTGGTCACCTGGTACATTTCGCCCAGGATGATCTGTCCAGGGTCCACAAGATCCTCTGCCACCATGGTGACACTAGCCCCTGTGTCCCTAAATGCCAAAGCCTGTTTGCCATTTATTACAGGCTGCTGTTTGTATTTGCCCAGATTACTGGGGCTTACTAGGAAGGGCATGTCAATGTCTCCATCACAAATCAGCATTGCCTGAGTGGGTACTCTGACTAGGTCAGCGTCCACTTCAGAACCCAGGGTCAACCCTACTACACCCTTCTTCTGAGTACCACCTCCACCAGTAGCTGGACTAGGGGGAACAGTTGCCTTAGGGGCAGGAGTGGTGGTGGTTTGGTCTTTGGACTTGTTACAGTCAGAAGTCCAGTGCCCTTTCTGTTTACAGAATTTGCACCAGGGCTTCTTTTGGCCTTTTCCCTTGTTGGATTGTGACTCCCCACCAGATGCAGATTTTTGGGGCCCTTGTGAAGACTTCTGGTCTGTTGACTTATCCCCACCTTTCTCAGAGCCCTTAGAATCCTGCTTCTTGGTGTCACCCCCTTGGTTCTGGGTTTTCTGCCTCACCCTGGTTCTGACCCACTTGTCTGCCTTCTTTCCCAATTCTTGGGGAGAGGTCAGATCGGAGTCCACCAGGTATTGATGCAACAACTGGTTCTGGCAATTATTAAGGATCTGTTCTCTCATCATTAGATTATACAATCCCTTGAAATCAGTAACCCTACTGCCAACCAGCCAACCCTCCAGAGCCTTGGTTGCACAATCTACAAAGTCAGTCCAGTCCTGAGTCTGTGCCTTCTGGGTGTCTCTGAACTTCAACCTGTACTGCTCAGTGGTTAAGCCAAACCCATCTATCAGTGCACTCTTCAGGACTTCATACTCATCAGCATCCTCTTCTCTAACAGTGAGGAGCTTGTCTCTACCTTTATCTGAAAAGGAGCGCCACAAGATTGCTCCCCACTGCTTTTGGGGGACCTGTTGTACTCTACAGGCCCTTTCCATAGCAGTTATCCACTTATGGATATCATCCCCACTCTGGTAGGGAGGAACAACCTTGCTCAGGTTCCTATGGTCTGGAATATATTCTCTGCCTCTAGGGACACAGTTGCTGCCACCAGGGGGTTCTAACCCCTCTTTTCTAGAAGCTCTCTGGAGCTCAAAGGCTTCTCTATCTAATGCCAACTGCTTGGTTTTGAGGGCAAATCTTGCTTCCTCATACTGCAGCAGTTTGCACAGTCTTTCAGAGGAGGCTCTCTTCTTGGGAAGTAGGAGTTCCTCTGCTGGACAAATTCTCTGCCAGAGTGATAGGAGCGGTCAGAGTCCCTAGAAAGGGACCTGTGCCTCTCCTCCACTGTGTCAGTTCTCTTAGGGAGAATTCCTCTGTCCTTTTCAGACCCCTTGGGGCCTGGCCCTACAATCACAGAGTCTTGGTCAACTTGATGTTCATCATCTGACCCAGACACTGTAATTGACCCACCCCTGATTCAGACCCATTAGCTCCTAGAGCTAATCTAAGATCATCTGCTGTCAGCAGATCTATCAGGTGTAGTGTGGAGGGACTCTGTCCTATCTTCAGGTGCCTCTCAGCACACATGGCTTTCAAGTCAAAGAAAGTCATGTCCTTATACTGAAGCTGGGTGGATCCACTGGGTCCATCCCTTAAGGACATTCTAGTGTTGTGCAGTGTTGTACTACCTACACTAGTTTGTGGCCTACTGATCCTAGCTTGAGCTGTAGAAAGGGTGTGCTATCCCTTGGCACACAGCTCTAAGTTCAGTAGAATTTATTGATACTAAGCTTGACTTTATATGTACCTTGAGTACCTATAGTGGTTTTCAGTTAGTAATTCAAATAGAGATTTTCTGGTAAAACAATAGCAAGCTGGAATCCCACACGCTGCCACCAATGTGAGAAGTTGGCCTGGTATATGCTGTTCACTAGTTAAAGTGGACACCTTGCACCAGTCCAATTCGACTCTTATGGTAGGTAGGTTTAAGACAACCTTTATAGAAAGCTATCCTAGTGGTAGCTGTGGAGAGCAGCCTTCAGGCTAAGTCTTGGAGGAATGTAAAGCAGCTTGTTTTACCACACAATCTCTTGAATCACCAAATGAAAAGACACCACACAGGTATATATATCAAATATATATGTATTTATTACTAAACAACACTCTACTAATCTCTTTATGAGATTAGAAGTCAGGAACATATGTACAAATCAAATGTTATCAAAAATAAGTTAGCACAAGTAAATATCACAATCTTATCTTGGCTAGACCGTGGTCTAGAGCACATAGAATCGAGGGACCCCCAAGAACCACCCCAGGTAGTTGTAGGAGACCCACAGGGGACGGACGCGGTGTTCAGACACTGGTGCGAGTCCTGTACGAGTCTATGCGAGAGAACGCGATTGAGTTATCAATGTTACAGGTCCCTGGCGTGTTCGAGGCGAACACACCGATCGGTCAGTACGAGTCGAAGGACGCGGATACTGATAGAGTTACAAGGGAGTTGGACGCGATGTGTCTAACACAGACGCGAGCCCTGTACGAGCCAGTGCGATAATCGCACGGGGAAAATAGGAGTTTTAGGGCACTTCTAGGGTAGCTACAAGCAAGCCACTTACAGGGTAAGTAGTTCTAGGGCCCACACCCACAGGAGCACCGTAGTGCTGAAGTTACCTCACCCAGGGGAGCCGGGTGCATAGGTGTCCTTTGGTGTCGGGTCGCGGCGTCGTTTTCAATGGGAACCAATGAAGACTTGCTGCTTGCGACGACAGAAGAAGTGTCCGTTGGAATCCAAGCCTGGATTCGGAGGGAGGAAGACCTGAAAGCAGAGGGGATAGTGTTCACAGTCACTTGGCAGTGACTCTGGGCAAGGAAGATGAATGCCCACCGTCGTCGACAGCTTTTGGTCGTTCATGGGTGTCTTGACTCTTTGACCACGTGGTCCAGGCAGTGCCGATGATGACCAGGAGCTGGATTCGGTGTGTCTCACGACGTCTGCAGCTTACTGAGGTGTCGACGACTCAATTGGAGCCAACAAGCCTTGGTAGCAGCAAGTCTCATAGTGATGAGGAAAAGTCAATGGTGCAGACCAGCAAGATCGGGGGACTTACCCAGCAAGGGTAGGTCAGGGCAGCCCTGGAGCAACCAGGGGAGCCCTTTGGTTTTGTTGGAAAGTCTTCTGGGGACCCACAAGCCAGCTGGCAAGGGATCGCAAAGACACCTCGGGAGGATTCACTCAACAGGGGCCCACGGTCACTCGGGACTGTGTAGGCCTCTGAATTCGGGAGGGATCTCTGCTAGAGGCTGGGACCACACGTGGTCCAAAGCACAGGTTTGTAGAACGTCGTGAAGGGGTTGCACTTGACAATAGTGCACGGTACCCAGGGGCTGCGGTTCCTCATCGCTCATGGGGTCCACTTGCCTCAGCTTCGCTGGAGACTCACAATGGCCTTGGAGAAGTCAGGAAATCCTCTTCCTGAGCTGCAGGGACTTTGGGCTCCGGTGGGAGCGGCGTAGTTTGCGACCGTCATTGTAGTTTTTGGTGCCTGCCAAGCAGGGGAGTCACTCCTTGACTCCAAGGGAGATTCTTCAGTCTTCCAGAGGTAGTGGAATGTCGAAGGTCCAGGACTCTTCTTGAGAGCGTCGTCCAGGGAGATCTGGGTTGCAATGCACAGGTTCCCCCTCTTATACTAAAAAGAAGGGAGGGACTAGCTCTATGACCCCACCTATGGGAGGGTCAGGGGAGTGGGTGGCTACACCCACTTCCCTTTGTCCAGTTTCGCGCCAGAGCAGGGGCAGGTAGCCCCTGAGCCGGTTTGAACTGGGGTATGCACAGAGGAGCCTTCTGCTCCCCAGTGCAGGACTTCAAAGCACTCTAAGAGTGCACCCACCCAGCCTCAATACACTAAACCCTGTCTGGGAGGTGGTCACACCCCTTGCGACAGGATATCTATTGTTGGGCTTCCTCCACTGTGAGTTTCGGTCATCAGCAGGAGGGCAGCCCAGTGTCTGTGACTGGTGGCATCCATCTTGTGATGCCAGGGCTCTGGAAAGAAGTTACCGGTTAGGCCGGTGTGTACATGTCTCTCCCTCTAGAAGGGTGGAATGCTACCCCCGCCACCAGAACTGGCGGGGGGGTAGTATTCCAAGATGTTTGACACCAAACACGACATGTTTCCGTGCAGCCATCCCAAAGTTAGCATTTAACGCGAGGTTATAATGCGCTTAAGAGTATATGGTCAGGCTGCACTACAAACAGCATCAGAGAAGGATCTCTGAATGCTGCAGAGGGGCTCTGCTCATGCAGGGACACCCTCCCACATAAGAACCAAGCACTCTGCCTTCAGGATTGATAAGGCCTGCCATAGGAGTGACTTATAGGTTTGTATGTGTGTATGTATGTAGTGGTATAGGTAGCCCATACCACAGTAAGGGGTGCATGCACCACCTTACCCAGGCTGCAGTAGCAGGCCTGTGGTGTCAGATTTAGTCTGCTTCCCAGGGGTGGCATAATACATGCTTCAGCCCCTGGTAGGCCTGTGAAGTACCTATGCCCTTGGTACCTAAGGTACCATATACTAGGGACTCATAAGGTACCACAGTATCCAATCACTAGTGCACCTAGAGTGCACTCCAAGTCGTTTAGAGAGAACAGAGAGGCTGGGGCCCTGATTAGCAGGGACCCAGCCCGACTATAGCCAGAAACCAGTGTAAACATCAGAAAAAAAGTGGGGGCAACATAAGAGGCAGATCCTACTCTCTTACAGGTTCTTAAAAGCCAGGAAAAGTGGTTGGACCATAAACTTAGAAGTGCATAGAAATGGCTGTGTGGGCTATTTCTCTGTCCTGTTGCACAGATACAGAAACATCTACCAGGATCTATTCAGCTATTCAAAGATGCCAAAAAACATCATGACAGGGCTCTTCAGGGCCCTACTTTATCTGCGCACCCGGTTAATTCACATCCAAGCCTTTTTAGAGGATAACCTAATAATGTATGATTTTGTATCAGTCGCATGTGAAGTGGCCTCTCTGGGACTTTCTTGGAACACAGTAAGTACCTGGCCATAATCAAATCAGAAATGCGCTAACCGCTGTCATTTTCGCAATTATGTTCTGTATTGTTTCATCATCAAACAAGTTTTATTTGGTTAAAAACCATATAAGCATAAATGCATTAACAATTCTATTCAATGTGTCTCATTAAAAAGCCAAATCATACAATATACCTATTATAAATTAAGAAAGGTAGCAATTAAATGAAAACGTCCTCAATACATGTACAAAATCAGCATTTGAATCAACCAACGCCCCTCAAAGGACAAGAACATGAATAAATTATATGGGTGTGGCCGATGAAAAAAGATCAACAAGCTTGCAATAAAACAGTAAAAACCATCGAGATAATTACTTCCCTGTCAATATCCTCAGTCTAACTGCAGCAGAGATGAAGTTGTAGACCATTAAGCAAATATATTCTGATTGCAATCACTGTAGGAGAAAAGCAGTCCTACATCTTCAGATGTTCAAAGACCTCAGCAGTGGAAGTAAGAATGTTTGCCTGAGTATAGTGTATAATTTACAGAAGAAGAAGTAAAGTGTAGACTGGGTAGAACTCGTGTCAGAAGGACAGGATGCAAGGTCAGTTTCATGAAATACTTTATTGGGATACGAAACCAGGAAATGGACTATGTTGAATCTAGACCTTATCAGGTAAAATCTAAGACAATGCTGAAGAGGAAAGTGTAGCTAAGGTTCCATTGAGTCCAAAGTCACTAATGGAATATAGGCGGACACACTTTTTTCCCCACCTCTCTGCTTTCTCTTCCCTTCCTACAGGCAGTCAAGAAATCTGTCTGTAATTGCTTATTAAAAATAGAATTTGAACTCTGTGGACTATGAAATAAATCAGATCTTCCTAGCAATGCGGATGGTTCGTTTGCGTATCTTAGTCATGAAATACTGTGAGCATTGTCTAGTCCTAGATAATCGTTAATAATTTCCTGATTTAAGACAGTTTCATGTTTGGCGCAGACCGAGTGCCACAGCTTGAGGGGAGCTAGCTTGAAGCGATCTTCTATATTCAATAGCCTAGTTCCGTATGGCAGAGGAATATAGGTAAAGAATTAAGGACAGACTAAAGTCTTCTTACAAACATGTTTACATTGGCCTTTTGTGAGGGCGATATCACAGAATCCCCATACCCCTGCTCCATATATCATAGCAGAGCAGCAGCGAGCAATGTAGATCTTAGTCATGACATCCAGTGGCTTATGACCTAACTTTCCAGCAAACCTGAAGAGGACCTCTGTTGTTTGGTCAAACTGTGTATTCCTGACCTTAATTAAATGTGGCCAAGTACCTTTCTGATCAAAAGGGATGCCCAGATAGGTAAAAGTTTAAACTAGGACAAGTTTTTCCGTATTAATAAAATGTCATCTGGGATTAGTATAAGTGTGGTGTACGACCATAGAATGAGACTTGGCAATTTTTGTCAGTAGACCCAATTTACTCATGTAAGAGGTAAACCTATTCACCAACATCTGAAGGCCCACCCCGGTTCTTCACATCAGGACACAGTTTTCTGCATATAACAAAGTAGGTTGTTTTCTCGATCCCACTCTAGGGGTACCTGCCTCTCCCATATTCAGGGAAGTGTCCAGATCATTACTATATAAACAAAAGAGAAACGGGACCAGCACACACCCTTGTCGTACACCTCGCTTCAGGTTGATAGGGTCGGTGCATTCCCCATAAACTCCATACCTAATGCAACGCATCTCTGCCTCATGCATTTGGGCCAGTAAATGGACTAGAGCTGCCTCCGCCGCCGACTGGGTCTTTTATATTTTTGCACTGGCTAGAATAATTATTGCTCGGAACTGGAAATCCGCTTTCCCTCCAAAATATGAGGAGTGGTGGAAAGAGGCTATGGAAGCGTATGAACTGGAACATCAGATAGCTGAGGCTAGAGGATCTGTGGTGTCGTACCATTGTATTTGGGGTAATCTAAGAGATTATTTTGGGTCAGAGTAGAGATTGTTGCTTACTCTGCTCATGTTGATTGTTTTCTGCTCAATGATTTATCTGAACATTGCTATGTATTTCTGATGTCTATAATGAATGTATGTTATCTGGGTTTATTTAATATCTAACACCCTATTCAATCTTTCGCGCTGCCTGCCTTTTGTTTAAGAGCTGTTTCATGATTTTTCTGAATATTCTTAGCGTTTTGATGTCTATAGTGAATTTATTTCCTTCAGGTTTATTCAATATTTAATACCTTATTCAACTTTTCTATATTTCTAAGATTGATATTTTATATGTTATAAAGCCTGGAAAAATGGTCCACCCATTTATTAGGCGGTAAAACAATATCTAAGGGGGCGTTGTGACTATCGTCAAAGTAGGGGGCACTAACAGTTTTCTAAAATAAGCGAGCATCATTCTTAATACTGGCTAGATGCAGATTCTCCCATGGTCCTTGCCTTATTGTTGTTTTCCTCTTCATGATGGCTTGCTTATAATTCCTTCTGCATACTCTTATCACCTCTCTCTCTCTGGGTATCTGTTTAAGGACAGAGATAAGATCTTTATGGGCTTTTGAACAAGCATTATCAAACCATTTTTGAGGTATATCGTGACTGACCTTTTTGTCTACTGTCAAAAGCCTTTTTTATGGTTTGGCAGATCCAAGTAAATGCCCCCAGTATTCGTTTAGCGGTCTATCTCATTCTCCTAACTGACCGATAACTGTGTCCCATTATTCACAACATGGTCTACCAACAAACACCCTAAATCCACCATGGCCCACTTGAAAAGAACCCCTTGTTTTTCTTCAAAACAACTGGGGCAATGGTAAGTTTACAATAATGCATTTCCTTGCCCAAATCTAAAGAAATCGCCAGAGGATCGTGGTCACTCAGACCAATCTGTAATATTTGAAAATCAATAGCCTTCTGCTTATATTGTAAAGGGAGAGATATAAAATCAATTTGGCTGCCCTGACCTCTACCGGTATAGGTGATACAGCCTTGTATGGGAGTAGAAATAAGGTCAATGGTGAGGACAATCGAATACTTTATCAGAATGGAATTAAAAATATCCCCACATTAATTATGTTCAAAGTGTAAGTATTCCTCAGTATCATAACTTGGTACTCCACAGACAAGGTTGCTAGGATTTGTGCATAACCTGCAATTAAACTCACCCCAAAAAATCAATATATATTTCTTGTCTGACTCATTCAAGACCTTTCTCAGGGATTGGTCAAGGGAAAGTGCTATCTATGTGTTGCTTACAAAACATTATTGTGATAGAAATTAACCACAACAAGCATTTCCTTGGTCTTATCCCTAAAAGTGATGATTTGAAAATTTGGTGAGTCAAGATGTGTAGTGTGGATCTTCCAATCTAAAGTGATGGAAATAAGTCTCAGCAGACCACCTCTGTGATGAACCCCACCCAAATAAACAGCTGATGTATGAAAAGACATAAAACCATTTATGTGAACTACATCACAAGTCCAGGTCTCTTGTACACAGATTATATTGAAGCCTTTAAATAAATGAGTCCATTCAGTAATATCCAGTTTGGACCGCTGACCAGCAACATTCCAGAACAGGATTTAGAGACAACCACTTGTGCGTTAATGTCAGTTTACGTACCCGGACAAGCGGTCACATTTGCAATTCCATTAGGTGTTGCATTATTACCTGTCAGCTCCTTAAATACCAGAGGCATCATCTCCAGGTCTTTACCAATTGAAGTTTCTGCCAGATTAGAAGTGTCCAATCAATCATTGTCCGATAGCCCAGAGAGAGGGGCAAAACGATTTGCATGGTTATGAGGATTTATTCATTTATTGATTGTTTCAGCTGACAGCCTTACAATATTTTAACAACATGCAATAGAAAAACAACTCAATAAAAGCATGTGCACAGCAATCTATCAATACATTAATTGGAAAAATTAAAATGCAAGTACAATAAAGTGCTAAAAATATGTCTTTTCATCGAAGGCGTACAACCTAGGAAAAAGAGCATGTTGAAATTCTTCAAATACAGTAAAGTGCAAGTGCAGTGAAAAAGGTGCACATTACCATCAGAGGCAACATCCTAAATAAGAGAAAACATATACATGACTATCAATTAAAAAAGCATAAGAACATTTGGAAATTAACTTCTTTTCAGATGTAAACAATCTGCCAATCCACCTATAGAGTAAAGTGCAGTGCATAAAAATAGTGCAAAATTGTGCAATTTATGCATAAAATAGCAGTGTTTTCCATTATGGGAAATAACCAGGTTCATGGAGCCTACCTACTTAAACATAATCCTAGAGTGGAGGGCCACTCTCTCAGGCAGGGCCAAGTAACCCATAAATATGATGCTACGGAGGTGACCACATACATATCATCTGGTTTAATACGTAATGCCATTGCTGGTTTAACACATCTAAACCCATAGTATTTAAAAAGGGGGAAGAGCACCTCCGCCGGGTGGCTACGTATTTTTTACAAAACAGAATAAAAGTGTCCGACCACCGGCGCTACAATCACAGCGATAGTATCTACCATCAAGTATATGTATACGTATGAGAAAATCCATGGTCAGGAGGATACCTAGCCAGAATTGTAAGTACAATGTTCGCTTCAATCAAGGGTATAACATGTCTAGATATTCTGGACACGAGAGGTCATAGATGTTACTTAAATAATTGCTCATAAGAGATCCCAGCTTCAAATCCCAGCATTTTTTTATCTGCGTGCATTCATGATACAGTTCTTTAATCAGATCTGCAGCATCCTGTCTAATACTTCCAGGAGCTTCCCACAGAGACATCAACTGTAGCTCCTTCAAAAAAATGTGTACATGTGACAACCATGCATGGCCCCGGAAGGAGCAGCTAGCTGTGACTTCTTTTAGGGTTTCTAAATAAACTGTGGCCTTAGGGTTTCTTACCAGTCTAACCCAGTAAAGAATTGGCCTGAGAGCGATGATTTCTGATATAGGGGTAAAATTAAGCTCCGCGTACAGTGCCACTAGAGGGGCACCTGGTCCAAGCCCCAGCAAATTTCGGAAGAAATGATTCTTAGCTACTTGCAGTGGGCGGACATTCCCAAACCCCCATAGTTTCACACCATACAGTGCGGCCGCCACTGTCCTTGGCTTATATATTTGTATAATAACACTGATACTTCTCACACCAGTCTTATGCCTAAACTTTAAAACTGCTCCAGCCAGTTGTCTCAAAACTAGTGTAGCCTTCAGTATTTGACTACCACAATGCAAATTCTCAGAAAATTGATTTCCCAAATAGTCAAACTGCTTAACAGTTTCCAGGGGTATACCTTCAACTGAAGGCTTTCGCTTAAAACAGGGGGAGGGCCTCCATACCATACACTTTGTTTTGCTACCATTAATGGTTAACGACTTCTTGTCACAATACTTATGAGGATCAGAAATAGGGTTGGCCAACATAGGTCCTTACCTATGCTGTTTGAGGCTACTGCAGAAGGAGGGCAATAAAAGAAACCCAGAGGAGTGCATGTATCTTGGCCTGATTGATTGTTTGAAGGTATTAACGGTGGAGAAGTGCGCCCACCAACCGAGGACTTTTGAAATTCACAACCACGCAGTCCCCTGTTACAGCTTTTGGGGCATGACCTTGCCATCCTACCCTCAGTAACATGATAGTCTTGTCTACCAGGTCAGCATACTAGCCTGATTTACTCTTGTACCAGGGATCAGCTTTGTATTTTAAATCCCTCCAATTTTCAGGTGAGTCCTTAACCAGGGGAGGTATACCAGTAAGAACTATCATGTAAGTTGTATACTCAGGCGGTAATTGAAGGCGGCCAATCGCCTGCTATTTACAGACTCATGTCTAAAATTGGCTGCTGGCTGATGATGATCTGGGATGTTGGGCACCTGGGTCTATCACTTTTTCACTCAATGTTGGTACATCTTGAGAGAATGGACCTAGGTAGGCTGGGGTCATTAGGAAACAAATCAGGGTTCACCACTGAAGTCACAGATTGACAAAGGGCTTTTTCACGTATTGTAGGTTCTAAGGAGTACTGAGAAGTGTTGCACTGGTTATCTAACAAGTTTTGCACTTCATCCCCAATATTTATTTAATTTCGAAGTTACATCTTGGCAACATTCTTTCAGTAGGGACTCCAAGTTGTCAAAGAAGGGTTTGCAAATATTAAGTAATTCAGACCTAGGGTAGGGTAAGACTGGGATGGCTGCATTGTTGGAAGGATCATTAGGTTTTGACTTTGGCTTGTGTCTTAGTTGTGCCTCTTTGAGTTTTTCTGTCGCTACGCTTACGCTTAGGAGGTGAGGATTTGTGCACACTTGAGTAAGGGCTGCTTGGACCAGCGATGGAAATTTTATCTGGTGGATCGTGAACGACACAAGAATTCATTAGTATGTATTGTTTTTTTTTTACTTAAATAAATGAATCTAATATGCTGTTGTTAGACCTGGCATACTTAGCATGGGTTTCCCCTGTATTTTTGCCTTTGCCTCCTGTGTTTTTACTGTGTGATGGACTTCGTTTTTGCTGGTCCAGATGCTATGGGCTTTTTGCCACTGCTGTTCAGTGCCAAAGTGGCTTATTTGGTTTACTGTTAAGCCCCTAGTACAGTGCACTGTGTGTGCCCAGGGCCTGTAAACCAAATGCTGCTAGTGGGCTTGCAGCACTGATTGTGCCACCCACACAAGCGACCTTGCAAAAGGGTCTCAGACCTTCCATTGCAGTGTCTGTGTGCAGTCTGGTACTGCCACGTCGACCTGGCAAGTGCACCCACTTGCCAGGGCCTAACCTTCCCTTTTCTTACATGTGAGTCACCCATAAGGTAGGCCCAAGGTACCCCTGTGGGCAGGGTGCAGTGTATGTGAAAGGTAGGACATGCCCTGATGTGTGTGGCATGTCCTGATAGTGAAATACAGCCAATTTCGTTTTTCACTAGTGAAAGGCTATCTATCCCATAGGATAGAATAGGAGTTCATTTATAACATCTTATAAATATAACTTCCCATTGGGAGGAGATAGGAAGGTAAAGTTTAGTATGCCTGAACTCAGAATATAAAGATGCATCTTTTAGTGAGGATGATTTTTACATTCTGTGTTTGAAAGTAGGTATTTTCTTGCTTAGCCATCCTGTGTGCCTCTGCTAGGTTATGTATTGACTGTCTGGCTTTGGAGTGACAGGGGCTGGGGATGTGCATTCTGTTCAGACAGCCACTTGGGGGGTGAGGTATGTCCTGCCTTTCCAGGGTGAGTCAGGGCTGGGCTGAATAGACCTGGGCTGCATTCAGAGTAGGGGTAGGAGTTTTCTTTCACACCTGAATGGGCCTGGTCTGCCTTGGACAATGCTGTCTCCACCTCCTGCCAGGAAGTTGCACTAGAGAGGACAGAACTGGTTTTGGCTGGGCAAAGACCTTTCTCTGCCACCAGAGAACAAAATAATTTGTGCTATAAATAGTGGGGCCCAGACCCCAGACTTTTCGATTACTTCTGGGATTCAAGAGAAACCTTTGCCAAGGAGAAGAGCTGGAGAAACTGAAGACGAAGTACTGCCCCTTTGCTGTGTGCCATCTGGGGTTGCATAGCTGCCAAGGTTTCAGATTGCTATGTGTGACATTTTCATAATTTCAGTGTAATTATGAGTGACATTTCAGCAACTAAGAGTGACTCTTTCTCTTGAGCAAAATCAAGCAATGAAGACGAGGGAAACATATCAGAAATTACACCCATTTGAGTAATGAGATGGTCTTTAGAATCATGTTTTCAAACACACATAGTTGAGGTAAACAGGCGCACATCATAACAAATAAATATAAGCCTATGTCCATCTCGTAGGAGGAAAAGTGATGAGGCGGACGGGATATCACAAGGACCATGGCACTGTGAACGTCTCAATGTAGAAATTCATGTGAGTGGGCAGAATTTCTTTACATAGGCAGAAGAGCCCATACGACAGAACATGTAAATAAATAATGCTGAATCGGTAGTAAGCAACATCATAAATATGACCATAGTTCTTTTGCGCTATAAGAACAAGACTGTAAGAACAGTTCATATGAGTAGGACATGGTTCATGAGTCATTGAGCATAGTACTCTCCAGTAACGTTCTGCACATTTCATACCATCTAATTAAACAGCCAACAAAAAGTAACTTTTATCACCAAAAGCCAGTATTTTTCCCTCTTATTTGTACAGACTTTAACTGTAATCATATGAAGAAAGCATTTAAAGGTGTGTTCGAGCTGCATTAATGATCCTTGACTGATAAAGTAAACAAAGACAGAAATGCCATGCTAAAAATAAATACAGATGATGCATACGTGCCAATAGACCGATTCATGCGGGAGACTCCCGATTTTTAAAGCCAAAAATGGCTTTATTTTGGCTGTCTCCCACCTGAAATGTGGACACCGTAATCTCTGCCTCAAATTACAACACATCTAATATTGATGCAGCCCACTGCTTCTACAATAGCATACTTACATGAAACCCAATTCATCCTTACATCAAAATACCTGAAGCTCTCATTACGTGTATATTGTGCCACAAGGCCGAATGCAAACAAAAACGAACACCAATTGAGGAAGTGCTGCTATAAATACTTACAGGTGTCAACTTCAGGCTGTCCCCCGTGCTGGTGGTTTGACGGTGTTTGGCACGCTGTAGACAGCCCAGAAGATGCTGTCTTTCAGCCCTGCGGCACTGATGTAAATCCGTCGACCTGGAACCGGACCTTCATTTTCAAAGGGCCTGAGGCTCGAGAAGGGGGGCGGTCAATGTGCGTGACTCCAGAGGGTCACGGAGGAGATGATAAGGCAGAGCCTGCTGCTCCAGGCACTTCTGAAATTCTCTGCCTGCCTCAGTGCAAGTATGCGTTCCCACGTGGAGGGCAGGTGAATATTTTTAATCCATCGGCCAGGGTGCTGAGCGACGGCAATCACTCTCGGAGGGAAGCCGGCCTGCTGAAGCGGGCAGTGCAGGGCCTGCAGAGTTTCAAAAACATCCAGTCCGCCTAAGTGCCAGCGAGCGTGACCTCCCCTTTGGCTATGCGCAGAGGAGGGGCTACTCTGGCAACAGCGCTTTTGCCTGCCGGTTTCCACGCACGTTTTGTGGGTGGCCTGTGAGCTTAGGAATTGTCACCTAGGTCGTTAAGGAACGCGGTGGGTGGCGTGGGACATATTATTAAAGCTCGTTCCACGCCAGAGATCATAGGAGGAGATTAAAGACATACAACCCAAGCAAGGCCAGAAAGTGTTTGGGAGACGTGGCACTAATGCTCCAGCAGTGCCCTTCCGGCTTCGCAGCCGTTGCCTAAGGTCCTCCAGCTAGTATTAAGCAGCTCAACCGGCAGCCCCCAATAAAGTCAGCGAGCAGCCACACCTCGTGCTGCCTGGCTGATTCACTCGACTTTGTTTTATTATAACAATTAGCAGCCAGCGTTTGCGACGCAGCGCTTGACAGGCACAGGCGCTAATATGCGTGACTAAGCATTTCAGTGCAGTGATGCGGACCACCACACTGAAATGCGTTAGTCTAACGCCTGATGCATGGTACTTGGCAGGGCTGGGGTTGGCCTGCAGTGGCTGTTTCTGCCAAGAAAAGGACAAGGACTTTGCTGTGTGCTGTGTCCCCTGCTTGAGGAAAATCTCCAGGGGCTTGAAGTAGAGCATGCCTCCTGTTTTGAAGTCTCAGGGATATAAAGACTTCACCCACAGCTCCCCTGAACTTCCTTGCTGGGAGTTCTGACCTGCCAAGAGGTGCCTGTTGCTGTTCTGGGCCTCTCGAGGTTGTTCCTGCTGATGGAAGCTGGAAAAGTAACGCAACAACGAGAAGTGCTGCGCATCCGCACCTGTTTTCGATGCATCGCCAAAGAAACCGACGCAGCGCCTGCCAGCGGTGGGAGAAATCGCCACAGGGCACATCGGGGTCACCGATCTACTAAGTCCGAGATCACTGCACCGCTTCCGACGCAGGCCCTGCTGTGCGGCTGCAAGAACCAACGCATCGTGGGACCACGGCAGGAGAAACCAACGCAGTGCCGTTGCTGCATCAAGAACCAAAGTCTACATCAACGCTGGGGCAGCAGTAGGAAACCGACGCATCACCTTCCTGCACAGTAAAAAACCAACGCATCACTTCCCCTTCAGTAAGGAACCGACGCATCACCTCCCCTGCATGGCAGTAAGGAACCAACGCATCAACTCCCCTGGAGTAAGGAACCGGCGCATCACCTTCCCTGCACGTAAGGATCCAATGCATCACCTTCCCTTCTTCTGTATTTGTTTATGATTTTGACGCATCCAAGGTACTTTGTGTTGAAAGTGTCGCATCTATAGTTTGCTATGGACAGAACTGTTTCTACCTTTTAAAAGTCATATTTTGATTATTGTATTGTGGATTTTTGTCGTGTTGGTCTTGTTTGGTTTAGATAAAGATTACTCATTTTCCTAAACTGGTGTGGTGTCCATTTGTAGTGTTTTCACTGTATTACTGTATGTGTGCACAAATTCTTTACACACTGCCTCTGAGATAAGCCTGTCTGCTCGTGCCAAGCTACCAAGGGGGTGAGCAGGGGTTATTTTGTAAGTGTATCCCCCTTACCCTGACTAGGAAGAAGGGTCCCTACTTAGACAAAGGTGCAAACCATTGCCAACTAGAGAGCCCCCTTTCTATCAGCCGTATTAAAAATATTTGGAACCAAAATGTTGGAGCTATAGGCTGGTAGAGATATATGTTATTAACCGAAGTAACATTTCAAACATTCCAATGATTTTAGCTTTCAGATTTCAGAGAAACACCTGACGTAGTGTAGAACACTTTAAACCCCCTTCTTGCCACTGAAATGGGATTTCACTGGACTTCCCTTAAATGACTTAAGGCTGGCACCCCATCATTTTATGACCACTGTTTTAGAGAGATGTCTTCTGCACTGGCAGATCAATATTGCGCACCAGTCTAGAAGAGGGTCTAAAGTCATTAGATGAGAGGGAGGCATTGATCAGTGCCTACTCAGACCTAGACATTATTGAAGAGATTGAGCAGAGGAGGCCATTTAGCAGGGGTGGGCGGAATTTGCGGAGTTGCGTTCCGCAAAATTCCGCGAAACGGCAAGAAATCTCCGCGAGCACGCGGAATTTCGCGTGCTCGCGGAGATTTTGCTGCGCCCGTTTATATCTGTGCTTCCTATTGAGGTTTAATTTTTGTGACAGGAGCATCGTAGCATCGTGCCAGAATGAATCCTGCCCTGCATATTTATCCACGAAGATGCCACCGTTTTGTGCACTACCTCTACTCAACTGGAGTACTTTCTACTGGCTAATCAGTAAGTGCTACCTCGTTGGGTAAATGTATAGTGCCTTTCCTACACTGCAGCTGCGTAAAGGACCAGAAGAATTGTCTCCAGTGGCCTCGTGTGTCTGTAACTTTGCCACCGCGCCGGAAAGGCACCGGGGTCCTTTGAGTAAGCTGTCCATCATAGTGGGGAAAGGGCGGGAAGACGTTGCATACCGCTAGTGTATGTGGGGTGGGAGCAAACGGGCGGGGCATCCATGCGAGTTCACATGCATCTTGTTTATAAAGGGTCAGAGCACGATCTGAGCAGCAGATGAGAAAGAACCTCCTGGCCACTGGACCTACACAGGGATTGCGCTCGAGAAAATCAAGGATGCAAAGACCTCCATAAGGGATTACAGCTAATGTTTGGCGGTAGATCTGGGCAGAAAGCACTCCTGCTTAGCCTCGACCTTGCTCACAAATGTTTTGTGCTGAATAATGCGTTACAGAATTTGAGCTTCAACTCGGGCACCTGCTTTATTTATATCTGTAAGTGCTTCATGCACCCGAATTCCGTTCCGCCGCGGATCGCGGACGTTTCGACGTTTCCGCGTCCTGCGCGGAACGCGGAAATGCCGAAATTTCGCAAGTTCCGCGAGCGGAACGGAATTTGCCGCCCACCCCTACCATTTAGTAAGTCTTTAGTAATAGGCCTGAAGGCATGTATTATTCATCAAAATGAGACGTCGACCATCCCAATGTATGCCAGTGGTTACATGTGATGGGCACCTACAATCAATTTTAGGGACCAGGACTTATTTTCCATAATCATATTTTGACGCAGAGCAAGAGAAGGAAAGGCAGAAAATGGAAAAAGAAAATGGCAGAGAAACTTAGGAAAATAATAATAAGGGGAGGACACTTGGATGAAAAACGTCTGCAAGAGTGAGGTTAGGAGACAGGAAGTGTAGGGTGGTGAAACAAAATGTTGTTAGGTGTACTGAAGGCTGGACAGCCTTGATATTCAGCTACCCTGGCATTCGGCAGTGGCGGCAGAGGGCTCCTAAGAAAAACTGTGCGTCCTACGTATTCATTTATTACAAATTAACCAGTGGACGACATTGAACAAATGATACCATTTTGTGAGCATGCTTTAATGTGTAAGTCTAAATAATGTAAAGAGGCCACAGGCCATATTCATATAAAGTTCTAAAGGACCATTAGCACTAAACCTGTCTATAATTCCGTACTCTGAACCAACATCTTCTTTGTAAATCGCTATAGTTTGGTTAAAAAAGAACCTGATTTGCATCCCCTCATATTCGGATAAAATATGGCCGGCGCAGGATTGAACTCGAGAGCACGAGCTGAACAGAGAAAGATTAGGTCATCACAATCAGATGCATCCATCCCTAATACATGTTTTAAATAACACTACTAGGCAATTTTTGAAAAGACATGCATATTCCGTTTCAATATACTTAAGTGCAGCAAAGGTTCCCTAAATCATTAGATTTATTTTCTACACTAACCTTATTTTATTAGGTCTGCTAATGCAAAACAAGTTACAGCTTGAATATTTGCTCAAGTGATAAATAATATATCACCACAAACAGCTAAATCACTAAAAGCTCTCAGCACGTCTTCCAGATTGTGAATATGCAAATAGAATATACGCATTTGGTATTTCTAGTTTGCTTGCAGGGCTTGGATTATTTACAGTATTATATTACTAGGCATTGCCTGTTTTATAGATTTATGCATTTGCTCGAACACAGCCATAACTTGCTGCATCCACTCTTAATGGAAATAACAAGTGATATATATTCAACGGGTTCTCTGTTTACATTTCTGATAGCTTCCAAAGCATAAATGTACATTTTGTCTGTTGTTGCTCTTAAGCACTAAAAGTATTAAGATTTGTCGAAAAGGTAATTGAGAGATCACCCATTTTTTTCTTCAGTGGAAATGAACATTACGGTCGTTATGATATATTAATGTGGAGTCCGACTGTGTATTCTTTGCACACATTTTAAAAGGTTGTTCTTTGCGCAGAGACATTCCAAGGTTTAGTGTTAATTTCGAGTAAAGTATTAAGATTAAAGTTTTCCGAGGCAGGGAAAAGCTGGTCATGAATTTAATATACATTGATGATTGTGGGCTGTAATGCATCAAATGTGCCACAATGTTTGACTCGAAACAATTTTTAGAAAGCCTGTGCTCATCGAATAGTCGGGTTTTTACTAATCACTTCCTTGGTCAAACTATGGCTCTTTAGGGAATATCAGCATTTGCATTGACCATTCAAAAGCCTCTCATCAATGATCGAACATTTTTTTAACATTTGATCCGAAATTCCATACTTTGCTTATAATACCTAAAGAAGGAGTTTCTTTTTTGAAACACCGTTAAGTGTGTTGTGGTGTGTTTGTATCTGTGTGAGAGG
Source organism: Calotriton arnoldi (assembly GCA_963921515.1). NCBI lineage: Eukaryota > Metazoa > Chordata > Amphibia > Caudata > Salamandridae > Calotriton > Calotriton arnoldi. The sequence continues at coordinate 2,344,049 of CAWUFW010001744.1, forward strand.
TGTGTGTGTGTGCGTGTGTGCGTGCGTACCTGCGTGTATGTGTGTGCGTGTGTGTGTGTGAGAGAGAAAGAGAGATTTTTGGGACTATATACAGTCGTGATTAAAGTGAAGGAATAGATGAGAGTAGAAAATGTGAGGTAGGCGCACAGCTTTTAGACCAGCCTAATGTAATTCCTACTTTGTTATAGAAGTGAGGTGAGTAAACAGACCCCCACAGTTGCTGTTGCACTACAGCAGTTCAGTTTCATTCACTAAATTAAACCCTTTGAACTTGTGAAATGTCCACCAAGATTCAACCAGTCACTGAGCTGTTCTGTTATTTCCTGTGAGAAGTTGGCCTGGCATATGCTGTCCACTAGTTATAGTGGGCACCTTGCACCAGTCCAAACAACCCCTTATGGATGATAGGTTAAAGACAACCTTTATTGAAAGCTATCCTAGTGGTAGCTATGAAGAGCAGCCTTCAGGCTAAGTCTTGGAGGAATGTAAAGCAGCTAGTTTTACCAGTCTATAATCTCTTGAGTGACCAAATGAAAGAGGACCACACCAGGTATATATATATAAAATATATGTATTTACTCTTAAACACACCCCTCTAGTCTCTTTATGAGGCTAGAGTTCGAAGTACATAAGTTACAAGGCGAATATAAGCAGTTATTAGCACAATACACCTTTGAGCCCTAGGGGCGTACCAAACCATATACTAAAATAGTGGTATAAGAACCACGACTGAGCTAGACACAAGGCCTAGAGCCTGTAGAAGTGCTTGGACCCCAAGGAACCACCCAAGGTAGTGACACAGGGGACCCACGGGGGACGCGTGCAGTGTGAGAGCACAGCCGCGAATCGCCGTTGACTTCTATGGGGAAAGTCGCGGTTGGATTTTTAAAGAAAAAGGACACTTCGGAGAGGACTTCCAGTTAACCCCTTTAAACTTAAGAGTTTCTAGGGCCCACACCCACGTGAGTACCGAAATACTCGTGTTACCTCACCCAGGGAAGCTGGGTGCATACGTGTTAAAAGGTGTTGGGAATCGTCGTCGTTTTCAATGGCGACCTCTTGGAAAGTACTGCTGCCGTGAAGAGGAAGAGTGTCCGGTGTGATCCAAGCCTGGATCGAGGAAGAGGAAGACCTGAAAGCAGAGGGGACAGAGTCTGGGTCACTAGCCAGTGACCAGGGGCACGATAGTCGAATGCCCTCAGATGTCGGGTGCTTCAGGTGAGTTGACGGGGGCCTTGACTCTTCAGCCACGAGGTCCAGGAGGCGTCGACGACAACCAGGAGCTGGATTCGAGCTGTCCCACAAAGTCTGTCGAGTGCTGCGGTATCGGCGACCGGATTGGACCCAACAAGCCTTGGCAACGGGAAGTCACGGGGAAATAAAGAAAAGGCTGCGGTGCAGACCAGCAAGGTCTGAGGGACTCACCCCGCAAGGATAAGTCAGGGCACTTCTGGAGCAACCAGAAAAGCCCAAGCAATTGAAGAGTTGCCTTCGTGGGGACCCACTAGCCAATGGACTAGAGATCGCGAAGGAGCCTCAAGCGGTCACACTTGGAGCTGGCCCACGGGACACTCATTGAGTGTAGGCCAGTGATCTTTGCTGCAGTTGGTGCTCGGGGCTAGGGCTACTTGGAACCCAAAGCACGGCTTTGAGAGATGTCAGGAAGTTGGTGCACTTGCAAATGTGCTTGGTGTCTAGGGGTCACGGTTCCACGTTACCCACGACAGCTACCGGCCTCAGCTTTGCTGGGGACTCAGGGCAGCCTCGGGGAAGTCTGGAAATCTACCTCTGGTGATGCAAAGACTTTGGCGTCCGGCAGGAGCTTCAGTGATGCAGACCGGACAAATGCTTCGTTGGTGCCTGCCAAGCAGGGGAGTCACTCCTTGACCCCAAGGGAGATTCTTTATTCCTCTAATCTTGATGTAGAGCGTCGAAGGTCCAGGATTCAGCTTCAGAGTTTCGTCCAGGGATATCTAAAATCCTGTTGCCAGGGTTCCCTTACTTATACTAAGAAAAGGGGTTGGACTAACTCTGGGGACCCACCTATGGGAGGGTTTGGAAAGAGGGGTGGCTACACCCATTTCCTTTGTCCAGTTTCACGCCAGAGCAGGGGCTGGCAGCCCCTGCAACCGGTTTGAACTGGGGTATGCACGAGGACACCAAATGTGCCCCCATGGCAGGACTTCAAAGCACTCAGAGAGTGCACCACCCAGCCCTAATCCACTAAGGCCTGTCTGGGAGGTGGTAACACCTCCCTGAGACAGGAAACCTATTGTCCAGGCCTCCCCTGCCAGAGTTCCGGAAGCAGCAGGAGGCCAGACTCGTGTCTGTGGCTGCAGCATCCATTTTGTGATGCCAGGCTCTGTTTAGTTGGTACCGGGTATACCGGTGCTGTCATGCCTCTCCCTCTAGAAGGGTGGGATCATACTCCCACACCAGTTACTGGTGTGGGGCTATGATTCCAAGGTGTTTGACACCAAACACGACATGTTTCCGTGCAGCCATCCCGAAGTTAGCATTTACCGTTTAGATATAATGCACTTAAGAGTATATGGTCAGGCTGCACCACAGACAACCCCGGAGAGGAGATTCCAAAGGCTGCAGAGGGGCTCTGCTCATGCATGGGCACCCTCTCACATAAAACCAAGCACCCTGCCTTCAGGATTGATAAGGCCTGCTATAGGGGTGACTGATAGGTTTGTATGTGCAGTGATAGGTGAGATATAGTGAACCTATATCTCTGTAAGGGGTGCATGCACCACCTCACTCAGGCTGCAGTAGCAGTTCTGTGGTGTCATTTTGGAGGGCCTTCCAGGGGTGGCACAATACATGCTTCAACCCCTGGTAGGCTTCTGGGGTACCTATGCCCTGGGTACATAGTATACCATATACTAGGGACTTATAAGGGCACCCCAGAATACAATCTGAAGTGTACTTAAAGTACAGGGAATCAATTTAGAGAGGAAGCAGCTAGGCTGGGGTCCTGGATAAAAGGCCCCAGCCAGACTAAAGTCGAAAAACAGTGATACACCAGCAAAAAGTGGGGGTAACCATAAGAGGCAGATCCTACTCTCCTACACAACACCCCTCCCAAACGCAGGGACATTAAACTAACCTTGACCAGTTAAGTCTTCATGTTCTAATTGGAAATATCTGGAGAGTCCATCTGCATTTGCATGGTTACTCCCAGGTCTATGTTCCACTGTATAGTCCATCCCCTGTAGGGAAATGGACCACCTCAAAAGTTTGGGGTTTTCACCCTTCATCTGTTTTAGCCATAAGAGGGGCTTGTGGTCTGTTTGAACAAGGAAGTGAGTACCAAACAAGTATGGCCTCAGCTTCTTCAGAGCCCAAACCACAGCAAAGGCCTCCCTCTCAATGGCTGACCAACGTTTCTCTTTGGGGGTCAGCCTTCTGCTAATAAAAGCTACTGGCTGATACTGACCTTCATCATTCAACTGTGACAGTACAGCCCCTACCCCCAACTCAGATGCATCTGTCTGCACAATGAACTTTTTGGAGTAATCAGGACTTTGCAGAATGGGAGCAGTGCACATGGCCTGCTTCAGGTCATCAAATGCCTTTTGACAGCTAACTGTCCACTGAACCTTTTTGGGCATTTTCTTAGAGGTTAAGTCATTCAGGGGTTTCACTATTGATCCATACCCCTTGACAAATCTTCTGTAGTACCCAGTCAGGCCTAAAAGGCTCTCACCTGAGTCTGGGTAGTTGGAGCAGCCCAGTCCATGATGGTCTGGATCTTGCTCTGCAATGGTTGAACCTGGCCTCCACCCCCAAGGTGGCCCAGGTACACAACCTGACTCTGCCCTATCTGGCACTTTGTGGCCTTGATAGTTAGGCCTGCCTTCTGCAGGGCCTCCAAAACATTTCTGAGGTGGACCAGGTGATCCTCCCAGGTGGAGCTAAAGACAGCAATATCATCTAGATATGCTGCACTATAGGCTTCCAGACCTGTAAGGACTGTGTTCACCAACCTCTGAAAAGTGGCAGGTGGATTTTTCAAACCAAAGGGCATCACTACAAATTGGTAAAGCCCACCAGGGGTAGAAAATGCAGTTTTTGGCTTTGCATCATCAGCTAGTCTGATCTGCCAGTAGCCAGCTGTTAGGTCAAATGTGCTTAGATACTTGGCTGAGGCCAATGTGTCTATTAACTCATCTGCCCTGGGGATTGGATGGGCATCAGTCCTAGTGACTGCATTGAGGCCTCTGTAGTCCACACAAAACCTCATCTCTCTCTTACCATCTTTGGTGTGAGGTTTTGGCACCAGGACCACTGGACTAGCCCAAGGGCTATCTGAAGGCTCAATGACACCCAGCTCCAACATTTTCTGGACTTCTGTCCTGATACAGTCCCCGACCTGGTCAGGTTGCCTGTAACTCTTACTTTTAACAGGCAGACTGTCCCCAGTGTCCACTTCATGAGTGCACCAGGTGGTCTGACTTGGAGTCAGAGAGAACATGTGTCTGAACTGGTTGAGCACCTGTCTACAATCAGTTTGCTGCTGGGCAGTGAGGCTGCCTGCCAAGGCTACACCATCCACTGACCCATCATCAGGGTTCTGGGAGAGCAGGTCAGGGAGAGGGTCACTCTCCTCCTCCTGTCCCTCATCAGTTGCCATGAGCAAGCCCATGTCAGCCCTGTCCACATATGGCTTCAGCCTGTTGACATGGAGCACCCTGTGGGGGCTCCTGGGAGTTCCCAGGTCTACCAGATAGGTAACCTCTCCCTTCTGTTCAACAATGGTATGGGGGCCACTCCACTGGTCTTGGAGGGCTGCTGGGGCCACTGGCTCCAGCACCCACACCTTCTGTCCTGGCTGGTAAACAGTCAGCACAGCCTTTTGGTCATGCCAGGCTTTCTGTAATTCCTGGCTAGCCTCAAGGTTTTTGGTTGCCTTTTTCATATACTCAGCCATCTGGGAACGGAGACCAAGTACATAGTCCACTATGTCCTGTTTAGGGGGTTTGAGAGGTAACTCCCAACCTTCCTTCACCAGACACAATGGACCCCTTATAGGATGGCCAAACAAAAGTTCAAAAGGGCTGTAGCCAACCCCCTTTTGAGGCACCTCCCTGTATGCAAATAAAAGGCAGGGCAAGAGTATGTCCCATCTTCGTCTAAGCTTTTCTGGGAGCCCTTTAATCATGTCCTTCAAGGTTTTGTTGAATCTCTCAACTAAACCATTGCATTGTGGGTGATAGGGTGTGGTGAACTTATAAGTCACTCCACACTCCTTCCACATTGCAGTCAAGTAACTGGACATAAAGTTTGCATCTCTGTCAGATACTACCTCCTTAGGAAAGCCCACTCTTGAGAAAATTCCCAGGAGGGCCCTTGCCACCACAGGGGCTGTAGTGGTTCTAAGGGGAATGGCTTCTGGGTACCTGGTGGCATGGTCCACCACCACCAGGATAAACCTGTGCCCAGATGCTGTTTGGGGTTCCATGGGACCAACTATGTCAATCCCCACCCTCTCAAAGGGAACCCCCACCAAAGGTAGTGGTATCAGGGGGGCCTTTGTGGTGCCACCTGCCTTCCCACTGGCTTGGCAGGTTACACAGGAGCGACAAAACTCCTTGGTGTCTTCAGACATGTGGGGCCAGTGAAAGTGAGGGACAATTCTGTCCCAAGTCTTGTTCTGGCCCAAGTGACCTGCTAAGGGAATATCATGGGCTAGTGTCAATAGGAAGCCCCTGAACTTCAGAGGTATAACCAACCTCCTGGCTGCTCCAGGCTTGGGGTCTCTACTCTCTGAGTACCGGAGTCCATCATCCCAATATATCTTATGGGTGCCACTAGCATTCCCAGCAGCCTCAGCAGCAGCTTGCTGTCTGAGGGGTTCAAGAGAGGGGCAGTTCAGCTGCTCCTGGCTCAGATCTGCCGTGGAAGGGCCCCTGTCCCCAAGAACTCAACCTGATCAGGTTCAAGCTCCTCTGGGACAGTTCCTTCTTCAGGCCTGAGATCATCTTCCTCAAAAGATTGATCTGCTTCCTGAGCCAAGGGGAAGGCACTGCCTTAACCCTACTGCTCCTCCTCTTGGGAGGCACCTGGTCCATTATTCCAGAATCCAGGGCCTGTTCAGCTTTTGACATTTTTGCCTGTGACCTAGTCACAGCAAAGACATGTGCAGGGATCCCTAGCATTTCTGCATGTTTCCTGAGCTCCACCTCTGCCCAAGCTGAGGTTTCAAGATCATTGCAAAGCAAGCATTCAACTGGTAGGTCTGCACTCACCACAACCTTCTTAAGGCCAGTTACCCCTCCCCAGGAGAAGTTAACAACTGCCAGAGAATGGTCTGTTCTGACATTGCTAGCATTGGTCACTTGGTACATTTCACCAAGTATAATCTGCCCAGGATCCACAAGATCTTGTGTCACCATGGTGACACTTGCTCCTGTGTCCCTGAATGCCAAAGCCTCCCTTCCATTAATTAGAGGCTGCTGTCTGTATTTGCCCAAATTATTGGGACTCACAAAGGGGGACATATCCATGCCCCCATCACCGACTAGGACAGCCTGAGTTGGCACTCTGACTAGGCCAGAGCCCATCTCAGTACCCAGGGTCAACCCTACTAAACCCTTATTCTGAGTGTTTCCACCACCACTTGTAGCTGGACTAGGGGGAACAGTTGCCTTAGGGGCAGTGGTGGCTGGATTGGAGTCTTTGGCCTTGGTGCAATCACTTGTCCAGTGAGTCTTTTGCTTACAGACTTTGCACCATGGTTTCTTTTGGCCTTTTCCTTTATTAGATTGGGATTCCCCACCAGATGCAGATTTTTGGGGACCTTGAGAAGACTTCTGGTCTTTACCCTTTTCCCCACCCTTGTCAGAGTTTTTAGAATCTTGCTTCTTCTGGTCACCACCTTGGTTCTGTACCTTCTGCTTCACCCTGGTTCTGACCCATTTGTCTGCCTTCTTTCCCAATTCTTGGGGAGAGGTCAGATCAGAGTCAACCAGGTACTGATGTAACAACTGATTCTGACAGTTATTAAGAATCTGCTCCCTCATGATTAAATTATAGAATCCTTTGAAGTCACACACCTTACTGCCAAGTAACCAGCCTTCCAGAGCCTTGGTAGCACAATCTACAAAGTCCACCCAGTCCTGTGTCTGTGCCTTTTGGGTATCTCTGAACTTTAACCTGTATTGCTCAGAGGTTAGGCCAAACCCATCTATCAGGGCACTCTTCAGGACTTGGTAATCATCAGCATCCTCTTCTCTTACAGTGAGGAGCTTGTCTCTACCTTTGTCTGCAAAGGAGAGCCACAAGATTGCTGCCCACTGCTCCTGGGGGACCCTCTGAACTTTACAGGCCCTTTCCAGTGCAGTTATCCATTTGTGGATGTCATCCCCACTCTGGTAGGGAGGGACAATCTTGCTCAGGTTTCTATTGTCATAAGACCTTTCCCTACCACTAGGGAAGTTGCTGCCACCATGGGACTCTAGTCCCAACTTTCTTCTTTGTCTATGAAGCTCTAGGGACTCCCTGTCTATAGCCAGCTGCTCTCTTCTGATCCTAAGCTGAGCTTCTTCATACTGGAGCAGTCTCTTTTTCCTCTCATTAGAGGTTTCCCTCCTATGAGAAGAAACAGAGGTCCCTACTGAGGTGTCAGAATGGTTAGACTCCTGAGAAGGAGATCTGGACCTTCTGGGCACACTCACAACTCTTCCTGGTGGGACAAAGGGGAGGTCATTCTGATCCTCCTCCTCATCTGCAGGAGGAGCTGGATTGTCCAGGGCAAGATCATTTTCATCTTCGTGGCCAATTTCAGAGGTCAGGTCCTGGGTATTTTCACCCCTGTTCCCTTCCTCATCTTCTGCCCCACCCTCTCTGCCTACCCCTGCAGACCCTAGGGGTCTTCTGAGATCATCCAGCAGAAGCATCTCCATGAGACGTTGGGTGTTGGCACTTTTGCCTGTCTTCAGCTTCCTAATCTTGCACAACTCTCTCAATTCCAAGAAGGGGAGGTTGTCATATTTGGAGGGTAGGAGCACACTGGTTCCTGGCAGGGACCTACTGGTTCCTGGCCCTGAAAACATTACTAGTGAGGTGTGGTGTATGCACTACCTACTCTAGAGTGGCCTACTAAACTCTCTTGAGTTGTAGAAAGGGTGTGCTAAGCCCTTGACACACAACTCTAAGTTCAGTAGAACTTACTGTATTTCTAAGCTTGAATTTATATGTACCTTAGGTACCTTTAGTGGTTTTCAGTTAGTCACACACTTGAGATTATCTGGTAAAACAATAGCAAGCTGGAATCCCACCGCTGCCACCAATGAGAGAAGTTGGCCTGGCATATGCTGTCCACTAGTTATAGTGGGCACCTTGCACCAGTCCAAACAACCCCTTATGGATGATAGGTTAAAGACAACCTTTATTGAAAACTATCCTAGTGGTAGCTATGGAGATCAGCCTTCAGGCTAAGTTTTGGAGGAATGTAAAGCAGCTTGTTTTACCAGTCTATAATCTCTTGAGTGACCAAATGAAAGAGGACCACACCAGGTATATATATAAAATATATGTATTTAGTCTTAAACACACCCTTCTAGTCTCTTTATGAGGCTAGAGTTCGAAGTACATAAGTTACAAGGCGAATATCAGCAGTTATTAGCACAATACACGTTTGAGCCCTAGGGGCGTACCAAACCATATACTAAAATAGTGGTATAAGAACCACGACTGAGCTAGACACAAGGCCTAGAGCCTATAGAAGTGCTTGGACCCCAAGGAACCACCCAAGGTAGTGACACAGGGGACCCACGGGGGACGCATGCAGTGTGAGAGCACAGCCGCGAATCGCCGTTGACTTCTATGGGGAAAGTCGCGGTTGGATTTTTAAAGAAAAAGGACACTTCGGAGAGGACTTCCAGTTAACCCCTTTAAACTTAAGAGTTTCTAGGGCCCACACCCACGTGAGTACCGAAATACTCGTGTTACCTCACCCAGAGAAGCTGGGTGCATACGTGTTAAAAGGTGTCGGGAATCGTCGTCGTTTTCAATGGCGACCTCTTGGAAAGTACTGCTGCCGTGAAGAGGAAGAGTGTCCGGTGTGATCCAAGCCTGGATCGAGGAAGAAGAAGACCTGAAAGCAGAGGGGACAGAGTCTGGGTCACTAGCCAGTGACCAGGGGCACGATAGTCGAATGCCCTCAGATGTCGGGTGCTTCAGGTGAGTTGATGGGGGCCTTGACTCTTCAGCCAGGAGGTCCAGGAGGCGTCAACGACAACCAGGAGCTGGATTCGAGCTGTCGCATAAAGTTTGTCGAGTGCTGCGGTGCCAGCGACCGGATTGGACCCAATAATCCTTGGCAACGGCAAGTCACAGGGAAATAAAGAAAAGGCTGCGGTGCAGACCAGCAAGGTCTGAGGGACTCACCCCGCAAGGATAAGTCAGGGCACTTCTGGAGCAACCAGAAAAGCCCAAGCAATTGAAGAGTTGCCTTCGTGGGGACCCACTAGCCAACGGACTAGAGATCGCAAAGGAGCCTCAAGCGGTCACACTTGGAGCTGGCCCACGGGACACTCATTAAGTGTAGGCCAGTGATCTTTGCTGCAGTTGGTGCTCGGGGCTAGGGCTACTTGGAACCCAAAGCACGGCTTCAAGAGATGTCAGGAAGTTGGTGCACTTGCAAATGTGCTTGGTGTCCAGGGGTCACGGTTCCACGTTACCCACGACAGCTACGGGCCTCAGCTTTGCTGGGGACTCAGGGCAGCCTCTGCGAAGTCTGGAAATCCACCTCTGGTGATGCAAAGACTATGGCATCCGGCAGGAGCTTCAGTGATGCAGACCGGACAAATGCTTCATTGGTGCCTGCCAAGCAGGGGAGTCACTCCTTGACCCCAAGGGAGATTCTTCAGTCCTCTAATCTTGATGTAGAGCGTCGAAGGTCCAGGATTCAGCTTCAGAGTTTCGTCCAGGGATATCTAAAATCCTGTTGCCAGGGTTCCCTTACTTATACTAAGAAAAGGGGTTGGACTAACTCTGGGGACCCACCTATGGGAGGGTTTGGAAAGAGGGGTGACTACACCCATTTCCTTTGTCCAGTTTTGCACCAGAGCAGGGGCTGGCAGCCCCTGCAACCGGTTTGAACTGGGGTATGCACAAGGACACCAAATGTGCCCCCAGTGCAGGACTTCAAAGCACTCAGAGAGTGCACCACCCAGCCGTAATCCACTAAGGCCTGTCTGGGAGGTGGTAACACCTCCCTGAGACAGGAAACCTATTGTCCAGGCCTCCCCTGCCGGAGTTTCGGTCAACAGCAGGAGGCCAGACTCGTGTCTGTGGCTGCAGCATCCATTTTGTGATGCCAGGCTCTGTTTAGTTGGTACCGGGTATACCGGTGCTGTCATGTCTCTCCCTCTAGAAGGGTGGGATCATACTCCCACACCAGTTACTGGTGTGGGGGTATGATTCCAAGGTGTTTGACACCAAACACGACATGTTTCGTGCAGCCATCCCAAAGTTAGCATTTACCGTTTAGATATAATGCACTTAAGAGTATATGGTCAGGCTGCACCACAGACAACCCCGGAGAGGAGATTCCGAAGGCTGCAGAGGGGCTCTGCTCATGCATGGGCACCCTCTCACATAAAACCAAGCACCGTGCCTTCAGGATTGATAAGGCCTGCTATAGGGGTGACTGATAGGTTTGTATGTGCAGTGATAGGTGAGATATAGTGAACCTATATCTCTGTAAGGGGTGCATGCACCACCTCACTCAGGCTGCAGTAGCAGTCCTGTGGTGTCAATTTGGAGGGCCTTCCAGGGGTGGCACAATACATGCTTCAACCCCTGGTAGGCCTCTGGGGTACCTATGCCCTGGGTACATAGTATACCATATACTAGGGACTTATAAGGGCACCCCAGAATCCAATCTGAAGTGTACTTAAGGTACAGGGAATCAATTTAGAGAGGAAGCAGCTAGGCTGGGGTCCTGGATAGCAGGGCCCCAGCCAGACTAAAGTCGAAAAGCAGTGATACACCAGCAAAAAGTGGGGGTAACCATAAGAGGCAGATCCTACTCTCCTACATTTCCTACCTGGTGGTTCATAATATATTTGCCAGGAAGATTGAGAATCATTTCCACTGACAAGAGTATGATAGGTTGTGGCAATACATGACGTAGGAGTACCTCAAAAGTAGCACCCTGTGAGAGATAGACGCCTCTCTTTCTGGAAGACATTAGTATGGAATGCGGAGAACAGGCCAAGCGAACATTTCAGTTGTCATGTGGTGCCAACCAGACAGATGACTTCCTAAGAGGCAGGCATGTGAAGGGCACGTTCTGTTGCTTCCTGCCTGAAGACAGGTAAAAACCTTTGTGACTGTAACTGCTTGTAGTCATTTCTGGAAATAGAGAGGCTAGGCCTTTGTGGTATCAACTCATGTTACAAAAGGGGAGACAAAGAGGCAGTAGCGGCTCCTCGAGGGAGTGCTGCGAGGCGGCGGGGCGGGGGAGGGGCAGGGTGGGGGGTAGTAAACTCCGGAATACGGCCCAACGGAGTTGAGTAACTAAATAAATAAATAAAACGAATTACATTGCGCGCGCTGCAACGCCAAATCGGCGATGCAGCGCGCAATGTAATTCGTTTTATTTATTTATTTAGTTACTCAACTCTGTTGGTCCGTATTCCGGAGTTTACTACCCTCCGCCCCACAGCACCGCCCTGCAGCACTCTCTCGAGGAGCCGCTACTGCAAAGAGGGCAAATGAATCAAGACACCCTCCACTCAATAATGTCAAAATATCAAGACCTGGTTACATACTACACACACATAATCCAATTTTCAAGGAAAATTGTGCCATTTCTTTCTTGGTGGGACATGGTTCACTATCTAGTCATACTCACCCATATGTGTCATTTTAATCTGTAATATCAAACAAAATAGAACAGGCTGGTGAGCCCACAGCACTATAAAAAACTATGTGGGTCTAAAGTGTAACAAGCATTTGCAATGCAATCGGTCTCGCCTTTGGGACCTTATATGTATTTACATATGCAGCACATTATTGTGGGTACAGCAACATTTACTGTTCTAATGAGCATGAAGCAGGGAAAGGGTGCAGTACCACAGGCTCCCATCCTGTGATTCTGGATAAATCACTTAAGCTCCCCGTGCCTACAAAAACAAAATAAAGGTGACCTTGTGTAATGCAACTGGTGCGCATATATAGCGTTCCAAAAACCTTTGGGTGAGTTTGTGCTATATTTTGCAAAAAATTATAATGTATGAGGTATTTATAAAAAAATTCTGCCCACTATCTGTTTTTGTCTTCATTTAATTTATTCACGTTTACATATTGGGCGTAGAACACAACCCTTTGGCATTTTACAATTGTTTACTGTCCACTGACCAGCTGATGAAAACCATCCAAGCAAGTGGAAAGGAATCTGTGATTTTATGTTAATCTCTTAAAGGTGCAGTGAAGTATGGGAATGGAAGCCTGAGTTGCTTTATTGGTTGCGTAGCGCAGGGAAAAGATGTGTTTACTAGATGTGACAACGGTTGTGTCAATGGTGGTACCTTCGTTTCATACTGTGGAAATATCGCCTGCTTTTGATGATCTGTAGTATGCTAATTGTTCACTCATAGCCCGTGTGGTATGTTCATTCCCATAGCTGCCAACTTATCAGCATGTGTATGAGTGCCATTTTTATGTTTTGACTGCGCCTATGAGTGACATTTTGAGTGACACTTTACCAAGTGCAGTTAGCAAGGAAACCTGTATGAGACAACACAGCACATCTTTCAGATTTTGCAGGACCTGGGTTAGATTATCAACTCCTACTTGACATACAACATTGTTTTTAAATTATGCAATTGTCTTACTTTAAAAGGCAGGCTATGTCTCATGAACTTAGATTCAGTGATCCTTCAATCTGCTCATTTCTGAACTCCACTAAATGCACTGCCGTTTTAATCACCTAAACCTCACGCAGACAACAAATAATACGCAGCTGGCTTTGAATAATTCTGTGAAAACCATATTCATATGTTCTATAAAAACAGCTCTTCAGACGAGTACTAACGGCTTCAGTATGACCCTAAATCATGGATTTCTATCTGAATGTGGAAACGTCTGAAGAAGCCGAATAAGCCAGTCTCGGGCTCTGCCCTTCCCCCACTCCTGGAGACATGAAAAACTGATGCTGAGGAAGGCCAAACGCCAACTGTCGAAGAGCGCGCTCAGAATTGTACCCGTTTGTTAACAGCACCTGAAATATTGAAGATCAACATGCGAGGCACAGCTACCCAAGTTGGTTCGATGTCAGAGTTAGACAGTCTATTCTCAGGGACATCTTAAGGGTTTTGGGGGCCCTGGGCCAAACATATTTTGAGGTCCCTGTTGGGAACAGCTTGGGATTTATGGTCCAATTTCACCTTTTTCAAGCCCTCTTTGGCAATGTCACTGACAGTGCACAAGCACACTGTTCCAAATTCTAAACATGTTTACACCTAATATTTAGGGATAGTGACATTTTTTTAAATAATGTAACACAGCTGCAACTCCCTAATATTATTGCAAATAATATCAGTGACCCCCTCCCATTTCTCCTATGATTGGTCCAGTTTTGTTCTAAAAGAAAGTTTTTATGGATGTTGCTCGAAACATCAACACAACATTTCTCTGCAAAATGTCTGGAATACAGCCCCACATATCACACAAATTGAAAATAAATTAAAGAAAATGGTATTTAAAATAATTTGTTGAAGAGTTATTCAAGGTCATCAGGGCAAGACTCTTTGCAGAACAGAGCTGGCTCTATCAGGGGGCCCCCTGAGAGGCTGGGGCCCTGGGCCAGAGCCCACTTTGCCCATGCCTTAAAACGTCTCTGTCTATTCTCTATATTGAGAAGTGTTGGAGGCGCTATGCCTTTGTGTGCAAATAAATAACCCCCTGCTTTTGATTCCTCTTTAATTATGGGCATGTTTCACAGCTGATCATTATACACGTCGCCGCCTGCTTGTTTGCAGGGAATGCTGTGTTTTGCTGGCATGTTTTTTTTAAATTTATTTTTTAACGTGACACTTTGCAGCAGGCAGGAGAGGGAAGAGGCAGTAAGCGTTGCAGTGTCTCACAGGCAGGGTCCGTACCACAAAGCGGTGAAGAGAGGGAGCCCGGCTGTAGGCCGGAAGCGTGCAGCCCTTAGTTTGCAGACTCCAGGAGCTCACTCCGCATCTGCAGGCTGGCTCCAAAAAAGAAGGGGCAGTGCGGAGGGCGGTTAGGGCCACGCAGAGACTGGCAGCAGTTTGCCATCCCAGCTGGGGCACATCCGTCCTGCACTGCCGGTTGTTGGCCTTTTCGGGGCTGCCTTGGGACAGTCTGGGCTGCAAACGGCACACACCTCCCATGTCTGCTGCCCAGGCAATAGAAAACCAAAACTCACGAACTGCATATATTAAAATAAACTTGGCAAGCGCATGAGCTGCCTATGCGCACTTAAATTACAAATCACCTGCATAGAGCTGCTTTTATCTGGAGCTGTGTAAGGCGACGCTGCCAGTAACTAGAGCGGAGGGAACGAAGCCGGTATGCGACGGTAGATGGGCCAAGTTTCCCGAAGACGTTGTGAGTTTTCTGATGAGAACAGCGCACTGCTCTCATCACGCACCCAGGAAGGGGAGAGGAGGAGGGACAAGGGAGGGGGCGGGAGAAAAAAAACAACACGGACAACTGGTAGCGCTCGTGCTTGGAGCAGATAATAGATATGCATAAAAGGAACGAGAGCAGCAGCTGGCAGGCGAGAAACAGCGCAGGACCACTAAATGCTAAAGAAACAAGCACTGGCAAAGCCAAAAAGTCAGACATTCACTGCCAGCTTTTTGCGCTGCCAAGGCTTGTTCTGCTCTTCTACCAAAAAACAAGCCCAATTCTCCATAAAACAAAGCCCAAACCCAAACTAACATCCTACTAAAAAGAAGCCCAAATGACGGTCGAAAGCAAAAATTGCTTAAAAGCCTAAAAATATAACCACGAAGAGGGAGGCATGGCGAAAAAAGTACCCCCAATAAAACTGTGGAATTAGGAGGAGGTGGAAGGGAGGGAAACTATATTTAAATGTAATCAGCTATGGTGCCAAAACTACACACAGGCAAACAGAAACAGAGCAGGAAACAAAGAAATAAAGTAGTCCCCCAGAGAACAGACAAAGAACTGTAGTGTGATGAGACAGTACTTAGTCCCTGCTGCATGGGAGGAAAGGAAGAAAGAAAGGAGGAACAAAGAGGCAGGACTGACCACTGGCAAGCAAGGATTTTTGAGGGACACTGAAACAAACAAATCAAAAGCTGGGGGATGGCATTAACCCAACATAAGAAATTACAATAGGTCTTGAATGCTCGACCTAAAAAAGTGTGAGGTGGGTCAGGAAGAGCCTCTTTAATCAGGTATCAACCCTGTTCTTTTTCCGAAACATCAGCTGGCAGTAGAGTGCCTGAATGAAGAGTGGCACCCTGCTTATGCAGGGTTTCTGTAGCCACTGTAAGTAGAGTGCTTTGATGGCCAAAGGATGAATGGATCCCTAATGATGACTTGAGGTGCATAGAGATTTCCAGATTCAAAACAACTTTGACTAGAACTTTCCCAGAGGTGAACGGTGTTTGCCACTAGGTTTCTGAAACATAGCGTTCGATAAAGATACATGGCAAAATCTCCATTTCCATCATTACTGTAAGTTTAACATGCTCAGTCATGTATTTTATGGATTCATGACCATGTTGAAATGCGTGGGCAACACTGGCCTGACACATTGGTGCCAGTACGCCACCTTTCAGGTTTCTGTGCAAACTGGTGCAACAGTGCAGCACTGGTAAAAAATGAGGCCACTGAACGTGTGCAGAGTATATAGGTGCATTTTCGGGTGATAGTGTCAGCGATGTTGTTTTATTTACAAAGTATGTGGGCCTAGAGTCCACGACTTTACAAGCGAGTGTCGCCTTGCTACTGTTATGTGTAGTGTCACTGGTTCTTGTGGGAGTTTTGTGTATTACCATCCAAGGCATTTATAAGGTTCCCATGCTGACTCCAGGATTCTCATTGTCCAAGCACAGTTATCTGGAAAATAGTGCAGATAGCATAAGGCACATTTTCCCTATCATGTTGTCAGTAATTCCACAACTTCCTGATTGCTGACGAGTGACATGTTCCATTATTCATTATGTATTGGCTTGTTCCCCTTCATGGCGTCCAGCTGGCATAAGACATTATGCGCCTGTTGCCACCCACAAGCATCTATAATTGGTTCTGCAGCTGTTAGTGGCCTTCATTCACCCAGCTGTTCCTGATTAGTGTTTTTGGGTTGGATTCTGTGTCTCTGGAAATTGTGTAAAAGATGACTTCCTTCCTGGCCATAAGTGAAGAAACCTTCTCTAGGTCGTGACTGAACCTAAGATCTGCCTTGATATCAGTCAGTCAGTCATAGTTCGCTTTTAAACACCATAAATGTACAGCAAACAACGACAAAACAATACAGATGTACGAAGAATAAATACATTAAGATATGCAGCCACAGTTTAAATTCAAGTAGACGATTGAAAAACATGTAGTTAATATCTTATGAAAATAGAATAAAAAGCCATATATAAAACAATTTGTGCGGATGAGGGTGAGTGCAAAAACACCATAGCAGCTCTCATAACAGGTGCCAGTGGTGGGAATAGGCGTCAGGGAAAACAGACAACATGTCCTACAGATCTCGTAGTTTCGTAGATTATGGGCTAGCGTGTCGAGTATAGATGGGATTGTGTGCAAAATTCATGTAGGGCTCCACACAGGAGAGTGTGTCGAGAAGTGACACATGGGTGCAGAGAACTTGCCCCAACGCCTTAGTTCTTATACTCCAGCTTCAATGGAGATATTTGGCGACAGTACAAATTACCAACTCTGGGGTCTCAGTGGAAGAGGTGTGGTGCAGCAGCCAGGGCGGCTGACTCCGGAACACGGGGGCTCATGGTTCGATCGCCGGCGGCAGATCAGCCCAGCATCATGTGACTCTGGGCAATTGCTCGCTTAATCTTCCCGATGGCCCCCAGTGCCTTGACACCCTTAGGGGTAATTGTTCGCGCTTTACAAATACTGGGTTATTATTATTATTATCAGTGTGCAGGAGCCTAAGTGCTGGATGGAGCTGTCTGTACCCAAGCTGTTTACACATAGGGATGATCCAACTTGTCCTTGGATGAGCATACCCTGGGCAGAAGAAAAGAAAATGAGGCAAAGTTTCTTCTTTCTGGAGGCATGCTGAACAGGTGCTGCTCAAGTCGCTTCTAGATTTGCATGTAGAGCATAGAGGTAAAAGAGGAAGCGTCCCATAACAAAATTGTAGGCACAGTTGCCTGGCAGCTGGTGAGAGGATGTAGTCTATGAAGGGTTCAAACTCGATTTGGGGATTAAAATCAAGGAAGTCACTTGTTAGGGAGCCATGGTTCGCATACCTTATTTCACAGTCCCACCTATGCCCCCAAAATGCTTCCTCAATTAAGTCCCTAGATGATTGCGCTGTGCTATTGCTATCCGCCCAGTAATCTCCAAGACCAATCTGTATCAGAGAGTGCTTCATGTAGCCTACCCACTTGATTTTGCCAGATTTATCAAGCAAGACTATTTCTTTGAAGGCATTGTAATAGTCTTCGAGGGCCGGGGTAAACTTCAGCCTGCGCAAATAAAGTAAGGGTCTCAGTTGGGCCTTATGTGTTATCGATGTAATGCCTAGGTCTCGACGTAAAAGTACTAGAGGAGTACATTTGGTGAGGCTAACCAAGAATCTTAGAAAAACATTTTCAGCTACACCAACTTGGGTTAGGCTTGAGGTGCCCCATAATTTGGCCCTTATACAGCGCATTACCTTCAACCTTCAGCCTTCATCCTGTATGCCTTCAGGGCAGGGGATATAAACTTGGATTGAGAGGACTTCTAGAGTCTTGTGATAGCAGAGGCTTGGTGAGTTAGACAGACTGAGGCTACTTTTTTTGACCTGTGAAAGCCATGCCATAGCCCTGAAATTAGTTTGATTCTCAGGTAGTCAAACTCCATCACCTTGTCTAGGGGATTTCCTTTGAGCATTATAGTTGCCCTAAATGATCTGTGTAGGCTGGTTGATCACCAGCCCGCAGACATTGCAGAATGCCACAAACCTATCCACCAATGTTTGCAGACCAGTAGAGGTTTGGACACCAACAAGGTGTCATCTTCAAAATGGAGCAACAGGATCTTTTGCCCGGCCACCTTAGGGGCATCACACTCGCCCTCCTCCAGGTAGGCGACAATGTCATTAAGATATAATGAGAATAGGATTAGGGCAAGTACGCACCCCTGCGTACACCTTTGTGGACTCCTATTCACTCTGTTAGCTCACCCCTAGCGCCCCACCGGACTTGGGCATAAGTATCACAGCGTAGGCAGATAAGGATGTCAAAGAGGTCAGCAGGGATACCATTTTTCTTCAGTACCTCCCAGAGTTTAAGTCGAGGGACCAAGTGAAAAGATGACTAAATACTAAGTACAGGTGAGACTTTCCGGAGGACGACAGTCTTCCAGTGAATGGTGAAGAACCTAAAGACCTGGTCAATAGTGCTTATCTGGCTCCTAAACCTCGCTTGTAGGTACGGTGCTCCTTTTTTGGGCTCCTTTTTCCAGAATCTGCTTACAAAAAACGTTTTGAATTACGTTGATGAGACTTATTGGCCTGTAGTTCAAAGGGGAATCTCTGGGGCCCTTTTTATAAACCAGGACTATTTCAGCTTCCTTCCAGCTACATGGAATATCTGCCCCTTGCATTATGGGGTTTGGTAGATAATTTATGTATGTAGCCCAGTTCTCAATGTCTGAGAGGAAAAGATCCCTGGAGACACCATCAGGCCCGGCAGCTTTATCAGCCACAATATCCTTAATTGCTTACACTGTCTCATTCATCTCAATCTTTAACGGGGGATGGGTGGGTTGGCTCTCATGTATTGGAGGGGCAAACTTCCCCTGCCTGCACCAGAGAGAGGCCATAAAGGTCAGGAAAGTGTTTTCCCAGATTTCAGGTTGAATAGAATTTGCTAGGAAATTTGAAGTACTTTGCCCCCCATGTGCCCCCAACTGCAAAACTTCCTTGTATCTTTGGAGATGGCTGCTTCGTAGATGTCTTTCCAAATCTGTGTTTCCCAGTCATGGCGCCCTTTCGCTTGGGCCAGTTTGTACTCTTTCCACCTGGTTCTGATAAGACTGATATTACCGCGCTCTAGGGCTTTGTGAAGCTCCATTTTTCCTTGGCTGCAGTCTTTACTGAACTAGGTCTGACTAGGTTTGGGAGCCATACGAGTAGACGTATAGTGCCTGATAAAGCATTTGTCTAGAGTGTCAAATAGTTTCTTATGCGTTGAAAGGGTTGCAGAATTTCTCTCCTGCATGGGAATTAAATTGTCTAGGTCGACTAAGGTGTCTTGTAAAGCCCTGTTCATTTTTGCTCTGAGTTCAGGTTGGATCGTTGCACTATTCCATTTTACCCTGTGCCTGTTATTGGTAGGGGTCAGGTCCGTAGTAGAGATAGCAGAATATTTACTATATGTCTAATGATGCCCTTTAGTGAGCAGTGGATGGCATTGTGATCGCTATTTGTCCTGGTGATCACCTTCATATCAACTAAGCTGCTCCAAAGGGAAAGGGCAATTAGAATGAAATCAATTCTACTAGGGTGGCTTGAACAATTAAAAGTATAGGCAGCATGGGTCAGATTGAGTGTGGCAGTTACATGTCCTCAGGCCATAGGATAGTGTAAAGGACAGTAGCTGGTAAGGGACGTCTGTCCATCATTATACTGAATTGATATTAAGAGGGGGTATACCCCATTCCTCATCTTCTATATCAGCAGGGGAAGAGCTATCATGCTCTAGAGGTCATGCATGGTGCTAAAATCCCCTACGACGATTAATGAGTCATAAGTATCGAAGAGGTCCCTGTGGGAAATTAGTTATTGTAATGCTGTTGTCTCGCTGCCCCCCCACGGGTGTAGACATTATACAGGTAATACATGCAGTCCTCCCCTGTAATAGTTATGCCCAAGATATTGCGTGAGGGAACAGGAATTAGACACAGTTTGGAATTTAGGTCAGCTCGTACCCAGATAAGAAGACCGCCAGAAGGGCAGCCCTTTCTGGCATGGCAGTCAGGGATAAGGTAGTTGGCTTAGCCTGGCCTGTGGACAGGGTCAAGACCCAGGTTTCTTGGAGGAGACAATGTTGAACTGATTTATAAATGTTTTCCAGGTCAGGTCGACAAGCTTAGATTTCACCCCTGCAATGTTCTAAGACAGGATGTTCATGACGTTAGAGTACTTAGGTAAGTCTATCAAGGAGGGAATCAGAGGCACTTGAGACTTGCTAATGTGAATTTTGGTTGATTGGGGTGGATCGGAATCTAGCTGGAGCGTCTCACTGTAGGCAGGGTGATCCCCTCCCTAGAAAGAATGTTAAGGGCCTACGTTCCCTAGTCAATCCACCGTAGATGTTCCCAGGGTGACCAATTAAGTGGGAGATGTCAAACGATGTAAGGCTTGTGGGATAGTGGTAAAGGGTAGGTTGGGCTTAAATCAAATCGAAGTACCAGAAGATGGCTCCTTGTGCAGTTCTATCCTCACCAGTCCCTATGCCAAAAACACGGACTTCAGATTTATCTGCATGTATTCATATGACCCTGAATGCTCTGTCAGGTCATGGAAAAGTCTAGTGTGCAAAATATCTGAAAAAATAATGTAGTAACAACTGCGCACTGACCGAATTTGGTGCATGCATTTATTTGTCAAGGACTCCTCATCTTCTTTCGACCCTGAGACCAGTGTAGGGACTTTAATCATATAGATACAGCCTAGGTTACTGGTTGCAGCGACCCTCTCTAATCCAAATGTGCCGTCTTTGGACCTTCCCTGAGAGGGGGCAATCATTTTTTGATCCATCTGTGGTATTAGCTAAACACCTTAGGTCTGTCCTAGCCACCTGTGATTTATGTAGGGGACAAAGGAGGGCACGGGAAGGGGTCTTAGGGATCTGCTTAGTGGGGCATAGATCAAGAATAGGACCGTTAGTTGGTCGTGTCTCGGGATGACAACTAACCTTGTCGTCCTTCCATCTGTTCCACTCATTAATTAATGTCTTGTTGATGGGATATAATGTGTGTTGGGGAGTACTGGTACTTGGTGGTTTAACAGTGGATTTCAAACCCCCTATTTCAAGCAATAGTGCTGCCAGTAGGGATTTAAGGTCATTTACCTCAGCCTGAAGCTTCCCCAACAAAGGAACAATGCAGGCCAAGTCCGTACTAGGGTCACTTGCGGTCACTGCAGAATCTGGGGCAGGTTGGAGGGTAGAGATCAGAACACCTCTCTCTGTCAGAGGATCCCTAGCAATGTTATGACCTGCTGAAGGTGGTGCAAGGATTGAAAAGCTATTAGAACATGTGATGGTAGGAGATAATGTTATGGGATTGTGTCCATGGGTAGCGGAATCGGGGGTAGTGGTGTTTATGGAAGCTGGGTGTCCATCAGAAATTAAGATCATCATCAGTGGTTTTAGTTACAGAGTCTGGTTTCATTTTCCCTAAGAATATCGGGGCAACTTTACCCAGTGCTTTATTTTGTGCCAGGCCATTTGTTTTGTCACCTCCTAGAAGTGTTTCAATTTCTAGTGTATCTATATCCTTGAGCGTTGTAGAAGTTCCCGAGATAGCCATCATGGTGAACTTGGAGGTTTTATTCTTCCTGCTGAGTAGTGTATCCGTGGCCTTATGTTTGCCCATTGCAGTGCCCCCTGTGTATCCAAAGGCTAAGGGATGGTCAGGCAGCCTTACTGTGAATGGTGTGACAAGCAAAAACAGACTCTGGTATGCAGACTGTGGTGTCAAAAGCAGTTTCCCTATGTGCAAGCATGTCCACAGCTGGAAATGAACTAGGGATGTAACTTCGGGTGAACCCTCAGGGGGATAAAAGATGGCTGGAAGGGTATGCAGTATAACAGAGGTAACAAGTGCTGGGTCTCTGCAAAGACACCTCCACTTCAGATGCAAATCAAGGGGAAACGCAAAGGCAAAAGCAACAGACAAAGTAAATTCAAATAAACTCAACACAGGTGTGTCTTGTTGTTGTGGGTTGTTAGCCCTCTATGGCTTGTCTCTGTCAGGATCTAAGAAGCCCAGGTTGGCTGGTTATGAGAGCGCGCACCCACTACTAGGAAGTCTCCATGCCAAACCCCTCAAGGGGCCAGTGTTTAAATCACCCTGATTAAGTCAATTGCCATAGTTAAGGTTTGGAAGTGAATTCAATAAGCTTACCATATGAGGCTAGCTCTGTCTAAATGCAGGGCCAAGGGAAGTGGCCCTGCCCTGCCTCTTCCCGGTGCTGACGAGTCTGGACGGGCCTACTCTTGGTCTGGGCTTTGCCCACGTGTGTCCCACACAGCAGGACAGCAGGGTGTGCTTTGTAGCACATTATGAGAGGCCACATACCCTCTAAACAAGATTGAGCAGCTGCGCCTCCTGGTGCTGGGGGAGATAGGACACAAAGTCCCCTGAAGACTTCTAGGTCTGTGGGAACCTATGAGCCCCCTTGCAGCGATTGTCAAGCCCCAGGCAGCAGGAGAGCAGGGTGCACTTTGTAGCACGTTGCGAAAGGCCACGCCACCCTCTAAACACGATGCAACAGCTGCGCCTCCTGGCACTGGGGAAGATGGGACACAAAGTCCTCTAAAGTCTTCTAGATCTGTGGGAGCCTGTGAGCCCTCATGCAGCAATTTTCAAGCCCAAGGTAGCGGGACAGCAGGGTGCGCTTTGCAGCACATTGACAGAGGCCAAGCACCCCTCCAAACACAATGAGGCAGCTGCACCACCTGGCACTGGGGAAGATGGGACATGAAGTCTGTACTGTTGTCTCTTTAACCTTGTTCATTCTCTCTTGGAACACGGCTTTGCTCGTGTTCTAGAGAGTAGCGATTTGGTCTGACTTGTCGCCTGAAGCCACCGGGGGTACTTGTATCTCTTCTTAAATAAAGAGATTTTCTTCACTCGTTTGTGTCTGCCACTTACTTCATGTGGCGACGAGCTGGACATGTGTACCCCCGGGCTAAGAACCCATCGTCGAAGCACAGCCCGGAAGGTGGGCACTTACGGGCACAGTGAGCGTTCCTGTCCTAGCCGCAGCTGCGCCATTCCTGGTTCGGGCTGCGATCTCTGTGAGGGGGTCAGCATGCTGCTGGCCACCAACTGGCTTCGTTGTCCACAGCAGAGAATCACAGCATGGTGCGGCGAATTGTGGGGCCCTGGGACTCCTTCCTGTTCCCCGCTGCGACGTGCAACGAGGTGTCGGCCTGCTGCCTCTACATTAAGCCTTTTGCTGCTGCGGTCAATGCAGCGTGGCGGAACAGTGCTCTCCCACGATCGGGAGACACGCTGTCTGTGAGGGAGTTTGGAAACAGCAGCGAGAGGTGAAGCGCTCAGCTTGGCCCAGGTAAGGGCATCTGCACATGCGTTAAGGAGGCGCTTCTGGACAGATAAGCGCCATTGCATGTCAAAACAACTATAAATGACACATTTGCCATTTTTTCTTTGGGAAGGATACCAGAGCTGTGTTTCCTCAGGGAAAGTGCCCAATTGCTTTAGAAACAAAGGGTAAAATCGGCGGCCATTTATACAATTGGTTTTACTTGGGTACAATTACACTGAAGCACGATGTTCTTTTAGTCTACGCTTCAAGCATCTTCACAAGTTTCATTGGCACTATGTTTCAAGTTGGTTCCGAAAGGAGTGTCAGTGACATTATTAACACACAAATGCATGTTTCTGCGTATAAGAAGTTACATTTGTAATAAAAAAAAAATGTCATCAAGTAAGGAAATTTGCATTTAGGGTTCTTGTGTCTTACGCTGTGTTGTGCATAGAAATATTATGCAGTCTGTAAATCCTCCACCACCTTTTTTGGAGACACCTGGAGATCCACCTATTAAATGGAGGCAGTGGCATGATGCCTTTGAAACCTACCTGGTGGCAATTGGGGCCTCGAGATTCAGACCCGAGAGGAAAAGATATCTTCTTTTACACTCCTTGGGTTTTCAGGGTAGATCCACGTTTAAACACCTGCCTGATGTTCAAGTCGAGGGGGAAGTTGAACTAGATGTCTACGAAGAAGCCGTAAAGAAACTAATTCAAAGATTTGATGTCTCTCCCAGTCTGGTAGTATTGAGGCACAAGTTTTTCAAAAGAGAGCATAAACCAATAGAAGACGTCGATACGTACATCTCTGCTCTGCGCAAGTTAGCAGCGGAATGTCAATTCGAGAACTTTGCGGAGCAGCTCATTCGTGATCAGTTCATCTGCCACTGCACCAACAAGTCCATCAAGCAGAATTTGCTTTGTTTAAGCAACCCTTCATTAACTGAAACCATCAGGATTGCCAAGAGCATAGAGACATCAATCAACTCAGCAAGAGAATTAGAGGACAAAGCCACTGTACTAGTTAATGCTGTGCTCTCCAGAGTTGACAAGGAGATGGTGGTTAAAGCGTCTCCTTCGTCACTTCCATCACCGGTCAATCCAATGCAGCAGAATATTTTTTTTAACAATCTAACTTGTGTTTCAGGTGTGGTTATCCTCCACATCAAAAGGGGGGGCGGGGTTGCCCGGCTAAGAATGCACAATGTAGGCTTTGTGGGAAAACTGAGCATTTCGCCAAGGTATGTTAAAGTGCCAGGCATAAAGTGACCAGAGTATCAGCTGTGGGTGATAATTGTGATGTTGACTTTGAGAATGTGTTGAGTGAAGTCCATGATATGGTCATGGTGGTGGGCGAAGACAACCCGGTCAGGGCTGAGCAAGAAGGTTGCATCGACCCTTATCTTTACGTTCAGGTGGGAGATAGACAGCTTTACCTTTTGGTGGATTCAGGGGCCAGGATCACCATGATCACCCAAGAGCTATTCCAACATAGCTGGCCTGGGTGAACATTGTACCCACCTGACAGATCTCTGATTTCCTATGAGGGCAGAAAGATCGACCTCCAGGGTTTCTTTGAAGAAACCATGGTCTTTAAAGGGAGACGCATCTGTGGCAAAATTTATGTTGCAGTTAAAGGGTTGAACATCCTGGATTGGTTCCACCAAGGGCTCTTCGGGATGGTCCTACGTCCTGGTACGAAAGAACAGGTCTCGGTGATTAGAGATTCGAATGACATTGAGCATTTGTTGAACGAGTTACCCAGGGTATTTTCAGGGGAGCTTGGGAAGATTGTGGGTTTTCAACACAAAATTAAGACAAAGGCCAATGCTGTACTGGTGAAACATAAGTTGAGGGGTGTCCCTTTCAGTGTACGCAGTGATTTGGAAAAGGAATTGGAGGGTTTATGGATGAAAGGGATAATTGAGCCTGTTGAGTCCTCTTTGTGGCTTTCTCCCCTGATCGTTGCCAAGAAAAAGAATGGTGAGTTGAGGGTCTGTGCTGATCTCAGAGCCCTCAACAAAGAAATATGGGTTGATTCACATCCCTTGCCTAGGATTAGTGAAATGCTGTCTTCTATATCTGGTGCCAAGTTTTTCACGAAACTGGATTTAGCGTCTGCCTATCATCAGGTGGAATTGGCTCAGGAGTCACGTCATCTAACGGCATTTGTTTCCCCTTTAGGGACATTCCAGTACTGCCATATGCCATTTGGTTTGGCGTCTGCAGCTTCTGTCTTCCAGAGACTCATGTCTGAATTGCTAAAGGGCATCTCAAATGTCTCAGTTTTTTAGGACAACGTATTGATTCATGCCAGTTCTTACTCAGAACATGACCTGATTTTGAAGCAAGTGTTGTTGGCTTTTGACAAAGCTGGGGTGGTCCTCAAGAGGGAAAAATGTCAATTTATGAAATCCTCTGTGGTGTATCTTGGTCACATTGAATCTAAGGAGGGTGTGCGTCCCAAGCCTGGGTTAATTGAAGCCATTTTGGATGCCCCTCCCCCAGTGGATAAAGCAGGGGTAAAATCTTTTTTGGGCCTCTGTGAATTTTATTCACGGTTCATACCAGAATTTGCAACCAGGGTGAGGACCATTTCTCTGCTGTTGAAAGACAGATCCAAATTTGTGTGGGATGATGAGTGTTCTGCCGCGTTCTCTGACATCAAACAGCAGTTGACCAGCGTGTGTGCTCTAAAACCCTTTGACCACGATCTCAAATGTTGTTTGACTGTGGATGCGAGTAAGTTTGGTGTTGGTGCAGTTTTGACACAGAAATATGCTGCAACAGAAAATACTATTGAATTTGCGTCCAGGGTCCTAAGGGATGCTAAAATTCAATATTCAGTGATAGAAAAAGAGCTGTTGGCGTGTTGGTGGGCCATGGAAAAGTTTAAGTGCTATCTCTGGGGGAGAAGTTTCATTTTACAAATCGATCACAAACCCTTAGTTTCTATTCTTAATGGCACCAACTGCAAGAGTAGCACTCCTAGGATTGCAAGATTTGCCGCCAGATTGCTCCAATTCAATTTTGAGGTTGTACATATTTCTGGAGGGAAAAATGTGAGGGCGGAGACTTTTCTAGAAATCCTATTGTCGAGAATGATGAGTTGACAGGTGAGTGCGAAGATGAGTGTTGTTTTATTGCTGCCATGGAAGTCGAGAATTCCAGTCAATTCACTGAAGTTTTCTGGAGAAAGAGTTTGGGTGAGGATTGCATGATGAAAAGGGTGATGCAACATGTTATGTCAGGTTGGCCCAGGGAAAATTCGCTTGAGTTGAACTTATAAATATATTTTAAGGTGTCAGAAGAAATAAACATTGAACATGGTTCACTTTTGAGAGGTGACAAACTTATTCCTCCCATCGAGCTGAGGCGCAGTATTTTGTCCAAAGCTCATGAAGGCCATTTGGGGTCCACGTTGACCAAACGCAGGGTTCGTGAGTCATTTTGGTGGCCAAAAATGAATGGTGATATTGACTTCTTGGCAAGAGTTGTGTGGTGTGTTCCACTTCCGATAAATCCTTTAAGACAGCCACCCCACCTTTGAAGCCTATTGACTGTCCTGCTGGACCTTGGAGGAAACTAGGCATTGATTTGGTGGGACCATTTAATGTTTTGTCACACAATTTTCGCTTTGCATTAGTCCTTATGGACTACTATTCTAAATGCTCTTTGTCAAATTTATTGGCGAACCAGACTCCAAAGCTGTGATTGTATTCCTCAAAGACATTTTCTTGAGTGAGGGTCTACCTGAAGAGATCGTCTCAGAGAATGGGGTGCAATTTGTCTCTGGTGAGGTGGAGAAATTTCTGAGTGAGTGTTCCATTCGGCATCTTAAGAGTTCACTTTACCAACCACAAACTAATGGCCTGGTGGAACGCTTCGACAGGGTTCTTGGTGAATGTGTGTGGTGGGCGTTAGCTAATACATGTGAGGTTCAAAATGCAGTTCAATCCATGTTGTGGTTTTATAGAACCACCCCGCATTCCTCCACTGGCTTTTCCCACTTTGAGGCTCTTAAAGGAAGGAAACCTGCAACGCACTTTAGGCCGGCTTGGATGAGTAAGTTCTTAAAAAAGAGTTGCCACATGAATGTCGCAATGAATTGATCCAACACAGTGTTGAATGCGCACAGCACAAACAGAAAATTTACTATGATGTAAGGAAAAAGGTGAGAGTGTTTCCTTTTAGGATAGGTGAAGCTGTACGCATCAAAACACCCGGGTTTGTGAAGAAAGAGGAGCCAAAGCTTTCTGACCCTTTTGTTATTGACAAAGTGTGTGGGAATGCCTTTAGAGTCCAAGGTCGTAATTGGTGGAACACTGCCAAACTTGTCAAAGTTCCTGTACATGCTGAGTCGATGTCTAAATCTGTAACTCTCGATAATTCAGTCAAACCTGGGTTGGATCTATCACAATCCTTTTTGTTCCCTAACGAGCCTCGTGGGGTTTCGTCTGGTAATGTTGAACATGATTTCGCTCCTGCTGAGTCTCTACGGAAGAGCCTAAGGGCTCGGAGGGTTCCCAGCAGGTACTGTTAGTTTTTTTTTCAGTACTGTTGTTTTAGAGCTATGCTGGGTTTTTTTGTTCTGCTCTGTCTTTTCTCTCTTTTCCCTGTTTTCCCCTTTCCCCTTGCTTTCCCTTGTGCACCCTGCTCCTCTCTCTTTTGCTTCCCTTTTGTTGGTTGGCTTGTTTTTTTTTCATTGCAGGTGTTCAGTCTAGAAAATTAGGACTCCAAGATTTGTGACTATACAAAAAAGGGAAAACTCAATGTGGTATTTTTCTTTTAAATTGGTTGCGTTAGACGTGTTGTGTATTTTGGTTGTATTAGACAAATGTTTAATCAAAAAGGGAAAACTCAATGTAGTGTTGTCTCTTTAACCTTGTTCATTCTCTCTTGGAACACGGCTTTGCTCGTGTTCTAGAGAGTGGCGGTTTGGTCTGACTTGTCGCCTGAACGCAGCCAAGGGTATTTGTATCTCTTCTTAAATAAAGAGATTCTCTGTACTCGTTTGTGTCTGCCACTTACTTCAAAGTCCTCTGCAGTCTTCTAGGTCTGTGGGAGCCTGTGAGCCTCCTTGCAATGATTGTGTTGCCCCGGGCAGCGGGACAGTAGGATGGGCTTTGTATCACGTTGTGAGAGGCCATGCCCCTCTCCAAACTCGATGCAGCAGCTGCACCTCCTGGCAATGGGGGAGATGGAACACGAAGTTCTCTGAAGTCTTCTAGGTCTATGGAAGCCTGTGAGCCCCTTTGTAGCGATTCTCAAGTCTCAGGCAGCGGGACAGCAGGGTGGGCTTTGTAGCCCGCAGTGAGAGTCCACACCCCCCTCCAAACACAATGCAGCAATTGCGCCTCCTGGTGCTGGGGAGATGGGACACGAAGTCCCCTGAAGTCTCCTAGGTCTGTAGTCCCTGCTGTGTGTTGATATCAGGAAGATGTGGAATCTACAGTTCGCTTTGAAGTCTGTATCTTGACCACCAAATGTCTCACAATTTTTGTCTCCCTGTTCTTATGTAGCTGTTTCAGGTCCCTGTTTTCCTAGAATCAGGGGACTAATGATCCTCTCCTATTAAGTACTCAGCAGAGAACAACACATGTAGCAATTTTTCCCAGTAAAACATTTGGTACATGTTCCGGCTGCTCTGATGATATTTTCACAGACATTATGCAGGCTGATTGCTTTCTGGTGTATGAGTTAATAGCTTCAACCACATTTAATAGTCATTGAACTAGTAAAATTGCACCGTATGTTTTCATGTGTGATGTGCTCACGTTGGATGTAGAAAGTGTGGACAAGACTGTATCACATACAAATTTAGAAAATGCAAAGGCTATTGTGGCTGCATCATTTCACTCAGAATCCCGACATCTGTCCCTAGAGCAAGTCTGTTTGGCCGCTAAGGATGTGTTTGTAAGCAATCTTGTATTTCAGTGTACTAATATGTGCTGCTAACAAATAGCCAGCCTGTCTTTCTAAACAATGCCATTTAATGTTTGCCTCTCAAAACATTATTGCAAGATCAAGTGTTTTCTAGCTCCTGTTTTTCAGTGTCCCTTCATGTCACATTCTATCTGTGCCGACTAAACAGTTAATCTAATTTCAAAATGTTTCTCTCTCCTCTCTGGTATTGCAGTGTACTTACCCAGAGCAAGCCAAACACATCCTGGCAATCTTACAGTGCAACTTCAAAAGTAAAAGTGAAAGTTTCACCAAAACTCGATCCTGAACTTAAAACACATCCCAGAATGCATCTCACATACTTATTCGTCAGAAAGGTGAGTGATTCCTCCTTCGGGGAAGGAAGGGGGGAAATTCTGAAAGTTTTTTATTCTTAAATAAAAAATGTTAAACTAGTTTAATGTAAAATACAAATGTAAATTCATTTTAAATATTGAATTTTAGCCAAACAATAATTTATTATTTATGTTGTTGTTTTAATTTAAATTAACTAATTTAATTTATAAATACTTTTAAAACAATAATTTAAACCAGTCCCAATATCACTAACATGTTTGTTTTTATTTAATATTTAGTTAATTTTGTTAAAAGTTATGTGTTGAATTAATCTCAATTATATTACATTATAGATAAACGTTATAAAGTTATTTTTTTAATTAAGTTTATCAATAACATTTATAATATAAAAACAATTAGTTTAATTAATTTAATGTTAGTTCCAATGGGTTATTAATTTTTGACCGTGCATTCGTTGGCTTCTATTAGAGTGTGTTGCAATACCTGTGAGTGGCTATGTGTGGTGCTTAAGATTCTTTGACACCTTTAGGTCCATCGTAACTTTAAAAGGGTTGTTTGTGTATAGCAATGGTTATATTGTTTTGTGGGTGAGTGTTTGTATTAGTATACCCATGTTTCCATTGTGTACCCCGAGAGTGTGTAGTAGTACCTGTGACTGGCCATGTGTGGTGGAGTACATTTCGCCCTCTTATTCTTTTGTGGGTGTGTGTATTAGCATGTACCTAACTAAACCCTCCTTAAATTCCTTCATGTCCCCCCATTTAGTAGTTGGTATTTCCAGCCACTCCCCCTCGTTGCTCCTGTATTTACAACAATAAAGTATACCTACATGTGTTGAGATCTCTGCCACCTTGGTGGAGATCGCAGCACAGTAAAGACACACTTGTTAGCGAGAGGAGGAGGTCTCCAGCCATAGGTCTGTTAATAGCATTTTATTTTTCAAGAGTTATACTACTGTATCACTAATTAACGTACTTCAAAATGCAGTTTGTTAATAGGCCCCAAAATATTTAGAATATATGGAACAACTATTTGAGAATAAAGTGAGGGCGCTTATGTCTGAATTTTCTTCCCTGACAAAAGTCCTCAATGTGAATAATTTGGATGTTTTCAGAATAGGTTTCAGAAGTGAAAAATATGACAACTTATTTTTTTTTACGTTTAATTTTTGGTCTGATTTTGCCACACTAAAGACAATCACTATGTTTTGAAATGTTTTAAAATAGGAATTATTAGGCAGGACCATTAAAAAAAAGACAACAGAATGTAGAAGATAGACATTGGGGTTGACAAAAAACATGTTATTTCAAAATAGGCAGCACAAGATATGTGCTCTGCAATGTTTAGTAGCAAATTGTTAATTTCTTTTGCTGATTTGGGGGAAACAGTCAAATGAGGCACCCTAAGAAGCTCTTAAAGTAAATAACTTTCAGTGTAGTCAACTGAAAAACATGGGACATCTGGGATGCATTGATGGAAAATAGTGATTATTTGGCCCAATTTTGTGCATGTATTAAACAATATTAGGAATCTTGAACAAAGCTTAATATAATTTATTTGGAAGGTGGGCAATTAAAAGTCTTGATATTTCAATATTCCATGGGGCCCTTGTTCACCCATCATCAATCATATTCGTAGGCAGATAATTTATATTTCAGCAAATTTTGGCACATTAAGCAACATGAAGTTCTCTGAAAAAATAAACACTTTTTTGCCCAGTACAAGAAACCCAGTATTCTAGATGTTAATTCTGCACAGGGTAATACTGATACCAGTGGTCTGGATATTACAAAGGGTTCACATGTTTATCCCCTATAGATCCTTATGGCATGACACTCTGGTTTCCACATGGAAACAATATTTCTGGGCATTTTACCCTTGGCAAAACCCTTTAAGTGTGACCTAGAGAATTTGCCTCCAGGAAAAATGCTCAATTGCCATATCCTGGTAAACCTGCTCAAAGTGGGTGAGTCTTAATATTTATCAATTTCAGGGTGGATCAGCAATATTTCTGCAAATTTCACAGTACATGGAGTCAGAAATTTATTCTCTGGGAAACACATTTGAAATGATTAATGTTGGGCCCATTTTAACATAGTTAGTGCCCTAAAAAGCAAACAACATAATGAATATTCAGGGCAATCAACTGAAAATCTTGTATTTTTCATGCTATGTGGAGGTTGTGAGGAGACTGTTGGAGACACCATTTGAAGGCAAACTATTTATGTTTCAATACATTAAGATAAGCAATATCAAATACCATTTTCAAAATAATGTGAATAATTTGCAAATTAGACCACCAAAAGTCTTGGAAACTGTAGAATTTGGAAAATGTGTAGTCTCTCGATGTTATCATTTCCATATCAGGAAATTGGAAGTGAATACGAAATTTGAACTCTGGTCATAGTGTTTGTAATGAAGTATTAAACAATCCATGTGTCTCATATGAATCATGACTATGGAGTTTTATATATATGGAGAGTTTTATGTAGAGGCCACGATCAATAGTTCCTTTATGGCACAATTTATAGTTACTTGAGGCCCCTGTAACTGGTGAATTTCAGTGGTTCTGTTAGTCTAAATCATTATGTTTTAACTGACATTTCCACCTAATTATAACATCCCTTTAACCTTTGGTTTTTCAGTGAATTGCTAAGGGTTGTTTAATGTGAAATAGGATATTATTTAAGTTTCTAACTGTAACGTCACTTTAGCCTTTGTATTTTTCAGTGAATAAACAGGCCTATTGGCTTATCAGGGGGTGACCTCATCAACATATATAAGGAAGACCTACATGTATATGTGACTACAACCACCGAATTTCAGTGTTTTTTCTGTTTTTAAGCACTAGTTCTTTCTTGTTTCATTTTGTTATCTAAGTATAACATCACTTTAACCTTTGGATCATTCCACACTATTATGTCACTTTTATCTTTTTCAGTAAATTTCTGAGTTTTTCCATGATATTCAAAATTCAGTATATGGAACACCTCCTTCAACTAGGCAACACCAGTGCGAATGGCTGATGACCATGAGCAGTTGGGGTTTGGCACAACCAAACCATCTGCAATAACCGAACCTGGCCTCTAGTTGTGTGCAAGGAATATTCGACGTTAGCGTTTTTTTTATTGTAAACTATTTTCAATATGTTTTGCTATATATTTGAGCCATTAATGGCTCTGGGAACCCCATCCCCAGGGACCGGCTCCCTAGCTATGTCCCAGGAAGCCCACCTCCAGGGCATAGCGGTTTTCCTGCCGGCACAGGCAGGGAAACCTGTGTTTGCTCCCATTTGAAGGGAGCATTTTTTAATATCCCGCCAAACGGGAGCAAAGACTAAGTACCTGATTATGAGTTTGGTGGTCTTGCAGCGGGCCGCCACACCAGCACCCCACTTCAAGACTGCCAAACCCGTAATCAGTAGGCCTGGGCGTAGTTCGCAGAGTTTTGCTACGCGGAACTTCGCGAAGTTACAAAAAAAACTCAGCGAAGTTCCGCGAGTGGCGGAGTGCAGTGCGAACTGCAGTTTGTGCAGATATTCCTGCAGCTCGGGTAGAAATTCTACCCGAGCAGCAGCTCGCGCGCTTACCATTCGCGATCGCAAACTTACCGTTCGCAATCGCGAGCGGGGAAATAACTCCCTTCGCACAGTGCGAAGCGGAGTTTTCTGCGCTCCGCGGAGTGCGGAGTGCAGAAAACTCCGCGAACGGAGCGAAGTTCACTGCCCAGGCCTAGTAATCAGACCGCCTGCCGGATTACAAATTAATCCTGTGCGGGCAGTACTGCTGCAGCGGTCCCATGTTGATGCATTTCTAAGGCTCAAAGTCGAGCCATAGAAAGGCAGAGCCAAAGCAGGTCCCTGCACAGGAAGAAATGTACCATGTCACGCATTTCTTCCCGTGCAGGAACTGGGGGTGGTAACATACAGGGGTACACACCATATGCTCCTTCATGCACCCCCTGCACCGATGCGCCTTAGTTGCCTCACCGCGACCCTTTCCATGGTGGGCTCACTGCAGTGGATAGGGTCACAGTGAGGCAACTCGTAATATGCTTGGCATGGCACATTGGCACCGACAGCATATTGCAGCCTCAGAATACTGCACCACTGCCGCGGAATCCATGATCCCCGGCAGTTGCGGCAGTCCCACTGCTGCACTGGCGGTGGGACCGCCGTATTTCGAGTGCAGCAGTGCACGGACCGCCACCACGGGTTCGGCGGTCCAAACTCATAATCGGGCCCTAAGTCTGCTCCCAACAGGCGGGATCTTTGAAAATGCTCCCGCCAGCTGGGAGCAGACCTTTGATGTCTTTCCCTGCCCACACTGATGCAGGCAGGGAAACAGATCAAAATATTGCTCCTGCCTGAAGGGAGCAGCATAAGAAGCTGCTTCCTGCAGGTGGAAGAAATGCTGCTCTCGCTGCAAGCGGAGAGCCGGCTGGGTCCATGGGGGCCCCAGTGCTCCCCTGCAGTCCCCAATGAATTTATGATGGGTGCCCTGGAATGGGGTCCCCGGTGCACCAGGACACCCACCTTTAGTAATGCAGGCCCCAGGGATGGGGTCCCTGGTGACAAACTCAGGGAGGGGGGCCTTTAGGACCTCTTCCCTTTTATTAAAATAAACGGCCTTGGGATGGGGTCTCCAGGGTCTAACAAGGCTCCGTGAGGGGGCCACGCAGCTCCTCTCCCCTTTAAATTTCATCAGTGATGTCATAAATGATGTGATAGAACATGTCATAAGTGATATAATTTTTGAGGTCATAAGCAGTGCATGGCGAGGGTTCAAGTTATAGTTAACTCTGCTAACTATAGCTGGTGAACTTCTTTGTTTTTTTTAGTTCAAAACGTTAATGTTACTTTAACCTTTGGTTATATATTTTTTTTGCTGAAAAAAAGTAAAAAAAGTCAAAGTTACCTAAAGAAAAATCTCAGAAATTGCCTTAAAAAAGAATTTTTAAAGTACCCTTATAGTTATGTATGGTACAAAAATGTTGGCATACATTTTTTTAAACTTGAAATTGACTGAAAAAACAAAGGTTAAAGTGCTGTTTCAATTAGTACTTGAAATAATATAAAAACTATGTTTAATAAAAAAAACACTGAAATTCACTAAATATAGTTTACTGAGCTAACTATGGCCTGCACCCCTGCCATGCACTGCTTATGTCCTCACATATTACATTAGTCATAACCTGTTAAATGATATCATGGATGACATCACTGATGACATTCCAAATTGCAATGGTAATGTGGAAACAGTTTTAGGTGAAAAAACATTGAAGAGCAAAAATCACATTTAGGTGAGCAAGCATATTTAGGGGCAAAATGACTCCGGTGTATGGCATCACACTTGCTTGCAAAATCACCAGTACATTGACAGAATGTTGTAGCAAACTGTCCGGAGTTGTAAAATGTGTGCACAAGTATGACATGATATTGTGTTGCCAGTAGATTGAGGTGGAAAACGACACTTGGTGCAACATCAACATGAGTGTGGAAAATGTTTAGAAGCACAAATTGCAGCTAGTTATAAACTGTACCTAGGGCCCGATTACAATGTCGGACGGACCGGAGTCCATCTGACATCGTTTGGGAACTGAAACCGAACAACCTCCTGTTGTCAGTTCCAGCACAGCAAGTAGGATGTGACTGAACCCTGTTCGGTCGCAATCCTATTCTTAACAATGGGAGCATGCATTCCTGAATGGAATGCATGCTCTCATTGTTAAGAGCAGAGGTACAGTTCATCCCTGCACCCCGTGTCAGGCACCTTAAGGTGCCTGTCACAGGGTGCAGGGATCAACAGGGGGGCACCATAGGTGCCCCGTAGGCCGCCATTCGTCGGCCATGCACCAATAGGGGCCCTGCTGGGGGCCCCCAAAGTGGATTCCCAAAGCCTTTCTGTGTCGGAAAGGCAGGCACAGAAAGGCTGTGGGAATCTTCCATCGTAATCCCTCGGCCGGAAAGAGCCACCCAAGGGATTGATGGAGGATTTCCGAATGGCAGCCGGGCTCTCCAAGCCCGTCGGAGGCCATTCGGAAATCTGGTTCGGATTCCTTTCCGACCGACTTCATCAAAATGGGTCAGTTGGAAAGGAATCCAAACGGGAAATTTCGATGTGGTCGGAACTGCTCCGATCGATGTTTGGAGCTGTTTCCGACCGCATCGAAATCAGCCTCTTAGAGTGTGGGATTACTTTCAAATACAAAATCACTTTCAGTGCAAAAACCATTCTTGTTTTAAACTATGCATCATAGCAGTTTCACATCTTGAAGCAAAATGACATTTATGTGAAACAATACATTATGGTGCAAAATCACTTTTTGAGGCAGGAGCAGCATCAAAAAGAGTGCCTCCAATTGTGCCTCCCAATGCAATACATGGACGATTTGCTTCACTGTCCATGCAGTGCAATTTGGAAACTTTTTAGGCAAGCTCACAGTGGGACTTAAACACGTTTGTGGAGCAATCCAAAATGTAATTGTTGCTCTCTTCGGGCCATGAATGACTGTAGCTTTTCCAACCAAACATAGGCTGAAAGAGGCTTACCCAACGCTCGTTTCTGATTATCTTTTGGTGTTGATAACATAAGCTCTGACAAGATGAGGACTGTACCAGACTTAGCAAGACGGAATATTTTCCTCAAATTCAAAACTATTTACATTGATGAAATCATAAAGAACAGTTACCAGAAGGAGAACATGGTAGCCAGCTACCAGCAGGTCGCGGTTAGGATGCAGAATTAGCAGAAACAACGAGTGACACATACCAGTAATACAATGCAGAGGCCCAGAGCTTAACTGGAACAGAACAAGAGTCCGGGGACGGAGAGTACCCCTCCAGAATTTGCCAGATAATATGGCATGTGATTTGCGGGATCGGGAGAAGCCGATACAGTGCAGTGGGTGAGGGCTGCCCAGGAACGGAGGAAAGAGTGCAGGGTGACAGCAAGGATCTCATTGCAGGGGAAGGGCGGCAGCACACACATGCTGGCTGCCCAGAATCCAGACATGGGAGTGGAAGGTCGGCGTCTCCAACTTTCCAGTGAGGCTGCAATGGAGAAAAGAGAGTTGTCAGATGCCAACACACAGAAAATATGTAGTAATGAGTTCCGTGACCAAGATGTAGTTTCATGTAGATTTATTAGTTATAGTTACAAGTAGTTGAGTTCTTGTGATGCAGCCCCACCAGGAGCAGTCTGCCTGCTGCTCAGCCCATACTCCAACTGTCACACTCAAGCATCCAGGCACCCAAACATTCCATTCAAGACCATCACACCAACATTCAATGCATCACATTCACACTGGCTGAGGAGCTAGGGAGCAGGGAGCTAGGGAGCAGCTAGGAAGAAAGTAACAAGATAAATATAATACAGGTTACTACAAAATAGAAGGGAGCCAAAGTACCCCACATCGAAGCCTCAGAGGAAGGTAGGCTGATAGAGGGGAAGACGGAGAGATGGTCAGTGAAATATAGTCAGAGTGAAAGAGATAGATACGCCCTGAGCAGCACAGTGGGTGATCTATATAAAGACTGGCAGAAAGTGCCTGCGGGGAAAGGAAAAAGCAATTGCGAGCCCATAAATTTCAAGGTGAACAAAGGGGGAAAAAGGACGAGCAATAACATTTCTCAGCCAAGACCACCTAAGCCAGACAACCAAATCTCCTTACAAAGGGGACCCAGAAGGGAAATTAGAAAGGGTACACCTTAAACATCAGCACCTGAAAATAACTCCCTCACTTAGGTCTTTTTTAAGATCCAATCCAAAATAGCAATGCCCAGTGATTTAGTGGCTACACTTGGTGTAGCTAAGGCAAGGCCAATAGAAGAATCGGCAGGTAAGGCATTAAGGGGGGAAATGCCATCTACAGAGGGGGCAGAGGAATGGCCCTCAACTCAGATGCTGGTGACGGGGGTAGGTGGAATTGACAGAAATGTAAATCTCCTTGAACCTAATAGATATCAGTGCTTGTTTGAAATGGGGGAAGAGGGGGTAGAAACACTGATTAGGACTGAGGTGGAGGCTGGTGCTAATGCATTCTCAACATCAAGTGTCATTTACAGCCCTCCAGGCTGAAAGCAGCCAACCGATACCCCAGATACAGGGGGAGATACACCTCAATTGTCCACAAATGCAACCTCATCCTCAACTAATGCCCTGGAACGTATATTGCAATCCCTCTCAGAAGAGGTCAGAAACAGATTCTCTACCTCTCAAGTGAATCAAAGGAAGATACAGGGTATATGCGAAGGTCTAGCAAGAAGTTAGACTCCTGGTAAGGGCACAGGCTCTAGAGGAGACTGTATCAGAGTTAAAATCCATCACAGCTTCAGATAGCAAAAAATGTATACTTTGGAAAAAAAGAAAGAGAATGCCAGGACAAGCTTGTGTCTTTGGAGAACAATGCTAGGAGGCATAATGTAAGAATTCTAAATGTGCCTGAGAGGAGCGAAGGAGACAGCATTAAGGCCTTCATCGCTGCTTTGCTAAAGTTAGGCGGGGTGTGGGAGGAGATGGGGGAAGAGTTGTTTAAAGACTTACAAAGCGTTAATCGAGACCCATTTAAATAAGACCCTAGTAAGAGTAAACCATTCAAAATTCTGGTCAACTTCCTCACTTATTCAATAAAAGAATGTATTCTGAATAAAACTTTGAAACAGAACTCCCTGAAGGGAGATGGCTTCTGTTTCAAGATCGGTTCCGGCATCTCACATACTACCAGAATAGATAACAAGAGCTGGGGAAAAGAATAGAAGAATTTAAGATAATAGGGACCACTGCCCAGTTGAAATTCCCTGCCACCCTTAGGGTAATGTTCGGAAATAAAACTGCACAATTTCAGGGACCATGAGGAGACGGATGAGCGGTTAGAGCTCTGATAAAGAAGGCCAACCCTCCCTCAGGATAAAGGTGCCCAGATCCGAACATCCCCTATCTTCTTCTCTCTTCACTCTTCATACAGAATTCAGTCTTCATAAAATAATTAGGGTAGAAAGGATGGAGAAGTTGGGTTCGGGTAGGGTCCAGTAGCAGCTGGCAGGGAATGGGAGTTGAGGGGCAGGTGGGGGTCACGGGGTATTACAAAACTAAAAAAAAACACTTACTTCCTCGCCGCTTCTCGAGTCCTAAGTCTTCTCTCCGCCGTCGTCCCTCGTCGTCTCTCGCCAGAACCAGGAAGCACACAGGCTCCCTCCTCTAAGCGAATCACAATCCTGCACTGCAGCGTTGTGATTGGTCTGAGACAGGGAATGGGAGGCTGGGCATGTTCCCCACCAGGCTGTGTAATGCAGCCTGGTGGGGAACATGCAAAGTGCGCATGACTGCTTTGGGCCGGCCTAGCAGTCATGCACACTTTGGAATACAGCAACCACTCCTCCCGAACGTCATGGGAGCCCAGCCCTGCCCCGCCCAACCTGGCTGGAAAAAAAAATGACAATAACAGAAATAACTTCTGTTATTATCATTTTTTTTTTTTTTTTTACACTGATCCGTGAGCAGTGGGGTGATGCTTCTCCACCTTAGCGGAGGAACCGTCACTGGCAGGGTCCTGCCTTGTGCTTCGATTCTTAGGGCTTCTCACTGTTTGTGCTTTTTCATTTCTTTCTTTTTTATTACCCCTTCTGCATCCCGGTGAGCTCCCAAAGGGCTGTTCAAGCCGCAAGGAATTATGGGAGAGTTGTTCAAGTGGGGAGGACTTGGTGTTGAGGGGTTGGGAGCACTGAGTGGAGCGCAAAGAGTGAGAAAATAAAATAAAAAACTGTCCTCAGGAACTCTGATCATGGCCAGTTGCTCTCCAGATTACTCGTTCAAATGGCTTTAACATCACAGATAAGTCGTAGATTGGGGAAAGAGAAAAATACAATGTGAATCCTATCTTGGAATGTAAACCGGCTCCATATAAAAAAAGGCAAGAAAGAATACTACAATAGCTGCGGGACTCACAGGTCCAGATTATAGTACTTCAGGAAACACACTTGACCAATACAGAGTGCCTGGAGGTATTTAGTAAACAGAAGTGGGTTCAGCAGGTGCTATGTTCAGATGAAACTTGTCACACCAAAGGAATGGGTATCCTGATAAAAAAGCAAGTGGAGACCTCGATTAAGGAGTATAAGACAGACAAGAGTGGCCGATGGATAAATGTGAATCTGAGGCTAGCTGATAGCAATTATACTATAGTGGGGTATTCTGGCCCAAACGTGGAGGATGTGGAACCCCACAAGAACGTACGTTCAGAGCTATCAGAAAGTTCCTATCCAATAGTAATGAAAAGAGACTTCAATGCCGTGATGGATAATACCCTCGATAAGTCTGTTAATAGTAGGTCAAATTTATCCTCCAAAATGCAAACATACATTAGATACATGATGAGGCAGATGGGATTGTGTGATATCTAGAGGCTAATGGCTGGGACAGAGCGGGGATATACCTACAATACAAAAGTACAGACACTCATCAAGAATAGATTATTTCCTTGTGGCTCAGGCAATAAGGGAAGATGTCCAGAATATAAAACATTTCGCTGTACATCTGTCTGACCATGTCATCCTAGAAATAAAATTGGAGATTGGACGCAACACAAGGAGGTGGACCCTAGATCGTACACTTCTATCAGACCAGAAAGTTGTAGACAAGCTGAAATCGGAGGCTGCTAGATTCATAGAAGTAAATATCGACTCAGCACCTCTGAACTCAGTCTGGGATGCTATTAAGGGCTTTATGAGAGGAATATTAATTAGCTCATCTGCCCAATAGAACAGAGAATATAGAAAAGTAATTGAGGAATTAAAACAAGAAGTGGTCCTCCTTGAAAGGCAACTATGGGATCAGCACCGTCAGAAAACAACAGAAGCATATTACTTAATGAGATACAGTAGCAAAAGCTCAGTATCACTTCAGTTTTGGATGCTAGAGTGAGGGCCAGATGGGAGGGGTGCAGGTTGGCTCATTTTGAGTACAGGAAGAATGCAGGGAAACTCCTAGCATGGAAAACTAAGGTGGACTAATCTTAGCAAATCGACATAATGTGAACATGACCTTCCTTAAATTCTTCGTGATCTGTATACAGAAGATCTGAACACTACAGAAGAGCAGGTAAACAGGTGGTTAGAGGGAATTTCAACAGTTAAACTTTCAGAAACTAAGAAGGAAAGTCTAGATTTGTCAATTAAGCAAAGTGAAGTTTGGCAGGTAGCAGACAAGTGCAAGAGAGGGAATGTGGTAGGCCCGAAAGGTCTGCCCATTGAATTCTTTAAGATTCTGTCATATGTCCCGTACAGGCCATTGCCGTTTTCCCTATGTTAGCATGAGCACATTGCAGACTGCCCTCTGCTTTGCGCACTTTCCTATACAAACTTATTTTGCTTTGTGCCACACTGTACTCTCACACAGAACATGCTGTTGTTTTTGCGTTCTGTTCTTTCCTGGGATTTAGTCTGAACACTGTAGACAAGATCAAGCAACAATGCCCCTTGTTATTCTGTTCTGATCAGGCCCTAGCACCTAGACAAAACACGCAAATGCAGCTCTTGTTTGGGAACACGTACTTTTGTCATATAAGTATGCATGGATAGGTAAGAACACACTTGGAGAGGGATCTTTCCAGGGAAGAGATCATGACAGCACCTGAGATGTAGAACTTTCATCTGTGTATGCTAAGGTTTGGGGTCTGCTGATGATACCCAGAGATCTTCTGATATATAATCATTCTGCTCCTGTAGAAGGGGAGGGGGTTAGGCTACCCTGTCTTATATAGTGACAGCTTTTTAATGATTTATGGATAACTTACTATGCTAACCGTATTTGTGTTAGGCATTTTCTTACTTATTGTGGCAAGTATGCTGCATACTAGAGCACGATAGTTAGAATAAACATTTTAAACTTTCCTTGTGTCTCTGGCAGAACTTATTGTGGACTAGTATGAGTGTGGGAGCGAAAGGGTGTGTTCTACAACTGCGATTCCTGAGACTGTCAGGAGTGTTGTGTTCTGGGGTATTTAATCACTTGTTCCTCTGTGAGTGAGTAGGAAGGAGGGCAAGTGACACACTATAGCTAGTCGGTCCTCATGGGTACTCAGGTGGTACGATGACTGAATATAGCACGTTGCAACATGTGCTTTTACTACACGGTAGGTAACAACGCGGTCGTTACAACGACCGCATTGTTACAGCGCGATGCCATTACTACGCAAGTCATTACATCGACTTGTAGTAGATGGCGCCGTAACATTAGGAATGTATAATTTACTATTCCAACTCCAGCCTACGCAACAGTAGGGAAGGTGTTGGAATAGTAAATTATACTATTACTTATGTGAGAGCGCCATCTACTGCAAGTCGATGTAATGACTTGCGTAGTAATGGCATCGCGGTCTAATGACTGCGATGTAAAGGTTGTTTCCCACGATGACTCAGTCCCTGCCTACTAAGGTTTTATGATCCCAAGCATAGTTCTATGACTCCGCAGAATCCCTGCAACAATTCTAGGGGATACAATCATACCACTTATGACCCGACTGTTTGCGGGGATCCTAGAAGAAGGGGCCACCCTGCCTCATTCATGGCGGAGGCCATGGTTAGACTGATTCGGAAAACTGATAAAGACCCCAACTCTTGCGTGTCTTATATACCTAGTTCACTTTCTAATAGTGGTTACAAAATCTTTACTGATATTTTATCCAATAGGCTAATCAGAGTGGCTAAGGAGCTGATTCATGACAACAAAAAGGGCTTAATGAAATGAAGATACCTGCATGAGTTAACACATGAACTTCTAGGGTCCATTGATCTAGCCATAGTGGGCAAAGTTCCACTTGCTGTTTTAACGCTGGATGCCATGACAGCGTCCAACAGGGTCAATTGGCTATATCTGAATACAGTGTTAAAACATTACAACTTGGAGAATAGGTTCTTCAGGGTGATACAATCGACCTATAAATATCCGTCAATAATGTGGAGAAAGTTGGTTCTGTCGGGTAACAGAATTGATTCTTGGTATACTCAATAATAACCAATACAAAACAACAGTACTCAAACTTTTCAGTAATAATCAAAAAAGGAGAAAGAACATGAATCAACTGCACACCAAATTTGAATCAATCACAGTCTGTATTTAAGGAAAGATTAATATATTCTTTTACATTTTATGGTGTCGAACTGACATTACACCGCTGATCAGCGCCGGAGAGCGACTGAACTATGCTGCCATTTTTGATGTGATTTATCACCATCAAGGAACCTGCTTCATTTATTGCCCCTTGAGTCCAACCCACGGTGGACCATTCCATGAAGAACTTTCTTCCATTAATTCTGGCTGTCCCTTTTATCGCCTTGTCCTGAGCAAGACCCGCTGTGCCTATTAACAAATCACGCACCTTTGGGGTCGAAACGTCGACGTGCTTGCGATAATCCTGACCCTACTCTCTCCCCGCAAGTGAAATGGAAATTTAAAACTCAAGCGGTTCGGAGCTTCATGTACCTAGGGATGGATTTCCTCTGAATGATCATTTTTAACAATTTTCACAGCACTGTATATATCCTGTTCACATTTAGCGCCCTTTTTTCACCATTGCACTTGCGCCGTTGGAACAAAGTGTATGTCCATGAACCCTGACAGCTGTGTAATGTCAGTTCGACACCATAAAATGTAAAAGAATATATGAATCTTTCCTTAAATACAGACTGTGATTGATTCAAATTTGGTGTGCCGTTGATTCATGTTCTTTCTCCTTTTTTGATTATTACTGAAAAGTTTGAGTACTGTTGTTTTGTATTGGTTATTATTGAGTATACCAAGAATCAATTCTGTTACCCGACAGAACCAACTTTCTCCACATTCTTGTACACCCAGGTTCTGAGGGGCACTGGGTCACCCCATTATACTAGATGTATAAATATCCGTCAGCTAGAATTCAGTTAAATGGCAACTTAGCCTCAGGATTTAAAATATCAAGGGGCACAAGACAGGACTGCCCTTTATCTCCGCTGCTATTTACTGTGTACATAGAACCCTTGGCCTGTAAGATTACAGAAGAGAGGGAAATAACGCCCTTCACTTATGAAGTCTGAGAAATGAAAACCTCCCTCTATGCCGATGATCGGATGATTTGCACAGCAAATCTAAGTTCCACGCTATCGATTGTGGAGCGGCTAATAACCGATTTTGGTGAAATTTCAGGCTATGTGGCAAATCCCTTAAAGACAGATAATGGTATAGAAATGGAGGGAGAAAACAGCCTAATAAAAAAGAAGTTGAAATATCTTGGAATTAAAATCATCCAGAATCAGGATAAGATAACAGAATCAAATTTTAACAGGGTATTGGTGGAAACTAGTAAATTACTAATGAGCTGGTCGCATTTGCCACTAACAAAATTCAGAAGAGTAAATCAAATAAACATGACCATCTTGCCAAAATTCACTTTTCTTTTTAATGCTATCCCCTACATTTTAAGAAAGAGTGGCTAGAAAACTGCAAGGGAAAGTAAGTTCCTTTACATGGGCCTCAAAGGGAGTAAGGATTTCCTGGAAGAAACTGCACAGGAGACGGCATAAGGGCGGTATCTCTTTGCCAGATTTCCAGCTTTTTACGTCAACCTTTCAGCTAAAAAATAGTAGGTGTTTACTTACAAACACAGAGAAGACAGGAGTTAGACCCATGCTCAAAGAAATATTGAAAGAGGTGAGAGGGGGAGATTCCAAGTTCCTGAATTAATTTGGAAATTTGAGGTTTATAAATGGTGAGATTAAAAGGTTGTTCAGGCGATGGCCTTGCTCTGGGCACAGATGAGGTGAGTAATAAACTTCTATTACTACAGCAGATATGCTCAAGTTTGGGGCTATTTAGGTGCCCCAGAGTGTCTAGAAGACAATTTAGTAACCACACTCAGGGAGACGGGTATACTGGAATGGGGCCAGCAATTACAGGAGGGGAACCTCTGCCCTTGGGATGATCTACAGGAAATGACAGGGGTTCCACCTCTAA
The DNA here is from genome assembly GCA_963921515.1 of Calotriton arnoldi. Classification (NCBI taxonomy): domain Eukaryota; kingdom Metazoa; phylum Chordata; class Amphibia; order Caudata; family Salamandridae; genus Calotriton; species Calotriton arnoldi. The sequence continues at coordinate 2,388,775 of CAWUFW010001744.1, forward strand.
ATATAAGTATTATCAGCTGAGCAGTTGGGCACAGTCTTTGGGGGAAAAAGAACAGAAGCACTAATTAATTGGAAGAACATCTGGCAGAAGGGCTCCCGCGGAGGAAAGAAGTGTCACTATGGTACTGGCTGATGTTGGATATTATAGATGGAGACTTTGATCTTCCTGAGGCATTATGGGGAGAGTATTTGCCGAGGCTGCAGACCACAGACCTATGGCAAGTATCAATGCACACACTTTACAGCACTGTAAAACTGGCCTTTTGGTCACCAAGAAGATTTGCGAAACTGAGAGGGACTGACTGTATTCTGCCCGGAATGTGGATTAAGAGAAGCTGATGACATCCATATGTTCATAGTTTGCCATGGTATTCTACAATTCTGGGTCGGTGTGAGTAAGATCCTGCATGACATGACATATGTCATGTCAAGCCTTGAGATAATTATTTTTGGGAGCACTCCAGAGTTCAGGAAACTCTGTAATGATAGCTGTAAGCTGCTGTTTTACTTAATTCTACGAGAAAGAAGAGACATTTGCAGGCAATTGCTATCTAAGTCATATCCCACCAAAGCTGAATGGTTGGATTCTGGTACACCTGTAAATTGGATATAAACACTACCTGCATAAGAAGAGCTATGATATGGGCACCACTGACAACATGGAAGGGGGGCAAAAACCAGGGCAACAATAAGGAGGAATAAAGCTGTATTTAAAAGAAGCAACGGTTTTCCCCAGTGTCCTATGAATGCACCCGACTTAGATCTCGGATACACAACCGGGTAAAAACCTGCTCCATAAGATTTGTAACTATCTTCCCCAGGTGGGCAGCCTTATTCTCCAAATATAAGACAGATGGGTGGCAAAAAGAGATCTAAGGTGTCTAGTAGGAAGTGATCGTGTTGAATGAGGACAAAAAAAAACAGTTGATGAAATCATATACATTTGGAAGCTATCATGACCATGTTTACTCATACGGAGCTAACGCGTGTTGACCTAAATCTGAGGACATAAAACGTTCCATTTCTCAGTCCCTTCGTATTTTCTCGGAAAGTGTTTATCACGGCCAGTTTCATTTGACTCTCTGCTGAGAGCTGGAGGGAGGAGGAGGATTCATTGAGGGGGGTGCTGCAGCGCTCCAGACCACGTTTGGCTGTGTGACAAAGCCCAATTAAACCGTTATTCTACCAGTAGTTGATTGAAACATAAACAATGCCTGCTGGAATGATTAGAATCTTCCACTGCGCCGACCTCTGCCCAGGGCTACTGGCCCCAAGTAATAAACTCAAGGTGACGTTTAAAGATTTGTGATGGATATTGTTCACCCTTTATCAGCAATAAAATGCAACAGGAACTACAAAAATGCAGATTAACATGGTTAACTAAATAAATCACAACGTGAAGCAGAGAATCCCACGGATGCGTATTCACAAGTAGCATTCTCTATATGTTTTTTTCTCCAGAGCAGACAGTGCGAAATTGACTATCAGATAGAAAGTCTACCCAAATACTTTCAATATCTGTTTTTATGTCATTATTTGGAGATCATAACCATGTTCTCTATCATTTCAGTGACGTGTATTCATTGAGATCTGATAGAAAGCACACCTTTAAACTTAGTTTTTTTAAAATTTGAGGTATGAGGAGATTTCTACATCATATGAAGCACGAGGTATATATGTCCTCCCAGCCACGGTGTGTATTTCATTAATTGAAAACCTGATGTCTATCTCTTTAAGGAAGACCTTAACTTCTTCTGGCTATACTATCAAACATACTCACAGAATTCAAAAAGCATTTAAACCCATTTATGTGCCTTTAGTTCACCTTGGGCCTACAGAAGTGCCTAAATTGTCTGGTGCTGCCCATTCTGTAATCCATATTGCTGGGGAACAATGTTAGCGGCCCTGCAGTGCCAAAGAGGTGCTTATCATTTCCAAGGGGGTGTAGCCCCACGCAAATTGAGGAATCATGTTGCTTGTTTGCATGTTTCACATTACTGAAGCAGGGTCATAGGCAAAAAGGCTGGAAGAGGATGCATGGATTTTTCACCATTCCCCAGGTGAAATTTCTGAGAGCGCATGGGGCACATGTTACTCCTATCACCCTACAAGAACCTTGTGAATGCAATAAGTCCCCTCTCTCTATTGCAAAGAGAGGGCGAATGTGTCCCTGTACAGGCACTGAAAAAGACCGTGGCCACAGTGTGACTACAAAGGGAAGACCTGCCCTAGAAGCAGGAGAGGTCTGAAAATCCCCATAAGTATAGGTAAAGTACATTGACTGCACATGTATTCATGTGGGCGGTTAGGAGCTGCAACTCATGGGCCCGATTATGGGTTGGCTTGATATGGGCGTGGAAATACGAGGTGCTCAGAATTAACATTTGTGGCCAGTTGTCCTGCACATAAATCTGTCAATTACAAGCTATTCAGCCCTGAACAGGGAAAACATGCAGATCTGGTTTTACTTAGTCAAGAACTCATGTGGATTCCTATTTCAGGTCGAATACTGGCCCTTATCCATTCCTGTTGACCACGGAGTGGGTAATTGCTGCGATCAGGAGGCAAGAAGTGCTTCTGGGACCATGGGAGTCGGTTGTCAGCCAGGAGGAAGTCTACATGCTCCCTCTGTGAAGTTGCAGGTGTTGCGTGAGGGACAGCTGTACCTCTGCCTGAAGCCCCAGACTAACATGAGAGTTTACTGTGTGCATTTATCTGGTAAAATCAGGCCCACTGTTACCGCATCTGGTAATTTCAGAAGCAGGAACCAAGGGCCAATTGTTATTGGTTGGAACAGTATCCCCTTTCGCCTGGAGATAGCTCTTTACCAAATTTGTAATAAGGGCCCCATGTGTTTGAGCTATGCATTCTTCAGTCAGTGTACTATTTTTAGCAGCTACCCCGTGAGCAGAAAAATGCTCTTTGTAGGACTCTGCCCTTTTGAATGCTGTCTGCAATATTGAAATTCAAAATCTTTTTTAAGTTATGAGAAAAAGGGACTCAGGAATAAAAAAAGGGTTTTAATTTTTAGGAATAAATGTTATATTTTTCACTATTATAATATTTGATCAAATATTTTCAGTAGTGAACTGAAACATAGAAATCATCCGAATGTGAGAGTGCTTTGGTGCAAGATAAAAAGGTTCACTGTATCTCTTACTTATGTCATGTTAAGCAATAGGTTGCATGAGATCCTTCATGCCTGCAGGCTGTGAAAAAGGCTAAGAAGAAACATTCTAATTACAATAAGGAACTTTGATATGAAAAACACACAATTTTGCTTCAGAGTAAGAGTATTTGAAAAAGCATAGAAAAAAGACTTTATTGGAGAATATTAAAAGGAGCCAGAACGCGAGCAGCTGTTATTCGCAGATGTGTTTTTCATGCTTTTTTTTTAACATAGGGATGCATTTTGTACTGAAATATAGTGCTCAGTGATGTATTTGCATTTGACTTTATTTTGCTCAATTTCACATCATTTAAAAAAAAAAATAATGTCAATAAATTAATGCAAATTACGCTCATTTTGCAGGGTCAAGAACTCTGAAAGAGCCACCACCTTTTTCTCGTAAGCCAAGGAACACCTATAATAGGGTTTAAAGAGGCAAGCAGTATCCTAGAAGGAAACACCTAATTCCTATGTCTTGAAAATATTTGGAATAGCACAGTGAAACATGCAGAACACTTTTTACAGAATTCTGCATTTGAGCCAGGACCTCTTATATGCAGCTTCTTTACAAATCCTACTACCATGTTCTGGACTCACTGAAGCCTTTTCAGGTCTTTAGTTAGCAGCCCAAGATATGAAGAGTTTCAATAATGTAGACACAAATAAATGCAGGTGTCTACCACAACTAAATGCATCACAGAGAGCACACACAAAGGGAAATATGTTATAAAGTGTTTGCAGCTGAAAGACACAAGATGACATGACACTGATAATGTGTATGCCCCCATGTAGATCGCTATTTAGTATAAAGTGCAGGCTTTTGACATTGTCCAAGACCTCTGACTGACAGCCCATAGACAGGGGCTAGAGGTCGTGATTCCCTTTAGAGGTTTAAGGACCAACCATCATTACATATGTTTTTCAAATTTCAACTGGGAATAATAAAGGATTAGCACTGTTGAACTTTTCTTGACCATATTCGCACATGATCACCAATGGTATCTGATTATTGATACTGCCAAATAGGGAGCTGGGTCGTCAGCTTATGAAACAGCTTGTTATATGTACTTATATACCGCACTATCAAACATGAAGGTATTCTGGCTCTTTGGCAGATGTGCAATGCTAGCCTCAGGGGGACTTACTCGAAGAGCCAGATCTTAAGGTTCTGGCAGAATTCAAGAAGGGAGGAGGAGACTCTAACTTGGTGTGAGAGGTTGTTCCACACTTTAGAAGCGATGCACAAGAATGCACAACTCCTGATCTGCTTTTCTGTATGTGAGGGACATGTGTTAGTGAGATACCTGTTGTATGGAGTTGCCTGGAGAGTTGGTAGAACTGCACATGCCTGTTCAGGAAATCTTGGCCTGTGTTATGTAATGCTTGGTATGTGTGGGTGAGGAACTTGAATTGTGCACGCTTATGTATTGGAAGGCAGTGGAGTTCCCTCAGGTGTGGTGTGATGCGACTCCAGCATGGGAGGTTGAGGACTATTCTGGCTGCTGTGTTCTGAATGGTCTGGAGTCTTTTTGTGAGTTGATTGGTTATTCCCACTTAGAGAGTGTTCCCATTGTCCAGTCTGCTAGTGATGAGGGCTTGGGTGACACTTTGCTTGGTGTTGGTTGGATAGTCTCTTTAATATCTTTTTCAGCATCATCAAGGTGTGAAGCAGGACGCAGCAGGTGCATTTACTTGTATGGACATGTCCAACTTGTTGTCAATACTGATTCCAAGGCAAGGCATTTTTTCTGAAGATCACCACTTTGGTCTTGTCCCTGTTCAGCATGAGGCATTTGGACTTCATCCAGGTGACCAGTTCGGTCATGCATGCCTTGAAGTGTATCCAGGTGCTGGGTATTTTGTCCTAGAGGGACAATATCATGTGCATGTCCTCTGTGTAGGTGAGTATGTTGATGCTGTATGCATGGATGACATCTGCCAGTTGAGCCATGTAGATGTTTGAAAGGGTTGGGCTGAGCGAGGAACCCTGTGGGACTCCACAAATGAGTTCCTCTGCTTCTGAGGAGAGTGGTGGAATGTTGACTGTTTCGGTACTTCTGGTGATGAAGGTGCATATTCATTGGAGGGCAGGTGCCTGGATGCCACTCTCATGGAGTCATCTGATCAGGATGGGATGAAAGACTGTGTCAAAGGCTGCAGAGAGTATGAGGGCTTCAATTTACCCTCTGTCGAGGATCATTTTGATGTTGTGGCGTCGAGGGGCTGGTGATTGGTGAGGTGGTTCGCAAAGCATCTGTTGATTGCTTTTTCAAAGATCTTGGCTAAGCATGGAAGGAGGGAGATCGGTCTGCAGTTTGCAAGCTTGGCTGGTTCGGCTGAGGGCTTCTTTTTCGGGAGGGGGTGCTGCATGCTTTCAGGTTTCCTGGAAAATGTCTGTATTGATAGAAGTGTTGAGGAAGTGGGTGAGTGCTTTGCTGAACAAGGTGTGGCAGGCGCAAAGGTCTGATGGGCCCTGGGATGGATGGTCTTCATAATTGCTGGGGTTTCCTCTGTGGTGATAATGTTCCATATGGTCAAGGTGTTGTCTTTGTCTGATACCTGGAGATTTATTGCAAGGTTGATGGGGTATGGTTGTGGGTTGAAGTTTCAATGGATGGGTGTGATTTTGCTGCAGAAAATGTTTGAGAGGTCATTGCACAATTCGTGGGTAGGGGTGGTGTTACTTTAGGTTGCTGCTGAAGTGGTGAAGTTCTTGATGATTAAGGGCCAGATTTACTAACCTTTCACGCAATGCAGTGTAGCAAAGGAAAGGGAGAGAGCAGAAATATACCATTTCTACAAAGATATGGCTCACTTCTGCTCTTTCATTGCGCTGGCACACTCCAGGCAGCCTAGCGTCCATGCAGGCACCCTTGCACCATGGTGCAAGGGGGCCTGCGTTACAAGGAGAATTGTTTTTTGTGCAGGAAGGGATGCCTTCCTGCACAAAAGCAATCTCCTATGGGTTTTTCCTCTTTCTATGTGTGTTGCAGATTGCAGCACACATAGAAAGAGGAAATAACGAGAGAGAAAAAAAGATTTTTCTCCTCGTTACGCCATCCTCTGGGAGGCGCAACAATTTCACACAATCCCGGGTTTCCAAACCTTTATAAATATGGGATTGCATGAAATACATGGATGGACACATTGGAACGCCCATATTCCACTCATGGAACGCCTCCCAGAATGAAATGTAATGCAATGCAGCACGAGCTGCTTCGTGTCTCATTTTTTTACAAAGCTACCCAAGGCGGCGCAAATCACCCTTTGTGTAGCTTTGTAAATATCTACTAGCATTTTGTGTCATGGATGCGCCACAAAAGTGGTGCAACCATGACACAAAATGTTAGCAATTCTGGCACTAAATGGCTAAATGGAGCTACATTACCATTTCTAAGTGGCCTGACAATGCCTCTTTCCCCAGTATTACGAACAGATCATGAGTCAGAAGAGAGATTGTATGGTTTTAGAGATGGATACTAGTTTTTGACTCGGAATGTCCCTACTTTTCCCCTTCAATTCTATAAATATCGTTTTTCATAGTTTAGTCCTCCCTGGCTTAACTAAATCTCTGACTACAATGAATAAAACCTGAGTATTGTTGTAGAATCGCCTGATCTTATTGCTCAAGAACACGGAATTCACTGCTGCCAAACCTATCTTATAGCGGTTCATCTAATATTTGATAAGAATCTGAGACAAATTAATTTTCTATTCTCCATTTTCTTGCATCTCGTCGAAATAAGAGAGTTTTTGTGTCTTGGTAAACTTACAGAAAGCCACACCTGTCTTCTTAATTATAGGAGTCCAGGGTGAAAAACCTTTACTAAGTTTACTGGAAACATCTTCCAGTAAGAAATTAGAGTAAGCGAGTAAAGAGATGCGAATACAGAGTTTTGTGATCCAAGACCGGAAGATTTGAATGTCAGGGTAGTAGAACAGAACACGGGTCTCCTACTAATGCCGTTAATAATGAGTAGTAATGTTTAATGGGGATATCCTGGAGCAACGTGTCTGCCCTAAATATGGGCAGATGGAGATCATCTGATCAACTTCCTTTCGTAAGGATCAACAAAGAGACAATAAAGGTAACTGGTATTCCAACCCTGATACCTCCATAGGTTTCAGGGTTGGAACTTAAATGAGTGGATCAAGGGATAAGCTTAGAATGTGGTACAGTAAGAACTAGATGTGGTCTACCCCCATCAGAAAGAACAAAAGCATTCATTTAATTATGCCTGATCTGTGTGATGATCAAGAACAATCATCCAATCTCAATGAAATATTGCAGCGTGCTATGATTGCATTAAGTGTTATAAAATAGATCGCTTATTAAATTACATGGCATGCTTATATGCTTGTTTTTTTCTTCCTGTGCAAAGCTTATTTAATAACGCCACAATGTACGTATCCATTGATAATTAAGGATGCTCATGAAATAACGTAAAACTGACAAAATATTAAACATTTAGCTAATGTATGTTCATTTAAACCAGCTAAATTATGTTTTGCTTCACTGAAAAATAAGAATACATTATCTGTATCCCACATACCCACATTTTAATATTTATAGCGTAAAGGTTGAAGTGTTTAATGTAAGGTTTACATTTTTGCCATCTCGGACGCCAGTGCAACATGATACAGTCAGTGTGAATGCCACGCTCTATTGCTATAGCACTGGTGTGAAGAAAACTAGAACAAATTAAACACCCCACTGTGATATTCCTGCACAGCAGGGCAGTGAGAGTTGCCAAAAAGTCTACATTTAAAATCCGAAGCCGCTGTGTCTGGATATAGATGCTTGGTCTGATGCTATAGAATCTAAAGGAATAACCAGTCACACGTTTCTCGGTTTGCTGAGGGGTGAACACTGACTATTTCATAATGTCAGGCAGAATTACACAGCCTTTCCATATGTATGTGTGATTAATTCCAAGAAAAAGTATAAAATTGCATATATGACATGCTCTTTGAAATTAAAGAACACGTTAACGAGGTGAATGAGTGGATTTTGGAATTGTTTTTCTGAGTTATCTGTTTGGTAATTATAAATGTGATTTTGATGCCAGTCTTAATAAAGGGAGTTTTATGGTGGGAGTGTGGCACTTGGGCCCAGATTTACAAATATTTTGCGTAATCCAGACCCTACTCAAAGTCTACTGGTGGGATTTAAGAACCAATGCAAATTATGATTTGCTTCGGATTGTAACAGAAATCAACACTAGAGAGCACAATGCACTACTTTGAGTTACTTTGTGTCAAGGGGCCGCACCATTGGTGGTGCACGGGTTTTCCCATGCAGCCACCCAACAGTTCTGGCGCAAATCCCTATATTGAAAAAATTGAAGTCTGAGATTTGCACCAAAATCCTACGCCTCCCTATGGCAGGCATAAAGAGGAGAAATATTTTCATTTTTTCTTGTTTTTTTCCTCTTTGCATGTGTGCACAAATACAAAGAGGAATATGCTTTAAGGCATAGTTTTTGACAGGAAGGGAACCCTCGCTACAAAAAACTATGATGACCGCAATACAGACACCCTGCACTATGGCTGTCAAAAGTGCGCCAGCGTAGGGAGAGAGCTGAATCTCCGACTTCTTAGTAGATTTGGTACAGTTCTGCTCTCTCCTATTGTGAGGCTCACCTGGTGTTTCTGCAGGGGCGAGATGAACAAACAGATGCTGGATCCCAACTTCCTTCACCCACCACTTCAGCCCAACAGAGTCAAGGCCAAAGAGGAGAAGGTGGGGAAGAGGGGGAACAAAACAAGGAAAGGGAGAAGGAGTAGAACCCGATGGCATGTCTGGTACGATGTTCTTATAGCTTGAATTGCATATGTTTCCTAATGGGTGAAAAAATAACAGGAGGTAAGTAATGTCTCTTTGAACAATGATAGTAATATTATTCAGGACGTGTGTTAAATGTAGGAGAGATACCTGCTGGACATCCCTCTTCTTTTTTTTAAATTATTATTTCATATCCAGAAACATCATATTACACAAAAAATAGCTATTAGTTAATCATAGTACATATTACACAGGTCATTTAGTAGGTGTATATACATTAACCGGGGATAAAATTCATTTAAACAGTTCATAAAAAAATTGTACTTAGCAGGTAAAACAAAAAGGCCCAAAGCGGAGTCAACCTTTAGTGCCTTATCGTTATTAATCTAACTATACAGTCTAATGATTAAAACCAAGGTCTAAACGGTTCATAAAGTGCATGGCATATAATACATATCGGATAAAAGTTACAAGAACATATTATATAAACTTCTAACAGTTAAGACCAGGGTGTAAAATCATGTGCAGTACTATTCATGCTTACCCTATCAGCCTCACATTATTACATCCCTTGGGGACCCCTCTTCTTACTCCGGCTCCCTCATTTCTTTGTTCCATTCAGAAATGAGTGCCCAGATTTTCCTCCCCCGAGTTCTAGCCTGTCTGTCCCTACAAGCATACAGAGCCTTCTCTTGATTATAAATTCCGAGCAGTCTGGCAAGCCACATCTGAAAAGTTGGAGGTTCTGCATCTTTCCACCTGGCAGCTAGCATTATTCTGAATACTGCTGTCCCCAGAAATAAACAATATCCCTGTGCAGAATTGAGGGCCAGAGAGCTATCACATCCTAACATCAGCAGTGTAGGAGTCAGTTTGAATCTGAAACCAAACAGTTTCTCCCAGAAATCAAGCAATCCCTTTTTTAGTACACCTAATTTGACACAGTCACAAAACATATGTATCAGGGTTGCTGGACCTACCCCGCATCTAGGACATTTATCATCCTGCCTTTTTCCCCATAAGAATAACTTAGAGGGTGTAAAATATAAGTTAAAAATAGTTTTATATAGTTGTGCCTTTAAATTTGTGGATAATAATAGCTTAGCTGATAGGGATAAACTCATGTATATATCCACCTCAGGATTGTCCAATTTCAATGCCCAGGATGTCTCATGTTTTTCCAAATCATCTGATTGTTTTCCAAGTAGTAAACTGTAGGTATTCCTGATTTTGTTTGATCTCCTAGTGATAGCTTCTAGCAGTGGTATCCTTTCTAAATTCATCGTTGACCTACATATAGTTAAAATACTCTTAATCTGTACAAATTTAAAATAATGATTTACTGGGAATCCAAAATCATGCTGAAGCTGTGAAAATTGCAAACCTTGTACTCCCCCATAAAGATCACCGATTGTGCCTACCCCAGCTCTTCCCATCTTTTCCCCATATCGTCATATACCTGATGAGGAAATAGCGAAGAACGCCAAAGGGGAGTATATCTGCAGATTTTAGGAATCGTCATAAATTTTGAAACTTGCTTCCAGATTCGCCATGCGCTATGTATTACTTTAAAGCAAACTTTTTGTAATAGCTCGGCTCCGTTTGTCTCAATAACAAACCCCATACCTCCTTCCCTAAAGCAAGTTCATATACTGTAGGCACCCCCGGATCTTCCTCCAATTCATTATTTCTAGCTCCTTTTACTATGAACAAGGAGGTCAACTGATGAAGAAGGGCCGCCCAATAGTAAAACGTAATATTGGGTATTGTAAGCCCTCCTCTATTTTGTGGTAGGATTAGATATTTTAATGCTCTCCTCACTTTCCCATATTGCCAGATAAAATTTGAAAAAATAGAATCTAAAGTTTTCAATACATGGTCATCCACCATAAGGGGTATTGAACGAAACAAATAGAGTATCTTAGGCAACATTGTCATTTTCAAATAGTTCCCTCTTCCTATAATAGAGAGATGTTGCCCATTAACTCTCTTTCGTTCCGTAGCTATTGAATTAACCAAAGGATCAAAATTAAGTTTAATAATATCATCCACTTTTGCACTAACTCGAACCCCCAAGTAGACTGCCGAATCTGCTCGTCTAGGATCGTTAAAATCCATGTTTTCTGTAAAATAACAATGGTCTTCCCTTCGTTCAGGGCATAGCCTGACAGATTCCCAAAACCCTCAGCTATCTGGATAATTTCCTCAATTGCCTCTGCTGGATCCGTAGTTAATATAGCAACGTCATCGGCATAAGCCAGGACTTTTGTCTCATATCCCCTGGTTACCACTGGCTTAATCTTCTCGGAGTGTAAAAGTTTCACCAGGAGAGGGTTAATATACATGGCAAATAAAATGGGGGAACAAGGACAGCCTTGCCTAGTCCCTCTGGTTACTACAATATTACTAGACTCCTTCCCCATTATTTGTAGCCGGGCTTTTGGTTCGCCATACATAGCTTTAACTGCCCTTATAAATTGATGTCCAAACCCGTTCAGCTCCAATATCCCCCATAAAAACTTCCAAGACACCCGATCGAATGCCTTTTCGGCATCGAGGAGGATCATAGCCATCTGGCCCCCGGTCTCCGTCATGATATCGAATAATGAGATAGCCCTCCGAGTGTGATCTGTTGTTTCTCTCCCGGGGATAAACCCGTGTTGCCAAGGGGAGACCAGACGAACTATGACCCTCCCCAACCGATTAGCCAATATCTTGGAATACATTTTTGTATCTGAATTAATCAGAGAAATCGGTCGGTACGATGACGGGTTGTCTGCTGGTTTCCCTTTCTTAGGAAAAATTATAATATCGGTCTCTTTCCATGATTCAGGGGGTTCACCACTATATTGGACACCCCTAAATAAATCCAATAAAAGAGGGACTATTGCTTCTCCCAATATCTTATAGATCTCTAGCGGAATCTTGTCAGGACCGGCAGCTTTCCCTAATGCCATTCCTTGTAGTGCTACCGGGACTTCCTCTAATGAAATTTCTTTTTCTAGATCTTCCTTAGTTAAAATATCCAACCTTTCACCTAGTTCAAAATTACCCACTAAATGAACTATATCCTGTAATACTTCAGCTGTATCCTTATCATTATACTTATCCTCTTGATATATTGTTTTATAATAATCCTTAAATACCCCGATAATATCATCTGGATCTGTATATGTATGCCCACTCATTTTGATAGAGGATATTGCATTCAATGAGTTCTTCTGTCTAGTACGAAGAGCTAACCTCCTCCCAACTAGCTCACCATTTTCATAGGAGCTATTCCGCTGGGATTGGTATTCCTCTGCAGATTTTTGTGTTAACCAGCTATTAATTTCTGCTTTCAGAGTTATTATTTGATACTGGATTTGAACCCCTTCCAGCCCCTGTTCTATTAAAGAGATGTGCTTCTCTTCCGCCTCCGCTAACTCCCGCATTAGTTGTTGATTCCTAATCCTCCGCGAGGTCCTAGCCCTTGCAACAAAGCTGATGGTTTCCCCTCTGAGACCGGCTTTAAAGGAATCCCACACAGTCCCCCTACCAGCACTATATCTATTCATATCAAAGAATTCCTGTGACCAATTCTTAATATGTTCGATATAATCATTATTTACTAGGAGTTTCCTGTCAAACGTCCATTTCCTCTGGGATCTCCTAAAATTTGCATTTTCCATCTCCAAGATTAGAGGGGTATGATCTGAAATCACCTTCGGGAGTTTCTTAATATTTGCTACATTTAATACATCTCTTGTGCAGAAAAAATAATCAATCCAAACATACTTCCTGTGCGGACAAGAATAATATGTATAGCCAGCGTTGTTTGGATTATTCACTGCCCAGGCATCCACTAAACCATGACTATTTTTGAGGGAGGCTAGTGCTCTATAAACTCTGGGCTTTCGACCATGATACCCCCCTTGATGTTGTCCTTGTCTTGAGTCAAGTGAGATATTAAAATCACCACACATAATTAATGGGCTGGGCCATGATGCAAGCTCCAACTCCAAATCTTTGAATATCTGAGGATCGTCCTGGTTTGACCCATAAATTGAACATAAGGTGAATCCTGCCTCTAATTCCACTATAACCCACCTCCCCAATATATCCGCTGCCTTTCGTTTGACCAGTCCCAAATTAATCTTAGCTAGTATAGCCACTCCCCGCGTATTTGAAGTTTGGGAGGTGCATGCTAGTAGGTTATATCCTCTAATACCCAACAGCTCTTTTTTCCCCCAAGGGATATGGGTTTCTTGTAAGCACACTACATCAATATCGTTTGTTCTCACTAATTCCGATAAGCTTGCCCTTTTCGCTCTATCATTCAGCCCTGCTACATTCAAAGAGCATATATTTATCCTCCCCATCTAAATTCAGTTTTCAGAACTCCACATAATCCCCAGCCTCTCTTTCTTTCCTTTACCATCTTTAATAAAATGACCTGCACACTCTCTCCTGCTTTTAATAATATACAGTTTATCTCATCAATTCTGGATATGTTTTTCTCCCCAAATTTCCCCAACTCCTAACCCCCTCCTCTCCACCACCCCTTCCCTCCACCCCCTACCCAACCCCTCACGAAGCACCCCCCACGAGAGGCGCTCAGACCTAGGTCTGTGCATAATGGATGCGTCGTGCAACTCAGAGAGCCCTAAATTAACCCTTACATTTTGAACAAGTGCTATTTTCCCATCCAAACACCATGACCCCCAAATCCTCCCTCCAAATCACCCCCTTCTTAAATACCCTAATTATATTCCTTAAACAGTTCCAATGTAAACACCCGCCATTAATATTCCTTGAACTAATCCGATTTAACCATAAATCTGTATCTGTATCCTAACCCTTCAAACTATCAAGGTATTCTTTTGCTTTAATTTCTGAAAAAAAGAATCGTGTTACAACCCCCCCCCCCCCCAGATTACTTTGAGTCTTGCTGGATTGTTCAAGTAGGCTTGTGCGTTTCTATCTTGAAATGGTTTTATCAATTTCCGCAACCTCCATCGCCTTTCGACAGTGGAGTGGCAAAAATCTGGTCGGACAAAATAAGAAACCTCATTCCAGGTTCTTTTTGCTTCTGGCCGAGCCTTTTCAAAAATAGCTTGGCGTAATAAAAAATTGCCAAAGTAGACCAAAATGGCTTGTGGCAATGCTCCTGCCTTCACAGGCTGATCTGCACAAAAGGAACGCGGTGAGCACGTTGCACCTCTCGATCACAATTCCAGTCCGTGAGTTCTGGGAGTGTATCTCTAAATAATTTCACAACAAATGAGCGGATATCAGCCCCTTCAACCTCCTCAGGAACCCCAAGCACCCTCAGATTATTCCTCCTCTGGCGGTTCTCCTGCTCTTCTAGTTTCCATTGCACATCCACTAATTGAGCCTCGTGAGATTTTATAAGTATCTGGTTTGTAGTAAGATCCGCTTCAGTTGCCACAACCCTTGATTCCAAGTCGGTCAGTCTCTCCCCGAATACACTACAGGTTTTAGTCAGTTTACGAATCACTCCCTGCACTTTTCGCATTGCTGCTTGGGCCTTGCGTCCATCCAGTCTTGTCTCATCACGATGCAGCGATATGGCTTGAAAAATTGCTTCAAGCGTCGGGGGGGTGGGTCCCCCCTGATCCGAAACTTGTTGTCCGCTAGGCAGTTGCCCCGCAAGTTGATTTGTAGGGGTGTAATCCCAAGTAAGGTCCTTAGCTCCCGACTTTCTTTTTTTCTTTTTCAAGACAGTTTTTACTTTGCCACCATCAGTCTCATCCAAGTCGCTGTTGGTCAGGTCTGTGTAGATATCTGACAGATCCTCTGACCATTCACCCCCATCCGACAGTGAAAAAAAGTAATCACTAGGCTCTTGCTCTTTTCCATCCCCAAGGTCTTTCTCCACATTCCCATTATTTACACAGCCTGCTCCTAGCAGCTCATCCGTCTGAGAAATAGACATTACCCGAAGGTCCCAACACCCGCAATAGCTTCACCTGGATTCTCTTCAATAGTTATTACATTAGAGCCAATGTCAGGAGCATGCCCGGTGTTTCCCCTCCTCATTCACAGTCACAGTCCCTTGGGGGTTATCTCCAGGCCTACCTTTAAACTCATCCGACTCAGTTCCCTGTAGGACCCTATTCGAATCGGGGGATCCTTCTGCATTTCTCCCCTTCTCCAAGCAGCACTCCTGGCTCTGCCCGGCCACATTGTTCTGACACACCTCGCCGTGACCCGGAGCTGCTTTCCCCGTGGGGCCTCGCATTAGATCAACCACTGAAGGGCCGGCCGGTCGAGTCTTCACTGCTGCCCCGCCTCTTCCTCTTCTCTCCGGGCATGAGTCAGCTGGCAGTCCGCGATACCCCCTCGGCGAAATCAGCGCTAGTGCAGCCGCTTCCTCACTGGCATTTCCCGTCTCAGACTGGCCCCGCAAAATTAGTCGTGCCGCCCTTGTCTTGGCGGTGGCTCCTGCTGTTTTTGGCCCCATCGCTTCCACCTCGGGTCTCAGTCTCGGCGAGCGTGGATTCCCGGTAAGGGTCACTGCCACTGACGTAAACTTTGGCAATCGCTGTAGAGAAGCGTCTCAGTACCGCCAATCCAATCAGTGTCCCTATTAAGCGATGGTAATGTCCACAGCTCTTGGGGGTGATTAATGCCTCCTTATAACAACTTTCTGGGGTCATCGCTGCGTCCCATCTCCATTCCCGCATAGAAAAATCAAGCTCTCAGTTGGGGCTGCACGCTGCTACGGTCTCAGACGACCGCCATCTTGCCTCCCACACCGGACATCCCTCTTCTATTGCAATTGAAAATATGGACGAGCAGGACTTAAGGCTACAACTGTTGTGTCTAAAAAGTAGAACTATTACATATTAACATTTAGGACTGCAGAATTAGGCATTCAATCATGACAAGAGTGAACAATACTAACCTTAATGGAGACCACCATCTGGATTCACTAGACCCAAAGAAACAATACTATCCTGAACTACTAGGAAAAAACAAAAAAACTTATTTTCCTAGAGAGGATAAAAAATAAAGAAAAATGTTGCACAAAAAGGTGCTGGGTCAGAATAGGATAGGTTATCCATGTAATTCACAAATAAGTAACTAATACCATTCTCTTATTTCACAGCATAAGAGAAGATGCGGCAGTCAATCGTGGCAGAGACACTAGTTCTACACTACTTGAAAAGTCGATAATCAGATAAGTATAATTTCAAGATTCATAGGTATATATAATCCAACTGTTAGGCTGGAGGCTAGGATTCTTTCAAATAAATTCTCTCTGTCTCTCCAGTAACAGGAAAAACAGGAAAAACTACGCAAGGAGAAAGCTGACCAGAAGATATTGACATGAGAAGAAGCAGCCGGCGAGGGAACATCAATACCGCTGCGTGCCCCGGAAGAAGAGCTGAGACCCGGAAGAAAAGAACACAAGTAGTCGTCGAGAGAATACGCCGGAGACGTTCCTGCTCTCCGACGTGTCACTGAAGAAACTGCAGGTAAGTGCTGGGTAGTTACGGGTAAACGAGGGGGCTAGGTGAGGATCCGTGACTGAACACGAAGTGTGTTCCTGTCGTAGACCACCCCCTTTTATGTGCCTTAAGCGCCACCCTTGCCCGCTGATGTTTGTCGGCGAGCGGGGCTTGCGTGCAAGGCTGCGGGCGAGGCCTGGGAGCGAGGCTGCAGGCGGGGCTGGGAGCAAGGCTGCGGGCGGGGCTGGGAGCGAGGCTGCAGGCAGGGCTGCGATCGAGGCTGTGGGCGGGGCTGCTAGCGAGGCTGCGGGCAGGGCTGCATGACACCTATTCATGCAACTTGTGCTCTGTTGCAAGAACTCATTTGTAAATCTGGCCCTGAGTTTAGAAGGCTTAACTGGGGTAAGAACTCTATCCCCAAGTACTTCCAGGCTGAAACAGCTGGCACCCTCTGCTGCTCATACCCACGCAGTAGGACACACTGAGGAAGTGACAGCTAAAGGAGAAAGCAGAAGACTAGCCCCGTCTTAGGGATTGCTGATTGGTCCTACTGTAGTCTTGCTGTGTTGACAAAAAAGGCTTGCAGCTCTGGGATTATTGCAAGGTCTCAAAGTGCAGTGGTTCTGAGGCAACAGGAGCTTGTGGGATGACCTTCTGGCATAGCATTGGCTGACTTTAAACTGAGTCTTGCTCTAGCAGGAAAATGGCATTCATTCCGGGATTAGTGCTAGGTCTCATGACACTCTGCATCTGAGATCACATGGCTTGTGTGGTGTGGTTCTGTTTAGAGCTTTCTAATTTGCCCTGCCTAAGCCTGTAGTGTTGTAAGAAATTGGGTTACAGGTTGAGAGGGGTGGAACCCTGCTCAATCCTTGTCAGTGTGAAGTCACAAGCAAACCTTAAATTAAGTCTGGTCGCGCTGAACTGGGACAGAGTCACAAGTTCAGGCTGACTGAGATGAAGCGTGAGCTGGCTACAGGTACTCAGTTAGGCCTGCTGAAAAAGAGTACTTTGAATCCCGATTGCAGAGCATAGCGAGGTCCTTCGCCAAGGATGCGTTGCGCTGCCAAGAAAGTGCGTCAGTTCCAAGGAGCTGCGAAGCTGCAATTCGAGGTCGGGCGTCATCGTCGAGGATCCTTTCCACAAGGGCTTGTGATGCTAAGTCCAGCATCGAGGGTGCGTCTTGCAGCCAAGGTGATGCGTTGGCTCTGAAGTGCTGCGAGGCTGTGATGCGAGAACCTGCATCATCATTGACAATCAAACCAGTTTCCAAAGGTTCCCACTCTTTGATGCTTCTGGAGACTATGGGTCTGATCAATCAATGATGGTCCCTGAGGGGACAGGAAGATTGCAGATTTGGTGCAGTTTTGGAGATAGACCAAAGTGGTCCATTCATAGAAGGCGAGGTGAATAGCCACCAAGTGTCCTTTTTGATTGAAACTAGTGATATCAGATCCACTGTTAGAATAGCAGAAGTCCCATTTTTACCCCTTTCAGCAAAACAGATTCAAGTTGTAGGTGTTGCAAACAAATAGGTGTCTGAGAAGGTCACTGTAAAAATAAGCTCTTTTGAAGAGGATTCTACGTTAGTAGTCATTCAAGTCTGGTTAACTTGTTAGGCCGCAACTTATTATGCAAGTTAAACTGCATAATCTACTGTACACCGGAGGGTGTTGAAATCCAATCTCATGATGAAGATGTAGATTTTAAAATGCCTGAGCAGGTAATAGCTGCTTGATTGTTTCCCATGATGAATGCTGATGAATTGCCTCCCGATTTGAAAGATAAAGTACAATCAAAAGTCTGGAATTTCTCAGGAAAAGATATTGAACTCATAAAAGATGTAGAACCTATTTGTATTACTATCAAACGTACTGTAGAGTATCTCCAAACACCCTAGTATAATCTCCCACAAGAGAAAATAGCTGGAATTGCTCCAGTGCTTGAGTTCATGACACAAATGGGAGTTTTGAAAGAGATTTTGGAGAGTCCATGTATTTTCCCTGTTATGGACCTGCAAAAGCCTAGCGGCAAGTACCACATAATGCAGGACCATATAAAGATCAATAAAATCATTGTCCCGTGTTGTCCTGTGGTACCAAACCCTGCCATGAAATTGTTTCCGATCTGCTGTGAAGTCGAGTGGCTCACTATTGTCAATTTGTGGCAACAGTTCTTTTCCAACCCACTGCATGGATAAAGTTAGTTTCTCTTCGTGTTCCAGTTCCAAAACAGAACTCTGGCATTGTGCCAAGTTCCACAAGGTTATGCAGGGAGTTCTTCAATTTTCCTTCACATCTTGAAAAAGAATCTGGAGACCTTGAAGCTACCATGGTACTCAGTTCTCGTGCAGTACATTGATGATCTGTTATTGGCATCAATGTCACAAGAGGCATGTAAGCAAGACACTATTACCTTGTTAAATCATCTGGTCAAAAATGGACATATAAAGTTTCCTTGAGTAAACTGCAGTATTGCCAGAAAGATGTCCTATGTCTGGGACATCACATTAAGAAAGGAGCAAGGAAGGTGTCATAAGAGAGAATCTCTGCCATTTTGATTATGAACCTGATCAATACGCAGAGAGAAGTCAGGATGTTTCTGGGAATGTTGGACTACTGTTAACATTAGATATTCAACTTTTCCCTAGTGGCAAAGACTCTACAGAGGTTGACACCCAAAGAAAGATGTGTCTGATCCGATACCATGGGGCAATGACAGCATGAAAGCCTTCCTAAATCTGAGAGAAAGTCTTCGCCTCGCCCAGGCTCTGTGAATGGTAGTCTACAGTAAAGAGTTTACTTTGTTTTCCAGTGAGAGGGAAGGGTGCGCTTTCTCAGTTCTTATACAAAGGCATGGTGATTCACGAAATCCAGTGGCCTACTTTTCAGCCACATTTGTTTGACCCAGTAGTCGAAGGGCTGCCCAGTTGCCTAAAGACTGTGGCTGCTGCAGGTGTCAGCATAGAACATAGTGTGAGCATTGCCATGGGCTAATCTATTATGATGGTTAGACTAAATATCGAATAAAAGTATTGTGGTGCATAAATATCATGTCAAGAATATTGTGATGTCAGAAATATCGTGGATAAGAATATCATAATTAGGAATCTCATTTAATATGTTGTGTCATGAAAAATATTGTTTTGTAAAATATCATTGTATATAATATCATTTTTATGGGTTATTTGATTACCTTTTTTGTACTACTTTATTAGAGATGTATTTTAATTTTAGTGGTAATATTTAGTGGTAATATGTTTGGGCACATTTTTTAATGGTATAAAGAACTATATGCACACAATTTTAGCTACCCGAGAATTATATTCAGTTATGTTACATTACAGTGTCCTTCTTAGCACTACTTAATAGGAGTGCTGGGCATAAAAAAATGGTATGGACGATGGTAATAGTGGTGATAGGGTAAAAGTTCCCCTTATCCCCACATTTTACATTTTTTATTCCAAGTGGTGTGTCCAATGAATAAATGAAACCTAGGATGCCAGAATGAGTTTTAAATTCACTATTCACGCTGTTATGTGCCCCAACCTCAGCCTAAGTAGCAAAACAACCTTTCACCTACATTTGTCCTACCTTGCTCTGCATAACGGTTCCAGCACTGACCTTCTACTTAGTTATGTGCTGAATAAATGTTGATTCGTTTCCTTGAAACTAGCATCATTTATTATGCATGAGGATTCTTAGAAAAGTCCCCTGCACATGACGTACATAACAGGATTAACATACTCTGTATAAAAGTCATGGTCATCTTCATCCTAGGGCGACAGAGCTACTTTGCATAATTGCAAGTATTGATTTAGGCTCATTTACATAATCGTACTCACAACATATCGATTGTGGCAGGAACCCAGAGGCTATCTTTATGGTATAAAAGAATCATACTTTCACTAGATAAGCAGACAAGACGCTTCCATGCTGACACAAGACACTGAGGTCCCGGCCTACTGAAGCTTCAACTCACAGCAGTGTGACATACCTTGCGGGGTGTCCAACTCGTGAACAAGACAGGGTCCTTCATTCTCTCCCATCAGGAAAAGGGGTTGGCTCTTTCCTAGGGAATTCTTGGCTTTACACCCACATACATGCTAGGTACACTGAGGTAGGGTTTGCAGAGTAGGAGTACGCTTAATTACTGTCATGTTTATATGCCTGCATAAAGTCACTGTTTTAGCACCATGGTAGAATTCTACCAATTATTTACTCTGTTCATGCTTGTAATCTTTTACATTTGCTTCTGTCTAATGATTTTCTCAGCAAGCATGTTTATACTAGAATGATGCTGGTTCAATAAATCCTTATTGAAAACGTCCTCAACGTTTATTCTGTGTATCTCTCTGAGACTAAGTGAGCACGACTGACTGAGCGAAAAGTACTGTGCTGTTTCCACGATCCCTGAAGGGTCAAGGGTTGTCATGTTCGATGGTTGCCAGAAACTATTCACTCCTTGGTAAGGTTAGGGGTCTTATGGTGGCACTGTGAGCTAGTTGATCTATTGGCTGACATATCCTGTGGGGGTGTCCGGAATCAGTCTAGACACCAATCCCTTAGTTTATGTTACCTACAAACGCGCAGATCCTATGTATTTTTAGGAACTACACGACAACACAGGCCCACTCTAACTTAGAAGTGCCTCCCTGTCTTCAGATGTAGGCCCGCTCTCCATCAAACCAGGTTTTTGGAGAGCGAGGGTTGCCCTATGATGAAGCATGACACCTGGTGATGTGTGAGGACAGCCTGTTACTTTTTTGTATGCCCAGCAGTCTTAGCACTATTAAGTGGTGCTAAGAGGGACACTGTAACGTAACATAACTGAATATAATTCTTGGGTAGCTATGAAATAATATAAATGGAATTATGTTATGGTAGTGGGATGTAGTTTCTCAAAAATTCCCAATATAGAGGTAGGCGTATGAGGGAGAAAATTTAGAACTCATGGCTACACCTTGGGACTGTCGGATCCAGTTGCCATTATGTAGGAATATGTTGTTCTCAAGCACATTTGGTCAGATTAAGGATCACCTCAGAATGTTCATATTATGCAGCATCTCTGGCAGAGTCAAGAGCTTGTATGCCCTTTTCCAAAGGGACGCATGTGTATAAGAAGTTGACATCCAATGTTACAAATTTGATGTTTCCACCCATTCTATGTCTTCCAGTTTATTAAGTAGGTATAGAGGATGGCAAGTTATAGACATACAGCTGTAAAAAAATCTATGTATTCCGAGATCCACTTGGTGGGAGAGCCAATACCCAAGATAATGGGTCTATCGGGTAGGAAATCCCTTGCTTTGTGAATGTTTGGCAGTATATAAATGCATGGAGCTCGTGGTGATGGATTAAACATGTATTTAAATTTGATGTCATTTATGAGACATAGATCTCACCAGTTGGCCATTTTGATTCAATCTTCTTGGTTATTTATTTTATGTGCTGCTACTCAGTCTGACATCAGCCAGACAGTCAGAAAGTTGTCTTTCAATTTCTTTTATGTAGTCAATGTCCTGCATTACTACTATGTCCCCGCTTTGTCTTCTTCTTTGATGATATTTGGTACATTGGAGAGTGTCTCAAGTGCTAAGCATTCGTCTCTATTGAAGTTATTTTTCTTCAATTTAAAAACCCTATTATCATTTGCTGTCTACTTAGTACAGTTAATGTGTGACTGCCTTGTGAAATGTGGCTATCAAATTATCAGGTGGTTAGTTAGGGATGAAGGTTGATTTGGGTTTTAACCCACTGGCTAAGGTAAAGTTAGACACTATATCTAGATCAGAAAGTAGGTCAAGCATAGAGGGCAGTGGCCTGCCTGTGTTATCCAATGACAAAAGTGAAGATCTTGTACATCTTTTATAGATCTATGACAGTCGGGCGTGTATGAAATAGGTGGTAAAACATAGGTTGGTTGTTCATCAAAAAACTTCTCTTCTTTAATTTTAAACAACGTGTAGATTTGTACAGGCCTACATGTATCTGTGCAAAATCTGGCATAGATGTTGGACAGAAGCCTAAGACATCACTTTGTTGGTTAGACAATGTATAATTTGGCAGGTTCACAATTGACACATTATTTATGTTTGTGCATCAATAGTATTAGGAACAGTATCATATGTCATTGTCAGTTTTTCTGGTTGCGAGATACAGACCTGGTGGTCACTCCTTCTCTTGCGTTTGCTCTTGTTGTTGTGCCTACCTTTTCTTTTGTTTGTGTTCTGTTTCTTGTAATTTAGTCTTGTTCCCTTTCTGAGCAGTCCTAACTCCTGTAAAAAAAGATGATGAAGACATGCTAGTGGATGGTCCTGCTATCGCATGTATAGAGTCATGTGTGTTACTGTCGTGTAGTCATCAAATTTGTGAACATAGGTGAAGACTCTACCATTACGGTAGTCGATTTTGTCCCTTTTCAGTTATCTCATCTTTTTGTTTTTTATGTATAGTTGGTGTGCATTCAAAATGTCCTTAAGGATCTTATAGTTTTTATCTGTTGCCTCAGATAAGTTGAGACCCTTTATTTCTTCTTCAGTTTTTTTAATTTCTCATATGTGTTTTTCTCCTCCTTTCTGCATGTTTTATGAGAATGTCCATCATTCCAAATGAGGAAGACAGGATAAGATGTCCCCAATCATTAAGCAAGTTAGTGCCTAGGTCCTCAAAAGAGGAGAATATGATTACTCGTAAACCTCTTGGAACCTGTTTAAGATCAATGTATCGCTTAAGAATGGTGGCGTCCCACCATCTTGATAATTCTTGTTTCCTCAGATGTTCAAGCCTGATACATTTCTGTTTAAGCCCTTATTTATTGGTACTTGGTGTAGCTTCCTTCCTAAGGACTGTTTGCTTAGTAAACAGTTCTTGTACTAGTTTTTCTCTGTCGTCATCAAGTGATGTCATGTTTAGTAATATAGAATTAATTCAATCAATATATCCCACAACTAGAAGACTGACGATCACCACAAACAATAGTTGCAATATGGTTGGTAGTAGTGACTTGCGATCGCACCTCTTGAATAAACACTCAAAAGATTATTTGGGTTTGTGCTGTATTGATATCCAGCACCCTATTATCTGAGGTGCCAACTCACACTGGTCCAAGGATTCACTGTGAAAACAACATACAACAAAGATATTATAGCACCAAAGTCCAAAGATCAAAAGTCAGTCCATAATGTAAGAATTCACATGAATATTTCAATTCTATGGTTTATTGTACATTGCGTGATCTTCTATACATTCATATTGAAAGACAGCAAAAACAGCTGACAAGTGTTTTGTCAGACAGTGACTTCTTCAAGGCTGTAAATTATGTACAGACATATGATCAGTCAGATTTACTAAATATATGTATATATATTACCTACTGGTGGTCGCCAGTAGGTAGTTATAGTTAGGAACATGTTTCTATAGAAAAAGTGTTTTGTGACTTGCCTATATCTTTGGCGCCATTTTATGAATCTTTGTAAACTTTCTGAAAAGACATGCCCCGGTGTTTCGGAGCAATCCAATCAAGCGGGAGGCGAGGAAAAGGAGGGTCAAAAAAGTGTTTTTCCAATGTGAACTTCCATAGAGATGTTAGACATTACTACAGCCCGAACCACTGGACGGGATTACACCAAATTTGGCAGAAAGGTAGCTCTTGGTCCAGGAAGAACCCTGTTTAATATTTGGTGTAAAGCTGTTCAATAGCTTGGGAGGGACACAGATCCTCTGAGGATCCAACAGTCCACTTGCTGGAATCTGATTGGCTGCCTACACTCAACCAGGAAGCATTGGCAGCCATCTTGGGACTCGGCTTCAGCTGAATGCCAGAAAAAACATTTAACATAAAGAATCTTGGGCAGGGTAGGAATACTCTGACCCCCTAACTGTGGTCCTGGGGTCCCCCTGTGACAGCGACAGGGCCAAAAGCACTTTAAAAAAAGAAATTGCCACAGGAAAGTGACGGCACTGCGAATCTTCTGCAAATTCATTTTAAAAAGAGAAGCGCGGTCTCCAGTGCTTGTTTGTATCATATCTTCCTGGTGGGCCATGTTCCGGGGGCTTGCAGCCTTTGTTTTTAAAAAAAAGGAGGGGGCCCATGGGGCCCCCTCGTTGGGCTTAATTATGCCCTGGGGAACACCACCTTCCCGGCGCTTATGTTTAATAACGTCCCGGGAACCACCATCTCTATGGGGCTATAAATAAATTGACATGGGAGCACGCGGACCACCCCCGGGGCCCCGGGGACCACCACCTCCCTGGGGCTAAGTTAAATATGGAGCGGGGTGCCCTTATCCCCCTGCACCCAGGGGTCCACCATGTCCCTAGGGTTTTCTTTTTTTTTTTAAAAGGTGGGGCCGCGTGGCCCCCTCCAGGCCATTCTCGGTCCCAAGGACTACCACCTCCCAGGGGCCTCCCAGGGGCCTGCCCTCAAAAGTAAAGTAGGGGGCTGCGAGGCCCCCTCCTGGAGCCATGTATGGCCCTGGGGACCGCCACCCCCCAGAGCCGGCTCCTGCTATGTCCCAGGTTGCCCACCCCGGGACATAGCTGTTTGCTTTCGTTTGGCGGGAGCTTTGACAGCTCCCACCAAGCAAAAGCAAACATTCCAGCTCCAGTGTGAGGGAGCTGTCAAAGTGCTCCCGCCCACTAAAAGTGGAGGTTTCATCCATTTCCATGCCCTCAGACATGCGGCAGGGAGAGAGAGATGAAACGATTGCTCCTGCACGAAGGGAGCTGCCTTTCCAGCAGCTCCCTTTATGCAGCAGGAAGCGCCTCCCGCAGGAGGCAGGAAGCCGGCTAGGACCGTGGGGGCCTTTAGGTTCCCCCGTGGTCCATGGGGAAAAGAGAAGAAAGGGGCAAAATAAAGGTGAGAAACGACCAGAAAGAGGCAGAACAAAGGTGAGAAATGAGCCGAAAGAGGCAGAATAAATGTGAGAACTGAGCAGAAAGAAAATGGTGGGAAATGAGCAGAAAGAGACAGAATAAAGGTGGGAAAGGAGCAGAAAGAGACAGAATAAAGGTGAGAAATGAGCAGAAAGAGGCAAAATAAAGGTCAGAAACAAACAGCAAGATGAAGAATAAAAGTCAGAAACAAGCAGAAAGAGGCAGAACAAAGGCCAGAAAAGAGCAGCAAGAGGCAAAGTAAAGGTGAGAAACGAGTAGAAAGAGGCAAAATAAAGGTGAGAAACGAGCAGAAAGAGGCAAAATAGTGGCCAAAAACCAGCACCAAGAGGCAAAGAGGCAAAATAAAGGTGAGAAACAAGCAGAACGAGGCAAAATAAAGGTCAGCAATGAGCAGAAAGAGGTATAATACAGGTGGAAAGCGAGCAGAAAGAGGCAGAATAAAGTTCAGAAGGGAGCAGAAAGAGGCAGAATAAAGGTCAGAAGGGAGCTTAAAGAGGCAGAATAAAGGTTAGAAACAAGCAGAAAGAGGCAAAATAAAGGTGAGAAACAAGCAGAAAGAAGCAGAATAAAGGTCAGTAATGAGCAGAAAGAGGCAAAGTAAAGGTTAGAAACGAGCAGAAAGAGGCAAAATAAAGGTCAGCAATGAGCAGAAAGATGCACAATAAAAATGAGAAGCGAGCAGAAAGAGTCAGAATAAAGGTCAGAAAAGAGCAGCAAGAGGCAAAATAAAGGTGAGAAACAAGTAGAAAGAGACAACATAAAGGTGAGAAACGAGCAGAAAGAGGCAAAATAGTGGTAAAAACCACCCCCAAGAGGCAAAATAAAATTGAGAAACAAGCAGAATGAGGTAAATAAAGGTCAGCAATAAACAGAAACAGGCAGAGTAAAGGTCAGGAACAAGCAGAAAGAGGCAAAATAAATGTGAGAAGCGAGCAGAACGAGGCATAATAAAGGTCAGAAGGGAGCAGAAAGACGCAGAATAAAGGTCAGAAGGGAGCTTAAAGAGGCAGAATAAAGGTTAGAAACGAGCACAAAAAGGCAAAATAAAGGTGAGAAACCAGCAGAAAGAGGCAGAATAAAGGTCAGCAATGAGCAGAAAGAGGCAAAATAAAGCTGAGAAACAAGCAGAAAGAGGAAAAATGAAGGGCAAAAATTAGCAGAATGAGGCAACATAAAGGTTAGAAACTAGCAGAAAGAAGCAAAATAATCGGCAGAATGAGATGAAAGAGGCAAAATATAGGTCAGAAACGAACAGCAAGAGGCAAAATAGAGGTCAGAAATGAACAGCAAGAGGCAGAATAAAGGTCAGGAGTGAGCAGAAAGAGGCGAAATAATGGGAAGAACAAGCAGAAAGAGGCAAAATAAAAGGCAGGAGCAGGGAGAGAAGAGGAAGAAAAATGAGCAGAAAATCAGTGGAGGAGGCACAAAACTGAAGGCAGCAAAGGGTAGCGGACTGCAGGCCAGCTGGACAGGGGGACAGTCACAGGGGGGAGCTGGCATGAGGACCTGCTTCTGTGTTCCTGGTACTTTTTTTACCACGCACCCACTGACAGACCCACTCACGCACCCACTCACAGACCCCCTCACGCACTCATGCAGCCACTCACAGACCCAATCAGAGACTCGCGCACCCACTGGCAGACACACTCAGACAATCATGTACCCACTCACAGATGCATTCAAGCACTCATTCACCTACTCACAGACCCACTGAGAGACTGACACACACACTCACAGACCCACTTGGAGACTCACTCATGCACCCACTCACAAACTAGGCATCCACTCACAGACCCAATCTGAGACTCCCACTCCCACTCACAGACCCACTGACACACTCATGCACCCACTCACAGATCCACTCAGACACTCATGTACCCACTCATAGATCCACTCAGATTCTTGCACGCTCTCACAGACCCACTCAGACACTCATCTACCCACTCACAGACCCACTCAGACACTCATGTTCCCATTCACAGACCCACTCACAGACTCATGCACCCACTCACAGATCCTTTCAGAGTCACTCACCCACTGACTGACCAACTCTGACACTCACTCACAAATTCACAGGCCCACTCAGAGACTCACACAACCACCTAAAGACCCACTCAGTCACTCATGCACCCACTCACTCACCTACTCAGAGACTCATCCATCCACTCACAGTCCTTCAAAGACACTCATGCACCCAATCACACACTGATTCACAGACCCACTCAGACACTCATGCACCCACTCAGAGACCCACTCAGACACTCATGCATCCAGTCACAGACCCACTCAGAGACTCATGCACTCACTCACAAACCCACTCAAACTCATGCACTCGCTCACATACCCACTCAGAGACTCATGTACATACTGACAGACTCACTCACACACCCACTCGCAGACCTACTCAGACATTCACACACCCACTGACAGACCCACTCAGACACTTTAACACCCACTCACTGAGTTACTGAGACACTCATGCACTCACTCACACACTCACTGTCAAAGGTTAGTGGTTACATTTAGGAAATAAAATAAAAAACTATTTTAGAAATTCACTTAAAAATACAGAGGCTACAGGGACGTTATATTTAGGAAAAAACATAAAAAAAGTTAGAAATTCACTGAAAAAAACAAAGGTTACAAGGGTGTTATAGTTAGGAAATAGAATTAAAAAAGCATTAGAAATTCACTTAAAAAAACAAAGGTGACAGGGACATTATAATTAGGATCAGATTTCACTCGTACAAAACCAGTGAAATTCATCTGTTATAGTTAGCTGAGCTAACTGTAACTTATGCCCCCACAATGCACTGCTTATGACCTCACATATGACATGATCAGTGACATAGTTCCTAACTATAGCGTCCCTATAACTTTTGTTTTTTTCAGTGAATTTCTAAGGTTTTCTTAAATGCTAATTCCAAACTACCACTGATGACATCATCCAGAAAATGTCTAACACACCCACTCACACCCCATAGAACCTTTCATACACCCACACAACCATTCACAAACCCATTCATAGACCCATGCTAGTACTTGCACACCCACCCTCTGATTCATAGATCTACACACATATCCACTCACTCACCTATACAGCCACTTATACATCCACTCACTCACTAATACAGCCACTGACATATCCACTTTTATACCCATACAGTCACTCATACACTGAGTCAGTCATCCATAGAGCTACTCACACACCTACTCACTCACCCATACAGCAACACAGCCACTTACTCACCCATACATTTGCACACACACACACACACTTGCTTACTCATACAGATACTAACACATACTCACTCACCTATTCAGTTACTGACAGAAGCACACACTCACCCATACAGCCACTGTCACATTCACTCACCCATACAGTTGCTTGTATATCCCATTACTCACCTATACTGCCTTTCACTTACTCAGTTACTCACCCATATACCATTGACACATCCACTCACTCACCCATAGAGCCATACACACAATCACTCACCCATACAGCCCCTCATACATACAGTCACTAACCCATACAGCCACTTACTCACCCGCTCACTAATCCATACAGGCAGTCACACACACCCTCACCCACCCACACAGACACTCAGACACCCATACAGGTACTCAGACAACCAATAGCTCACCCATACAGCCACTCACATACCCACTCACACACCCATAAAGCCACTTTGACACCAACTGACTGATACAAACATTCACACAACCAGTCACTCACCCATACAATCACGGAGACACCTAATCACTCACTTATACAGTCAGTCATGGAGCCACTGAATCATCCATACAGGCATTCATACACCCACTGGTTCACCAACACACCTTGGTATATATATTTACCACTGATAGACTTTTTAAAAACACTCACAGTCACTGGATGATGTCATGAGTGATGTCACCAACCATGTCATGAGTGATGTAATACTGTCGAATTTCCTCCTTCGCGGCATTTAGTTTCAAAAACACCAATGCAGCGACACAGCATGGTATACCGGCATCCGAGTGGTATTGATCCAATTTCTCTTTATATATTTTTCTTATGCGAGTTCCAAGACATTCAATAAAGCACTGAATAATTAAAAATAAAGTGACCGACGCGTTTAAGTAAACGCCTTCGACTGGGTCTGACAGACTCTGCGGTGTGTAACAATTTATTGCCAGTCCTTCCTCCACTTTGATGACCCATGTAAAACTAGAGCGCCAATTTCCTTCATTCTACATTGGCAAATCATTTCCACCATGTTTCCGTTAGTATAGATTCTAATCACTAAGTAATCTGTTTGTTATTTCCAGCTAGTGTTTTTGTCTACATATACACTCAGGCAAAGGACACAGCACCTTTTACCCTCAAAGGAGCTACCATATCCAAACCCATAATAGACCCTTATGAAAATGGCCCATCATACATTTATTCAATTTAAAGTGCATGGTGCATCAGGTTGGTGTGGTTATTCAAGAGTTCATCTTATGTGTAAAGTGCACAATGTTTATTTTCAAGAGCTCTTATAATCTCAGTACACCCAAGTACTAAGTATTACACACGTCTCCATCATAAAGTGCATGGCGGATTCCATCTTATTTAAAAGGTGCACAGTACTATTTTCCAATGGTTCTTGCAGTCCCAATATTTCCCAAATGAGACCTACACTTAATATGTAAGAGTCAAGATTCATTACTTATTAAGAACAATTTACATAATAAGACAAGACTAAAAAATGTGCAGAGCTCTTAACATGATGTTAAAATGCACCCTTTCCACATACTAATATGACATCTGATGCTTGGTATTTTTTCACTGTGATGTTCAACATGTATATGGCAGCCTGGGAGGAGGAACAAACAAAGTCCAACTACCACCTACACTCAGTCATGTGGCCCAGGAACTGGCTGCAGGCACCAATTAGCTGGAGCAAGAAAATGCCAAAAGTGATTTTTCAAAACTGTAACTTCAAATCCGACTTTACCATTTAAGACAGTTTTAAAACACAGTTTCTCAGACACCAAACATGAACTGGTTATCTGTTCCCAATTAAACGTTAGCACTTATTAAATGTAATAAGGGAACCCACTGTTATCTTATACAAGAGTTAGGCCTCACACTAGTAAAAAATGGAATTAGGAATTTTTCACTACCAGGACATGAAAAACTTAAAAGTATACGTCCAACCATTTAGTTACAATTCACCTTGCACTATGGACTACTTAGGATCTATCTTAGGGGTGAATTACATGAAATAAAAGGGATGTTTAAGGATTGGCAGGGGGTTATATTGCCAAGTTGAATTGGCAGTTTTAAGCTGCATTCGGGTAGCAATGGCAAGTTTGGCTCATGTTTTACAGGGCTACTTAAGAGAGGGGCACAATAAATGTTGCAGGCCCACTAGTAGCATTTACAGGCCTGAGTCTATGGTACAATACTCTATTAGGAACTTACAAGTAAATTAAAGATGCCAATCAGGTGTAAGCCAACTCTACCATGTTTTCGGGAGTGAGGACAAACACTTTCACTGATTAAGAAATGTGAAGTGCATAAAGTCCTAAGGCCAACAAAAAAGAATTCGGCAAAAATAGGAGGAGTGGAAGCAAAATGTTTGGGAGTGGCCCTGCATAGCGGGCCAAGTCCAACAGATGGGCTTTCAGCCAGCCCTCTTCATCCACTCATCTATTACTATGTCACTCATTTTTTAATTCCACCCATTACAACACACAGCCTGTGTAAGTGGGGCAGCCCACTTTGACCATTGACTAATTCACTGTGAGATACAGTATGTTACTCTTTCCCAAAGAGCACATCCCCAAATAAAGTAATTCCCATTAGTGCCATTAACTGCTATAGCAATGCTATTTTTTTTATATCTGCAAGAGCCCAGAAGCTTCCTAAAAAAAGTTTTTCAACAAACACATGACAAAACAAAGCAAGCATTTCCAAAGCCAAAAGGCTGACAGCCAGAGGTAGACCTGATAGCTTTGCCAATGCTTGTTATATCTGGGTGTCAGCTTGTCAGACAAGTGAAAGTGGGTTAATAGGTAACCTAGAGTAGGATAAGAATGGACAAAATAGCAAGGGTGCTGTAGTATTTAAGGGGAGTTGTTTGGGGTGTGTTTTAAAGGTTACTTCAGCATATTTTCCAAGCAAATGTGATAACACAGCACATTCGGCAGGAGGAAGGAGCGCTTGTAAGTCTGACAGTGTTACTCTTGCCGAGAATGCCTTCAATCACTTCTGGGAGTAGTGAGAATAACGCCAATCAAAATGGTGCAGTTGGAATCAGACAGACTTTAGTATGCCAACAAGGAACATAAAGGTGTTTTTAGGTCTGGTGTAAGGACAACTTTAGCGGCTTTATAGAGCTTGCACAATGAACAAAAAACCACTGCACAGGATGTTTTTGACAGTCCCTCCAGCCTCTACTTTGTGGGAAGTGTCATTCATCATTTTAGATCAGTTCACAGGAAAGCTATTCAATATTTTGCGTGTCAGCAGAGATGATTGATGACATTTTGTCTGTTTACTTATTTGAGTCTCTATAGGGAAGGCTGAGCATCAATAGACAAAGGATTCTGCTCAAGGAGGCTGCTTGTAGCTGCACCTAATGCTGTGTCATCCTGATAGGAGCCACGGCACTGAAGCCCAAGAAGCAAAATCATCTCTTTTAAGTGTAGCACAGGAGCTGCACATGGACTATCAAAAGAATACTCTCAAGCGGTTCTGAAATGCATTTCTGAAATATCAACAGTAGATACATGTAGAGCTCTTTCTGTAATTAAAGGTGACTGCTGCAGCATGATAATAGAACAAAAGATGGATCTGCCTTGGTATTCTCCTCTATGTTCTGATGCTGTAGGTCAAATTATTCAAATCAAATTCAAAGATATTCAGTCAAATGGGGCCATAAAAGACATATTTCAATACAATACAACCATAGAAGAAAAATAATCACAATACCGCATTTAAATAGAGCAGGATCTTACTCAGCATTGATGCTCAATAGGGAAAATTATAGGAAAATTAAAAACAGCCAAATCGTCCAAAAACATGTTGATAGAGTGCAAATATGATTTCAGTAATTAACAACACTTTTATAAAGGGCAGGGTACATATTAAAAATATAAATAGGCTAGTTTAAAACGAAATTTGCAACAAAAAAAAAGAAAAGTATAAAATGTGCATTATGTCAATGTTTCATCAGCACTAGTCAAGCAAGAGTAATTATCCCTCCATTGTTTTCCTGGCTCAAACTGCGGCTTTAAAGAAGGAGCACACCCTAAAACAAATAGCAGATGTATTCAACAATTGCAGATGATACAAAGCCTCTCTACATCTGAGGTCACCCAGTGAGTTTAAGGGAGGTTTGAAGAACAGACTGTGAGGGTAACTAAAATGAAAACAGGAAAACTTATAATGCAATAACGACTGCTCAGAAACCCCGTGGCAGGAGCAAAGCGGAGCTGTTCCCCCCAGGGTGTCGGTTTGGATTCCAATACTCAAGAGCCGCCAAACCATGTCCACTCTAAAACGGAAGAGGAGAGACCTCTCTCATTGTGTCAATCTAGTGAAAGATAAAAGGCAGATTCAGCACTAGCGAGTTGGCTATAATAAACCAACAGTGCATTTTTTCGCCACTCAGCTTGCAACCTTCTCTCCTCACAAAATTGCTGAAAGAGATTCTTTACCCAGACTTTGCCTTCTTTCTTTATACTTTAGGGTGGCATGACTAGAGAGGCCAACCCCAAAGCCTGGAATGTTTTAAATATATAACTCAACCAGGGGATAGCACACCCTTTATCTAGACTAAGACAGTCCAAGATGACATCCCTACAAAGCTGTGTTTGCGGGTTGACTCACACGCTAACCCAAAGTAAAAGTGGGGCAAGTTGAACCCTGTCTTCAATGTGGTGCTGGTTTAACTCTGCGTAGATAATGTAACTAGAGCAGTTTACTGGATATCATTTCTCTTTTTATGGAAAGCAACTAAAGGGATAACAAATTGGTAATTTGGGAAGTCCATCCTATTATGATTTTGAAGGAAGCTATTGGTTTTTTAGGAAGTGTTGACAACAGTATTTGATTTTCCATGGGATTTCTCAAATATTATCTCAAAATGCACAAATTTGTAGCGAAATAAAAGAAAATTGTCTGTGAAATATCTGTAGGGTTGCTCCATGGAATTATTCAAAGATAGTCTCCCTTTTGAGGTTGGTAATCTTGCCATCTTGAAGATTGGAAATACATCAGGTGATATACGTCTGAAATGTTGTGTTCATTTACATTTATGCTATGAATGGCCACTGAGGTGGATGACACTCCTTGAAGAAACATGGCAGCTGGAAAATCAGATGTAAAAGACGTGTTTTCCAAAGGTTTCTTACTTCTTTAAGCCATGTGTTAGCAGTTGAATTCATTGCAGTTGCTGGGAGGACGTAGTTGGTGACCTCTCCTTTTACCAAGATGACAACCACTCTGTGGGACTTAGCAGAACTGTGTAAGAACTTTTGTAAGTCTGTGGCCGACTTTTACTGATTTGTTCCAGTTGGTCCTTGTCAAGAGCTGCTGCTCAGTTTCTAGTCTTATGAGGCCTGTATGAATTCCAGAGTTATGATTCTAGCCAGAGGCAGGCATCAAAAAACAGCATCTGATCTGCAGAGGTTGTATGATGGAATTATGAATGCCGTTACAACGCATGATGTTATTATGCCATCATTACAATTCATGCGTCTTTAGCACGCATGCCATTACAACGAAAACTTTTACCACGCATATGCCTTTACCACGCATGTCTTTACAAGGAAACTTCCGTTGATGTTAAAGGCATATGCGTGGTAAAGGTCTTCCTTCAAAATGTAAATCCACCTCTCTTGATCCCAGCCCTGGGCACTAAAAGCCGGCCCACGGTGCAATACCCACTTGCCCCCAGCCCCCCAAAAAAACCCGGCCGTAGCCCTGAGCCCTAAAACTGGACCCGACACAACCCCCCAGCCCCCAACGCTTTAAAAAACAAAACACGGCCCCAGCCCTGAGCCCTAAAACCAGACCCCGGTTCAACCACCCGCCCCTCAGCCCCCCGGCCCCCAGCCTTTTAAAAAAAAATCCCTAACCCTGAGCTCTAAAACCAGACCCCTGGGTAACCCCCCCTGACCCCCACCCCATAAAAAACAAACCAGTCCCAGCACTGAGCCCTAAAACTGGACCCAGGCACAACCCCGCTGGCCCCCAGCCCCCCCAAAAAACAGCCCTCAAAACCCCCCCACCCCACGCCCTCTTGTGCAATCCCACTTATCTCTGTAGGGACAAGGCCGTTGTTCAAGCTGCTGCGCAGGTTTTTTTTTTTCTAAAACAGAAAGGGTCTCTTTGTCTTTTAAGTGATGCCCTTACCACTGGTACCACGCATATGCCCTTACCACATGTACCATGCATATGCCCTTACCGTTCATACCTTTACAACGTAATTCGTTGTAAAGGCATGTGTGTTAAAGGCATATTTGTTGTAAAATAACGAGTGGTAAAAGCTGTGCGTAGTAACGTTAGACACGCTGTAACAACCGCTTGGTAAAGACTATGCGTGGTAAAAGCTGCGTTGTAATTGCTGTTTTCCATCTGCTGATAGTGAGATCCACCTTACATATGGCAGAAGTGGTTGCTTGCCAGTGGCATGCTTTTGCCAGTGATAGGATGAGAAAGGGGTACTCAATTAAAGGTATGTTAGGATGGTGTGAGTGAAGGAGTTTGGGTGGATGCCATTCGGAGGCATGATTATATTTTAAAATGTAAACATTATGTACTCCATTCAAATCGAGCCATGCTCTGAGGTGTCTGCTGTACGTTGTAGGAAAGATCTTGAGAAAAGCGAGCAGTAGATTATTGAATTGAGCATACGCAGGGAAACTGCACCAGCAGTTATCAAGTTTCAGTCTTAGTAAGATAGTTCAGGTGGTTCAGTGTCTGTTGCAGTGATGTGTGTGTACCCTGTATGTTACATTTTCCAATACTAGTAAGATAGTTTGATGATTTACTGTACTAGCTGCACAATATCTGTGTGTAGGAGAGAAAGAGCGAGAGAGACTGTGTTAATGGTGAAACATTCTTTTGGGGATTACTTTGGCGGTGAACATGTACTTTTTGGCTCCCAAATGTTGCAGAACCTTGTGGATCCCAAACAAGGTGATGTGTTTTTTCTGGTTCCTGCTCTAACACAAAGGTGAGCAGTATTTTAAGTGGTTTTCGAAGTGCTATTTTTAGTTGTTAGCCAAGGTTGCCTACAATATTGCTTGCACATTTATAACAAACAGAAACCTCGAGACGTAATTTTGTGTTTCTCTAAAGTTAGAGAAAACATTGTGATAAAAATGTGTTATTCTTGTTAGAATGAAGAAAAGTGTTCACCGATCCAAATGTGTGCATTTTCTACAATTCAGAAATGAGAAACATAATTTACATTTTGGAGATCTCTACACAGGAACCTTTTAGTTCATCGAATTGGTATTTTTTCTGGATCGATCATGCAAATAGCCAAACGACAATAGCATCTGTCAACGTAACAAAACATTACATAGCAATTTCAAATCAAATCATATCAAATCAAACTTTATTCGAGTATCAGAGACACACATAAAAGTACATAAATCATATGATAAAATGCATTATATGCACATCTTAAAAAACCCTGCATTTAAAACAGCAAAATATAGGGAATTACACAAGCATTGTTTTTCTGCAAAAAACTGCTGACTTCAAGAAAGACCCTACCATCAAGCATGCCTCCTCGTCATCTAAAATCTCAAAGAAATGTAAGAGAACTCAGCACTATGCAAATTTGCATTTTTTTAAATAAGGAATTAAAAATCGCATAGTATAAATAGGATAACATTTGCAAAAGAAAATAAAGTGCAAAAGAGACCCATCTTAATGTGCTTATTGGGGGCCGAAGTGCTGGCCCAGCGGGAAGCAGAGCAAATATCTGACTGTCCCTGGTTTGAAATGGTATAGTAAGGATCTTTCCCATGGACTGTGTGTTAATAACAGATAGGGTGGCGGACCAAGACTCATTTTTAGATGTGCGTAGGTTTTTATAGTAGGTGTCCTTAATTCCATTTTCTCTCTTCATAGCCACCTGCTTTCCAACAAGCATTGGTAATGCATCGGTTTCGCCTATGTGGTGAATAATGAGCTGGGTCGGAGACCGGGACAAAGGGATGAAGGAAAGAGCTGACAAGCATCATGGGTGTGGAGAGGATGTGGGCAGCAGCCAGAGCTGCTGGCTCGAGAGCTGGGGATCCCGGTTCGAGTTTCGGTGGCGCAATATCCTGTGATTCTGAGCAAATTATTTAATCTCTCAGGGTAAGTTGCACAAAAACGCAAAGTGGAAGGTCAGAGCAAAGAAATCCAGCACCAGTCGTTATAACGTATCGTGGCTACAATATTATGATTAAAGCTAGGTGCAATGGACCTAGGACATGACCTACATATGTCCCAAGAAGGTGGTATACAACCCACTGAAACAAATTAAACTCAAATGGCCCTGCACTCACAACAACAGGTAGAAAATTGCTAAAAGAAATTATTGTCCATAATCCAACACAAAGAGATAAATAGATGTCTTCCCAAATGAGAGAACAGTGGTCGTTTTTTGATTGTAGAAAGCGATTCCTTTTATTCTTTTAATCCATAGAATTTTTTTTTTAAAACACAGCACACAATGGAGAAGACTGCCGACGCGTTTCGTCCCTCATGGGACTTCTTCAGGGCTTGATAAGTAAGTGATATCTATCATATGTTCTTTGGAATATAGGGGCACATGCATCAAGGTAGGCTTTTGCGATTCCTTAATTGCGATTATTAAGGAATCGCAATTAAGGAATCGCAAAAGCCTATGCATGTAGGAATCGCTATAAAAATAGCGATTCCTAAACATTCCTTAATTGCGACTCGCTAATTGCGAGTCGCAATTAAGGAATACCTCCCATTAATTCCTATGGGCCTAGAGGCCCATAGGAATGAATGGGAAGACATTCTCAATTAGCGATTCGCAATTAGAGAATCGCAAATTGAGAATGCAATTTCAAGGGTGCCAGGGTGTCAAAATGACACCCTGTTGCACCCTGAAATTGTGATGTGCACCCATGTTGCGCACACACATGCCCCAAGGGCATGTGTGTGTGTAACCTAAAACTTAAAAAATGCATTTTAGAGCATTTTTCGAAGGTATTGCAAATTACAGACAAGTTTGATTTGTCTGTAATTTGCGGTCCCAAATAGCGAAATCGCTATTTGAAAGTGCTTCTAGCATTGCATTTAAGGAATCGCAAATTGCGATTCCTTAAATGCAATCGCAATTAGAATTCGCAATTAATTGCGAATTCTTAAATTGCGCATAGGAAACACTTTCATGCATCTCCAAAGGCCAATTTGCGATCGCAAACGGCCGATTTTTGCGATTCGCACCGTTTGCGATCGCAAAAACCTTTGATGCATGTGCCCCATAGTTCTTATGTAAGCAATCAAATCGATAATAAAACAAGTAAATAGGTTATCTTTCTCCCAAAAGTATATGGCGGTGTCCGGTTCCAAAAATCGAAAAGAGCCGAGCACCCACAAGATACACAGTATGTACCTCTCCAGAAGTGATAACACAGGATATGTATCTCCCAAGCGTTTATGATAGCGTCCGGTTCAATACTCAGGGTAAGTTGCACTATATAAAATCTGCTGCAAGACGAAAAAGCAGAACGAGGCAAAACTTTATGAAAAAATAGTTCCACCAAAGCAGATGTTAACAGTATTTCGGCTATGGGAAACTGATAAGAGAAGCAGACGAGGAACAAGCATTGGTAAATGCAGGAAAATATGCTACAGGCAAAAGAAATGGAGGAAAAGTAAGTGGCAAGCACATGAACCAATGAAAAGTCTGGAAAGAGAGGGAGCAGGATGTAAGCCCCTTTTAAGTTTGTATTAAAAACAATAGAGTTTGCAAGCACTATGCAAGCAAAACCTAAAAAGAGGCAAAACTTTATGGAAAAAATAGTTCGTCCAAAGCTGACGTGAGCAGAATTTCGGCTATGGGAAACTGATAATAGAAGCAGAGGACGAACAAACATTGGTAAATGCAGGAAAAATATGCTACAGCCAATAGAAATGGAGGAAAAGTAAGTGCCACGCAAAGCAACCAATGAAAAGCCAGGAAAGAGAGGAGGCGGGATGTAAACCCCTTTTAAGTTTACATTAAAAACAATAGATTTCACAAGCGCTGTGCAGGCGAAACCTAAAATGGAAGACATGCAGGCAAGACTCCTTGGTGGCATGCAATTGTAAATGCCAGCGTTGTTATAAAGTGCTCATACCTCTCTGTTCCTGCTTGGACTCTCACAGGTTATGTGCGGTATAACATACTCAAGGGCCAATAAAAGTGAGACTCCTCAATAGCACACAACAATAATTACCAGCGCTGTTCTCCTAATACCAACAAATCTCAATAATGTTCCTTTTAAGAAATTGATACAAGGTTTTAAGACATGAAATGGAAATGTAAGCAAGATAGCTCGGTGGCATACATGTATAGTCATCAGGACTGTTCTCCCAAAGCTGTTTATCTTTATTCTCCCAGATTACATGCAAAATAATGTTTTATTGGAAGATCACCAGTGCAGAAAGTGAAGCAATGCAAATCAGACTCCGCAGTAGTATGCTACATGCAATATGGAGTGTTTAGAGAATCGCCAATGCATAAAAAGAGACCATGCAAAGCAGACTCCTCAGCTGCAACCCGCTATGGTTACCAACACTGTTCTTTCAGTGCCCAAACAAAGGGCTTACATGTGTTCTTTTGCTCAAAATTCTCACAAACTGTGTAGAATGCGGTGTTATGAAGAGTCGCCAGTCCTATACGGTGCATCTGCTTCGGATTCAATTGTACAATGCTAGCAAGCGCCAGTGAAAAGTCACAGGAGTTTGCTCAGTCGTTTGAGTCCTCCAGCTCCAGCAATCTGCTTGCTATCCAATTCCACATATCCCGGACTACATAGCCTTGATATCTTCTCTCCGAAATGGCCATGTAACTGTTTCAAAACACCTTCCTTTAACATGGTCACTTTACGCTGTTGATGGTCTGACAATGCCAGTGCCTGCGACAGGCCACAGCTTCCCTCAAATTACCAGCAACACGTAAGACAGGTGTGTGGAGAGGATGTGGGCAGCGGCCAGAGCTGCTGACTCGAGAGCTGGGGATCTCGGTTCAAGTCTTGGTGGTGCCGCGCAACATCCTGTGTTCTATGCAAATCACTTAATCTCTCCGGGTGATAAATTGTTATAAAAATATGCTGCAATAGTAAAAGGCAAAACTTTATGAAAATATAGTTCCACCAAAGCAAATGTTAACAGTATTTCAGCGGCGGGAAACTGATAAGAGAAGCATACGAGGAACAAGCATTGGCAAATGTAGGAAAATATGCTACAGTCAATATAAATGGAGGAAAGGTAAGTGGCACGCACAGGAACCAATGAGAAGCCAGGAAAGAGAGGAGGCGAGATGTAGGTCCCCTTTGAGCTTATATTAAAAACAATAGATTTCTCAATCACTGCACAAGCGCTGTGCAAGCAAAACCTAAAAACTGGAATTTAATTATTTGTTTTTCGGCGAAAAATAATGAGGTCTTATTGTCAAATAGGGAGAATTCCCCTAACCCTATGATAGTTTTACAAACATACACAAGCCATGGTATGCTGAGTTCTTTGTCACAAGAAAGACAGTCTCATGATGTTATGGTTTAATTGCTGTTTGGGGTTAAGGCAAATTGATAACCACAAAGAAATTGGGCCCAATTTAATGCAAACTTCTGTATATGGGAGCCTCAGATCTTCGTGGCGAATCTATTGATGGATCTATAAGATGGATGGGGGTACCAAAAACAGACACCTACAGAAGCGATTCTCTTCAGCCTGAATGAGTGTGCAGTTGTAGTGGCTATGCCCCATCACCATATACTGTGGTTGGAATGCATTGAGGGACAGATTTACTAAGTTTTCATGTACTGCAGGGCAGAGACCAAAGTTGCAGTGCTGAGTTTCATGAAACGGAGAGAGCAGAAATGCACCCTATCTACTAAGATACGGCACACTTTTGCTCCCTGCTTGCACTGGCGCACTGAGTTCTGCCTAGCGTCAAATCAGGCACCCTTACGCCATGCTTCAAGGATGTCTGTGTTATGAGCAGGATTTTTGTTGAAGGCATTTTCTTTTTTCTGTGTGTGATTCAGAATGCATCACACATAGAAAATGGAAGTAACTGCATCATCCGAATATAATTATGCAGGAGTATAGACACTGTTTATCAAAGGGACATCCAGGCAGGCAGACAGTTAAAACAGGACTTAGTTAATGTATAAAATAAAAAGATGAGGGGCAAGGACACATCTCTGACATATGCCCCTCCATCAGTGAACAGGATAATTCACCTCTGGAACCAAACTTGACGCTGTCAGACAAATCGTCGTGTAGCACCAGTGCTGCATCTAATCCCAGCTCGAAAAGGATTAACCACAGTTTAGTGCGGCTAACCATGCCAAAAGCATACCACAAGTCCATGAATGCTAGACACAGCTGCCAGTGCTTGGCTAGAGTATATTTGCCTATAATAAGATACAAATTTAAGCAATGCTCCACTGCACCTAACCTCTCACTAAAACTAAATTGACAAGGAGTTAATATGTCATTGTTATTAATCCATTCCTGCATACAATTTTATATTACTCTATGCATAAGTTTGACAGAAGTTTCGATAAGAGAGATGGGAAGTAACATCTCAGCTCGGAATGATTACCCCTTTTGAATAGAGGAACAATGATTGAGGTAGGCCAGGAGCTTGTGAGGTGCTTACAATCAAAATGATTGAAAACATTAGTCAATATCGGAGCCTGAAAATCAATATCGCACTTCAGCAAATCGATTGGCATCCCATCAGAGGTGGGTGCTTTGCCTGCTGGGCTCTGGTGAATTGCTTTGGATACCTCATCAAATATGAACCATAATTTCATGTCAGAATGGAGATAGGCTGACAGATCGAGCTGGGGGGAGCAGTTGGTGGGCGCGCAATAAATAGCTGAAAGATTAACTCCCCACTGGCTGCCGGAAATGTGAAAGCTCATTGCTAGGGGTAAATTATCACTCTGCTTGATAATATTTACTGTGGATCAAAAGACCTTATAATCCTACCAACAACAACTACAACAGCAACAACATTGGCAGCTAATAAGAGACACACAATTTTTATTGCTTAGCTCTGATTTCTGTATTTTTGGCACTTGTTGATAAAAATGAATAAAACATAGCCACCTCATTAAAATCGCTAGGTCTAGCCATTAGGGCTTTCCCTAACCACCTATTGGCAAGCAAACCTTCTGAATCAAACCATCGGGGGAATTTAGTGGGTGTTCGCAATGGCTTCAGTACAGCGGATTTAACACAATTACACACTCCCTTGAAAGAACTGAGGATGAGCTTGCCACTGAGTACATCAACAAGGTAGTTTAGGAAAAGTTTGAGGTTCTCTCTAAGCAGGGAAGCAAGAAATTGATTGGGGTCCTTAAGATGCCAAGAAAGTCAAAGACCATTATGTGCAGGTTGGGGATGGGCTTTATGGTCAGTAGGGCAACTGACTCTGAGTACGGAAGGGTAAGGTAGGCCACTAAGGGGATGTGTTCTCCAAACATGAGGCCAAAATGTTGCCCGCTGTGAATGTCTCATTAACTCTCAAGATAAGATGTGATCATGGATGCACAGCCCCTCCCACTAAATGAAGGTACAGAATTGGGCCCACTAACAACAGATTCTAGTATATTAACTAGACTGTGCACAGTTAAAAAGTTGCCCAGATTGGCCCCTCTGCGATCACCACAGTTAGCTATATAGAAGCGGGGCGGGCCCCCTAGATCAACAGTATTTAGCAACAGTTTGGCATTAAAGTCCATAGCTATAATCAAATTGCGCTCCTATGTAAGGGATCTATGCCTATCTTTTATGGCTGAAACAAGATCAAACAAAGTAGTAACATTTTGGTTAGTTAAAGTCACAAAGTCATTATCATACAAATTCACTAGGTAGAGATGGAATTTATGCAATCCTTTGATGTAAACAGTCTAGATTTCTGTGCTGCTTGTTTCCACAAACCTGGCAGCCACATTCAAAGGCAATTT
Source organism: Calotriton arnoldi (assembly GCA_963921515.1). Taxonomy (NCBI): domain Eukaryota; kingdom Metazoa; phylum Chordata; class Amphibia; order Caudata; family Salamandridae; genus Calotriton; species Calotriton arnoldi. The sequence continues at coordinate 2,431,284 of CAWUFW010001744.1, forward strand.
AATCCTGATTGCTGGACCTCCTTTGGCACGCCCAGAGGGTGATGGAGGGGAGGGTACAAAAAAGCATGCATACTGTAGTGGCGTCTTACTTGTTACACATACCCATCACACATCAGCAGCCCGGTGGCTCACGTTTCCTAGAGGAAAATGATGTCAAATTTATAGATACATGGTATCCTGTAAGGTAAAGACACCTTTGAATTCAGCCCTGCCACATTCCAACTCATGCTACATAGCAACATGACACATAACATAACATAAGGAAAGCCATCCTTTTTGCTCTGATCACCTCCATTTATTTTATTGATGCTGGTGGTTACTGACACCCAGGGCCAGTGCTCTGTCCTCTAAAGGTATATAGTAATAGGTATAATTCTAATTGAAAAAGACAACCTACCTGTAAATCCCTAATATATGGTAGGAAATGTAGGATTAGAGACTCAAATGGACATAATGCACTTAAGTGTGCACTGCTGAGTGTCTGGTGTCCTTTTAAAGCCAGGCCTGCCTTGCAGGCTGATTAAAAAATAAAACTATGTCCAAATTTGACTTTGGAATTAAAAGTAATTACAAAGTCCAAAATCACCTTTTTGTGACTTATAGGTCACCCCTAAGGTCTGCCGTAGGTGCCCCAAGGGTAGAGTACATTGTTATAATAAAAACGGGACAATATAAACAATGTTATTTGTGTCCTGGTAAGGAAAAACAGCCTGTTGCTTTTCCATATCGTTGTGCTACTAGGCCCATAGGCTAACACAGGAAGGCTTTATTAAACTAATTAAAGTCTACCTTTTGATTGGAGCCAGTTAGACATATCATTCAAAGTGTCAAATAATTGTTAAAATAAATCCAACAACTTGCCAAGATCAGATTTATTATTACTTTTACAGGAAAGTAGTTTTAGAACTTACCTTTTTGTCTTACTATCCTTAAGTTACCTAAAGCAGCCCTGTAGCAGCCTCTTCTGATTGGTCAGCCTTTTGACAGCCTGAGCCAAACTGCTCCCTGAGTAGGTGTGAAGAGGCCTGGGGATGAAACAATGCAGCCATTTGGTAGGAGGACATTTGCTTCCTGGGGAAGCCAGGGAGAGGAAGAAGGCTGAGAAGATAAGCTGGACTTAAAAGGCAGGAGAACAGGCAATACCCTTCAAGATGGTCACTTCTCCCACAGTGGCCCGAGCCCTACTTGTCATCTTCACCAGAGTGGGCTTTCCCAAGGAGGTGGTCTAAGAAAGGGGAACTAATTATATATCCGCCTACCTGAAGACAAGACAAGCTTCAGGAGGAGACCGGCTCGATGTTGAGAGTCAAGCCGCCATGTCGACTCACAAATCAGCCTGGCTGTGCTGGTTTGTCCCATCGAGGATAAAAACTTCCAGAGGCTCACCGAGGCATTGCGATGCAGCAGGCCGCCATCGTCAATTCGAACTCTAGATCCGGCAAGCCCGAGGACCCACCGATGAACCCATCAACGAGACAAAAGAACCAAGATAAAGACTAAGTCCGAAGGTAGATTTTTGACTGGGACCTAGTCCTCAGCCTATTCGACCTGCACTTCTTCGCGGTTGGCCTAAAAGTTTTACTTTAACATGACATAACATAACATAACATAGCATAGCATAGCATAACATAACATAACATAACAATCACCTCGGTGTGTGTACTTCACAAACTGTCTCTTCCAGTATTGTACAGTACACTAGGCCTGAGTTGCAGAGGTTATGTATCACATGTGGTTTGAGCCCTGCATTAGCTACCCAGTGAAGGTCATATCAACTTTAAGCCAATTTACGTAGTGCAAAAGGAAACCAAAATGATGGGCCATGTACTGTAAATCAAGAAGGGTACGCAGTTCCCCAAAAGAAGATAGGATAGCGAGTGTGGAGACGGAGGGAGGGGAATCCTCCTAAACGGAACTAGAGTCCTCACACACCCAGCCAGCTAGGTGTCATGCTTCATCATATGGACTCGCTCCTCGTCGGGTCGGCGGTGCAATACCCGACGGGCACCCATAAAGGGGCTCTTTAGCGGAGATCTTCTGTTCCTGCTGTATGGTGCCGTGGGTGTAAGGGCCCTAGGGGTAAGTGTAGATGTGAGTGAGTGGTTTCTTAAAAAGGTTAGATAATCCAAAAGGAGTTTTTAATAGAATGGTCATCCACCTTATTAAAAATATACAAAAGAGTGGCTGCTCACTACTTCAATTATCCAGGGGAGCAATGCTCAACTCTAAAAATGTGGTCGACATGTTTCACGCTGTGTATTCATAATTGATACAGTGCATTTCTTCAGGACCTATAAAAACTATCTACACATAGTGGGTCAGTGGAAGAAAACCTACCTACCACTAATCTTACGTGCGAGCATGTAGTCCCGACAAGCCTAGTGATGTCCTAGACAGGGATGACAAAAAGCATAGACAATAAAATATAAACAATAAACTGTGAGTGATATTGTATAGTCATCCTCATCGCTCCACAACAAGTAGTCCATCCAATAAGTGCACGTATGTGAAAGAAATGCACTCATCTTTCAAAACAAATGACATTTGGTAAAAACACAGAATGACTGGAGGAAAACGTGACTGAAATGAATCTAAAACAAGTAAATAGTTGATAGCCTCACCTAACTAGGTGATGGCGCTTGCTTCCACCGTATTGTCAGCTCTTGACACCTCAGTAGATGGTGTCCTAAACATAGGGGAGTAAAACAATATCGATGACAAACTAATGTCAAAAAAGAGTCAATCCTAGTGGCGTATGGCACAAAAGGACCCCCACTTGGTGGACTGCTCAGTCATTTCAACCCAAACAATCCTATGAGCAACTTAGATTTGTCAATTGGACAAATAATTGCTAAATTCAAGCCTTATTGAAAAGGTTGGAATATGTGAAGGTACTCAGGGTAGTGCTTCGTTTGAGCTAGTGGTTGCAGGTGGGGCCCACTCGCACTCATTTTTGGGGAACAGCACTTATTTTTCCCCATCAGATTTTGACCCGGAACAAGACAGTGAAAAACACACAAGGTGGAAAGAAGGAGGAAAAGAAAGACAGAGAAAATGTGACACAGGTAGAAAGCTGGACCCTGCAAGAGTGAGATAAAGCGGTAGAGAGTGTATGGTGGTTAATTAGAGAGGCATGAGGTGTAAGACTGAGCAGCCTTGGTATTCGGCACGCCTAACATACCATAGCACCGGCGGTGGAATTCTGAGCAAAAGTTTGGGCTCCAGCACTTATTATTTTACAAATTAAGGATTGACTCAGGTCAAGTAAGAAACACAGCAATTACAAATGGTGCTAAACTACTTTAATGACAATCCATATGTTGTGTTTGCACCAATTTTTCTATTTTTCCTTACCTTTTCCTCTCAAATTTACTTTAAGTGAATTGAATTGAGGATGACTTTTTTCTTATGTTTTTCTATCTATTATAAGTGAAGAGCACGTTTATCACCAGAGAACAGGAATAGGGTAGAAGTAAAAACAGGAATCATTTCGCACAGCAACAGGGCTAGGTCAGGGAATTGTTGGCAACTATACAGCAAAACCTGCACAATGAGCCGTATCACGTACAGGTACACGTGTGACGGGGCAGTGCATGGCTGTGCACCTGCTTTTAATATAATTGCAATGCCTAAAGTACATGTTATTAAACCGGATAATCTCCTAGTTAGTGCTTGAGCTGCAGACAGCAGGGCTAGGAAACGGACACAGTGGCTGCCTCCCCCTGAGCTATTCTGTTTGCTGCTCATGCATTAACCTTTCCAAGTGAGTGTATGCTCTTGAGACAGTGTTATCTTAAAACAGGCACACGGCTTTGCTCATTTATGATTCAGCTGATTGAGTCTATGAAACTGATGGAGAGGTGTTACTTACCACTGTTAATGCAAACTATGACCCTCATTACAAGTGGCCTTGTGTTTGATGCAATAATTATATGCATCTCTTTTAAGGTTATGAGGGTTCATTTCCAAATTCGCGAGGTTGAAAGTATGAACTTCATGGAAAACCAGATTCACTAAAATAGCAGCGGTAGTAGATGAGATACACACACTCTTCGACCACTCAGGTACATCATAAAATTGGCCCCTTGTCTCTCCCTTGTCTTGTCAACAATCACTAGCACTCAGGGCACAAGTCCTAAAAAAAGAAGTGGGGGGACGCTCCAAGTTAGGTGGTGTCCCCGGAAGTGACGTCACGACAGGAAGTGACGTCACGAAATTTGCCGGTCTCCGTCTGAAATTCGTGAATACATACAAGATACAAGTAGAGGTATAATACTGCAATAAGTGGCAGTCACACAAAACACAAGAACACACTATACACAGGACCCATTCCTCGGATTACACGGTTATTAGACTCGGGCCGTAGGCACTACGGGCATCTGTCGGGGTCCCTGGAAGTGACATGCTCGGCGTGTTGACAGCGCAGCTCCTTGAAGCCTTGGCGCCTCGGCTGTGCTCTGAGAAAGGCTGGCAAGGGAGGGCGCGAGGTGGAAGGGGAGATTAGTCTGAACCTCGGGTGCATTTGAAAGGCTATCATACGCGCGCAGGTGCAGACTCGGGTACCGGCTCCATGTTTTGGGCAGGGGGGACGGCGTCCACCCGGTAAAATAAGTGGGGGGACGCCGTCCACCCGCGTGGTACCCCGACTCGAGCCCTGCTAGCACTGCAAGGACAGTGTCAGCGGTACCAGAGAGCAAGTCATGGGTAGCATCTACCACCACAGCCTACTAATTGGCATTTATGGGGAAAACCCAAACGACTGCTTCTCGTTTTTATGCTTTACAAATAGAGACAGGCAATTTGTATTCCATCGGTATTGATAAGCAAAAATACTTGAAAACTGAACAGCGGGAACCTTCATTGTAATGTAATTCACTTTTGTTCATCATTTCATCCTTTTTTCAGTTATTATGGAAGAATAAATCAATATTTTTTTCACATAGGCATTTTATTAAAAAGAGAAAATAAAATATCTGCTAACTTAAAATCACTAAACACAGATATCCTGTAAATACTGCTCATAAAATGAAAGAAACAAAAGAAGTGTTCAAAAAACAATTTTATTTTACTTTCCAGACAATCAGTTGTATCCTCCATCAACCTCACCGCTGGAATTCAGTCTGCTGCAATCTATTTTACTGTTACCGTGTAAATTCCTCCAGTAACCTTTTCTTACAGGCTCGGTGATGTGGCTCATTATTCGATACAGATAATGCATGCTTTAAAAATACCAATGTCTTCATCTGAGACGATAAATGACTTCCTGTTGTAGCAGCAGGCAAGCTTTAAACCTGACCCTCAGCGCTAAAATGCTTCATAATCTCAAAAATGGTCAGACTGTTACTTCCTACTTCCAGTTAGGATGCTATAAAATGTCCTAATTAGGGCTTTTTGTACTGCAGACACACCTACATAGCACATAAAGGAGCACTTTTAATTTGTTGAGACGAAGCTAATTTAATTAGGCCGGAAAACCCTGGTCCAAGGGCTACCGGGTAAACTTGAACGTTTATGAGAAAACTTAAGCGTCTACATGCTGGCAGAGGAAAATGTGCGGCTAAATGTAAAAATATAGGGGCATATTAGCAAGACCCACGTTAAAATTATCGCCGTTTTAGCGGCAGGAAACTGCCGCTAAAACGGCGATAATGGGCTTGCTAATATGCGTTATAGAATTCCAATAGAAGCCCAGGTTAGATGTGCAGGACGTCTAACCTGGGCTTCTATTGAATTCCATAACGCATATTAGCAAGCCCATTATCGCCGTTTTAGCGGCAGTTTCCTGCCGCTAAAACAGCGATAATTTCAACGTGGGTCTTGCTAATATGCCCCATAGTCCTGGCTTTTTATTTGGTTTTTGATATCGCAAATCTAGACCGAAGGAAGTTATCTGAAACAGGACTTCTCGAGCAAAGTGCTCTGTACATACACATTGGAGGGTATTTGTGGGTGTGTGCGTGGGTTTGAGAGTTTATGTGTATGTTAGTATACATGTGTTAGGAGAGTTTTCTTGGAACGAGATTACAGAAACTCAGGGGCATATCTACAAGGGCTTTATCTCCGTTTATCTGGCTTTAAAAGCCAGAAAAACGGAGATAAAACTATCGCCCTATCAACAAGAGGGTGCTAACATGCATAATCGCATGTTAGCACCTCTTTCTCGACGCCCCCTTTGCATCTCTAATGAGATGCAAAGTGGGCGTCACTGAGCGTACCTCGGATGGACTGCCTTGAAAATATCGCTGATGTTCACATTGCGATATTAACAAGGCAGCCCATAAGATTTTAGCAGACGTTAGATTTTGGCGAAAACGGCCGTTTTCGCCAAAATCTAATGTCTGCTAAAATCCTGACTTACCTATGTTAGACATAGGGGATGGATTATGCTGATACGACCACAGGGTCGTATCAGCAAGGTTATCGCCGTTTTGCAGGGAACATCGCTGTAAAACCAGCGATGTTCCCTGCAAAACGGCGATAACCTCGCTAACTGTGGAATTCTTATCGCCCTGGGGAAACGCGTTGTTAATAACGCGCTACCAGGGCGATAAATACCAGAGATAGCCTGCGTTAGGGAATTCGGCGCTCAGCACGGCCAGCGATAATTATCACTGGCCGTTGATAATATGCCCCTAAGATTCCATGGGGAGGACTGTTGAGAACATCTAACTGGTATATTGCTAAAAAGCATAGATGGTATATTTTTACACTTTTATACCACATATTTACACACGTTCAAATATTCCTTTATATATCCGCAGCTTGAAGCAAATGGAAATAATGTAGTTACAAAATTGACAGATTTTTTTTTACAAGTTTTCACCCGAGACCTGCTTCTTAATTGGTCTGTAAATCCGCACCCACTAATCAGGGTACTTGTTATAGGTCCGTCATTATTTTAGGGCATCAGTGATCATATTGTCTTATTTAGAGCCCATCACAATATAAGCACCATACAAATTGTTTTTTTTAATACATAGATAAAGATTGTCCTACTCAGGAAAACGTGTGGCTCGACAAACAGCTTGAATGTACTTAAAATATATATCAGCGCTTCTATTATTTAAATTTCAACCTTAGGGGTATATTCACAAGAACGTGCGCTAAACATCGCCAAAAAAGCTTAACGCAACTTTACACATCACAGTCTATCGCGGGAAAATAACCCCGTCTTAACGTGGAATTCACAACACGGCGGTACCATGCGATAGGTTCCCGAAAACGCGGACAATGCCCGTGATACAACCACCGCGACGGCGATAAAAACACAAACCCCAACACGAAAAAACATGCGATGGCCCAAAACGCGATGAGGAAATCAGCGATAAGCAGCGCCAGGCCTGCAATACACACACGGCAGGCGGGAAAATCACTACAAAAGTAGAAAAAACCCACAAACACAAAATAACCAACACCGAAGCACCATGGAGGCAGCCGGAGCAGGCGCAGAGGACGAGCGGAACCCCACAAGCACCCCGGACGACCAGCCTGGGACCTCGGGGACAGGGAAGGGCAAGGACAAGAAGAAGAGGAAGACGCGGTTCGGTCCGCAGGAGAATAGGATCCTGGTCACGGAGGTGATGGAACACCATCAAGAAATGTTCGTCACCTCCAACATGTCATTGGGCACCAAAAATGGAATATGGCGGTCCATCGTGGACAAGGTGAATGCCGTCGGAGTGCACAAGAGGTCAATGGACGAGGTCAAGAGGCGATGGATTGACATCAAGCGCAAAACCAAGGAGATACTCGCAGGCAACCAGAAGGAAGCAAGGCAGACTGGAGGTGGGAGTCCAGCACCACAGCTGGAGCTGGATGACATGGAGGAGCTGGTGTCGACAGTCATCAGTGTGGAGACCGTGGCAGGAGTTGGGGGAGCGGACACTGCTCGACATGACACAACACAACAGCAACAGGGTGAGTAACCACCAGGTACTGGGGGACGGGGGAGATGGCCACAATGGCACACATGCACAATCAAGCAGAGCACAGTGCACACCCACAATGACTCTGGATCATGGCCCTGATCTACAGACTGTCACAATGTACATTGCCATGCTGTCTGAATGTGAACATGTACCATGTGGCTACATACATGTGGACACATTGTAACACAGCATCTCCCCTTCACATTGCAGAGGCACCGTCAACACCTCCTGCAGAGCAGTCCCAGCCACTCTTCACTGATGACGAGGAGGACACCCCCAGCATCGACACCCAAGCCCTCCAAGACATCAGTGACATCATCCGCAACTCACCTCCAGGATCAGGGCAGCCCAGTTGCATCGAGGAGACCCCACCCACTCCACAAACCACCCAGCAGGAGGCACCCACAACCCCGGCTGTCTCCCAGGACCCCCACGAACAACACATGGCCTTCCAATGCCGTCTGTTGGAGGGCCAGAGGGAGATGGCTGAGCAGGTGCGGGTGGGGTTCGACCTCATGGCTACCAAACTTGACGCCATCCATGGGTGTCTAATTCCCATCAGGGACCACCTCCAGTCCCTAACGGACACCCACAGGCCGCTCCAAGGTCTCCAACGAGCCCTGGCTGACATCGCTGGAGTCATGACTCGAAGACAAGAACACCTGTCCGCTCAGAGTGGCCCCAGCGATCTCAGCCGTGAGCTGGCACACATGCGGAGGCTCATGGAGGACATGGTGCGGATGGAGGCGGAAAGGATGGCAGCCACCGCTGCACATCAGCAAAATGTAGCTGGGATCTACCATGCCCTGCAGATCCTCATCATGGCATTGCTGCCACAAGGCGTGGCGCAGATGAATGCTGCTGCTCCTACACCATCCACATCTCCGCCCCCTGGTGTGTCAGTGCCTCACAGTGCGGCAGACATTTCCACTCCGGCACCTGACGTGTCACTGCCACACAGTGCGGCCGACAATCCACCTCCGGCCCCTGATGTGTCAGTGGCACACAGTGCTGCAGCCGGAACTGCACCACCCACAGGTGAGGCAGAGCACACATCCGAGGACGAGGACGTGGATGGGATTGAGATCAGAAGGAGGCACTAGCATTCATTTCTGCCACCTGGCCTGTTGCTGCTTGGTGCCGCACATGGCCCCATGACCTTCCACTGACCCCCGATACACTCTGCTGCACTCACCTTGGACCGCGACATGGACTGCCATATCCTGTTTGGTGACCAATGACACGGCGACCAGACTGCGGACTGTACTCTTCCTCTTCCGCTGTACTTGTCATTCCCGAATAGACTCTGGCTGGCCCTCCACGGGCCCATATTGTGAAGTGGGGTTGGCAGGGCCCTGTACTGCTCCAGCTGCAAAACTCCACTGGATGTGCATTAAACATTCAGAAACGCACTGCTGTGTCATGTCTTTCATCATTCAAGTATGAATGTGTGGATGAATGTAGGGACAGTGATTCCCCCTAACGTCAATGATGCTCATCTAGTGGGATTCCAGTCACAGTGTGCTACATTGCCGAGTGCGTTCCGGGTGCCGTAGACACTACAACAGGGACACACGCATCAGTCACTTCCTTGTCCGGACAAGGACTGAGCGACGCCCAGAGCCCCCGAGTCATTGTTGCAAGCCCTGCGCTGGTCCGGCGTACGCCAGGCCAGACCACTCCGCTTACGCTCCGAGGGGGGGGGGCCACATAGCCACATGTCGCAGGTTTACACGCTAGTGGTCTGCAGGTCGCTGGTCTAGTTGTCAGCATGGCACGGCCACTCCCTGAGGGCAGGTTTGCACACACACCACACCCATCCGGCACAGGGGTCACAGGCCATGTGACCCCGCGAATATAAGGGGCCGACCACGTCACATTCCCCACTGTCGGAGGTGACTGGATGACGGACATTCCACAATTCTCAATCATAAAGGGCCCATGAGTTGTTGCGCACAGGGTTAGTGGCACCCGGAGCCATGCCATTGTCACGGGCCTACCACCACGTGGCGCTGACTGGGGTTGCACAGGGTTAGTGGCACCCGGAGCCATGCGGCTGTCACGGGCCTACCACCACGAGGCGCTGACTGGGGTTGCACAGGGTTAGTGGCACCCGGAGCCATGCGGCCGTCACGGGCCTACCACCACGTGGCGCTGACTGGAGTTGCACAGGGTTAGGCGCACCGGAATTGCTGAGCGGGTGTGCAGCCTGCGATGATGACGTGTGCACTGATGTGGTCTCTGCCATTGATGCCTCAGGACTCAGCGTCATATGTGGGACCTGCTGGACCGCGGTGCGGGTCCGCATGATGTGGAGCATGCCATGGTCGTGGGGCCGGGGCCTGGAGCTTGCACAGGCACGTGGTGTGCCCACTGGGGGACACACCGTTGGCGGCAGGTGAACAGTGGGGCCTGGGTGCGCAAGGGCGGACAGCCAGTGCTGGCCGGCGGGAGGGGCTAGGGTGCGGCTGCATGTGTGCGCAGGGGTGGACAGGCATTGTTGCCGTGAGCAGTGAGATGGACTCTGCCATGATTGACTCTGTCCTCGATTACAGATTGCAGACCTGGTGGCTTGCAGTGTATGCCGGCACGTGGTTGGAGACACACCGGTGGCAGCAGGTGAGCAGTGGTGCCTGGGTGCGCGGGGCGGCAGTGTCCCTCCCTCTCTCTCTCTCTCTCTCTCCCTTCCTTTCCTTCTCTCTCTCTCTCTCTCTCTCTCTCTTCCTCTCTTCCTTTCTCTCTCTCCTTCTCCCTCTCCCTTTCTTTCTTTCTCTCTTTTTCTCTCTCTGCCTTTCATTCCTTCTCTCTTTCTCTGTGCCTCGCTCCTTTGATGTGCGCATGACACACATTCTGATTTTGTGCTTTATTTTCCAGGCTGTGACATCAAGATTGTCCCGGACGGACACGACAGGAGTCGTCCGCATTGCTGTTTTGTGTTGTGTTTCAATAAAGTTTTTGGTTGTTACTTCAATGATGAGTGACTGTTTCTCGTTCTTCTGACCACACGTGTGTTTCTTGTTGTCATTGTGCAACATCATGCGCTTTTTGTGGCTCTTGTGTCGTGCACGGTATGTGTTTGTCCGGGGGTGGTCCGGGGGGGGGCCTGGGAGTGGTGGCTGTGGGTGTTGTAGCCCTCTTGGGTCTCCGAGCTGCATGATCATTGTCTCCATGGCATCTGTGGGTCTTCAGATGTGGCTCTGGCCTGGGCTCCCTTTCATACTGCAGGTAGTCTTCCTGCTTAACACCAGCAGAAGGCAGGTGTTAAGTCCCTGCTGCTACCGGGGCTTATCGCCTGTTTTTGGTTCGCATCGCAAATCTGGCAGTTTGTTGTGAAAGTGGTGTTTTCTTGTGTTTTTGCACGGGAACGCCTACTCTGCAACTCATTAGGGTTAGTTGGTGGTGTCACACGTGGAGATAAATTTTGCGGCAGTTATCGCGGGAATACTGGCGATGTCTGCAGTTTGCACCCGCTTGTGAATGGGGCGATAAATCTATCTCCACTTTTGATGCGCTAAAGTGTCGATAACTCGGCGATAAGTCCTTGTGAATATGCCCCTTAGTGTGCAGTTAGCTTAAATGTTTGTGCTTGGAATTTAACCACTGCCAAGAATACATGTGAACTGCTTTACTGTGCAAGCCACTAGAGTTTAGGTCTGTATGTTCATGAAGCCAGGCATGTTCGCATTTTACCCTGTTGGAATATGAAACTTTCAAAAGGTGCGTTCTTGCGCACACTTGACACAGAGCATCAAAATAAACAGAAGTTTGACACACTGAACAAGTAGAATATCACACACTGTTATTAACTCAGTACACTCATATAAATAGCTGTTAGAAATTGGGTTTCTGGTTGGCAGAGGTATGCACTTTGTCCAAGCAGGGACCACAATTCTAGTCAGTGTAAGTCGGATACACCATAAATTAACTTGTGCTCACCCTCTGGTAGCTTGGCACAGAGCAGGCAGGCTTAACTTAAAAGGCAATGTGTAAGGTATTTGCACAACACTGCAAACAATAACTAAGTGAAAACCCCACAAAAAGACTCCACACCAACAAAATAAGGCAAAAACAATAAAAATCCAATAAGTATAACCGGAGTTATGAGTTTTTAAGGAATAAATGAAATTATAGTGCTTTAAAGCTTAAAGTGCCAACCGGGTCTATCTGGTCGTGCTAAACCGGGACAAATCTGAAAGTTCAGGCTGACCGCGATAGAGTGCAGGTCGGATACAGGACCAGCCTTGGCCCACTGAAAAGTACCTTAGATGCATCTTCAATGGGGCCGAGATGTGGGAAGCAAAAGGCGATGCGTCGTCGTTGAAGCATAGGATTGTAGGCGTTGCGTCGTCGTAGAGCTGCACAAATTAAAGATGCAATGTAGTCGATGCGTCGGATACTGGAGGTGCTGCGCGGCCCAGTCGGCGATGCGAGGTCCATGGTTCATGCAGCAGCAGCAATGCGTCAGCGTCGAGGGAGATGTGCTGGTTCCGATCTGCGCAACACCATCGGTGTGTGGATTTTTAGCAGTTGAAGCACTTTATTCCAACTTCTAAGTGCCCAGGACTGGATTGCCACCCCTTGGCAGGGCAAGACTTGCAACAAGCAAAGTCCAGGTGCTGTTGCAGGTTGCTGAGAAGTCTTTGATGTCCCTGAGACTTAGAAAAGGGCGCAAGCCAGCATGCTCTTGGAGTCACTCTGGGTTCAAGTGAAATGGGTCCAGTCCTCCCTCAACAGAGCAGAGAGTAGCAGACAGCAGGGCAGGACAGCAGTAAAGCAGTTCCTCCAGAGAAGCAGTCCAGCAGAGTGGCAGTCCTTGTAGCAACACAGAAGTCCTTCCTCCTGGTATAGTTCTTCACAGGTCCAGTAGTGTTTGATTTGATGGGGTCATAGACCCAGTACTTATACCCATTTGTGCCTTTGAAGTGAGGGTGACTTCAAAGAGGGGCTTGAAGTGCACAGAGGTCCTCCCTCCTAGCTCTGGCTCCAGACCCACTCCAGGGGGGTATGCAACCCCTTTGTGTGGGGACAAGACACAACTTATTTGGGCGTGTCCGCTCCTCCCTCCCATCCGGCCCAGGATGACCCATTGGGATGTGGATGGCCACTCAGTCATACCCAAGCTCCCTTTGTGTGTGGCTGTCTAGAGGGAATGCACAAAGTCCAGCTGTCACCCACCCAATATGTGTATTAGAGACAGGCTGCAGGTACATAGGGCTAAGTGCAGAAAAATGTCATCTTTCTAAAAGGCTCGGTCCTAGAACCTATTGGCAGGTACATTGATTTTTTCATCAGGGATTTTGTCCCCATACAAGAGACTTATGTGAGGGATAGTATGTTCATGATAAATCTTATCGAGAACATGCCCTTTAATACAGAAACTGATTGGCTTGCCACATTCAACATATGATCATTATACACCAACATACCCCAGGAACAAAGCATTTTGCTAATAGAAAACCTACTGAATACTCGCATACATCCTACACAAGTTCCCACCAGTTTCATTATTTCTCTACTGAGAATTGCATTACAACACAACTACTTTATGTCTGATGGTGACTTCTACCAGCAATGTTCTTAAACTTCGATGAGAGCAGTTTTTGCTCCCAATCTGGCAAAAAGCTATATGGACTAAACATATGCACTTTCCCAGCAAAATATATATAGTTCCAACAATTTATGCTGGAAACGTTATATCGATGATATCTTTCTGATCTGGTCTGGCTCAAAATGCAATTTTTATGATTTTGTAACATACAAGAATGTTGTTCAAAAGCACATGACCTTAACGTCCACCATACCCAAAACTGAAATCGCCTTCCTAGATTTAGCCATCAAACATCAGGAAGGTAGATTATACACGAGCCTCCACAGGAAACCCACGGAAAGAAATACTCTCCTATCTTACACTAGTAATCATCCCAGAGCCCTGAGAGATGGCTTAACCTTCGGCCAATTTTTACATCTTCATAGAAACTGTTCCTGTAAAGAGGACTACATGAGAGAAGCCCAAACTCTGAGAGCCAAATTGTTTGCCAGGGGATACCCAAATAAGATAGTAATGAAGTCCCTAAAACGTGCATGGTTTTGTCCGAGAGAGGAACTGCTTATTACCAAAAACAAAACCCCTCTTGAAAAATCGATTTGTGTCACCACCTTTGGCACCCACACAAATAAGATCTGAAATTTGATCACAAAAAATTGGCATCTGATTAAAAACATCGATCCCACCATAAAAGTCCCCATGTTTGTGTTCAAACGTGGCAAAAATAAGATAATCTAGTGCACTTCTCCACACAACGCAGTACTAGTCGTTAAACCTAGGATCCTAGAAACAGCGTGGGGCCTTCCCCAAGTGAAAGGTCATTTCCGCTGTGGAAACTATATTGCCTGTACTTTTTCCTTTGACACAAAGGTTTTTGAACATGATAGCATTACACAAGATTTGAATTTCTTCTCCAACTGCAATTCACGCAATGTGGTTTACTGCATATGGTGTCCATGTAGATTACCCTATATTGGGCAAACATCACAACCCATTAAGACACTCATCTGCCAACATTGAAGCAGAATAAGATGTGCTGTACCGAATGCACGTTTGGTCACTCATTTCATTGAAAAGAACCACACAGTAGATGATCTAAAAGGGCAAGTAATTGACATGGCTACCATTCCAGAAAGAGGAGGAGGCATATTGCAGATCTTACAAAGAATGGAATGCCGATGGATAGAACGTGTTAATTCAATTAACCGTGAACTCAATACGGCTGAAGAATGGCGTGGCTTTGTAGCTACTCTTTTGAACTGATCTGACAATTTTTTGGACGATACTGCTGAGAAGTAGCGGAATGAGGTGCTACCTTTGTGGGTTGTTATAACACAATGATATTAGTTCTCAAACTCATCTTGAAAATGTGTATAAAAATATGTATGAATTAATTTACTTTATGTGTATATATATATATACACATCTATCGATATATTTTTCAGGTTGTACCTGTTGTAATACTTCTCTTTCCTTCCCCGCTTTAAAAAAAAATATATATTTTCATAGAAATCAAAAACATCCTTTTCTACACACAAATTAGTGAGGCCCTCCTTGTGAGAGCCCAGAGCGCCACGATGCTCGTGCGCTCCTTCCTGTCAGCAGCAATGTCTGGTCATGTTGCACTACATGAGGCCTTGCAGACGCGGCTCCATTTTATAATTAGACATGGGGGCCGCGTGCTGCATCCTGCTATCTGACAGAAGGAGACTGACTTCGGCGGTCCTCCACAGATGGGGTTATCATTTCCCTGACATCGATCGAGAAGTGCGGCTAATTACGGCCGCTCACTCCTAAAACAAGCATTGGCATAGACAATAGGTCTCGCTTTTGGGACCTTATAAGTATTTAGTTATGCAGCACAATATCCTTGGTGCAACAACATCAACTGTTGCATGGCTAAGCACTTATAAGGTCCCAAAGGCGAGACCTATTGGCTATGCCAAAGCTTGTTTCTCTTGTCACCTTTAATTGCATATTTCGCCACTTCTCTCCCTGCAACTTTGGGTCAAGTAACTAAACTAATAGCATCTGATCTCCCTTTTGTCGATAGAGGACAAAAATATGTTTCATTTAGAAAAAAACAAACACAAGGAGATGATGGACACAGTGAAGAAACTTTTCAGACACTCACCCCCAGTCACAGATCTGGGTTGAATCAATAATTGTTCTTTAGCTCACTTCGCCTCCCCAGTTCAGACCCAGCCATATGTAACTCAGTTTTGACCCTGTTCCTCATGGGAAAAGTCCAGCCGAATTGCCAAGCCAGGTCTTCCCTGGACCAGAAACAAGCATCCTGTGACCGGTTTCAGGGTAACACCCCTCATCAGCCAGGCTAGCTTGAATCCAGTGGCAAAGTGAGCAAGGACCCACGTCTGGGCATACCCTGCCAACTTTGGGCAAACAAAGCAAACACAAGGAGATGATGGACGGAGTGCTGAAACTTTTCAGACACTCACCCCCAGTCACCGATCTGGGTTCAATCCATCATCGTTCTTAAGCTCACTTCGCCACCCCAGTTCAGACCCAGGCATATGCAAATCAGTCTTGACCCTGTTCCTCATGGGAAATGTCCAGCCTGAACAGCCAGGTTTTTTTCCGGTCCAGGGACCCCGAGGAACCAGTAGACTGCTCACTAAGTAGATACCAACATGCTCCATGTCATCTGAATAGAAATTCCAAATGTCGAACAAGCCAGAAACCATTTCCACACAAATTAGTTTTTCTTTTAATATTGTTGTTTAAGCCTTTTACATATATAATAAGTAAAAATGGTTCATTAATACATAGGAACATATAACAATGAACTCATATCTGGCATATTGGCCAAATCATGCAAGCGGTAGAATCAATATAATCAACAGCTGTGTCAGCATTCTAACAAAGTGTTTCCTAACAAAGTGCAAGTGCATACGTGCAATGAAAGGAATAAAAACAAAGTATAAACAGCATACAATCCCAACAGTAAATAATCCTACTAAAGCCAGGTCGGATTCCCAAGGCAACTGGCAGCGCCCTCAAGATTGGCCAGGCTGCCCATAGGTACGAAGTTATTGAGTTAAAAACAAATTCATCATCTGTACTGAGGCAAAACGACAATATCATGTGGACACATTTAATCTTAGATGATCTAAAAAGTGGCGATGGCCATCTCCTGCGTGCTAGGAGATGTTTTGAACAAAACTGTAAAAAAATGAAGTAGATTATCCTTCCCCCCGAACGTACAATCACAATATTCATCACCTGCGAAAAGTCTGGAGCCTCATACTAGATATTCCCTCGTCTGCAAAATACCCAATCTAAACTCAACATATAGCGTACGTTTTTGTTAAGGGATAGATTTAATCTAGGTAGAACTTTCAAGTACTGGGAGAGACATGGCTACTACTAAAATACTCTCCCAGTATAGAACCGGGCCGTAAAATAAGACAAATATTACAATATATTGGCTCCTGCTTACATTTTACGCTTACATCTGCATTTTGAGCCTTGGAACAATATAAGCTCAACAGATAGTGGTTATTAGGAGGATAACGCCATTAAAAAATGGACCAGGCACAATTATAAGCTTCATGAAGCATGTGCTTATCTGTTGCTGTGTGAGAGAATATGTCATATCTTTACAGTGAAATGACAATCATACTGGGAAACACGGAATATGTACTTTGGCAGGGGTTTCTACCCTAAATCGAATCTCTTTAAACAAAGCACTTTAACAATAAAACATTTATTGGAAGATTGTTGACAGTAAGCCTCGAAGGAGGCTCAAAATGCTGCACCCTGCTGTAAAATGCAGGGAGACCGACACCAGCAACTCTAAAGTCAACAAAAACAGACCGTAGCAACGTATTCAATGAGCGCAATGTTCAATAATGTAAGGAAAAAAAAGGAAGAAAGGATCCGCTTAATTACCAGAAGCTGTTAAACCATACGAAAGGAAAGATGTAAAGAATGGCAAAAACTTCTGCCTTTCTTGAGAAAAGCGCACACAGGGTAAATTAATTAAGAATTGTGTGGTATTAGTAACAGAAATTGTACTACAAAATTGGCCATCCGTTCTCTGGCGAAAAAGGTCAATTATAAAGCCCAGCAATAAAGCACAGAATGCTTAAGCTTCTGGTGGAAACTTCAGTGGTTAGTGGCTAGCACTCTAACAACAGTTAATAAAGGATGCGAACAAAACACTACTTTCTCAACAGTGACCATCTACCACCTCAAAACTGGTATGCTTCCAGTAAAGGAGTTAGTCGATGCTTCGCAACTCGTCTAGCAAGAAATTCTAAAGGGAAATTTGATACGCATTTTCTAGTCGGCAGGCAACTACAGGTGACCCTCTAGATACCATTTTCAGCTGAGGGGGACCAGCATAGATCATAATCATCCTATAAAAAAAATGTCATGCATAAGTACTACAAAATACATTGGTGGTGATACTCCAATATCCAGTCTCTCTGCCAAGGGTGTAACGGTTAAGAGTCAATTTATGGTTTGAGAAACACTTATAATAGTGGTCCGCTGGTAATGGTACATCAGTCCTCTGCTGAACAGGCGTGATTAAAAAAAGCCAATGAGCAATTTTGCCTCAATTGCTTTACAAAGAAAAATGCCTTTTCAGCATTAAACCTGTCGGCTATCCATGAATCAAGAATAAAAATCAGCCTACGACAAACATTCTAGAAAGAGCTGACACATGAATGTCAATCAAATTACAAACAAAAACACTGCACATCACTCAGGACTGCAAGTCAAGCATCGTGTTTGCAGAAACACAAAATACACAAAGATCGGTACTTACAAAACAGTGCAAGAATGCCGCAAAGCGAAACAAGCGCGGGCGCCTCGCGGGGCAGCAGGGGGAGAGAGGAGGGGGCCTGCGCGATTCCCTTGCGGGAGCGAGCGGCGCCAGGAGCGATAATTGCTACCATATGGCGCCGCTCGCTCCCGCAAGTGAATCGCCAAACGTGCACGCTTTGCCATTGAAGGCAATGGAACGCGTGCACGTTTTTGGCTGAAAAGCCGAAGCGATTCCAAAAGGTCTTTTTGCCTACGCAGCGCATGCACGCTGCGTAGGCGAGACCTAAAAAACAAGAGATGAGCCATTCACCTCTCTCGTTCCCTTACCTCGGGTAAGTGTACTTGAACTCTCCCTCCAGCTTGATAACTCAGCCATTTTTTAACGCAAACAGCTCTTCATTGTGCAGTTCTCCTCCAATTATCCTTTTCTTTCATTTATAGATGTTAATCTACACCACGGATTGTCGTGTTTGATATATTTTTTATGATATAAGGATGTGTGTATCTGCAATACGTCTTAAGGAATGACAGTCCCCTTTCCCCTCACAGGGGTGAGCTGCCATTAATTACAGACTGTGACATCTGCTTATTTAATTCGTAATATCAAGCCCTGTATCTAATTTCCACTCATTTTTCTCCCCTCAATAGTGCCCGGCTGGGCCCCATGTGAGTAACCCCTTTTCCCATTACTGTTTTGAGTCACTTCCATTATTGGTGTGCATATCAGCACTCTAACAGCCTATTGTTATTGTTATTCCTTCAGGTAAACCTCCCAGCCGGCATACTACCTTATCTATGGTTTCTCTACTTTTGGCCGATTCAGTAATTCTTTATTATTTTATTTCAGGTGTCCCTCATTATTAGGTCCCGATGTGACCCCCTACTGAATGTGGGGTCGAAACGCCGTCGACGCACCCAAAACGAACCATCTTTCAGCCCCTACTAATGTGTTAGAAGGCTGTAAATAATTACTGTATACTCATTTTAGGGTTGGTTTTGTACATTATGAAACCTTATTGTATGTCATAAATTGTCACTTTTGATATGTAGGTTCTAAGTTCACTTGGGACACCGAGCACTTTTCTTCATCAACTTTATAACATAGTTGCAATATTTGCATAAACAGCAAATGTACTTGATTTCCTTGTTGTGTATAATTTTTATTCTCTCTTCGACATACCTTTACCCATGAGTATTGTCATTGAGCGTAACTATTATCAAATATCCCATACATTGTCCGCAGGAACCACTGTTCCTTGTTATATATCTTTCTAAAAGTGCCATTTTTAAAAAGGTAATGATAAATTCAACATTACCCGTAAAGAGGATCTATCATTACCATTCCAGTGATGTGAAATATGACAGAGCTACTCCTTTTCAATCAGGAATTGCAGCTAATAAGTGCAATAATTTTAACCTATGAGAGGGGTAGGCTTCACAGTAGTTAAAACAAATGTAGGTGTTTTTCACTACCAGGACATGCAAAAGTTAAAAGTACATGTCCTACCTTTTGATTACACAGCATCCTGCCCTATGGGCTACATAGGGCCTACATTAAGGGTGACTTATATGTAATAAAAGGGAGCTTAAGGCTTGCTGAAGGATTTTAAATGCCAAGCTGACATGGCAGTGTAAAGTTCACACACAGGCTCTGCAGTGGCAGGCCTGAGACATGTTTAAAGTGCTATTTGTGTAGGTGGCACATTCAGTACTGCAGGCCCATTAGTAGCATTTAATTTACATGCCCTGGGCACTTGTAGTACACTCTACTAGGGACCTATAGGTAAATTAAATATGTACATGCATTTTAACAGTGGTTGATAGTGGTAAAGTGCTCAAAGTTCTAAGGCCAACAAAAATAATTCAGCAAAATTGGAGAAAAGCAGGCAAAATGTATGGGGGAAGACAGTGCTTAATTTGTAAAAGAATAAATGCCAGAGCTCAAAGTTTTACTAAGAAGAGAATGGTCGATGCTACTGAATGTCAGCATGCAGAATGCCAAGGCTGCCAGGGTCGGACTAGCCTATAGGAAAATCAGGTAGGGACCGATGGGCTGCTCTGAAAGGTCAGTGTATGGGCCTTTTTTTGGCTGTTTGTGAGTGTGTTTTATGGTCTACAGGGCCAGTTTTTACTGTTGTTTTCCCTTGTATTGAAACAAGCATTATCTGCAGCAAGCTCAAATCCATGAGGACTTCCATACCTTGAAAGTCCTTATACAGCGTTCTTTACAAGTCCAAAACGCCCTCAATTTGCAAACACTGGCCTCTTTTCTAGATGACTAATTCACTAATGAGGGCCACTTTTAGTTTGGTGCCTGGGCGTATTTTCTGTCCCAGTCCGACCCTGAGTTCTACATACTCTTGATTCCACTTTATGCCTTTTTAATCCAACCCAGGCTCTCCCTGGCACTTTATCTCACTCTTGCACGTTCCATCTCATTCCTGCTTTTTTCCCTTTGCCACAGTTTTTTGTGTCTTGTTCCGTCTTGACCTATCACAAAATCTTTCAATTTCCATGCAGGCCAGTCGCGGGCAGTAGCGGCCCGTGGAGGGAGTTCCGTGGGGCGGTGAGGCAGGGTGGGGGAGGGGCAGGGTGAGGGGTAGTAAACACCGGAATATGGATGAACGGAGGAAAGTAAACATTTAAATAAATAAAACGAATTTCGTTGCGCACGCTGCAACGCATTTTGCAATGCAGCGCGCGCAACGAAATTCGTTTTATTTATTTAACTGTTTACTTACCTCCGTTCATCCATATTCTGGTGTTTACTACCCCCCACCCTGCCCCTCCCCCGCCCCACGGAACTCCCTCCACAGGCCGCTACTGCCTCCGGGACCGCATATTCAAGAAAATAACATTTTAAAGTGCAATGAATTTGATAGATGGTTACATGCGGCCTTAAATGGTTTACTTGTCTTAACGTCAAAGCTCTAAGCACAATATGCGCAGGGGTCAGTGCTTCTCAACAACGTTTGACAGCTCGAGGCCTGGAAACTCTACACGTCTTACACCGGATTTGCAAACAAGATGTGCTTAATTAATATCAGCCATGACAGATCTGTTGTTGCTGCCTTCTATCTCTCCTCGCAGTGCTGCCCCTGAGTTAGGCCGATGACGTGGCTTAATTCAGCCGCAGGAAGACTACTGGTTCCCTGGCCATGTTTGGCCATTCTGCTCACATGCCACCACCTAGGAATGAGGCAGTGAAAGATGGCCTTTGCTTTCTTTATAATAAAGCTTTTAAACGAGGCGACACGAAGCATGTGTGTGGGGAACTGTTCAATTCCCCCCAAAAAATTTGTGGACAGGCAGTAACTATAAGGTTCTCTAGCTAGTATATGAGGTTAGTGCAGCTCCTCCAGGGATCAGAGGCTAACTGAGAAGCCAAGGTCGCCCTAGGCTAGTATTGAGGGTTAAGGGGCCCTCTGTAGGGATCTGCCAACCCTGTGTAACATGAGGTGACATCTTGTAGGCCTGTCACTGATGGCTCGCCCCCTGATTTTTCCAAGACAAATACAATCAGTGTTGAGTTGTATGGCGGGAGGTGTAATATCCTGGCTGACTCTTTCCCAGCTCTTCTTGCCTTTCAGAGGTGCTGGCCTGTAGGGAAGCTATCATATTTCCCCAGGGGGCGAACTCCTCTGGGTGACAGAGGGGATGGAGTGCGGAGTACATTCGCAGCAAAATGAGCGCACGGGGCTAGCAGGCACTGGTGTTTGAGAACCCAGCGTGCTCTTTGCCCGGTCTGTGCTCGTCAGTGGGTAATTCTTTATCAAACTCAGTTGGACACTGCCGGCTGTTTCACATTTTCCACAACTCTTCATGTTGTGGGCTTCAGTGAAGACTTTGGGGCTCTTCAGGCTGAAGATGGGATTGTGGTCCTTCCCGCACCCAGAGAAGTAGAGAGGGCCCCCTCCAGCCCCAACCCTGCCCCGTTCCCTTTCTGATGCAGCCCACCAAAGTCAGACATGGGTGATTTCATTTTCCTACTAGTACTTTGCCTAGTACAGAATGCTTCTATTTTTAAAATACCAACAAATTAGCTCTACACTTATCGCCTGTTACGAAAATGAAATAATCACTTACTTACTGCCTTTTGGTTTTTAATAGAGGCCTGCTGCTTGCTTGTTGAGTCGACTGAGCACTGCAGCTGCGCAACACGCTGGGGTGGGGGGCACACAAAAGTGGGGACACTGTCATTGGTCCGAAACGGGAGGAAACACTTAACGATTCA
Source organism: Calotriton arnoldi (assembly GCA_963921515.1). NCBI lineage: Eukaryota > Metazoa > Chordata > Amphibia > Caudata > Salamandridae > Calotriton > Calotriton arnoldi. The sequence continues at coordinate 2,453,785 of CAWUFW010001744.1, forward strand.
ACACCGCCAAGGAGGGACGGGCTGGGCTAAAAATCAATTTTCAAGCAACCATTGGTAGCGCACTAGCACTACTATGATTGATGTTAAACTGAGGCAGGGACCTCACCCAGGCAGCTTCTGGACGTGTGTGTGTGCCATCCGAGTGACTCATGATAAGGCGGGCAGCGTCTAAATTTAAATATTTTACGCACAAATCCAGCCCAATCAGGCAACACTGAACTCAGGCAGGCATGGATTTACGTAGGATATCAGCTCTTTACCGGGGAGACAACGTGAACTCAGTGAGCCGATATCACATGTAGACCCGGCCCTAAGAAGTAAGTGCCAGTGCTAAACACCGGAAACTACCGGCACAAATTAGGCACAGGCGGAAGACCACCCTAAGACTGACAAGTCTAACACGTATCCCCCCCCAGCTGAAAGTGGGGAGAGATACCCAACCTCCTGGGAGTTCTCTTCACTAAGGCAGAAGAACCTGGAAAGACCATCAGCATTGGCGTGGTCTACCCCAGCTCTGTGTTCCACCGCAAAGTCCATTCCCTGTAGAGAGATGGACCACCTCAACAATTTTGGATTCTCACCCCTAATTTGCATTAGCCACCTGAGGAGGGGGCTGTGGTCTGTCTGCATCTAGAAGTGAGTACCAAACAGGTATGGTCTCAAATTCTTCAGTGCCCAGACCACAGCAAAGGCTTCCCTTTCAATAGCACTCCACCTCTGTTCCCTGGGATGTAACCTCCTAGAGATGACAGCTACAGATTGGTCTAGGCCCTCATTTCGCTGTGATAGAACTACCCCTCTGCCATGTTCTGAGGCATCTGTCTGCACAATGAATACCCTGGAAAATTCAGGGGCCTTGACCTCAGGGGCTGTGCACATGGCCTGCTTTAGGGAGCCAAATGCTATTTGGCACGCGTATGTCTAAATCACATTTCTGGGCTTCTTTGAAGTCAGCTCTGTCAAGGGTCAACAATGGTGTATATCCGAGGCGCTAGGGGGCGCTCAACCAAGATGGCCGCTTGAAGCCGGGGCTCCGGCAATCCGGGCCGTAAATCCGCCTAAATACCCTATACCTCTTAAGAATCGTGCCCCAGATGCGTCACGATTACTGCCATAACACTGCAGGAACTCGCTGATGTCCTGCGATTCAATGACAGATGCCGTGCAGCGGGGGAAAAGCCGATAGCCAGCATAGCCGAAGACGGTGGTGTTCGCCGTGGAGCCCTGGAGCGGGCGCCCCCACTAATTGAGCTCACAGCCGCACACATGGAGCAGGCCGTGTTCGCCGCGAGTCCTCCGCTTCAATTTCCAGGGGCAACACATGCGGAACACAAGAATCCAGCAGAGCTAATCGGAGCTTGACACGCCCCACCACGCTGCAGATGAGGAGAACTGTCCTACGCGAGCTGGGAGCGAGAGAAACACAGGCCGCGAACGACGCTCCCCCCGGCTGGGTTGGGAGACAAGAACCTGCGGTGCGACTGTCGTGGCTCCCATCCGGCTCCAACGCTATGACTGGGGTGCACAACAGGGCGCTCCCCCCCTTGTGACCTGAGCCTGCCATAATATCGCTGCCTGGGGGTCCCGGATACGAGCGTCAGCTGCATTCATTAAGCTTCCGGCGCTTGGCCCCCCCTTATCCCCCCTAGGGGCCAAATAAAGCGGCGCGGGGAGAGGGCAGATGTGCGGATTTGCTGCTAGGCCAAGGGCCCGGGACATGTAACTAACTGTGTGGCAGACCTGAAGGAAGGCTACTACTACTTGCTGCCATAGGGGAACATTCCTTTCAGCTCCGGCCCTGAGCACGGGTGAAGGTGAGGAGCTGCCTCCACACATTGGGACGAACACAGCATGGCGAAATAAACCCCCCCTCATAGATCACAGTTGGAGGGCGGACTAACGCTGCCCCCCCTCTTTCTACACTTGGTCGGCCCTGGCCCCTCTGGCACCCCTTCCACAATGCTACTGCGGCTGCTGCGGCGTAGCAAGACAATTACCTAGCCAGCGCAGAGTACCATCACAGGGGAACAGCACCAATTTTAGGAACCGTGCATAACACGCACTAGTAACTCCTGTCGTTGGACTGAGCAGCTGCGGACAGGAAACGTTGAAATATTACAGAGCCTTTTTGGTGAACTAAGACAGATAAGATGGGGCGAACGGACAGAAAGCAGTCGAAGTTGCCATTTGAAGCCCGCAAATCAGCGCGATCGCAGCCAGAGGAGCAATCTGATGCAGGCCCCCCCCTTGACGATCAGGAGGATGGCTGGAAAGCAATACTCCTCACCATGAGAAGTAGCCTGACCTCCATTGAATCTAAAATGGACACAATGTCCATTTGCATGCATATGGTGAAGGGGATCGTCCAGGGAAAGTTATTGCTGACCATGTAAGACAGCCTCGGTTTTCCAACTTTGTCACAGAACTATATGACCCCAAAGGAAACATACACAGGGAAGCGGCCAACTTACTAAACATATTCACAACATATTACTCCACCCTCTACACCTCACAGAGGACACAGCCTCTTGATCTTTCGCATTACCTTGCAGACACCGCATTGGCATGGCTGGGGAACTCCCAAAGGGACTTTCTTGCGGACGAAATTGAACTGGACGAAATCACGACTGCAATTATGCAGATGGGCTCAGAGCGATCCCCCGGATAGGATGGATTACGGGTAGAATTTTACAAGACATACATCATGCAATTAGCCCCAATGCTCAAGAAGGTGTTTGAGGAAGCATTGGAAGACGGGCTGCTCCCAATAACAATGAGGGAAGCGATGATCACCTCTCTGCTCAAGCCAGGTAAACCGGCCGAGTATATAGGCCACTTTCGCTGATAAACTGCGATACCAAAATTCTCGCCAAGGTACTGTCTAACAAGTTAAATTTACTGATGGATAGACTGGTTCTACCGGACCAGGCTGGGTTCATCCCAGGTAGAGCGACATCACACAATCTTAGAACCCTGTTCGCGTTTTTACAGGACATAGATCCAGATATTGCTGCGGTGTCTGTATTTCTTGACACCACCAAAGCATTTGACTCTGTGGAGTGGGATTTTCGTAGTGGAATACTGCAGCGCATGGGACTGCCCCCGGGTTTTTTACGATGGATAGAGCTCCTATATCGTAAACCTCTCGCCACCGTTCTCCTTAATGTAGCCCACTCACCCCCATTCACAATCACAAGGGGCACTCGACAAGGTTGCCCATTATCTCCCATACTATTTGCGTTAGTAATTGAACCTTTAGCGGCTAAACTGAGACAACACCACAAAGATCGAGCATTAGCGTACCCCTACAGACATGTCCTCATATCTCTGTATGCAGATGCCATTACACTTTACGTAAAAGACCCTCAGGATAACCTGAACCCCTTGGTGCGAGAGCTCACCAAATTTGGAGAGTACTCGGGCATCCATATAAATTGGACAAAATCAAGTATATTTCCCCTCACAGACAAAGTCACGCCCTATACATTCGACTATGCCCTAGAATGGAACGAGACGGAGGTTAAATATCTGGGGATCAAAGTGACAAGAGAAAAGAGCACACTGATGCGTATTAACTATGGTAATGCCATAGACACCATAACAGACTCTGTATCCCGCTGGATCGCAATGCTACTCTCTATGGCAGGGTGGATATCGTTAATAAAAATGGTCATACTCCCCAAAATGCTTTATCTATTTACTAATATCCCATATAACCCCGGAAGGGCCTTCTTTAAAACCCTGCAAACACAAACGATCCACCTGGCATGGGGAGGCAAACAACCTCGACTAAAGTGGGAGGTACTCATTCTCCCGTACTCACAGGGCGGCTTTGAAATACCGGACCTCGAATTATATTATTACTGTGCGCAAGCACATTATGCAACATATTGGTTCCACCTACCACCTTTTATGCCTCACTTAGCAGTAGAGATGGGCTGTATGGACCCAATTCCCCCATCAGGTTTCATTTCAGCTAAACATACAAAACGAAAATTAATCCCGTCGACTGTGGAATGTACCAGTAATGCGAGGAGGAAAATAGCGACACAACTAGATACACCTATGCTCTACTCCCCTCGCTTACCAATTGCGTACCACCCTGATTTGCAGGTCACCTATGAGAAGACGTGTAGGCAGGCCCTTGATAATGTCAAGAGGAACACATGGGGAGACCTATATGAAAACGGGAGGTTTCTAACCAGTGAACAGTTCTTTCGAGGTAGGGCTCCTGCAGCGATGGAGCTGTTCATGTATGTGAGACTTAGACAAAGCATTCGCGCCCTCACACGGAGTACCTTCAGGAACCCCAGACTTCATTACAGCTACACGACATACTCCAGACAGAGTCACCTCGCCATGTGACATCACGCATATATCACAATACACAAAACGCTACCAAAACACCTCAGATATTGTCCCGACAAGCCTGGGAGGCAGACCTAGGCACATCGATACCAGACAAGCAGTGGGACTTTTGTTGCAAGCAAACAGGATATATCTCAGCGAATAGCAGGCTAAAACTGATACACTATAAGTTCCTACACCGATTATATTACACGCCGGCTAGACTGTACAGGCTCCATCTGAGGGATGGTGATAGGTGCGCTCGCTGTAGGCAAGAGGGGGGGGATTCTTCACCTGGCCTGGGAATGCCCACCTGTTAAGGAATATTGGCAAAAGGTGTTTGAAGCCCTGGAACAGATGGTAGGCTCTACCCTACAGGCCTCCCCAATCACGGCATTACTGGGATACTCGGAAGGGGCAGACACTCCACACAAGAAGCTTCTAGCACTAGGCCTACTGATTGCGAAACGCAAAGTAGCCTGCAAATGGGGCAGAGGCAGAGCCCCTAAATTTAAAGACTGGCTTCTAGACATGACAACATGGCAGGAACAGGCCCTCATATATGCGGAACTACTTCCACTCTCATCTAAACCCAAAGACATATGGAACCCCCTTAAAGCCTACCTTCTCTCCATTCCAGAAACCGTACCAGACACTCTTAGAGATGCAAGAGATGCAGAGGCAACAGGAGATACAACACAGGGGGCAGATTAACCCCTTCCATGCTCAAGATGGAATGGTTCCGTCATGAGCACAAGTTCTAGTATGCTCATGACGGAACCATTCCGTCATGAGCACATGCTCAGGAAATCCCTCTGCTGCAGACAGCAGAGGACAGCAGAGGGATTTCCCTTTTTTTTTTCTGCCTGGGGAGGTGGGGAAGAGCTCCCCCAACCTCCCCAGGCCTAATTTTGTATTTCATTGTAATGACGATCGCGCGCATGGTGCGCTATCGTCATTGCAATGAAATCGAAACTGAAACTTAGTTTCAGTTTCTCAGTTTCGGTGCTTGTGGGGCTATCTCAGTCCCCCGAGCACCGAAAAAGATGGGAGAGGTATCGTTGGAAAGGGGAGAATCTCCCCTTTCCAATGGTACCCTTTCCTAGTGGATCCCTGCTTAAGGATCACCCCAGGAGGGCGATCCCTAAGCAGGAATCCACCCACTAGCACCAGGGAGGGGAGAGCGGCCCCTCGGGCAAGGGCCTTTGCTCCCCCCATATTTGTTTGGTCGCAAGAGTCTTTCGGCCCCCCCCCCAAGGGACGGAACGCCCACTAGAAACCAGGGATTTTTTTTTTTTATTGACGTTGGGGTGGGTGCTGCCCAAAAAGGCCATGGTAATGCCCCCCCAGAGAAATCTCAGCCTTTCTGCCCCCCCAGGGGGAAGACAGGGGCAGTAGCCCCCAATCTGCCCCCCGGGGGCAGAAAGCCCACTAGAAACCAGGGATTTTTTTTTTTATTGACGTTGGGGTGGGGGCTGCCCAAAAAGGCCATTGCAATGCCCCCACCCCCCCTGAGAAATGTCAGTCTTTCTGCCCCCCCAGGGGGCAGTCAGGGCAGTAGCCCCCAATCTGCCCCTGGGGGGGCAGAAAGCTCACTAGAAACAAGGGATTTTTTTTTTATTGATGTTGGGGTGGGGGCTGCCCAAAAAGGTCATGGCAATGCCCCCACACCCACCCCCCAGAGAAATGTCAGTCTTTCTGCCCCCCCATGGGGCAGATGGGGCAGTAGCCCCCAATCTGCCCCCCGGGGGGGCAGAAACCCCACTAGAAACCAGGGATTGTTTTTTTTTTATTAACGTTGGGGTGGGGGCTGTCCAGAATGGGCATGATAATGCCCCCACCCCAAAAACAATTACCACAGTCTTTCTGCCCCTCCCCAGAGGCATATTGGGGCAATAGCCCCTTATCTGCCCCTCGGGGGAAGAGGCAGAAAGCCCTCTAGGCCTCAGGATTTTTTTTTTTATTCAGGGTTGAGGTCAGCCCAGAATGGGCATACCAATGCCCACACCTCCCCAAAAAATGCCACAGTCTTTCTGCCCCCGAGGGGCGGATGGGGGCAGTGGCCCCTGATCTGCCCCCGGGGGGGGCAGAAAGCCCACTAGGCACCAGCGATTACGCTAGCTTTTTTTATGCGTGGGGGTGGGGGCTGCCCAGAATGGGCATACCAATGCCCCCACCCCCCAAAAACATAGCCACAGTCTTTCTGCCCCCCTTGGTGGCATATCGGGGCAACCCCCCCCCTGATTCCCCACTAGGGCGGCAGAAAGCCCACTAGGGGTAGACATGTTTTTAGCAATGTGCCTACCTGTGGATTTTGGGCCCTAGCGCAGCCGGCACATAGGGAAACCTAGCAAACCTGTACATTTTTTTAAACTAGACACCAAGGGGAATCCAGGATGGGGTGACTTGTGTGCCTCTCACCAGGTTCTGTTACCCAGAACCCCTTGCAAACCTCAAACTTAGTTAAAAAAACACATTTTCCTCACATTTCTGTGATGGAAAGTTCTGGAATCAGCGTGGATCCACAAAATTCCACCCACCCCGCATTCCCCAAAGTCTTCCGAGAAAAATGGTACCTCACTTGTGTGGGTAGGCCTAGTGCCCGCGACAGGAAACGGCCCAAAACGCAACGTGGATACACCACATTTTCACAGTGAAAACTGACCCTTTTTTGCAAAGTGCCTAGCTGTAGATTTTGAACCCTAGCTCTGCCGGCACCTAGGGAAACCTAGCAAACCTATACATTTTTGAAAACTAGACACTCAGGGTAATCCAGGATGGGGTGACTTGACTGGCTCTCACCAGGTTCTGTTACCCAGAATCCCTTGCAAACATCAAAATGTGTCAAAAAAACACATTTTCCTCACATTTCTGTAGTGGCAAGTTCTGGAATCTGCGTGGATCCACAAAATTCCACCCATCCCGCATTCCCCAAGTCTTCTGAGAAAAATGGTACCTCACTTGTGTGGGTAGGCCTAGTGACCGCGACAGGAAACGGCCCAAAACACAACGTGGACACACCACATTTTACAGTGAAAACTGACACTATTTTGCAAAGTGCCTAGCTGTAGATTTTGAACCCTAGCTCTGCCGGCACCTAGGGAAACCTAGCAAACCTATACATTTTTGAAAACTAGACACCCAGGGGAATCCAGGATGTGGTGACTTGTCTGGCTCTCACCAGGTTCTCTTACCCAGAATCCCTTGCAAACATCAAACTTTGTAAAAAAAAAAAACACATTTTCCTCAAATTTCTGTGGTGGAAAGTTCTGGAATCTGCGTGGATCCACAAAATTCCACCCACCCCGCATTCCCCAAAGTCTTCCAAGAAAAATGGTACCTCACTTGTGTGGGTAGGCCTAGTCTCCGCGACAGGAAATGACCCAAAACGCAACGTGGACACACCACATTTTCACAGTGAAAACTGACCCTTTTTTTGCAAAGTGCCTAGCTGTAGATTTTGAACCCTAGCTCTGCCCGAACCTAGGGAAACCTAGCAAACCTATACATTTTTGAAAACTAGACACCCTGTGGAATCCAGGATGGGGTGACTTGTCCGGCTCTCACCACGTTCTGCTACCTAGTATCCCTTGCAAACCTCAAAATGTGTAAAAAAAACCACATTTTCGTCACATTTCTGTGGTGGAAAGTTCTGGAATCTGTGTGGATCCACAAAATTCCACACAGCCCACATTCCCCAGGTCTCCCGATAAAAATGGTACCTCACTCGCGTGGGTGGGTCAAGTACCCGCGACAGGCAAGGGCCCAAAACCTATTGAGGCGACATCAAAATTACCTATCACAAAACAACCTGGTTTTGCAAGGGGGGTCCCATGAGTTTTTGGCCCCGGGCTCGGCGGCCACCTAGGGAAACCTACCAAACCCACACATTTCTGAAAACTAGACACCCGGGGGAGTCCAGCAAGGTATGGCTTGCGTGGGTCCCCCAACATTTCCCTACCCAGAATCCCCTTCAAACCTCAAATTTTGTTGAAACAATCTATTTTTTCTCACATTTCTGTGTGGATAAGTTGTTGGCTCACTGGGCTGACACAAATTTCCTACCACCCAGCGTTACCCCATGTCTCCCGATAAAAATGGTACCTCACTTGTGTGGGTAGGCATAGTGGATGCAACAGGAAATGGCCCAAATCGTACTGTGGAGACTTCAAAATTACCAATAACAAAACTACCTGGTTTTGGGGGGGGGCACCTGGGGTTTTGGCCCCGGGCTTGCCCGCCATCTAGGGAAACCTACCAAACCCACACATTTCTGAAAACTAGACACCCTGGGGAGTCCAATGAGGTATGGCTTGCGTGGATCTCCAACGTTTCCCTACCCAGAATCCCCTGCAAACCTCAAATTTAGCTGAAAAAACCACATTTTCCACATATTTTTGTGTGGAATCACCGTGGTGGCACAGATGTCCTACCCCACAGCGTTCTCCTTAGTGTCCCAAGTAAAATGATACCTCACTTGTGTGGGTGTCCAATGCAGAATTGGCTAAAAACTTTTTTTTTTAAATGTAGCGCTTAGAATTCCTGGTGCTATACCCTTATTTCCTATGTTTTGGGCTCTTCCCAGTCACAGGCCCTTGCCCCACCCATACAAGTGAGGTATCATTTTACTCGGGAGACTGAGGGGAACGCTGTGGGGTAGGACATTTGGGCCGGCACAGTGATTCCCCCCAAAAATATGTGGAAAATTTGTTTTTTTCAGCTAAATCTGAGGTTTGCAAGGCATTCTGGGTAGGAAAACGTTGGGGGATCCACGCAAGCCATACCTCGCTGGACTCCCCCGGGTGTCTAGTTTTCAGAAATGTGTGGGTTTGGTAGTTTTCCAAGATGGCCGCCAAGCCCGGGGCCAAAAACCCAGGTGACCCCTCTTGCAAAACCAGGTTGTTTTGTGATAGGTCATTTTGATGTCTCCTCAATACGTTTTGGGCCCATGCCTGTCGCGGGTACTTGACCCACCCACGCGAGTGAGGTATCATTTTATCGGGAGACCTGGGGAACGCTGGGTGGTAGGAAATTTGTGGATCCACGTGGATTCCAGAATTTTCCCACACAGAAATTTGAGAAAAAAGTAATTTTTTCAGCTAAATTTGAGGTTTGCAGGGCATTCTGGGTAGGAAAACGTTGGGGGACCCACGCAAGCCATACCTCGCTGGACTCCCCCGGGTGTCTAGTTTTCAGAAATGTGTGGGTTTGGTAGTTTTCCAAGATGGCCGCCGAGCCTGGGGCCAAAAACCCAGGTGACCCCCCTTGCAAAACCAGGTTGTTTTGTGATAGGTCATTTTGATATCTCCTCAATATGTTTTGGGCCCTTGCCTGTGGCGGGTACTTGACCCACCCACGCGAGTGAGGTATAATTTTTATCGGGAGACCTCGGGGAACGCTGGCTGGTAGGACATTTTTGGATCCACGTAGATTCCAGAACTTTCCCACACAGAAATTTGAGAAAAAAGTGATTTTTTTTCAGCTAAATTTGAGGTTTGCAGGGCATTCTGGGTAGGAAAACGTTGGGGGACCCACACAAGCCATACCTCGCTGGACTCCCCCAGGTGTCTAGTTTTCAGAAATATGTGGGTTTGGTAGTTTTCCAAGATGGCCGCCGAACCCGGGGCCAAAAACCCAGGTGACCCCCTTGCAAAACCAGGTTGTTTTGTGATAGGTCATTTTGATGTCTCCTCAATACGTTTTGGGCCCTTGACTGTCGCGGGTACTTGACCCACCCATGCGAGTGAGGTATCATTTTTATCGGGAGACCTGGGGGAACGCTGGGTGGTAGGACATTTTTGGATCCACGTAGATTCCAGAACTTTCCCACACAGAAATTTGAGAAAAAAGTGATTTTTTCAGCTAAATTTGAGGTTTGCAGGGGATTCTGGGTAGAGAAACGTTGGTGGATCCACGCAAGCCATACCTTCCTGGACTCCCCCAGGTCTCTAGTTTTCAGAAATGTGTGGGTTTGGTAGGTTTCCCTAGATGGCCGTCAAGCCCGGGCCCAAAAACTCATGTGACCCCCTTGCAAAACCAGGTCATTTTCGGATACATAGGGGGCATCTGAGTTTTGGTCCCGAGTCGGCTGCCATCTAGGAAACCTACCAAACCCACACATTTCTGAGAACTAGAGACCCAGGGGAGTCCAGGGAGGTATGGCTTGCGTGGGTCCCCCAACGTTTTCCTACCCAGAATCCCCTGCAAACCTCAAATTGTGATGAAAAAAATCACTTTTTCTCAAATGTCTGTGTGGGTAAGTTCTGGAATCTATGTGGATCCACAAATTTCCTACCACCCAGCGTTCCCCCAGGTCTCCCGATAAAAATGGTATCTGACTCGCATGGGTGGGTCAAGTACCCACGACAGGCAAGGGCCCAATACGTATTGAGGAGACATCAAAATGACCTATCACAAAACAATCTGGTTTTGCAAGGGGGGTCACCTGGGTTTTTCGCCCCGGGCTTGGCGACCATCTTGGAAAACTACCAAACCACACATTTCTGAAAACTAGACACCCGGGGGAGTCCAGCGAGGTATGGCTTGCGTGGATCCCCCAACGTTTTCCTACCCAGAATGCCCTGCAAACCTCAAATTTAGCTGAAAAAATCCCTTTTTTCTCACATTTCTGTGTGGGAAAGTTCTGGAATCCATGTGGATCCACAAATTTCCTACCACCCAGCGTTCCCCCACGTCTCCCGATACAAATGATACCTCACTCGCGTGGGTGGGTCAAGTACCCGCCACAGGCAAGGGCCCAAAACGTATTGAGGAGACATCAAAATGACCTATCACAAAACAACCTGGTTTTGCAAGAGGGGTCACCTGGGTTTTTGGCCCCCGGATCGATGGCCATCTTGGAAAACTACCAAACCCACACATTCCTGAAAACTAGACATCCGGGGGAGTCCAGCGAGGTATGGCTTGCGTGGATCCCCCAACGTTTTTCTACCTGAAATGCCCTGCAACCCTCAAATTTAGCTCAACAAAAACACATTTTCCACATATTTTTGTGTGGAATCACTGTGCCGGCACAAATGTCCTACCCCACAGCGTTCCCCTCAGTCTCCCGAGTAAAATGATACCTCACTTTTGTGGGTGGGGCAAGGGCCTGTGACTGGGAAGAGCCCAAAACATAGGGAATAAGGGTATAGCATCGAGAATTCTAAGCGCTCCATTTTTTAAAAAATACGTTTTTAGCCAATTCTGCATTGGACACCCACACAAGTGAGGTATCATTTTACTCAGGACACTAAGGAGAACGCTGTGGGGTAGGAAATTTGTGCCGCCAAGGTGATTCCACACAAAAATATGTGGAAAATGTGTTTTTTTCAGCTAAATTTGAGGTTTTCAGGGGATTCTGGGTAGGGAAACGTTGGGGGATCCATGCAAGCCATACCTCATTGGACTCCCCAGTGTGTCTAGTTTTCAGAAATGTGTGGGTTTGGTAGGTTTCCCTAGATGGCGGCGAGCCCGGGGCCAAAACCCCAGGTGCCCCCCCCCAAAACCAGGTAGTTTTGTTATAGGTAATTTTGAAGTCTCCGCAGTACAATTTGGGCCATTTCCTGTTGCAGCCACTATGCCTACCCACACAAGTGAGGTACCATTTTTATCGGGAGACCTGGGGGAACGCTGGGTGGTAGGAAATTTGTGTCAGCCCTTTGATCCTACAACTTTCCCACACAGAAATGTGAGAAAAAATAGATTTTTTTCAACAAAATTTGAGGTTTTCAGGGGATTCTGGGTAGGGAAATGTTGGCGGACCCACGCAAGCCATACCTTGCTGGACTCCCCCGGGTGTCTGGTTTTCAGAAATGTGTGGGTTTGGTAGGTTTCCCTAGGTGGCCGCCGAGCCCGGGGCCAAAAACTCATGGGACCCCCCCTTGCAAAACCAGGTTGTTTTGTGATAGGTAATTTTGATGTCGCCTCAATAGGTTTTGGGCTCTTTCCTGTCGCGGGTACTTGACCCACCCATGCGAGTGAGGTACCATTCTTATCGGGAGACCTGGGGGAATGCTGTGTAGAAGGAAATGTGTGGATCCACGCAGATTCCAGAACTTTCCCAAAAAAAAATGTGAGAAAAAAGTGATTTTTTCAGCTAAATTTGAGGTTTGCAGGGGATTCTCGGTAGGGAAATATTGGGGGACCCACGCAAGCCATACCTTGCTGGACTCCCCAGGGTGTCTAGTTTTCAGAAATGTGTGGGTTTGGTAGGTTTCCCTAGATGGCCGCCAAGCCCGGGGCCAAAAACTCATGGGACCCCCCTTGCAAAACCAGGTTGTTTTGTGATAGGTAATTTTGAAGTCGACTCAATATGTTTTGGGCCTTTGCCTGTCGCGGGTTCTTGACCCACCCACACAAGTGAGGTACCATTTTTCTCGTAAGACTTTGGGGCAAGCGGGCTAGGTGGAATTTTGTGGATCCACACAGATTCCAGAACTTTCCACCACAGAAATGTGAGGAAAATATATTTTTGGGGACAAATTTTGAGGTTTGCAAGGGATTCTGGGTAACAGAACCTGGTGAGAGCCAGTCCAGTCACCCCATCCTGGATTCCCCTGGGTGTCTAGTTTTCAAAAATTTATACGTTTGCTAGGTTTCCCTAGGTGCCGGCAGAGCTAGGGTTCAAAATCTACAGCTAGGTACTTTGCAAAAAAAGGGTCAGTTTTCACTGTGAAAATGTGGTGTGTCCACGTTGTGTTTTGGGCCGTTTCCTGTCGCGGGCACTAGGCCTACCCACTCAAGTGAGGTACCATTTTTCTCGGAAGACTTTGGGGAATGCGAGGTGTGGGGAATTTTGTGGATCCACGCAGATTCCAGAACTTTCCACCACAGAAATGTGAGGAAAATGTGTTTTTTTGGACACATTTTTAGGTTTGCAAGGGATTCTGGGTAACAGAACCTGGTGAGAGACAGTCAAGTCACCCCATCCTGGATTCCCCTGGGTGTCTAGTTTTCAAAAATGTATAGGTTTGCTAGGTTTCCCTAGGTTCTGGCAGAGTTAGGGTTCAAAATCTAGAGATAGGCACTTTGCAAAAAAAGGGTCCGTTTTCACTGTGAAAATGTGGTGTGTCCACGTTGCGTTTTGGGCCGTTTCCTGTCACGGGCCCTAGGCCTACCCACACAAGTGAGGAATTTTGTGGATCCACGCAGATTCCAGAACTTTCCACCACAGAAATGTGAGGAAAATGTTTTGTTTTTTCCAAGTTTTGAGGTTTGCAAGGGATTCTGGGTAACAGAACCTGGTGAGAGCCAGTCAAGTCACCCCATCCTGGATGTCTAGTTTTCAAAAATGTATAGGTTTGCTAGGTTTCCCTAGGTGCCGGCAGAGCTAGGGTTCAAAATCTACAGCTAGGTACTTTGCAAAAAAAGGGTCCGTTTTCACTGTGAAAATGTGGTGTGTCCATGTTGCGTTTTGGGCCGTTTCCTGTCGCGGGCACTAGGCCTACCCACACAAGTGAGGTACCATTTTTCTTGGAAGACTTTGGGGAACGCGGGGTGGGGGAATTTTGTGGATCCACGCAGATTCCAGAACTTTCCACCACAGAAATGTGAGGAAAATGTGTTTTTTTTTTACAAATTTTTAGGTTTGCAAGGGATTCTGGGTAATAGAACCTGGTGAGAGCCAGTCAAGTCACCCCATCCTGGATTTCCCTGGGTGTCTAGTTTTCAAAAATCTATAGGTTTGCTAGGTTTCGCTAGGTGCCGGCAGAGCTAGGGTTCAAAATCTACAGCTAGGCACTTTACCAAAAAAGGGTCCGTGTTCACTGTAAAAATGTGGTGTGTCCACTTTGCGTTTTGGGCCGTTTCCTGTCGCGGGCACTAGGCCTACCCACACAAGTGAGGTACCATTTTTATCGGGAGACATAGGGTAACACAGAATTGTAGAGCAACTGTTATTACCTATTGACTTTCGATGCATTTCTGCCTTCCAAATGAAAGACAATGTATAAAAAAGAAGTCATTTTGAAAAATGACCTATAATTCTCATGCTAGTATGGGTACTCACAATTTCGGAAATGTGCAAATATCTACTATTTCTAAACTCTATATTTTGTTCCAATTTCATAAATACATAGGTGTCTTTCATACTGATTTTTCCATGTATATATTTTCCCAAATTAATTACTATATACCCGGTACATAATAAAAAACCATTGCAAGACGCTGCTCAGTTATTGGCTCTGGGTTCGTCGGGTTCTTGGTGAACCTACAAGTCCTATATATCCCCACAACCAGAAGGGTCCTGCGGATGTAACGGTGTATTGCTGTCAAACAGCTGTCATAATTAGAAGAAGTTACAGGTGAAAACGTTGACACAAATGGTTGTTTTTTCCAACTAATTTTCAATTTTTCCTATATTCAACTGTAAGTTTCAAAAAAGAAACCTTGAAGGATCTACACAAACGACCCCTTGCTGAATTCAGAATTTTGTCTACTTTTCTAAAATGTATAGCTTTCCAGGATCCATTATTGCTTTCATACCCATTTCTACCATTAACTGGAAAGAGGTTGAAAGCACACAAAATAGTAAAAATAGGCTATGTACCAGAAAAATGGCAAAACTGTGTAAACATTTTTTGTTTTCTGACAAAAGTCTGCTTGTCCCTGAAAGCTGGGAAGATTGTGATTTCAGCACCACAACCCCTTTTTTGATACCATTTGCAGGGGAAAAAACAGACGCTTTCATCTGTAGCCCTTTTTTCCCATTTTTCCCCAAAAAAACAAAATGTACCTGTATTTTGGCTAATTTCTGGGTCCCCTCCAGGGGAATCCACAAACCCTGGGTACCTTTACAATCCCCATGATGTTGGAAAAAAAGGACGCAAATTTGGCGTGGATACCTTATGTGGTCAAAAAGTTACAGGGGCCTAAACGCAAACTACCCCAAATAGCCAAAAAAAGGCTTAGCACAGGGGGGGGAAAGGCCTAGCAGCGAAGGGGTTAACTAACATCCTACAGGGTCAACACAGATGCTGAATTCTACTTGGCTTTAGCAAGAGTAGCCATGATAGACGTGGGGGTGCTGTTTGATCATGTCACAGATGATTTCACAAAGACATTATGCACCTATGCTTATTGTATAATGAGTTGACCTTTACATAAGATAGTCATGACGTGTTACCAAACAAAGTTGGTGCTAATGCTTTAAATCTCTCTCTCATGTGTCCCTTTCCCTCATGATGAAAATGTAAAGTACCTATGCTAACATGCTCTGAATGTAAGTAATAATGCGCAGACTTTGAAGTTATTTTTCTGTATTTTATGTTATTATATAAAACATCGGTTACGACTTAAGATGTACTGATTCTGAGAAAAAACGGATAAATGAAGTTTAAAAAAACAAGAAAAAAAACACACTGGTGTATATCCCCTGGCAAACCTCCTGTAGTGCCCTATGAGGCCTAAGAAGCCTCTCCCTTCATTTTGGGTTTTGGGGGGCTCCCAGGCCACAATAGTCTCTAGCTAGGCCTGGAAGGGCTGCACCTTACCCCTGCCCACCAGGTGTCCTATCTGGCACTTACTGGCCTTGATAGTCAGGCCTGCTTGTTGCAGGACCTGAAGTACTTCCTACAGGTGAAAAAGGTGGTCCTTCCAGCTGCTACTGAAGACAGCTATGTCATCCAAGTAGGCAGCACTGAAGGCCTCCATACTAGCTAAAACCTGGTTCACCAGCCTCTGGAAGGTGGCAGGGGCATTTTTTTATCCAACGGTCATCAACCTGAATTGGCAGTGCCCTCTGGAGTGGGGAAGGCTGACTTCTCCTTCGCTCCTTCGGTTAGGGCAATCTGCCAGTTCCCTGAAGTAAGGTCAAAGGTACTTTGGAACTGGGCAGCCCCTAATCTATCAATCAACTCATCAGCCTGGGGGATGGGATAAGTATCAGTCTTGGTGACTGAATTGAGCCCCCTGTAATCTACACAGAACCTGACTTCTGGTGTATGCCCAGTACGGCAGTTTTTGGTACCAGCACCACAGGGTTGGACATGGGGCTGCTGGAGGGTTTGATCACCCCCAACTCCAGCATCTTAAAAACCTCGTCTTTGATGCTGGCCCTAACTTTGTCAGGAAGCCAATACATCTTATTCTTGAAAGGGAGGCTGTCTCCTGTGTCCACATCATGGGTACACAGGTGGGTAGTCCCACGAGTGAGGGAAAACAGAGAGGAGAATTGTCCCAGCAACTTAATAATAATAATAATGTCTGCATTTATAGAGCGCAACAGCTACCTCAAACAGAGGTGTCCCGGCGCTTTAGCGGGCAAGCGGGAGAGAGAGATTACCAAGATTCTAGCTTTGGCTAGAAAGCCAAGTCTTCAAGGTCTTTCTGAACTCAAGTTCAGATTGGATCAGGCGCATGTTGGTAGGCAGGTAATTCCACAATCTGGCCGTCACCACCGTGAAGGATCTGCCCCCTATGCCTGACTTTGCATAGCGAGGTTCACAGAGCAGGTGCTGAGAGTTAGACCTCAATGAACGTTTTTGTTGGTAGAAGCATAACCGATGCTTAAGGTAACTAGGACCTCTACCTCGCAGTGCCCTAAAGGCCATGATCAGGGCCTTGAACTCTATCCTTTTCGCTACCGGAGCCAATGAAGCTGTCTTAAATACGGAGAGATGTGGTGCCAATACGGTACTCGTCTAATTAGTCTCGCAGCTGCATTTTATATCATCTGCAATCTCTTAATCAGATAGGCAGGTAATCCCAGGTATAGACAATTTGCATAGTCCAGCCGAGATGTCACTGTGGCATGGACTATGACTCTATGACAGTCCTCCGGCAATAGATGTAGAAATTTCCTCAAGCTTCTCAACTTACCGAAGCATGAGGCTGTTATGTGACATATTTGGGCTGCGAACGAAAGATACGGTTCCCATTTTACGCCCAAGTTTTTTGCCGTAGTTGCTGGGATAGGTGGTAGGCCCATTTCCGCCGGCCACCAAAGTCCAGCATACGGAGGAGATGCCTTAACAAAGAACAAGACCTCTGACTTCTCTGCATTGAGCTTTAGTTTATTGTTATTCATCCAGCAGAAGATGTCCTTCAAGCATCCCTTAAATCTAATGAAAGAGTTCGCAGAATGATCCTTGAAAGAATACACCAACCAAGCGTCGTCCGTGTATGATATTGCCTTTACTTCCCAGTTGGCAACGAGCGAAAACAGGGGTGCCAGATAGGTATTGAAGAGTAGCAGGCTCAAGGCCGAGCCCTGCGGTATCCCACACCACAGTGGCTTAGGTTTCGACTGAAAGAAATGAAGAGCGACCCTTTGCGTGCGGTCTTTGAGATAGGACTGTAACCAGGAGAGAGCCATCCCTCCCAGTCCCATAGATTTGAGTCTGTCTAGTAAAATTTGGTGATCCATGGTGTTGAATGCTGCGGACAGGTCCAAAAGCACCAAAATCGCTGAAGCTCCCGTGTCCACAGTCATTCTTACTGACTCCGCCACCTCCAACAGCGCAGTCTCTGTACTAAAACCGGACCGAAAACCGAACTGTGTGACAGTCCCTCTGCTGTTCTGAAGTCAGGGTAGGGGAGAGGTTCAAACCTTCCACCGACCCCTCCTTCTCTTTGGAAGCTAAGAGGTTCACTCTCCTCTTCCTCCCCTCTATCTGTCACCAGCAACTTGGTAACCTCAGACCTCTCAAAGTGTGGTCTGAAAGAGTTGATATGGAGCACCCTCTGGAGGTACCTGGGGTTCTTTAGGTCCACCAGGTAGGTGACCTCCCCCTTCCTCTCAACAATCTCATAGGGGCCAGTCCGATGGTCTTGGAGGGCCATGGGCTCCACAGGTTCGATCACCCACACTTTCTGCCCAGGCTGAAATTCCACAGGGGTAGCTGTTTAGTCATGCCACTGTTTCATTACCTCCTGGCTGGCCTCTAGGTTATCAGAAGCTTGCTTCCACAACTTGGCCATCTAGCTCCGGAAGGGCAGCATGTAGCTAACTACATCTTGAGGAGGTTTTCTGGAAGTTTGCTCCACTTCTCCTTTACCAGACTGAGAGGTCCCTTTACAGGATGACCATACAGAAGCTCAAAGGGGCTAAAACCAACCCCCTTCTGTGGAACCTCTCTGTAAGCAAAGAGTAGGCATGGAAAGAGAATGTACCTCAAATACCTCAGGGCCTTGGGCAGGGCCTTGATCATGCCTTTGAGTCTTGTTGAATCTCTCAACAAGCCCATTAGTTTGTGGATAGTAGGGGGTGGAGAACATTTAAGTAACTCAACACTCCTTCCACATTGACTGCATATAAGCACACATTAAGATGGTGCCCCTGTTAGACACCACTTCCTTTGGATAATCTACTCTGGCAAGATTCCCCATTAATGCCTTAGCCACTGCAGGTGCCGTCCTCAGAGGTATGGCCTCTGGGTATCTTATGGCATGGTCCGCCAGTGCCAGGATAAACCTGTTGCCAGAGGCTGTCTGGGGATCCAAAGGCCCTACAATGTCGATGCCCACCCTTTCAAAGTGGGTGCCAATGACAGGCAAGGAATTCAGGGCAGTTTTCAGCTTTTGGCCTGTCTGCCCACTGGTCTGGCAGGTCAAGCAAGTCCAACAGAATGTATCTGAGAAAATCTTTATCCAGGGTCAATAGAAATGGGGAACAAGCCTAACAAAGGCCATGTCCTGACCCAGATGTTGTGCCAGGGGCATCTCATGAGCCAGCTCTAGTAGGAAGGCCCTGTAGCATTAGGGAATGACCAGAGCCCTTGCTGCCCAATACACAGGTGCCTTAGGCTCACTATAAAGGAGTTTTCCCTCCCAGTAAATGTGGTGATTCTCAGAGGCATCACCTGCTGCCTGGGCTTTGACCTGTTGCCCTATGCCCTCTAGGGTTGAGCACTCCTCTGTGCCTTTCAGAACTGGTGGGTCTCCTCTCTACCTGCGATCCAGCTAATTCAGGTAGGTCACCAAGGGAGGTAATGTCCTCCTCAGTGGGCTCCAGGGCAACCTCCTCTGGTGCCCCATCCACCTCAGCTGTGAGACATTCAGGGGCTGGTTTCCCACGCCCCTAGACCTTCCTTCTTTTGGCAGCTATCTAGACCACTCTTCCAGGCTCCAGACTTCCTTGACTCCCTTCCTGATTAGCCATGGATCTGTTGGTAGCACATATCCACTCAGGCAACCCTAGCATTTCTAGGTGTGACTTAAGCTCCACTTTCTTCCAGGTAGTGTGCTCAAGATCATACCCAAACAAACAGTCCACAGGCATGGCAGGGCTCACAGCAACTTTCAGAAGACTTGAGACCCCCCCACTCAAATAGAACATGGGCCACTGCATAATGACCCTCACAGTTGTCAGCTACTGCAACCTGGTGGAATACATTGAGTATAACTTGCTCTGGGGCCACCAGCTGACTCCTTACCATAGTCATACTGGCTCCTGTGTCACTCAGAGCTGCAACACCTTGCCCGTTGATGGTAACACACTGCCTATACTTTGCAGTTCTGGAAGGCACATGGGTTTTAGGCACCGTCACAATGTCACCCAGGGACACTAGGGTAACCTCACTGAGTTACCCTCCCACTTACTGGGACAGGCTCCTTACCAAAGCACTATACTTGCCACCCCTGCTGTCTTACCTCCAGTGGGAGGCTGTACTCATTTTGGGCACTTGGGATCCCCCTTGTAATGCTCATACTCAAAACACTCCTAGCATTTAGGAATCTTTGTCTGACTCCTGTCAGGGAATCTCTTTTTCTGGTGGCCAGATTGGGAATGAGACCCTTTCCCCTGTCAATTGTTTTGTGAATTGAGAGAAGCTCTTCTTTTTTTTATCTCCCCCTCGTTCTTCTGGGAACCCTAACCACCCTTTTGGGAATCCTCCCCAGATACTCCCCAGGTGCTGACCCAGATGTCCACCTCCTCAGCAAGCTTCCTGGGGTCAGTCAGCTTGCTATCAACCAGGTGTTGGCGCACCTCTGGAAAACAAATATTTAGCATGTGCTCCTTTAAAATCAAGTTGTACAGCCCAGAATAGTCATCAACCTTCCTGCCTCTCACCCAGCCCTTCAGTGCGTTGATAGCATAATAAACAAAGGCCACCCAGGTCTGGGTAGAGAGTTTGTGCCTACCACTGAACCTCTGTCTATACCCCTCAGGGGTCAGCCCAAATGTACCATCAAGTATGGCCTTCATGGGGGTGTACTGTGTTTGATCCTCTACCTTCAGTGTCAGGAGTGTGTCTCTCCCCACCGTGGGCATGTATCTCTACAAGCTAATGTCCAGCTCTCTAAGGCTTAGCTCATGGGCATTCTCCTTTCCTCCATGGCCAGCCTCTTCTCTTCTAGAGTTTGCTCCTTCTCCAATTTTGCAAGCTTTTGTTCTTTCTCTAATTTTCCAAGCTCTAGCTTCAACTTTGTCTCCTTGCTCCTGTCCTCCAGCTCCTCTAAGGACAGGTTCCTAGATGACACACTGCTCCCTGCATGTGGATGGACTTCTAGTCCTGGGAGTATGTTTCCCCCCTCCCCAACAGGTCACATGTGAAGACCCTCAGGCAGATCTTGTTTTAATTCCTCCTCAAATCCTGATGCTTCCTCCTCATTGTCTGTATGAGTCTGGTGGATCTCTGCCCATGCTCTCAAAGCTGTTTGGAGCTCTGCATTCTTAGCACTCCCTTTGGTAAACAACCTCTTCTCCTGGCAAGATCCCTTGAGCTGGGCCACAGTGCAGCTCTCTAGGTTGACTAGCTCAAACTCCATCTTGGCAGGTGAGGTCACAGACACAACAGTAAAAATGGGAACTGGGAAAACTTTGGAAAAACCAGAAACTGACAATCACAGAGAATGTACTTGAATTGGTCTAGGTTTGGAGTAGTAGTGTACACCAAATCACTGTATGGCACTGCAAAAACACAAGCAGGTACCACAATCCTACTCAGGGTGAGTCAGATACACACCATAAATTAACCTGTACTCACCCT
This sequence comes from Calotriton arnoldi, assembly GCA_963921515.1. Taxonomy (NCBI): domain Eukaryota; kingdom Metazoa; phylum Chordata; class Amphibia; order Caudata; family Salamandridae; genus Calotriton; species Calotriton arnoldi. Next base: position 2,475,063 of record CAWUFW010001744.1, read on the forward strand.
CTGGCAGCTTGGCACAGAGCAGGCAGGCTTAACTTAAGAGGCAATGTGTAAAGTATGTGTGCAACACTTCAAACAATAACACAGTGAAAACACCACAAAAACTTCACATCAGTTTAGAAGCATAGCTCATATTTTTATGAACAAAATAAGACCAAAATGACACAAATCCAACAAGTATAACCGGAGCTATGAAATTTTGAAGAATAAATTAAATGGTAGTGCTTAGAAGCTTAAAGCGCCAACAGGGGCTATCTGGATGCACTAGACTGGGACAAATCTTTAAGTTCAGGCTGACCGCGATGGAGTGTGGGTCGGATACAGGGGCCATCCTTTGCCTGCTGAACGTACCTTAGACACACAATTGATGGACGGAATGCAGAACAAATCAAAACATTCACCCCCAGTCAAGAGATCTGGGTTAAATCCATCATTCTTTTGCTCACCATGCCACCCCTGTTTAGACCTGGCCATATGCAAATCAGTCTTGACCCTGTGCCTCATGGGAACAGTCCAGCCCGAACTGCCAAGCCAGGTCCTCCCTGGACCGGAAACAAGCATCCTAGGACCGGTTTCGGGGTTTCACCCCTCTTCAGCCAGGATACCTTGATTCCAGTAGCACAGTGAGCCCAGGACCCACGTCTGGGCATACCTGGCGCACTTAGGGCGAAAAGGCAAAAGACACACAATTGATGGACGGAATGCAGAACAAATCAAAACATTCACCCACAGTCAAGAGATCTGGGTTAAATCCATCATTCTTTTGCTCACCATGCCACCCCAGTTTAGACCTGGCCATATGCAAATCACCGGTCCTAGGATGCTTGTTTCCAGTCCAGGGAGGACATGGCCTGGCAGTTTGGGCTGGACTGTTCCCATTGGGCGCAGGGTCAAGACTGATTTGCATATGGCTGGGTCCAAACTGGAATGGCATGGTGAGCAAAACAACGATGGATTTAGGCCCAGATCTCTGTACTGGGGTGAATGTATGACATTGTTCTGCATTCTGTCCATCAATTGTTCTTTTTGCATTTGTCACCCAGAGTGGGACGGGTATGCCTAGACGTGGGTCCCGTGCTCTCCATGCCACTGGAGTCAAGCTATCCTGGCTGATGAGGGCTGAAAGCCCGAAACCGGTCCTAGGATGCTTGTTTCCAGTCCAGGGAGTACCTGGCCTGGCAGTTCGGGCTGGATTGTTCCCATTGGGCGCAGGGTCAAGACTGATTTGCATATGGCTGGGTTCAAACTGGAATGGCATGGTGAGGAAAAAAACGATGGATTTAGGTCCAGATCTCTGTACTGGGGTGAATGTATGACATTGTTCTGCATTCTGTCCATCAATTGTTCTTTTTGCATTTGTCACCCCGAGTGGGACGGGTATGCCCAGATGTGGGTCCCGTGCTCTCCATGCCACTGGAGTCAAGCTATCCTGGCTGATGAGGGCTGAAAGCCCGAAACCGGTCCTAGGATGCTTGTTTCCAGTCCAGGGAGGACCTGGCCTGGCAGTTCGGGCTGGACTGTTCCCATTGGGCGCAGGGTCAAGACTGATTTGCATATGGCTGGGTCCAAACTGGAATGGCATGGTGAGCAAAAAAACGATGGATTTAGGCCCAGATCTCTGTACTGGGGTGAATAATGTATGACATTGTTCTGCATTCTGTCCATCAATTGTTCTTTTTGAATTTGTCACCCAGAGTGGGACGGGTATGCCCAGACGTGGGTCCCGTGCTCTCCATGCCACTGGAGTCAAGCTATCCTGGCTGATGAGGGCTGAAAGCCCGAAACCGGTCCTAGGATGCTTGTTTCCAGTCCAGGGGAGGACCTGGCCTGGCAGTTCGGGCTGGACTGTTCCCATTGGGCGCAGGGTGAAGACTGATTTGCATATGGCTGGGTCCAAACTGGAATGGCATGGTGAGCAAAAAAATGATGGATTTAGGCCCAGATCTCTGTACTGGGGTGAATGTATGACATTGTTCTGCATTCTGTCCATCAATTGTTCTTTTTGCATTTGAACGTACCTTAGATGCATCCTTGACGGGGCCGAGATGCGGGAAGCAAAAGGCTATGTGTCGTCATTGAAGCACAGGAATGTAGATGCTGCATTCTCGTCAAGCCGCGCAAATCGAAGCTGCATCATCATCAAACCACAGGATGTAGGTGATGCATCAGGAACTAGAGGTGATGCGCTGCGCAGTCGGTTATGAGAGGCCTGTGATCCATGCAGCAGCAGCGATGCTTCAAGGTAGATGCACAGGTTCCTATTGGCGCAATGTCGTCAATGCTTGGATTTCTAGCAGTTGCAGCACTTTATACCCATTGCCTAGGTCCTGGGAGTGGATTGGCACCACTTGGCAGGGCAAGACTTGCAGCAAGCAAAGTCTAGGTGCTATGCAGGTTGATGAGAAGTCTTTGATGTCCCTGAGACTTAGAACAAGGGACAAGCCAGCATGCCCTTGGAGTCACTCTGGGTTCAAGTGAGATGGGTCCAGTCCTTCCTCAGCAGGGCAGGCAGCAGGGCAGCACAGCAGAAAAGCAATTCTTCCAGAGTAGCAGTCCAGCAGAGTGGCAATCCTTGTAGCAGCACAGCAGTCCTATCTCCTTGCAGAGTTCTCCACAGGTCCAGTAGTGTCTGATTTGGTGGGGTCAGAGACCCAGTACTTATACCCAGCTGTGACTTTAAAGTGGGGGTGACTATAAAGAGGGACTTTGAAGTGCACAAAGGTCATCCCTTCCAGCTCTGGCTCCAAACTCACTCCAGGGAGGTATGCAGCCATTTGTGTGGGGACAGGACACAGCCTATTCAGGTGTAAGTGTCAGCTCCTCACTTCCATCCTGCCCAGGAACACCCATCAGGATATGGATGGCCACTCAGTCACATCTAAGCTCCGTTTGTGTGTGGTTTTCTAGAGGGAATTCACAAAGTCCAGCTGTCATCCACCTCAGAAATGTATTGGAGACAGGTGGCAGGCACGCAGGGCTAAGAGCAGAAAAATGCCATCTTTCTAAAAGTAGTTGAAAAGGACAGCGGTCTGGGGTGAGGCCAATAAGGTCCTCGGGTAGCCAGAGCTACTATTATTTCAAGTGTAGCCTTTGTCTAGGTTTTAGTAGTGAAAGGAGAGTCCCAACAGGACTGGAAAAACAATATATGCGGGGACACAAGGTTATACGAATGACATCACGTTTATTAACATCATAAAGGGAGTATCATTCACATTATAGGAGCTAGTCCTGGTGCTCACACAAGAGGTGAAGGTGCGTGAAGTGATAGGTGCTAGTGACTTAAAATTTACATCGCATTGACAACACTGTGCAAAACTTTGTAGTTAATAAGTTATGTTAAAGGAGTTTCGGTTGTGGAAGTCGACGGCGTTTCGATCTCCTTAGTTAGAGATCATCATCAGGACGAGAAACCGTGTGAGCTAGTAGGATCTAGATGAGAAGAAAAACCATTGGTCCCGGAGACACGGACATGTGTAATTTAAACATTAGTCTACTAAAAAGCACGAAAAAACATTGTCTGAGAGGGCGATTTACTACACTACTAATAGGGGGAGCATTTACAGTGGGATGCAAGTACAGAAAGTATATACAAGTAGCTAGTTGCTTGTTAGTTACGAGAGGGAAGCGGTAACAGATAAGGCACAAGAGCAATAGATGAAAAAACTGCTAGTTATGCTAATAATAGAGAGAAGGAACTATAACAGCAGGATGCAAGCACAAGATTAGGATGTGCAAGTAGAACGACATGCGTGGCTTGTCAGATAAAAAAGGGAGAAGTGATACATTAAAGAGATTGCCAGGCACAACATCTCGGGAAGACAGTATGAATGGGCATGTGCAAAAAGAGTAGAGGGCACATAACACACGTAATGCCAGCATGCCTTGGCGTGAAGTGGCTAGTTAACGCATGCAAAGGACTACATAGCCAGTGGGACGTTAATTGGGCAAGGACAGTGCGAGTGAAGAGGGCGCCTGAGAATACGCTGACTGTTTGGACCTCCCCGCTACTTTAACCACGTAAGCCTCTGCTAGTTTTCTCATTTTCGCACCCCTTTAGTGCCTCGCCCATTCTGACCGGTTACCTTTTCCTTGCAGATTCTTTGGAACTACCACGGTTACTACTACCGCACGACGATCCTAGCTAGCAGCGTCACGCTGCCAGGTATTCTCAGGCGCCCTCTTCACTCGCACTGTCCTTGCCCAATTAACGTCCCACTGGCTATGTAGTCCTTTGCATGCGTTAACTAGCCACTACACGCCAAGGCATGCTGGCATTACGTGTGTTATGTGCCCTCTACTCTTTTTGCACATGCCCATTCATACTGTCTTCCCGAGATGTTGTGCTTGGCAATCTCTTTAATGTATCACTTCTCCCTTTTTTATCTGACAAGCCACGCATGTCGTTCTACTTGCACATCCTAATCTTGTGCTTGCATCCTGCTGTTATAGTTCCTTCTCTCTATTATTAGCATAACTAGCAGTTCTTTCATCTATTGCTCTTGTGCCTTATCTGTTACCGCTTCCCTCTCGTAACTAACAAGCAACTAGCTACTTGTATATACTTTCTGTACTTGCATCCCACTGTAAATGCTCCCCCTATTAGTAGTGTAGTAAATCGCCCTCTCAGACAATGTTTTTTCGTGCTTTTTAGTAGACTAATGTTTAAATTACACATGTCCGTGTCTCTGGGACCAATGGTTTTTCTTCTCATCTAGATCCTACTAGCTCACACGGTTTCTCGTCCTGATGATGATCTCTAACTAAGGAGATCGAAACACCGTCGACTTCCACAACCGAAACTCCTTTAACAGAACTTATTAACTACGGAGTTTTGCACAGTGTTGTCAATGCGATGTAAATTTTAAGTCACTAGCACCTATCACTTCACGCACCTTCACCTCTTGTGTGAGCACCATCACTAGCTCCTATAATGTGAATGATACTCCCTTTATGATGTTAATAAACATGATGTCATTCGTATAACCTTGTGTCCCCACATATATTGTTTTTCCAGTCCTGTTGGGACTCTCCTTTCACTACTAAAACCTAGACAAAGGCTACACTTGAAATAATAGTAGCTCTGGCTACCCGAGGACCCTATTGGCCTCACCCCAGACCGCTGTCCTTTTCAACTATATATATTACCCTTGGTCTTACTATTGGGGTTCCCTTGTTCTTTACATATATCTTTCTAAAAGTGGCATTTTTAAAAGGGTAATGATAAATTCAACTTAACCAGTAAAGAGGATTTATCATTACCATTCCAGTGATATGAAACATGACAGATCTACTCCTTTTCAATCAGGAATTACAGCTTATATGTGTAATAAGTAATTCCCAATGTTAAGCTATGAGAGGGGTAGGCCTCACAGTAGTGAAAACGAATTTGAGTGTTTTTCACTTCTAAGAAATGCAAAACTTGATTACACAGCATCCTGCCATATGGGCTACATGGGGTCTACCTTAGGGGTGCTTGTATGTAATAAAAAGGGGAATTTAAGGCTTGGCAAAGAGCTTTAAATGCCAAGTTGACATGGCAGTGTAAATTGCACACACAGGCTCTGCAGTGGCAGGCTTGAGACATGTTTACAGTGCTACCTGTGTGGGTGGCACAGTCAGTGCTGCGGGCCCACTTGTAGCACTTAATTTAAAAGCTGTGGGCACATATAGTGCACTCTACTAGGAACTTATAGATAAATTAAACATGCCAATTTTGGATAAGTCAATCAAACCATGTTTTAGTGGAGAAGGTCATGCACTATAGCGCTGGTTGGCAGTGGTAAAGTGCTCAGAGTCCTAAGGCCAACAACAATAATTCAGCACAATTGGAGGCAAGCAGGCAAATCGTTTGTTGGAAGACCACCCTAAGGCTGACAGGTCTAACAATAGCCATAAACCATGAAGTGATTCATACAAGTGGAGCATTTAAAACAACAAAGGGTGCTTTGTGTAATGTTTACAAGTGTCTCAGCCAATTTGCAAATCAGTCTTGGCCCAGCTTTAATAGAAACAGTTGAGTCCAAACTGCGAGACCACTGGCAAAATCCATAATTTTTCTGAATTGTACCAGGCACTCAGGTTGGTACTACAGGATGAGCTTTGTGGCCTCTTTGGTAATAGGAATAACACAAGGGGCTGTCCTTTTCTGGCACATTGAAGTTCCTTAATTTGCAGTGGGATCTTTCAACATGGCAATGAGAGAATTTTACTTCCTCAGCACTTGCGCCAATATTGAGGTTTCACTGGGAGTTGTTCACCTCCCTGGAGCGGCATTCACTTTTGACCACCTAAGTAGTGGTTTAATTTTTCAATAACCTATGAAATCACCATCATGTACTGAGACCTGGACTGTGAAAAGTGATAAGTTTGTATATTGTGAACGAGTTTGCTTGATTGTGGTTTTCCAGAAGAAGATCGCCACTCAGCTCAGTGAGAGGCACATCGCTGTCTGAAATTGTCATACAATTTATACTTTCCCAAGTAAAACTGTGCGTTTGTTGGACAATATACCCATCAAAACTGTACAAGACTGATTCCACACACACCATCCAGATATGTTGGCCAAAGCCCTGCTAGCTCGCAAGGCACCATCTATACCCCTAACCTTACAGGGTAAAAAATGAAGGTGAAAACTCAGAACATGACAACCCTGACTCCCCAAGGAAATCATGGTAACAGATCTAGAAACCTTTCACTTGGTTACTTATGCATACCAAAAGAGATACACAAGAGATACACTGTAAAACATTAAAAAAATTACTGAAGCATTGTGATTCTTGAGTAAAATACTTGCGCTGCAATAATCAATAGAAGGAAACAGAATAATGTGATTAGCATTACGAGAATGGTGAAGAAGATAAACAGTTCAACCATTTTGCTGATTACAGAGAGTATATACGTTCATACAAGTACTCCTCCTAGTAATATATTGTACTCCTATCTAGAACATCTTAACCAATCAGGTCTAGGGTGAGTGAATCTGCCAAATCCCTTTAGGGTGATCTAACTCCCTGTTACCTGTGGGTTAGTGTCATCAAGCTTCCCATCTTGGTGAAGTGCTGGACAGCATCCCTCGCATGAGGTAAACAGGAATCAGCTGAGCTGGAATTCCAGCATGGATCGACATCTCAGTGCCAGAAAAATACTCCTCTCTCTAAACAAAGGCATGATGTCATATATATAATAACGTCACCCATATTACCATGCTGAAGCCCCATACAGGCCGCTATTGTTTATTCTATTGTGATAGCTCTGTCGCCGAGCGGCCAAAACAAATAACAAAATCTTGCGTGATGCACTTAGCCCTTGTACAGAATGTTCAAGGTGTTTCGATAGAGTGCCTACGAAGTGGTAGTGTGAACAAAACTGTGTTTGAAGAATATTATCCTGCATGTGCACGCAAATGACTGTGTGTCAAATGTTAACGTGTTTAGGGAGAGAAGGCAACTTGAAAAAAACGTGGGCATGCAAATGGCGTTTCTTAACCGGGCCTAGTGCAACCACATAACACCTACTCCTTGGACATGAGATGATTAAAATACTACATGCAATGCTAAACATATACATAAAAGCATAAAACCCTAAAAGTATAATAAGGCACTATGCTAGTTTGAAGGTAAAAGCATGCAGAAAGCCAAATTTAAAAAATATAAATGCTAATTTAAAAGGCAATATAAAAAGCGGTGCAAATTTTAAAAACAATTTGTGATGTTTAAAAACATGTCCAAATTAAAGAGTTCGCACAACTCGAAACTCACAGATTGTTTATGTGTTCTGAGGAGTAGACAAAACATTGCTGTTTCCAGCAACTGCAGACGATGTTCCCAGAGGCACCCAATGCAACAGGTCTATAGAACAGATATGACCTAATCCATCACCCTCAGCATCCACCAAGGGAGGAACAGCCAGTGCTGAATCCACAGAAGGCAAGCCAGGATCCAAATCACAAGGAGCCAAACTATCCCAGGAGGGCTTATAGTAGGGATTCAGGAGCAATGACATGTGTGAAAGACAACAGTACAAGTGAGCTGTTAGGGCACCCACCATTTGGTCAATGTCCAGAGATTGAACCAATTGTGTTCCCAAGCATATATCCAGGGCATTGCAGACAGGGGAAAACAGGCTGCATGCAGTGTAGCCAGACAGGCCGAAAGGACAAGAACCAGCGGTCATTAAGTTCCTGAAGAAAGGGTGCGCCAAAGTACTGTATCATGCACTCATGACACAGGAGCACATGTGGTAGTGCTATTCCCATTTGACCTCTTGATGGGACATCCATTGTGGAGCAGAAAAAATAAAAGTACAGTCTTGACAACTAGGAACAGCCTTCAAAAATGCTTCCAAGCACATAGTGTACAAATGACTCCGGAGACCGTCAAAAAGGTGCTAACCAACCCAGAGCCAATTGTCTTAAAAAAGTTTGCTACCCCGCAGTACTAGACATGTTAAAAGTGCAGTGCACAAGCTCCCCAAAATGACGTAGGAAATAAGTGTGGAGTAGCGACTGTATCTCAGAAGAGGACCTTGCAACTCGAAGATCAAACGTCTTCCTTGCAGATGTTAAGGCCTCATCTTTCTGGAACAATAAGGCTTTCAGTCTGCTTAAAGCATCAAAGCACACATTTGTGAGCTCTACCGAAGGCCAAAGCATCACATCCCTATCTGTGCCGTCAGGTGGAAACAGTACTTGTGTACAACACGTCCCAACTGCAAAGACCGTTATCAGATAGGCAATGCCCATCTCATCTCACAACAGCCTTGATCATTCAGCATCAATTAACTCCCATTTGAGAGTAATCTGAAAGCCGGACAGATTATAGCATCCTGAGAACCCTTCAAGTAACATGACAAGTTTGTCTTAGACGCATTACATGTGCCATGAAGTGAAAATTCCCTGCAAACCAAGGAATGTCCCATGGTACTCTTGCAGCCAGTCCCGCTAAGAAAAACCTCAGTCTCCCTATTCCGACATCGGTATTTGAAAGGCAAATTTCATTACTTGTTTACATATTCCTCTCCTAGTGCCTCATATCTGCCCACTTGATGGTGTTGTAAGCTGTATTGGAAGTGAAATGCCGAAATTGGAAGACAAATAAACCCGTGGATTATCCAATCTGCAGAAGGTATTTGTGCAACAGCAATTGTTAATTTCTCTAACTTCTCTGTATATATTATGCTGTATGTTGCATCCTTCTTCACCATGATGGTTTGGTTGTTTTGTGAGAATATATGGTAGAAACTAGCTAGTCGCATTAAAGTCTTTCCATGGAACTTGACCAGCCGAAGTGTCTGTAGAGTCCAACTCAGTAACATGATAGCCCTAAGCTGAGCCTGCCCATGTTGTAAAAAAGACAGATCACTCTGTATGATGTCAATTGCAGACAAGACTATGTTACCCAGAGAGTAAATCCTGGTGGATAGAGTAGTCATAACATTATCTACTACTGCAAGAGCCCTTTTAGATTTGCCCTGTCAATTTGGCACAATCTCTCAGCAGCTTCCTGCTGTGAAATCTTCCACACTTCATTGTATATTGCATACTGAAAGCACTAATAAAGTGGTCTTCGAGGACCTAATAAAAAGTCCTCTAATCCCATATCATCAGAAAGAAGGGATGTGTTGTTTCACCAGAGACAGTGTATAGATTGTTTAAACCAATCAAGGCACAACTTCCTGACACTGTAAGTTGTGATCACCCCCGAGTGTTGTGTCTGCGCGTATCATGGGTCGGGCCTACTGATCTTAAGCCCGTAGGTGTCACCCAGAAAATGAGTCTGACATCTGTTAGTGTCTACCGGCCACACTAACCATCCCTCTTGATTGGTATCTGAAGAATTGTATGAGCCATTCAAAGCAAAGTGTCTGATGTTTCCTCCGTGTAGTTTGTGAATTGTTGCCAGTTCGCAAATCATGCAAATGTGGGAATGTTTAGTGTGTTTAAGTCTTTTATCCTGGCCAGGCCACGATAGGATGTTTGCTGCACAGTTTTGTTCAGGAAAATCATTTGTTGTGTTATTAGGCATGCTCTAAATAAAGCATTGTTCCCCTGAATCTGCCAATCTTTTGTTCCCCAAATGGATTTCAAATCAACATTGTCCTTCCAAAAGTCAAACCCTTGTACAGACAGCTGGGAAATGAAAGATGCAGAATAAATCAGCTTACTATCAGTTAGCATAGTTTGCTTAGCCCATGAGAGTATCAGTTTATCATAATAAGACTCTGGGACAGCTGGATTATGATCTGAAAATATGCAAACTTCTTTGCAAATGCCTTTGAGCTACGCCGTGGTGGTGTAGGACAGTGTTCCCATTGTGTGCAATTTAATACTGCACGTGGAGTGCTTGCTTTAGGCAGGAAATGGTGACCATAATGGTGAAAACAGAACATTTCATCATAATTTGCTGTGCCATCATACATTTCATTTCCATCAAAAACAGTTGAATGCTGTAGATCATCTAGCATTTCATGCACTGTATCAATGCCCCAATCATCAGAGATAGTACTAGGAGTGATAAAGTCTTGCAAATTTTTTGTAAACACATATGTAATTTGAATTCCTTAAATTGGTCCGAATATTTCATGAGATACATTATCTGAAACAATTCCATCAGGAACTGGAACAGCAGAAATGTTCACCAGGGAAAGGTCTCTTCACAATTTGTGTGATGAAGAATGGGGTGTTGAAACCAAGTTCAACAGCAGAGCGTTCTGGGAGTTAGTGTCCGTTCAGAATCAAGAAAGATATTGTCACAAAACCAATCCAAATAAAGAGGAAAAGTAAATAAATTGTAATACACATGTGTATATTACACGGTGGGATAAAGTATGTCTTTTTCAGTCAAAAGTAGAATTCACACAGTCTACCTCGGGGCGGTAGTGGTGGTGGGTCAGATGAATCCGAAGAGAAGTCATCATAGTCAATGAAGTAGCCAGAGACTGTTTGATCTATTTTTGGCAGCACTGTAGGCCTTGTAGATCAGAGAGCTGACTCTTGTGGTGATACATTTCTGTATATACCATCTTTATGTGTTTGCTGAATTGAAATCAAAATTTCTATGCATGATATTTGTAAGCGGTTTTGGATTTCACAGAAAGAAGTGATACTTCAGTGTTAGCTGTCCCCTGGAGGGGAGAAAAAGCTTCTTCACTGATAAAGCTTCTATAGGGACTTCCTGTAGGGTAGTGAAATGAGGCAGGTAACTACCTAGGAGCTCTCAGGGCCTACTGTGTAGAACCGGCCTTTTAGTGTGGTTTGAAAAGATCTATTGATACAAATCTCTTGTTTTTGCAACCAGCAAGGAGCAGTAGAAGTACAGTTCTCGTACCTTCAATGGCCAGGAAAGGTATAGGCACCCTGTAAGATGGCCCGAATTCCTTCTCATCCACAATCTTCTCCCAGACTGGTTCATCAATCTTGGGGATCCAACCAGGAGTTGCTGGTGCTTCGTTCACCTCTCCAGTGGCGTAACGTTTCTGCTGGACATTGCTCTGAGCTTCTTGAAACTTGTTCAGATCCTGTAAAACATCGAAACATTCACTGATGTTTAATGGTGTTTCTGCAGCCACTGTACTGGGACTGTCGAGGTCTGGAACTCACATCTTAACCCCAAACAGGATCTCATAGGGAGTCCAACCACCCAGGGATTTTCTAGGCAGATTATTGAGTGCTCTCTGGAACCCATTCAGGTGATAGACCCAGCTGCGACCTGAACCTAGTACCCTAGCTTTTAAAGACTAAGTCCCGGTTCTTCCTCTCCATGACAGCATTGCACTTGGGATGATAGGGGGAGGAGTACTGCACAGCCACACCCACTTTTCCTGGCATGTGGCTCCTGCATATGTCCCTATAAAGACTTGCAGATCTTTTATATTAGTTTGGGCATCAGCCGATCACTGTGGCCAAACCCAAAAGAATTTAGAGCATTAATCCATTGCTACCAAGATGTATTTGCAAGCCCCATCGGATTGTAGAGGGCCGCAGTGGTGCAAATCAACACAAGTGTGGGGCTTGTCTGAGATCAATAGAGGTGTCTGTGGTGGAATTGCTATGGTGAAAAGCTTCATCTGCTGGCATATGTCGCATTTGAGGACAAAGTCCTTGTTCTGCTTGTATAGTCCTGGCCACCAATAGTGTTGCTGCAATAATGAAATTATAGCTGCCACCCCTGCATGAGAAGATGCTAGGTCCTCATGTGCTGCTAGGATTAAACCTAACCTGCAATCTGAATTAGGTATCACTCAATCCTCCACTCTGAGATTCTCAGCAAATGGAATGTTTTGGGGTACACCCCTGTGTGAGCAGATGCTATGCCCTCATGTGCTGCTAGGATTTTACCTAATCTGCGATCTGAATTAGGTATCACTCGATCCCCCTCTCGGGAAACCGAGCAAATGGAATGTTTGTGCACTTGACTGGTAGGAGTATTTTGTTGGAAAACCTTTCGACAGGAGGGTGCCATCGTGCACTGCGTTGACAGCCCCCATGAAGTCTCAATCTATCCTCGTACTTGAACGAGTAATTGCAGTGACTGCAGCAGTTTGCTCTATTGCTTTTGTGGCTTCATCAGCCATGGAATTTCCTACAGTGTGTATACCTACATGCTGATGACTCAGTGTGTGTATGACATGAGTCTGTGGCAAGCACTCTTTGAGTTTTGCCACCTGTCCCAAAAGCTGTTTGTGCTTTATGGTGTACCCTTTGGAATTTCTGAATCCATTCTGGCACCAATAGTGTAAGTACTCGCTGTAAGACTGAACACAATAATATGAATCAATTACAATAAGTGTGGGAAATCCGGGATCTGTATTCCCAAGTGCCAGAATTAGAGCTTAAAAGTTCAGCCAGCTGCACTCTGTAATCCCCTAGTGACTGCGTGTAGGTTTTGTGAGGGTGGAATTCACCATTCTACATTCTACCCTTAACAGTGGCACACGGTGCAGTGTATTAGTGTTTTGTCCCTAAGGCAGGCTGTGTTGAACCATCAGTATAAATGATGTAATCCTCCTGATCTAGAGGCATGACTTCATTAGGCAGAGAATATTCATTTTCGCATTGCAGGTATGCTTGTGTTTGTAGTGTAGAGTCAAATCTGTAGTCTACATCTGTTGCAGTGAGAGTGTTGGCCCACTGTATCCATTGTGGATGTAAGGCTTTCACGTTTGGAACATTGGCATTTGTGACAGCCTCTGAGGCTGGAACTGGAGATACGATAATAATGTGTTTCCCCTGAGCCAAGGGTCTTTCTCTCACTACAGCAGTCTGCACCAACGTCAGGATCTCTTCTGTCAGGAAAAAATGTGTCTCAGCATTGGTGTATAAATGCAATTTATATGCAATTGGTACAGTGTCTCCTTCATTGATTGTGACAGAGGTATACCCTGATGCACCCACAATTATACGGGACACCAGGTTGGTGGTGTTCACACGTGTGTGGAAGTGCTTCAAAGCTAGCATTTCAGCTTGTACTGAACGTAGTATTTGTGTGTTCAGTTGTCCAACGTGTGCTTGAAAAGTCTGGATGTATCAAGTCTTAGAACAGTTTAACCCGCTCTGAGCAGTCTGGAATGTATGTTCTGCCAAAATTCAGGAAACCCAATATTATTTTGAGTTTCTTTAGTGTATTTGGTGGTTGTAGAAGCACACACTTCTCGAGGAAATGTGTTGCTAGGCTTCTGCCTTCACTTGACAACTTGTATCCTAGAAACAGGACATAGAGGTGGGCTATTTTTGATTTTTTAAATTGAATATGTAGGCCATGTGAGCAAATCCCAAAATTATGCGATCTACTCTAGCCAAGTGAGTTGAAAGGTCAAGTATATGGCATCGACATTTGACAATGCCTGGTCATCATATTTTTGCAAAAGCTCTGTAACCTGTTCTGAAAACAACCCAGAGCTGTTCCTATACCCCTGGGTAAATCAACAGAACTGCTTTTGAGACCGGAGCATGCTGAATGCGGTCAAGTGCCTGCTTTCATGTTCTATGTTTTGGCAGAAAAATCCATTTGAAATATCTAAACTAGTCCTGTATTTTTTTGCACTATGTTATTAATTAGTGCCACAATGTGCACGTTCTGTACTGCGAATGTGCGTGTAGGTGTTCAAGTGTCTGTAATCTAATACTAGACAATACGAATGTTCTGGTTTCATTACTGAAAACAAAGGATTAATCATAGGGGAGGTGCAACTTTCCATTACACCTTGGTATTCAAGCTGTGTGAATATTTCTCTAACTTGTTTTGTAGACTTATTTTTAATAAAATATTATCTTTGAGGTTGTGGGGCTGGCCTCACTGGTATAACTTAATAAGGAGAACCATCATCCAACCCCTCATGGTTGCGATATAATGCAGCAGGTAGCGCTAAAGTCCACTCTTATAAATGTTTACCTGCATCTGGGACGAGGTTGGAAAAAGCAGGTAAAATTACTGTTTCTCCCTCAGGGCAGTCCATGACAAATTCTGGTGGCCAATCCGTTTCAGCCAAGAGAATGTCATAGCCGAATGGCAAGTTCTCCCAAAAGAGAACATTAATGGTGCATGGTATATCCCCTTCATTTGGAGTTTAATTTAGTAAAATCGATTCGGGACACTCACTCTCATATTTGGTGTTTCCACCTAGATATAGTAACTCAACGCTACTGCTGCCAGACAATCCATCAGGCTCCGGCGAACTAATGTGACTTCTGCAGCGCTATCCAGCATGGTCAGAGCCCACTCCCCGCTCAGAAGCAATGTCCTCAATATCCTTGCCATGCTTAACTATAATGCCAGCCACCTTCTTCTTTTTGAATTGAGGGTTAGACTATTTAGGTTTATCTCGCTTGTTTATTATAAAGTCATAAGAGCGGTGTGAGTCCATCTTTGGTTTCACATACTCCACTGATCTGAGCTCTGATCGTCCACCACTCTCCGAGTGTTTTTCAGATAACTCCTTAAAGGAAGAAGATGAAGGTGTATCAGTATCCTGATACCTGTCAGACATTTTAAAATTATCATTTTTATGCAGATTATAGCACTTTTCAGAGTCCTCCTCTGGAGAAGACTCGCCCGTGATTTAATCTTTTCTTTATGTTTCTTATTACCTCACTTCTTCTTAGAAGAGTATGATACATGCTTTAAGATATTTGTTTCAGAATTACTCTTAATCTGTGGTTTACTAGGTCTGGCTCCCAAATTGTCTCTAGCTATTGTTGCATTCGTTTCCTCAACAATTTTTGGTAACTCGTTCTCCTGTCTTCTTAGAGTTAAGTTTGTGCGTCGTTTGTGTACAGCCAACGCTGCTGCTTCCCCTTTAATGTTACTTAACATTATATCAGATACTGTGGCAATATTGCCCATCAGTTTCATCCCGAAATCCAGTGCAGGGGCTGCTCTATACTCATTGTGGATCTGTTTAAGCACTTCTGGCAAACCAGCTAACCAGGGTGTACCATGAGTTCTGGTATATACTGCAGCAAAGACCGTACCCTAAGTGGTTCAGACTTCCAACAGGAGAGCCATGCCCATTGGCAATCAGAAGGTGAGAATTCTATGTTTTTCCTGAGGTCCTGTATGGGGAAACACTGCTTCAAGCTGACTTGTTGGACAAGGTCGACTGATGCCAAATGATAGCTCCTCCACACCCGATGTTGATGATGGATGGTTCAATGGGAAGAGAACTAAGTATCTCGCCAAATCCACAGGGACCTGGGATACATCTGGCTAAATATACTGCAAACAGTGCTCTGTCAAAGCCAAGTTTAACCATAGCATCTTGGAATATAGCAGGGCTTCAATCTAAGCTGGCATCTGCCGACTGGTCAACGTTTGTGGAGGGGCCTGATATTTGGGCCTTCCAGGAAACCTGGACCCAGAGACCTATCTTCTGCCCAGGCTATTTAACTTTTGTAAAACCAGCTATTGCTGGGCAAAAAGGGAGACCATCGGGGGACTTATAACATGGGTCAGGCAAAATACAGTATTTAGGACTGAAGAGTTACCAATGGATAGTCCTGATATTCAGGCAATCCTAGTGCGCTCCGATTATGATTTAGATCTAATAGTGGTTAATGTCTATGCGAGAGGGATGGTTGGTGGGAAATGCTCAAACACAATTTCCTTACTAGATTCTTTTATTGGAACCCATAAGGGAAATAACAATATGATAATTGTGGGGGACTTTAATTGTACATTCGAGCCTTTAGACTATGAAGATGGTGCGCTTAGCTGTGATGAAGATTCCCTTTGGGGTATCCCATCACTAACATTACCCCCGGTAACCAAGTGGACGGAAGTTGTCTTGCAGCTAAAAAGCCTCTGCCTGGAGCTGGGTTTTAGGGCTGCAAATGGAAGGACTATGTCCGATAGGGAGGGAGCACACACTTTTAATAACGGGGCAAGAAGTAGCCGTATAGACTACACTCTTATTAATCTGGAGCTGTGGCCCCGACTTCTTGACATGATGGTTTATCAGAGAGTTGAAAGTGATCACAATCCCCTATTACTAACGTTAAAAATGAAGGGACCGGTAATAATGGAAGAGCCATCTGAGATAGTAACAGCAGATGTAGTTATGACAAACGACATGCGTAGGGTAAAATGGGCAACGTTATTGGAGAAAGAAGGCACCTTAAATCGAATAAAGACAACGGTGGAAGAGACACTAACCGCTATTAACACCCTAGACACCCAGGCTGATAATACAGCAGTGATAATGCAGGCTCATGATGAGCTTTTTACTAAGCTCAAATGTTTCTTTATTAAAACAAGCAAAGCGGGTAGTAAAAACGTTCCAAAATCTGCCAAGTGGTACAATAAGTCCTGTAGTGATGCCTATAAATGCTTGGCCCACGCTATACGAAATAAACCATCTAGCGAGGTTAAAAGTGCACGGACTGCCTATAAAAAAGCTCAACAAACAGCCAAAAAAGAGTTTGACGAAAATAGGTGGGCAGAACTCTTTGAAGCTAGTAATGGAAAAAACATGCGTTCATTCTGGCAGGCCGTAAAGTGGGGTAGCGGTGAAAATAGGCAAATCCCGGATAATAATGTAGCACCCGAACAGTGGGTCTCTTATTTTCAGGCACAATTTGCATCCAACTCAGATAGTTCTAATAACTATCCCCCAATAACTACAAATACCACTCTGACTTTCGAGATTGGGGAGGTTGAAATTGCACTGAACATGATTCCAACGGGCAGAGCCCCAGGTCCAGACTGCATTCCCGGTGATTTATTCAGGTTTGATAAAGACAATTGGCTCAAGTACATTCACATAATAGCCAATGCCGTAGCGAGAGGGTCTCCCATCCCCGAGTCCTGGCGTGGGGCTGAAATAATTCCTATATACAAGAAAGGGGATCGTAGCAGCCCAAGTAATTATAGGCCGATAAGCCTAATAGACACATTGCAGAAGATTATGGCTAGGCTAGTGTTGAATCGAATTAATACTTGGGTAGAAAATCACGAGTTATTGTCAACTTTACAAGCCGGTTTCCGCCCCCATGTTAGCACTATTGACCAAGTTTTTAGGTTTGTGATGATTTATTGGAGCACAGTAATTATAGCAGGTGGACCTCTGTACGCTGCATTTGTAGATTTAAAATCTGCATTTGACCTTGTACCCCGGAGAAAGCTGTGGGAATCACTAAAGGAATTAGGGATGCCGCTGGACCTACTTGCCCTAATTGTGAAACTACATGAGTCAAACTATGCCCAGGTTCGCTGGGGATCTCAGGGGAAAGTAACGGATAGGTTCCCAGTAACCAAAGGGGTCCGACAAGGGTGCGTCATGGCTCCAACTCTTTTCTCTTTATTTATCGATAGAGTTGTCAATTATTTTTTAACTTACCCAACGGATGCACCAATGCTTGCTGGGCAGAAGGTGCCCCTATTAATGTTTGCAGACGATACCCTAATTTTATCCAAGACACAATCAGGACTTCAAAGAGCACTAGATAGATTTATGACCTTCTGTAGTGACCATGAACTGGTAGTCAACGTTGACAAAACAAAATTTATGGTCCTACATAAACATAAGAATGTGAAAGGGAGAGCAGTGATGAACAATATTCCATTGGAACAAACCGACACCTTCACAAATCTGGGGGTCACCCTGGGCAAGAGGTTAAACTGGACGCCCCAGATAGATTTATTAACCATTCGGCATGCCCAACTCGCAGGAGCATTGACAAAAGAGTTTTGTCTTTCACAAACAAAACCAGTTGGCCCTGCAATAACGATTTATAATGTGAAGATTAGGGCTTCAATTTTATATGGTAGTGAACTCTGGGGCTTTGAAAATATAACTCCCCTGACACTAGCCCAGAATAAATTTTTGAGAACCATAACAGGCCTTCCACAGTCCACTCCACTCATACCCCTCCTTCTAGATTTGGGATGTACAGCGTTAGGAGAGATAGCTCATTTTAGGCCATTATCGTATTGGAGAAGGCTATGGACCACTCCGGAGTTGTCACACTATGCACAGGCACTTAAATATGTAAGATCAGCTGATTTGTCATGTAAAATTAAATGGCTACAAAACATTAAACATACTTTAGGTGATATGGGCCTTAGTCACTTATGGGAGGATCCAGCAGGAAGTCAATTTCCATCAAAAAAAGAATATAAGGATGCTTATTGGAAGATGGTAAATTATAAACTTTTAACAGTCACACAAAATACATCTTTAACTAGCATTTTCCTGGAACACAAGTGTGATAATAGGTTTGAGGCCTATTGGAATTATGTCCTAAAACCACAAGATAGGAAATTGTTTCATCAATTTAGGGTAGGCTCCCTCCCGATTAAAACATTTACAACAAATTGGCTGAATACATCTGATACGAAATGCCCTTCCTGCTTGATGATGGAGGAGTCTATCATGAATATTTTGTTTGTATGCCCAGCATATAAGAGCCCTAGAGACAAATGGCTAAAACCGATATGTTGTAACCTTGGTACAAGACTTAGCAAAACGGCTCTACGCATTCTAAAGACAAACTTGAATGAAGATGTGGTATTTGCACTTGCAAAGTACTTAAGTTGGATGTGGAATATACGTAGGAATCACCTGAAGAATAAACCTGCTCTTAATGATGGCTTTGTTGTTTTATAGACTGTTTAATTGCTTAGTTAAGAACACAAGGATATATGAGTTGCCTTGTCTTCAGTCTATTAATATATTATAAAGCAACTGAAGTTGAATAGCTGTTATTAGAGTGGAAATATGAATTCTTCCTTTTTATATGAAAAAGTGTATATATCTTATTAATTTTATGAATTATTTTATACAGGCATTTTAATGTATATAGGGTTATAATGTTTTGCATGTGTCTTTTATGATTGAAAAATATCGAAATAAAGACTCATTGGATTGGATACATGCTTTAAGATATTTGTTTCAGAATTACTCTTAATCTGTGGTTTACTAGGTCTGGCTCCCAAATTGTCTCTAGCTATTGTTGCATTCATTTCCTCAACAATTTTTGGTAACTCGTTCTCCTGTCTTCTTAGAGTTAACTTTGTGCGTCGTTTGTGTACAGCCAACGCTGCTGCTTCCCCTTTAATGTTACTTAACATTATATCAGATACTGTGGCAATATTGCCCATCAGTTTCATCCCGAAATCCAGTGCAGGGGCTGCTCTATACTCATTGTGGATCTGTTTAAGCACTTCTGGCAAACCAGCTAACCAGGGTGTACCATGAGTTCTGGTATATACTGCAGCAAAGACCGTACCCTAAGTGGTTCAGACTTCCAACAGGAGAGCCATGCCCATTGGCAATCAGAAGGTGAGAATTCTATGTTTTTCCTGAGGTCCTGTATGGGGAAACACTGCTTCTAGCTGACTTGTTTTTTTGCAATCTAGAATGGAATTTTCTCCCGTCTGATGGGAATTTTACGCATGAACGCATTGATGGTTTGTGGATTAATTTCAGGTGTATCCAATTGTGGTTGCACAACTTGAGCAGCCCTTACAGGATTTATTGTCATTGTTTGCATGACAAATTGTGTTAAACATGTATATGTTTTAACCAGATCTATGTATAGTGTACGTAGCTCTGGAGCTGTCAGATTATCTATTTCTGGGTATGGTGTGTAACCGGCTAAGACTAGCCATGCTGCTCCCTCAAACCTTCACCTTCAAACCAATTTTGATGTTCTTGTTAAGTTAGTGGTATTTCTAGTGCTTCATAAGCTGTGCAGTTGTTAGGAACTGTATCTGCAGTGTATGTGTAAAACAGTCTTGAAGTTGTATTAGCTGCTGGCAATGTAACCTGTGAATAGAATACCTCTGTCCTACATGCTTTGTGGGCTTCAACCTTGAAGGTAACGTCACCAGCCATCTGGGGTAGTCCACGTTGTAATACCATTTTTGTAACTGCATGTCTGCAGTTTGCTTGTATATTTATCGGTGTGTCTTCAGCCATATCAATATGTGGAATCAGAGAAGGTACCTCTCTGGGGTGATTCTTTGAAATGAAGCCCTAGTCAGGTTGCTATTGTTTGTGCTATTCTATTTTGAGGTGCCAAAACAAATAACAACTCGTGTGATGAACGTAGCCCTTGTACATAATTTTTAAAGTGTTTTGATAGAGTGCCTACAAAGTGGTAGTGTAAGCAAAACTGAGTTTGAAGAATATTATTCTGCATGTGCACGCAAATGAATGTGTGTCAAATGTCAATGTGTTTAGGGAGAGAGTTGCAACTTAAGAACGTAAGCATGCAAAATGGCATTTCTTAACCGGGCCAAGTGTAATCAAGTGACAAGAGCAAATAAAAAGGAGGAAAAGTCCAATAATAAAGTAGCCAAGCTTTTTCTGCTAAAATCTTATGCATTCTAAATTGAAACATATTGTTGTGTTTGCCCCGAGGAATTGAAGACTGAGATCAGCAGCAGAGGCATTGGTCCTGTGTTATGGAGAAGGGGTCTGACATTACAGTGACAGTGCTTGATCGAGCCTGGAGAAGTAAGGCGAGGCAGTGGTTCAGCAGTGGGTATTGCTGGACTGTCAGGCCAGACTGCAGAGATGAAGACAGCAAGCATGGTGGTATCCAAGAAAGGGTTGAGTGATCCCAGATAAATGGGGTGTAAAGAGTGGGAAAGGAGGTTAGAGGGGTTGAGCATGAGAGCTGCAAAGCTGTCTGGAAAGTCAAAGAGAAGCTGAGCCTGAAGAAAGTAGCTGTGGAGGAAAGGGGCTCATGTGAGATAAGAGAAGAAACCATCCATGAAACACATGAGTCAACCCACAAATAAAAATTGCAGGCTCTGCCTTGGCTGGTCCAAAAGATATTGCCACTTGTTTGCATCAGAGTAGTCCAAGTGGCAGCATTAATGCAGTGGCTGAAGACAGTGAGAATTTGAAAATTACTTTGAAACCTGCATTCACTAGCTTGCAGAGATGTCAGCTGAAGTCTTCTAACCTCACAAGCAAGGAGAAATGCTGTACAAGGAGGTCCGTAGCAGGAGCATTGAAGCCCAACAGTAAGTGTTTATTATCCTTTAAAGGAAAAAGCTAAGGGGAAATACAAGGACAAAAACAAGTTGCTGGGAGAGCAATTGCTGCTAAAGGGAAGGGTAGAAGTAGACACATGCATACCCTGATGCTACATGTGGGTGGCTGAGGGAAAAAGGCCATTTTCTGAGAATTGTATATTGATATGGATAGAAGCACTCTGACATACTATAGTTGGCTGGAGAACTAAAGGAAAATGAAACATTGTAAAGATGCATAAACATATCTGCTAGCCTCTCCCCTGTAGATAAGATGCATATACTAGATGGAATTCTACCCAAAGAAAAATTTAAAAATAATACTTTATGAAGTGGGGAGCTGAAAATATTTGCATATGTAAGATGTGTGGTGAAGAGGAGGCAGTAAGTAAAAAAATCAATCAAACTCTTTCCCAGGAACCACAAAGAAATAAAGAAGCCTGAATCCAACAAAGTGGTTATTAATGGAAAGGCATTTGAAGTGCCTGGCTCCACCAAAGGCTATAAACACCCCCAACTGGCTTGCTAGAACATTTGGGGGTGAGAAAAAACCTTGGTACTACCCAGTTGAAACCTGTAGAGGCAAAAGAGATGTCAGCGGAACCACAATTCTTGAATTTTGTGGCTGCAGCACAAATAACAGAGGATAAGGAGACTAACCATTTGAAACTTTAAAATGAAGATCTCTGTCAGACCCCTCACTGATTCCCAAATCTGTAATATCTTGCTAGAATAGTTTGAGAAAGAACAAGATGAGAGCACCAAAATATTTACCAGATTTATGTAAAGACATAGCTTTCCATTGCTGCCATTGCCCAATAGCCAAATAAACAAAATCCCTCCACTGGCAGCTTGTTTTTGTAATGAGAGGCTGAAGTTCTCAAGAAACACAACACTACTTATAGCTTAAAAGTACCAGAGGAAATGAAGAAGGGGAGAACTGTGTTAAAAACTAGTTGAAGGACCTCACAACAATTTCAGATTAACAAAGGCTTTCCTTTGCACAAGAAATATCAGGCATTGACCCTCGGGAGACTCTACCGAAGGAAGAATAAGGAAACAACATTGAGGAAAAAGCAGCTTCAGAAAGACAAGAAATACAAATATCTGAGCCTCCAGAACATGTGAAACCCATACCGAGTGAACAAAGTAGATCCTTCAACTCTGAAGAAAGCAACAGATGACAGCACAGGAAGAAATTCAGGAGATGAAGAAGATGATGAAGAAGAATTAGCGATAATTGCCTTTTCGCCCCTAAGGGACAAGAGACCCAGGCCTCAACATCACAGACCAAATACAACAATGCTTTTTCAAGAAGAAACCAGTACGATCCATTCCAAACTTGATGAAGTCACCTTAAAGAAAGCTTTGGTTACTGAATACTGAAAAGAGACTAGACCACTTGGAAATGCATGAAAAATCCCTCAAAGGGAGAACCAAAAAATTCTGATACGGTTACAATGGAAGAATGAAGATCTCAAGATTAGATTTAGGCTCTTGAACCTGAGGTTCTTGGGAATCCCTGAAGACACAAAGATCCAATAACCTTGAGCAATTTGTAAAGGAAATTACCAAAGAAGCAGTCTTGAAAAATACAAATCAGTACAAATTGTGATCTCATAATAATTCAAACCTAAGTAGGGCTCAAACACCCACATCATTCTGGCTTTTTTAGACTATTTTAGGCAAAGCTAGGCAATAATGATCCTTCCACGCTCCAACCAGTTACTCAATCTGAATATTCCCAGATTATATTCTTTGAAACACCTCAATGCAACAAATAAAAAAACTCAGGAGCACAAGCCCAGACAGTGAAACAATCTCACTTAAATGCATAATTGTGTGAAGAATCTCATTTGGTGGCCAGGATTACACCGGCTAGATCCTTTCTCCACAGATATGAAATGAGGGAATTGAAAATATTGTACCAAGATTATAGGCAGAAGTGGCTCAGGGCCTTTAATGGATTCAAAATGAAAGGCTCATAAAGCGCGATAAGCTGAAAAGATAATAAGTCAATAGGGAGCAAATAAAAAGAACAGAATCTTTTCAGTTTTAACATTTTTCAGGACACTCTTTATAGACGTGAGCTAGGGTACTTGGAAAAATGTAATCCAGTGTGCAGTCTACTTGCTCTTAAAATGTTCTAAAACAAAATTAAGGTGCCCTCGGGAAACAACATGGTAAAAAGCCCTCCCCGGGAGGAATTCACCTCAGTGCATTCTGATAATGAGAATGGGAAACCCAATTGCCTCTCCTGCAGGATGAGTAGGGTTTACATGGAGTGGGCAGGGGTACATCACAGCAGGGAGTGGTGAAGATGATGGGGTGGGCAGAGGAGGAAGTGTATCAACACATTATATAAGAAGATGAATGGTTCCAATAAAAGAAATGACAGGTAAGCTAAATAACATGAATGCTATACAAAATAATTGTGAGACGATAAAAGATTGCAATGAAACTGTATTTTGAGCCAAGTGTGGCATTGATCGCGTGGTATTGGGAAGCAGAAACAATACAATAGTTAAAAACTTGATTTTTTTAGGGACTCTGGTACCCAGATCTATCATTGCACAAAATTTGAATGCCAGAGATACACCCACTGGTGACGAATAGATGTCCAAAATAAAGAAAATCTTGAGAATGAAGCACTGTCTTTTCGGCAAATCAATCATATATATAGTCGGTCTTGGGGAAAACTTGAGATTAGATAAATGCTCTTTAAATGGAATTATGAACCACAGATTGAATGATACAGAAAGAGTGATTAGTTTTGTCCAAGTTATTGTCATTTTTGTTTTTTGTAGCAACAATCTTTTGTATGCCTGAACACAATAAAAAAAAAAACATGGACAGTGCCAAAAAGTGTAGACACAGACAGCTCAGGAGTTACCTGACCGACCGTACATCTAAGGTTCAAATAGGAGCCTTTACCTCCAGCAGCCAACCCATTGACAAGGGTGTGCCCCAGGGATCCATCCTAAGTCCCACACTTTTTAATCTGTATGTATCTCCTTTAGCCAAGGTTATTAAAGCTCATGGCTTTGAAACAGTGTCGTATGCAGACGACACTCAACTGCTAATCACCATTGGACCAGATCCCACGGATACTAAATACAGATTCAAGCAATGCATGGTAGACATTAATGATTGGATGACAAACAATCATCTCCAACTTAACGCTAGTAAAACCGAAATCATACTCTTCGGAAATGCACAAAAGTTGTGGACCAATGACTGGTGGCCTTCCACCCTAGGTTCATGTCCTTCACCTAAGACGGCAGCACACAATCTTGGAGTGA
Organism: Calotriton arnoldi; assembly: GCA_963921515.1. Lineage (NCBI taxonomy): Eukaryota > Metazoa > Chordata > Amphibia > Caudata > Salamandridae > Calotriton > Calotriton arnoldi. The sequence goes on from CAWUFW010001744.1 coordinate 2,499,838, forward strand.
TAATTGACAACAAACTCTCTATGTCTGACCACGTCAATCATGTGGCTCGCACATGCTACGGACTAATGCGTAGCCTCCGAAAAATCTTTAAATGGGTCCCACTGTCTTCTCGCATGCCACTAGTGCAGGGATTAATAACAAGCCGCCTAGACTATGGCAACACTTTACTAGCATCCATGAACGAAGAACACTTAACAAAGCTCCAGGTCCTGCAGAACACAGCGGCCAGGCTGGTTCTTAACCTCCCCCCCGCTCGCCCTCGGCTCCCAACCTGAAGACCCTCCACTGGCTTCCAATTAGGAAGTGGATCAACTTTAAAATCTGCTGTCTGGTACATAAAACCCTTAACAGACAAGGGCCCCACTATCTAGCTAAGAAACTGAAGAGACATCAGCCAGCCAGAACTCTTCGATCTGCCAGTAAACAACTTCTAACTGTCCCGAAGATCTGCACCGTTAAGAACGGCGGCAGATCATTTTCCAAAATTGCCCCTATGATATGGAACACCCTACCTCTGCACCTTCGCATCGAAATCGATCATAAGAAATTCCGTAAATCCCTCAAAACCTGGCTATTCTGAGCCCATCCCGCCCAGATGGTTTCCCCTTCTCTTCATTCTCTTGGTTTCTGAGTACAGGCTAGCGCTATGAGACCTTAGGGTGTCTTGTGGTTTGTGGCATTCTGGCCCTGGCCTGCCTTGCTAAGGTTGTCTTGGGCCTGGCTGCCATAATGCTTTTCTTTGCACACATTACTCTGAGCCGTTGTTCTATCGACCTCTGCTCTTGCCAAGTTCTTTTTGCACTGTCTGCATTTTCTATCTTTCACCTTTTCTCCTGTTCGCTTTGGGCTCAGACTGCACAACATGTACAAGGTCGAATAACAACGTTTCCTTGTCTTGCTGATTTGGCTAGTCCCTCACACCTAGACATAACACTAGGTACAGCTGCCATGGAAAAATTAGTGTGCTTTTAATATTGCGGTTGGCCCACGCTAGACACACTTGGAGACAACCTTTCCAGAGAGAAGAGCTGTGATTGTCTGCTGATGTAGTTTTGCATCTAGAGACTGAGGTATGGGGGTTCGCTAGTCAAAGCCCAGAGGTCTTCTATTTTTATAATAAACTAGATTCCAGCACGGGGAGGGTGGTAATGTTAGTTATACATATATCCACTGCTTTATGAGATGCTTTCCCCGTTTGTGTTCTATGGAGTTGTAACCATGCTGATTATATTATTCATATGTATTATGCTAATAGTACTGACACGTGTACTGTATCTTAGAGCACGTAAGTTGAAATAAACATTTTAACCTATACAGTGTCTCTTCTTACGCGCGTGGTGGACAGGTACGAGTGAGTGACGAAAGAGTGTTCTTGCTTCTGCGAGTCCTGAGATAGAGATACCGTGTTCTGGGTTGTCCAATCATTGGTACATTGGTGCTAATGGGACGCTAAGGCTAGTTGGGTTGGGGTTTTAGGTGCTAAGGTCTATGGTTGGCTCACCACTATATTCCGAGGTTCTATTATCCTGTGCATAGCTCTGTGTGTGCAGAATCCCTAAGACATGGCACCCAACGTGGGGCAGCTTATCTGCGAGACGCTTGAGTAGTACTTGTGCTTGTCCACAACCCCCTCACGTACCCTTCCAGAAGCGTGTGTGACGGCGATACCTCCTATATTGAAGTTTTTGTAGGTTCTTTCAAGCTTGAAGTTGTTAAAAAAGGTTTCTTAATCATAACCCTTTTTGTGCTGCCTCTTGTTAGGTTGTCGAATAATCCCATTAGTAATGGCGGGTATAGACATAGCGGCGCATAGCCGCACAGCACTCCGGGATCACTTACGGGTGTATGGAGTGCCAGACACGGGAGTCGAACTAGTCTTTGTGGTTCAAGCCGATCCGGCTTTCCACTTTGAGGTGTTCTACTCTTGGATCACTTTTCCAGCGGTGGACGCGAACTATAATCTGTTCCATGAATATGAACCCACTGCTGTTCCTGCTGTCTATCGACCTTATACTAATCTTGAAGTACCGCTCACGGCTTGGCAGCACCGTGTTTGGTTTAATGGCGCCCTCCCACAACCGACTACCACGGTTCGTTTAGGCCCCTTATCTATTGAGGGGCCACTTGGCCTGTTTTGGCCGGGTACACCCCACATTCGCGTTATATGACTATACCAGTCGCGGAACTGCGCACTATGTATGCGGCTTTGGTGCAAGTGCATCGAGCCTTAGTGCGATATGTTACAGGCAACATCCATGGCGCCGCTCCTGGAGTTGCCGGCCAACCAGCTGGTGCAAGCGGAGTGACCATAAGTCCTGTCATGGTGAACTCGGTGATGGGCAAACGTCCACAAAATAAGGATGATTTTCCTTATTGGCTTGCAGAAAAATTTGACCAGTTGGAGGCAGTTTTTCCACACACAACCCCGGTGGATAAACACCGCATTCTTACGATTAGTTTGCCAAAAGACTTAATTCCCGAGTTGACAGCATGCGACAACTGGGGTAAGGTATTCGCAGCAGTATATTCTAAGTGTTTTGGTACTCCTTCCATGACAGTTCTCCCCTCAGTAATTAAAAAAGTACAGGATGAACATGGCCCTGAAGCGGCTGTGGAATTAGGGATGAGACTGGTGGGAGTGTTTGAAGTAGTAGCTGAGCTGATCCTTGCGAATGTCAAGGGCGATGCAGTGAACTTTCAAGTAGCGAATGCTTTGGCTTTGGTCCCAGAATTGGACAGGCCTCGCGAATTACTGAAAATTATTACCCAGGCTTATAAAACTATTGGCAGAAATAGCCTGGGCAACAAGCCTTTTGCAAAACAGCAAACACAATCGCAACAACAACAACAAACCAAATCTCAGCCTGAGAAAGATGAGAAACCAGTCTTCACTAAAAAGAGTTGGAGGATGAAAAAACAGGGTAAGCAACAAAAGAAGCCGGGGTCGAGAGGCGCATCCCCGGTTTCAGTCTCTTCTGAACGCACTTATGATTTACGCGATAGAGCGAGAATTAAATCACCGGATAGGTTTCAGATCCCTGATGCGCGTTCTCCTCGTTCTTCGCAGGCACAGACTTTGTCACAGGCCGGTGGAGGAGACCACCAGGATAGAGGAAGGGACCGAGAGGCTCCCCAGGGACGAGACCAACCTCGACAACAAGTCAGAGGAAAAGCAGAAGACTTTCAACGTTTTCGACCACAATTTCAGAAGAAGAAAGTTGCCGCTGTAACAGCGAAATATACCACAGACGGTGAGAACGAAACTCCTGAATTGGACGTGGGCAGTAACCCTCCTAGACAGCGCCGCGAAAGTTACCATAGTGCGGGAGGCGCTACGTCCTCATATGGAGGCGACAGCAACTGAAACATTCATTACTGTCGAGACAGCAGACACCAGAGTGGCACCCCCTGATAGACTTTTTAATATTGTCATTCAAATTGAAGGTGATATACAGCGCATTATTAAAGGGATTTTTGGGGAAAATCTAACCTCTTCATATGACATTTTATTAGCGGAGGTGGATTGGCCACCCCCATTCGTTCTTGCTGCACGTACAGGGGAGGAGGTAATCCTTCCGAGCTTTTCTCAACATGTCCCAAAGAACAAAGCGGAGGCTCTGGCAGCTGAGTGGGCTGTGTCCCTGGCTCCTGCGTTATACCGCAACCACGTGGGTTGGGACGAAGATTCTCCCACCCATGAAATACCTTTGCGGTCAATACCGCAGCCACAACCCCAATATCCCATAAAACGTGAAGCCAAAGACCCCGTTTCCGAAATTCTGACTCAGTTGGAATATCAGGGAGTAATCGAAACCTGCGTATCACCTATGAACAATCCCCTTTTCGCGGTTTCTAAACCCGATGGATCGTACCGCTTAGTTTTGGATTACCGGCATTTGAACTCTCATTGTCGGACCTTTGCGGTGCAAAATACCCATAGTTCTGCGCTTGTAGACAGTCTTGTTCGTAAAAAATATAAAACGACACTTGACCTTTCAAATGGATTCTACACGCACAACTTAGCCCCGGAGAGTGGCCAATGGTGTGCTTTTACTTCCGGTGGTAAAATGTTCAAATTCAGGCGTCTTCCTATGGGCTACAAGAATAGTCCAGGCGTATTCGCCGCTCGTGTTGTCTCTTTGTTAGATGGCATAGATCCAGACGCATGTTCGTACGTAGATGACATTTATCTGACGGACGACAAATTGTTCCCGCATCTGACCCGAGTAGACCGCATTATTCTTGAATTTGCGGTTCAAGGTTACAAATTTAACTTTGCCAAATCTCATATTGCTGAATTTACCGTTTTGTTCTTGGGCTACGAGCTCAACAATGAAGGTAAGGGCTTAGCCCCCCATTTCCTAGAGAAATGTGCACTTCTGTGCCCTCCTACTAATCTGAAGAAGCTTCAGTCCTTGCTGGGTTTTTGAACTTCGGACGTACATACATTCCCGAATACGCCCAGCGTATCAAGCCACTGTATGCCTTGATACAACCTACTTTTTCGAAGTCTTGTTGGCTTCCGGAGCATACCTCCATTCTACAGTCTTTACAGACTGACCTTCTTGAGTCTAAATATCTTCTGACGCGGGATAACCACACAAACCTGGTGATTAGAATCATTCCAGGGGCGGTGGGTTTCACGTACTTAACCTTTAACGAAGGTGATACAGTACCCATCGCATACAAGTCACATCTGTACACTTCCGCGGAAATGCGGTTTTCCTCTGTAGAAAAGTTCTAACGGCAGTGCAAATGGCGATTCTAAAGGAGCGCGCACTGGCACAGGGAAAACGCATTCTGGTGGTAACACCCTATCCTGCCCTAGAGGCGGTGACAAAAGCAAGTGTACCGAACTCTAAAGCTTTGCACCCCCGTTGGATTCAATGGGCAACATCTTTGACGTCTCCGGATGTCACTTTCATTTTCGATTCTTCTCTTCAGACTCAGGAGTTTTTACAGTATGAATTCGTTCATCCTCCTCCTCTGTCTTTACTGCCGCTTCAGGATTACGACTGTGTGATCTACACTGATGGTTCGGCACAACCAGCCACAGGGTCCAAGCATGCTTATTCAGCAGCATGTGCTGTTGTTGCAGGTACTTTTGAGAACGGAAAGTTCAAATCCACTGTAGTGCACACTCAGGCACTCGGGGACAGTACTGCACAATTGGCCGAGCTGCGCGCATTGGTGCTTGCGCTTGAGTTCGTTAATCCTGATGTGACCACTCTAATTGTGTGCGATTCTTACTACTGTGTTCAATCATACAATGACAATCTGTTCTTTTGGTCGCAAAACGACTATAGAGACGCTAAAGGCAACACAATCAAGCATAAAACGCTTTGGGTTCGAGTGGCAGAATTACAACAACGTCTGCCGCTCACACAGGTGGTTCACACCCTAGGCCATCAGCGGGTGGGCGCACACGCTGTTGGTAACAGTCTGGCAGATGAAGCTGCCAGATCAGCAGTAGTCACGTGTTCAGTAGCAGCAGTTACTAGATCCATGTCTAAAATAGACACCGATATCTTGGCAGCTATTGCTGCGACAAAGGAAGGCGTTAATTACCCTAGGGGTTTTCCTTCCAAATATTCTTATCAGTTAGGTCCCGAACAGGCTCCTTATGTAACAATACCCGGTGTTGGGGATCGGCTGATCCCCAACGCGGACCGCAGGCTTTCTTTGATAACGGCAGCACACGAAGGCATGGCTTCGGCTCATGCTGGTGTGTCTGCGACAGTTTCCATCTTACAGCAGCGTTACTGGTGGCGTGGATTATATAAAGACACCCATACTTATGTGCTTTCCTGTGACGTTTGTCAACAGATCAAGCCTTCCACGGTTACACGACCACCTCAGACCCCGCTAGGCATTTCTAACAGACCCTTTGGGTGTGTTTACCTAGATCACTGCGGTCCATTTTCCTCAGACACTGCCTATACATATATCTTAGTGGCAGTGGACTCGTGCACACGGTTCATCTGGGTCTGGCCACAACGGAGTGCTGACGCTCGAAATGTCATCAGGGATTTGCGTGTCTTTGTGGGAATTTTCGCATGCGGCACCTTCCATTCTGACCAAGGTCCGGCGTTTGCCTCTAAGGCTTACAAGGACGCAATGGGTTCATTGGGGGTGCGGGTGAAATTTTCGTCTCCGTATAGGCCTGAGGGCAATTCTATTGTTGAACGAATGAACCGTGACTTAAAGCAATCCTTGACAGCTAGAGTTATAGGTACTGGCAGGAACTGGCTGGCCCACTTGTATACCGTACAACGTGCACTTAATAATCTCCCTAGAAGACCTCTGGGTGGGCGGACCTCATACGAAATGCTTTTTGGCATACGAATGTTTGTGCCTGACCTTGATGGTCTAGACATGGCGGCGCAATCCGCCAAGTTTGATGTAGATAACCATTCTGCTATGTTACAGGACTTACAAGAAGCCCGAGACAAACTTGCAATTGCACATTTGCCTTCAGCCACAGACCCCGCTCTGCAGATTCCGGTTGCCGGCTGGCTTCCGAAGATTGGCGACCTGGTTCGAGAGAAGGTGGAGAACAAAAAAGAATTCGGCCCCTCTTTTCGTGCACCGGTTCCAGTTCTGGGCTTGAAGGGAACACGTACAGTAATCTTACCACCGCTTCCTGGTCGCAAGGAAAACAGATACATCTCAGTGGAAAATGTCAAGCTACAACATCTGGCTGATCCTGAATAGTGTTACACCAGCGGTCTCTTGTCCTGCCATTTATCGGACATGTGTTCGAGGCACTCTTGCCCGAACGGTCACTGGTGTTACCATGGAAATGGTTGATTTGCCTGAAAATATATTCGAACCCCCTGCATCCCCCTGCATTGACGAGGACGAGTATCCCTATCCCGCAACAGAGTCAGTGGCACACCAACCAACAACGCCACTGAGCCCGACACGTTTTTCCTTTGACTCGGATTCCACCTCTTCAAATGTCCCGTCCAAGTTCAGTCTTTTTGTATCCTGGTTTAGAGACAATTTTTTGGTTCCACCCTGGACATATCTCTGGTTGGTGCTTTTCTTGATTTTTTTGTTCATGTCCATTGGCTTTGTCACAGTGTTTTTTCTACTCATCAATGGTCACTATTTACCTGAACGCTCTGCTGTGAACAGTGTTGCTGGAACTTTGGCTCCACATTCCTCCTCTCACATCATGAAGCGTGACCACACATTTGTGAACATTTCAGCGTTTCCAGTTGCTGATGGCATCGTATGGGATGCGGTAAACTTTCAAATCCATGGTCCGACAGAAATTATTAATGTACCAAATGTCCTTCGAGTTTCGATGGGTGATGTAGTAAAAAGTAATATTCATTCTGACGATTGGGATGTGCATGTCGTTGAAGCATTATTTGCTGATTTAAAATACTATGCTTCTTTTAATGCTGAGGATTTGTATATGAATTCTGCGAATTATGCCGATTTGTACTGCTACCAGCATTGGGGCAACCATTTTCTCCACAAACCGAGTGCACTACGTAGCCCTGTTACATACACCCAATGGGAACATTGCCCAAACCCCATACCAGGTAGCTCCCAGACTCTTAGAAATAAATTTTCCTATTTCACTGATTTCAATCGATCAAACCCTGGGTCCTATTATTTTAAACTGAATGCCCCATTAACTCAGAAAATCATGTTGACCCACACAAAATTACTTTATTCGGGTTCCTTTTTGAACGCCTTAGCTGTGGGTGGTTATGAGTACTGGAGGGACACTGTGGATTTGAAATCAATCTGGGGCTCAAAGCCCTGGCAGGTGCAGGGCACAGAGGCTTTGCACCGTGCTTGCCTTATCCCGGCCCAAATTGTGTTTCTAAATGCTTCCATCTATCAGTCTACGTGTTGGGGTTTGGCTACTACTAAACAATTAAACGCACCTTCCCTACCATCCCTGTCAAGCGCTCCCAATGATAGTTTGCGTTTTAATATGTCCCTTGCGACTTTGCAGGCCATGTTTCAGGACAATTCATTCAATGTTTCTACACTTGTACAGTCACCCTGGTTGGTATGGCCTATATCGTCTAATGCATGCCAACTGCGTTTTCACGGCTCAGTTCCTGGATACAAACAGGACAGGCCTGATCCGAGGTTTTCTGATTCCCGTACTGTCACCACATATTCTGTTGGTAAATTATGCAAACAGTGGTTGCAGCATTCGTCCCTAGACTCTGTTAAACAGCATTTATCCCTCCTTTCAGGCAACATTGATCTGTCCGACTTTGTTTTGGGGCCTCGTGGTCCACGACCAAAGAGATTCATTTATGAAGCGTATAATGAACTCTGGAAGCTATCACAAATGGAAGCTGCATCCCGTCTTCGGGAAATAGACCAAGCAAATTTGGAAAAGGTGCTTGCTGTTGTTGACAATAGTATAAATACCCTGTCTTCCCGCATTTCCACATTAGAGAATATTGTGTCCTCTGTTGTTGATATTGTACAAGATGATGTTTCTATATTGTACCATGGTCAAAATCAATTGCGTTCAGTAATGCAGTTTGCGTGGACTTTGCAAACCCTTAAGTTAGGTAAAGTTCCTTGGAATTTCTTGAACACCACCGCCCTATTTCTGCCTTTTAATTTGACTGAAAAACAGCAGTTCATGTCCATGAAAGATGCATCTTACACTTTGTTACATATTGAGAAAGTGGATCCTTTACCATTCTCTGTAGCGGAACTAGATTCTGCTGTGTGGCTAGTTCATGGGGTTATCGCTTTACCTTTTTCCTTGTTTGAATTTAGCTCATGCATGAAACATTATCCTGTGGGCCGTTTCCAGCCTTTGGGTAGTGCCTTCCTACATGAACTCTGGTCCTTGCCTTTCATGTATAAATGCCTTAGAGACGGCAAGGAAGTTTTTCTCAGGGGGAGTCTTGTGATTCAACTGTAGGTCATTCACTTATTTTAAACATATTAAGCTGCACGGAGCTTGTAGCGTTTCCGTTCCAAATCTTGCATGTGTGCTAAAAGGTATTCCTGCTCCTGCTATTTCTCCCACCTTTACTTTGCTTACTAATGGTAGCTATTTGCTTTTAAATAACGAAGACTGTTGTGGCCTACAGGCCGGCATTCCGTATATTGTCACGGTTTCGCACAGAGTTGTCTGCTGCAAGAATGTGCTTTTTCCTCCCCCTCACGACATCGTTGATAACTCTATTTGGCCTTCCATTCCTACCATGGAGGCAGATTTCAATAAGTTGAGCAGAATAAAGGCCCTATTATTGAATGAGGAGGTTATGCTCACATCCGCCCGGGAGACATTCATTCTCCAGGTGGCGAGTACCCACAGTGAAATACAGGCCCTTTTGAACACTGACCTCCCCCAACATTTCGGGGAGTTAATTCATCGTATTTTTAACGCATCAAACACTGAGGGTCTGGTGCATTTTTTTAAGATTGTAGGGTTTGGCCTGGTGTCCACCTTCCAAACTATTTTCGGCGAGATACCGGCGTTCATTCATTCTATTTTTCCCAGCGTCTTTGGTGGCTTCCCATTAATCCTCGCTTTGGCGGCTGGTGTCTTGCTGTTGGTCTGTTTTCTGCGCAATGGCTGCTCCTCGATGGGCCCTTCTAGATCCCGAACGCCTCCAGCTGCTCCGTGAGCGACTCCTGGCTGGTTTCGGTGTTCTGCCATTGGCGACCATCAGTGTGTCATATACCCTTTCTTTTTGCTTTGCGTATTTCACTTGCGTGCAACCTGTGATGTCTTGCATCCGCTGTCCTTTCACTTGGACCATGGATTATTGCCTCTCCAATTCGTCGTTGTCTGTTCCGGATTTTGTTCGGTTGGTGGGTCCCTTAGAGGCCCATGAACAGGACTGTTCCGTTACTGGCTGGATGACGGGTGCGGCTGCACTTGGGATTTTGGCACAATGGGATATCTGGGCGGCTGTTCAGGATCTCCTACAACAAAGCTATATTGAATATCACGCAAGCTGTCCCGCATTGCTTTTGGATGCTCCGTCCTCTGAGGAACATTCCTGCTCGTTTGATCTGTTGGACTGGATGGCGTCTATGTTTTCTGACACTTCCAATGATGTCCTTTTGGATGCTATAGCGTTTTTCTGCACTTACACGCTTCTGGATTGAAATGGCCTGCCTCGCTGGCTCCCATTTGTCATCGGACACTTTTGTTTTTTTGTCCCTCTCCCTCCTGGGGTCTGCATAACCTACAGATGTTTCTGTTCTGCTCGGCTCATTTGAACTCTGTCTTCGTCCTTTGTCTTGGCCGATGGACTGTCCAGGGGAGGGTGTCTTGTGGTTTGTGGCATCCTGGCCCTGGCCTGCCTTGCTAAGGTTGTCTTGGGCCTGGCTGCCATAATGCTTTTCTTTGCACACATTACTCTGAGCCGTTGTTCTATCGACCTCTGCTCTTGCCAAGTTCTTTTTGCACTGTCTGCATTTTCTATCTTTCACCTTTTCTCCTGTTCACTTTGGGCTCAGACTGCATAACATGTACAAGGTCGAATAACAACGTTTCCTTGTCTTGCTGATTTGGCCAGTCCCTCACACCTAGACATAACACTAGGTACAGCTGCCATGGAAAAATTAGTGTGCTTTTAATATTGTGGTTGGCCCGCGCTAGACACACTTGGAGACAACCTTTCCAGAGAGAAGAGCTGTGATTGTCTGCTGATGTAGTTTTGCATCTAGAGACTGAGGTATGGGGGTTCGCTAGTCAAAGCCCAGAGGTCTTCTATTTTTATAATAAACTAGATTCCAGCACGGGGAGGGTGGTAATGTTAGTTATACATATATCCACTGCTTTATGAGATGCTTTCCCCGTTTGTGTTCTATGGAGTTGTAACCATGCTGATTATATTATTCATATGTATTATGCTAATAGTACTGACACGTGCACTGTATCTTAGAGCACGTAAGTTGAAATAAACATTTTAACCTATACAGTGTCTCTTCTTACGCGCGTGGTGGACAGGTACGAGTGAGTGACGAAAGAGTGTTCTTGCTTCTGTGAGTCCTGAGATAGAGATACCGTGTTCTGGGTTGTCCAATCATTGGTACATTGGTGCTAATGGGACGCTAAGGCTAGTTGGGTTGGGGTTTTAGGTGCTAAGGTCTATGGTTGGCTCACCACTATATTCCGAGGTTCTATTATCCTGTGCATAGCTCTGTGTGTGCAGAATCCCTAAGACAAGGGTGATATATGCGCTCAACAAATACCAATACATAACATAACATAGCTACTTCTGGTGTTGTGATTCCTCTTTTGCGATGTCACATCCACACTGATCAATAAGTGTGTCTTCAGTCCACACACCCCTGCTTCCCCAAAAGATGTTCTGGAGGGGGATTCAGCCCACCATCAGAGAGCAATATTCTTTGAGCAATGGGATCCCCATGGGTTTATGAGCCAAAAGTAGTACATTTTGGTCTACATAGCAAAAAAATTCATAGGGGCCCATCAACATGTCTGAGCCATGGGCTAACACACCCCAAGAAATTTTAGGAAAAAAAGAGTTAGCAGTCACAAGATTAGAGTAGGAGATACCAGGGGCTGAGTTAGCAGGAGGTGACTCCTCCACACACCTCCGAACTTCAGCATTCCCCATTTTAGTCTCTGGAGTGGGGACAAATGAAATGGACCCAGAATTATCACGCCCTTTTCTGCAGGTAATTGCCCATTCTGATGACTTTTGTCTTCAGATTTGACACCTATTCTGGGCAGCCAGTTACTTGGAAGGGCTGTGGCAGGTCATGCAGTGCCTAGTTTGTAAAAGAATGAGTGCCAGTGCACAAAGCTCTGCTTGGAAGCCCACGCCTGGTGCTATTAAATATTGCTGAGCCGAACGCATAGTCTTGAATCCACCTCATGCTTCTTTAACCCACGATCAGACACTTCCTTCCCCTGTATCTCTCTCTTGCAGGTTCCGGTTTTCTCCCTTTGTGATGGTTTTTCTGTCTTTCTCTTGTTTTTTTTTTACTCCCTCTTGCTCTCTGTCAGTCTGAAGCAGTAGCGGCCGGTGTGCTGGACGAGCATCGGGGTGGGCGACTCATCAGATGGCCTTGCTTAACTCTAGTAACAGACAGAAAGAATTATTTATTTATTCATTTGAAGTAGAGCACTTGGGCTGAACAGTACTAGGGTGTTTTACGGAAAACTCATTGTTTACATATAATAGGTCATGCAAACAGAAACAATAACCAGACATTACAATAAGCTTTGGAGAAAGCAAGAGGAGTGAACAAGAATAGGCACATGGCTGGCTCCAAGCAGCAAGCCTCAATGGCTTCACCCCATGATTTATTTATAATGCAGAATCCATGGTTCTCTACATGTATGCCAGCCTCAGTTCTAGAACACACAACTCCATCTGAAGCATCGTGAAAGTCTTTCTCGCTGATCCAGACTTCAGAATGGCTGCTCATACCCTGTGCTTATCAGATCCTGACAGAAGCAATTCCCTACTCAGTGCTCTGAGAAACCCCTTACATTTCCACAAGCAGCACCCTTTCCGCCACAGCCCGCCTTAAGAAAGGGCTTCCCCATCTGCCGTGATCATCTTCAATGTTGAACGCATCCTCTATAAAGCTGAAATACAGAGGTCTCCACTTTACCTGGCAATTGAATTACAATCTCCAGTGAGCATCGCAACGAGTGCAGCAACATCGTCTGCACCCTTCAAACCATAAAGTGCAGAGAGGAGAAGACAAGATCTGAGGTATTCTCCTTTTGCAAATTGAGGTTCAGGAACATCATTTTCATCTGTATCTGGCATGCTCCCCCAGGCTTCACCTCACGAAGTAACTGAAGACCCACCTCTTCTAGCAACATCTTATCCTGTAACCACATTGTATGCTGGCCACTCTACATATATTAACCCTTAGTCCATCTGCACCCCACTATTTTTTACCTCCACTTTGCTCTCCTCTATGGCCCTAACCAGCTACCTGTCTCATGTAGCCCATTCAGTACAGTGCTCTGTTGCCTTCCATAAAACACATTGATACACGTATGAACCTGCATACGTAAATCCCCGTAGAAGGTGGAAATTCCAGGTGAAGAGTTTCAAATTGTTTCCACTAACTCCAGTGCTAGATTGTGGTAGTCCGTGTGTGGTAGTTAAAATTGAGTGGAGCTCTAATGGCTAAAGAAAACATAGGAACCAAAAGAGAAAAACAACTAGTTCCAAACTGCAATGGGTATTAATCTGAATTAATTTCATAGCAACTCTCTAAAAGTGAAAAAAAAATGCCACTGCCGACATCCACTAGAAACCATTTGGAACTCATCAACTGGATTTTTCGCAATGACAACCATGTGCCTCTGTTCCATAGTTGTCACACCTACCTATACCTTTAGAACGGGCGCATTTCAAATAAAATTCAAATAAAGAAGTCTCTGTTTCATTTTTAACACTAATACAAATTTGCATAAATGGGAAAAATTACAGAAACGCTCCACAGGCAAAACAATTGTAAGACACTCAGCTTTCGAGAGTGGCACAGGGGACAAAAAACGATGGATTGGAATGCTGCCGGGAGTGATAGCCCATGGTTAGACTATTTGCAAGCATTTATCCCATCAGCTTTTGGGTGTTTGATTGCCAGTAGTATGTTTGGAAAACTGAGAATGGCACCGTTTTCATAGGCTTACTACTGCTAATGTTTGTGAATTTCAAAAAGTAGTACATTTGCACCCATTCAAGGAGTACTTCTATGGTTGCAGATCTACTACTTTTTTGGTCAACAGATCACTATGTATATTTAAGTTTCCGATGCAAAAAAATGAACAAGTTGAAAACTATTAGTGAAATGAGAATGATGAGATAAGTCCACACAGACATGGCAGACCCGACTCGGGCCCCCAGGCCCAACCACAAATGTATTTTCAGGGGTTTTACACCCCAAATACCCCCGCTGAAGCGGTGTCCCTGCCTGCCCTCCTGGAGCGGGTAGTTCTTACTGGAAAATTGTGACTACGTTCACTTACAACAAAACAGCCTTGTTTCTTTGCCAAAGGGTCACTTATTTTAAGTGCATTTTCACTACACTCACTATTCTTCATCTCTGCTACAAGAAGACTTGCTTTGAGAATTGTCAAATCGGTGCTCTGTGCAATAAACTATTTGCCTAGGATCACACAATTTGAACAAGCAGGGAAGCTAGTGTTGATTCCAGGTTAGCTAGTTTCACATTTTTACATTTTGAAATTCAGCCACCAGATGGGTATCTTTGTGTGTGTCTCTCTCTGTAGTTTACATTGTAGGTGACTTTTTTGTCTCTCATTCTTGGCTAAGGAGTAAAAAATCTGATACAAAGATAACAGACCCAACTCTGGGCCACCAGACCCAACTATAAAGCCAAGCATGCATTTATTTGGGGGTGTCACACCCCAAACACCACCCCTGAAGTTACGCCCCTGGTTTTCGGTGCACCAACTGGCTTGAGTATTGGTTCTTGAGTGTCTAACGTTCTTCAGGGGGCTAGGGTGACTGCGTTGGTAGTGATCCAGTTGCTGAAGGCTTTGATGTCAGTATGCAGGTTGCCAATGAGGTTACGTTGGTGGGCAGTGAGGGTGTAGATAAAGTCTGTGTCCTTTATCTTGGCTGGGATCACTGGATTTTAAAAGTTGGCAGCTAAGTCACACACCCCTTTGGAGATTCACCTACTGTCTGGTGGGTACATTGTGCTAAAATGACGAGGACGTCTTCAATATTTATGGTATATTGCAGAGATATGACTTTAAACCTGTGCTAGATTCACAGATCTGCCCTTTGCTACTAAAGCAATGTGTTTAGTCTGATTAAATAAGCAGAGGTTTCTTATTCTTATTTGAGAATTCTGCATGTCTGGCTCTGTTCTTACCAGTTTTCATTGATCTTTTTGACCAATAATTCACAACTGACAACACCCACACCATGAGATGTATGTATAATAATGTGCCATTTTTTGTTCAATGTTGGCTTTGCTTGCAGATTAAGAATTACCCTCCAACTCATTCTTCAAACCAAATGGTTACTGACCACACCTTGGTGCATGGAGTTTATAGGGTTTAATTGGGAACCTAGTCGTCTGAGGTGTCTTCTACCTGTCCTTCTTGACTAACAGATACTCCCAAAGCTTGTTCCTGGGGTTGGGGGTTGGGTGGTCTATTTATTTGTTGCTCCATTGGCAAGACCTCAGAGAAGCCCAATTGTCTTCCAAGATTTTGAGATATTGACAGCCATCATCTCAAGTTTTGGAAGCTCCAATTTCAATTTATGAGGTGGTCAAGGGGCAGTTACAGTGGTAGGTAACTAATTCTAATTTTGACATTGGTATGTTATTTGCTCCTCGCCCTGTATTCTTCTTTAAATTGTATGCCAGCAAATTAAGACATGGGAACACTAGGGTCCATGACTGTGCATGGTCATTGGTAGATTTTGTGAGGCCTCAAACTCATCCAATTGGAGGGAGATGGCTGCTATGTTCTGGGACTTTAGGCTTTTCACCCACCATTATGTAACTGCCATGTAGAGGTCAGATCAGACAGTCAGAGTAATACAGGTGTGGCAAATACATAAGGAATCTCTGATAAAGCATTTGCTGATCTGGTTTCCCAGGTCTAATTGTGCTCAGTCTTTAATATCTTCACCCAGTCTTCTATTCACATTCCAAGACCAACAATTGTTGAGGCAGAAATGCTCAGTATGGAGTTCAATCTCTTCTAAGAGTTACTCCCGCTATCTCCTATGGGCGTTCCAGACTGCATGTCCTTCGCTTGGCCAATCCTGGCTGTTTCCAGCACACATATCAGAATTCTCTGTCTTTACCTCTCAGAATCTGGATTGAGTAGCCTTGGCTCCTCTTTTGTTCTGTAGTGGCCTTCTCTCTTCCTTTCTTCAATTTCCATGACACAGAGTTCGTGTCACGATCAGGAGGGAGGTATTGCAGATCCTTATGATTTTCACAATTTGGACTTGGAAGTGGTGACTTTCTCTTTTGCAACAGATGGCAAAGTTCAGGAGAGGGCAACTTCATTATGCTCTTGCCCTCTACATCTCTAGGTGTTATGATTGAGAGGTAAGACCTTCATATTTGTGGCCATCTAGGGAGTTAGTTGTTGCTTTTCAATAGTACTGGTATTTACATAAAACACAATATGGAAAAGTGCAACCAATGATGAGAAGTCCAAAGTATCACATTTTTAAGAATCGTCTTTCTTTACTAAATTTTCATAAAAACACCCTCTAGCGTTTCACTCAAAAAATAAACTTTTTCAGCAATGTGAACATATACACAAAAAGCAACAAATAGTACTTATACAATACAACCCAAAACGTCGTGACATTATTAAAAACAATCTAGGAAGTAGTAAGCATCCTACCCCAAAACAACAATATAAAAACCATAAGGCAACACAAGGGGAAAAAATGTCCAAAATACCCTACTACAAAGAGTGCACCACATAATCCCCCTATGTTTCTTGGTACATATACACGCACCTATTCGTAATTGCAACAACTCATTTAGAAATTAAAATATTTAACAAAAAGAACCTCAAGAGGAATTGAATCAGAATATGGCATTACTGCAACGTTTATAACATATGTTCAATCAGTGATGGTATTTAAAAAAAAAAAATATCTCTCCCACTCGAAGCAAATCCCCCCATATTGGACTTGTCATAATTGGTTGTGCCTTCCCATATTGCCTTTTACATACGTATCTGCCCTGCAGAAGAACCATTCAACGGCTGGTACCGAAGTATGTTTACACCGGATTTTACCTTAGGGAACTTTGTGAGAGGTGCGATTTAATGGTGTCTGCCATTGTATTTTGGTTGGTAACACTTCTTTTATTTATGTACCATGCACCTCATGCTGACCACTCTAATAGTGGTATGATATGAAGAGGCTGGATTTCCTTTCTTTTTTTTTTATTTTTTTTTTATTGAGCAGAGAAAGTCACAGAAAATAAAGCACCGCATTATGATCAGAACCAAAGAGATGTTATACATTAACTTGGAAACTGGCAACTAATCATACATAGCGAAGAAAAGAGACAAAAGGGAGGGGAGAGAATCCAATTAATACATTTTTCTAAGACTTCACATCTTACACTGTATTGTGAATATAAATTTATGTTATAAAATAGATACTATGTTATAAAGTGCAGGTGTGCTAAAGTGCTATTGAAATAAGAGGAGAAAATAAATAGATTAATAAGTAAATACATTCTTTTTCCTTGTTGAATTAAGTTTAAAGGATTAAATGAGTTATCCTACGTTTCCCTTGCATTTCGAAACTTATGAATAGTAAAATTGCTCTTAATCATTATTGAGAAGAGCAACACTAAAGTGCTATGGATTTATGCTAGCCCCCGTCTCTCTCCCTCGCCTCTTCCTGCATTACCTTCTCCCTCCCTCCCTCCCTCCCTTCTGCTCCTCTTTTCCTTTTACCTCTTGCTTAGTAATTTATTTCGATGGACTTGAGTTTCAGGCTTCTTTCTAATATAGCGAAGTCCTGAGGCGAATATAAAGTGCAGTGCTTGTCTGTTGTAGACGGGTATAGAGACCTTGTAAATAGTCTATTGCTGGTGCCGAAATCCCTTTATCTAAAGCATAATTTAAGACTTTTATTTAAAAAAAAAAAAGAAAATAGGAGTCACAGCAAGCTTAATCTTTTACATAAAGTGTGCAAACATGCTTAAAAAATATCATTGTGATGATAAGAGGGGTGAGGGAATGTTATCTCCTGGGTTTTTTTCACCCTTTTTATTCCTTCTTATTTTTTTCCCCCTTTTTTTTTTTTGTTTTCTTCTATTTTTTTTCCTTTTTCCCCCTTTTTCCCAAGCTGTTAAAAATTGATCTGGGTCGACTAGCAGCCTAGAAATAGTTGCTCCCAACCTTACCCGCTTAATGCCAGAATTGCCAAATGTTGTTACATTTATTCAAAGCCCCTACGCATCTGGCATAGGCCTCTTCGAAATTCATAGTCCTGGACATTTTATTCCTCCATTCAGTTAACGAAAAAATCTTTCGAGATCTCCAATTCTGAAGAATAAGGAAGCGAGCGATGGATAGAGCTATTGAAACAAAATATTGTTGGCTTTTGTTTATAATTGGCTGGCTTTAGAAGCATCAAATAAAACTAATGTTGCTTCAGGCAGAATCAGATGATTAATAGCATTGCTAATAGCTGTGAATACTTGACTTCATGAATTTGTTAAGTGTGCACAAGTAAAAAACGTATGAAGCCAACCACCTTGGCATGCTTGATGGCAGCGAAAGCAGCTATTTAGTACCATGGGATACATCTTATGAAGATGCTCCGGTGCATAATACGATGGCCATCTCGAAAGGAATGCCATTCTTTTATAATTAGCCGCCGGAAGAGATTTAGGGGCATATTATCAAGAAACGGCGTTAAAATTATCGCCGGTTTAGCGGCAGAAAACTGCCGCTAAAGCGGCGATAATGGGCTTGATAATATGCCCTGGAGAATTCCAATAGAAGCCCATGTGCTAAACCGGCGATAATTTTAACGCCGTGCTTGATAATATGCCCTGAGATTTATTTCCTAGCTCCGAAATGACTTGCCAGTCACTTACTGAGAGACTGCATTCAGTTTTTTCAAATACCCTTGATAGAAAAGCAGGTTTTGCGGCGAGATTCTGGAGAAACCCATACCAATTCCCAATAATTGGCTTATTACAAGTACTCTGCTTATCGATTGAGTCACTGGGTTTACATCATTGCATTGAACCTGCAGAAAATGTGTGATCTTATTAAAGCTTAGAAAATGTTGTACACATTGTGGGCCAACCCGTTCTCATAGTTCCTTCCATGAAACAGTTTTTGCTTGTCTAAAAAAGTCGGCAAATGTTTTGAATCCTTCTCTCCAAGGAGCGGACCCATATCTTTACTCTCCTGAAGCTGGACTAGGGAAATATTGAAAGGAGTGTCATAGACTTTTACCAGTGCATTCATACACCCACAGATATCTCGAAGAACTTTGTATCTAGTTTGTTTTGGTAGTTTTGCTGTTTTTATAAAAACTGGTGAGCTCATATCTGCTTCTTGTATCATTCTCTCTAAAAAATACTTATCTGCCAGGTTGACCCGATTTAAATAGGATGAAAGTACATCAAGTAGTGCTGCCTGATAATACATACGAATATTGGGGCATGCCAATTCACCTTGTGATTTATCAAGTTGTAAGACCGATAGCCTAAGCCTCGCTGATTTTTTATTCCATATAAAGCTCCTCATCACTGAATCTAGTACCTGAAAAAAACAGTAGGGAACTTTCATAGGAACATTAGAGAATAAAACAATTAATAACGGTTGAATCGACATTTTGAGCATTGATATACGGCCTATTATAGTCAAGGAGAGAAGAGCCCATTTATCAAGCAGGGCCTTGATTTTATATAACATTTTAGTGTAATTCAACTGAAAAAGGCTAGAAAAGTTATTTATAACTAATACGCCAAGGTATCTGATTGGGAGCCTTGCCTTAACGTGAGACTGTAGTGATAGCGGGAGAGCATCCAATGCAACGTTAAATAGCAAAAGTTCAGTTTTAGTCTGATTTATTTTATACCCTCCTATCTTAGTAAAATCTGCAATAATCTGGAAGGCACATTCTATATTGTCATTTTCAGGGTTAAGCTATAGAATCATGTCATCAGCAAATAATTTTAATTTTGCCATCTCAACACTGGAGATTTTAAATTTGCCCTACTACGAATTTGTATTGCAAGTGGTTCTATAAAATAGTCAATAAAAGCGGGGAAAGGGGGCACCCCCAACATGTGCCTCTTTTGATCTTAATTAGACCTGCTACCCTGGAATTAACCACCAGCTTTGCTTTGGCGCCCTTATATAAGTTGGTTAGCATTGAAATAACCTGGTGGGGGGGGGACCAAATCTTCCTAAGCAGAAAAATAGGGCATCCCAATTTACCAGATAGAATGCCTTCTGGACATCAATCATCATCACTAGGGCTTTTACCTGATTTACTGAAAAATAATCTTTAGCCTGAACCAGAAACTGAGTATTGGAAGACATTAAATGCCCTGCAACAAACCCAGTCTGATCTGGATGTATTAATTGTTGTGCTGAAACACGGATCGCCCAAAGCTTCATTAGCAATTTATAGTCTGTATTGAGCAGGCTGATCGGCCTGCAAGAATGCAGAGATTTTGGGTTCTTATCCTTTTTAAGAAATGATACTATAATTGCTTCTGAAAAAGTTGAGGGGATTTTGCCCCCACTTTTGAAAAATTAAATAGATCAACTAAAAATGGAAGAAGTTCATTTGAAAAGGTTTTGAAAAATTCTGTAGGTAGCCCATCATTTCTGCAAGCTTTTGCATTGGGCATTACATTTAAAGGTTGTTGAATCTCCAAGAGAGTCATTGGCTTCCGCATCGTCTGAGGATTCAATTCAGATAGAAGAGGCAAAGTCAATGAGGTGTAGTACTGACTGATAAGGCTCTCAGATACCATATATTGAGTCTGGTAAATATCAGAATAATGTTGAAAAAAATGTTTTTGAATTTCTTCCTGGTCAGTAACCTTCTGGCTTGTGATTGGATGTGCTAAAGAAGTGACCAGATCCTTCTCTTTCTTTAGTCTAGTTGACCAGGCAAGAAACTTGCCGATGTGTTGATTCTCCTCATATATTTTCTGTTGGTAAATGCTCGACTTTTTGATTTCTTCAAAAGTAAAGAAGTCCCAAAGATTTTGTTTTGCAGTGGCAATTGACCCTTGCTCTAACTCGTGCCCGTTGTTTTGTTCCCTGATTCTAATTACATTTTCTAGAGTGGCCTGCAGGTTTACAATCTGCTCAATATGTTTCTTATGTTTTATTGATTTTAATGCTATGATCCTTCCCCTTAAAGTTGTTTGAATGCCTCCCAAATAGAGAATAACTGAGCTGTATTGGAATTGAAGGTAAAAAAACTCTAAAATGAACTGTTTTGTCTCCTCCACCCAATCGGGATATGACAGCAAGGATCTATCAAATTGCCATCTGGATCCATCCCTATCTTTTGGCCGGATTTCAACCTCTAAGGAAACAAGGAAATGATCTGAAAAGGCATTGGAGAGGATCTCTGTTCGGCCCCTGTTTAGTGATTTAGATATAATAAAAAAAAAAAATTGTGACGCATTTTTAAATCTGAGCGAAAAACATGTAAACCTTCTGGGTAATCTTCTCTCCAAGGGACAATCAACTGGAAGCTCGACTTTAATACTTCTAATATCTTTTTGGTTTTGGGCTTGAGCTCCTCTTAGTTTTTGTTGGAGGTGTCTTTAACAAGATGTTATAAAATTGAAGTCTTCCCCACAAATCAAGGGACCTACAGCTCCAAGGGCAAGATCGAAAATCCTTACAAGGGCATCTGTTTCGTCGCTAGTAGGAGCATAGTAGTTTATAAATTGAATATTTTGCCCATTTATCAATACTTTGACCCATTGCTACCACCCATGTGTGTCTCAAATGAATTCTCTTACCTCCCAGTCAACTTTATTACTCAAATATATGGCGACTCCCCTAACTGCAGAACTTGCTGTGGCAAAAAATTAGTGTGAGTACAAACGTGGGATTCTCAATTTTGGCGCATTACTCTTTAAGTGGGTCTGTTGAAAATAGATTGCAGCAGGTGTAAAGGGCGCTAGCCAGCTCATCACACTAGAATATTTCTGCTTATTGGCTATCCCATTAATATTGCATGACAAAATCCGAATAGTACTATTTAAAGATAAAGACATTTAAAAAAAAAAAGTATTTTTTCCTTGCACTTAGCTTTGTCGCCCTTCTACTGGCACTTATGTTTTGTTGTATAAAATGCAGTAATTGTTTTCTGATCTCCTTGCATCTGCTCATTTTTCCACCTAAAAAGTGCTCCCTCCACCACCCTGGTTGTGCCCCCTAAGACCCCGAGTGCACCCCCAAAAAAAAAAACAATTAGGGAGGGGAGAGCCCGTCTCGCTCCCTTCCCTGTGATGTTAAAGCTAATGTGCCTTGGCTTGGGACTTGGGTCATCACATCGACGGTGACCGCCATAGCTTGAATTGCAGCCAAAACAGAAAAAAGAAAAACCCCAATTTTACAATCCCTGATCCTCATCCCAGTCCGGCCCCCCCAATTACTATCTCAGTTTTTTTGTTGGAGGATCTCTTTCGCCTGTTCCACCGAATTGTCCTTTGACAAGTATTTTTAATTTTGACTGTTGGACTATAGATGCCTGGTATCCTTGATTCTTTAATTCATTCAGCATTATTCTGAGTTCACGGCGTCGTCTTGCGGCTGCAGATGACATGTCGGAATAAATGTTCAACCGAAATTTGTCTTCTGTTTGAAATCCCATTAGTTTAATGGCGGCAGCTAGAATCGACTCCTTTATACGATAGCCTCCAAAATTGACAAGGAACGTGCGTGGATATTTGGCATTAGGCTGCTGATGAAATGGGACACGATGAGCTCTCATGATCAAGTGAAAGTCACTACGGGACTGTTCGCCTGGGATCGCATACTTTTGAATGAGATCTGAAATGAATTTAATGGGATCTTGCCCAATTTCCTGCCCTTCCGGGATACCCACAAAGTGCAAATTTGTCCTCCTTGACCTGTTCTCAAACTCTTCGAGCTTGGTCTGGACTTCCTCGAGCTCTCTATAATGTTTAGATTGACAATGTTCAAGTTTTTTCTGGACGTCCTCGAGATCAGAGATTCACTGCTCTGCAAGGGCTAGTTTCTGATTTAGCTAAGAGATATTTTCATTGATCTTTTCTAGCTGGCCCTTGACTTCTTTGTCAGATTTTTCTTGTTCATTTCTTAATTGCCTTATTTCCTGCAAAATTTCTCAGGGTTGCTTGTGATTGGAGTTATCCACGACTTCTTGTGTCAGGCATTCCTTATTTCCCCCTGACTCCGGTTGCAAATTTTCTTTGCCTTGTACTATTGGGTTAGAAATTTCTTTTTGAGTTTCTGGCTGCCCCTTAGAAATGTCCTGTACATTGGTTCCAATTGTGGAGAAGTTGCTCCCCTCTGGCAATGGACTTAACGATGGAAAAAATTGAGCTAGCAGTTGTACATCTTGGACCCCCGCCGGAGGTTCAGCCACTGCCTGAGCTGCTATTTTTGCCACCTTTTGCCCAAACAGCGGATATGAGGATTTGGAACCGAGGCTATCGGTTAGTAGAATCGCTAGTGTCTCTGGAGAGCAACTATTAACTCGAGCTACAACTTCCTGCAAAGAAGGTCTTTTCTGGAAATTTGAGAGCTCCATGTCTTGGCTCGGCTAACAGCCTGCCTTTCCCGACTCAAGTGAGGCCTGTAGTCTGTAGCGTGAGCCGCTGAGATTAAGACTCTCGTTACTCTCCTCTGTATTGGCTTCCAGATTCTCTGGGTTTAATGTTTCCATCTGTTTGTTGCCACCCCGTGCTTTCGGTTCTTTGTTAATCTTTGGATTTTTGGCTGGGGTGGGAGCTTTTACTGATCCATCGCGTGCAGTCAGCCGCTTCAAAATGCCTGCTTATGGCAAGGTTGGAGCTTGTATCAGACTGCTGCACAAAAGCACTAGAGGGTTATGGAGGGGGTGTTTGTGTGCTGAGTGGTAGCAAGCTGCACCCAACACCTAGGAGGGGCCGCCTCCACTACCTATCTGACTTGCTGCCCACACTAAGAGCTGGAGATATACAATGCTTTCAAGCCAGCTTCCAGCAAAATCTCCCTAAAATAAATGCGCCAGAAAAGCTCAAAAAGAAAGAAGAGATCCCCACCTCTTACCTCACAGTCTGGGCTACCAAGTCCAGTCCCAGACAGATTGTAGCTCGAAGCAGCTTCCGAGGTCATAGTAGCAGGACTGTATGACATCTGTAGCAGGAGCCTAGATCTGGATGGATTCTCACCTCTCTACAGGCATTCCGTAGACATAAAGAAAAAGAACCAGGGTGAAAAAATATGTGGGGCAACCAGCACTCTTGAGGCTTAATAGCCAGAATGACGTAGCCGTTGCGCTGTAGTAAGGAATCCCAGAAGTGGCGGTGTGAAATAGTGAGAGCGCGAACCCATCTCAGCCCAACTCAGTTTCTATTCAGTCTCTATCCATGTGCGGCGAAAATGAGACCGCTTCCTATAATTTCACACAACCTCAGTCGCACCCGCATCCGCAGCTTCGTACGCGTATCCTGATGAGGAACTCCACTTCGAGCAAACGTGGCGGTCAGCGCCGGATGTGACGTGACCACTGGCCAAAGAGCATGACGGATCGCTCTTTCCGGCTCCCTGACTGAATACTCTTGATGATGCTGGATTTCCTTTCTTGTTGACTTGTTTAACCATTTTACTTTATGTGGGAAAGTTTCCAGTCAGATCACTCATTTCACATTTGAGGTACAAGGCTATAGCTTAGGCTTTCAGGACCATATCTTTTGATTTTTCCGCCGTGGAATTTTATACCACTGGTTTATTTCTGAGATTTGCTCTGCTCTTGAGCTTTTTGTAGTCCTATATTACTGTCAAAGACCTCTCTCCAGGTTCCTTAACATCTTCTCCAATTTCAGCCGAAGTCAGAAAATTCTCCGCTTGTATCACCCAGATTCTTTCCTGGAGTTCGCAGTTTCTTCCATCTCTTGATATTTGTATGACTGTTGTGATTTCAGTAAGAAAATCGGAATCTTTCTGTCACACCAATATTCTGTTTATTGACTAGTTTAGTTTCGTGAGTTTTCAAGATTGGCTAGAGGTTTTTAAGAACTTCCCAGTATTAAATCAGAATGGCTGCAAAATGGCCAATGCCTGCCACATTTACTTGTGTTATTAGTTATCAAAGTTTTCACTGCACTGGCCCTGTTAAGAAATAATCTGTTGATCATGCTCATGTGTCCACATCTTAATAATTGCATTGCTTGGAATAAAATTAATTGCTGTATATTGTCGTGTCATCTCCTTCCTTCTTTTTCTGACCAGAGTTGGAGTGTTCCTTGGATTGTTCACTATATTATCATTGTGATAGGATGGGAAAAAAACATAAGCATAGGAGTAATGTTCTTATAATATTTGGTGTACTTCACTATGCTGCAGACTTAAACAACACTCTTTCCCTCTCATGCATCCTCTTCATAAATATTTGTTTTGCTGCTTTGTTAGCTAACACATGAACTGTTTAGCAATGCAAGTCCTATTAAAGATCCTGGAGGGTTCTAAGATAACCTTGACCATATAAATTGTATTAAACTTAGATTCACTGGGGGCCTGTGCCACTGGTGTGGATGCAGACACCCTTCACTGTGTAGGGCGGACTAAAAGAGTCGGACTCAGCAAAATGAATGTCAGCAAATATGATTTGTTTAGTTCAAGCTGTCACTATATGGGTCTGCATGGGTATTATGATTTTCCAAGTTCTCTACTCTTGGATTTATTAATCTATACAAACTACAAATCTTTTTGTTTATATTTACTTTTTTGGGAATTCGCATAGGTTTGACAGGTGATGCCTATAAACTTGTGCCAGCCATAAGTAAAACATTTGCAAACTCAATTTTCAGAAATGGAAAGAACCAACTTACCCCCTTCTTTGCACTTGAGAGGGCACAAAGGGCCAAGCCCGGCCGCCGGTCTCAGGGAGGCCGCCCAGGCCTGTGGTTGCCAAAGTGCTACACTATAAAGGCAGAGACCACTTTTACAGTATTCACAAGAGGTGGGCCCCTTCAGGGTGGGAAATGGCCCAGTGACTCTGCTCCCGGATTATTCACGACTGTACGGGCCAAAAGAGGAGGTCAAGAGGGCGCTGTGCAAAGAGGTTCTGCGCTACTTCCTGTACATAAACAATCATTCCCTCAACGCAGGCACCCTTGCACTATGGTGCAAGGGTGCCTGCGTTGGTGCTATGCAGCTGAATTTAGCCCAGTGCAGGGAGAAATGCAGGGGTGTGCCATTTTATTGTAAATACAGTGCATCCCTGCATTTCTAAAGTGATGGAGCATGGTGTTAGCATTTTTGGAGCTAACACGCGACCCGCCACTTTCTTGTAAACATGCCCCATGGTGTATTGATCCCATATATAAGCCTGGCTACCTGAATTTTCATGTCCCAGCCAAGCTGAGTTCAGCTGGAGATCTTTGGCTGGCCTAACTACTTGGGTCCGAGCCTCTCTCAATTGTAAAATCCAGCAATTAGTTATAGACTGTCCGGATATTCTGGGAATCCAATTATCGAATGCTCAAAATCTTTGTGTTGCCATCTTTAACATCTGCACCAGAGGGGTAAAGGGTGGTTTGGCTTCAAAAGCCCTGCAAACTCTTGACTATCTGGAAGGGTGCCACCTACAATACTATCTCATTCTGGCTGGGGACTTTAACACCACATTCGACCCCCGTGACTATGACGATGTCCAGCTAATCCATCAGAAGGACAAAATCTGGGCTGCTTCCCATCTGGATATTGCTCCTATAAACAGGTGGACCCAAGCCACTCTCCTATTGAAGGCTTTCTCCTTTAAACTTGGGGTTAGGGCCACTAATGGCCATACATGATCAGACTCCCAGGGTTGTTTACTTTCAATATGCCCAACTCCATGAGTCATATCGATTACATCTTGGTTGACTTGAGGTTGTGGTCACTCGATGATATGGTCAACAAGGAACAAGCAGAGAGTGACCACAATCTACTGTCCCTCTCCATGTTAGCTCTCTATGCTAGCCACCATCCTGATCACTCTCCCCCCTCTTATACTAGGTACATTGTGTCCTTAACCGATATTCGTCAGTTGAAGTGTGTCAAATGGTAGCCCACCAGGATGCTTTGTCCAGTACTGGTCAAGACCTCCAAGCGATACTTTTCAAACTGTATGATAGCCCCTCTAATGAGGTGAACTATAAGGCTATCAGTGATCTACATTGTCATTTTTTCTAGCTGATCCTGGCATTCTTTACAATTCCTGCCTCCCACTCCACTAAACCTGCCCTTAAACCCAATACCAGGTTCAATGGGGAATGTCGTCAGCTTAAATGTATTTTGGTGAAGGCTATTAAAGCTCAGAATACTGCCTGAATTTCTGTTTTAAGGAAGGCTTATAAAAATTGCCTGGACAAAGCAAAAAGGGACGAGCAAAGGTGGCGTGACCTTAACAATGCTTCATCAGCTAAGGATTCTACTAAATTCTGGGCACTGGTCTCATGGGGTGGGAACAGTGCAGCGCCTGAATCAACTTGTTATGTTTGTCCGTCTGAGTGGTCTGATTATTTTAAAAACCTATGACATGATGGCTTGACAGCTCCAGTCTAGGGTCTTTCCCTGTCCACCCCTTCTTTGAGCAACGCCCTGCCAATGTTTGATGAATCCAACATTTTAGAATTTTTCAATGCTATCACGAGAGGTCGGGCTGCAGGTCTGGATGGCATACCAGCTGACATATTTCTCCACAATTTAGAAGCATGGTCTAAGTACGTCCTCATTCTCGCTAATGCCATTGCTAAGGGAGCACCCATTACTGAATCTTGGAAGGGTGCTGTAGTGCTCTCAATTTATAAAAAGGGTGACAGGCAGCAACCAGCGAATTATAGTCCGATAGGTTTGATAGATTACATTCAAAAGGTTTTCTGCATTTGTGTGTTCTCTAAAATCCAGGATTGGATTAATGCTAATGATGTTCTAAGCCCCCTTAAGGCTGGGTTCTGCAAAATAATTTCTACCATTGACCAAGTCCTTCACTTCCTGTTAATTTACTGGAAGATGGTAGAAATCAGCAGAGACCACCTGTACAATGCCTTTGTCAATTTAAAATCTGCCTTTGACCTGGTCCCCCGTCCAAAACTATGGCAAGTACTCAACGATATGGGCATGCCTCTTGGTATTCTTTCGATAGTAATATGACTTCAAGAAAGTAACAACGCCAGAAACCGTTGGGGGTATATAGGGTCTGCTGACTGAAAAAATCCCAGTTTCCAAAGAGGTTTGGCAGGGCTGCGTGCATTTTTTATCCCATACCCATACTGGTGTACCTACACTAGCCAACATGAAGATCCCCATTCTTCTTTTTGCTGATGATACTTTGTTTATTCCCAAGACCCCGAGTGGCCTTCAAAAACTCTTGACCCGCTTTGACAAGTTTTGCCATGCCCGTGGATTGGAAATTAACACTACAAAAACCTAACTCATGTGTTTTTAAAAAGCATAAATTGCACAAAGGGAGATTAGTATCGGGGGGAATTCCTCTAGAGAAAGTGGACTCCTTTGCCTATCTGGGTGTCACATTTCTACCAACATGTCATGGAAGCCACACATTATTAAGACAGTCGTCAAGCATAGACAGATAGTTGGCGTCATTACTAAAGAGCACCGAGCCTCCTTCAGCAAGCCTATAGCACCAGCTCTCCTGATCTATGAAGCAAAGACACTAGGCTCTGCTCTTTACAGGCAGAACTCTGGGGCTTCACGAACATAAATAAATTGACTAGATCGGAGAACAAATTCCTGAGATCACTAGCTCTCCTAGCCCCTAGCACCCTTTCCTAGCATTTTTGGAGGATATTATGGCCCAAACCATATGTTAGAAATGGGATCTCTAGTTGGCAAGGGCTTGCACCTTTGTCCAAGCAGGGACCCTTCTTCCTAGTCAGGGTAAGGGTTGTTACACTCGTGAAGTAACCCCTGCTCACCCTCGTGGTAGCTTGGCACGAGCAGTCAGGCTTAATTCAGAGGCAGTGTGTAAAGCATTTGCACATAACCAACAGTAATACAGTGTAAGCACTACAAACGGACACCACACCAGTTTAGAAAAATAACCAATATTTTATATACTCAAGACAAGACCAATTACGACAAAAATCCACAATACTATACTTTACGAATGAATGCTTGATACGTTAACTTCTTCTTTGCAGGAATAGCACAAAAGCAAAGTTCGTACGAGTCGGTAGCTCCGTCCGAGCCTACCGTGATGCTGAAAACCACAGAGTCTAACAGTTCCAGCCGACCGCGTCGATACGGGCCAGCAGAGTCGTGAGCAGACTCGGTCACAGTACCTTTTCTCGTTGTGGCTGGTACGGAGTGTACGAGCCGGTCGGCGTTCGTCGCGGTTGCGGTGCAAGACGGAGAGATGCAAGGTGCGGTGTCCCTCGATGCGGTGCAGGCAGCGGCTCGATGAGCGTCGTGCAGACGGAGTCGGTGAGTCCAAGGCGTGCGATGCAGGGTGAGACGATGCTCGATGCGGTGCTGACAGGTTGCGATGCAGGCGACCAAGCCGGAGTGCGGGAGCTGGCGTCGGACAGCGGTGCGAGTCGGAGCGGTGCGTCACAGACGTGCGAGCGGTGCCCCAAATGCGGTGCGGTCTCGACTCTTGAGCCAGTTGCAGCGACAGTGTCGGTCTGGTCCGGCTGGCCCAGTGAAGCGATGCGATGCGAACTGCGGTGCCCACAGGTCACGGTGCAAGCAGCGGCTCGATGTTGGCGGCGTCGGACGTCGCCCACGGTGAGACCAGGGTTGCGATGCGAAGCTGGGCGATGCGGTCTGCGGTGCCAACAGGTCACCGGCCAGGGATGGATTCGGTTGACGGAGTCGGTTGCAGTTCCCTTCCTCTGTGGCAACTGAAACAGCGTTCCAGAAGCGGTACCCAGAGGCTTGTGAAGTCTTTGTAGTCCCTGAGACTTCTTAACAGGAGGCCAGCTCGGTTCCTGGCCCTTGGAGATACTACCACAAGTTCGTAGAAAGTTCAGTCCAGTCCTTTCACTGCCCAAGACAGAAGCAGCCGCTGCAGACCAACCCAACAAAGCAACAACACAGCAACGGGGCAGTACTCCTCCTGGCAGCTCTTCCAGCTCTTCGTCTTGGCAGGTTCCTTGATTCCAGCGAGATCTAAATTCATGGGGTCAGGGCCCCAATATTTATATCCCAAATTCCTTTGTTCTCTGAAGGCAGAGAGGCCTTTGCCTAGTCCAAACCAGTTCTGGAGCACTTTGTTGACAAGTCTCCGTCACTTCTTTCAGTGAGTAGGCCAGGGACATCAGACGCACCACAGGAGGTGGAGCCAGCATTGTGGAGGGAAGGCACTGTCCTATTCAGGGCCCAGGTGCGACCCCTCCCACCCATCTACAGGTCGATCTGGCTATTCAGCCCTGCGCTGACTCACCCTGTCTCCTGGCATCCCCCAGCCCCTGTCACTCACATTCCAGACACGGAATACACAACCTCGCAGAGGCAGGCTTGGATGGTTAGACAAGAAAATACCCACTTTCTAAAAGTGGTATTTTCAAACACAGAATGTTAAAATCAACTTCACTAAAAGATGCATTTTATCATTCTGAGTCCAGGCATACTAAACTCGAATTTCTACCATGTTCCCGGGGTCAGTTAGGATTATAAGCTGTAATAATCAAAACTGCCCGTTCTGGCCTAGGGGGAACAGGTAGCCTTGCAATAGTGAAAAACGAACTAGGCTGTAATTCACTATCAGGACATGCCGCACACACCCGGGCATGTCCTACCTTTTGCATACAACGCACCCTGCCCACAGGGGTACCTTGGGCCTACCTTAGGGGTGACTAACATGCAGCAAAGGGAAGGTTTAGGGACTGGCAAGTGTGTGCACTTGCCAAGTCGACATGGCAGCCCCAGGCTGCGCACGGGCTCTGCGTTGGCAGGCCCGAGTTACACTTTACGGGCTGTTTGCGTGGGTGGCACAATCCAGTGCTGCAGCCCACCAACAGCATTTGGTCTATAGGCCCTGGCACTCGCAGTGCACTTTACAAGGGACTGACAGATAAACCAAATAGGCCAATCATGGAAACACCAATCCATAACACATTTTATACAGGAGCACTTGCACTTTCCCACTGGACCGCAGTGAGG
Organism: Calotriton arnoldi; assembly: GCA_963921515.1. NCBI lineage: Eukaryota > Metazoa > Chordata > Amphibia > Caudata > Salamandridae > Calotriton > Calotriton arnoldi. Next base: position 2,530,664 of record CAWUFW010001744.1, read on the forward strand.
AAAGTGCGCAGAATCATCACACCAGCAAAAACAGAGTCAAAACCGGGAGGTCAGAAAGCAAAAAGTCAGGGGAAACACGCCAAAAGATGCCAAGTCTAACACATGTCCCCTCCAGCTGAAAGTAGGGAGAACTACCCAACCCCATTGGAGTTCTCTTCACTAAGGCGGAAGAACCTGGACAGACCATCTGCGTTGGCGTGTTCTGTACCAGGACGGTGTTCCACCGTAAAGTCCATTCCCTGTAGGGAGATGGACCACCTCAGCAGTTTTGGATTCTCACCCCTCATTTGCATCAACCATCTGAGGGGCCTGTGGTCTGTCTGAACCCGGAAGTGAGTCCCAAACAGGTATGGTCTCAACTTCTTCAGTGCCCAGACCACAGCAAAGCTTCCCTTTCTATGGCACTCCACCTCTGTTCCCTGGGAAGTAGTCTCCTGCTAAGGAAGACTACAGGCTGATCCAGGCCCTCTTCGTTCAGTTGTGAGAGCACCGCTCCCACACCATGCTCTGAAGCGTCAGTCTGCACGACGAATTCCTTGGAGAAGTCGGGTGCCTTGAGCACGGGCGCCGTGCACATGGCTGCCTTCAGGGCATCAAAAGCTTTCTGGCAGGACTCAGTCCAGATCACTTTCCTGGGCTGCCTCTTAGAGGTCAGCTCTGTTAAGGGGGCAACGATGGTGCCATAGCCCTTAACAAATCTCCTATAGTAACCGGTGAGACCTAAGAAGGCTCTCACCTCTGTCTGGGTCTTGGGGGGCTCCCAAGCCAGAATGGTGTCAATCTTGGGTTGTAGGGGCGCCACCTGGCCGCTTCCTACCTGGTGCCCCAAGTACACCACAGAGCCCTGCCCGATCTGGCACTTACTGGCCTTGATCGTGAGGCCTGCACCTTGCAGAGCCCTCAACACTTTCTCAAGGTGCTGTAAATGTTCTTCCCAGCTGGAACTGAACACAGCAATGTCATGCAGGTAGGCGGCACTGAAATCCTCCAGCCCAGCCAACACCTGATTGACCAACCTCTGAAAGGTGGCAGGGGCATTCTTCAACCCAAAGGGCATCACCCGGAATTGGTAATGACCTTCTGGGGTTGAGAATGCTGATCTCTCCTTGGCCCCATCGGTTAAGGCAATCTGCCAGTACCCAGACGTTAAATCAAACGTGCTGAGGAACCGGGCAGCTCCCAACCGATCAATGAGCTCATCAGCTCTGGGGATGGGGTGCGCGTCAGTCCTGGTGACGGCATTGAGCCCACGGTAGTCCACACAAAACCGGAGTTCTGGAGTGGCACCGGGCGCCGCAGCCTTTGGGACCAAGACCACTGGGCTGGCCCAAGGACTGTGGGAGGGCTCAATCACCCCTAACGCCAACATCTTAGAGACCTCCTCCTTGATGCTGGCTCTGACCCGGTCAGTCAACCTGTAAATCTTGTGCTTCACAGGATGGCTGTCACCAGTGTCCACGTCATGGGTACACCAGTGAGTAACACCGGGGGTCAGAGAGAACAGTGGGGCGAACTGTCCCAACAACTGGCGACAGTCCCCCTGCTGCTCCTGAGTCAGAGTAGGGGAGAGGATCACACCCTCTACTGACCCATCATGCTCCTTGGTAGACAGGAGGTCAGGGAGAGGCTCACTCTCCTCTTCCACCCCATCATCTGTCGCCAAGAGCATACTCACTTCGGACCTCTCGAAGTGGGGCTTGAGGCGGTTCACGTGAAGGACCCTCAAAGGGTTCCTTGGAGCCTGCAAATCCACCAGGTAGGTGACGTCACTTTTGCGCTCCTTTACCTCGTATGGCCCAGTCCACTTGTCCTGCAAGGCACAAGGTGCTACTGGGGCCATGACCCACACTTTTTGCCCAGGTTGAAATTCGACCAGAGTGCCATTCTGGTCATACCATCTCTTCATTTCTTCCTGGCTTGCTTCTAGGTTCGCCTGAGCGAGTTTCCTGAAGCGGGCAGTTTGGTTTCTAAAGGCCAGCATGTAGCTAAATACATCCTGGGGAGTTTTCCTGGGAGCTGCCTCCCAGCCTTCCTTTACCAAACTCAGAGGTCCTCTGACAGGGTGGCCATACAGGAGCTCAAAGGGGCTGTACCCAAGAGACTTCTGAGGCACCTCCCTGTACGCAAAGAGTAGGCATGGCAAGAGGACGTCCCACTTACGCCTCATGGGTTCTGTTAGACCCTTGATCATGCCTTTCAAGGTCTGGTTGAATCTCTCCACCAGACCGTTTCCTTGTGGGTGGTAAGGAGTGGTGAACTTGTAGGTTACCCCACACTCCTTCCACAGGGATGTCATATACTTGGATATGAAATTGGTCCCCCTATCAGAAACCACCTCTCTGGGGAATCCCACACGGGAAAAGATCCCCATTAACGCCCGGCCCACCACTGGCGCCGTCGTTGTCCTGAGAGGGATTGCCTCCGGGTACCGTGTGGCATGGTCCACCAAGACCAGGATGTACCTGTTGCCCATGGCTGTCTTGGGATCCAGTGGCCCCACAATATCCATCCCTACCCTTTCAAAGGGTGTTCCAACAACCGGAAAAGGTTGGAGAGGAGCTTTGACCTTCCTCCCACTCTTACCACTTGCCTGGCAAGTTTGGCAAGACCTACAGTGTGCATCTGACTGCCTTTGCATTTGGGGCCAAAAGAAGTGGGTGACAAGCCTGTCAAAGGTCTTGTCCTGCCCCAAATGTCGTGCCAAAGGCACGTCATGAGCCAGACCCAGTAGGAAGGTCCTGAAGCGCTGGGGTACCACCAGCACACGGGCTGACCCAGGCTCAGCAACCTTAGGCTCACTGTATAGGAGACCACTCTCCCTGTAGATCGGATGTGACCCGGACTGATTACCAGCTGCCTGGTCTGCAGCCTGCCGCCGCAGACCCTCCAGAGTAGGGCACTCGTTCTGCTCCCTGCAGAACTCCTCCCTGGTGGGACCCCCTTCTTGCTGCCAATGGGTCAGCTCAGAGATGTCTCCCAGTTCGGCTACCTGCTCCCCTGTAGGCACCGGGCGTCCCCCTCGAGGTCCGCCTCCTCCCGGTCCGTGGGAGCTTCGGGGGCCGGTTTCCCGCGCCCCTGCCCTTTCTCTTGGCAGGGACTTGGGCCACTGTTTCAGGCTCCAAGTCCTCTTGATCACCCTTTCTGGCTGCCATTGACCGAGTAGACACGCATGCCCACTCTGGCAACCCAAGCATCTCCAAGTGAGACCTGAGCTCAACCTCCTTCCATGAGGACTGCTCCAGGTCGTTTCCTAGCAGACAATGTACAGGCATGGTAGGGCTCACAACCACCCTCAAGGGACCTGAGACCCCCCCCCATTCAAAGGGAACCTGCGCCACCATACATTGGCGCTCTGAGTTGTCGACAGCAACTACTTGGTGGAATGCTCCTGGGACTACTTGCTTCTCAGACACCAGGTGACACCGGACCGAGGTCACACTGGCTCCAGTATCTCTGAGAGCCTCTACCCTGTTCCCATTAATGGTCACCCAGGTGCTATATTTCTTTGTGCTAGGGGGCACCTGGTTTCCTGGGACCATCTCACTGTCCCCGAGTGAGACAAGGGTCATTTCTGCGGGATCCCCACCCTCCTGTGGGCACCCCTCCTCCCCAAGCGCTACACTAGCCAACACTTTGGACTGTCCACCGGTGGGTGGCTGTGTCCCCTTCGGGCACTTGGGGTCCCCCTTAAAGTGACCTACCTGGTCACATGCATAACACTTGCGGGGGCCGGTCTCAACAGGCTTCCCTGTAGAGACCCCTTTCTTCTTATCACCGGGGGGCTGGGAACCTTTACCCTGGGTACTAGTTTGGGGCCCTTTAGAGAACTCCTGTGCTTTACCCTTGTCCCCCCACTTTTCTGCTGGGGACCCTGCCCACCTTTGGCTGAGTCTCCCCCAAACGCTTTCTTGTGGACCCTGGTACTCACCCAGCGGTTCGCTTCCATAGCAAGCTTCCTGGGGTCAGTTAGCTTACTATCCACTAGGTGCTGGCGCAGATCTGCAAAACATAGACTAGACAAGTGCTCCCATGCAATCAAGTTGTAGAGCCCCTGAAAATCTGTTACACTACTGCCCTTTACCCAACCATCCAGCGACCTGCAGAACACATCCACACATTCCAACCAAGTGTTGGCATCAGACTTCTTACTGGACCTGAACTGATCCCTGTACTTTTCAGGAGTAAGACCATACTTCGTGAGAAGGGCATCCTTCATGTCAGCATAGGTGAGGTGATACCCCTTACCCAAAGCTATCAGAGCATCCCTTGCTTCTTCCGGGAAAAGTGGCCACAATCCTGCTCCCCAATTCTCCTCAGGGACCCCATTCATGTGTATGGCTGCCTCATAACCCTGAAACCACCTTTGTATGTCATCCCCCTTCTTGAACTCCTTGCCTACGTTCTTGGGAATGTGCACAATCCTGTCTGCCTTTCTGGACGAATTGCTGCCACCATCTGAGCCTGACTTACTCCTAAGTTCTAGCTCCTTCAGTTCTCTCTCATGCTCTAAGAGCATCTTCCTCTCCTCTATGGCCAATCTCTTCTCCTCCCGCTCACTCTCCAGCCTGAGCTTCTGCAGCTCAAACTGCCTTGCCTCCCGCCTGTCCTCCAGCTCCTCTGGGGACAGACCGCTGCTGCCTGACCTGGCGGGTTCCCCCCTACCCAAAAGCACATCCACCCTGGAAATAGGCTCCTCCGCCTCCTCACTGAGATCACCAGGCTGCCCATTGGCATGTCTGGCTGCTACCCAGGCCCTCAGCGCCTTCTGTAGCTCCTCCTTCCTTGTGAGGCCTTTAATTTGGACTTTCAAGTTTTTACAAATCGCTCGTAACTCCTTTACGGCGTAGGATTCCAACCTGTCCTCCTCAAAGATAACTTCCAGAGATGCAACGGATGATGCAATTGATTCAGGCATGACAAAAGTCGTGAGTTGAAAACTGGCAAGATCAAAAATAGGCCAAAGAAAAAGAACCAGTATGTGGTACGTAATGGTCTGCGATATGGTAGTAGTGCACACCAATCACTGTAAGTCAAGTGCAAACACAAGTCCTATCCTCACCGCTGACAACCAATGTTAGAAATGGGATCTCTAGTTGGCAAGGGCTTGCACCTTTGTCCAAGCAGGGACCCTTCTTCCTAGTCAGGGTAAGGGTTGTTACACTCGTGAAGTAACCCCTGCTCACCCTCGTGGTAGCTTGGCACGAGCAGTCAGGCTTAATTCAGAGGCAGTGTGTAAAGCATTTGCACATAACCAACAGTAATACAGTGTAAGCACTACAAACGGACACCACACCAGTTTAGAAAAATAACAATATTTTATATACTCAAGACAAGACCAATTACGACAAAAATCCACAATACTATACTTTACGAATGAATGCTTGATACGTTAACTTCTTCTTTGCAGGAATAGCACAAAAGCAAAGTTCGTACGAGTCGGTAGCTCCGTCCGAGCCTACCGTGATGCTGAAAACCACAGAGTCTAACAGTTCCAGCCGACCGCGTCGATACGGGCCAGCAGAGTCGTGAGCAGACTCGGTCACAGTACCTTTTCTCGTTGTGGCTGGTACGGAGTGTACGAGCCGGTCGGCGTTCGTCGCGGTTGCGGTGCAAGATGGAGCGATGCAAGGTGCGGTGTCCCTCGATGCGGTGCAGGCAGCGGCTCGATGAGCGTCGTGCAGACGGAGTCGGTGAGTCCAAGGCGTGCGATGCAGGGTGAGACGATGCTCGATGCGGTGCTGACAGGTTGCGATGCAGGCGACCAAGCCGGAGTGCGGGAGCTGGCGTCGGACAGCGGTGCGAGTCGGAGCGGTGCGTCGCAGATGTGCGAGCGGTGCCCCAAATGCGGTGCGGTCTCGACTCTTGAGCCAGTTGCAGCGACAGTGTCGGTCTGATCCAGCTGGCCCAGTGAAGCGATGCGATGCGAACTGCGGTGCCCACAGGTCACGGTGCAAGCAGCGGCTCGATGTTGGCGGCGTCGGACGTCGCCCACGGTGAGACCAGGGTTGCGATGCGAAGCGGGGCGATGCGGTCTGCGGTGCCAACAGGTCACCGGCCAGGGATGGATTCGGTTGACGGAGTCGGTTGCAGTTCCCTTCCTCTGTGGCAACTGAAACAGCGTTCCAGAAGCGGTACCCAGAGGCTTGTGAAGTCTTTGTAGTCCCTGAGACTTCTTAACAGGAGGCCAGCTCGGTTCCTGGCCCTTGGAGATACTCAGCACAAGTTCGTAGAAAGTTCAGTCCAGTCCTTTCACTGCCCAAGACAGAAGCAGCCGCTGCAGGCCAACCCAACAAAGCAACAACACAGCAACGGGGCAGTACTCCTCCTGGCAGCTCTTCCAGCTCTTCGTCTTGGCAGGTTCCTTGATTCCAGCGAGATCTAAATTCATGGGGTCAGGGCCCCAATATTTATATCCCAAATTCCTTTGTTCTCTGAAGACAGAGAGGCCTTTGCCTAGTCCAAACCAGTTCTGGAGCACTTTGTTGACAAGTCTCCGTCCCTTCTTTCAGTGAGTAGGCCAGGGACATCAGACGCACCACAGGAGGTGGAGCCAGCATTGTGGAGGGAAGGCACTGTCCTATTCAGGGCCCAGGTGCGACCCCTCCCACCCATCTACAGGTCGATCTGGCTATTCAGCCCTGCGCTGACTCACCCTGTCTCCTGGCATCCCCCAGCCCCTGTCACTCACATTCCAGACACGGAATACACAACCTCGCAGAGGCAGGCTTGGATGGTTAGACAAGAAAATACCCACTTTCTAAAAGTGGTATTTTCAAACACAGAATGTTAAAATCAACTTCACTAAAAGATGCATTTTATCATTCTGAGTCCAGGCATACTAAACTCGAATTTCTACCATGTTCCCGGGGTCAGTTAGGATTATAAGCTGTAATAATCAAAACTGCCCGTTCTGGCCTAGGGGGAACAGGTAGCCTTGCAATAGTGAAAAACGAACTAGGCTGTAATTCACTATCAGGACATGCCGCACACACCCGGGCATGTCCTACCTTTCGCATACAACGCACCCTGCCCACAGGGGTACCTTGGGGCTACCTTAGGGGTGACTAACATGCAGCAAAGGGAAGGTTTAGGGACTGGCAAGTGTGTGCACTTGCCAAGTCGACATGGCAGCCCCAGGCTGCGCACGGGCTCTGCGTTGGCAGGCCCGAGTTACATTTTACGGGCTGTTTGCGTGGGTGGCACAATCCAGTGCTGCAGCCCACCAACAGCATTTGGTCTATAGGCCCTGGCACTCGCAGTGCACTTTACAAGGGACTGACAGATAAACCAAATAGGCCAATCATGGAAACACCAATCCATAACACATTTTATACAGGAGCACTTGCACTTTCCCACTGGACCGCAGTGAGGAAAGTGCGCAGAATCATCACACCAGCAAAAACAGAGTCAAAACCGGGAGGTCAGAAAGCAAAAAGTCAGGGGAAACACGCCAAAAGATGCCAAGTCTAACACCATAGGAAGCCCACTACGTGGCTGCCCTACAGAATGTTATGCAGGCAGATCGCTTTAACAAAAGCCCCTGGCTCCAACACATTAAAATGTCGCTTACCGCCATTGGTCTGGTTGACCTTTGGGAGACCCCACATGGTGGACAAATCCTCTCCAAAGAGTCTCTAAAAAACCTTTATTGGGCAAAAAACATAGCTGAGGATGACTGTAAAGCAGCCAGTACCACTCTGTCATGTGCGTTTGACTTTAAGTCTTGTGTTTTTGAGCAGTTTTGGGACTTTATCACTGTGCCCTTGGATAGGAAGTTGTACTTTTAATTTAGAGTGGAACTTAACCGGTGAAATCATTTACTTTCAAATGGCTGCCTTTGAAATCTTTGCTCTGTCTGTTGCGCAACCTCTTCAAGAAAACTGTTCTCCATGTTTTTTTGTCTGTCCTGCCTATGCTCGTGCACGTTTCTATTGGCTATCACCTATTTGGAGGCAGCTAGGTACACAAAGTCACTGTATTGCTCTTGGTATACTCAAACCTGATTGTCAGCTCTTATATGCAGGTGCAGATGCTAAATACTTGGGCGCAATGTGGTTGGCTCACAGGAAGGGTCTCTCCCCTCGAACGTGACAGTACACAACCACTGTGAACCGGCCGATACTTATCCAGCATATTGCCATTTTGCACTAGCCGCTCTCATATTTCTTCATTTTCCTTGTTATACTGTCCAGGACATTATGCTGCTAATATTGGAGATCGCTGGTTTTAACATATTGTTTCTGTTTTGAAATCGTGCATTCAAGCATGAATCACTGTTTTATTGGGAATATTATTATTTTAGCTATTTAAAATGTATTTTATTGTATTGTATTTTTTGCATGCTTTTATGGCCTTCCCTGCCGAAATAAAGTTTCCTTGACTTGACTTGGGTAAGAAATAATCCATTATGAATAAGAAAATCATGTTTGAGTTGTGCTTCCAGTATGTGAGGTTTTATGGCTTTTTGTCCATATTTTATCCGATTTATTAATTGACGAGACAGACTTGAAATCGTTTTCCATTGTAACATAACATTCGTTTTTATTCTGTTAACAAAAGGAGATTTAAAACATTTGCATATGTGAGATGCTTCAGGTCATGATGTCAAAAAATTCAGTAAGTTTTTCATGTGTAATAGTAGTTTCTGTATCTTCCGTTCATAAACAGGCATTAAAGACAACTCGAGATAGTTTATTTTTTGATAGCAAATGAGGGAGGCACGTGAAAATGCGTCTGAAGTTCTAGGAAGGGGACAACAACTTTGTCTGATATAATTCGATGCACCCATTTTATTCAATTTTTTTCCCTAGCATTTCAGGAAATTGTTCTATTGTTTATTTTAATTAATGTGCTATGCTATATGGTAAATTTAAAAAAAACTCAGTTTTGTTCTGAATATCGGAAATGAGTATAGGTTGTAAAATCTTATCAGATTTTTTAAGAATAAGTTTGGACATGCTACCTGGCATGCTACCTGGCAACATTCTTCTAAGTGGGAAGGAACAGATTTTCATCATAAGAAAATCAACATGAAGACTGTTTTACATTAAAGGCTCTTCGACAGCTCTGAAAACCTGGAAAGTTTACACAGCCTATTGATTTATTACAACTAACTTTGAAACAAATATACACAAATTTTGATTCCATACAAATCTGATTGGTAACATATTAATTCTCTTAAAGTAACTATTCAGAATACGGTGTGTAAAATCAATGGGTATAACATCATTGTTATAGGGTCTAATTGACCTCACCATGACAAATAGAAAGGATGCTATCTGCTAATGAGAATATCAAGTTTCTTTGATAATTCTTCTGCAGAACAACTGTGTGGGAGTAATACACAAAGACCAACTGCCAGTTACACCTAGTCACGTAACCCAGCAGGCATCAAATGCTTAGGACACAAAAATGCTAACTTTCTAAAAGTGGCATTTTTGGAATTGCGACTTACCAACTTTACCACTAAAGAGGGTTTTAAATTACAATTCTTTAGACACCAACCTTGAAATTCCTACTTGTTCCCAATTGAAGGTTATCACTTAATAAATGTATTAAGGTAACCTAAAGTTAGCCTATTAGAAGGATAGGTCTTGCAATAGTGCAAAACAAATTTGAGAGTTTTTCACTACCAGAACTTGTAGAAGTGAAAAATACATGTCCTACTTTTTAAATACTCTGCACCCTGCCCTATGGGCTGTTTGGGGCTTATCCCAAGGGTGATTTATATGTATTAAAATGAAACATTGGCCTGGCAAAAGGTTTATGTTGCCATGTCAAAATGGCAGCTTAAAACTGCATACACAGGCTCTGCAATGGCAGGTCTGAGATATGTTTAAAGGGCTACTTAAGAGGGTGGCACAATGAGTGCTGCAAGCCACCTAGTAGCATTTAATTCACAAGCCCTGGGTATATGTAGTACCACTTTATTAGGGACTTACAAGTAAATTAAATGTGCCAACTGGGTGAAGCCCATTTCACCATGTTTAAAGGAGAGAGCACAGGCACTTTAGCACTGGTTAGCAGGGGCAAAGTGTGCAGAGTCCTAAAGCCAACACAAATAAATTCAGTAAAAACAGGAGGAGTAAGGCAAAAGGTTTGAGGTTACCACCCTAAGGCTGACAGGTCTGACATCTTTCATATTAATTTTGATTGTACATTTTTTTGATGATGACAAACATAATCTTAAATATTTAATTTTACTAGTGTCCCCGGTAAATCCTGCACTATCAAATAAATAATGACAACAAATTTTACTTCCTGAGAGAATTTCAGATTTTTTAAGTTTATATCCAGATAGTTTTAAAAAACTGATAAGGGACTCCTCTATGCAAATAAAACAAGCCATTTAGTTCGTCCTTATTCTACCATCCGTTTTTATGCCCACCTTTAATAAATGGGCTTAGCTACTCGTTCCAAGAGTCTTGCTGAATTGTTCATACTTTAGTGATAGCCCAATCTCGTCTCAGCAGAGCTGTTACGGTTCTCTTGCCAAGTCACAAAAGGGTGTCAAAGTCCTTCAGCATCTCTATTGTTACCTGCTAAATCTAGTTGGATTAACATATCTTACTGAGATGATCTAATCTATCCCTGTTGTGGGTCTTAGGTGAAATCCATTTTCTACAGATTGCCCTTCTTGCTATCAACATCAAGAAGAACTCTAGGCTCTTTTGGTTCTTAGCCCATGTGTTCATCGTTGTATCAATCCCAAACAATATTAAGGAATGGCTTACCTTAACTTCGACTCCCACAATTTCTTTCAAGAAGCCACTTACTTCATTCCAGTGAGGCGCACGTCTAGGACATTCCACATTCCACAAACATATGCTTAACATCCATTCCTACTAAATTGCACCTTTTGCATCCTGGTGTCTCTCGAGCAAATTTGGTCAGTCTCATGGGTGTCTGGTAAGCACTATGAAGTGTTAGAAGATGGTTCCATTTTAATGGCACAGGCTTTAGTGTATTATGAAGAAAGTTTAAAGATACTTGCAGTGGATCTTTTACCTCAAGCTCCGGTAAGTCCATCTCCCATATCTGATGATGGTCTGTAGTCTTCTTATCTTCCGCTATCACCATATCCTAATGCCATAAGGATACTTCTTTCTTGATTTGCTTATTATCCTCTAAAAGCCCTTCATGTTTCCAATAGTTGATTTTTGCTAGTCCCTGAGCTGACCACCATGAGCATAGCTGCAAAAATTAGAATTTTCATACTTCCCCTTCAGTTAGTGTACAAAGTGCTTGCCAGGCAATAGGGGCTTCGCCATCTCTCAATCTCCCCAGCTGCTAGATTTTGCATTCTGTAGTGGATGCCTATTGTACCTTAGCCAGTCAGGAGTTCCGGGGAGTCCCAAATAGGCGCAAAGTCTGTGTAATAGTAGATCCCCAAAACTCTTCTCAAGTATACGCATACCTTGAGTGCTGCAAGAAGAACTTTTAACCTAACTCACTTATAGAATTTCAGGTCCTCAAACTTGTACAGAAATTTCTTAACACCCCGATGCATAGGCATAGCATTATACATATGGCCAAAATGGGATTCATCTGGTGTCCTAGCTAGAAATCAAACATTTTTAAATTGAAAGGCATAACAATATATGCTGAAGTCTGGCAAAGCTAAGCCCCCTTGTTTTAGATTCCTCCTAAGTTTTTTCCCACAGATCATTGGCCCTTCCTTGTAGTTTCCTGATCTGCTTGTCTGGAAATGACAACAATATGGTATTAAACAGGAAGGTCACCTTGGGGAGGATAATCATCTTAATGATGTTTACTTCCCCATAGATACCCAATAGTACATTCTCCCATCTCCCTAGTAGCCTTTCAATTTCCTTACTGACTTTGTCCAGGTTTTTTCCAGGAAGCTCATCCAAGTTGTGTGTTATTAGGACCTCCAAATACCTAATCTGGCCCTTGAGGCGATACCTAAAGCTTTTATTCGGCCATGCCATAACCTCAGTTTTTCCCTTATTCATTGAATAGCCAGATAGTTCCACAGATACCTTGGCATGTTGTTCAAGTCTGAGTATAAAATGTCCTTGGTTGGTGGTGTACAGGATTAGATTGTCTGCATATAATGCTATCTTGGTTGAAAAACCTGAGTATTCAATGGAAGCATAGACTGATCTAACCGAATCGCCTGCACCAGTGGCTCTATATATAGATTAAACAATATTGGCAAGAGGGGGCACCCCATCTGGTGTCTCAATGGAGCAAAAAAGCTTGAGTGAGATCATCATTGACCAATATCCTTGCTGTGGGTGCCTTATATGGGGTTTGTATTGTCTTCACTAAATTAGCGCTAACATCTTTAATACTTCCCAAAGGTATACTCCGTTGACTCTGCCAAATTCCTTAGCTGAGTCTACAGTTGCTATGGTCAAGGAAGAATCGAAAGTTTCAGCCAGATCTATTGCTCCAATAAGAGTTAGCTCATGCAGCTTCCTACCTGGGTTGAAACCTTTCTGATCAGAATGAACAAATGTATGGATAACACGTGATAGTCTTTGTCTATAATTCTTGTAAAGAATTTATAATCACAGTTCAGTAGTGAGATGGGCCTACAAGATTGGGCGTTCTTAGAATCTTTCCCTGGTTTCACAATCATGAGAACTGTGGCTTGGAACCTCTTTATTATCCATGTAGGGAAGTGCCCTTTTTGTACGGTCACCCCCACTCTTTTTGTCCCAATGCTGATGCTTATTACTCTGAAAGTGCACTGGAGCCTGCTGCCCAGGCACCAGTGCCAGTGCTCTCTCCCTAAATACAATGTTAGCAAATTAGCGCTCCCAATTGGCAAGGACATTAACCCCTTTATAAGTCCCTAGTAAATGATACCAAGGCTACTGAGGGCATGAGTGTAAAAATGGTCACCGGGGCCTGAAGCACTAATTGTGCCACCCTCAGTGACCCTAGTAAACAGATGACAGCAAACCTGCCATTGTAGACTGCAGGAACAGTCTAAACTGCTCCAACTCGACTTTGCCATCACCATGAGTGGCAAGGTCAAAGCATTATCTTTAATATATGTTAGTCACCCCTAAGGTAGGCCTCCTAAACTCAGGAGGCAGGGTAAAGTATATTAAAGATGTGGACATATAAGTGCAAGTTTATATGTCCCTATAGTAGCCTTTTCCATTAAGGACTGCTATTAGTGATCAGCAGTCCATAGAATAGCATGGGATGGCACTGGGCACCCCGAAGTCGCTAGCACCATTATGGTACCACTGAATAAGGTCATATTTGGCATCAAGCAGTGTGACTCATCACCCCTGACATAATTCCAAAGTCAGATTTGATGTGGCATGCACCCAGGTGGCTACCTTAGAGGTTGCCCACTTGGGCGCCGCAGCCGTTCCTGTGCCCTGGCTGTCAGCCTATACCTGCTACCACCAAGACAGGAATCTGACCTCCTGCCAGGAAGTGTGAACACTCCCAGGAGTTAGAAACAAAGGCCTGCCTGGGAAGGAGGTAACACCTCCCTCCCTGACAGGGTGGCTAGTGAAGTGGCACATGAAGGTGGTGAGCTTCAAAGCATGCACTGCCTCTGATATGTATGCAGGCTGACTCCCAAAGGAGGGAACAGCCCTCTTCCTGCCCCAGGCACATTTGCACCGGGGCAGGTGGGAACATTAGTTAGTCATGAGGCGTACACCTCCAGGAGGCTAGACACACCCTAGGGTGGGCTACCTGGTCTGTACAGTCGAAGAAGGTTTTTCCCATTTTAGAAGTAGCAGAATAGAGGGTTCTGATTGGAAAAGGTGACCCACACCCTCAGATGTGATCACCTCTGGGTGTGGATTAGCCGTTGAGGCTACTAGCCCATTGGCCACTTGCACCCACACCCCTAACACCCTTAAATCCAGGATTTAAAGGGTACCCCTTGCATCAGAACCTCTGATCTGTGAAGGCTGCAAAGAACACAGAAGAGACCCAAGTCTGCAACAAGAGGAACTGCACAAACCAAAGGTGGGATACTCTTAACCTGTGACAAAACACTCCTGGAACTGCACAAAGGAGACTCATCCTGGATATTGGAAATGGAACAGTTGTTTACAAAGTCAGATTGCTCAACTCCTAACAACTCAGCTAAAAAAGATTCAAGACGAAGAGCTAACATTTTAGCAAAGGCTTATAATCAATATTTACCAAAGAAAGGTAGTTTTTACAAAATTGAGGACTTTTGTTTTCCTTTGGCAAAATACAGATCAAAGTACATTGAAAGGAACTATTGGAAGATTTAATTTCTGAAAAATAACTGAATAACTCCAATAGTCTGGAATTTAAAAGTTGAGAAAAATGGCAAGGACATCACAACTGGTCCTGGTGTTTTTTTTTCTTAAGATAATTCAAAGCTGTTTGAATCTCATCCACAGAAATGTCCACTTCCAAAGAAGATAAATCAATATCAGGTGGAAATTATTTCTGTATTGAAGAAAAGTAACTTGAGATGTCTTGTTCTGCAGGAATGGTATCAGGAATAGAAAGAGAATGATAAAAATCATAACAGGTCTTAATGATATTAGAGTATTTATGGCATGGAGTGTTTTGCTCATTATAAATGGATTCTATATTTGTCCTTTTTTAATTTATAAAAAATAGCTAATAATTTCCCTTATTTCTGCTCTATATAATACTTCACATTTGATCTTATTAAAAATGAGGAGGCAAGCTCCATGGGTTTTTTATTAAACTGAATTTTATTTGCTAGGACCACATTAGCGGAATCCTCTTTAGAACTAGATATATAATAATAATGCTCTAGCATTTTTATATTATGCATTATATATGTTAGTTGTTTTTCAGTTTTTTTGTTAGAGATAAAATTAATAACAACATCCTTTGCTGGAGTTTTGAACATATCCCATACCCTTGGAATAGAAGGGCCTTTTGTAATGTTAAGAACAAAAATATCCTTTGCAGAAATTTGTAAAGAACATATGAATTTGGAGACATTTGAAGTGCATTGTTAAATCACATTCTATTTCTGTATGTTGATACAGGAATATGATCAAGAGTGGTGAGACCCAGTGTATAATCCAATATTCAAATTGCACCAAAATTTGCAACAACTTTCTGTTGTGGCTAACGTTTGACTTGAAGACATATAATTGATTCTTGATTGAGACCTGTATACCCGAAAAATGAAGGTACACTCTTAGGTATTGGAGTTACATAGTCTCCAGGAATCGTTTGAGAATAGCATATTGAATTGTTTCTCCCTTCAATTTTGGACATTTCTCACAGTAGAATTTCTGTCAAAAAAAGGATCTAAAACGTGATTACAATCCCTTCCCAGAATCAAATAATCTTCAGTACAGCTCATCAATTCGTACGCATAGTCAAACCAAAAATTAGTATCCTTTTGTGTTGGACCATGGTAATAGGTATTTTATTCATGCATAGGTTGATGCATACCCACCTCCTCTTATCATGATTTTCCTGCAAATTGATGACTATATCCAGTGTTTTACTGCATAAAATGAAAACACAATTCTTTTTCTTACTGCGGTCAAGAAAAACGTTTCCAATCCATTTCAGTTTGAGTTTTAATGCTTCAGTTTCAGACACGTGTGTTTCTTGTAATAATGCGAAAACAAACAACAATGTCTCAAACGGTATCATTAAGGAAGACAAGTATGTATGCATGTACAAGACATTACAGGAAGGAAAAGGGAGACTCGTGGTGTTTTTTAGAAAGTGCTCTTAGCATCATATATTTAAAGTAACAAAAATTAGAACAGTTATATCAGCACTGTATGCATAAATGCAAGGGCAACCCAAAACGTACTTGGTGCACTACTGTGCTCGTGACACACGAAGGTGACAGCGCAAGTGACAAGTGAAGAAGCAGCGGAAGGCGCAATGTGACAAAGTGAAAAGGAATATATATACAGAAATATATGGTTCAACAGAGACTATTTACAAAATTTGGTCGCGGTCTAGTTAAACATTTTGTGTGAACCATAGTTGAATTTGCGCCGTGGATTGCGCTGAATGGTCGACGGCGTTTTGATCCTATTTAATCAGGATCATCTTCAGGACCGGGTTGCCAATTAAGGGGTGCTGTACAAGAAAGGAAAGGGAAGAGATCAGGAGGGTTGGGATCAGGGAGACGGAGCGCATGAGGACAAGAAGCCTGCGCAAGGAGGGGTGGGGAGTAGCATACTTGAAAGAGGTAGACTGCGGGCATCAAGGCGCAGCATGGCTTGCCCAATGAGGAGAAGAACAATCTAACTGAGTCCCGCTGATGAGTACAAGGCCCTAAGGGATGCACGCAGCGCGTGGGAACATCTGTATGGTAGGCAATGCCGATGGAAGCCGGAGGTTCCTGGTGGTGAAAGGGAAAAATTATTGTGGAGCAGTGGAGAAAAGACCACGTGTGAGGGGGCGCAATGGTGCAGTAAACTCACCTAACAGCCGGGTTTGATGTGAGGCTAAGGAAGTCTACAAAAGGGTCGGAGCCCGATCCACTGTGTGTATAGGTAATTGAGAAGCACACGGTCCGTAAAAGGGGATCCTAGATTAGGGCGAAATACGGAACAAACTGGTTAGTAATTAATGAGGCACGCTTAGGCCAAGTGTAAAGCAGTGCGAGGGAGCTTACCGTGAGGTGAGGCGGGGGGGAATCAATCCGGAGACAGGAAGAACACTGCAATAAGCGCCCAGCCGCCACATTCGTGTGCGGCCGATCCGGTGTCTGAATGCGGTGAACTGTTGGCGAGAGAAGTAAACGCTGCGCTTCCGGGAGCGAAGCGTCAACGAGTCATGTGATCATGAATGACGCTACCCGGGGGTGTGGCCATGGAAATCCGTGCTAACAGAATACAAAATACCAGTACTGTCAGTGTCAGTACTGTCAGTGTGTTTAATTATTCATTCATTTATTCAATCGATTTAATTGTGTTTATCCCTGTGTTTATTCATGTAGACCAATGACTTCATCAACATTTAATTTACTTTTGTTGGTTACGAATATGACATTGATACCACTGGACCAGTCTGCTCCTTCGGTCCACATTCTGATTCTGTACCGCATTTTCTTCAAGATTGAATCAAGTGCAATATTTCTATCCCTCTTTTCCCCGTCCCAACCTCCCTCCACCCTCCCCTCCCTGCGCGTTTCTTTCTTCTCACATCGGACTACCCCCTGGCCACATAATCAATCGGATTTCCATGGCCACACTCCCGGGTAGCGTCATTCATGATCACATGACGCATTGACGCTACGCTCCCGGAAGTGCAGCGTTTACTTCTCTTGCCGACAGTTCACCG
The DNA here is from genome assembly GCA_963921515.1 of Calotriton arnoldi. NCBI lineage: Eukaryota > Metazoa > Chordata > Amphibia > Caudata > Salamandridae > Calotriton > Calotriton arnoldi. Next base: position 2,547,938 of record CAWUFW010001744.1, read on the forward strand.
CATTCAGACACCGGATCGGCCACACACGAATGTGGCGGCTGGGCGCTTATTGCAGCGTTCTTCCTGTCTCCGGATTGATTCCCCCCCACCTCACCTCACGGTAAGCTCCCTCCCTTGCACTGCTTTACACTTGGCCTAAGCGTGCCTCATTAATTACTAACCGGTTCGTTCCGTATTTCGCCCTAATTTAGGATCCCCTTTTACGGACCGTGTGCTTCTCAATTACCTATACACACAGTGGATCGGGGCTCCGACCCTGTCGTAGACTTCCTTAGCCTCACATCAAACCCGGCTGTCAGGTGAGTTTACTGCACAATTGTGCCCCCTCACACATGGTCTTTTCTCCACTGCTCCACGGTAATTTTGCCCTTTCACCAACAGGAACCTCCGGCTTCCATCGGCATTGCCTACCATACAGATGTTCCCACGCGCTGCGTGCATCCCTTAGGGCCTTGTACTCATCAGTGCGACTCAATTAGATTGTTCTTCTCCTCATTGGGCAAGCCACGCTGCCCCTTGATGCCCGCAGTCTACCTCTTTCAGGAATGCTACTCCCCACCCCTCCTTGCGCAGGCTTCTTGTCCTCATGCGCTCCATCTACCTGATCCCAACCCTCCCTGATCTCTTCCCTTTCTTGTACAGCACCCCTTAATTGGCAACCCGGTCCTGAAGATGATCCTGATTAAATAGGATTGAAACGCCGTCAACCATTCAGCGCAATCCACGGCTCAAATTTAACTATGGTTCACACAAAATGTTTTACTAAACCGCGACCAAATTTTGTAAATAGTCTCTGTTGAACCATGGGGCACATTACGATGACGGGCGGACAAAGTCCGCCCGCCACCATAGCGGTGAATGGGACCGTCCGCCATAGGAACAGCAGTCCCACCGCGAGTATTAGGATGCCACCGCCACAGTGGCGGTGGCATCCCCTATTCCCAACATTGTGGCGGGCGGTGTTCACAGCACCGCCCGCCACAATGCTGGGAATGCACATCATGCATTGGCATACACAAGGTGACAGGCACCGCGCGGTGCCTGCCACCTTGTCCATGTCAATGCCCCCCATGTGCACCCCCCACCCCTCCAACACTCTGGGGGCCCGCAACGGGCCCCCAATAGCGAAGACCGTATGCCTTTCCATGGCAGCGTTGCCGCCATGGAAAGGCTGCTCTCCGCATCCATCCTAATATGGATGGCGGTGTCTTGCAGATACCGCCACCATATTACTGCCCTTTTCCGCCCGGTCACCTGTGTGACCGGCGGAAAACCGGCGGACAGTCTTTCCGTCTGCCGGGCTCCCCCGTCATGGTAATGTGGCGGGGGGAAATGACATGTGGGCGGAGGGGAATGGCGGGCGGATCGCCACCGCCATACGGGCGGTGGCGATCCGCCAGTCATCGTAATGACCCCCCATATATTTCTGTATATATATTCCTTTTCACTTTGTCACAGTGCGCCTTCCGCTGCTTCTTCACTTGTCACTTGCGCCGTCACCTTCGTGTGTCACGAGCACAGTAGTGCACCAAGTACGTTTTGGGTTGCCCTTGCATTTATGCATACAGTGCTGATATAACTGTTCTAATTTTTGTTACTTTAAATATATGATGCTAAGAGCACTTTCTAAAAAGCACCACGAGTCTCCCTCTTCCTTCCTGTAATGTCTTGTACATTCATACATACTTGTCTTTCTTAATGATACCGGTTGAGACATTGTTGTTTGTTTTCGTTTATCTACCCAGATCTCAACCTGGTTTATGGGTTATACTCCTGTTGGTTCACTATCTTGTAATAATGCAACATGTGTTTTGAGTTTACCCAAATAAGAGAGAACCCTCTGTCTTTTAACATGGGGAAACAAGCCCTTTTACATTTCATGAAACTATATGAAAGACCATAATAGAAATATATTGCTATATGTACATGTAAGCTCACACAGAGGAAACATTTTGAAGTAGAAGACAACGTACAACTATAGTAAGAAAACCATTGTGGAGTAAAAATTCACAAATAAATGCAGACATATGAATTTACAATGAGGAGAAGTAAAGAGGAAAGAAGAAAACACGAAAAAGGCAACAACATACACAATGAATAAATTAGAAAAACATACCTACGTGAAAAACTACAATGGAATGGTGGGGGCACAGCTCACTCTGAAAGGATCAGGGAATGCAAACATTAGGATGAGAGCTAGATTGTGACAGAAAAAGAAGAACATGCACTATGGCACAAAATGTATATAATTTAGTTCAGTATGACCCCTTGCAGAGTTGCCTCTACATATTCTTAATAAATGGTGGACGGAGTCTTACTTATTAACTAGGCACCTCTAAGGGTGCTGCGGAGCATCAAACAGAAGCAACGGTCTTGCACCAGTGCCAGACCACACCCCCATATTAAAATATTTTAAATATTTTTTAAAGAGTGATAAACTTCAATATTTTTCTCTATGTTTTCCAAAAGGGACATCTCTGCCACAGTGAACAAGATCTCCACCTACATGTGAAAAGTTACTAGTAATAACTTCACAACTCATAAATCCTGCTGCAGACACAGCAGGAGTCTTCACTGAGGTGTAAATCTATAGTCGGAAATGGTGAATAGTATTGATTTACTACTAGTTGCAGTAGCCTATATACACATGAGAAAAAGTAACTCATAAATTTACCTTTGTGTATCGGGTCCAAAAATTTGAACAAAATTCTTTGTTTTACTCATAGCCAATTAGTTTACATCGGGCTTCTGTAACATGATCCATTTTATGCAGTCCAGAAACCAGTCTCACCACCAATGTCTGGATCAGCTGCAATCTAGAGAGCAGCATAGCAGAAAGACATAAGTAACAAACACTGGCATTATCATATCTAGAAACAATAATAGCACCTACCATTTCTCAAAACCTGAGGAATAATCATTAGATTTTCCTTGTAGAGTTGATGAAAGCATGCTGGCACAGCAGCATTTACTGTGCTTCAAGAAGAAGCGCCTTGCACAGTTTAAACCCAAGGTTGTTGTTCATGCTAGCAGGGAAAAGGAGAGCCCTAATTTGCTGGGACAAAAATTGGGATTCCCTAGGTAAACTGATCTGCATATAAGCAACTCAGCTGTACACCATTTTAGCATATTTTTACTCATCCAATCTTGAGTGGCTAGCAAACAGGACAGAAAAGTCTATTGGATGTCTTCCATGGGCTGATTCAGGTCTAAAAATGAGTTGGGTGTAGGACATTTAATCAACCCAAAAAATCTAACACTATTGATCAGGGGTTGCATCTATTTATTGAATAAAAATGGAGATAATGGCAATTCTTGAAGAACACGATATCTCCCAAAATTAAAGTTAGATCTAAAATAAGACATCATCAAAGACTGAATGCACCCTATTAGGAAGGAGGAGAATCCTGCCAGAGCAGGTCCCATTAAGCCAACTGCTGCCAGGTAGTTGATAAAGATGAAATCGTCATTCATGTCAAAAGCTATAGACAGGTGAAGTAAGATGATGTCAGCAGGGCGCTCACCATCTAGGCTCATCCTGAGATCATTCAAAATTGTCACAAGTGGTATCTCCATGCCCATGCTGGTTGAAAGCTAGTATGTGCTACTTCCAATAAACTGTGGCTTTCTATATAACTAATTGGCCAGGTGTTTCTCTCTTAACTTTCCAATAGAAGGAAGCAACAAGATGGGTCTGTAGTGGACTTCTAGTGTAGGGTCAAGATTTTTTTTATAAGGGCTTCACTAAACAACAAGGTCAGGCTGATAGGGTAGCAGAAAGATCTCAATGACTAAGAGTCATTAATTTAGAGATCGAGTATGCATATTGCATATATAGATATCCTCAAAACTCTAGGACAGTACTTCATAAACGTTTTAGAACCACACCCTACTTTTTATAACAACAAACGTTTGTGAACCTTCTACCTTTAATGGACATGAGGCAGGGTGATTTTTTAATGTAACTAAAGCATCGTGTGGTAGCGCATTGTCATTTACAGACATCATATTTTCCATTGAAATCACCATTATATTTGCACGGACATACAGTTTTACTGATAAAACTATATAGCACACAAAAGATAATGAGTGGAAATCAGTTTTCTGTGAATATTTATCATGTGTGCATCACCAAGTAAAATGTCTTCATTTTGATTCTTTTAAAATCTCTGTTTCCAGTGGATTTCAGAATTACAAAAAATTGTGCTTCCTTTTTACTTTCCTAAGTGCTGTATGGATAAAGCTCATTTATCTGTATTTATATTTGTGAGTTGTAAAAAAAAGACACACTTTCATTTCACACTTCCTGTTCTCCAGCAAGATTGTTACACAATTCACTGTAAAAACTACTCTCACTTTGCAGTCAGAGAAATAAAAGTAAACACCAAGCTCCAATGTAAAAAAATAAGCAGCAATTTGTCAAAAGACATAACCTGACATATGACCTCTGTTTTTGAAGCACCAGAATTTAAGGGCACTGCAAAGTATTTCTCGACCATTCGACACCCACCACTGTCGTGACCCACAGTTTGGGAAATGCTGCTGTAGGGCATATTACATTTTTTAACAACTTACAACTCTTCAAATGGGGCCTAGAAAGCCGATCTGGGATTGGGCAATTCGAAATTACAGATTTATCAGAGTATACGCTTCGAGAACAGGAGGGGATGGGACATTTATTATCATTTCAAATTAAGAATAAGAATAAGAATAGTAGAAACTCAGAGATCTATCAGGGGATTTGATCCATGACCAAAAGGCAATAAGAGAGGTTTTTCACAAGTTTTATTCAAAATTATATTCTGAAGATTGTACAACTATTCAAGAGCAGATTGAGGACTACCTTGAAAAGGTCGAAATTCAAAAGATAACTTCCATACAGAGGGAGGCCAGTGGTACGCAAAGTGGCATTGTGCTGCAAGATAGTATAACTGCAGATCAGGCACACCAAAACATCCTCGCCATAGGGGACCACCAGGGTGTCCCACCTAATCCGGGGTCAATGCCCTGCCCATATAAGTCACAATAAGAGGCTGCGTAAGGTGTCAAAGCAATTATTAGTCAATGGAATTGGTATGTTCAGGAATAGGTATAAGAAGCGAGGGAGGGCAACTATTTTTATGATCGTCACACATCCTGCCACTGAGAGGGGGAGTTTAATCCATCAATCAATCTGTTTGGATAGCCCATTGGTGGCTGGTCCGTCATTCAGGCTGATTACCTGTTATTTGTCCCTATGTAGGCTAATCCCCAGGTATTTGGTGGAGTCTATACACCAAGTCAATGGATAGTCAATGGTCTCACGTTTTGTAATATCAGAGAGGGGGAAACGTTCTGATTTGGCCCAGTTTATTTTAATGACAGAAAAGCCTCCAATTCAAACAATTTTGCAAATAAGGGGCAAAGGTTGTCAGAGAGGTGACAGACAAAGAGTAGTATATCGTCCGCATACATGTACATCAGTATATAAGGGCATAGGGCACACACTGAAGCCACCAAAAGGTCTGATTGATACGGTATATTTTAAACAAAGCAGGTTTAAAACTCTCCTTTTATTTCATAAAATATGGCAGAGTATAGAGAGGTTTTGTAACATGTCATGTTTCAATCAACTAACTTTTCGAATTTTGCTAAACTACAATTCTAATATGACATCATCTATAAGTATTAGCTATGTGTCTTGCTGACCAGCCCTGCACGTTTTCACTTTAGAGCAAATTTCAGATTCAAAGGGCTTGCTCCATTATGGAGTATTAGAGAGAGAATATCTAAGGCTCAAAGAGTTTTTTTTTCTTCGATACCTACACCTAAAAGCTTTCTTCTTTAGTAACTTCCTACTACAGAGATTAATTAAACAAATAATGCATTCCTGAAACTTTTGGTAAGAGCCTTCATCAAGATTATATAAGTTATTTAGCAAGATGCTGGGATATTATTCTGATCATCTGGCTGCTAAGTGGAATAGACATATTATTTATTTATTTATAAAGTTTTATATTGCGCGATCAAGACCAGTGGGGGTATCAGAGCACTTTACAAAGGGGGGATACATTGGTAAAAGACAGTAATAAAGTGCATTTAAGAACATAAAATATAAACATTGAAGAGTATCAAATCAAGGAGCGCAAACTCTTTCGGCGTCCAGACGGGGGAGGTCGTGAACAGCAAAATGAGAGTTCAGCAAGTAAGTTCAGTCGATAGCTCATGTGGCGACGGCTTTTAGTCTAACCATTTAGGCATTAGGAATGATTTTGACAGGAAGGTTTCAATAGAGGAAGTTCGGCAGAGTAACCTTTCTCAATCAGATGTGAATGTTTTTTGTATTTGTGTACATCATTATAAATTGTTAAATCATTTATATTCTACATCTCTTATCCACTTCATAAAAGGGGGTCTTAAATATTGAGTTCAAAATATTGGGAGACAGAAATGTTGGAAAAAAATATTGTGATTCCAAAATTCTGCAATGCAAAATTATCGTAGTCAAAAATATAGTGAGAAACCGGATGTAATACTATTACAAGAAACAAAGATGCCCCAAGAAGGTCTAGAGAACTTTGGTAAGAGCTGGATTGCTGTGTCATTAGCTCGCCCAGTGAAAACAAGAAAGGCGGGGTCGCCACTTTAATCTCGAAGAATGCAGGTTTTTCCACTTAATCACACTTAGCGGATAAGAGCGAAAGATGGGTCCTATCTAAATTCACAAAAAACACAGGGCACTTTCATGTCCTTAATGTATACGCCCGAACACAGATGACCCAGAGTTCTGGGACTCATTAACCCTTCCCCTGAGCAAAATACCTAGCACTAACCTCATCATCCTGGGAGGCGGCTTCAACCTTCCCATGGATGTAACCTTAGATAGACAATCCAGGTCCATCCTTAACCCCTCTAGGGCACATAGGTCACTACACAAACTCTGTGAAAGATTTAACTTACACGATTCCAGGAGGCTCCAACACCCAGACACCAGATACTATACCTTGTTAATGTTAATGTTAATGAAACTTGTTGAGTGCGCAAATACCCGAGGGTGTCTCGGCGCTATGAATGCAGTAAGCCCAGCCCGGTGATCAATTCTAAAATAGCCATGTTTTTAACTTCTTCCTAAAAATGGTGAGGGAGGCAGCCCCTCTAAGCTCAATAGGTAGCGTGTTCCACAGTTTTGCGGTGCCGTACGATAAGCTTCGGCCACCCCAACCTGTAGATCGTATTCTTGGCACTTTCATCAGTCTCGCGCCTGTAGAGCGCAGCTGTCTGGACGGTTGGTACCAGGCAAAGAGATTTCTGAGAGAAAGAGGTCCTGTGTTGTTCAAAGCCTTGTATGCTAAACAAAGAGATTTAAATTTGATTTGCTGTGCCACCGGGAGCCAGTGGAGTCTACGAATCTCTTTGGACATTGAGTCATACTTAGGAATATTTCCCAACAGCCGGGCAGCTGTATTTTGAATTGTCTGAAGCTTTTTTTGATATTGCTTCTGCATACCTAGGTAGAGTCCATTGCAATAATCCAGTTTTGACTGGACTAGTGCTGTTACCACCATCTTTCTAGAGTCCATAGGGATGTATGGCAGTATTGTCTTAAGTTTCTTTATCAGAAAGTGGGAGGCAGAGACAATAGCATTTGTCTGGTGTGATAGTGCTAATTTGTTGTCAATCCACACTCCTAAATTTTTCGCTTTTTGCACTGTTTTAGGTGCTTCACCCATCTCTGCCGGCCACCAAAGATTGTCCCATCTAGGTTGCAAGTTACCGAAGATTATAACCTCGGTTTTTTCAGAGTTGAGCTTAAGACAATGAGTTCCCATCCATCTATTAATTTCTCTCATACAGTTCTGAAACTGTAGGGTGGGTGAGGCTTGATGCCTATATGCTGCCATGACTCTCTGGGTGTCGTCAGCATAGGACGTCAGGCTGAAGCCAAATTCTCTGATCAAAGGGGCGAGTTCCGAGACATATACATTAAAAAGAGTTGGACTCAAAGAAGATCCTTGAGGGACTCCGCATGGTAAAACATATGGCTCTGATTGGTACCTGTCCATTGTAACTGTTAATCTCCTTTCCTTCAGAAAGGAGGAAAGTAGGGTCAGTGCCATTCCCTTGACCCCCATCGATTCCAGCCGCTGTTGCAAAAAATTATGGTCAACAGTATCGAATGCGGCTGATAAATCGAGGAGAACCAGGGCGGCTCTACCCCCTCTGTTCAATCACAGCCCTGATTTCTTCAGTAGCGTTGATCAGTGCAGTTTCTGTACTGTGCTCCTGTCTGAAGCCGAACTGGGAGTGATCAAGCAGATCATTGTCCTGAATGAATTGGGATAGTTGTTTATTCATAATTTGTTCAACTATTTTTGCCAGAAGAGGCAGATGGGCTATAGGACGGTAATTAGATGGATTGGGCACATCTAGATTAGGTTTCTTTAACAGAGGGAGAATGGAGCAATCTTTCCATATAGATGGAAAGTTTCCTGAGCTGAACATGCTATTGAAGATCCCTGTAAGTTCAGAGCTCACCACCTCCACTATCTCTTTAAAAACTGCAGGTGGGCAGGGGTCAGCTGGCGACCCGGATTTGGCTTCTTTTATGTGCTTTGCTACCACCTCAGGTGAGGTTGGGGAGAAGCAACAAAAATAGTTCCTCTTAGATTCGGAACAAATGGAAAATTTGGTGGGGCTGTGATTTGACGTGGCTACAAAAACGTCATAGATATCCATAACTTTGGATTTAAAGGCTGCTGCAATCGAATCACAAAAATTTTGGTCGCATTTAATTCCTTCGATCTTTGGTAACAACGCCAATTTATTTACTACCCTGAACAATTCTTTAGAGGAGTTTTTAGCTTTCTCGATCTGTTTAGTAAAAAAATCCTTTTTTTCAGCCCTCAGTAAATTTTTATAATGGATTAAGACAGTTTTATACATCTCTTTTTCTGCTGTGTCGTAATTCGCTCTCCAGCGTCTCTCCATTCTACTGCACTTTTGTTTTTCCTTGCGCAGGGAGTCGGTAAACCAAGGGGCCGTTGGTGAATTCCGATTCCCTGAGGTTTTCCTAGTGGGTACTGAGACCTTAATTGCTTCACTGAGCCAGTCTGTATATTTAATGGCAGCTGATTCTGAGGAAAGATTTAGCTGTGGACGTGTCTCGTCTAGATAAGCCTGAAGCATGGCTTTATCTACTTTGTTCCAAGCTATATAGCTAGAAGAGAGAGTTTTTGTTATTCTTCCCAGATGAGCTTTAGGGACTGCTAAGTCAAACTTAATTAAAAAATGATCTGTCCATGTCAATGGGAGAATTTCTTTTTGTAATAATCCTTGCATGGAAGTGAATATCCCATCAAGCGTGTGTCCTGCCTCATGAGTGGGTGATTGAACCGTCTGGGATAGGCCCAAAACCCCCAGCGTCTCTAATAGGGAGACAGTCTCCTTGTCCTCATTATCTTCTAGATAAACATTAAAGTCGCCGAGAATAGTAAACTCGTTACTGGCGAGGATGGGTTCCAAGAGACCATCCAGGTTCTGAACGAATGCGCTTCTAGCGCCAGGGGGCGATAAAGTAAAATGCCTCTGAACGTTTTCCTAGGGGATAGTTCAATAGAGAAATAGAGGGCCTCATAGAAAAGGGTGGAGGCTGGGAAAAAGTTAGCTTCAAACTGCTTTCGCAGAATCACCGCTACTCCGCCTCCTCTTTTTATCGGCCTGTCTACTCTGAAAGACCGAAAACCCTTGGGGGTTGAAGTAACAAAATCCGGGTCTGAGGCTGCATCAGCCCAGGTTTCCGTAATAAAGAGCATATCAAGTTTATGAGTGGCAATCATCTCTGCAATTTCATACTTATGCTTAGTTAGGGACCTAGCATTGATGAGACCACAGTGTATGTCCATTTTGGCAGCACATTTCAGAGGAGTATTACTCTTGAGCGGTGAAGTGGGGAGGAGTGCCCTGATTTTCTGCTCTGGCGGGAGGAAGAAACCGCATGAGCAGACCGACCTATCTTCGCTCGGGGTCAAGCAGCAACAATTCGGAATAGCTTTCGAAAGGCTTATCAGATCCTTACTTGTATATCTCTGCACTGGGGAAGGAGAAGTGCCAGGGGTTCTGGCCCTAGACCCGGGCCAGGTGCGGACGGGCACAGATGGGCTTGCCTTAGGCGCGCCTTTGGTGCGCCAGTGGTGCGCCCGCTGCACGCGTCCGCACCATCGACTCCCTAAATAGGGTAGTGCTAAGAAAGGCTAGAGTGCGAGGTGCCGGAAGTGAGTGGAATTGCTCCGCCCTCCACTCAATCAGCCCAACAGCTGTGGCAGACCGGGGCCGGAGCGTTCCTGAAAGCGAGTACCAGTGAGTGCGGGCAAAAGAAAGCTACTGGTCTAAAAACAAGTACAATACAGCTTTTAAGAGCAGGATTAAAACAAGATACTTGTGCGCTTCAGGATAAAAACAGGGCAATAATTAAAAACAAGGCAACAATTCCAAAATGAGCGGCGCGAGCAGGGCTTACTACAGTCCCCTGCGCGTCCGCACCATCGACTCCCTAAATAGGGTAGTGCTAAGAAAGGCTAGAGCGCGAGGTGCCAGAAGTGAGTGGAATTGCTCCGCCCTCCGCTCAATCAGCCCAACAGCTGTGGCGGACCGGGGCCGGAGTGTTCCTGAAAGCGAGTACCGGTGAGTGCGGGCAAAAGAAAGCTACTGGTCTAAAAACAAGTACAATACAGCTTTTAAGAGCAGGTTTAAAACAAGATACTTGTGCGCTTCAGTATAAAAACAGGGCAATAATTAAAAACAAGGCAACAATTCCAAAATGAGCGGCGCGAGCAGGGCTTACTACAGTCCCCTGCGCGTCCGCACCATCGACTCCCTAAATAGGGTAGTGCTAAGAAAGGCTAGAGCGCTAGGTGCCGGAAGTGAGTGGAATTGCTCCGCCCTCCGCTCAATCAGCCCAACAGCTGTGGCGGACCAGGGCCGGAGCGTTCCTGAAAGCGAGTACCGGTGAGTGCGGACAAAAGAAAGCTACTGGTCTAAAAACAAGTACAATACAGCTTTTAAGAGCAGGATTAAAACAAGATACTTGTGCGCTTCAGTATAAAAACAGGGCAATAATTAAAAACAAGGCAACAATTCCAAAATGAGCGGCGCGAGCAGGGCTTACTAGAGTCTGCCTTCTTTTCAAATCCCCATAAATCCTACTCCAGAATCGACTACCTAATGATATCCAAGCCACATGTGTGCCTGATCGACCAAACGGACATACTAACGAGATTAATCTCAGACCACTCAGCCATAACTCTCTCCCTTAGCGGCACCAATACGAGCACCCCTAGTAAGATCTGGAGATTCAATGATGAATCAATCAGAGATACTTCATCAAAAGAGAGGATTGAGAAAACCATTCTAAACTACCTGGAAGACAATATTAGCACTGACACCTCCCCATCCAACCACTGGGACGCCCTGAAAGCCACGGTAAGGGGCACCCTTATTAATATTTAAGCAAAAATTAACAAAGATCACAACAAAGACCTACTAACCTTAGAACAAGATATTAAAGATCTGGAGGCTGCCCACAGGACTGACATGGACCCACAAACACTCTCAAAACTCTCCAACAAGAAATACGAATGTAACAGAATCCTAAATGAAAGAGCGGGTATATGGGTCAACAAATTCAAAAGCTTAAATCAATGCGACGCAAACAGGGCAGGGAAAATTCTGGCCTCCTACCTAAAACATAAGCAAAGCCACAAGGGAATTGATTCACTCACGGATAAATATAATGTTACACATACCAAACCACAGAAAATACTAGAAATACTTTAAAATTTGTATCAGTCTTTATACACAGATGACTCAGGGATCCAAGCATCAGTCTGTGAGGAATACCTCAGAGGCATCCCACTTCAATCCATCTTGGATCAAGAAAAATATGTCTTAAGCTCCTCATTCTCTATAGAAGAGATAGACTCAGCAATTCGTTCGTTAAAAACAAACAAAGCCCCTGGCCCAGATGGCTACACTGCCAACTTTTATAAAACTTTCGCCCATATACTCAAACCAACTCTTCTGCCCCTTTTTTAACACTTTGCTGACTCGGGCACTATATCCGGGACCACCAGCGAAGCCACTATCGTTGTAATTCCCAAAGAGGGGAAAGACCCTACACAAGTTAAAAATTACAGACCAATCTATCTAATTAACCTGGATGCAAAGATCTACGCCAAGATACTCTGTTAGAGACTGGAACCCCTTCTGCCTCGCCTAATCGGGCACTCACAAGTGGGCTTCATGAAACAAAGGCTATCCAACGATAACACCCGGCTCCTTTGCCATATTATTGGAAAGGCTAAACTGGCCCCCTCTGAAACTGTAGCAGTTACACTTGATGCTGAAAAAGCATTCGGAAGGGTCTCATGGAATTTTCTCAGTGAATCCCTTAACCCCTTCAGTGCTCATGACGGAGCGGTTCCGTCATGAGCCACTGTGGGCGTGTGCTCATGACGGAACCGCTCCGTCATGGCACCCACCCATGGGGGGAGCGCTGGCGCTCCCCCCATAGGCAGCCCATCTAGCCCCCACAAAGGGGGATGGCAGCGGAAGAGTTTCCGCTGCCACCCCCGACCCCACCAGGCAATCCCATGACGTCAGCGCGCACAGCGCACGCCGACGTCATCAGGAGCAGCCGGACGCACTGGAAGCCTTTTGCTTCCAGTCATCCAGCAGGAAACAGATGAGTTTCCTTGCTCCGGTGGGGCGGGGGGGAAATCAGTTTTTCCTCTCCCCTGATGTCTCAATGCAGGGCATTCCTGCTGCACGATCGCGCATGGCGTCGCGATCGTGCAGCAGGAATGCCCCCACTAGGCACTAGGGATTTCTTTTTTATTTAAAGGAAGCGACCCTTTGGGCAAGGGTCGCTTCCTCAAGGGGCACAATATTTTTCAGACTTTTCTGCCCCCCCTGGGGACAGATCGGCTGGGTTTTTTGGACTTTCTGCCGCCAGGGGGGGCAGAAAAGCCCACTAGAGCCAGGGATTATTTCAATTAGGATTGGGGGCGATCCCTTGGGCAAGGATCGCACCCCATTTTTGGGGGGGCAGTAGTGGCTGTTTTCTGCTTCCCCTGGGGGCAGTTTGGCCCATTTTTTAGGCCAATCTTCCCCCGGGGGGGGGGGGCAGAAAACAGCAACAATCACGGATGCAGTGATTGTTTTTTTGTTTTTTTTTAATGGAAGCGACCCCTTGGGCAAGGGTCGCTTCCAAGGGGGAATAAAATTTACCAATGTATTTTCTGCCCTCCCTGGGGACAGATCGGCTGGGTTTTTTGGCCTTTCTGCCCCCAGGGGGCGGCAGAACAACCCACTAGAGCCAGGGATTATTTAAATTAGGATTGGGGGCGATCCCTTGGACAAGGATCGCACCCCATTTTTTGGGGGCAGTAGTGGCTGTTTTCTGCTTCTTCTGGGGGCAGTTTGGCCCGTTTTTTAGGCCAATCTAAAACAGCAACAATCACTGAATGCAGTGATTGTTTTTTTGTTTTTTGTAATGGAAGCGACCCCTTGGGCAAGGGTCGCTTCCAAGGGGGAGTAAAATTTGCCAATGTATTTTCTGCCCCCCCTGGGGACAGATCAGCCCGGTTTAAAACCCCACTAGAGCCAGGAATTTGTTTATATTGGGCATGGGGGTGATCCCTTAGGCAAGGATCACCCCCCATTTTTTTGGTGCACTTGTGGCTGTTTTCTGCTCCCCCTGGGGGCAGTTTGGCCCATTTTTTAGGCCAATTTGCCCCCGGGGGCGCAGAAAACAGCCACAATCCCTGAATCTAGTGATTGTTTTTTTTGTTTTTTTTAATAGAAGCGAGCCCTTGGGCAAGGGTCACTTCCAAGGGGGGTAAAATTTGTTTATGTATTTTCTACCCCCCTGGGGACAGATCAGCCCGGTTTTTTGGCCTTTCTGTCCCCAGGGAGGGGGGGGGGGCGGAAAACCACACTAAAGCCAGGGATTTGTTTTTATAGTGCATGGAGGCGATCCCTTAGGGAAGGATTGCCCCCTAATTTTATTTTATACTTGTGGCCAGTTTCTGGCCCCCCTCCCACCCCCATCGGGGCGGGTCAGCCCTATTTGAAGACCCACCTGCCCGGCAGAGGGGGGGGGAGTAGAAAACCCACTTGCACCAGGGATGTATATATATTTATGTTACGGTGTGGCCCCTTGGGTAACAGTTGCCCCAATGGGATGGGGCATTAGTTATTATTTACTTTTGGCTGTTTTTCTGTCCCCCTTGGTGGTAGATTGGCCATTTGAGTAGTGACATTGCGTGTTACATTGTTAATTGTTTTATTTCTTGTGAATTGCGATTGTAATGTTTTACTTCTCCTTTTTATTCTAGTTCGAGGCTTTTGACTGATGTTCCAGGTTGCGGTTTAGTCACTGGTGGTTCTGCAGTGTGTGTAGTTGCATGTGTTTGGTAAGAAAATGTTTTTCGTACTATTTACTCTAAATGAGTTTCATTTCCCTGCATGAATGTCTTTTTGTAAATGGTGTAATAATAGCTGAATGTTTAGCTTCTGTTTTATTGAGTGTGGAAAACGTTTTGCATTTGTGCTTGATGTGTATTTTGTTGTCTTGTGAGTAATTGGTTTTGTTTTTTTCTTTCTAGTGGGATATCGTTGGTTTTTGCTGTGTCTCTGCAGAGTAGATGCTGGTGAGTGTAGCTGTCTCTTGGAAGTGAATCGTATAGTTTTTGAGTATATAGATCTTTGTGATAAAGGCACAGTTTTTTTTTACTTACTTATTTTGCACAGTGTTGGTTGTTGTTGACTTGTTTGTGCAGTCTCCTTTCTTAGTAAGGATAATGGCTAGCCGCAGGATTACTGCTCAGCAGGTTGTTGGTATGCTTTTTGAGTCTTCCTCTGACCATGGTTCAGAGACTGACTCTGCATCTGAGGCAGAGGAGGGAGTGGAAGATTCAGGCAGTGAGTTTTCTGTCCACGAGGAATCATCGGATGATGAAGCTACTCTCAGTGCGGATGAAGCTTCTCTTAGTGTGGATGAAGTGCCTGTTTTAGAGGAGGACATTGATGTGCCGATAGTGCAGCAAGAGGCATCTGGGCTGCAGCCTGGGGCTTCAAGGCTTCCCGTTGGAAGTGCTGACCTCTGGGTTGCCCCAGGCATGGTGCAGCCGTCATTGCCAGACTTTACTGGTGTTCCAGGGTGTAGAGTGAATACTGAAAACTTTTCGCCGATACATTTTTTTCAGTTGTTTATGGACGATGTATTTTTGGCAGAGATTGTTGAGCAGACTAATTTGTATGCTGAACAGTATTTGAGAGACAACAGTGCCAGCCTTAGGCCCCACTCTAGAGCTACCCGCTGGACTCCCACAAATCTGGATGAGTTGAAGAAGTTCTTGGGGTTAACTTTTTTGATGGGCTTGCTAAGGAAGCCATCAATGACTTCATATTGGTCTACTAGTCCCTTGATGGCGACGGCTATATTTCCGGCAATCATGAGTCGTGATAGGTATTTGCTTCTGCTTCGAATGCTGCATTTTGCCGATAATGGTTTGGCGTTGCCATGAGATCACCCTGATTGTGACCGTCTTTTTAGGATTCAGCCTGTCATTGATCACATTGTAGATCGATTTTCTGAGATCTATGCTCCAGGGAAAGAAATAGCAGTGGATGAGTCTTTGGTCTTGTTCAAGGGCCGCTTGGTTTTTAGGCAATACATTCCTAGTAAGAGGGCACACTACGGAATTAAGATGTATATGCTGTGTGACAGCAGGACTGGATATGTCTCTAATTTCAGGGTGTACACCGGTAAGGATTCCAGGATTAACCCCCCTGGTTGTCCGTCCACTTTTGGAGTGACTGAGAAAATTGTAGAGGACTTTTTAACAAAGGTCACCATTTATATGTAGATAACTTCTACACTGGTGTGCAGTTGTTCAGGGAATTGGCCAAAGTGGACACTGTTGCTTGTGGCACAATCCGCTCTAACCGTAAAGGTTTCCCAAAAGAACTTGTTTGTCAAAAGCTTGTGCGGGGACAGTGCAGTGCGTTGCATAGCGAGGAACTTCTAGCTGTGAAGTTTTCAGACAGGAGAGATGTGTACATGCTGACTACCATCCATGATGAAAGCCCTTCACCTGTGACTGTTTGGGGTCAGGTTGCTGGAGCGCAAAAAAGTGTGCATTTTAGACTATAATAGGCACATGGGTGGTGTTGATAGAGTAGATCAGAAGTTGGAACCTTACACTGCTCTTCGTAAGGCTTACATTTGGTATAAGAAGTTGGCTATCCATCTTTTCCACTTGTCAACCTTTAATGCTTTTGTTGTATACAAGGATTGTTGTCCTGAGTCAAAGATGACTTTTGCTAAGTTTCAGGAGTCTGTAATAGGCAGCCTTGTTGTAGTGGAACAGGCAAGTGTTCCTAGAGTTGAAGGGGTGGAGGATGTGGCTAGATTGAAAGATCGCCACTTTCCTGATCACATTCCTCCCACGCCCTCAAAAGACTTTCCCAGTAGGAGATGTAGAGTCTGTTGGCGAAGAGGTATGTGGAAGGAGACTCGTATGTACTGCCCAGAGTATCCTTCTAACCCTTCCCTGTGAGTGCCTGCTTGTTTTAGAATGTACCACACGCAAAAGAATTTTTGGGAGCATCCATGAGTGGTAAAGTGAACTGCCTGGTCTGTATTGTTTTATATTTTTTGTTCAGTTTCAAGGTTGGCATTTGTGCAATGTATTTAGTTTCAGATTTTGTGTTAGTAGATTTGAATCTATTTACAATTTGTTTGTTTTCTTTTTTGTATTAAAAAACCCTAAATGTGATGGTGGTGTGTGTAGGCTGGCGCTTGGCTGGTGGTGTGCGTGGACTGGCGCTTGGCTGGCGGTGTGCGTGGACTGATGCTTGGCTGGTGGTGTGCGTGGACTGGCGCTCGGCTGGCGGTGTGCGTGGACTGGTGCTTGGCTGGTGGTGTGCATGGACTGGCGCTTGGCTGGCGGTGTATGAGTAGTGACTTGCTGCTGGTCACTACACACACTGCTAGTCAAACGCCAGTCCACGCAATCCGTCAGCTGGTGTGGTTGCTGTGTCAGGAATGTGGGCGTGTGAAAGTGATGGGCCCTTGAATGGCGCTGTCTGCTGGTGTGAGTGTTGTAATGTGATGGGCCCGCGGCTGGAGGTGTGAATGGTTTTGTATGTGTCACACATATGAAAGGTGTATGAATGGCCTGTAAAGAGGTTGGTGCCTTGTCGTGGCTTTACAGCTCACGAGCTGTGAGTCAATGGTTCAGTTTCTTGTCCTTTCAAATATTAACAGTGCATTTCATTTTTGTGCAATCTCTTGTTAATACAATTGTATATACTGAACCATCACTCACCCTTGTGCCAAATCCAACCAGTATGTGTGTGTACTTGAGGAATAGATGGCTGTGCAGTAATATTTGTCTTTTTTGTCTCTCTGCCAAGGTGTACATTCCATCTAAGAAAAACCTACCAACTGTAGATATTGTTGTAAACTAAACACCCATGGGAGTACATGGTGATGTCTCTCTTGTGGGTCCCAACAAGTTATCTTACCCACAATGTCCTGCAAACCTCAAAATGTGACTGTCACATTTTCCTTGCATTATTGTGCCAAAATGTTCACGCTTCAGAAAGAAACAACAAATTTACTACCACCCAGCATTTCTACAAGTATCCCAATAGAAATGGTACCTCAGTTGTGTGGGTGGGCCAAGTACCCGTGGCAGTGAAGGGCCAAAAACGTATTGTGGAGACATCAAAATTACCTATTTGGAAAGGACCTGGTTTTGCAAGGGGGGGTCACCTGAGTTTTTGGCCCCGGGCTCAGTGGCCATCTTGGTAAACGTACCAAACCCACACATTTCTGAAAACTAGACACCCTGGGGAGTCCAATGAGGTATGGCTTCCGTGGATCCCCCAACATTTCCCTACCCAGAATCCACTGCAAACCTAAAATTTTGCTGAAAAAATCAATTTGTTTCCAAATTTCTGTGTGGGAAAGTTGTAGGATTACCGGGCTGACACAAATTTCCTCCCACCCAGCGTTCCCCCAGGTCTCCCGATAAAAATGGTACCTCACTCGTGTGGGTGGGTCAAGTACCCACTGCAGGCAAGGGCCCAAAACATATTGAGGAGACTTCAAAATGACCTATCACAAAACAACCTGGTTTTCCAAGGGGGTCACCTGTTTTTTTGGCCCTGGGCTCGCGGCCATCTAGGGAAACCTACCAAACCCACACATTTCTGAAAAGTAGACACCCGGGGGAGTATAGTGAGATATGGCTTGCGTGGGTCCCCCAACATTTTCCTACCCAGAATCCCCTGCAAACCTCAAATTTAGCTGGAAAAAATCACTTTTTTCTCAAATTTCTGTGTGGGAAAGTTGTAGAATCTGCGTGGATCCACAAATTTCCTACCACCCAGCGTTCCCCCAGGTCTCCCGATAAAAATGGTACCTCACTAGCGTGGGTGAGTCAAGTACCTGCGACAGGCAAGGGCCCAAAACCTATTGAGGCGACATCAAAATTACCTATCACAAAACAAACTGGTTTTGCAAGGGGGGTCCCATGAGTTTTTGGCCCCGGGCTTGGCGGCCATCTAGGGAAACCTACCAAACCCACACATTTCTGAAAACTAGAAACCCGGGGGAGTCCAGCGAGGTATGGCTTGCATGGGTCCCCCAACATTTTCCTAACCAGAATCCCCTGCAAACCTCAAATTTAGCTAAAAGAATATCACTTTATTATCAAATTTCTGTGTGGGAAAGTTCTGGAATCTGGGTGGATCCACAAATTTCCTACCACCCAGTGTTCCCCCAGGTCTCCCAATAAAAATGGTACCTCACTCGCGTGGGTGCGTCAAGTATCCGCGACAGGCAAGGGTCCAAAACATATTGAGGCAACATCCAAATTACCTATCACAAAACAACCTGGTTTTGAGGGGGGCACCTGGTTTTTTGGCCCCGGGCTCGCCGCCATCTGGGGAAACATACCAGACCCACACATTTCTGAAAACTAGACACCCTGGGGAGTCCAATGAGGTATGGCTTGTGTACATACCCAAACGTTTCCCTACCCAGAATCCCCTGCAAACCTCAAATTTAGCTGAAAAAATCATTTTTTTCATACATTTTTGCGTGGGATCACTGTGCCGGCACAAATGTCCTACCACCCAGCGTTCCCCTTGTTCTCCTGAGTAAAATGATACCTCACTTGTGTGGGTGGGCCAAAGGCCTGTGACTGGGAAGAGCCCAAAACATAGGTAATAAGGGTATAGCACCGAGAATTCTAAGCGCTACATTTTTTTAAAAATACAATTTTAGCCAATTCTGCTTTGGACACCCACACAAGTGAGGTATCATTTTACTCGGGAGACTGAGGGGAATGCTGTGGGGTGGGACATTTGTGCCAGCACGGTGATTCCACACAAAAATATGTGGAAAATGTGTTTTTTTTCAGCTAAATTTGAGGTTTGCAGGGGATTCTGGGTAGGGAAACGTTGGGGGATCCACGCAAGCCATACCTCATTGGACTCCCCAGGGTGTCTAGTTTTCAGAAATGTGTGGATTTGGTAGGTTTCCCTAGATGGCGTTGAGCCTGGGGCCAAAAAACCAGGTGCCCCCCCAAACCAGATAGTTTTGTTATAGGTAATTTTGAAGTCTCCACAGTACGATTTGGGCCATTTCCTGTTGCAGCCACTATGCCTACCCACACAAGTGAGGTACCATTTTTATCGGCAGACCTGGGGGATGCTGGGTGGTAGGAAATTTGTGTCTGCCCGGTGATCCTACAACTTTCCCACACAGAAATGTGTGAAAAATTAGATTTTTTCAACAAAATTTGAGGTTTGCAGGGGATTCTGGGTAGGGAAATGTTGGGGGACCCATGCAAGCCATACCTTGCTGGACTCCCCCGGGTGGCTAGTTTTCATAAATGTGTGGGTTTGCTAGGTTTCCCTAGAGGGCCGCCGAGCCCGGGGCAAAAAACTCATGGGACCCCCTTGCAAAACCAGGTTGTTTTGTGATAGGTAATTTTGATGTCGCCTCAATAGGTTTTGGGCCCTTGCCTGTCGCTGGTACTTGACCCACCCACGCGAGTGAAGTACCATTTATATCGGGAGACCTGGGGGAACGCTGGGTGGTAGGAAATGTGTGTCTGCCCGGTGATCCTACAACTTTCTCACACAGAAATGTGTGAAAAATTTGATTTTCTTCAACAAAATTTGAGGTTTGCAGGGGATTCTGGGTAGGGAAATGTTGGGGGACCCACGCAAGCCATACCTTGCTGGACTCCCCCAGGTGTCTAGTTTTCAGAAATGTGTGGGTTTGGTAGGTTTCCTGTTAGACCTGGCACCATTGGCGTGGGTCTCCCTTCCATTTTTCGCTGTTGTCTCCTCTGTTTTACTGGTGTTAGATGCTCTGGGCGCTGTGCCACTGCCATTCAGTGTCACAGCGCGAATGCTCCCTGTATAAATATGTCTATGTGAATTGGTATATCCCTGATTGGCTTATTTGGTTTACCTGTTAGTCCCTAGTAGTGTGGCCTATGTGTGCCCAGGGCTGGTAAACCAAATGCTGCTGGTGGGCCTGCAGCACTGATGTGTGCCACCCACAGAAGCAGCTTGTAAAGTGTGTCTCAGACCTGCCACTGCAGTGTCTGTGTGCAGTCCAGAACTGCCATCTTGGCTGTGAAGTGCACTCACTTCCCAGTCCCTGAACCTTCCCTTAGCATCCTGTAAGTCACCCCTATGGTAGGGTGCCTTGTATGTGTAAGGCAGGACATGCCTTGGTGTGTGTAGCATGTCCTGGTAGTGAATTATGCACCATTTCGTTTTTCACTACTGTAAGGCTACCTGTTCCTCATAGGCTAGAATGGGCAGTTTGACTATTACATGCTATAGTCCTAACTGACCCCAGGAACATGGTAGAAAAACGAATTTAGTATGCCTGAGCTCAGAATATTAAAATACACCTTTTAGTGAAGTTTATTTTTATATTCTGTGTTTGAAAATACCACTTTTAGAAAGTAGGTATTTTCTTGCCTAAGCCTTCCAGTGTGCTCTGCCGTTATGTGTATTGGCTGTCTGGTTTTAGAGGGGCAGGACAGGCTGAGTCAGACCTGGGTGGAATAGAGAGATCTGCATTTAGAGTGTGGGGAGGGGTGGCTCTTTGATCTGAATAGGGCTGTGCCTGGCAAGGTGAATGCTGGCTCCACCTCCCACTGTGTGTCTGCTAGCAGACCCCCTCTTTCTGAAAGGAAGGATGCAGCCTGGTAAACAAAGTGCTCCAGGCCTGAGCAGAACTGGTTCTGGCTAGGTTCAGGGACTGGTAGCTTCAAGGATCAAATGTTTTTGGGGTATAAATATCTGTGCTCAAACCCCCTACTTTTGTATTGCTTTTGGATCTGGAGAGGAATCTCTGTCCGTGCCACTGGAGGAATCTGCAGGAAGTGACTGTCCCTGTGCTGTGTGTTGTTTCTTGCACTGGCCTGCAGCAGTGACCACTGGACCTTGAAGGAGAGGAAAAGGAACTCTTGAGAGAACTTTTATTTTTGTACAGCAATCACCCAAGGGCTAGGAAAAGAGCTAGCCTCCTGCTGGAGTCTCAGGCACAACAGACTCCACCACCAACCTCCTGCTTCCTCCCTGCGAGGACTGCTATCTGCTGAGGAGGCTCCTGTGAGTTCCAGGGCCTCTAGTTTGCATCAGAGAAAAGAGGGTAAGAAATCGACGCTAACGCATCTTTGCGGGCCGCTGCAGTCGAGAGCGCTGGGAAAATCATCGCGCTACTGCCGCCGAGGGCCCGCAACCCGAAACCATCGCTGATGCCCCTTTGCGAGCCGCTGCAGCCGAGACGCGCTGGAAAGATCATCGCGCTGCTGTCGCCGCGCACTCGCAACCCTTAAAGAAATCATCGCTTCGAGACATCGCAGTGCGGACGCCGTGCGTTCGCCACTTTGATCGCATCGCACCGAAATTCGTCGCTCCCTCGCGGAGCGTCTTGTCTTCGCATCGCAACACGATCGCACAGCGCAACAGGATCACTGCATCGACTTCTCCCACGCGGCAAGAAAGTCATCGCATCGGCGGTCCAGCGTGCCAAAGTTTGTCGCATCGTCTCCGCACGCATCCCGCAGATCGGCGCATCATCCTCCCTTGCGGCAAGGATTTCAACGCATCGCCGGCCTCGCGTGCCGAGAATCATCGCTACAGCTTATTTGCGACACTTTGTTGGTTTTGCTACTAAACCCAGGTACTTTGTGAAAGAAAGGGTCGCAGAGACCACTGCTTTGAACTTGAACCTTATTTTTGCAACCTTTGAACTATTTTTGACAGCCTTTCAACAGCTATCCTACTTTTGACAGTATTGTGGCTTTTACAGTTATTGGTCTTGTGATAAATCTGCCTTTATATAAAGATACTTATTTTTTATAATAACTACTTGTGTGGTGTCCCTTTGTAGTGTTCCTCACTGTGTTACTGTGTATGATCATAAATGCTTCACACCCTGCCTCTGAGATAAGCCTACCTGCTCGTGCTACGTTACCACAGGGTTGAGCAGGGGTATTAAAGAGGGTAGCCCTCTCACTCTGACTTAGGAAGAAGGGTCCCTACTTGGACAGTGGCCAGCCATTGCCAACTAGAGACCCCCATTTCTAACATTGGTGGTCAGCGGTGAGGATCTGGACTTGCATTTATGATCGCATACAGTAATTATAGTGTACACTACTAGTGAGTGCAGACCATAACGTACCGCATACATTTTTTGAGAATTTTTTTGCTCCTATATTGTGATTGATATTGCCGGTGATTTTTCACCCGCGCACATTTTCTGAGAGTTTTTGGGATCCTATATTGTGATTGATATTGCCGGTGATTCTTCACCCGCGCCCATTTATTGAAAGTTTTTGATCCCCTATTGTAATTGATATTGCCGGTGATTTTTCACCCGCGTACATTTCTGAGAGTTCTTGGGATCCTATATTGTGATTGATATTGCCGTTGATTTTTCACCCGCGCCCATTTATTGAAAGTTTTTTTGATCCCCTATTGTGATTGATATTGCTGGTGATTTTTCACCCACGCACATTTCTGAGAGTTTTTAGGATCCTATATTGTGATTGATATTGCCGGTGATTTTTCACCCGCTTACATTTCTTGAGAAGTTTTCTTCTATCCTTTATTGATATAGCCAGTTATTTCTACAATGGGCAAGCCCAGATCCAATGCCTCAGAGGATCTCTCCTGGGAAGAAGAGAAAATAGAAACCTACAATGCCAAGCAGCTCAAATATTTTTGCAAGCAGTTCACAGTCCCTATCACAGGTCTCACTAGAAGGGAAGAGTATTACAAGGCGCTGAAGGCCTGGCTAGAAGCCAGGGAGGCCCCTAAGGATCTAGGAGAGCTTGTGGAGGGAGGAGAGCAGCAGGGCGATGTAGTAGACTTAGTAGGAGATCCAGCCCTTTCCAACTCGGGCTCTAGTGTGTCCGCTAAGGGTCTGTCCCCAGAAGAGCTGGAGGACAGGGAGAGAGATAGGCGGCATAATATGGAGATGGCTAAGCTTAAAATGGATGGTCACCGGGACCTAGAGAACAAGAAGTTAGAAATTGAGATTATGAGGATGAAGCTGGAGCATGAGAGAGTATTGAGGGAGTTGGAGATTAAAGCTAAGAGCATAGAAATCTCCCCCTCTGGTGGCAGCGTACCTGTAGTGCACCCTGAGAGTAGGGTGTATATACCCAAGGAGGTTATTAAAGATTTCCACAAAAGTGAAGATATTGGGCAATGGTTTGGCGCTTATGAATTAGCCATGGTGTCCCACCGGGTCCCTGAGAAGGATTGGGGAGCGGGGTTGTGGGGACGCTTTGTGAGTGAGGGGAGGGATACCTTGTTGGACCTGACCCCAGAAAGTAGGATGGTTTATGCCCACATGAAGGAAGCGTTGATGACCCGCTATGGTTTGACCCCTGAAATGTATAGGCAGAGGTTTAGGGTCTGTAAGAAGCTAGAGGGTACCACGTGGGTTGAATATGTGTCCTTTTTTTGCAGAGCCATGGAACGCTGGGTAAAAGGTAGCAAAGTAGAAACTTTTGCACAGTTGTATGATTTGATTGCATGGGAGCATTTATCTAGTAATTGTTTTCCTGAGCTACGCCAGCACCTAATTGATTGCAAGCTGACTAACCTAGGAAGCTTGCTGAGGAGGCGGACCGCTGGGTGAGCACCCGGGTCCGCAAGGGTCCAGTGGGAGACGTCGCCAAAGGTGGGCAGGGTCCCCAGCAGAGGAGTGGGGGGGACAAGGGTCAACAGAGGGAGTTCCACCGAGGGCCCCAAAGTAATCCCCAGGGAACCAAGCAGTGGTGTCCCAGCCCCCACAAGAAAGGAGGACCGGGCCCCCAACAGGTAGGCCTGTTCCCAGGGGGCCCCCACGTGTTACAACTGTGGTCAAGTGGGCCACAGATATTTTGATCCCCAGTGCCCCCAAAGGGGGGCCAGTGCACCCCCGTGCACCACCCCGCCAGATTGCTAGTGTAGCCCTGGGAGAGGAGGAGATGGGTGCCCAAGAGGGGTGGGATCCCGTAGAGTTGACCCTTGTCTCATTAGGGGACTTTGAGATGGTCCCCAAGCCTGCACTGCCTGCTAACACTAAGAAATACAGGCAGTGGGTGACCATCAATGGCCATAGGGTGGAGGCTCTAAGAGACACAGGGGCCAGTGTAACTGCTGTCAGCTCCCGGTTGGTGTCCAGAGAGCAGGTTGTCCCTCATGCATTCTACCCAGTAGTGTCCGCCGACAACTCAGAGAGCCAATGTGAGGTGGCTCAGGTTCCCTTTGAGTGGGGGGGTCTCAGGAACTCTTCAGGTAGCTGTGAGGCCCGCCATGCCTGTAGACTGTCTGCTGGGCAATGATTTAGAGGACTCCCCGTGGGCTATGGTGGAGAGGAAGGCTCACTTAGAGATGTTGGGTCTGCCTGAGTGGGCGTGTGCTACCACTCGGTCCATGGCAGCCAAGGAGGGTGTTGAAAAGGATCTGGAGCCTGAGAGTAGGGCCCAGATCCCTGCCTTAGAGAGAAGGGGCAGGGGCGCGGGAAGCCGGCCCCCTTGGTTCCCACGGCCCAGGAAGGAGCAGACCCTGAGGGGGATGCCCTGGAGCCTACCGGGGAGCAGATCACCGAACTGGGGGACCTGCCTGAGCTGACCCATTGGCAGCAGGAAGGGGGACCCACCAGGGAGGAATTTTGTGAGCAGCAGAGAGTTTGCCCCTCTCTTGAGGGTATGCGGCGACAGGCTGCAGCCCAGGCAGAAGGTGACATGTCTGGTTCACATCTGATTTATTGGGAGAACAGTCTCCTGTATAGTGAGCCTAAGGTTGCTGAGCCAGGGTCAGCCCGTGTGCTGGTGGTACCCGAGTGCTTCAGAACCTTCCTACTGGGGTTGGCTCATGACATTCCATTGGCAGGACATCTGGGGCAGACCAAGACCTTTGAGAGGCTGGCCGCCCACTTTTATTGGCCCCAGATGCACAAGAGTTCAGACACTCATTGCAGGACCTGTGAGACTTGCCAGGCAAGTGGGAAGAGTGGGGGAAGATCAAGGCCCCACTCCAGCCCTTTCCAGTTGTGAGTACCCCATTCGAGCGAGTGGGCATTGACATTGTGGGGCCTCTGGACCCCAAGACAGCCATGGGCAACAGGTTCATCCTGGTCTTGGTGGACCATGCCACCCGGTACCCTGAAGCCATCCCGCTCAGGACAGTGACGGCCCCCGTGGTGGGACGTGCACTGATGGGGATTTTCTCCCATGTGGGATTCCCCAGAGAGGTGGTGTCTGACAGGGGGACCAACTTCATCTCCCAGTACATGAAGTCTCTGTGGAAGGAGTGTGGGGTAACGTATAAGTTCACCACTCCTTACCACCCCCAAGGTAATGGTCTGGTTGAAAGGTTCAACCGGACCTTGAAGGGCATGATCATGGGCCTAGAAGAGCCCCTGAGGCGTAAGTGGGACGTCCTCTTGCCATGCCTGTTGTTTGCCTACCGTGAGGTGCCCCAGAAGTCCTTAGGGTTCAGTCCCTTTGAACTCCTTTATGGCCACCCGGTTAGAGGACCTCTGAGTCTGGTCAAGGAAGGCTGGGAGCAATCTCCCAGGAAACCTCCCCAAGATGTATTTAGCTACATGTTGGCCTTCAGGAACCAGACTCGGCGTTTCAGAAAAATTGCTGAGGCAAATCTGGAAGCCAGCCAGGAAGAAATGAAACGTTGGCACGACCAGAATGCCACTCTGGTCGAATTTCAACCTGGTCAGAAGGTTTGGGTACTGGCCCCAGTGGAGCCTTGTGCGCTCCAAGATAAGTGGACCGGTCCATTTGAGGTGGTGGAGCGCAAAAGTCCGGTTACCTACTTGGTGGACTTTCAGTCTCCCAGGAACCCCTTGCGGGTCCTGCATGTGAACCGCCTAAAGCCCCACTTTGAGAGGTCTGAAGTGGGCATGCTTCTTGCCACAGATGATGGGGTTGAGGAGGAGAGTGAGCCTCTCCCTGACCTCCTGTGTGCAGAAGAGAAGGATGGGTCAGTGGAGGGTGTGATCCTCTCCACCACACTGACCCCTGAGCAACAGAGAGATTGTCACCACCTGTTGGGGCAATTTTCTGATTTGTTCTCCCTGGTACCTGGTGTCACTGATTGGTGCGTCCATGAAGTGGATACCGGGGACAGTTCTCCTGTCAAGCACAAGGCTTACAGGGTAACTGACAGGGTCAGGGCTTGCATTAAGGAGGAGGTCTCCAAAATGTTCGCCCTAGGGGTGGTTGAGTCCTCTAGCAGCCCCTGGTCCAGCCCCGTGGTCTTGGTACCAAAAGCTGCGACGCCTGGTGCCACTCCTGAACTTAGGTTCTGTGTGGACTACCGAGGTCTCAATTCGGTCACCAAGACCGACGCGCACCCCATCCCCAGAGCTGATGAGCTCATAGACCGGTTAGGGGCTGCCCGGTACCTCAGCACGTTTGATCTGACGTCTGGGTACTGGCAGATCGCCTTAACTGATGGGGCAAAGGAGAGGTCAGCATTCTCCACACCAGATGGGCACTACCAGTTCCGTGTGATGCCCTTTGGGATGAAGAATGCCCCTGCCACCTTCCAGAGATTGGTCAACCAGGTGTTGGTTGGGCTGGAGGCTTTCAGTGCCGCCTACCTGGATGACATTGCAGTGTTTAGTTCCTCCTGGGAGGACCACTTGCGCCACCTCTGGGAAGTGTTGATGGGGCTGCGCAGAGCAGGCCTCACAATCAAGGCCAGTAAGTGCCAGATTGGGCAGGGTTCGGTGGTGTACTTGGGACACCAGGTGGGGAGCGGCCTGGTGGCGCCCCTGCAGCCCAAGATTGAAACCATCCTGGCTTGGGAGCCCCCAAGGACCCAGACCCAGGTGAGGGCCTTCTTAGGACTCACGGGTTATTACAGGAGGTTTGTCAAGGGATATGGCAACATTGTTGCCCCCTTGACTGAGCTGACTTCCAAGAAGCGGCCAAAGATTGTGAACTGGACTGACACCTGTCAGAAAGCCTTTGATGCCCTCAAAACTGCTATGTGTACAGCACCCGTACTCCAGGCGCCCAATTTTGCTAAGGAATTTGTTGTCCAGACAGACGCTTCAGAGCATGGGGTGGGGGCCGTTCTGTCACAGATAAATGAGGAGGGACTAGACCAACCTGTAGCCTTCATCAGTAGGAGGTTACTTCCCCGGGAACAGAGGTGGAGTGCAATTGAGCGTGAGGCATTTGCTGTGGTCTGGGCACTGAAGAAGCTAAGACCCTACCTATTTGGGACTCACTTCCGGGTTCAGACAGACCACAGGCCCCTCAGATGGTTGATGCAGATGAGGGGTGAGAATCCCAAGTTGTTGAGGTGGTCCATTTCCCTACAGGGTATGGACTTCACGGTGGAACACCGCCCTGGTACAGAACATGCCAATGCTGATGGTCTGTCCAGATTTTTCCGCCTTAGCGATGAGAACTTCCAAGGGGATGGGTAGTTCTCCCCACATTTCAGCTGGAGGGGACGTGTGTTAGACCTGGCACCATTGGCGTGGGTCTCCCTTCCATTTTTCGCTGTTGTCTCCTCTGTTTTACTGGTGTTAGATGCTCTGGGCGCTGTGCCACTGCCATTCAGTGTCACAGCGCGAATGCTCCCTGTATAAATATGTCTATGTGAATTGGTATATCCCTGATTGGCTTATTTGGTTTACCTGTTAGTCCCTAGTAGTGTGGCCTATGTGTGCCCAGGGCTGGTAAACCAAATGCTGCTGGTGGGCCTGCAGCACTGATGTGTGCCACCCACAGAAGCAGCTTGTAAAGTGTGTCTCAGACCTGCCACTGCAGTGTCTGTGTGCAGTCCAGAACTGCCATCTTGGCTGTGAAGTGCACTCACTTCCCAGCCCCTGAACCTTCCCTTAGCATCCTGTAAGTCACCCCTATGGTAGGGTGCCTTGTATGTGTAAGGCAGGACATGCCTTGGTGTGTGTAGCATGTCCTGGTAGTGAATTATGCACCATTTCGTTTTTCACTACTGTAAGGCTACCTGTTCCTCATAGGCTAGAATGGGCAGTTTGACTATTACATGCTATAGTCCTAACTGACCCCAGGAACATGGTAGAAAAACGAATTTAGTATGCCTGAGCTCAGAATATTAAAATACACCTTTTAGTGAAGTTTATTTTTATATTCTGTGTTTGAAAAATACCACTTTTAGAAAGTAGGTATTTTCTTGCCTAAGCCTTCCAGTGTGCTCTGCCGTTATGTGTATTGGCTGTCTGGTTTTAGAGGGGCAGGACAGGCTGAGTCAGACCTGGGTGGAATAGAGAGATCTGCATTTAGAGTGTGGGGAGGGGTGGCTCTTTGATCTGAATAGGGCTGTGCCTGGCAAGGTGAATGCTGGCTCCACCTCCCACTGTGTGTCTGCTAGCAGACCCCCTCTTTCTGAAAGGAAGGATGCAGCCTGGTAAATAAAGTGCTCCAGGCCTGAGCAGAACTGGTTCTGGCTAGGTTCAGGGACTGGTAGCTTCAAGGATCAAAGGTTTTGGGGTATAAATATCTGTGCTCAAACCCCCTACTTTTGTATTGCTTTTGGATCTGGAGAGGAAGCTCTGTCCGTGCCACTGGAGGAATCTGCAGGAAGTGACTGTCCCTGTGCTGTGTGTTGTTTCTTGCACTGGCCTGCAGCAGTGACCACTGGACCTTGAAGGAGAGGAAAAGGAACTCTTGAGAGAACTTTTATTTTTGTACAGCAATCACCCAAGGGCTAGGAAAAGAGCTAGCCTCCTGCTGGAGTCTCAGGCACAACAGACTCCACCACCAACCTCCTGCTTCCTCCCTGCGAGGACTGCTATCTGCTGAGGAGGCTCCTGTGAGTTCCAGGGCCTCTAGTTTGCATCAGAGAAAAGAGGGTAAGAAATCGACGCTAACGCATCTTTGCGGGCCGCTGCAGTCGAGAGCGCTGGGAAAATCATCGCGCTACTGCCGCCGAGGGCCCGCAACCCGAAACCATCGCTGACGCCCCTTTGCGAGCCGCTGCAGCCGAGACGCGCTGGAAAGATCATCGCGCTGCTGTCGCCGCGCACTCGCAACCCTTAAAGAAATCATCGCTTCGAGACATCGCAGTGCGGACGCCGTGCGTTCGCCACTTTGATCGCATCGCACCGAATTTCGTCGCTCCCTCGCGGAGCGTCTTGTCTTCGCATCGCAACACGATCGCACAGCGCAACAGGATCACCGCATCGACTTCTCCCACGCGGCAAGAAAGTCATCGCATCGGCGGTCCAGCGTGCCAAAGTTTGTCGCATCGTCTCCGCACGCATCCCGCAGATCGGCGCATCATCCTCCCTTGCGGCAAGGATTTCAACGCATCGCCGGCCTCGCGTGCCGAGAATCATCGCTACAGCTTATTTGCGACACTTTGTTGGTTTTGCTACTAAACCCAGGTACTTTGTGAAAGAAAGGGTCGCAGAGACCACTGCTTTGAACTTGAACCTTATTTTTGCAACCTTTGAACTATTTTTGACAGCCTTTCAACATCTATCCTATTTTTGACAGTATTGTGGCTTTTACAGTTATTGGTCTTGTGATAAATCTGCCTTTATATAAAGATACTTATTTTTTATAATAACTACTTGTGTGGTGTCCCTTTGTAGTGTTCCTCACTGTGTTACTGTGTATGATCATAAATGCTTCACACCCTGCCTCTGAGAAAAGCCTACCTGCTCGTGCTACGTTACCACAGGGTTGAGCAGGGGTATTAAAGAGGGTAGCCCTCTCACTCTGACTTAGGAAGAAGGGTCCCTACTTGGACAGTGGCCAGCCATTGCCAACTAGAGACCCCCATTTCTAACATTTCCCAAGATGGCCGCCGAGCCCGGGGCCAAAAACTAATGGGACCCCCCTTGCAAAAGCAGATCGTTTTGTGATAGGTATTTTTGAAGTCTCCACAGTACAATTTGGGCCATTGCCTGTTGCAGCCACTATGCCTACCCACCCAAGTGAGGTACAATTTTTATCGGGAGACCTGGGGGAACGCTGGGTGGGAGGAAATTTGTCTCAGACCGGTGGTCTTACAACTTTCCCACACAGACATACCTCATTAGACTCCCCAGGGTGTCTAGTTTTCAGAAAGTGTGGGTTTGCTAGGTTTCCCTAGATGGCCGCCGAGCCCGGGGCCAAAAACTCATGGGACCCCCCTTGCAAAGCCAGGTTGTTTTGTGATAGGTAATTTTGATGTTGCCTCAATAGGTTTTTGGCCCTTGCCTGTCGCGGGTACTTGACCCACCCACACAAGTGAGGTACCATTTTTCTTGGAAGACTTTGGGGAATGTGGGGTGGGTGGAATTTTGTGGATCCACGCAGATTCCAGAACTTTCCACCACAGAAATTAGGAAAATGTGGGTTTTTTTTACAACTTTTGAGGTTTGCAAGGGATTCTGGGTAACAGACCCTGGTGAGAGCCAGACAAGTCACCCCATCCTAGATCCCCCTGGGTGTCTAGTTCTCAAAAATGTATAGGTTTGCTAGGTTTCCCTAGGTGCCGGCAGAGCTAGGGTTCAAAATCTACAGCTAGGCATTTTGCAAAAAAAGGGTCCGTTTTCACTGTGAAAATGTGGTGTGTCCACGTTGCGTTTTGGGCCGTTTCCTGTCGCGGGCACTAGGCCTACCCACACAAATGAGGTACCATTTTTCTTGGAAGACTTCGGGGAATGCGGATTGGGTGGAATTTTGTGGATCCACGCAGATTCCAGAACTTTCCACCACAGAAATGTGAGGAAAATGTGTTTTTTTTACAACTTTTGAGGTTTGCAAGGGATTCTGGGTAACAGAGCCTGGTGAGAGCCAGACAAGTCACCCCATCCTGGATTCCACTGGGTGTCTAGTTTTAAAAAATGTATAGGTTTGCTAGGTTTCCCTAGGTGCCTGGCAGAGCTAGGGTTCAAAATCTACAGCTAGGCACTTTGCAAAAATAGGGTCCGTTTTCACTGTGAAAATGTGGTGTGTCCACGTTGCGTTTTGGGCCGTTTCCTGTCGCGGGCACTAGGCCTACCCACACAAGTGAGGTACCATTTTTCTCTGAAGACTTAGGGGAATGCGGGGTGGGTGGAATGTTGTGGATCCACGCAGATTCCAGAACTTTCCACTACAGAAATGTGAGGAAAATGTGTTTTTTTGACAAATTATGAGGTTTGCA
The DNA here is from genome assembly GCA_963921515.1 of Calotriton arnoldi. Classification (NCBI taxonomy): domain Eukaryota; kingdom Metazoa; phylum Chordata; class Amphibia; order Caudata; family Salamandridae; genus Calotriton; species Calotriton arnoldi. Next base: position 2,579,669 of record CAWUFW010001744.1, read on the forward strand.
AGGGATTCTGGGTAACAGAACCTGGTGAGAGCCAGACAAGTCACCCATCCTGGATTTCCCTGGGTGTCTAGTTTTCAAAAATGTATAGGTTTGCTAGGTTTCCCTAGGTGCCGGCAGAGCTAGGGTTCAAATTCTACAGCTAGGCACTTTGCAAAAATAGGGTCTGTTTTCACTGTGAAAATGTGGTGTGTCCATGTTGCGATTTGGGCCGTTTCCTGTCGCGGGTACTAGGCCTACCCACACAAGTGAGGTACCATTTTTCTCTGAAGACTTTGGGGAATGCGGTGTGGGTGGAATTTTGTGGATCCACACAGATTCCAGAACTTTCCACCACAGAAATGTGAGGAAAATGTGTTTTGTTTTACAACTTTTGAGGTTTGCAAGGGATTCTGGGTAACAGAACCTGGTGAGAGCCAGACAAGTCACCCCATCCTGGATTCCCCTGGGTGTCTAGTTTTCAAAAATGTATAGGTTTGCTAGGTTTCCCTAGGTGCCAGCAGAGCTGGGGTTCAAAATCTACAGCTAGGCACTTTGCAAAAAAAGGGTCTGTTTCACTGTGAAAATGTGTTGTGTCCACGCTGCGTTTTGGGATGTTTCATGTCGCGGGCACTAGGCCTACCCACACAAGTGAGGTACCATTTTTCTCGGAAGACTTAGGGGAATGCGGGGTGGGTGGAATGTTGTGGATCCACGCAGATTCCAGAACTTTCCACCACAGAAATGTGAGGAAAATGTGGTTTTTTGGACAAATTTTGAGGTTTGCAAGGGACTCTGGGTAACAGAACCTGGTGAGAGCCAGACAAGTCACCCAGTCCTGGACTCCCCTGGGTGTCTAGTTTTCAAAAATGTATAGGTTTGCTAGGTTTCCCTAGGTGCCGGCAGAGCTAGGGTTCAAAACCTACAGCTAGGCACTTTGCAAAAAAAGGGTCAGTTTTCACTGTAAAAATAAAGTGTGTCCACGCTGCGTTTTGAGCCGTTTCCTGACGCAGGCACTAGGCCTACCCACACAAGTGAGGTACCATTTTTATCGGGAGACTTAGGGTAACACAGGATTGTAGAGCAACTGTTATTACCTATTGACTTTTGATGCATTTCTGCCTTCCAAATGAAAGACAATGTGTAAAAAAGAAGTCACTTTGAAAAATGTCCTATAAATCTCATGCTAGTATGGGTACTCACAATTTCGGAAATGTGCAAATATCTACTGTTTCTAAGCTCTATATTTTGTTCCAATTTCAGAAATACATAGGTGTCTTTCATACCGATTTTTCCATGTATATATTTTCCCAAATTAATTGCTATATACCCGGTACATACTAAAAAACCATTGCAAGACTCTGCTCAGTTATTGGCTCTGGGTTCGTGGGGTTCTTGGTAAACCTACAAGTCCTATATATCCGCACAACCAGAAAGGTCCAGCGGATCTAATGGTATATTGCTTTCAAACACCTGTCATAATTAAAAGAAGTTACAGGTGAAAACGTTGGCACAAATGGCTGTTTTTTTCAACTAATTTTCAATTTTTCCTATATTCAACTGTTAGTTTCTATAAAGAAACCTTGAAGGATCTACACAAATGACCCCTTGATGAATTCAGAATGTTGTCTACTTTTCTAAAATGTATATATTTCCAGGATCCATTATTGCTTTCATACTCATTTCTACCATTAACTGGAAGAAGGTTGAAAGCACAAAAATTGCAAAAATAGGCTATATCCCAGTAAAATGCCAAAACTGTGTAAAAATGTTTGGTTTTCTGACAAAAGTCTGTCAGTCCCTAAAAGCTGGGAAAATGGTGATTTCAGACCCACAAACCTTTGGTTGATACCATTTGCAGGGAAAAAAAACCAGACGTTTTCATTTGCAGCACTTTTTTCCCATTTTTCCGAAAAAACCCAAAATTTAGCTGTATTTTGGCTAATTTCTGGGTCACCTCCAGGGGATTCCACAAACCCTGGGTACCTTTAGAATCCCCATGATGTTGTAAGAAAAGGACGCAAATTTGGCGTGGATACCTTATGTGGTCAAAAAGTTACAGGGGCCTAAGCAGGAACTACCCCAAATAGCAAAAAAAAAGGCTTAGCACAGGTGGGGAAAAGGCCTAGCAGTGAAGGGGTTAAGAAATTTAATTTAGGTGATACTTTTACAAAAATTATCATGGCCCTGTATAGTGGACCGTCTGCTAAGAACAGGTCTGGTGGCTTACTTTCGCCTACATTCAAAATATAAAGAGGCACAAGGCAAGGTTGCCCCCTCTCTCCCTCATTATTCATCCTAACCCTTGAACACGATCAGATCCAACCCCTACATCCATGGCATTGTCTTCAATATTCTCAAAGTGAAAGTTGCGGCATACGCCGACGATATCCTAATAGTATGTGAAAAAGCTACCCAATCTATCACAGCCGTGCTCCAAACCATCGAAGAATAGGCCCAAGTCTCTAATTATAAACTTAACAAAGACAAATCCAAAATTCTCGCACTGAATAATCACCAACACAGGCTAACCTGGCAACCAAAATTTGTGAAATATTTGGGCTTGGAGTTCAATTGAGACTTACTGGAATCCCTGAAACACAATGAGACACAAGCTCTAAGAAAGGTAGAAACCTTAATCAAGGGATGGCACCCTAAATTTTTAACATGGTGGGGCCGAGTAGAGACCATCAAAATGATGATCAAACCCATAATCAATTACCTTACAAATATGTTACCATTAACTCTATCAAAGGAATTTTCTTAAAAGATTGGCAAACTATTAAACAAATTCCTTTGGCAAAACAAAAGACCGAGAATCTCGATAAAAAAATTACGCCTCCCAGTTCATCTCGGTGGCGTTAATCTTGCGGACTTCAAGAGCTATCAAATCGCCTTCCTGTCCAGACAGGGCTCAATGTGGTTCACCCAAGCTCCGGAGTATACTCCCACTTGGCTTTTGATAGAAAGGGAGCTTCTAGGTGAATTCCACCTGATATCTTTCTTAACTAGCAACCCCAAACTCCTGTTCTCAGGTAAATATCTTCTCAACACCAAAAGGGCCCTGTTGAGAATTGATAGAACCCTAGAAACCCTGATCTCTAACTCGAATATGACCTCCCTATGGAACAATCCTAAAATCTGAATCCACGGTTCTCCTGCCAATTGGTCTCACTGGGCCCCTAGAGTCATCCACTTCCTGAAAGACTTAGGGTCTTCTCAATCTCCGCTAGCCTTCAGGGAATTGAAAAATCACTTTAACCTACATAACATAGACCTTTATGATTTTTTGAAACTTAAGGTTCCTCTTTCAAAATTAACACTACCAAAAAATGATCCTTCCCTTAACAAGACCATCTTATCCTTTAATAAATCCGGTCACCAGGCCTCCAAGTTATACCATCTCATACAACCGAAGTCCTCCACAACATCCTCAAAACTCCAAACTCAGTGGGACCCCACTGAAATGATTACATCACAATCCTGGCACCAGATATGGAGGTCAGGGGTGTCATATAAAATCTCCCCTCCTCTAGCACAGACGAAATTCTGGTTATTACTCAGGACGTTCTGGACCCCTGCTCGCCTTCACAAGCTCTCCCTTAAAGAAACCCCAGCTTGCTGGAATTGTAATGACCCCAAGGGCAATCTCCCTCATCTCCTCTTCTATTGTAGCGCGGTCTGCCCTTTTTGGGACTCAGTGTTTAGCTTTATCCATTCTACCTGTGGAGTCCTTCTAGAGCGGACTTTCTTAACACTACTTAATGGATTTTTTGACCCAAACATAAGATCTCGCGAAGACAGTCTACTAAGTGATATCTTCCTAACTGCTGCTTGCAAAACTATTTTAGCTAATTGGAAGAATACATCCGTCACCTCCTTCCGATCCTGGCTAAACTGGGTCTCCTTTCTGAGAAGGGCAGACAATATCTCACTACAAAATTCCCCTTGGATTGAATGCAACACACTTGTCTGGAACTCCCTTGATAATTACTTTACCTCCTCTAAACCATCATGAAATCCTACCAGGAGATCCACCTCTACATTCTCGTACACCTCCCCCTCTCACACGTACACAAACACAAGAGTAACTAGACCTGTCAACGTCGCCTTCCTTAGCCCTGTGGTGTATCCTTAGATGGATTGGAGCAGATAATCTGAACTGCACCTGAATTTATATGCTCGACGATCCTCTCAGATGTTATCCACAGATAAAGTGGTTTTGATTCTATACCTACTAGCGCCCATTCCTTCTCTCTTTATTTACCTCGATTACTTATTATATGTCATACCATATCTCTTAAGGGTCTGTCGAGATATCATATGTTGCTTTGCTCTTGTTTATCTACTGTAGCCTGGATCAGATCACTTCCAACCAACCAGGTCTCTACGCTGCAGAAATGTATATCTCAAAATGGACTCGTGTTATTAGACCCTTGTTTTATTTGATTGCTCTCTCCTCCTTGTTTATTGTTTATGAAAAATGCTCAATAAATACTTCTGAAAATAAAAAAATATAGTGAGTTATATAGTTTTTAAGAATACCGTTGTTTTAAATATCATTTTCAGTAATATACCTGTAAAAATGTTGTTTGTTAATTATTTCAAAGTGTTTTGTTAATATATCAATTGCATATGTATATTGTCTGTATAATTGTTATTAATTTTTTTATATTGTATGTAAATTTAAGTCATTTAGAATTTTTTTATTTATTTGTTAATAGTAAGTTACGTTGACCTAGCGGGTTGTCAGGTTTGTAGGGGATTGAGTGGGAAGTATGGGGTCTATTAGGATGGCGGTCGGAAAACCACCCCGACCGCCATGGTAGCGGAAATCAACCGCCCGCTGGTATCGCGGGAAAACCGGCGGTCAGATTAGGATCAACCGCCATTAAAACCCAACCGCAGCGGAAAGAGGCAACGAAAATCGGCCCGCAGCGGGCGGAGCCAGTGATAAACCGTCCGCGACGGTCGGATTTGCAGCGGAAACACCCAAAACCAACACCAGGCACGCGGAGTAACCGCCCGTGAAATTAGGATTCCCCCGATGTGACAGCGGTACGTTCCGCAGTTCCCGACCACCGCGGTCGCAAACAGTGAGGAATGGGAGAGCCAGCGGAAGGGCTGTAGCATAGCCACTGCTGCGGACGCTCCGTGACAAAAATGGCGGTCGACAGAAAAAACCCACAACAAGGCCAGCAAGTGCACACAGGAAACTAGCCCTGCCCCCAAAAACACATAACACACCCCAATGACCCACCCCCATGGCAACTCCTAAACTACAAATCCCAGGACAACCCACCCAACACACCTGACAGCAATACCCCATTCTGACACACCCACATAGCTGAGTATAAAACCAGCCCCTTCCCTGACAACAATCCTTTGCAATACTCCAGAAGTGAAGGGCCAAACACCACAGCTGAAAGGAGAGGCAAATCAACACACCATCTCTACACACACACACACCACACACATCACCACCACCACTCCCACACCTGCACCTCCAACCCCTTTGCACATCACACACCATACACATCACCACCACCACCACCACTTACACACCTGCACCTCTAACCCCTTTGCACATCACACACCATGTCACCACAGAAAATGCCCAAATTCACAGACAGTGAGTTGGCAGTCATGGTAGATGAGATAATCCGAGTAGAGCCACAATTGTTTGGTAAACTTGTCCAACAGACACCATTAGCCACCATAACGCAAATGTGGGTCAGGATAGTTGACAAGATCAATGCAGTAGGGACCACCCCACGCAACAAACAGGAAATCATGAAGCGGTGGCATGACCTGAAGAGTGTCGTCAAAAAGAAGAGGAACAAGAAACATCAGCTGGCTCAGAGGACTGGCGGTGGCCCTCCCATTCCACCAAGAACATTCACTGCATGGGAGGAGAAGGTGCTTGCCATACTGCATCCAGAGAGTCTCACAGGAATAGCCGGGGGAGTGGAGGCTGGTAAGTACCAACAAATGTCTCTCATTACACTGCTATGTACTGTCTTGCACAACTACTAAGCAACACCTCCCAGGCCCAAATGCATTCATGTGCACCACAATATCCAACACAGCTCTCACAGATGTAACATGCACTCCATCTTAATCACCCCAAAGGCAGCCAACATTAACAGGATTGCATGAGACCAGGCAACCAGCACAACAACTCCCACAAGGTCTCCCTCACCCACCCCTGAGCAGGATGTAGCACTCCCCCCCCACACCCAGAACCATATGGCAGCCATTGCATTGTTCACCTTGACCTAACAGGTAGGTAGCCATCTTCCCAGGGAGGGCTGCTTGGGGGTGGGAGGCCTGCACAACAATTCCCACCAAGCCCCCCTGTCCCACCCCTGAGCAGGATGTAGCACTCCACACCCACCCAGAAGCATGTGGCAGTCATTGTAAGGTTCCCCCTCACAAAACAGGTAGGTAGCCATGCTCCCAGGGAGGGCTGTTTGGGGGTGGGAGGCCTGCACAACAACTCCCACCAGGCCCCCCTGTCCCACCCCTGAGCAGGATGTATCACTCCACACCCACCCAGAAGCATGTGGCAGCCATTGCATTGTTCACCTTGACCTAACAGGTAGATAGCCATCTTCCCAGGGAAGGCTGTTTGGGGGTGTGAGGCCTGCACTACAACTCCCACCAGGCACCCCTGTCCCACCCCTGAGCAGGATGTAGCACCCCCCACACCCAGAAGCATGTGGCAGCCATTGCATTGTTCACCTTGACCTAACAGGTAGGTAGCCATCTTCCCAGGGAGGGCTGTTGGGGGGTGGGAGGCCTGCACAACAACTCCCACCAGGCCCCCCTGTCCTACCCCTGAGCAGGATGTAGCACTCCACACCCACCCAGAAGCATGTGGCAGTCATTGTAAGGTTCCCCCTCACATAACAGGTAGGTAGCCATCTTCCCAGGGAGGGCTGTTTGGGGGTATGAGGCCTGCACTACAACTCCCACCATGCACCCCTTACCCACCCCTGAGCAGGATGTGGCACTCCACACCCACCCAGAAGCATGTGGCAGCCATCGTATTAAAACAACCAAACTTACAGGTAGGTAGCCATCTTCCCAGGGAGTGCTGTTTGGGGGTGGGAGGCCTGTACTACAACTCCCACCAGGCACCCCTGTCCCACCCCTGAGCAGGATGTAGCACTCCACACCCACCCAGAAGCATGTGGCAGTCATTGTAAGGTTCCCCCTCACATAACAGGTAGGTAGCCATCTTCCCAGGGAGGGCTGTTTGGGGGTGTGAGGCCTGCACTACAACTCCCACCAGGCACCCCTTACCCACCCCTGAGCAGGATGTAGCACTCCCCCCACACCCAGAAGCATGTGGCAGCCTTTGCATTGTTCACCTTGACCTAACAGGTAGGTAGTCATCTTCCCAGGGAGGGCTGCTTGGGGGTGGGAGGCCTGCACAACAACTCCCACCAGGCCCCCCTGTCCCACCCCTGAGCAGGATATAGCACTCACCCCCACACCCAGAAGCATGTGGCAGACATTGCATTGTTCACCTTGACCCAACAGGTAGGTAGCCATCTTCGCAGGGAGGGCTGCTTGGGGGTGGGAGGCCTGCACAACAACTCCCACCAGGCCCCCCTGTCCCACCCCTGAGCAGGATATAGCACTCCACACCCACCCAGAAGCATGTGGCAGCCATTGCATTGTTCACCTTGACCTAACAGGTAGGTAGCCATCTTCCCAGGGAGGGCTGTTTGGGGGTGGGAGGCCTGCACAACAACTCCCACCAGGCCCCCCTGTCCCACCCCTGAGCAGGATGTAGCACTCCACAGCCACCCAGAAGCATGTGGCAGCCATCGTATTACAACAACCAAACTTACAGGTAGGTAGCCATCTTCCCAGGGAGGGCTGTTTGGGGGTATGAGACCTGCACTACAACTTCCACCAGGCACCCCTGTCCCACCCCTGAGCAGGATGTAGCACTCCCCCCCACCCAGAAGCATGTGGCAGCCATCGTATTACAACAACCAAACTTACAGGTAGGTAGCCATCTTCCCAGGGAGGGCTGTTTGGGGGTGGGAGGCCTGCACTACAACTCCCACCAGGCACCCCTTACCCACCCCTGAGCAGGATGTAGCACTCCCCCCACACCCAGAAGCATGTGGCAGCCATTGCATTGTTCACCTTGACCCAACAGGTAGGTAGCCCTCTTCCCAGGGAGGGCTGTTTGGGGGTGTGAGGCCTGCACTACAACTCCCACCAGGCACCCCTGTCCCACCTCTGAGCAGGATGTAGCACTCCCCCCACACCCAGAAGCATGTGGCAGCCATTGCATTGTTCACCTTGACCTAAAAGGTAGGTAGCCATCTTCCCAGGGAGGGCTGTTTGGGGGTGGGAGGCCTGCACAACAACTCCCACCAAGCCCCCCTGTCCCACCCCTGAGCAGGATGTAGCACTCCACACCCACCCAGAAGCATGTGGCAGTCATTGTAAGGTTCCCCCTCACATAACAAGTAGGTAGCCATGTTCCCAGGGAGGGCTGTTTGGGGGTGGGAGGCCTGCACAACAACTCCCACCAGGCCCCCCTGTCCCACCCCTGAGCAGGATGTAGCACTCCACACCCACTCAGAAGCATGTGGCAGCCATTGCATTGTTCACCTTGACCTAACAGGTAGGTAGCCCTCTTCCCAGGGAGGGCTGTTTGGGGGTGTGAGGCCTGCACTACAACTCCCAACAGGCACCCCTGTCCCACCCCTGAGCAGGATGTAGCACTCCCCCCCACACCCAGAAGCATGTGGCAGCCATTGCATTGTTCACCTTGACCTAACAGGTAGGTAGCCATCTTCCCAGGGAGGGCTGTTTGGGGGTGTGAGGCCTGCACAACAACTCCCACCAGGCACCCCTGTCCCCCCCCTGAGCTGGAAGTAGCACTTAAACACACAGCCAGAGAGATGTGTTACAAACTCCACCCCAATGTGACAACAGAACAGGTAAGTAGACTGTGCATGCACACCACTATTCCTTCCCAAAAGCATGGAGCCATATGACAACACCAGCCCTCACATCCCAACAAAATTGACACAGATACAATATCAAATTACAGTGTGCAGACAGCTAAGCGTATGTAACTGTCACAGAAACAAAAGTTTGAATCACCAAATACCATGTTGAAGTGAATCCGGGCCCAGACATGTACAGCACTGAATGCTACCTGTAAGATCCATGTGGGCTGAGCTTGAAGGACCATATGAAAACAAAGCAAGCATGGTCTGTAGAAAAAACAAATCAAAGCACAGGACATGACAAAGGTATGCATGAGATGACAATGGCTAGTTCATGCGCAGATGTAACGCATGCCAGGCAGAGTAATCAGCAAAGATGCTGCACATCAAGTCGTATAGCCGCCAGTTGACAGATGACAACATGTCCTCGTAATCACAAAATTTGCACGTGGGGCATGGTATCCATTGAAATGTCACACTGTTGAATATTGATGTATGTACCTCCACATCATGTCAAGATGCACCTTACTGTGCAGACATGCAATGTGCAAACTAGTAAACTGTGTGTTGCATGACCTGTAAATAAGATACATTGAACAACAAGCCTGAGGGGTGCCCGTCAGTTACCATTTCCCCTCTGTCCCACAGGTGACCAAGGACTGACTGCAGAGGATGACAACACCAACCTGCAGAGCCAGCCTCCACCCCCGGAACATGGACTCACTGATGATGACTCCCTGGATTTCGAGGAAGCAGAGCTTGAAGCCGGCCCATCTGGCATGCCAGGGCGCAACAGGTCCCAGGTCCCCACTGTCCCCCCACCACCACATGAGCAACAACAACAACCACGCTGACCCCTGCTGGAACGACCTGTGCGGCCTCCACCACCACAACCACCAGTGCTGCCTGCAACACTCGCCATGCCTCAGAGGATGACCACCCCACCCCAACAACAGAGGAGGGCAGGGAGAGTATGCGGGTGCGTGCAGTGGTGAGGCAACAGGTCCGTCACAGCAGGGCAAATGGGAGGGCAAGGAGGAGTTTGAGCCAAACGGATACTGGTACCGAAGCCCTGGACAACATCACCAGAGTCATTGGGGCCTATGAACGGGCCCAGGGACAATAGGGCCAGGCACAGGAAGATTCCCGCAAGCTCCGCCTGCTGCTGAGGTCCATAGACACCCGCATGGGCCAAATGGTGGACCTCTTGGGCCAGCTAGTGGCGGTACTGAGGGCCAGGCCTGCGGCACAAACAACACCTCCACCTCCCTCTGGTGGCCCGCAGGATGACAGTTCCACACCCTCCCCTGCCGCCACGGAGAAGGGGGACTCCTCAGACACCACTGGCCCTGCAAAAGAGGCCCCCCCTGCCAAACGATCAAGGGGCCGTCCTAAGAAATCCCTGGGAGTATCCCGTGGTAAAGCACCTGCCAAACGCCAGTCAAGGAGCCAGCCATGATGGCACCCCTCTTCACCCTGCCATAGACTTCGTAGACTGTCCTTCCCCACACTGCCATGTGAATGTCATCCGTCTGTTGGACTGGGTCACCACATCTATGTGGTGACTACTTGATTGTCTCACCTTCCATCACTGACAACTCATTGCTTCACCATTCACCTTTTGGTAAATATGCACTCCACTGTCACATGTACCCATTGTAAATAAACACTCCTTACACACCAATGTTGTTGTGTCTGCTCCGTGTTTTAATCACAGGATGTGCAATGTTCACCATGAGTACAATGTACCAGGAGCACGGATTGTTTGTAGGCAAGGAGAGGCTGATGGGACCTGCAAAAACACAACATAACAATATTCACTAGTCACGCGGTGGCATCACAGCCATCACACAACACCTGTCATCAAGGCACTCCAACATGCACACATCACAATGAGCAACAGTACCGACAGAGACATCCTGGAACTGTGGCAAGCTACCCTGTCCAAGAAACGTTGTCAGCCAGCACTGAGTCAACAACAGGCTGCAGTCACAAAGCTCACATAGACCTTTTCACCAACAACAACATCAGCAGACAATGGGTCTGTTGTACATTGTCACTCACCTTCAAGTGAAGTAGCGGTTGATGAGCTGTTGACGCAGGTCGACACCTTCCTCCTCTCCACTATCCTCGTCACTGGACATGGGTTGGTTTGCAGGCGGGGGCCTCGGCTGCTCATCAGCGTCCAGGAGCAGGGGGATCTCCTTGCGCAAGTCCAGGTTGTGGAGCATGCAGCATGCAACTACAATCTGACACACCTTTTTGGGCGAGTACATCAATGCACCTCCGGTCCTGTCCAGGCAGCGAAACCTTGACTTCAGGAGACCAAAAGTACGTTCCACCACACGACGTGTCCTCCCATGGGCATCATTGTAGCGGACTCCACTTGGGGTCCTGGGATTTCGCAGTGGGCTCAGCAACCAAGGACGGTTGGGATATGCAGAATCACCTAGGTGGGAGATACACAGACCAACTTTGTAATACAACTGTGGCAGAGGACAGCATGTCACACACACAGCACGCTACTTGACACTGCGTACTCACCCACAATCCATGCACGCTCCGGACACAGATTATCCATCAGCTGTGGCACAATGCTGTTACGCATGATGTAGGAGTCATGGGCGGAGCCAGGAAATTTGGCACAGACGTGTGAGATGATCATATCGGCCTGGCACACCACCTGCACATTGATGGAATGGAAATGTTTCCTATTCCTGTAGATGTGCTCCCATGCCTGTGGTGGAACCAGGCCAACATGTGTGCAGTCAATGGCACCAACAACATTGGGGATGTGCCCAAGTGCATAAAAATCACCCTTCACAGCCGCCAATTCATGCCTCCTGGGGAAATGGATATATCTGTCCTTATAGATCATCATAGCGGGCAGGACATCCCATAGCACCATACTGAACATAGGTTGTGACATCCCACCTGCGCTGGACACCGTGTGCTAGAAAGATCCAGAAGCAAAAAAATGCAGGGCCGCCATCACCTTCGACGTTGCTGTGAAAGCACCCGGATATGTCCTGCGAGGCTGCAGGTGGGGCTCCAACATAGCGCATAGGTCTTGGAGGGTGTCTCGATCCAGCCGGAATTTCTGTATTACCTCCTCATCCTCCATGTCTGCCAGCACTGTGAAGGGACGATGCAGATTTGGTCTCCTCCTAGGTGAGATGAAAGAGGACACATGTCAACGCAATACACCAGGAGATGTGTCTGACATCTTACGTCTTGACTGACACAATGGAAACAATGACTAGCACCACAGTACACCTTACAAAACAACTTACTTGAAGGGACACCTTCAGATACACCATCCGTACACCTGTCCACTTTTCACACAGCTAGCATCTCACAAACAATATCCGACTATGTGAATGCACAATGGGACATGGCTACATCTTGCATGGGCAGCCCAGAGAGTAGTACCAAAAGCATATGTGTGAAACTGCAACACTACTGTCTCCTACATAGCTGCTGTAACTGCCACACCTTCTTGTGTAAGTCACACAGGGCACACATCAACCACACAATGACCCAACACTGTGCGTTTATTGCCAAGTATGTGCATGAGCCAGGAAAAGTAGACAGTCAAATCTGCACATTCTGTAGTGAGACATTCATCACTGTAAGTTGCTCAGCCCTTTCACACATTGACATGTGTACCCATTGTAGAGTCCATCACAACACTGTTCTGTGTGCAGGCCCAGAAAACCACAAGTGACATGTGAGTGAGTACATGCCAATGTTCCTAATCATATACAACAACATGGCATGTGCAGTCAGCAGTGGGGTAAAGTTCAAATTGGCATTGAGTGCACAATCTTGTGCCATGAATCATGTGTCTACTGTGCAGTGTGGAGGACTTGCCTTTGGCCATTCACACTGCATGACGTGTCCATAAGTTCTGTCAAGGTGATCTGATACCCAAATCACGGTCACTGCCTCAAATGCATGGCACACATATCGCAGTGGCTACCACCTGTCCCCTGCGGTGTGTCACCGCCAATGCCCCCGCCACAATCGCGGTAGTGTCTGGCATATACACATGGCCAAATGGCGGTTGGCATGCTCCGCCACCCCGATCCCGGTCATTCTCAGCAAGGCATGGCACACATATCGCGGTGGCTACCGCCTGTCCCCTGCGGTGTGTCACTGCCAATGCCCCCGCCACAATCGCGGTAGTGTCTGGCATATACACATGGCCAAATGGCGGTTGGCATGCTCCGCCGCCCCAATCCCGGTCATTCTCAGCAAGGCACGGCACACATATCACGGTGGCTACCGCCTGTCCCCTGCAGTGTGTCACCGCCAATGCCCCCGCCACAATCGCGGTAGTGTCTGGCATATACACATGGCCAAATGGCGGTTGGCATGCTCTGCCGCCCCAATCCCGGTCATTCTCAGCAAGGCATGGCACACATATCGCGGTGGCTACCGCCTGTCCCCTGCAGTGTGTCACCGCCATGGACCATGCCCTTACAGCCAATGGGAACCGCAATTGCGGTAGCCTAATGCTATTTTGAAAATCGCGGTAGGCGTGCTCCGCCACCCCGGAGCCGGTCATTGGATGCAATTGAAAGATACACAACAGCGGTAGCGCAAGCCTGTCCCCTGCGGTGTGTCACCTCCATGGACCATGCCCTTACAGCCAATGGGAACCGCAATCGCGGTAGCCTAATGCTATTTTGAAAATCGCGGTAGGCGTGCTCCGCCACCCCGGAGCCGGTCATTGGATGCAATTGAAAGATACACGACCGCGGTAGCGCCAGCCTGTCCCCTGCAGTGTGTCACCGCCATGGACCATGCCCTTACAGCCAATGGGAACCGCAATCGCGTTAGCCTAATGCTATTTTGAAAATCGCGGTAGGCGTGCTCCGCCACCGCGGAGGTGGTCATTGGATGCATTTGAAAAAGGCTGATCTGAAACACCAATTGCAGCAGCGTAGAACCACTGAAACTACCCCAGGGGGCTATATATGTGTGTGCAAGAGCCTCACATTTCCACAGCTTTCAGAGCCTGCTGCCTGCCACCCCTCACCACCAACTGCTGCTGCTCCTGTCTCCAGAGCCTGCTGCCTGCCACCCCTCACCACCAACTGCTGCTGCTCCTGTCTCCTGGACACAGTGATGTCGAGGACTGAGAAGATCCGTGCTAGTCCCTTCACCACCGAGGAGCTGGAGGTCCTGGTGGACGAGGTGCTCATGCTCACACAGTATGGGAGGCTATATGGTGCTCCAAATGTCGTGGTAAGTGTTTCAGAGTAGAAGTGAGAGTGCAGGGGGTACACACATGACTTTGATGTGGTGCAGTATGTGCCTGAAAGTGGGGGTTTGTGTCATGCACTGCCTAGCATGCTCTCACCAGGTGAATGGGGTGTGTAGCCTATTTCACACGTTTCCCTGCCTGAACATCTGAACTGGAGGGACATGTATTGTCTTGTCAGCCATACAGTGACGCAGCAAGTTGGTAATGCAGGAGTCAGGACAGTAGTTGCTTGTGTGACTGGCTGTGTGGGTCCCTGATGCCCTTCACAGGCTCATCTGTGGCCTTAGCAAGGCTTTTCGTCCAGAGGGTAGTGATGGAATCGTGTCTGACTCACAATTGGCATCATCTATAGTTCAGCACTATGCTCAGGACGTCAATACCCGAGGGTGACACTCTTGGTGGTCATTCACCTATGACACAGCTGATTGCCGTACTATTGGGCACAGCCCCTTCCATTTTCACCAGCATGTGTACAGACTGGCATGTGTAGACACTGTTCATGCTCTCAAATTGTCCCTTCATGTGACATTGCTGATACCCCACGTTGGACCTCAGTGTGATCACACCTGGCCTGCACAGTCACTGCCCAAGCAGACAAGGACACATCACTGAATGTACAGAGTGTCACGTGTGTTTTTTCAAGGGCTCTCCATCAAAGAGCCATCTCAGCCCTATAGATTGCACACGACAGGCCCTGTGAGAGTGTGTGGGTTTGTAGGATCATGTCCCTCAATGTGACCTCCATGACACAGTGAGCCATTCACAGGGCAAGGACATTGAGGGCTGCGCAGTGTTGGACACAGTGAGTCTTCCCCGAACATATATTGAAATGTCATGTATGTCTTGCTCACCCTCAAAATGGACAGTAGATGTGGGCAGCCTACACATAGCTTTCTGTGTTGGCATCCTGCATGTGTATGAGATGGGCAGGTACTGTGTCCACCCTCATACCTGCATGCATTTGCGTATGATTCTTCCATGCTAATGTACCATGTGAGATGCATTATTGTCTCTGCTACACATATCTGTGAAGTTGGGATGAGTTAGTATCATGCTCCTGTACTGTGAGATAGTGGTACATAACACTGTGGCACTGATTTTTTCCCCCTTTTGTCTCCCATGCCTGCAGCTCAAAGTCCACCAGTGTAAGGCCGTGTGGAGGGCCATTGCTTGCAAGGTGCGGGCTCTGGGTGTCTCCAACCGACGGCGCACGCACTGTCACAAGAGGTGGGATGACATCTGCCGGCTGAGCAAGAACGTGGCGGAGATGACGCTGGGGCTGATCCCTCGGACTGGCAGGTTGGCGCGCAGGAGCATGACACCACTGATGGCCCGCATCTTAGCTGTGACACAGCCTGAGCTGGATGCACGTTTGAAGGAGAATCAGCAGCAAGCTGGGGGTGAGTATTCTGGGAAGGGTGACTTTGGTTGTGAGTGGCTGCATGTGTTCACAGCCTGGGCCAGCGCTGGGCCCGGTGATGTTGGTAGTGTGATGCAGTGGCTTTGTCAGTGGCCTCTGTGCTGGGTGCAGCTGTCATGCATTTTCCCTACCTGTACTTTCTCATGTCATTGGGGTAATGTCCCTTGACATTGCATTCTGAGTCGTGGCCTTCTGGCATCGTCTGCATTAGGGTAGTCATGGAAATCCCATGTAAGGGAACGGCAGTGTGCATCATCTGAGTGTTCTTTCATCAATGTGTGCATTGCCTGACCTCAGAATTGTGAGGACTAGACATCTGACACCAATGTGCAACTGTATTTGGACGCCAAAGTACGACATGGTGGATGGCATGTGCTCATGGCCATTGTGGACTGTTATGTTGTAGTCTGTATCAGTGTTGTCCCCTTCTGCTCCCTCCAGATGTGACAGTGGCAACATGTTGGGAGGTACATCTTTGCCCCACTCAGGGCCCGAGGTGTGCTCAGAGGTATTTGTGTGTCTGGGTAAACTGAGCCACCGGCAGGCAATTTGGCTGTGTGGTCATCACATGGCTCACTTATGACACGTTTGCTTGATGACACGCAAAAATCAAATAAAGAATTGAGGTTGCACAATGTTACTGCACAGGGTGGTGTGCAACATGGAGATATCATTATCTTGTTTAATGCTTTGCTTGCATATGATGGTTGTGTTGATGCCAAGGAACTGAGCCTACATCTCTCTCTCTCTCATGCAGCGTCTCCCATGGGCACGGAAGGACAGGGGACGGACACCAGTGGTGAGGCATCAAGCACGACTGCTACACACGAGCACAGTGACACTGATGTAACCACCGCGTCGGAGGGGGACAGGAGTCTGCTTGAGGAATCACAGCCAGACATCAACTACAACGTCATCTGACGCCAGCGGTGACACATCTCTGTTGGCGGGCACAGGGAGCGGGAACTCTGCCTCCTCTTCCACCACACAGCGTCCAGCGCCCACCCTCCCAACTACTTCCACTTGTGCTGGCCGTGTTTGCACCAGTAAGAAGGGAAGAGTGTCCTTCACCCCAGGCACCGCTGCCCCTGCCCCTGTCTCCCCTGCTGCCCTCAGTGTTGAGTCTGTGGACCTTTTGCGCCAGCTGTGTGTGGGCCAGACAACTCTCATCAACGCCTTCCTAGACCACGACAAAAAATTGGCACAGGTCGTTGCTTTCATGGAGGGCATTCATTCAGACGTGGGTGGGCTACACCGGACTGTCCAAGCTTTGTCCTCCATGGTGACGACAGCCATACAGCTGGCACAGTCACAGAGTCCAGCTCCAGTCCCTTTGGCCACCCCCCTGCCAGTGGCTACATCTGACGATAGTGACCACACACCACAGAGCTCAAGGGCAAGATACAGCACACGCAGCACACAGCAGCAGCAGCCCAAGCGGTCCAGGGCGCAGACACCATCCCCACAGAAAACTAAAGCCACCCCAGAGCGCAAAGGCAAAAGCCCGTCAGGTGACACACAGGGCCATAAGGCCAAGAAGCAGGCCTCAGGCTCACATGCCTCAGAGGCATCCCCAGCCAAGGACTGTCCTGTCCCAAAAGCGTCTCGCAAAGATAAGCAGACAGTTTCCGTGCCCGCTGAGAAGCTGGTGCCTGCTAAGAGTACACATAAGAAGAGCTCCAAGGCAGATTCACCCACAACCTCAACTCCCATCCAGAGCCCTGTGAAGCAGGGAAAGGAGGGCACTGTAGGGGGGACACCTGGTAAATAGGGGATGGAGGGGCAAAGGCAAGGCCAGGCCAAGCGTACCGCTGGATCCAGCATGTCCCCAGAGGGAGGGCCATCGTCTGCACCTCATGCAGCTTTGGTGGTGAGTGTGCCTGTTGTGTCCGCCCCACTTACCACTAATACCAAGACAGGGAAGCCATTTAGAATACCCAAGAAGTGGAAAGGCACCCCACCACAATCTCCCACCCACACTGTGTCTCACGGCAGCATAACTCCACCTCCACGTGCCACCACACCACCTGGTCCAAGCAGCCCTCCGGCTTCAAAAGCCACTGATGGCTCTACCTCAGCTGTGCCTCTCTCTCTCCGGTCCAGTCTTCCAACTGTCCCCGACACTCAGCCACCTCCCAGTCCGACTGACAGCCAAGTCTGAGTGGCAGTCCCCCTCACACATCTGTCTCTCCCACAGCGGTGCCTGGACTGCACATTGTTAGCCCCCTGACTGTGTTGCTAACCATGGCAGGGTACGGTAACACGCATTCCCTGTGCATCTTCTCATGTACCTCATCAGCACCTTGGACTGGCCACTGGCCTTGATGTTCACTGCTGTTTGCCCCTTCCCTGTGCAGCTTCTCATGTACCTCATCTGCACCTTGGACTGGCCACTGGCCTTGATGTTCACTGCTGTTTGCCCCTTCCCTGTGCATCTTCTCATGTACCTCATCTGCACCTTGGACTGGCCACTGGCCTTGATGTTCACTGCTGTTTGCCCCTTCCCTGTGCATCTTCTCATGTACCTCATCTGCACCTTGGACTGGCCACTGGCCTTGATGTTCACTGCTGTTTGCCCCTTCCCTGTGCATCTTCTCATGTACCTCATCTGCACCTTGGACTGGCCACTGGCCTTGATGTTCACTGCTGTTTGCCCCTTCCCTGTGCATCTTCTCATGTACCTCATCTGCACCTTGGACTGGCCACTGGCCTTGATGTTCACTGCTGTTTGCCCCTTCCCTGTGCAGCTTCTCATGTACCTCATCTGCACCTTGGACTGGCCACTATCTTGATGTTCACTGCTGTTTGCCCCTTCCCTGTGCAGCTTCTCATGTACCTCATCTGCACCTTGGACTGGCCACTGGCCTTGCTCTTGTCTACTATTGGTGCCTATCTGTGTAATATGTGAATAAAGACAGTTACTCCTGTTGTCTGTTTTGTCAGTGTCCTTGCTGAATAAAGGGTTTTCTGTGTGGGTATGGTTTACTGTGACACATGCTCTGTATGCCACTTAAACATTGCCAATGGCTTGTCTCACTTTTTAAGGGTTTTACAGGGGTGACAGGCACTTCAGTTCTTGTTGACTCTGAGGCTTGGGGGTGCAATGATGGTGGTTTGTGATGGACTACTGTTATCATAATCATTCTTTTGTCAGGTTAGCTATGTTGTACATATGTCATGTTTGTATGCACTGCCAGCACAAGGTGGGATTCTATCCACAGGATTGCAGGCAGGCTGGCCGGGGTCATCATGTATGTGTGATCTTACTTGATGTGTGCACAGCAGTGTTGGTGTATGGTCATCTTGTGATGGCCAGTCATCCTAGTCACATGGGTTGATTTCTATGTGTGCATTTGGGTGGTCAAGAAGTGTGCAGTCTGAAGGGGTGACTTTGTCTGTAGTGTTGATGTGTGTGTGCCCCTGCAATCTCATCTACACACGTGTCAGCCAGGATTTGAGTGCCTGTTTGTTTGATTGGTCAGCCCTGTGCTTGTTATTGTGTGCACATGTGGGAGTTGTAGGTTGTGCACTGTGCAGTGTGTTGGTGTGTCCTTGCACTTCTGGGGGACTCCAACTTGTTGTTGGTGGCAATTGTGGGTATGCAGAGTGTGTGACTGGCAATTCAGTGTTGTGTTTTGTTGATCAGCCATGTGTCTTGATACTCTTTGTGGTCACTGTGCAGACCTGCTCAGCCACACTGACATTGTGGGTGTGTTTTCTCATGCATTGCTGTCACTTGGGGCTTTTTTGCCTCCAGTATGGCATGTGGGGTATGGAGTCATACCATCCCCTATCTGTGCTTCTGATGCCTACCCATTGTGAGTCTGCTCTCCATCTATTTGTGTATGGTGCACTCCTGCCATGTCCACTACTGACGTACACAAAACTTCACTCTCAGGTCAGCTGTCCCCTTGTGTTGACAGTGTGTGTTCCTCCCCATCACTTCATTTGTTACACTATGGTTTGTGGTGCTGATCTGTGCACAGGACCAATGTGCCACTCATGACAGTTTCCCTATTGGTTATATGTGATTTTCTGATACTGTTTTTCAGCCATGGTTGCTCAGATGCAGTTCAACTGTTTGTGCTGCACAGTCCTCTGGTCATGTTGTTTTCACCTGGGTGTCCCAGACTTCTGCATCTGTGGGTGTTGGGTTAGCTGTATGTGTGTTTGCTGAGGTACTGCTTGACTTCCTGAGTGTGATGTTGGCTGTGTGCTGTGCTGATTTGTGTTGTGGGTGTTCATGGTGTGTCACTCATGTTTGTGTGGAACTGGTATGTTTAGTGTGCACACACTGCTTGTCGTGCATGCAGTGCTGTGAGTGTATGTTGCCTTGTCCTTGCCTGGTGTGCGTCCCCTGATGTCCTGCTGTGTTTGCAATGTGATGTATTGGCATGTGCATCTGTTGTGTGTTTGATGTGGATGTGGGCAGTGTTTGGGCTGTGTTGTGTCTTGCAGCTGACAGATGCTCTGTGTGTGTTGTTGTATTTGCATGTCAGTGTGTGTGTTTTGTTGGTGTGTTGTATTTCATTCACTTGTGTCTTGCCAGTGTAGTGTGCATTACTTGTGTGTCTGTCACATGCACTTAGGGCTATTCTTGTTCCTGTGCTTGTTTTGGGTGCGTCCTGGGTGTTTTCTCATCTCATATTTGAGCTGTCAGTTGTCATTATTGTGCATGTGCAAGCATGTGGTACATTATGACACCATGTTGACTTTATGGGTGGTGTGGTATGTCTGTATGTGTATCATTGTAGGCCCATTTCTCCCAGTTTGTGTCCATGATTGTTTTGTGGTGATGCACTTCTTGTCTGTGTTGTGGTATGTTGTCTGTGCATTGTTCCTGACTGATGAGGTTGTGTACTCCTGTTCTGTCTGGGCTCCCATTGCCTTCCCACAGTATTTCTGCACAGGTCAGGTCTGGTCTGGTTGTACCTCTGTGTGTGTTGTGATGGAGTTTTGTGTTTGGCTGTTGGTTTTGTGCAAGCATTGGTTCAGGCATCCCTGGGTGTGGGTGTGTGATGTTTGTGGATACCCCCCAGGGAGTGTGGTTGTTTGTCAATGTGTTGACTGGACATTATTGGCACCCTTCTGTGTGTTGGACACTGGTGTTGTGTGCTGCAGGTGTGAGGGGGTGGGGGGTGGGGTATGTGTGAAGATTCCTACTTGTGTTTGACAGTCATGGGGTGTTACAATGGGCCCTGTGTGTTGTGCTGCTGACATACACCTGTCAGGTAGTTGAATGCAGATATGTGGCTGTTCACTGTTGGACTTCAGACCCTTCCTTTCATCCCTGTGCCTGTCCATGGGTTGCCTTGCTGTCTCCATGAGTTGTTGCACTGAGGTGACTGTGGTTTGACTTCACTCACTGTGCCAGCCATGTGTGATTTGATGGGCTGAGGGTGTTGTTATATGTTCCTTCTCTTGCATGTGGTGTACACATGCTTAGTGGTTAGCTCCTTGGCCTACCATTTGTGTGCACCTCACTTTAGATTTCCTATTTGTTGTCCTACATTGCTGCTGACATCTGGTCTGTGTATGTGGCTGTGTGTCAGTGTGGGGTATGTCTGTGTGGCTTGGCAGGCTGTGTGTCCAGTTGAGTGATTGTTCCTTATCTGTATGAGTGTTCATTTTGTGCTTGGACTCAGTTTTCTTGCTATGAGTGTGGTGTAGGTGTGGTGTGTGGATTGCCCTGGCACTATGCTATTGTGCTGTGTGTTCCTCTGCAGCCCCACCTGCTGCACTGTCTCCCTAGTTGTTTTGTGTGTGGTGCAGGGTGTGGGTTCACCTGGCTGGTTATTGTGCATGGTGGAGCACAGGAGAAGCACATGGCATGTCCCTTCATGTTTGGGGTGGGGGACTGTTGTGTGGAGGGTGGAGGTGTGGCCCTATGATCTTTGTGCACTGCCCATGCCTGTCGCTGGCCCTGCCTTCTGCATTGTGCGCATGTTTTCAGGCATCTTCACCGCTGCGGTGACGTGACCGGGACATTACATCACGATCGCGGTTGGTGGGTGACCTGGATGCGGAGGGGTGATTTGGTGAGAGGTAGGACATGTGTGGGTACTATTGTGGATGTGTTCCTGTCCCCACCAGGGTATCTGGTGTGGACAGGAACCCTGTCTCTGCCCATGCATTGTGTGTTGTTGTTGTGTGCGGAGTTGTGTTGTTGCATACCTGCGGCGACGTCCGCGACGGTGCATGAGTTGCTGGTGGTGTATCAGGTACAGCGCCGGGAAGACGTGTAAAGCTGGGTCCATTGCGCTCAGGACCGGCCGGTTGGGACCGGGGATCAGGTTTCGCGCTCCGCTGTCGTGCTTCCGCCGTCTCTGTTTGGCCGGTTTCTCCACTGCGGTGCACCTGGCTGTTTGGGGCATCCTAATTTGTACGGCGGTCGGGACGTCATTCCGCACGGCGGTGGGTCTCCATTGGCTCCCACCGCCGCGGTGGCGGCGCATTTTTCTGGCGGTTTGCGTCGCACCGCGGCGGACGGGAAATGGGCTGTGTTTGACCATACTAATATGGTGGGCGTGGAGACCGCAGCTGGCATGCGGAAAATGGCATTTTCCACCACCGCCAGCACTGCGGTGGTACCTCCGCCCGCCATCGTAATAGGCCCCTTAGTTAGGTATTAATTAAATTAAAATTAATTATTAATTTTTAATTAATTGAGTAATTGTTTAATGCTGATTTATTTTAGTTATATTTTAGGTGCAGCCCGCTGTTTTTTTTAGGGGGGTGGTGTGAAAAGTTAATTAAGCAATAATTAATAAGCAATTAATTATTAATTGTTAATACATTATTTAATTGACTAATAATTATGTAAATTGTTTACTACTGATTTATTTTAGTCATATTTTTGGTGTGGGCTGCTGGGTTTGTAGAGGTATACGGTGGGAGGTTAACTAAGCAATAATTAACTAAAAATTAATTAATAATTATGAATTTTACTGATTAATATTTAGGAAAATAGTTTAATACTGATTTACTTTAGTTATACTTTAGGTACAGACTGCTGGTTTATAAAGGTATGGGGTGGGACGTTAATTAGGTAATAATTAATTAACAATTGATTATTAATGGATAATTAATTAATTAATTGAATAATAATTATGGAAATTGTTTAATACTAATTTATTTTAGCTATAATTTAGGTGAAAGCTGCTGGGCTTTGAGAGGTATACAATTGGAAATTAATTAGGTAATAAATAATTAACAATTATTAATTGGTAATTAATTATGTAATTGATTGTTAATAATAGAAATTGTTTAATACTGATTTATTTGAGTTCCATTTTAGATGCAGGCTACTGGGTTTGTAGGGGTATAGGTTGGGAAGTTAATTAAGTAATAATTAATTTACAATTATTTATTAATTAGTAATAGAGTATTTAATTGATTATTAATTATGCATTGTTTAATATTGATTTATTTGAGCTATAGTTAACTGTGGGCTGCTGGGTTTATAGGAATATATGATGGGAAGTTACCTAAAATTAAATGTAATATATTTTAAAGTTTTTTATATTATTTGTTATTTGGTTACCATGTAAAATAATTAGGTTATTAATAACTGTGTAATTGTTTTACTGTTTAATCTATAGATTTGTGTTTTTATATGTGCTTTACACACATATTTTTAAATATTGTGTTTTTTAGATGAGTTTGTTGAGAAGAAAATAAATATATACAGTAGATATTTATATTTATACTGATATTTATGTGTCATTTATCAATTGGTAATTAATTATGCATTTTTTTAACCAATTTATCATTGCTTTACCATTGTTAATTTATTTTATGGTAGGTGTTTGTGGACAATTGCTCGTGCTATCATTTTAGTTATTTGAATTCTTTATGTATCAATCGAAACTAAATCTAGTAGTAATAGTATCTTCTTTTTGGTAGTTAGGGAAGCTGAATTTTCTTATATGTAATTTGATTTTTTCCTATCTTTCTTTTGTATTTATATAATTAATAGTTTTTATTCTTAAAATACATTTATATATGTTTTAGTGTTAATCAGTAATGTTTAGATTGAGTTTAATATGTAGTCTACATTAATAGGGTAATTCATATATGTAATGTATTTGAAGTGACACACTTTCCCTAATGTTGCTTAGACTGGAGTAGGTGTAGGAAATCTCTTACCTCTAAAGTCCAACTCTTTCCCTATTTTTTGTGTTGACTGGAGTAGGAATAGAAAATCTAACCCTCTGAAGTCCAAGACATTCCCTATTTTTGAGCTGTTTGGAGAGGTAATAGTAAATGCAACCCCTCCGAAGTCCAACACTTTCCCTACTGTTGCACTGACTGGAGTAGGGAGTTAATCTAACTCCTCTGAAGTCTAACGCTTTCCCTATTGTTGTTTGCTCTGGAGCGGGAATAGTAAATTGAACCCCTCTGAAAACCAGCGCTTTCTCTACTGTTTCGCTGACTGGAGTAGGAATAGTAAATCTAACCCATCCAAAAAACTAGGCTTTCTCTACTGTTGTACTGGCTGGATTAGACATAGTCAATTTAGCCCCTTCAAAGTCCAACACTTTCCCTACTGTTGTGCTGTTTGTAGTGGAAATAGTAAATCTAACCCCTATGAAATCCCAATCTTTTCCTACTTGTGCGCTGTTTGTAAAATAATTAGGCAACATGAAAAATAATTACTTTATTATTAATTGCATAATTGTTCTACTGTTCAATCTATTTTTCTTTGGATTTTAGTATTTATATGTGATTACTAATGCACGTTTAAATGTTGTGTTTGAATTTTTTTGGATGAGTTGATTAGGAAGAAAATAAATACATATTTGTTTCTAAAAATGATATTTACAAGGTATTTATTAACTGGTAATTAGTTATGTATATTTTTAGCAATGTATAATTTCTCAACATTTTTATTTTAGTTTTAGGTAAGTGTGTGTGAAAGTGTGTTTGTGCTGTGATAACATTTATTTGAATTTTTATGTGTTATTTGAAATTAAATTTATTACTAATGATTTTATCTTCTTTTTGGTAGTTAGAGAAATGCGTGTTTGCTTCCATCTGGCGGGAGCATTTAAAAAACTTTTGTCAAATGGTAGCAAACAATAAGGGGCCGATTCCGATCTTGGCCGGTAGGGCTCCGAATCGGATTCGGCTTTACCGGATCCGATTCGGAGCCCTGTTTCCCGACCGATTCGTACGCGTGTCCGGCCGAGCGAGTACGATGCAAGCGCCCGCGAAATCACCGACCGACTCGTACGCGGCTTCAACACGCTCCGACCGACTCGCACGGACTCGACTCGCACCGCGCAATGGAGACGTTCCCCGGCCGGGTAAGTACGATGCGCACCGCGAGCAGTCCGATCGACTCACGCCGTCCGGCTCGAAAGAGCTGTCGGAGCCGGACTTTGGGGGTCTGCATTGGACCCCCCTGTACGCATGGCCGCGCGAGTCGCACACAGGGGGGACCCATGGGTCCCCCCTACCTGTGCGTGTACGGCGCGAGTCGCTTCGCCGTGTACCCGCTGTAGGGGGCGCCCTTGTCCGCCTCGCACCCATTGAGTCAATGGGAGCCCGCATACGCGTTGTACGACCGGCTACCATTGACTTCAATGGGAGTCCGACCGAATCGAGTCCGATAGCATGCTTGCGCATCGTACTCGTTCGGTCGGACTGCCAGAGTCCGATTCGGTCAGAATTCTCTCCGGGTCCGGCTCGGTCGGAGAGATTTCCGGCCCGAATCGGAATCGGCCCCTAAGTGTTCTCCCAGTCAGTGGGAGCTTTAAAAATGCTGTGCATGCGGGGTGTTGTCGGCAGGCCCTGTGGCCAAAACCCTAGCACATGGGCGAAGGTTGGCTGCCTTTGGTGGGGTTGGCCACAGGGTCTGGCTGCATGCCTGACCCTGTGGCCATCGCTACACAGCGCACCGCCAAAGGCTGTGCACAGCGTGGGGTTGGTTGCATGCGGGGGGTTCGGCACAGGGTCTGGCCACAGGCCAGTCCCAGCAGCCAGCCTCTGTCAGGTGCGTCAGGGTGAATTTACATATTACATACATATGGTAATAACTATTACTTTATATTTAAAAAACTAGAAATTCACTGGAAAAAACAAAAGTTAACATAATGTTATAATTAGGTGAAATGTTCGGTAACAACATAACGTGTTTAACTCTAAAAACCACAGAAAATCACCACTTATATTTATTCAAAGTAACTATAACTTGTGTCCTAAGGTAACTATAAGTCATGCCCCCACAATGCACTGCTAATTACCCCACATATTAAACACTCATGACATCTTCTATGACATCATTGATTATATCTCTGCAACATTTTCAATTATATTATTGATCAGAAAACTGTGCATGATGGGGGTGCGAGCTATAGTTCCCTTAGGACTGCTGTAGATTGGGAGGCTAAATTTGTTATACTTGGGGCTGTATTACGAGTTTAGCAGTCCGACTGCCGTAGGACTGCCTCGGCCCCTGCCAGCAGCCCATGGAGCTGGCGGTCCAAAGACTGTCGTATTATGAGTTCACAATGGGGCAGGCAGTGTAGAGGCGGGTACCTTGCAGCGGTGGTGAGTATTTTTCACAAATATATTGATGCCTGTGTATGCATTTCGATTGCAGATGCGTCGGATGCACAAATATGCATTATATATGTGGAACAATACCATATACCCAATACCGGGGTCCACCCATATGTGGGCAGTCCTAGCAATGAGTATATGGTTCAAATAGGACTTACCTGTAGATCGTCGCAAACAAGGTCATACTCCTCGGGTGTAGATCCTTCTGTAAATGGGGGACCTGGAGAAAGGGATCCATGTTGGAATCTTCCTGTGGAATCTGCCTGGAAGAAGAAGCGGTGAGTACGCACCCCAAATCCTTTGTAAGTGCCACCTAGAAGCAGGCGGTTGGACCATCATGATCCACTTGTGGAACAAGCAACTAGCAACAAGAATGGCTTAGCAGCTCCCTTGTACCGCCCTAAGGCAGCTGCCTTTCCCCGACTGCGAACCCAGTGGTCTACTGGCGGTCTCTGCAGTCCAGTGGCGGTTTTCACAAAGCCAATCCGCCCAACTCATAATACGGAGGTCGGACCGCCAAGCTCACCACACTTGGACTGCCACTGCCGATACGGCAGACTACGAGACACCAAACTCGCAATAAGGCCCTAGGTCTTTCTCCTAGTATCATTCGAAAATAGGAACTCATTTTTTAGCCATTAATGTCGCGTGACTTGGAATAGATAGGCTGTGTCTAGGCTGTGGCTAAAAAGATCCTACGGATCATAGGACATCATGGTAAGGGTTCACTACATTATGTGGGTTAGAAATGTCCATTATACAAAATGATCCATGCTGCAGTAAACGTAAAAGAATTTGGGATCCTATAAAAGATTGGATGCAGACCCTAATTCCTGGTTACTCTCCTGAAATGTTTTAGGCTTATTTGCTATACCGAATTTCTATGACACACATGGCATTTTATCATGTAATTGAAATGGATCCCTGACAGAATATCGACAGCAGAAATGTCGAGCTACAGAAATATCGTGACAAAAATATCGTTGTGAAAAATATCGACCTCCTATCTTCATAATGGTAAGTACAAAAATATCGAGAAAAAAATATCGTTAAAAATATCGAAGTACAAAATATCGTTTTTTTATATGTATAAAAAATAATGTAAAATAAATTAAATAATACATTTAAATTAAAAAACAAGATTTAGATTTATTTGTATATTGTAACAATTATAAGTAATAAATGTAATGTAAAAATAAATTAAACATACATATTTAAAATGTAATATATATATTTACTTTAAAATAATCTAAATCTTGTTTTTTAAGTTAAATGTATTATTTAATTTATTTTACATTATTTTTTATACATATAAAAAAAACGATATTTTGTACTTCGATACTTTTAACAACGATATTTTTTTCTCGATATTTTCCCTACTGTTGCACTCGCTGGGGTGGGAATAGTAATTTTTACCCCTACGCTATCCAACACTTTCCCTACTGTTGCACTCGCTGGAGTGGGAATAGTAAATTATTCCCCTCCACTATCCAACACTTTCCCTACTGTTGCACTTGCTGGAGTGGAAATAGTAATTTTGATCCCTATGCTGTCCAACACTTTCCCTACTGTTGCACTCGCTGGAGTGGGAATAGTAAATTATTCCCCTCCACTATCCAACACTTTCCCTACTGTTACAGTTATTGGAGTGGGAATAGTAAATTATTCCCCTCCGCTATCTAACACTTTCTCTACTGTTGCACTCACTGGAGTGGGAATAGTAATGTTTTCTCCTCCGCTATCCAACACTTTCCCTACTGTTGCAGTCAATGTAGTGTAAAATGTAGGTTTAAAAAATATTACATATTTTAATATTTTAATTTATAATTTAATTTAATTTATTTTTATTTTTATTTTTATTTTTATGTTACTGGTGTATGTCTATATATATTTATTTATAAATTTTAATATATTTCTAACATTTCATAATTAATTTAAATTATTATTTATTAATAAATTTTAATATATTTCTAACATTTCATAATTAATTTAAATTATTATTTATTAATAAATAATAATTTTAATTAATTATGAAATGTTAGAAATATATTAAAATGTATAAATAAATATATATAGACATACACCAGTAACATAAAAATAAAAATAAAAATAAATTAAATTAAATTATAAATTAAAATATTAAAATATGTAATATTTTTTAAATCTACATTTTACACTACATTGACTGCAACAGTAGGGAAAGTGTTGGATAGCGGAGGAGAAAACATTACTATTCCCACTCCAGTGAGTGCAACAGTAGAGAAAGTGTTAGATAGCGGAGGGGAATAATTTACTATTCCCACTCCAATAACTGTAACAGTAGGGAAAGTGTTGGATAGTGGAGGGGAATAATTTACTATTCCCACTCCAGCGAGTGCAACAGTAGGGAAAGTGTTGGACAGCATAGGGATAAAAATTACTATTTCCACTCCAGCAAGTGCAACAGTAGGGAAAGTGTTGGATAGTGGAGGGGAATAATTTACTATTCCCACTCCAGCGAGTGCAACAGTAGGGAAAGTGTTGGATAGCGTAGGGGTAAAAATTACCATTCCCACTCCAGCGAGTGCAACAGTAGGGAAAGTGTTGGATAGCGTAGGGGTAAAAATTACCATTCCCACTCCAGCGAGTGCAACAGTAGGGAAAGTGTTGGATAGTGTAGGGGTATAAATTACTATTCCTACTCCTGCAAATGCAGCAGTAGGGAAAGTGTTGGAAAGCAAAGGGGTAAAAATTACTATTCACACTTAAGAAAATTCAAATTTAAAAACAAAGAAAATATCAACTACTATACAACATATAATAAAACACCCAAATACAAAACATATCTATTAAAATTTTTTACTAAACATAGAAACATATAATAATGTAGACAAAATATAAAACGTACATAAAAAGATTATTTTTTTAATTTTAACAAGACATTATCAAACAAATAACTATTTTGTAATAGAAATTAATTGTAATCTAAAAAATATTTATTACATAAATGTAATATTTTTTCCTACCCTATAACACCACACAATTTACAACACACATCTAAATTAAATAAAAAAGTGTACCTCCATAATTAACACAATTATCAATTTAAAGAATATTAATAATTAAAAAACATATTTAAAAAATACAAAATTATTGTAGTAACCAAACATTACAGCTATACAACATAAATCCCCAAACAACAAAAAAATAAACAATTACCAAAAATATTTAACAATTAATAAATAAATATTAATGATCAAGTAATGATTAATTAATGTAAACTAAATTACTTTCCACCATCTACCCCAATAAACACCATAACACACACCTAAAAATATTTACACAATTTCCATACCTAATTTTCCATTACAAAATTCATATCAATGAACAACAAATAAGTAATTAATTTTAAAAAAATTACTTCCCACCATTTACCACTACAAACACCACAACTCACACATCAAAATTATTACACAAATGACAAAATTAAAATGTAATTAATTAATTAGCATCAATTAACAAAGAATTAATTAATTTAAAAAAAATTACCTCCCACCATATTACCTTATAAAGGCCACCAACAATTTCGTAAAAAATTATACAATTAACCTAATTAATTAACAATTAATTAATTATTTAATAACAATTAACAATCAAAATATAAATAATTATTAATAAATTAATTCACACAATTAACACTATAAAATAATAATTAATAAATATTATATAAAAAATATTATTAAATTTATTAAAATTTAATTACTTCCCACCCTACTCCCCTATCAACCCACAACCCACTCCTAAAAAAATCACACAATTAACATAATTACCAATTAATTAATAATAATTAATAAATTAATAAATAAATTATTTCCCACAATTAACAATATAAAATATTAAATAAATAAATATTAATTATGAAAAAGTATTAATAAGTTAATTATAATTAAATTACTTCCCACCCTATTCCCCTATAAACCCACAACCCGCTCCTAAAAAAATGGCACAATTAACATATTTACCAATTAATTAATCAATAAAAATTAACAGCCAATTATTAATTAATTATTAATACATTAATTACCATAATTAACACTATAAAATCAAAAATAAATAAATAAAAATTAATATTCAATTTATTATAATTAAATTACTTCCCACCCTATTCCCCTATAAACCCACAACCCGCTACGGAACTAAAACGCAAAATTTAATTAAAAGAAAATTAATATTCAATTTATTATAATTAAATTACTTCCCACCCTATTCCCCTATAAACCCATAACCCGCTACGGAACTAAAACGCAAAATTTAATTAAAATAAAATTTATAACTTCTAAAAATTTAACACGTACATTAAAAAAAAATGCAATACTTAGACAAAAAAATATAGCACATACATTTAAAATACATACTAAAATACATAACACTAACTAAAAAAACGATATTTTTAACAACTATGGGGCCGATTCAGGCCGGAAATCTCCCTGACCGAGCCGGACCCGGAGAGATTCCCGACCGAATCGGACCCTAGCAGTCCGACCGAACTAGTACGATGCGTTCGCATGCAATCGGACTCGATTCGGTCGGACTCCCATTGAAGTCAATGGGAGCCGGTCGTACAACGGGTACGCGGGCTCCCATCGACTCAATGGGTGCGAGGCGAACAAGGGCGCCCCCTACAGCGGGTACGCGTTGAAGCGACTTGCGCCATACATGCACAGGTAGGGGGGACCCATGGGTCCCCCCTGTGTGCGACTCGCGCTGCTACGCGTACAGGGGGGTCCGGCTCCGACTGCTTTTTGGAGCCGGACTGCGCGAGTCGGTCGGACTGCTCGAGGCGCGCATCGTACTTACCCGGCCGGGGAACGTCTCCATTGCGCGGTGCGAGTCGTGTCCGTGCGAGTCGGTCGGAGCGGTTGGGTCCCGCGAACGAGTCGGTCGGCGATTTTGCGAGCGCTCGCATCGTAATCACTCGCCCGGACGCACGTCCGAATCGGTCGGGAACGAGGGCTCCGAATCGGATCCGGTAAAGCCGAATCCGATTCTGTGCCCTACCGGCCGAGATCGGAATCGACCCCTATATTTTTGCAAACGATATTAATAACTTCGATATTTTGGAAAACGATATTTCTTACCTTAAACTCGATATTCTTGACCACGATATTCTGGTAGTCGATATTTCTGTATCACGATATTTTGGACTCGATATTAGTGCAAGTCGACATTTACTACTCGATATTCTGACTGTTTACCAATTGAAATGTATTCCTGTATTGCATTAATGTAGTTGGTGTTTTGATATTTTCCTGATTAAAAAAATAAGAACTTCACTACACTTTTCCAGTAATTTGGAACTACACCAGAGGAAAAAGAGGAACTTACGGTAACCGTAAGTGCATTGGCCACCAAGGCAGCCACCACAGCAGCAGGTTCAGGTAACAATTTAGGGGTCGATTCCGATTCGGGCCGGAAAAAGCACCGACCGACTCGGAGCCGGAATTTATTCCGACCGACACGTACCCGTGGCGCACGACACGCCAAGTACGATGCAAGGCGCGAAAAATCCGACCGACACGTACCTAAACCAAGTCGACCGACCGAGCCACACGGAAAACAGCAATCCGGCCGGAAAAACACGCGAATCCAACCGACCGACACGCACCCGGAACAAATCCGACCGAAACGTACAAGCGAACTCCAAACCGCAAAGTACGATGCAAGGCGCGAAAACCTCGAGCGAGTCGGACGGAGGCCAAGCCGTACGACCGACACGCATACAAAACCGAGCCGAAGCAACCCAAAACACCGCGACCGACGCGTACGCAGCATACAAAACTGCACAAACACAGCGCGAACGAAACAGAGAACACCGTACGAGACTAATGCAGGGTCCGACTCGGTCACAAGAACGTTTCCAACATGCACAAACAGCACAAAGGAAAAATCACCCAAAAAAGGCCAAACAAGCAATTACCAAGCCAATAAATACTGGGGGGTGGGGACAGAGAACAAAGACACACCCACAACTCCACCTATATAAAGGACACAAATCACAACCATGAGCCTTTGCAAATGCCATTCCACTGCCAGCACCCAAGAGAAAGCAACCGCACACCCACAGGTCATCCCTCACACAAGCCACACACCATCAGCACACCAACAAATACCTACCTCACATACACCCAGCAAAACACACACTCACACACCCTCACCTGCACACCAACACACACATCACCCACCATCACCACCCATCACCATGCCCCCAAGAAGAATCCCAAGTTCCTAGATAGTGAATTGGAAGTCATGGTAGACGAGATCCTCAGGGTGGAGCCACAGCTGTTTGGCACACTGGTCCAACAGACCCCCATGTCGCAGAAAACCAAGATGTGGGAGAGGATCATCAACAGGGTGAACGCACAATCACCATGTCGGCGCACAGAGACCGACATCCAGAACAGGTGGTATGACGTGCGCAGGAGGGTACGGGACATGCTGAAGAAAGACTACATCAACAGCCAATACACCGGCAGTGGCCCTCCTGCCAAGCCAATATACCTCAGGCCCTGGGAGGAGAAGGTGCGGGCCATCCTTCCGCCAGTGAGCGTATATGGACTAGAGGACATCCCAGAGCCTGGTGAGTACACAACAAATGTACACAATATACTGCCACAAAACACACACATCACTGTCAAGGGGAGAGTCAAACCATGCACTCATAGCAATTACACAGCAAACAGAACAGAATCATCCCAAAATGTGTATGTCAGTCAGATAAACACAACACATGCCATCAAAAAAGTCACATCCAACTGTGCCAACACATGTACAAACCACACAACTACAGCTAGGCAGTGGCACAAATAGAACTAACAAACACATCCACACATGTAGCCACCACAACAACACCAACACACAGTGAAGGCCACTCAAAGGAAGGAATTCTGTGTATGCTGGCCAAGTCAGTGTAGCCAATAGCATCATGGGAGTCGCAGTCACTGATATTGGTCACCCCCACAACTGTCCCATCAACACCACCCTGAACCATGCTCACATCACAAGAAGTGGAGAAGGACTCACAAGATGGCTGACACTGGCTACTGCTGTGGGGAGCACAAGGCCCTGCTGGCAACTGTGCACCAACAAACAGCAGGACACCACTGACTGACATCCTGAGAGACAACTTACACTCCCTGCAATGCAAGCACGTTCCATGGTGGGATATCTGGCTAGCTGGGTGGGAAGGGGGACTTGCAGCACTGACCATAGTCACAAGCACCTCCCCTCACACCCCCCAACACAAACTCCACAGAACCCACCTGGTAGAATGCAATGCCCCCATCCTAACACAAGATCCCACAAAGAACCACCACCCTGGGTTATGTTGTGTGAAGCACAGGGACACTCTTGGGACCTCTAGCCAAACAACTGCCAGGACAACACTCCCAGCCATCCTGTCAGCACAGCCACCCCACCCCACAGGGAAGCAGAGTCAAAAGGAAGGAAGCATGGGCATGCTGGGAAGGGGGAGGAGGCAATAGCATGATGGGAGTCGTAGTCACAGCTCTACATCCCCCACCACATGGCCCAGCAAGCTCACACTCACGCATGCACATCCCACAGAGAGTGGAAAGGCCCATCAAAGATGTCTGACACTGTTGCTGTGTCGTGGGGAGCACAAGGGCATGCTGGGTACTGCACACCAACCAACAGCAGGACCCCACTGTCAGCCATCTTGCCATTGCTCTCACACCCACACACACTGAACTCCACACAAAAGCAAGTAAGTATGGGAATGCTGGGAAGTGGGGTGGAGGCAATGGCATGATGGGAGTCGTAGTCACTGATATTGGTCACCCCCACAACTGTCCCATCAACACCACCCTGAACCATGCTCACATCACAGGAAGTGGAGAAGGACTCACAAGATGGCTGACACTGGCTACTGCTGTGGGGAGCACAAGGCCCTGCTGGCAACTGTGCACCAACAAACAGCAGGACACCACTGACTGACATCCTGAGAGACAACTTACACTCCCTGCAATGCAAGCACGTTCCATGGTGGGATAACTGACTGGCTGGGTGGGTGGGAAGGAGGGCCGGCTGTCAACCAAACACAACCAATGCAGACCATGTTCACACCCCAGAAAATACATAGACATGCCCAAATAATGCAGGACAATGTGCCACACCAATATCAACCCCTGACTGTGACGACTTAGGACAATGCAATGTACAGGCCCGCACCCAGAGGCACAGTCACAACTGTCATGTGTGTCAACCATTGATGCCTGCAGAAACATAACACACATTGTTTGTATCTCCCAAAAACAGGTGATGATGGGGACACAGCAGCAGACGCTGAGGAGTCCCAGTCCCAGGCTCAAGAGGATGCCAAGCTCACTGGCTTCGTACAGCCTCTGTCCTCCTCGGACGATGAAGAACAACCTGGCACATCCGGTGCAAGTCAACATGCAGCACCAGCAGGACCACCAGCTGCAGCAGCAGCAGGACCACCAGCTGCACCCCCTGCACCCACCCCTCCAACGACTGTCACCACGAATACCATCCCTGCCGACATGGACAGAACAAGGAGCAACACCAGCACAGGGACCCTGGACCAACCTGGGGCCATGGACACCACCACCACCACTAACCCCAAGGTGGACCAGGGTTATCTGTGCGTGCCACTGCACACACTGCACATGTCAGCAGGGGTGGTGGGAGGGGTGGGAGACAGAGGTCGCTGCTTGCAGACGTTGCTGGTGTGCATGATGACCCACAACTGGTACGCATAGCTGATGCGTACCAGTCCAGCACCGGAGAGCTCAGCCAGGTAGTGGGGCTCCTCAGAGACATGAAACAGCAGCAGGCTGCCCATCATGCCCGCTTGGACTCCCACATGTCCCACGTGGAGTCACACATGTCCCGTGTGGACTCCCACATGTCCCGCGTGGAGTCCAAGTGGGATGCACTGAATGAGATGACGGCGGTGCACAGGGACATTTTACAATGCCTCCGCCAGATGAACAGCAACCAGTCCACACCTCCCTGTGTGCCAACAACATCTGGTGCCGAACAAACTGCAACTGCCACAGGGAGGGAGGAGGACTCTGGCGGAGAGTCCCCTGCACCGCAGCAGCCTGTACTTGAGGGCCCCCCAAGAAGAGGGGTCGTCTGAGGAGGGAAAAGTGAGAGGCCGATGGCCAAGCGCAACTCCCAGGAAGCCTGAATCTGTTCTGGATGTTCGCCTTTGTGCACAGACTGTTCACCCTGTTGACGGCAACACTACTCCCACACATTGCATGGGAGTACAAGTTGGACCAATGTGTCAGACAACTGTGGCCCCGATACTGGGGATCCTGTCTACCAGGACTTTCAATTCACCTAGGAACTTGGGATTGCAAGATTTATGTACAGCACTACCCATCCCATGCACTATTAACACAAATGTATCACAATAAACACACTAATACACCATACTTGCCTCTGTCGTGATTCCAACGTGGGTGCTGTTATGGGGATGATGAACTGCAAAATTACACTGTGTATGCGAACTGCAACAGCAAGGACAACACAGGCATGTGAGTACAGGCAACGTGACACACATGAGGGAGACACACCACCAGGGCTACACAACACATACACACCTAGGCCATCTGACTCATTGCCTACACTGATGTTGCCAGGGAAGACGGTGCAATGCACAGACACCACACCCATTCCCAGTTGTAGTCAAGTAGCCCACAGGTGCAGTAAGCAAATGGCAGTCAAATGTGTGACCACAGACAACGCACATCACAAAGTGGAGCACAGGTTTATTACACAGTTGCAACATGCCGTAACCACTACAGATGCAAGGTAATCCCATCTGGCAGCGGGCACACAGTCAACAACTGTAGACGGAAGGAAGTCCATGGGTGTGGCGCACATCACCTGTAGGGACACAACAGCTACCAGCCTGGATGTGCAATCACGTCGTCGGTGGACACAGTTGACCAAACGAATCTGAAAGTACCCTGTGAAGGACAGAAATGACACACAGTCAAAAGCAATGGAGTACAGGACAGAACAGCAAAACTCATGCACAATACATGTTACAAGATACCCACCCAGAACCAAGTTAGCATGTCAACACTGTTGGGGAGTACAGCCCACCTGTCACCACACATCGCAACACACATCCAGTCAAGTAGCCCATGGACACACTCCAACAGCACCAGAGCACCACCCACACATCATTCCAACTCACATCATTGACATGACACCTCAGGATACTCACATTCAGCTAAAGAAGTTGGTGATGAGCTGTGTGCGGACATCACCATCACCATCATCATCATCATCGTCACTGGCATCGTGGTCCAGGCCAGGATCCTCCACAGGTGGCGGATGTTGGTCATTGTCATCCTGGATGAGAGGCAACTCCTTCCGCACTGCCAGGTTGTGGAGCATGCAGCAGACGATGATAATCTTGCACACTTTCGCAGGGGCATATGGGAGGGACCCTCCGGTCTTGTCCAGGCAGCGGAAGCGGCTCTTCAGGAGACCAAAGGTCCGCTCAATCACTCTCCTGGTCCGACCATGTGCCTCATTGTAGCGCATCTGGGCTGGTGTCACAGGGTTCCTGAGGGGTGTCAGCAACCATGGCATGTTGGGGTATCCCGAGTCACCTACGGACAGACAAGTGCACATTAGCTGACTTGGAAAAGTGGGCGGAATACTACAGATCAGATCACACACAATGGCACAAAGTCAGTACACACCGACAAGCCAGGCACGCTGGTTCTGCATCTGTGCCATCATCCTGGGGATGCGACTACTCCTCATCACAAAGGCATCGTGTGCTGAACCAGGGAAACGGGCACACACGTGTGTGATGGTCATGTCTGCAAGACACACCACCAGTGCATTGACCGAGTGGTAGTGCTTGCGGTTCCTGTAGGCCTGCTCCTGGGCCTGTGGTGGTACCAAAGCCACATGTGTCCCATCAATGGAGCCAATGACATGCGGCATCCTCCCCAGGGCATAAAAGTCACTCTTCACGTCAGTGAGTCGTCGCAGTCTAGGGAAATAGATGTACCGGTTCAGGAAGAGCAACATTGCCGCCAAAACATCGCGGAGCACACGGCTGAACATGGTCTGTGACATCCCACCAGCAGTCGCCACAGTATGTTGGAAGGTACCGGTGGCAAAGAAGTGTAGGGCTGCCATCACCTTCACCTTGGGGGTCAGCGCTGTAGGATACGGCCGGCCAGGCTGCAAATGTGGGGACAACTGCACTGCCAAATCCTCAATCAGCTGCCTGGTGAAGCGGTACCGTCGGATGCTGTCCCGTTCCACCATCGTTGCCAGGTCTGGGAATGGTCGATGGACAGCAGGAGCCCTGCAGTGCAGAGGAGAAGTAAGCAAGATTGTCAGTCACCCCACATATGCAGCATTGAACACACTCAAGATCCCAACATACATCATTATGAGGCACAACTACATGAAGTGTGCAGTACCGGAAGGACATGTATGGTACATACATGGCCAACATCTGTCAACACGGTCCAACAGGTGGCATCAATTAGTCCCAGGTTGGCCCATTGGATATCATGAGGCCGTGTCACAGTTCCCATCTCCTGCTGCCGTGTCACAATAACCCCCACAGTGACATGTGAGGACAGTTGTGCCCCAGGCACCACACCTCAACGACAGGTACATTCCCAGGGACCCTGTAATGCCACATGGACACTGGCATTACATGGAGTATCATGTATACACCACAGCAAAACAACCATGACCCCCACAGGTAGTGGTCCCACTTGCCACGGCAGGACAGACATGGACGTCTGTGACACACACACGCACAACATCAGAGTCCATGCACACACAACGTGGATGTGGAGACTGTCTCCCATTGTGCACATGAAATCAGAGACATTGTAAACACTACATGCACAAAGACTGTGGAGGACCATCACTATTGTGCCACTGGGTCACCCTGGCTCAAACATACCGTCCCACATGGGACTCACGGGGTATGTGACATGACATACACATACACCACTGTGAAATGTGACCATGGCACATGCACAGATATGAACAGTTGCACATCACAGTGGTCATGTACACGTAACACCCAGGATCCTGTCCCCATGAACACGTGTACAGCCTGGGGGTGGCTGCCCACAGGTGACACCCACAGGACAACATGTACACCAACATACACACAATAGGAAATGCAGCCTTACATGCCTTATGATAAGGTTTGGACAGGCTGTCGTGATGTAGGTGTGCCCCTCACTCCCTGGGAGCTATCTGTGGCTGGCATATGTCCATCTGAGACAGGCATGCTGACATATGCCAGTCACATGTACAGTGATGCGTTGTACTGCAATGGACCGATCGGTGCCTCCGGCCGGCCCATTGCATTCAATGTGTGCGGGTACGCGTTGTACCCCTGTGCGCGTTGAACTGCAATGGACCGATCGGTGCCTCTGACCGGCCCATTGCATTCAATGTGTGCGGGTACGCGTTGTACCCCTGTGCGCGTTGTACCGCAATGGACCGATCGGTGTGCACCCATTGACAATGGGCTTGCCTGGCAACGGACGCGTTTTCGAATTTCGAACGAGTCGGTTGCTGTAAATTCAGTTGGTCACCCACAACAATGTTGCAAAATCATGTATGTCATGAAGTTGAAGATTTGAAGGATGCTGTGGGCGTGTTTTGGTGCTGCTATTCCATGGATTGGCCAGATTCAGAAGATGCAAACGACTTGGACCTATCACTTTGGACACAAGGGACAGTATCTGCCTCTCCAGCACATATATATTGCTGGCTATTCCCCTGAGAGCTCACTTGCCTGCACTACATGCTCCAGGACGACATCTGCCACTGCACTGCTGCTGTCTCTGCCCCTCTGGACCCTGCAATGGCACGTACTGTGGAGAGAGCCCCAGCCTTCAGCCTTGAAGAGAACCAGGCCCTGCTGGACAGCCTACTTCCACAGTACAGCAAGCTGTATGGGACACCAGGGGAGCAGGTGAGTGTTCTGTGCACTGCCTTTCTGAATGTGCATTTTGTCTGACTAGCAAGGCTGAGAGTCTGCACGCCACTGGCTAGCAGGCTCACTGAGTAGTTGTCACCCCCCATAGTGTGTAGTGACTTGCACTGGACAGGTATGGTGCAGTGACAGTGCATTTGAACATGGTTTTACTTCCCATGCAATGATACCATGTAGTGACGTCTGGCAAACTGTCCATGGTCAGCTTTGCACTGCCTGTGTACATCATGTGCTCCTGTGATTGAGACATGTATATACAACTGTGTCATGCACGGATATGTTGCATGTGTGGTAATGGCCTTTTCACTTTGTCACCCTGACAGGTTAATGCCCATCGGAAGCAGGAAATCTGGAAGGACATCGTCCGGGCCGTCCGGTCCGTGGGGGTCTACTAGCGCCGGATCCGCAACTGCCAGAAGAGGTGGCAGGACCTTCGGGGCTGGACCCGGAGGATTGCACGGGTCCAGCTGAAGCTGTCGCCTCCTCGCAGGAGGGGCAGAACACGGACCCTGACCCCCACATGCTCCAGATCCTGGCGGTGGTGTTTCCAGACCTGGATGGGCAGCTGAAGGCCAGACAGCAGCAAGGAGGGGTGAGTCAAAGACTGCACTGTGAACTCTGTATTACATGCTTTGTGCCCTCCTCTGGCCTGGTTCAACTGCCACAGTGCAGCAGTCATGTTGTCCAGGAGCCATGTCCCTCTATTGTGCACTGCCCACTGCTCATCTGATACCCAGGTGTGGCCCTTACATTCAGGGAATTGTGTCACTTGGGACTGTGTCCTTGCAGTTTGCTTCACTAAAGGTGGGGGACAGCATCTGTTTCCCTAACTCTGTTGTGGGCATCATGGGTGGGTCCATTGTTCACACAACGCCTGGGTTTGGACATGTGATCTGCGTGTTGCTTTGATATGCGGTCCACTTGCTGAGCTGAGCCACCACATGTGCCTGGGGTATGTGGCACACGCCCATGCAGCGGGTGGGAAAAATGTTTGGGCCCCAGGAGTGTGCAGATTACGTGTGTCACACATACATGGCCAGCTATCCACTGTCCAGGGCACATCCCTCATTCATGTGGAGCAGGACAGTCATGCCTACTCCAGGCCATGCAATGCACTCTGTACTCCCACTCCCGTGTATCAGCTGACACATTGTGCACAGTGATTTGACCCCTCAGGTGTCTGCCTCTGTGCCAGTGTGCTGTGGATTAGTTGCCAGGACTGCTGGGGTGTTTCTTGGTAGGGGCTCAGCATGCCCCTGGAGATGTGACCATAGGAGACGATACTTGTGTGTCACATAGGTGTTTGATCAGCTGCCCGTGCAGACTGGGGTATGCGAATGTGAAGTTCAGGCAGCTGTTCCCCATTCACAGCAAATTGTGAGGGGCTCAGGTTCCAAGGGTAGTGTCACAGGTCTCCCATATGTCCAATAGGTGTGACCTGGACAGATGAGGGTTAAGATGATGTGTTGTGTGGTGGATGTACATGTGCACTTGTGCAGCTCCAGGAATTGGCACTGCCCACTCCTCATCTGATACCCAGGTGTGGCCCTTACATGCAGGGAATTCTGTCACTTAGGACTGTGTCCTTGCAGTTTGCTTGACTCAAGGTGGGAGACAGCATCTGTTTCCTGACTCTGTGGTGGGCATCATGGGTGGGTCCATTGCTTACACAATGCCTGTATTCTGACATGTATTCAGCGTGTTACTTTGATCTGTGGTCCAATTGCTGAGCTGATCCACCACATGTGGCTGGGGTACCTGGCACACACCCATGCTGCGTGGTGGGAACAATGTTTGGGCCCCAGGAGTATGTATATGACGTGTGTCACACATACTTAGCCAGCTGCCTACAGTCCAGGGCTCATCCCTCATTCATGTGGGGCTGGACAGTCATGCCTACTCCAGGCCACGCCAATACACTCTGTACTCCCACTCCCGTGTATCAGAGGACACATTGTGCACAGTGATTTGACCCTCAGGTGTCTGCCTCTGTGTCAGTGTGCTGTGGATTAGTCGCCAGGACTGCTGTGGAGTTTCTTGGTAGGGGCTCAGCATGCCACTGGAGATGTGACCATAGGAGACGATACTTGTGTGACACATAGGTGTCTGATCAGCTGCCCATGCAGACTGGGGCATGTAAATGTGAAGTTCAGGCAGCTGTTCCCCATGCACAGCAGAGTGTGAGGGGCTCAGGTTCAGAGGGTAGTGTCACAGGTCTCCCATATGTCCAATAGGTATGACCTGGACAGATGAGGGTTAAGAGGATGTGTTGTGGGGGATGTACATGTGCACTTGTGCAGCTCCAGGACTTGCATTCCTCCATGACCTACTATTGTGACACAGTGCAGAGTGTTAGTTGTCTGGCTGCAAAGTCATACATCACTGAGACAGTGATGTATGACTTTGCAGTCATGCCTCCGCCATGGCATGTGTCTACTGATTGGTGATCCTGCAGGGGAGTGACATGTGCTACATGCACACCATAGTGGCGCTGGCTATCAGGACATGGGTGCATCATGGTGTCTGTCGCTGGTATGCATCACATGCATTTCCTATTTGACTCTGGGCATCCCTTACATCCGTGAAACCTGTACTGACTCAGTGGCAAGAGCTGTGATGTGTCCACCACCGTGTCCTCTGCACTGTCCAACTACTGTGTACTTGGTGCATGTGATCAACACTGGGGTGTTGCAATCCAACAGACACCAGACAGATGGGTGCAAGGCCATGTGGGATGTGAGTGCCATGCTTGGCATCAGACTGACAATTGACTTCTCCTGTTCAATTAGTGCACTTTTAGCAATGTACAACTAATGATGCCAGGGCTTGCTCTGTGATGTGCTGTGCTCACAGTGGTGTGTGCGTTATGTGCAGGTGACTGATGTCTGTCTGTTTCCCCATTGTTTGCAGATACATCCACGGCCACGAAGGGGACAGCTCCACGGACCAGGAGGAGCCGGAGAGCCAGACTGGGTCAGCAGCCG